>CM033980.1:38075736-40475736 GCA_019706035.1 Raphanus raphanistrum subsp. raphanistrum
ATCGTATGCGAGCTTGGGAGATTCAACAGGGTTGTTTTCTTTCCGGAGAGAGAGATGAGATAAGAGCCCATCTATTTTTTTCTTGGGAAGGACTAAAAGGTAGACTGGGAGACTGCAGGATCGCTCCTGACTGGACTGATACATTGGATTTTATTAGCAGTAACACACTCAGCGCACTAAACCGTATTCTTTTGCAAATGGTGTTTCGGAGTTGTTTGTATCATATGTGAAAGAAGCGAAACCTAAGAAGGCGTCTGACTGGTAGTCACATGGTGGAAATTCGCCTTATTTATAAGTCCATGCGCAACAGGATCAGATCTCTTCGATACAAGACATTATACAAGTATGAACCCATAATGAAAATATGGTTTGAAGATTCAGCATTAGGATAATACTTAAAAACAGAGTTTGCTCCTTTATGTAAATGCCAATTCTTTTTAGAAAGATCAATAAATTTTACATTTCATCAAAAAGAGTATAATTTAGCATCACTAGTTAAAATCTCGGTGATAATAACTAAATAGTTACAAAAAATTTGTGATAATTTTCAAGAATCCACAAAATAAATATGTGGCAATTCTTGGAATTGTAGGAAATAGAAAACTAAGAGTTTTCTACAAAAAATGTGGCTAAAATTGCCATGAATATTTCGTGTCAAAAAGATTAGAAAATAAAACATTGATCTTAGGCACACCTTCGTTAGCTTTCTTGGAGCTTGTATAAACTTCTCCACCAAGAAGGTGACTTTCTAAAACACCAACAAAGCAGTCTCTTACCCAATAACCTCTCCAACAACTCAAATCGAGTATGCTGGTACAATAACCATTAGAGAGCCTCTTTCTAAAGAAAAAAACTATGAAGTAGTTTCAATAGTAAAGGACTCAAGATCGTTTGTATTCGTTGTTCTTAATAAAACAGTACCTTCGTTTTATTATCTTCTTAACTTGTAGAGAACTCTCTTACACTTTGGTCTCTTTATATAGGTAGTGACTTCACCTATTACATAATGATCTAGGAACTTAACTTATACCTAAACCTCTTGGACATAGGAACCTTATCTTTATCCTAATCTAAACAACATAAGTTATCCTACTTAACATAATGAATAACTTAACGGACAAGTAATGTTGAAGCTTATCCAACATTCTCCCTTCTAAGCTTCAAGTCATCCTTGCTTAAGTTTTGAACTTTGATTAGCTCCCTCATCTCCTTAAACTTGATTCTTGCTAAAGCTTTAGTTAGGATGTCAGCTTTCTGTTCTGCTCCTGGTATGTGATCAACATCAATCTCATCTTTTTCAACTCGTTCTCGAATGAAATGAAACCGCTTGTGAATATGCTTGCTTCTTCGGTGAAATACGGGATTCTTGGCTAATGAGATAGCCGACTTATTGTCCACCAGAATCAGTGTCTTCTTCATCTCCTTTCCTGTAATTTCACTCATCAAGTCTTGTAGCCAAACCGCCTGTTTCGTTGCCTCAGTCGCAGCCATGTACTCTGCCTCACAAGAAGATAGAGCAACCGTGTCTTGCTTTTGACTACACCATGTTATTGGTGTTTCTCCGAGACAAAACAAGTATCCTGTAGTACTTCTTCCATCATCAGGATCTGTGTTATGACTACTATCACTGTAACCCACGAGTTCCGTTGATCCTCCTTGCTTGTACGACAGTCCAAACCCAACCGTTCCCTTGAGATACCTTAGAACTTGTTTCAGAGCATTGCCGTGTGAGACCCTTGGTGAATGCATGTACCTGCTTAACATACCGACAGAGAAGGCCATGTCTGGCCTAGTATGCATAAGGTACCTAAGACACCCAATTCTTCGTCGATAAGTTGTAGCATCTATCTCTGGTTCTTCTAGACACTTAGAGAGCTGTAGACCGAACTCCATAGGTATAGCTGTTGCATTGCAATCACCCATCGCTGCTTCTTCTAAGACTCTCCGTGCGTATGCTTCTTGATTTATCATGATGCATCCTAAGCTTTGTCTTACTTCTAACCCGAGATAGTAGGTTAATAAACCTAAGTCTGACATCTCAAATTGCTTCGACATATTCTTTTTAAACTCTGATATCTCTTTTGTTGAGTTGCCTGTAATAAACAAGTCGTCGACATATATAGCCACAATGAGAAGATTATCTTTCTCCTCCTTTCGATAAACTGAGCTTTCCTTAGGACACTTCTTGAACCCTAGTCGCTTTAGAGTTGCATCAAGTTTAGTGTTCCACGCACGCGGAGCTTGTTTTAATCCATACAAAGCCTTGGAGAGTTTGAAAACCTTATGCTCTTCTCCCTTCTTTTCAAACCCTTCAGGCTGTGAAACATAAACTTCTTCACTTAACTCACCGTGTAGAAAAGCCGTCTTGACGTCTAGATGATGAATTTGCCATTTGTTTGCTGCAGCTAGTCCAACTAGGAATCTTATGGTCTCTAGTCGAGCTACCGGAGCAAACACTTCATCATAATCTATTCCATGCTCTTGTACGTAACCTTTAGCTACTAGTCTTGCTTTAAACTTGTTTATGGAGCCATCGGCGTTTCTTTTAACCTTAAAGATCCACTTGAGGCCGATGATTTTTGCTCCAGCCGGTTTGTCTACTAGAGTCCATGTATTGTTTATGTTGATAGAGTAGATTTCGTCCTCACATGCTTTAGTCCACCTTTTGTCTCCTTTTGCTTCATTAAAATTCTTTGGTTCTTCGTTGATGACATGTAGTAGCATCTCACATTCTATTTCAGCTAGTAGAATGTAGTCTTCCAGATAGCTTGGCTTACTTGTTTCACGAGTTGAACTTCTCACTCCTTGACTTTCAGTTTGAGTAGTTTCTCCTTCTTCTCGTGTTGGCTCTGTTTCTTGCTCTGGATGCTCTGTTTCTTTCTCTAGATGCTCTGTTTCAGCGGCAATATTTTCTTCTTGATGTGCTCCACTGATATAAGGACCACTCCCTTCATCTTGTGTTGACCCCCATGTCATATGAAACGCACCAGAAGCTCTCTGCTCAACTGTATTTGCTCCCTTCCAATTCCAAGCTTCCTTTTCATCAAATATAACATCTCGGCTAACTACAATCCTTTTAGTATCAGGATTGTAAAGCCAATATGCTTTTGAACCGGGTTCAATCCCGAGATGAACTAGTGCTTGTGAGCGATCATCTAGTTTCTTCAAGTGGACAGAGTCAATCTTAGCATGTGCAACACACCCAAAGACCCTAATGTGACTCACATTCGGTTTTCTCTCCTTAAGCTTCTCATAGGGTGTTTCGCCTTTCAAAGCTCGAGTGGGAACTCTGTTTATCAAGTATGTTGCATGACGAACAGCTTCTCCCCACATGAAGTTAGGTACTTTCATCGCTTTTAACATACTTCGTGTCATCTCCATGAGAGTACGATTTCTTCTCTCTACCACGCCATTTTGCTGCGGTGTATACGGTGCCGTTAGATGACGCTTGATTCCATGCTTATTACAGAACTCTTGGAACTCTCTTGATGTGAATTCTCCACCTCGGTCTGTTCGTAGTGTTCCTATAGTCTTGTTTACTTCTTTCTCAATGAGACTTTTGAAATCTTTAAACTTATCAAAAGCTTCACTCTTTTCCTTTAACAAGATGGACCACATGTATCTAGTATAATCGTCAATGATGACGAACACATAACGATTATAGCCAGCAGTAGCAGGTGCAATTGGACCACATAGGTCTGCATGTAAAAGTTCTAACACTTTAGACGCTCTGTAGTTAGTTGCAACCGGGAAGCTTTGACGTGTCTGTTTTCCGACTAGGCATGAATCACACAACTTCTTCACTTCTTCTATCTCTGGTAATCCTTGTACCATCTTCTGTGTCGACATTACTTTGAGTGTTTTGAAACTTATATGACCAAGACGTGCGTGCCACCTCCATGGTTCCTCCTTTAGCTTTGTGAGAAGACATGTAGGTTTTCCTGTCTTGAGTGATATTTTATACAGACGATTTGGTGATCTCAGCACTTTAGTTAGAAGTCTGCCGTTAGGATCCCTTAATGTCAAGTAGTTAGCACGCATATGTACATCACAACCTTGTTCTGTTGCCTGTCCTAAACTCAGAATATTACTCTTCAAGTCTGGAATGTAGTAAATATCAGTGAGAAGTCTCTGTTCTCCTGTCTTTGCTTCGAACAAGATTGACCCCTTCCCTTCGATGTTAACGCATGAGCCGTCTCCGAATTTCACTCGTCCTTTGATGTTGTGATTCAGTTCAGAGAAGAAAGTCTTCTCTCCTGTCATATGATTACTGGCGCCATTATCTAGATACCACATGCCTTCTTCTTTCTTGTTAACTTCGAATGCTTTAGGCAAGACCTTTTCTTCATTCAGAAACACCAATTCATGCATATACAATGCTGCGTCTGCTGTCTCTGTTTCTGCCTTGTTAAGCTCTTGTTTGTCATCTTTCTTCTCGGGACAAACAGATTTGAAGTGCCCTTTTTTCTTACAGTTGAAGCACGTGATCTGAGAGTAATCTCTCTTTTCTTTTCCTTCGCCAGTGCTGCTCCTACCTCGTCCTCTTCCTCTGTTTCCTTGACCACGACCGCGATATGACCCTCTTCCTCTGCCTCTAGAGCTCTGATCGTTAGTCTCAGTACTTGAGAACAGAAGATTATTTTGATGATCATATGCTGTCTTGCCTTTAACTCGTTCTTCGTATGCCTTGAGTCTTCCAACAATATCTTCAAACGAAGTTTTGTCTAGGTCAAGCATCTGTTCTATTGATGCTGTCATGTGAATGAATTTTATGGGTAGACTGTTTAGTAGTTTCTTCACGAGCTTTGGTTGATCAATCTTTTGTCCCAACGAGGCCGCTTTTGATGCAAGTTCTGTCATCTTGCTCGTGAAGTTATCAATGCTGTCTGAGTCTTCCATGTTTAATCGATCAAATTCATTCATAACGGTTAGCAAACGAGCTTGTTTAACTCGCTCAACGCCAACGTTTCTTGTTTTGATTGATTCCCAAATTTCTTTAGGAGTATCATCATCTCCAATTTGCATTACCAGATTCTCAGACACTGATTGATACAACAATATAGTCGCCATACTAGTCTTTTCTTCGTCCTCTGTTCCTGGGTCAATCGTTTCCCATACCTTATAGAATTTAAATAACGCTTTCATCTTCTTCGCCCAGACGTTGTAGTTTGTCGTCGTAAGCATTGGACAAACTACTGCACTTGGAGCATCTTCTCTTCTCCCTAGTGTAGTCGGAGTTTTCACCTCTGTCAAGTCTTTAGTATCAGCCATGGATACCTTCTCTTGACTTCGCCAATACAAACAAACTCAAGCTCTGATACCAAATAAAGGACTCAAGATCGTTTGTATTCGTTGTTCTTAATAAAACAGTACCTTCGTTTTATTATCTTCTTAACTTGTAGAGAACTCTCTTACACTTTGGTCTCTTTATATAGGTAGTGACTTCACCTATTACATAATGATCTAGGAACTTAACTTATACCTAAACCTCTTGGACATAGGAACCTTATCTTTATCCTAATCTAAACAACATAAGTTATCCTACTTAACATAATGAATAACTTAACGGACAAGTAATGTTGAAGCTTATCCAACAAATAGTTGAGGAGAAGTCCACTCTAGCTGAAGAGTTAGACAATGGAAATGTTGATGAAGACACTCCAAGAGAAGTGTGTAGAGCATAGCCCTGTTCTTTTCATTGACGCACGACTAGCGGTTGCGACAAAGAAAATACAGTGTAATGGAAACAAATTGAACGCCGCGGAAAACTAAAATGGTCTTTAGTTAACCGCCGGAAGTACAAAATCTGAGAAGCAGTTGTCGCTCAAATATTCAGCGTCCATTTTACTCCTCGCAATCAACCGCGGCGTCAAGAAAAACAGGCTGGCGTGGTTTCATGATTGATGTGCTTGGCTGTGTTTTCTGTGGTGATACCTTTAATTTTCAGTCGCAGCCGCTGGCGGTGGCGTTCACGAAAAGAACACGGCTCATTTAGAAAGTTTTCAAACAGAGGAGGTGAATAGATTCACTATGGCTAATCATGGAAAGAAAAAGAAGATGAAAGAACTTCACCTTTCGCCATTTGATAAATTGACACACACACTCTCACTATACATCCCGATGAGGCTCAAAGATGGAGTTATTGAATACAAGGTCAAGTGCAAAAGAAAATTTAAACCATTCTCAAGTGAAAAAAGATTTCATCTTTTCTCAGTGTTTAAGCGATCCAATCAAGCTTTAGAAGCTCTTTTACTATGGCATTACCATGCACTCTCGAAGATGGGCACAACCTCAATCCTCATTAGTAGAGTGAAAGAAAAGTCAAGATAAGATATTGAACAAGTTTAGGTGGTGTTAGTGGAATGTGAATTTGTAGTTACTATTAAATTTTCAAATTCTATTGTTATTGTATAATGGATTTTAACATTCTTTTCGAAAATCAATTGTTATTGATTTAATGATTGTTTAATGACTTCCAAAATCTATTGTTATTCAAACAAATTGGGTTTTACTCATAAAACAAAACTGCAAAAATCTTTCATATAGTCTCTAGATTCTTAAAATTATTATATTAACATATTTTGATAAAGTTTTCATATTTAGAAACTTTTTAGAACTCTTTTGAAATTTAACAAGTTTCTTGATTCTTAAAATAAACTAGCTCTATATAAATTTTATTCTCACTAACCCTCGTTGGTTTGGAGGAAATTCCATGGTATAATTTATTCATACTACTATCTATTTATTATATCTTGTTTTGTGTGTTTGAAATTTCAGGTCTGGCTCCAAATATTATTGGATCTTGATCAAACTATTAAAATTGACCCTGAGTTTATATGTAATTTTATATTTTATTGAAATAGTTGTGAAACCTATTAAAATTTGATATTTAGCTGTGATAAAAATGTATGATAAAAAAGTTTGACCCTCTGCTTTTGCACCTTAGGCACATTGCAAGAACCGACCCTAGTTTGAATAAGTATAGGGAAACTTGATAGATGCAAGAGTTCAAAACCATAAAATTTTAAACAGGAGTTGTGTAATATTTTAAATTGCAAAATTTAAAACTAGAAAATTATTAATTAATCATGTTTATTAATTAATACTTTTTGAAATATTTATCGAATATTAATTTATAATGTTCGACTGTAAAGATATGTGAACACGTTTAGTGCACATTTTAGCTTTAAGATGATGATTTATAATGAATAAAATTATTTCGTTAAAAACTAAAATAAATATAATAAAAACAAAAACTTGTTAAATTAAGGATTTGTGATCTTTCCAGACACGACTTTGTCGTTTTACCTCTTCACATTTGTTTAGTGTCCTATCATTTATTCAGTGTTTTATCATCTATTCTTTGTAATAGTTTTATGGTATGTTTGTTTCATTATATGTTTCTGGTGATATTTTAATTTTTAATTTTCAATTTTGATATTATTTTAGTTATGACTTTTTGAAAAGAAAATGATCTATCAACGGATAGGTTAATTCGTAATAAGAAAATTAAAATGTTATATTTGTATGTTCATTTACACTGAAGTTTATGATGTAAATTCTTTTATGTTTTCACTTTATGAGTATTTTGTATTCGTTAACAATTTATACTGTACTAGTATCCATAAAAAAATTTATTGCCATTTTTTTGTTTTAATTTCTGTCCATGTTCGTTTCAGTGTAACATAGCTGTTCATTGAGTAAGAAACATTAAAGCCAAAAGAATGACAGATATATCATATATATATATATGTATACACAAATACATCCAAAAGTACTGGGCTTTTTATTTCTACAGCTTGTATTTTAAGACATCTACAAAGAATGTTTTAATTTTAAGAAATTACACACATACCCAGATGTCACAGAAGCGGGACTGTCAATACACCATCATGAGGAGTTACTTCAGCTTTAGGCTGAGCGATATCCTATCAAAGTCAAACAATGCCATTATAGTTTAATTTCAGTATATCACTCGGACACATCTAATGACTAGAGACTATCAGAAACCTGCAATGCAGCTTGAAACATCATATGTTCTTTGTTTCCCCTTTCAGGCAATAGATCATAACGAAGATAATTCAGGATAATATATCTTTAAAACGGGATTTGCGGAGCGTTATAATGTCAGGATCAAGTTTTATGATCTTGGCCATTGTAGGCAAAGTAAAGGGATGATCATTACAGCAGCAGAACCAACTTATCAGATTGTTCATGGTGTAGATACCGAGATCAATAAGAACATCGTGTAGTTTCATTATCACGACACACAAAGAATCGGAATGGTGTTCATTTCCAACCGTACCTACACCAGGAGGTGCATCTTGCCATCTTCTCAGTCAAAGGATTCCAAGTTGTGCGAAAACTTCAGCATTGACTCTTGCGAGGGAGATTGAAGAGACCTTAAGGGATGCAACAAGACCAGTCTTCAGAGTTCGCTTGGGCCACATCATCATCCCTAAGAATATCGGGTTGAGGAGAAAGCACTAGCTACTAGAAATCGTTTTCTAGTGCATTGCTTTTTGGTATGGCTTGACAATTCTTGTCATTCGATCTTCAATGTTTTAAATTGGTAAAAAACTTGTACTTTCAAAGACATCTTAGTTATATGTCAGTTGGAAACCAATATTCAAATCCTAATTTGATTAAGGGAGAATTGGAAAAAAAAGACAGTTTAAACTTTTGTTTGTCCATTTATGATTTTTCATACTTTTGGCAGTTTTTGGCATGTTTTGCCATTCGTTCATGGAAAAAATAGTAAACATAACTTTAAAAATATAAAAAAATATAAAAGAATTGGAAATATAGGTATGATAATTTATATGTTTAAATTTATTTTAAAAAAAATAGAGAATCATTTTTTTTTTCTTTTAACCAAGATAAAATACACATTCTGTTAGTCTGTTTTATCCAGAAAACAGATTCTAAATTTAATACATATATATATATATATTTTGGGTATATATCGTAAACTAAAGTTTTTTCTACCTTATATCTGAGTTAGAATTAGTTACGTCACAATCTAGCAATATGTCTTCAGTGTACCAGCAGATATATAACGATATATAGCATGAACTCTATGTTATATCTTACTTAGATGTTGTGTCATAGACTCTTCTGCCTTTTACCTTATGTGACGCCTAAAGAAGAATAGGCGTTGCATGTGTTATACTGTGTTCTGGGTTATGTATATTACGTATTCTAAGCAAATCCGAAAAATATGGAAACTTTCATTTTCGGTTTTAGATGTTTTCTAAATCTACCCTTAAAATCTCAGAGAATATTTTCTTGATATCCCACGTTTTTCTTCTTCTCCCACGATTCCCTTTGATATCTCATGTTTTTATAGGTTTTTAGATTCATATTTTTATAGGTTTTTAGATTCATATTTTCGATTATTATGATCATTTTAGGTTGTATTAAGATGTATTCATTGCATTTGCATACACATTTGCATATAACAGGGTTTGGAGTGCACAATTAGAAGTTTTGGGTCAATTCGCGAAGACTTATATGCAGTTTCCAAAGTTCCGGGGTCAGAAACGAAGTTTCCAAAAGTTCAGGGACTAAAATTGCAAATTAACCAAAAGTGGCCATTGGTGTTTCACGAAAGCTTCATCTCCGATCCCGACGATTCTGATTCCGACGATGACGAGAGGTGAAGCCCAGTCACGCGTGAACACAATGGAGATGGCTTGGACGAGAGATTTCGTGGCTGAGCAATTGTCGATTTCGATTCTGGGACGAAGCTGGCGGCAAAGATGTAGTCGATTCACGGAGGAGTCGCGGCGAAGGAGCTTCTTGGTGGAGCAAAGGGATAGAGATGAAGACTGATCCGTGGCGGAAAAGTTTGGCTGCGACGGTGAGGATGGCGACCACGAGCTGAGAGCTGAGACGAAGAAGATGGAGTCTGATTCTATCAACGATCTCATGTTTTTTTTGTCTATTTTTATTTTATTAACCTTTTAATATTTCAACATTTAAAATCAATTACAAAAATTATAAATTATAATTCAAACTCAATTAAGAGTAATATGGTATTTAAAGGGAATCAAAATCCTATTTTTCTAAAACATTTTCTAAAAATCTTGAGTAACAAATCCAAGATGAAAATGTCTCTTTTTTCTAATTTTCTCTTTGATTAATTGCTTTTGTCAATTAGCAATTAAGACATGCCCTATTTAAAATGCTTAACCATTTTTTTTATCAAATCCGCTAAAACTCCATCTATATCAAACTTCTATCTACCTAAAACAGAAAATTAAAAAAAAAAACAATTTGTGAGAACTACTTTTAGCAACGTAACGAGTAAAGAGAAAATATCGAAGAAGTAAAAGCTCTAGTTAACCTGACTGACCAATCAAAATGTATTCTTACAATGAGCGATTCAAAAGCAAAGGACTCTTAATGTCTTCATTGCAATACCTAAAAGTCTAAATAGAATAGTAACCAATCAAATTCAGTTTTTCCTATTTCCATATTCCCATACCTGTAGTCAGTTTATACCAATAGTTTCTCCCTCCATAAACTGCACAAAGAAAATCCTATCATATGTACCCCCACGCACTGGTCAAAAAGAGCTCTCATTAATCTGCCATAAACAGATAGTTCAAGTCCTCTACGGTGAGGTGAGACTGTCGGCTTCCCTTTTCATCTTCACCAAATGCAGACGCTACCATCATTCTCTTCTTTTGCTGCATTGACAAAACTTGTTCAGAGATCAAAATGTCTTGAAAGGCTTACTGAGAAAACAAAAGAAGTCGACCAGTTCCACATACCTGAAGGGCTAATATGCGATCTTCGACTGTTTCTTTCACTGTGAATCGAACCACTGTTACTGGTCGCGTCTGTCCTATGCGATGTGCTCTATCGATAGCCTGATCCTCGGTTGTTGGGTTCCACCACAAGTCTAGCATTAGAACATGACACGCTGCTACCATGTTCAGTCCGAGACTAGCAGCCTTGAGTGACATGATCATTACAGTAACCTAAATGGTAACCCAAACAAAAAAAAATAAAGTCAATCCATCATTAACAAGCGAGCCAACCCAATTCTTCAAGATTTCATTAATTGCTATGTACCTCAGGGAGAGTGTTGAAATCCTGCACTGCTTTGTCTCGAGCAGCAACTGACATTGTTCCATCGAGCCTTCTATACTGAATACGCGAACTTATAAGAGAAGCTTCAAGTAGGTCCAGCATCTTTGTCCACTGAGAGAAAACAATGGCTTTTTCTCCAACAACCTTGAGTGGCGTTACAGAGTCCGCTCCCTTTTCAGATATCTGCTTCATATCTGTCAAATCCTGTGGTCTGGCAAGTGATTGTAAGATCTCTAGAGCAGCCTTGATTTTAGATGACTCATATGGAAGACCTTCAGAACAAGAGTCAGCAGTCTCAACATGAACCGAAGTAGCACTATCATGCATAGAAGGCATCGCAGAGAGTCTGCCATTGCAGTTTGCCATCGGGCATAGATTGTCATCTCCCGTAATGCATTCATAAAAGCACTGCTTGCAGAAAACGTGACCACAGACTGACACAACAGCATCCTCAGGTGAATCCTGAAAGTAAAGTAGAGAGATACATTCAGAACTAGTCGAGTTATATATATGATGGTTTGACAACAAGAGATAAGAAAACAACTCGAGGATCTGCATTATGATTTTTTTAATATTCACTCATGCTTCAGGACTTCACTTTCACATTCATCAGGAAATTAAAAGAGCAAAAAAGTAGTCTGATCATTTACTAGACAAAAGAATCTTACACTGCAGATACCACAAATTTGCAATGAAGCTTCTGAGAAATTCTCCTTCTTAGCTAATCCAAGCGAGGACTCCCAAGTAAAACTGTATTCACCTTTAACGAGAAGAGGGTGATCACAAGCTTGGCGAAGACGCAAGAGCATCAACAAAATATTTACATAATTTTGCTTTACTGTCCCGGCTTCTTTGTATTCCTGATAAAATAATAGAAAACTTCAAACATCAATATGCATAAATACATTTCAAGTGCATAACAAACAAAAACACAGTCCACTGACATACCTGGAATTGACTACGAGATTCACTCTCTAAGTTGGTGTAGAAATCACGTTCCTCCTCAGTGAAATCCACTTTTCTCAACTCTATAGACTTCGGAGGTAAGGAGATTATGGGTTTCCCGTCAATAAGTGAACCTAATGTGTCAACCAGTTAGAAAACATATAAGACAACCTAAGATGAACATTCAAAGCAATTTGGCTTCACTATCAGTAGACTGACCTTTAGTTCGGCGAAGCATCACTGTTTTAAGGATAGCCTGCAGCTTCTGATACCCTCTCACCGGGGTCTTAGCTACAGGATTCTTAATTGAATTACAGAACAAATTGTAGGAAGAATAAGGATCATATTTGAGGAACCGGAAGTAGCTGTAGAGGTCATCAATTGAATTCTGGATTGGAGTACCAGACAAACACCACCTCCGTTTAGCACGAAGGCCCCAGCATGCTCTTGCAACTTGGGTCTTGTGATTCTTAATGCTCTGTGCCTCATCCAGAACAACTCTGAACCAGGAAACTTTCGCAAGAGGGCCCGACTGGGCCTCAACTGATGCGCGATCAAGACGTTTCTTCTTCTTGGAGCCCTTCTTTTGTGAATCGGGAGGATATTTCCTTTTCTTGTTTGGGCAAAGGCCAGTAGCTGCTCCTTCACCATTATGTAAATCATCCTTCTCTTCATCCTCAACATCAACAAGAGGCTGCTTTGGTACTTCCATGCTCACGATAGAATATGTAGTAACCACAACATCATATTTAGCCAACTCATGAGGATCCTTTGTTCTGCTGGACCCATGGTATACAAGTACAGAGAGATTTGCTTCACTAGTTACCTTCTTGCGTAATTCATCACCCCACTGTCGCATAACACTCGTGGGACAGACCACAAGCGTTCCAGCAGCTGGCCTTCCCCTCACCTTATCCACACTATTTCCATCAACTTGTTCACTCTGTTCCTTAGGTTCTGAGGACGCACATTCTCCACCCTCGCTTTCTAAGTCAAAAACTTCTTTCTTGATACTTTCTTCACATGTTCGGGAAGGTGTAGACCGTTCCTTTAGTATGAGTGCTATGGTGGAAATTGTCTTCCCAAGGCCCTTCGAAAGATAATTATACCAGGTTTCAAAAAAAACATTATGAAAATTGACAGAATTTAAGCTACATGTCTGTTAATACTGACATGAAAAAGATTACAACAGAAGACAATAACCTGATCATCAGCAAGAATTCCTCCCGAACAGGGGAAGCCAGTTGTCTCCTTATTGGACATCCATGACAATGCAATTCGCTGCCCAGGAATAACAATTAAGGAACAGTCACGTAACTATATCAACTGAATAGTATTCCATTCCTCATTTCTGGGCCAAATTTCCATAGTTAAGCATACAGTGCGTTCATAAAGTACACGAGGCCTTTAATTTCTCAGCGTGTGTTTTTGAACATCTTCAGAGAGTGTTTGAATTTTGATAGTTTCGTACATACCTGATGTCTCATAAGCGGAACTGCCAAGACACCATCAGGAACATTTGCTTCAGCATCAGGCAGAGAGAGATCCTGTCATATCCAGACAATGTCAGTAGACCCAATGAGTCTGAGGTAAAACCAAGAATAAAGATTAATATGGAACTATCATTAATTGCAATCTCGCGACATATCCAAATAACTACATAATAGCTCCATACAACATTCTCAGCTAAATCATGTGTAGAGTTACAGAACAGATTTTCAATAGAAATAAATATAGTTAGTGACGTGAGAGAGTCAAACAGAATCAACAGCTGCTAACCTGCAATGCAGCTTGAAAAATCATATTTTCTTTGTTTGACTGGAGCCTCGTGCCTCCAGGTTGATTAAAAGTATGACCACTTGAAGAATATTGTGAAGAAACCACCGGGCTTTTGATAGCTAGAGGTCGATACGGGTTTACAGATTGACCATTAGGCTCTATTATGTAGACATCAGAATCATCATCACTGTCGGATATACTTTCTCCAGATAGATTTTGAACTGATTCAAAGCTCCCATTTGAGAAATTATAGTCAACGCTCCTTGGTTGAAGATGTTCTTGGTTTACTGGTTGTGTCAGAGAGCCTAGATACCCATTGATCTGTGTCGCTGGGCTCGGATCTGCTGCTACATATTGCAAACATGCATTTGAATCATAAAACTTATTGGAGTTGCCATTGTCTTGACTAGGGAAACTAGTTTGCTGTGCCATAAATGTGAATCCTTCTTCAATATCTGACTGATACGGGACTGAACAGCCAGATGCACCAGACCACCAATGACTGGTTTCCCCAGGTGCATTAACAGGGTCAATAATGTTTTCTGCCTTTGGAACTGAACTATAAACCAGTTTCTCTAACTCAGCCTCTGGCTTAACCTTCACAGGGGCAGCTTTATTACCCAGAAAACTGCTTGAACAATTATCAGGCCGGTCAACATCATTATCAGCTAAGTGACTGTCAAAAGTATTGTACGGTTTGGCACAGGGAAGAGGAACTGAGGGTCCAGCAATAGAGAAATCAACAACAGGTTTCCTGTCTAAGTATCCGTAATCCACTCTCCCGTGTTTATCAAAAACCATCCGGCTGGCACCATCCGACAGACACTCACTTACACGACAGTCAACATCATTTACAGCTTCTTCTTTGTTGGGAAAGAACTGAAATGCGAAACTGGGGGTATGTTCCGATAAGGAAGCACCACTTGTATCGTAGCAATTTTGTGCAGAAGAGAGGAAGTGATCCGCAGGGTTATAAGAAAAAGCAGACATGGGATAGGGTTCGATAGGCTTCTCATCTTGGCTCACAGAAAACCAATCTTTAAGACTTGAAGGACTAAGGCTGCCAGAGTCAAGCTTCACATGGTCATCAAATGAACCAGACAAGCCAGTCCCAGAAGGCGAAGCAAACGAATCAACCATCTGAGTTCCTAACAAAGAAAAAAAAATACATAAAAATTAATGAAATAACAGCTTAAGAAGTAAAGATAGAAGTAAGGAGAAAACCATTTTGCAAGTGTGAACCCTTGAGGTCGTCAGGAGAAGAACCAGAACCAGCTGGAGATGAAGTTTCTTGGCTACCCTAAAAAGTCAATTCACCACAATTCAAAAAACTCTTTAATCAGAATTGGGACACAATTCAAAATCAATATAACAAGGAAGGAAATTGGAAGGTTCCCTACCTCAGTAGAATCGGGGGGCTTCTCATCTAGAATACGGTAAATAGTTTCGAAGTCAATAGTGAGATCATCATCGTCGTCTTCAAACTCGAAACCAACATCGGAATCATCAGGAGGAAATCCATCGCCGCCTAGGGCAACAACCGCTGAACCCTCCTCACCCATCGCAAAACGGAATAAAACCCTAAACCAGAGAACGATGACGGACCAAAAGGGAGGAAAACAAACCCTAAATCGAGAACGACAAATCAACAATCAACGCGCAATTATCCTCGTCAAAAAAATAAGCGAATCGCAGAAAACACGGAACGCGTAGATCCAGCGATTGATTTGGGACGGTGATTAAAAAGAAGAGGTTATTGAAGGTCACGGGAATTTTCGAGGAAAGGTAAGAGAGGGAGGGGAGGGGCAGTTGGGTCGAGACTTTTCTCGGGACGGTGGTTGCTTTCTTTTTTGGCTTTCTCCCTATTGCAAAAGGTAGGCATTTGTCTTGAGAGTCTTCTTCTTCACACTTAAATAAGGAACGGTCCAGCTCATCTTTTCCTTTTTCTTTTTTTTTTATTTATCTTTACATTTCTCATTTTGCTTCTTTTTTTTTTGTTCTATTTATGCACATTGCATGGTGGTGAATATTTTATCTGCCGTCTATCTTTTTCCTCTCTCAATTGTAGGTCTAGGCATTTTTCCAGAATTCAAAAAACTCCAGCCAAAATAAATCCGAAAATATTAGATACAAAACCAAACCAAAAATTGACAAACATCTAAAATATTTTCATCCGAAAGAATCGAAATAAAAAAAACAACTCGAAAAAATCAATTCGAATAAACCTGATCCGATACGAATATATTCATATCCGAAAAACATGTACATCTAACTAATACTATGAGTCTCTTTGTTTCGTTTTATATACTTTTTATTTTATAATTTAGTTGAAATATATTTTTGTTAATAATTTTTGTTATTATTTTTGAAATATTTTTAAATAATATGAAGCTTTAAATGTAAAATTTAGTATAAATATTATATTTTAACTACTAATAGTTTATCTTAAGTTGTTTTGTAAAATTTCAAATATATATTATATATTTCAATTAAATTTGATGGAGTCTAGGAATTTTATGTTTTTCAGATCCTAAATATTTGTATTCGACTTGGACCCGAAAATATGATTATTTTACAGATATTTTAACTATATACACGAACCGATCCGAATCCAAAAAAAAAACAAACCGAAAATTTACATGTACCTATTAGATCTAACAAGGACTCGGACTCGAAAAAAAACACATTCTGAATCCATCAGAAAATCCTAACACTCTGGTCTACTTAAATGTTTTTCTCCTTCACATTAGTTTTTTTAAAGGCTTCACATTAGATTTATTGCTAAAGCAAAATGACAAAATCAAACAAAAAAATACTCTTGATATAATTTATGGGGAAAAAATCAAAGTTTGACGTGAAAAAAAAGGGAAGAGTGGTCAAGTTATAGAGATTTAGTTACTTTTAATGATTGTATCATCTCAAAATATTAAACATATTATAAAGAATAGTTTTAACTCAAAGAAAGAGAATCAAATTTTAAAAAGAATTATTAGATTAATGATTTTTAACTGTTAGAAGAAATTACATAAATCTGCAATGCTTATACATTTACTGATTTCGCGTGTTTGGGAAGGCATAGACTATTAATTAGCTTTATCAAAACAAGAATAAAACAAGAATAGTCATGGTTGAAATGTAATATGATGGAAGTTTTGCAGACAAGGGATTAAAAAAAGGTGGTTGAATAATGACTGGTTGAAAAAATGTACAAGGATTTTACTCGGGATCTAGACAAGGCAAGTCTTGAGGTCTCTATATCAAAACAGGTATTAAAACAGTTTCAAAAGGATTCCAAAATCATCCAGCCAATCGGCTTAGTAAAAAGACTTCAAAACCTTATGATAGAAGTTTTTTAATCCATTTTTTATGTTTGAATATTTATTTCACAGAGAGGCGGTCTTGAATAGAAATAAAAGAATTAGGCCTGAACATTTTAACCTGGACTCAAAGACTCGACCCAGAACCTATCCGAATATTTAGAAGTATATGTTGGGTCCCAAAATTTTCTATCCGAATAGATCCGGATCCGAAAAGAATCGACCCAAATAGATCTGTACCCAAAAAGAAGCGATCCGAATAGATCTGACCCGACAAGAATCGATTCATACCTGACTTAAAAACATGAATATCCAAAACTATGATAGTTTTGTTATGTTCTATTTTCTATATTTATTTTATGATTTAGTTAAAATATATTTTTGTTAATAATTTTTGTTATTATTTTTGTAACATTTTCAAGTAATATGAATTTTTAAATGTAAAATTAAAATTTTCTTTAATTTTTAATAATTTATTTTAAGTTATTTTGTAAGATTTTAGATATACATGATATATTTTGAATAAATTTGATGAAATTTGTGTATTTTTGTGTATTTTAGATCTTAGTTACCCGAACCCGAACCGGACCCGATATGGACCCAAAAAATTATGGATATTTTCCAAGTATTTTAATTATAGACCCGAACTGACCTGAACCCGAGAAGAACCGACCCGAACCCGGACCGAAAATTTAGAAGTACCTGTTAGGTCCAAATGTTTAGGACGCGAAAGAATATGGACCTGAAAGGAATCAACCCGAACACGACCCGAAGATCCGAACGCTCAGGCCTAAAAAGAACTTTTGGCTTCCAACCTTTATTTAAAAGTATTAAATTTTGATCCGTCATTTCAATGTGCGCATATAATTTCTTTAAAATAATTTTTGAAAATTTTAATTCTTATATTAGTTTTTTGTAATCATATTTGCAACTATGAATCTCATGGAAAATTCAATCATAATATTAATTTAATTTGATAGGATGATTCCTTAAATAAATGAAACTAGATTAGGACCCGCCCTAAAGGGCGGAAATTAATTTGTCAAATTTCAATTAATAATATATGGTATATATAATATGTGTATATAATATTATATATATTTTGTGTAACATTTATATATATACATATTAGACATATATATAATATTTTATTAAATATATATAGAATTTAATAGTGTTATAATTTGTGTTGTACTTGTTATTAGTTTGTATTTAATCTTCTTTCATTTTTAGTATAATAATTTGCCTTGTCACACCTTTTACCTTTTAACTTATACACATAGTTATGCATTTTTCAAAAAAAAACTTATACACATAGTCTCGTAAAATGTAATATATAAAAAAACATATTTAAAAAATCTACTGACCATATGCCATCATTATTTGGTTGTTTGAACAAAAAAAATCATGTTCTTGCATAACTGTGTATATGTTGTGATATGATGTAGGTGAAGAGTAAATATATGGAAGTAAAGTTAGTGATACGAACATGAGCCTATGTTGGTCTATGCCACAATTATTTGGTTTTTGGAAGATCAATGAGTATAAGCATACACGGTCTTTGTATGCTTACGTTGTAAATGAGTCGGATATTTTTTCTCTTATGTCTGGAATGATATGGAACTCGTTGATTTAAGAGTGGTTCAGTTTTATATGATCTAATTATATTAAGAGATTAACCAAAAATATTATAAAAGTGTTACTGGTTAGGTTTAACTAATCTATGTTGGTTAAAATTTGGTTTAATTTAAGTTGGTAGGTTGCATTGTATAGGAAGAATGATATATTCTAGTAACAACTATGAAAGAGTCCAAAATTTAAATGAGAACTTCAAATAGTAGATAATCCCTAAATTAATAGATTAGATATGTAGTCAGATATAATATTTATTAATATTTCATATTCATGTTTTAATAGAATAGATTTTTGTGGCCAATTTTCAAAAAATGTACAATGATAAGTATAGCTTTGTGCTTTCAACCTTCATCAGTTTGGGTTGTGAGATGAATTCTTTTAATTTTCATTATCTTTTTAGTCTGGCCCTGATTAAATAAATTCTCAATGAATATCGTTCTAAACAAATGATCCAATTGTAAAAAAAAAATATTTTTTTCGTTTTTAATATGTTGGTTGGGCGATTTTCCACATGCATGAGTGAAAGACTAAAATTTTGAAAACGAAATCCGGAAAGATCGTTAATCCTTTCAAATATGATAAATCGTTATTTGTTGATAATTTCTCTAAAAACACATGTTTATCTATATTTACTTTTATCCTATGCTGGATGCTATATTTATTCATGTAAATGACAATTGTTAGAGCTCCTATTGGCAGTTACACTTTGTGGTTGTAGGCGTGGGAGAGTGACTACCTGTATTCAAAGAGAATCGTTGGGTATGTCAATCTCACAGAAGGATCTCAAAGTCAAGACGTGGGAAAGAGGGCTGATTTGTGGAGGAGTAGGTGGTTGCGTACTAATTAGGGAATATAACCGGCGGTGATATTGTTTTGGTTGTGTAACTACTAGGCCTATCATGGGCTTGTGTGGTAAGGTGGGCTTGTGTGGTAAGGTTAGTAGCTTTTCACTTGGATCAGAGTTTGATAAAACTGTTATGTGATTGATTCGAGAGTAGTAACCAATCATTCGACTAAAAAAACTAAGACCAATTCTATTCAAGAATTCAGTTCTTTCAGATTTTATAAGCCACTCTTTATTCTAAGGCACAAAATTAACTTTGTAAATTAACATTAGTAAGAGAAAGATAGCAAGTAAGCGAAAACACACTAAACTTTGTATAAATCTTCAATAACATTGTGGTCTATTTGTTTTTAGGACAAAATTAAGCTCTGATATCACATATTTTTTATAAAGTTTAACTAATCACCTATTAAGTTAATTTCAATGAAGTTACTTCATAGAAAAAGAAAGTATAACTTTAGCAATGTGTAATCAAATTCGTGAAAAAAAAAAGCAATGCGTAACCACCAAAAGGGATAGATTTTTGATTAACTATATGTCGATTTTGGGGATTTGTCAGCCTTTATTTAAAAGACAACTAAATATTTAAACAATTTTAGGTTTAACTAGTCGATAGTTTAAGTTTCAATCTTATCTTCTTTATTTGCTACAAAATAGCTTTTAATACATAAACAAAAAAAAGTAAGAAGAGTTTAATTATTTCTGATTTATATAAATTTTAACAAGATCTTCTCACAACTTTTAGTACAAAAGTTGATAAATTGAAAAATTTGGATGATTAGAAAAAAAATCTTTATAATAAGCCTAAAGTAACTTTCCCGGCCATTACCTATTAACCATTTTTCTCCATTGTTAAGAACACGTCCCTTTAAGTTTTTTTTTTAATTACATAATGCATTATGGATTCTGTAACATATAAGTAAACGATAATGAGAGATATCTTTCTACGTGTTTCAAAAAAAAAAAGAGAAAAAGGCGAAAATATCTTTCTTCTTTTATAGAAAATACGATCATATAGTTTTCCTATTTAATCATGTGCATGACGTCGAACAATCACCTTAAATTATTGTATTTGAAATGATAAAATATTCAGAAAGGCAAAGTACACATTGATATAGATTAATCAAAATGATGAATCGCCTTTCGTGTTTTCAGCTTGTCATTACATTGTGCATTGGGTTGAGTTATGCCAAAGTTCTACGAGAAAGACTCCGTACATTTTAATAATTCTCTCAATCCAAACAACGTTCTCAAAGTTCACTGTATATCGGAGCAAGATGACTTTGGCGACCACTTTCTACGCTTGGGACAAACCTATGATTTTAGCTTTTATGAAAGTATAAAGAAAACAAAGATCGACTGTGACTTATGGCAGGGAACTGATTTCAGGTTTCATGCAAAGTTCAGGGCATATGAAGGTGGCGGATTCATCGTTCATTATGGTAAGAAAAACTTTTGGGATGCTAGACAAGATGGGATTTACTTCACACATGGTAAAGAGCTATCCAAGTTGGAGTATAATTGTTCGAGCCAGTATTTAATCAATCCAATGACCTGACATCTAGATCCTCTTTGTTTAAGCTGCAAATTGATATATTATTATGTTCTTGGATTAGATACCTATGAATAAAAGGTTGCAACAACATTTATCATGTCTATGACTATTGGTGAATTTAGGAGTTTTTTCTTTCTGTTAAGAACAAACACATTTTTTTCATTATATTTATTCTTCACAGAACATATTTAAAAAATCTCGAATACATTTTCAAAATTGTAGATCAATCTCGATCACAAGCATATTTTGAACAAATAATTACAAAATTATTCTTAAATAACACAATCCTAGAAATTTTTAATGAACTAAACATATTATATTTTGCTACAATTAAAATATATTTTACTTAATATTTAGTTTTTTCTTAATATTTTCCCTTTATATTTGTAAAATCTAATATACCTATATTAAAAGTACATAAGAAAATCTGAATGATTACATTTAAGATTATTTAAAATAATTTTCAATTTTCAATTTAATTTTATAAATCTAAGGTATAATATTACTTAGAGCTTACAAAATATTTTAATTATTATTAATATTGATATGCGTTTATGAGTTTACAAAATTTTATCAGTTATTTTCTTTTATAAAACTTTCTATTGATCATCGATTTTTTTTAATATTTTAGAAAATCAACAAATATCAAATTATTATAAATATTATAAAATATATCTATACATTTAAGATGAAAAACTGAAACTGATGCGATAAATAAAATCAATCTGATTCAGTTTAGTAAAAATAAAAATAATTATACTTCAATACAAATGAATATATGTCACTATATTCACAAATGAATATATGTCACTATATTTATAATTGTATTATATTTCAAATAAAAGGTAAAATAAAAAGATATTATTTTAAAATAATGTTTATTTATATTTATACATATAAATTACGGGATTCTTAAAACCATACCAATAAACTAAAATAAAATATTAACTAAAACTTACCATTTATTTATTTTGCAAAACATATATGGATGAGATTTCAAAATATTGTTGTTATATTTGTTTATGTATTATGAATCGATCAACAATTAGATTTATTTTTTTATTTATTTTCAAAACAATATATATAATACTATTACTAAAATGTATTTAAATATCTAAGAGAAAACCAATCTAAATGAAAATCACAAATTATTTAAAACTTCAATCTATTTAGAACAAAAAAATTATGGTTGAATTCAAAGAATTTGATGTTATCTAATATACTAAAGTGATAATACCAATTATATATTACATATCCAAAATCACATGTCTAACTAAAATAATATAATATTATTTATGAAAATTATAAAATAGTTGAAACTAAAATTAAGCTATTAATAAATTATTATAATATATTTACCTTATAAATATGTATATCCGTGCATGAATACAAGAGAATAACCTAGTATTTTTAGTATATATTATAAAAACCTGATACCACACTAGTTAAGGTCACATATATAGAATTTTGTGACTTAGACATTTTTGAATTATTAAATAAAATAAAATTTACGCTTGAAGTTTTGTATAATAATTGGTTGAACAGATAAGTAATAGAACAGGGGATAAAGATAAGTAATAGAGCTCAGATCAAGGACATGATCATCGCTTACTTTCAAAACCTGCTTGGTGCTGTCAATAGTGATATTGTTCCAATGACAGTGGAGGAGTTGAGGCAGTTGATGGTTTTTCGGTGCTCAGTTGGAGTTAAGGAAACAATGGTGAAGCTGCCTACAGAGGATGAGATCAAAGGAATTTTTTTCTCTTTGCCTAAGAGTAAAGCTCCCGGATCGGATGGGTTTCCTGCAGAATTTTTTTGGGAAGCGTGGACTGTGGTGGGAGATGATTCAGTTCAGGCAGTTTAGGAATTTTTTCGTCATGGCAGGATGCTGAGGGACTTCAATGCGACAGCTATAACTCTTATACCGAAGGTGGTAGGGGCTGATAAACTGAACCAGTTCAGACCTATTTCACTATGCTCAGCGGTGTACAAGGTTATAGCGCGAGCTATAAAGAAGAAGCTTCAGCTCGTGGTGAATGAAATAGTGCAAAGAAACCAGGTGGGCTTTATTCAGCAGAGGCTACTGTGCGAGAACGTCCTACTAGCTTCGGAATTGGTTACAGATTTTCACAAAGAAGGTGAGACTAGAAGAGGATGCTTGAAAATAGATTTGTCAAAGGCGTATGATAATTTACATTGGGAGTTTGTGCTAAATTTTCTCAAGTCCTTTGATATGCCAGATGTTTTCATTGGTTGGGTCAAAGAGTGTATTTCCACTCCGATGTATTCAGTAGTAGTCAATGGTGAGCTGAATGGTAATTTTGAAGGAAAAAAGGGTTGAGGCAAGGAGATCCTATCTAATCACTTCTGTTCGTCATGGCAATGGATGGTTTATCTAAGATGCTGGATAAAGGAGCAGTGAATAAAGTGTTCAGGCCCCATCCTTCTTGTGAAGCCCCTCTCATCACTCATCTTAGTTTTGCAGATGACGTCCTAATCTTTTTCGATGGATCTGAGGAGTCCCTGGCTGGAATTATGGGGATTTTGGAAAAATTCAAGGCAGTTTCAGGGCTTCATTTGAATAAAGAAAAAACAGAACTCCTTATTGATGGAGGCTGCTCAGTAAGGTGTCAAGAGATGGCAGAAAGATTGGGTCTGAAGCAAGGATCCCTGCCTATTAGATATTTGGGAATACCGTTGTCTTAAAAGAAAATGAAGAAGAGTGATTTTCAACCCTTGCTGGATAAAATTCTTTTCAGATTCAACTCATGGACAGTACGTCATCTCTCATTTGCTGGTTGCTTTCAACTCATACAAGCAGTCATCTATTCTACAATCTCTTTCTGGGAATCAATATTTATTATTCCAGTGGAGTGTATTAAGCTGTTGGAGCAGATGTGCAATGCTTTCTTGTGGAGAGGGGCTCCTACATCAGCTAGAGGAGCTAAAGTTGCATGGGTGTCAGTTTGCACACCAAAAGAAGAAGGTGGCTTGGGTCTTAGAAGGTTGGAGGAGTGGAACCAAGTTCTTGGTTTGAAGTTGATATGGTTAATTTTTACGGCAGGAGGATCATTATGGGTTTCTTGGGTTATGAGAAATCTGATTGGTGATAGGAATTTTTGGGATATTCAACCGCAGAGGTTTGATAGTTGGATCTGGAAGAGTTTATGTAATCTGAGGCATCTCGCGCGACCTATGATAGTTTGTGAGGTCGGAAGTGGTATCACCGCGCGGTTCTGGCATGATAATTGGACATCGTTGGGTCCTTTGATTGATCTCACGGGGCCTCAAGGCCCAGGGGTTACTGGTCTCCATATAGATGCGGTGGTGGCAGATGCTCTAAGAGATGGAGAGTGGTGGGTCAGTCATAGTCGAAGTAGGAGCATGCTTATTACCATGTTGAGGGACTGTCTCCCCGACGCAGCTCCCATTTCTTCCTCTGTTTTGGATGATACTTACTTGTGGAAACCAGGGAACAGAGTGGCATCGAGTTCCTTCTCTACAGCGCACACTTGGGAAGCTTTACACCGCAAGGAGAGCCTGTGTTCTGGCATAGACAAGTGTGGTTCCAAGGTAGGATACCTAAGCATGCATTTATAACCTGGGTGCTTGCTAGGAATCGAATGGGAACAAGGGACAGAATGAGAGCGTGGGAAATGCAGGTATCTTCGGTTTGCATTTTGTGCAACTCTGCAAATGAGACGAGGCAACACCTCTTCTTTGATTGTACTTTCAGTTAGGAGGTGTGGTCCTATTTTTGCTCTAGGCTCAGTGTAAACCCACCAACTCTATTTGAGGACTGCTTAAGATGGCTGAGGAATCCTTCTTCTGATGAGTTTCTGAAGTTGATCATTAAGTTGGTGTATCAGGCTTATGTCTACTATATTTGGAAAGAGAGAAACGCGAGAATTCATGGCCAGTGCTTTAGACAGGCTATTGCTGTGATCATAGAGTTAAAGCAGGTAGTGCAGGCTAGACTAGATCCTTTGTCGAGAGCCCACAACTCTAGAAGGAGGGACACCACTCTTTTGGCTTCCTGGTTCAGTAGGTTTTGAGAGAAGCGTTTGAAGCCTGGAAGAATATCATCTTGAAGGTTTGAGAAGGCTGGAAATGGAGCAGGTTTTTTATTTTGAGTTTGAGATTAGATTCTTGTATAGGTTTGGTTTTAGCTTTCTTGTATAAATTCCGGTTTGTGGGCACCTTGTAAAAAGTGGAAAGTTGTTTTTTCGAAGTTTTTAATAAATAGAAATAAAGTAAAAAAGAACATTTGAATAATTCAAAAAAATAGGAACAAGGAAAATATATAAAATATTTGATTACGTAGAGTTTCAAACAAAAATAAACAAAACAACAACAAAATTTACGGCATACTTAGGTATTTGTAATTGTTGCCCATGATTTTTTATTTTCTTTAAAAAAACTAATTAATCAAATTTGTAACATAACTCCTAAAACATGAAATTTTGGTTGATGTAGGTTTATGTGTTGAGTTAACAATTTTATAAAGGGTTTAAATCAAATTTTTAACTCAACTACAACACATCTTAAATCAAACCTAAAGTCAAAAAAATAAATTTAATATATGATGTTACCAATCAAACCTAAAGTCAAATAAATAAAATTTTGAGTTACAAGCTCAACTCAAACTTAATCAAAAGTAATACATTCCACCAATCAAAGCCATAAGCTTAACAAGCAATAATTGGAGCAATGCTTTCCGGTTAACAAATAACCAAACCAAGAAACCGAGTTCGTTAATAGTATAAACCGGATCGGTCCATGGACGGTTCGACAACATTATCCTCTGAAGATATACTACTCCATCTCTTTCCAATCGACAAAATCGTAAAGGGGGAAGCAAGTTTCGCAGGAAATCTAGAAGCAGTCAAGATCCCTCAAAATCTTCGTCTTGTTTCGTCAGATTCTCAGGTACTCTTCCCTGCAACACTCGTTCTTAGAACTTGGTTTGATCGCTAAAGAGAATTGAAATAACTCGGATCGGAGAGAGATCGTCTTTTTTTTCTCCAGGTAAGAAGTTGAATTGAGATTCAAAATATGAGACCCGTACTCGCCTTCTAATGTCACTGTTTCGGATCTTCATTAATCAGGACGACGACGATATGGTAAAAATAGATAAGATTCCTCCATCTTCTTCACCTTTTTTTGTTGGTTCGTTGACTTTGATTTTGATATGTGTTGTAAAAAAAAAGGCGACATCGAAGAAAGTGATAACGCGTGAAGAGTGGGAGAAGAAGCTAAACGCTGTAAAGCTTAGGAAAGAAGACATGAACACTCTCGTCATGAACTTTCTCGTCACCGAGGGTTATGTTGAAGCTGCTGACAAGTTCCAAAGGGAGTCTGGCACCAAACGTATCCTTTTTTTTTTATTTCTACTCTTCTTTTTTTTTATATGTTAAAGGTTATTTCTTTTTTTATAATTCCTTATGGAGAAAACAGCAGAGATAGATCTTGCCACCATCACTGATCGAATGGCTGTTAAAAAGGCTGTTCAAAACGGCAATGTAGAGGATGCTATTGAAAAAGTTAATGACTTGAATCCTGAGGTACTCTCTTCTTCTTCTTTGAGATATCAATGAATCCCAAATCTGATCCTTTCTTTGCTTGCAGATACTAGACACGAACCCCGAGCTCTTCTTTCATCTTCAGCAGCAAAGGTTGATTGAACTTATTCGTCAAGGCAAGACTGAAGAAGCCTTGGAGTTTGCTCAGGAGGAACTTGCTCCACGTGGCGAAGAAAACGTATTTCTTTTCTTGGTTCTCGTTGAAGATACCGTTTTACATGCGAAGCATCTATGTATATATATTGCTCGTTTGACTGTGTAAGATGCCTGGTTTTAACTCTTCTTGTTGGTTCGGTTCTTTCTGCAGCAAGCGTTTCTGCAAGAACTGGAAAAAACTGTAGCGCTGCTTGTTTTTGAAGATGCCTCTAACTGTCCTGTTAAAGATCTTCTTGACATCTCCCACCGTCTTAAGACTGCAAGTGAAGTGAACGCAGCAATTCTTACAAGCCAGAGTCATGAAAAAGGTTAACTCTCCATGTTATTCTGTTTCTGTTTTAGTAGCTACAAATTGCAGTCTAAAAATATTTGAAGTCTATATGAAAAGCTTTTATCGTCTCCATATAAAAAAGAGCTTAACTCGCACCACATAGCATCATTAACACTCAGATTCTTTCTAGTAAATGATATTGATGTACCGACTTAATGTTTGTGAACAAACAGATCCCAAACTTCCAAGCTTGTTGAAGATGCTGGTTTGGGCTCAGAACCAGCTGGATGAGAAAGCAGTGTATCCGCACATCAATGATTTGTCTACTGGCCAGCTCCAAGACCCGTCTGAAGAATTTTGTACCTGCTAAAGGGAACAACAATCAAATGATATGCCCTCTCTCCCATTTCAATTTCAATAAGTCAAGGTTCATTATGTTTTAGCGAATGCTTTCTTCTTTCCCTTTTTCTTCTGCATTGGATGGAATTGTTTAGGATATGTGCAAGGGAACATAAAGCTGTTTCTAGTCAAATGTTGTGATTGTCAACATATCCCATGACTCACCGCATGGTGCCCATTTGATTTGAAAGAAGTTATTCGCTCGTTTCAATCTATATGGATTTGTTTGGAGGAACAAGAGAGATGGCTTGTTCCTCAACAAATCAACTCGGTAAGGGTTTTTTTTAATCCATTAACTCGGTAAGGTTGGTCCTGTTCTTCTGGCACTGACAAACATTGAATCTTGTGGATGAAGAGGAAGTTCACATCTGTTGTGTTGTAGTGTGGAGATTATTCTGAATCATTGATATCTTCTTGACAGTTCTTGACTTCCAATATGAAGTCTTTCGTTAGTTAAAACCCCCAAGAAATCATGCTCTTGTGCTATCTGTAGCATCTCTTTCATGTTCTCACCAAAGCATTAAAACATAACTCTTTATGCCGTTGTTTACTCCAGAAACACAACACATTCTTCTTCCTCCTCTGTTCATTGTTTGGCACAAAAAGACTACAGACAGTCGTGGAGCGTTAAATTACGGTTTCAAAATGAGATGAAGAATAGGTATAGCAGATGATATAATTAAAAGGATGTTGTAAATAATGTAAACCAGTTCACACATGGATTAATTATCATGTCTATTAAGGGTTATATAAACTGCACCATACTATAGTAGACTGTCAATTGTCGATAAGAAAGGAGTTCATGAGTCGGTTTGGCGGAGACTTTGGCCCAGTAGATCGAAAGATTGACTCACCTTCTTTGTCAGGTTGAACATGGGCAAACCCGTTCTCTTACCAATTGGCTTTTACTTCATATACCCACTACCCATGACCAATTGACTTATGAGTATCACATATTCTGATTTTGATTACTTTTCTAAATAAAACTTCATTTTACATTTGGAACAAGATAGCTAAAGGAGTATTTTCAATCTTTGTTTAAGTACACAAGTATGATCCATTTAGATCTAAGAGTATCCTTAAAATTCTATCTTTTAAATTCTATCTTTTTTTCTCTAAAATTGAGTAAAATGGTATATGAAGTAAAAATTATTCTAATTTTATTCTATTTTTTACTCTATAATAAAGTAACAAACAAACAAAAAAATAGATTAATGAAGTGAATTCCAAGATATGAATTGAATTGAAGCAATTTTGCATTTCATTATCCATTTAAAATTTAGAATAAAAATTAGAGTGTGGTTGGAGATGCCCTAAAGATAGATGATATCAAGTGGAAATATGTTATATTCATGTTTAGAATACTCTTTGATTATTTTTTGCATCTTTTGCAAGTTTTTTTTTTGAAAAAAAAATTTAGCTTAGTTGAATCCAGGGGAATTCGCAATCCCGCGGATGGACTTCTTCTCCAAAGCATTCAAATAGGTCATAAAGTATGAACACATATCTGCGTTAAGTGAAGAGAACAAATATGATTTAGTTTCGCATAGTAGGATGATAGAACCTAAAACGTGTTAGCATATCAAGTCTGTTCACTACCACTTGACCACAAGGCGTCTCAAGCCCGTCCACTGCCACTTGACCACAAGGTCTCTTCATCATTTTGCAAGTATGTTTAAATCTAAAGTATTTTCAATATTTGTTTAAATATAATTTACACTTCTGTCTTTGAAAATATTTTCAAGAAATGCTGTGCAAGAAAAGGGAACATGTGTATCCCTAAAAAGCTACTAGAGTTCACTTAAAAATATTTTGAAAACCTTAAAGCTTTCACACTCTCTGACTTTATCTCCCCACCCAACGCTCATAGTTACTGCTTACTTCCTCTCTCTCCCTTCTTTTGCCATGGCTGAGTCAAGAACAAAATACAGTGAATACAGCTAACAAGAGATATCAAAACAACGACAAGAACAAACGACATGAGAGAGCTACAGAGCTTTAAAATGACGTCACTATATCAGAACCATCAATGGCCACCGGTGGGAGCTCCAACGAATATCCGACAAGAGGGGAAATGGGGATCTCAGTTCAACGATCCAGTCAACGCTGTTTCCTTTGGTTTTATCGCCACCGCCATTCTCATCTCAATGTTCATCGTCATGGCCATCTTCGAAAATCTTATTTGAACCACCACTAATAACTCACATTCTTCTCCGGGACAGGTCCTTTCGGGTCTAGAGTCACGGGTGGGGCTCAATGGCCTTGCATTTTCTAAGTTTGGTTGCGAATCTCCCAAGGTAAGTTTTTTTTTTCTTCTCATTTCTATAGTTTCTCAATCTAAAAATCTTCTTTTATTAGATTTTTTATGTGATAGGGATGTGATCCAGATAGTTCTTTAACTGCTTTGAACATCTTTTTTTTTCTTTACAAAAAGCAAAACAAGAAAACATCATAGGGTTTGTGTACTCATAGGAATAAACTGACCCACACACATGCTTTTACACAATGTACCATAAGTTTTGTCACACACGCATACACACACGGATACTTTTGGTGATGCATTCATTGAAAATTTGAAATGATTCGTCATCATTTCTGTTTTTATTTTTACCATAGTGACAAAAGAGGAGTGGAAAAAGCAAGATAGAAGTGTAGTTTTGTTCTGGCATTGATTGGTTTGCAAGTAATTATGAGTGTGAAAGAAAAAGTGGATTCTGTGCGTATGGAGCTAAAAAATGTGGTCTCTACCATATTTGACTTTAACATTCCTTGGAGCACAAAATGGCCCACTGACCTTTTCCTCTTATTTTACATGTTTCTAATTGGGAATAATAATATAGCTCCATAGAGATTACAGATTCTCTTTCTCTCTCAGCACTTCAAGTTTTAGCAATAAGGATCAGCTTAACAATACTTGAATGAATGTAGGTCGACTTGCTTGAGAGATGATTTGATTCTTGAAACGCCAAATCTCACTCAAAAACAGTGGGTTTTTGTTGAGTAAAACTGTTATTGGGATGAAATCTTTATCCTTTTGTCTTAAAAACTCATCTACTTTTGGTAGTCATTTGGGGGTTGGCATATTGCACTTTCATACGGAACCAACCAAGTGATCAGAACTAGAATCATTCAAAACATGTGTAATTGTTTTAAGTCCTGATTTAATTAAAGAAAATTGAATTACTTTTGTTACAATCAAGAATCAACTTAGAAACTTAATACATTTCATTTTTCCAACACGGTTAGAGGTTTAGATCTCTTTTTATTTGCTCAATGAAATTGTTTGGATATTAATTTCTTTGATCTCCAGATAGGGGTGTACTCAAAAGGGGTCTCGGTGTTAATGCCAGGAGACAATGTACCTACATTCATTGCTCACCATGCACCCGTACCCGCACCTGCAGACAAAAAGTCCAACACTCAAAGTTCCAGCGCAAACTCCATTCAAGAATGTTAACAATTCTATATTTGCATTATTAAGTGTTTTGTTCTCTGTAGCTTCATCGCTTAGATTACTGGACGTTGTTATGAGTATATATCTCGTCGTATATATGTATTTATGATTTGCCAGATTTTAAAATTGGTTGAGTTTCATATGCTTATTACAAGAAAAAATAAGTTGAAGGGGAGAGAATGAATGTGTTTTCACTGTCGGTCTGAACTTAAGTGTGCTGCAATATTTTATTGTCGGCCCTGTCCAATCTTTAAGCCCGAACCCGGTATGCAGTAACTTGTTTGAAATATATAGATGTTGTAAGTGGTAACATGCTATTCTGGTTGGTAGATTCGTCTAATCCCTTATATATCAAGGAGAATCATTTTGCAAAATGTGTACACACACATTAACATAAAAATGTTTACATGTCAGTCTCACATTCATCACATTCATTTAGCAATTAATGTGTTCACATACTAATTTCTTAATTATATCGTAGACAAGTTAATGTTTTTATACACTAATTTTTTATATTAATTCTTGAGTTTTCGTATTATTAATTTTTGTATTAGTAAATTCAAGTTCTCTCCAAAGAAATACTAAATAATATCATTGTTGAAAGAAATAAACTACAAAATTATTAAGATTTACATCAACTAAAAGTCAGAATGAAAATGTTTTTAGAAATTGAAAGTTCTGTATTTTGCCAAACTTGGCCATGGTTGAAGTTTATGCATACAAAAGAAACAAATAATTATGATTGGTTATGAATTAAAAAAAATTATATGAAAACACCACAAAAAGTTAGATCTTAGTTTAGCAAAATATTATTTTTCTTTACAGAATTTTCATATCAAACCAAGAATTAGAAACATAATCAGATTGTAGAAAAAATCAGAAAACAGAAAAAGTTTTAAAAAAAGAAAATTCACGAAATCGATTAAAAAACAGAATTCATGGATCGAGTGAAGAGATCACATTATTTCCAAGGCAACTCTAACCCATTTTACTCGATTATATTGTGTTTTATTATATTCACCAAATATTTTTATAAAAGTACACATTATTGGTTATTGGTTATAGACTACATCTTGCCCTACAATATTGACACCACGTCCAACCATTTTAATGGTATTCTTAAAGTGTGGTCCAATAATTATGTTGGTAAAATAATCCCAACATATTAGTTTTACATTTATTTATTTTTCTTTATATTAGTAGAAGAAAATAAATTTGGATAAAATATTTGGATCCGAAGAACCGAACCGAACTTGCTTTAAAAATAATACTAAACACAAAGTAAAATATATAAAGTACTCAAATAGATCTAAAGTTTAATATCCGGATAACCATATCCGAATCCAATCCAAACTAAAATATTTTGGATACCGAAAACACAATTATATACCTAAATATAATAGTTCTTTTAAATTTTATATCTATTAGATACTAATTAATATGAATATATCTAAAATAATAAAATATGATGATTAAACTATTTTATGTAAATTTAAGTATTTAGTCTTATATTATTTAAATTTTTAAATTTTATATTATTTTTACTTTTGGATTTTGAAGATTAATTATATTTGGATTTTTTTTAAAATTACATAATTAAAAAAGGAACCCTGACTCGAACATAAACTGAACATGCAATGCTTCGAACCAAATACAAACCACATTCAAACCAAAATTGTAAATATTCGAATCATATTTAAATTTCTAACTCTAAACATTAAAATCCGAAATCCGAATATATCAACTAAATCCTAACAAATATTTGAATGCTCATTCCTTGAAAAAATATACGACATACAGTGAAACTTTTATAAATTAATAATGTTGAAGCTACACCAAAATTATAATTTTTTTTATTAATTTATAGATATTATTAATTTATCGATATACTAACTGAACCAAAAATTAAATTTGGGACTATAAAATTATATATATAAATTTTTAGTATATATTAATTTATAGAATATTAGTTTAAAGAATTTATATTGTATTTCTTATTATAATTTAAAATAAATAATCTAATTAGTTATTTTACTCCGTGTAATGACGCATATTACTAACTAGTGTTATATATAAGGGTATATAATACGATCTTAGGTCTCTGACATAACCTATATATTCTTTCACCTTTGTTATTATCATTGTTTTTAACATCTGTCTTATTAAAAGCAGATGTTCTAAATACTCCAAACTCGTTTGTCAGCCATATTTGGATTCATGAATTATAATATCACAGAACTAAACTATCACCTGCTTTTACAGAGCTTTAGTTTTGTCAAAATGTTTCTTAGAGCTTACGTATCATGTATACTAAAATAATTATTGTCTGGAAGCTCGATATTGTTTATAAAAGTTGTTACGTTCAATCTATCTTATTAAAACAGAAACATTCTGTTGAACCTAACATTTATTTTGTAATTTTTTAAATTAAATACATCTTTATACTTTATAGTTAAACATACATTAAATCACTAATGTTCTTTTCTTTATACTATTATCCATGTTTCCAAACAATATACTTATTTCTTTATACTACTATCAATGTTTCCAAACAATATACTTATTTTTTTATATTACTATCAATGTTTCCAAACAATATATTTTTTATAATACTATCAATGTTTCCAAATAATACAATAATTAATCTTAGTTATTTTATATATATCATTTTCTCTTTAAAATTTTGTAGAAACGTCATAATTTCATAAATTTTAAAATAGTGAACTTTAAAATTTCGATTATAAGATTACAAATTATGAAACTATTACAATTTAAATCCAATTAGATTACATATCGGTCATCCATAAGTTCAATCGGTTAGTCTCCGATTTTAGTGATTTTTTAATATGAATATTTTAAAAACATAAATTGAATTGTCAGATCTCCGGATTAACCGGTATAATCACAATCGGGATGAATTTAAAAATACTGATTTAAATGCAAAAATATTTTAAATACACACTCTTTAAAAATTATCAAAATATTTGTTAAATTATTAGTGAAATTTTTCATCGTAAAATATCCCGCGCTTCAAAAGCGCGGATCAAAATCTAGTGACAATTAAAAAGGGAGATGAACCATGTTTGGAGTTGTATAGATCTGAAACCATGTTATGCATGTGACTAGAAAATATATATATAGATATATACCTTTTAGATCTTTAATTATGTTTTTGACGACATCAACATTCAACACTATTTCTATTTTGAACTTTCATCTACACTTTTAAGAAGTTGTAACAAATCAATATTTTAAGGGATGTGAATGGATCTCATCTAAAATTCATTTTATTATTGTGGGCTTGGCCTTACATAATACAAGTGGAATTTGAGGGAAAAATTAGTTATTTTATTCTTAAAAGTTAAAATAAATTTTGATTTTTTAAGAATTGGTTTTGAATGTTGGAGATTAATTTTCTAAGTTTTATTTAAAACTTATTATTAAATGAGCACATTTGAAAAACAAAATGTATTAAAATAAGAGAATTAATTTTTGTATTAAATCTGGTAGCAAAAAGAAAAATTAGTATTAAAAAGTTGAACGAAATTAAGTTGGTAGTATTTTTATGAAAATTTACCCTTTCTTAACGTAATTATAAACAAAAGTCAAGAAATTGAAATTTGCATGGGGCTTATTCACCACTACTATTTGTCATTATGAAAACTAAAGCTACTTTAGGGTAGTTGGTATTATTTTTTCACTCATATCAAATTATCAACTGTCCCAAAATATTAACAATAAATACTCTTTCACGTGCTCTCTAACTTCACAATGATCCCTCTTCTGTCATCTCACAACCAAAAGAGTAGTACTACTCTCCATCTCTGATCAAACGAGATCGTCTTCTCTCACCCTCTCTCTCTCTCACATGGGTTGTTGCGTTAGCTCCGGCACCGCTGATCGGACCAATGAGAACGTGTCCAACAAGAACACGACCACTGTCGAAGAAGAAGCAGTCGTCAAAGAAGTCTTGTCGGAGACAGCATTACACACTACTTCCTCTGGTGTCCAAAACTCAGACATGGATGATCCGGTGAAAAGGAAGATCCGGAGAAGAGAGGAGGAAAAACAAAAAGTAACTCCGGCCTCGTGTATGACCCGACCCGTCTTGAACGACCCGGAAGAAGGATCAGAGGTTTCGGAGATATGTAGCTTGAGCTTGAGTGAGAGTGTTTCTTCGACGGCCGTGATGAATGGGTACGGTGAGGAAGAAGTGAAGCAGAGGAAATCTCAGAGATCCCCGGCTAAAACTCGGACCCGGGTCACTGGTAGTAGTTATCCGACCCGAAGAACCGATCAATCTTTTCATAAGAGAAACAACGGAGTGTGTAATACTGGAGAGAGAGTCGGGTCGGGTATGAGAGACCCGGGTGAGAGATCCGGAAGAAGGTCGAGATCGCCGGCGACGAATAGATCCGTGATGGATTCGAATCAGAGTCCGGTAGGTCGGGTAAGGACTCAGAAGAGTAGTCAGTCTCCGGGTCGGGTTAGGTTAGATCCGATTAAGAACACGTTGGATCAGAAACAATATCAAAACTACGGCTATACCACTGCAGAGTTGTTGGAGAACCCACTTGTTTCATTAGAGTGTTTCATATTTCTCTGAAGAAAATGATATTCCGAGAAAGACTTTTCTCTTCTTCTTTTTTTCAAACATTTGAAGCTGGATTGTAATTCGTTATGCCACTTACCTTACCTCTGTAATTCATTTTTAATATTAAAACTGAAATGAACAATTTTACAGCTAAATATCTCCAAAAATAATCTCTGTAATTCATTTGTGTGTTTTAATTTTTGTAGAAAATTGTAATTTTGGTAAACTGATGTCATGAAAATTAAGATCATATAGTAAAATGGTTTTCTTTTTTTTTTTATTTTGTTTGCTTGTTATATCTTTGGATAATGGGTCGGATATTTTAGATTTTCGGGTATTTTGGTATAGAGGTATAGAACATGTTCGGGTAATTTTGTACTTTCGATCGGAATTTAGTATTTTTAGTTTGAGTTCGGTTATTTCAGATCGGATTCGGATATTTAGATTTGAAAAAAAAATCATTTTTTTAATTTCTTCTATTTAAAAATTTAGCTTTCGATTAACTGATTTTTAATTTTTAATAGATTGAATGGTTAATAGATTTGGGATAACATTTCAAAAATAAATAACCATTAATTTGGTTATTGTTTTTAGAATTTGGATGTAAAATTTACTAATACATAAACGAAAAAGTTTGACATGTATTTTAAGTGAAAATTAAATTATTTTTTCTATAAAATATTATATTATCTAATCTATTAATTTAGGGATTATCTACTATTTGAAGTTCTCATTTAAATTTTGGACTCTTTCATAGTTGTTGCTAGAATATATTATGCCTCCTATACAATGTAACTTACCAACTTAAATTAAACCAAATCTTAACCAACATAGATTAGTTAAACCTAACAAGTAACACTTTTATAATATTTTTGGTTAATCTCTTAATATAATTAGATCATATAAAACTGAACCACTCTTAAATCAACGAGTTCCATATCATTCCAGACATAAGAGAAAAAATATCCGACTCATTTACAATGTAAGCATACAAAGACCGTGTATGCTTATGCTCACTGATCTTTCAAAAACCAAATAATTGTGGCATAGACCAACATAGGCTCATGTTCGTATCACTAACTTTACTTCCATATATTTACTCTTCACCTACATCATATCACAACATACACAATTATGCAAGAACATGATTTTTTTTTGTTCAAACAAACAAATAATGGTGGCATATGATCAGTAAATTTTTTAAATATGTTTTTTTATATATTACATTTTACGAGACTATGTGTATAAGTTTTTTTTTGAAAACAGGCATAACTATGTGTATAAGTTAAAAGGTAAAAGGTGTGATAAGGCAAATTGTTATACTAAAAATGAAAGAAAATTAAATACAAATTAATAACAAGTACAACACAAATTATAACACTATTAAATTCTATATATATTTAATAAAATATTATATATATATGTTTAATATGTATATATATATAAATGTTACACAAAATATATATAATATTATATACACATATTATATATACCTTATATTATTAATTGAAATTTGACAAATCAATTTCCGCCCTTTAGGGCGGGTCCTAATCTAGTATTATGTTAAAGTATGTGTATCATCAACATAAATATTTTAAACAAAATAAAAGATATAAATTAGAAATATAAAGATGAATATACATATGCTCGATTATTTTTAGATATCAATTCGGGTTCAGATATTATACGTTCGGGTTTGGATATCCAATCTCCATTAAACCAATATCCGTTCGAGTATTTTATTATTTCGATTTGGATTTTGGTTCGGGTTTTCGGATCGGGTTCGGATACGGGTTTGGGTATTGGGTAAAACACCCACCCCTATCAGATATTCTATGAAGAAATACTAATGTTTGTTTTGTTTTAATGTTAAATTGATGCAAAAAGAAAATATTTTTATAATTGTAGTCCGAGAAGATTTATTCTTACTTTCCTAACAATCTTTGTAACCCTTCCTAAAAATGCCCACCTCTAAAAGGTTTTTTTTTATTTCATTTACCGAAACTTAGTGAAGTTTATGGTTCTGATTATATTTTGATTAAAAATTTGAGTGAATTCCATATTTGAGTAATTTCGGTTAGTTCCGTTCAAAATTTTGGTTAATTCTGTTCAAAATTTTTGTTAATTTGGTTCGAAAATTTGTGTAATTTTGGGTAGTTCGGTTATTTATTTCGGTTTGAAATTTGGTAGATCGGTTTGAAATTTTCTTAACTTTTTTTTTTTGAAAAACCGAACTAACTAATTAACAAACCCAACCAAACCAAAAAACCAAAGTCTCTTTATAAACCTGCCGAACTTCTTACTGAACTAACCAAAAGTTCGGTAAGGTTCAGCGGGTTTAGTTCGGTTAAAATCTCATCCCTGATGTTGATGCTTAAACCGATTTAGAGAAATGGACCACTCATAATAACTAAACTAAGGTTGAGACCCATGCTCTACACAGGTTGAATAATTATGGTTAATTATATACTAATAATAAAGAAAAAAAAATATATATATATATATATATTAATTTTGAACAGATTGTTATGGAGAAAATCGCTTAAAACCATGAAATTGACCAAAATTTGTACTTTAAACATTAGAGGTCAACTGCTAATACTTTAAACAATAAAAACTTATTTCAATAACATATTAAACATAATACTAGATTAAATATCGAAACTAACTTACTTGTTGCACACGTCAAACTTGTGACCGGTTACTGTTCATTAACAGATAAAAATTAGTGACGCGGCAATTTACGTTAAAAAAAATTAATTATTTTAATTAATAAAAACCAATAAAATTAGATAAATTCAATATAAATTCTAAAAATTGATACAAATTCAGGAAGAAAATCAAGAAAAATAAAATAAAATTCATAATTTCAAAAATTATAATAAAAATAAATATATAAATTCGAAAATTGTATTTAAAATAAAAATTTTAAAAATAATTAAAATTAAGAAAATAGTAATTTTTGGAAATTCAAAAAAAAAAAAAAGTAAACTGTTAAATTTTATAAAAAATATAAAAATAAGAAATTTATAAAAATATGGAAAAGAAATAAAAAAACAAAATTTTGAAAATTAGAAGTACTTGAACCCAAACCTCTTTGGTGTTTAAACAGGCATAAGAGCGTTCAGGTGTCTGGGCTAGTATCCATCGGGTCCTAGAGATTTGGACTCAACAAGGTACTTGAAAATATGATTTTTTTGCCAACTTCATTGATTTTGCCAATTTTTTTGCAAACTTCATGGTTTTATTTTCTTCCAGATTTTTTAATCATTTTTACAATTTATTTTTATTTTATTATTATTTTTTGAAAATTTGAAATTTATTTTTTTCTTGATCTTAATTTTCAGTTTTCAATGTTTCGGATTCTAGAGATTTGGATCCAACAAGGCACTTGAAACAGATCACATTCCACATAGGTTGATGGTGACAAATTTAATCATGGGCTATTTGTAAAATTGATTCAAAACTCAAAGTCAAATACAAAACTAACATATGATTTTTATGATTTTTTTTGGAAATTTCATTTGCCCTATTCTTCACTCCATAAGTTCAGATTATTCATGAAAATGTCATTAAGTTTCTTTTTTTCTTCGAAAATAGCATTTTTACTCTCTCAACCACATCATCTTCAAGTATTTACAAGATTGTCATTGCCATCAATACATCAACCACCATGAAAAACCAATTTAAAGCTCTTAATGCACCTAAAATCGATTTACACTCATTCTTTCTTAATTCTTATGAACTAAAAACAACATTTCTTTCACTTTCTCTCCATATTCATCCAAAAAACTCAAGATTTTGATTCTAATTTTTTTTTATGGTTCATAGAGCTATTCAAGCTTAAGATTCTCGGTGGGTCACTGTTGTTTGAGCTTCTGGTTGCTTGGAGAAGACTTTTGTGTGCTAAACAAGTTATTTCACTTGTTGAAACTATGAAATAAGTTTTTTTTTTCAGATTTGTTCGTCAGAAGACTTCCGTGTAAGTCTTCTGGTAGTAGAAGACTTACACGGAAGTCTTCTGGTCAATGCAGATATTAGTTTTGCAATTGACTTTTGAAATATGTTTCTAGAGACCACTTATATGGAAGTCGTCCAAATTTCTTTGCTAAAAAAAATCTTGAGAAAACCAGAGTCGACTTCCATGTAAGTCGTCTAGAATAAACATGTTAGCTTTGCATTTGACTAGATTATGTCAGAAATTTGACTTTACCTGGACGACTTACGCATAAGTCATCCGGTAGAAAGTTCAAAAATCAATACTTTATCGTAACTACACGACTTCCATGTAAGTCGTTTCAGGTTAGTTTTGCAATTGAAAAATAATATTTAAATATTTAATTTATTCTAAACGACTTACATCGAAGTCTTCCGCTTGACGACCTCCATGTAAGTCGTCCAAGGTTTTATTACGAGATTCTGGTCAAACATTGCTTATCCTTGACAACTTTCGTATAAGTCGTCTATCGGAAGACTTCCATGTAAGTCGTCTAGAATAAATTAAATGTTTAAGTTTTATTTTTAATTGCAAAACTAACCTGAAAATACTTATATGGAAGTTGTTTACTTATAATAAAATACTGATTTTCTAATTTTCTACCAGATGACTTATGCGTAAGTCGTCCAGGAAAAGTCAAATTTCTGACACAATCGGGTCAAATACAAAACTAACATGTTTATCCTAAACAACTTACAGGGAAGTCGTCTCTGGGTTTCTCGAGATTTTTTTTAACAAAAGTATGTCAATATTTACGAAAAAAAGACTTCCAAAGAAAACACAAGTTTCATGTACAGATGCACAAGTTTTGAAAACACAACCGACAGTTTCCACTGCAGATACTTTGATCATACCATCATTTCCAGGGCGTTGGTGTTTTTCAGATGGTTCTTGGAAAGAGGATGGGGATTTTAGGAAAAGGTTGGTATAGTACTCTTCAAGGTTACGAAGGATTACTGGGAGCAAGGAATGTAAGGGACAGCTTATCCCCTCTCCATTCAGAGGTGGAAGGATTAATTTGGATCATGGAATGTATGAGGAATTTGCGTCAATATCAGGTTACATTTGCAACAGATTGTTCTCAATTGGTGAAGATGATTTCAGAACCAGAGGAATGACCAGTTTTTACAAGTTATTTGGCAGATATCAAGTCCCTTCAGAAAAGCTTTCACAGCTCAAAGATCATTCATGTACCTAGTACATAGAATCAGAAGGCAGACAAACCAGCACGAAGTGTCAGGAAACAACCATATTTCATCGTTCATATGGACATAGAGCTACCAGTGTGGATCACATAGTCAATATGAGTTTGTTGTATTTGATGACGACTAAAAAAGACTTCCAAAGAAGTATGTTGTCGAGGCGACTTCTCTGGAAATCGTCCTTTGTAAAAATTTAATTGCAAAAATGACATAAATGGAGAAGTCGTCCGAATGACTTTCGTGGAAGTATTCTACATCAAAGTTTAATAAACATTCATTTTCTCTCAAACTAAAACGATTTTTAAAATTTTCTTGTTTATTCATCAATATTAGTCGATATTGGGGTTCCTGAATGAAATTCATAACTTAATTGGTTTTAATTATGTGGTTACCAAAGTTTATGTTTATTAATGTTTCTAGATGATCCAAAAAAACTTTAGTTTTTGTAAATTTGTTAAGTAATTTTAAGATATATATATATATATATATATTTGTAATAAACTTTTAAAAATGTTAAGTAATTTCAAGAATATTAAGTTTTGTGATTTAGTGTCTTCTATGTTAGTTTTTGAATTTGTATAATATATGATCTTTTGTGATTTTTACTAGATTTTATTAAGTTTTCTCGATTGGGTAGAATCAGAAAAATGTTTCTTGGTATGAGTATATATTTTTGATGTGTTGAATCAAAACAAATATAATGTCTTAAGACACTAATCTTAGACTATTTATATAAAACAGATTGAATGCTAGACTTTTTATATGTAACAATATTTTTTGTCACAAATCATAAATAAATGAAACAGATATTAGACTTTTTATATAAAACAGATCGAATGCAGGAGTTAGTTAAATAAAAATGATTAATAATTTAATACGTTTTTAAAAGAGTGGCGTGTAAATATGTTAAAAAGGAATTAATACATAGTGTGATTGCTGGAAGATCATCTACAAAATCTTTGTGAATATCTAGTGGTTTTCGTATTTTACAGAACTCAAAAGTGTGACTGGAGAATGAATGCTATTATAAAAAGAAAAGGTGTTTATCCGTTTGGTTCACAAGATATTCCACACTTCCAAAACGTTTATACAGAGAGTAGCATTCAGAAAAAGAACTTGACGCCTTCATCATCAGCTGATGTTCCTTTGAACAATGCAAGCATGCCCTTGTTCTCTAGCAGCTTTAAGGCCCTCATTAGAACCGACCTATCAAACAAAAAGAATCAGTAAAACATCCCCAGCAAGACCATCTCCGAACATGAACCAAATGCTTTAACCATTGGCAGAAATATACAATGACACCAACCAAAAGCTAAAATACTAAGTGACAAGTGAAACATGTACACTTCTTATGCCACGTTATTTCTTCTTGACAAGGAACAAATACAAACTCCAGAGTTTTGGAGGTGAAAACAACAGGAGGTCTTTTTTTTCTACACTACAACAACACACAAAGACTTGAATAAAAAACAAAGACACTTGACTCAAGACAAGACGGGAACACTCACTTGACTCAGCATACACTCACTTGACTCAACATACACTCAGCTTGTAACAAAGCTAAACTATCAGTTCTACTCAGAGGCAGAATCAACCAGACCATTATCTAAGACAAACATGATAACGAAGCAACCAAGCAAAACTTGGCTTTCATTAAACGTGTGTACCCTATCAAGAAGCTATGAACCTAATAGCTCATAGGGTTTTTTGCAGACCATGATTCTTATAAACAAGGAAACCTGAACTCATACGAACTAATAGTATTATCAGCAAGTCACCATGAAAGAGTTTCTGACCGCAACTCTAACTGCACCATTCCAAAGTCTGTAACTTCGGTAGAGAACAAAGTTCGGTGGGATGTTGCCGGAGATGTTATTGTTCTGTAATAAATTTCAAAAGAAAAAAAAACAAAACCCCATCAGCATAAAACAAGTAAAGTCCCAGACTTTTTTGTATGGTTGCGAAGAAACAAACAAAGAGAAGGGTGTCGTAATGTTACACTTGTCGGAGATTAGTGAGGTTGCGTGGAGGTAGATAAAGTACCAGAAAGAGACTGGCTTGGAGCTCCTCTGTCATTGGAGAAGAAGAAGATTGGTTGCCATTAATGTTGTTCTCCTCAACAAGAGACAGAGAGCTCCTGTGTCAGAGAGAGAGAAAGATCTGGCGTGGCGGTGAGAGAGGTGGTCCGGCAGCCACAGCGATTCATATAGCTAGTGTTTCGAAGTGAAGCCTGAATAGAGCTTAGAAGCAACTGTCGCCATATGGGAGAGAAGTTTGGGATCAGTACACAAATCGTCAACAGCTTCCAAATCAGTATCTTAAATGAAAACTTCTCTTCTAAAATTTTATTCTCGGTTTTGGTTAAACCTTTGATTAGAAGAAAATATTTTTTTTAGAAATCTTCTAACGGAAAACATCTAAAAAAGTTTTTTGAAAATATCAAATATGGTCAACTATAAAAAAATACTTCGAAAAGACTTTTAGAGGACTCTTCGAAAAGACTGCCTGAGAAATTTTGTATAAAAGTACAATTTCTGTAAAATTCCGGTCAATTGCAAAACTAACTTATTTATTTGAAAAAACTTCTCGATAAATTTTTTCTGACATTTTCGGGAATTTTTCAAATTCAAAAATAAACCAATATTTACAAAGGAAACTTCTAAAAATGTCTTCTGTAGAGTACACTTTTTAATAAGTTTTCTTTCGTAAATTTGCAATTGCAAAAATAACCTAAACAGAAGAGTTCTTAAAAAGTCTTCTACATCAATATTAAACTTCAATTTTCTCCAAGCTTAAAATGAATTTTAATATTTTCTTGCTAATTCATGTATATTAGTCAATATTAGAGCTTCTGAGAAATTTTCTATAAAAGTACAATTTCTGAAAAATTTCGGTCAATTGCAAAACTAACTTGTTTATTTGAGAAGACTTCTCGATAAATCTTCTCTAGCATTTTCGGAAATTTTTCAAATTCAAAAATAAGTCAATATTTACAGAGGAAACTTCTAAAGATGTCTTATGTAGAGTACACTTCTTAATAAGTCTTCATTCGTAAATTTACAATTGCAAAAATAACCTAAACAGAAGAGTTCTTTAAAAGTCTTCTACATCAATATTAAACTTCAATTTTCTCCAAGCTTAAAATGAATTTTAATATTTTCTTGTTAACTCATGTATATTTGTCAATATTAGAGCTTCTGAGAAATTTTCTACAAAAGTACAATTTTTGAAAAATTGCAGTCAATTGCAAAACTAACTTGTTTATTTGAGAAGACTTCTCGATGAATCTTCTCTGGCATTTTCGGAAATTTGTTCAAATTCAAAAATAAGCCAATATTTACAAAAGAAACTTCTAAAGATGTCTTCTGTAGAATACACTTCTTAATAAGTCTTCATTCGTAAATTTGCAATTGCAAAAATAACCTAAACCGAAGAGTTCTTAAAAAGTCTTCTACATTAATATTAAACTTCAATTTTCTCCAAGCTTAAAATGAATTTGAATATTTTCTTGTTAATTCATGTATATTAGTCAATATTAGAGCTTATGAGAAATTTTCTATAAAAGTACAATTTCTGAAAAATTTGGTCAATTGCAAAACTAACTTGTTTATTTGAGAAGACTTCTCGATAAATCTTCTCTGGCATTTTCGGAAATTTTTCAAATTCAAAAATAAGCCAATATTTACAAAGGAAACTTCTAAAGATGTCTTTTGTAGAGTACACTTCTTAATAAGTCTTTATTCGTAAACTTACAATTGCAAAAATGACCTAAATAGAAGAGTTCTTAAAAGGTCTTCTACATCAATATTAAACTTCAATTTTCTCCATACTTAAAATGAATTTTAATATTTTCTTGTTAATTCATATATATTAGTCAATATTAGAGCTTATGTATAACTTATTTGGTGATAATTATGAGATTTCAAATATTCATGTTTTCTAATGTTTCTAGCTAATCCGAGAAGTCTTTTACGTTTGATTTTCAAGAGGGTTAAGTAACTTCAAGGTATTTTTTTAACTTTCAAAAGTGTTAAGTAACTTCAAGATCATCAAGCATGTGGTTTAATGTGTCTTCTAAATCATAGATATAATTTTTAGCTTCCATGAGATTTGAAATTTCAACTTTTACTTAAAATTCAATTTTGATCTTTTGTGAATTTGATTAAGTTTTCTTGAGAAGTCTTGTCTTTTAGTTTTAGTAAATTTGACTAAGTTTTTGTGTCGATGTGTTTTGTTATGAGTGGGTAGAATGGTTAAAAAATATTTTTGGTATATTTTACCAATAACTTCAATATTGTCAAGTATTTTTGGCAAAACATGAACATATTTACCAAATTATTTTGATTAACATCTTTTAAAGTTTACAAAAGAATTAACAACTAAAATAGTATATATATACACATCATAAAACAGACCATAAACAAAACTATTACACATTGAGTTAGATATTATTTCTCAGCATAGATAAATTTGGACTCCACTTAACATCATCCATTTGTACCACCTTGGGCAGAAGACTTTGGAAAACTTATAAAACTTCCAAGAAGTCTTCCAAAAGTTATTTCAAAAATCTTCCAAAGTCTGTGTCAAATCTGAAAAATTGGCATATTCAAAAACATTCAAATGGTTTCAAAATACAGAAGACTTTAAAAATAAAAATTTCTTCTTAAATAATAAACAAAACGGTCACATTAGATTAGATTTATAAATATATAAAACACACAAAATACATGTCCAAAATTTGTACCACTTTGGGCAGAAGAATTTCTGAAGACTTCTTCTAACATAAAATGCATTAGAAGACTTCTAAGTCTTGCGAGAAGTTTTCTGAGAGTTTTTTGAAAAGTCTTTCAAAGTTTGTCTCAGATATGAAAAAAACTACAAATTACAAAATATTCAAATTGCTTCAAAACAGAGAAAAACTTCAACAATGAAAAATTTATGTGTACAAAATAAACAAAACAGTCACATTAGGTCGAATCTATAGTTTTTTACAATCTAACATATAAAACACACAAAAATACATATCCAAAATTTATAGATCTACCTTTGAAAGAGTAAAAGATGAAAATCATTTGCAAAAAGAAGATAAATTAGTGAGAAGACATAAGAAAAAATGAGAAATGGATATAAAGATCGGTGTTTTGATGTTTAAAGAGATTAGACAGATGTTGGAGAGTTTTAGAGTGAGAAACATTACATTTTTATTACAGCTATTTGAGAGGAAGAAATAGAATGTGTAAATTTTCTTTATATATTGAGGCAAAAATTCTAATTAAGTTAAATATTTTTGATACAAAAAACTTCTCGGGAAATCTTCTAAGATAAGATTTCCTGGGAAGTTTTCTAAGATAAGACTTCCGAAGAAGTCTTCCTAAAATCAAATAACTAACTAAATAGCAAAAAAAAAAACACTTCCACAAACTTAAAAAAACATTGAAAGTGTTTAAATCAAGTTATTAAATAATCACTAAACACATATAGGTCAATTTAAAATAAAAAATAAAAGATAAGATTTCAAAATCTTACCCTAAAAATACCAATAGTACTACAATATACGTTACCAAACCCTAAACCAAAGATTATCATGACTCATCTATGTTAAAAATAATTCAATTTTAGTAAAAATACATTTCTATCATTTAAAAATGTTTATTAGTACATGATTTTGATTTTTTCCCTTTCAAAATATATTTTTTTATAAATTTTATAAATAACTTTTAAGATCTAATACATGAGGAGACTTCCCCTAAAAGACATCTGGAAGACTTATGGAAGACTTTGTCTTTGGCAGGAAACCCAAATTCTTCTAAAATTTAGACGGAAACCTTAAATTCTACTAAAATTCGGAATATGTCAGAAGATTTCTTTGGAAGTTTTCTGTGAGTCTTCCAGACTCTATAATTAAATAACTAAGAAAAAAACTTCATGAAACTTAAAAAATACTTATAAAATGTTCAAATCAAGTTATTAGATAGTCACCAAACACATATATGTCAAAAAAATTTAAAATGATAAGATTTCAAAATCTTGCCTTAAAAATACCAACAATACTACAACATATGTTACCAAACCTTAAACCAAGGACAAGGACTATCATGACTCAATCTAGTGATCTACATTCACTCATCTATGTTAAAAGTAATTCAATTTTAGTAAAACTAAATTTACATCATTTAGAAATGTTTGTTATACGTGATTTTAATTTTCCTCCATCAAAATATTTTTATAAAAAAATTAAATTATTTTAAAGATCTATTGTATGAGAAGACTTTCAAAGAATCTTCTTCTGAAAATCTTCTCCGGCGGATAGTTATAATGGTAAAACTCAATGCAATTTTTTTGTTTGATCATAAGGATGTTGTTGTCATTTCACTAGAATTTTATGTTACTTTTGCATTTGATTGAATTTGAGGTACACTTTTGTATTCAAAATTAAACTTTAAGTTATTTTTTGCAATTTCCCAAAAAAACAAATATCGGTGTAAATATGTTTACAGTAATAATGTATTTGAGAGTAAATATATCTCTACATTTTCTCCATTTGATTAGTAGCTAGAGAAAATAAATAAAATATGTTTATTTGATTGGTAATTTTTTGGAGTAATCAAAGGTAAATATTTTTTTCTTTAGGGAAGTAGAAAATTTTACTCTATAATTTTTTTAGGACATATCTAATCTTATTCCATTTTTACCCTAAAATAAAATAAATGGAGTATTGAGTAAAAATTACTTTAACACTTCATATTTTATTCTATAATATTCCCTCTATTTTTTATGTAAGTAATTTTAGATGAATGCACAAATATTAAGAAAGTCATTAATTTTTTCAAAAGTAGCATTGGATGTATAAATTAGGTGTAGTTAAACCAATCATAAATAAGTAAATATTATTTGATTAGTCACACTTAACACAATAAAGATATAAATTATTTAAAATTACGAAAATTACTTATATTTTGAAACAAATAAATTTTGTTTAAACTACTTACAATAAAAAACAGAGAGAGTAGAGTTTTCTTTGTAAATATAATAATTTGTTTTGTTTGTTCAATGAAAAATAAAGTAGAATTAAAATATTTTTAGTTCATAATTTTTTTACTCCATTTTTGGAGGAGAAAATGAAGTTTTAAGTTGGAAATGATATTAGTCACACTATTAAATCATGCGGAGAGTTTCGTGTCTGTTTTCGAGACGTGTTAGCAATTTTCTAAATATTTTAGTCAACTTCGAATCTCGAAATAATGTGCAAAACTATGAAAACAGTCGTCGTTTCAAATAATCTTGATAAACCTGTAAAATATCGATTCTATTATCTAAAGAGAATAAAAGGCTCTCTACAACTTCTAGTATAAACTGTGGAATCAATTGAGTATTTATGTGTTGAAATAAACTTCTTACAAAACAAAATACACATAATAACCGTATTTGTTTACAGTCTCAATTCTTAATATTTTTTTTTTCCATCTAAAGTATATCTATAATAACACTACTAAAAGGCAAATATCAAGCTCCATGGGACTATCCACGTCACTCTTAAAAATCAGCCAATCACATTCTACAAATTTTCCACGTCAGACACGAGTTATTATGTTTGTGGGCTTCGATTTTATTTCGGCATGTTTACATTATCCACCAACGTAACCGTTCAAAGCTCCGTAAATTCACGTCCCTGCGATGAACATGAACAGCCTCAGTTCGACCAAATCCCAGAGGTCAATCATTATTACACATCAATCTGTAAACCTATTTCTCTTTAGCTCCATCAGTGTCTGCTTCCGTAAAACTCCATCACCAAACATAACTACAAAGGTAAACTTTTTTCCTCTCCTCTGATTATCTGATCAAAAGCATCTTGGGTTTTTTCTCTGTTATGAAAAATGGGTTTGATTGAAAATCAAAATTTCTGTGAAATCATCTCTGGCTAATCAGGTACACGGAAGCTTGATCCCCTGAAGCGTTCGTGGAGCAGTTTTCGTAACAGGATAGATGTTCTTTTTAAAAAATACAAAGGTCACAAATTATTCTTGGAGAATCCGATAATATAACGAGATTGAAGAACGATTCAGTGCTTCAAGTTATCTCATGAGTAAGCTATTTTATCTCAGACTCTGCAAAATGATTTTAAGCGTGTGTGCGCGCTAGAGTTTGCACTTCGTCTTCTTGAAGATTTTATTGTTATAGATTCAGTCCACTGTTGATGAGGCCATCAAACTCTATATCAGTCCGTTTACATAAGATTCTAAAGGTTTTCGGCTTTCTGCTTAAATATAGAAAATTTATGATACTGTGCTTTATTGCAAATGGTGGTTAGTCCCACTACGAGCTAGGCCATGGATGGTTAAATCCTCAACTTTGAGTAATAGAGCTCTCTCAGTAAATTGTTCAGGTATTAAGATTTTTCTGCAAGTATACTTTTGCCCAAAACGTTTAAGAAACTTTCAGTTATATTAATTTTGTTCTTTATGTTGCTCTTAGTGCTCCCTTCTTACAACTTCCTTATTTAAATAAATCTATGGCTAAAAGGATAACATTGCAGGTTAGATCATTCTGAGAGTTTCAAGACATGTACTTGAAAGAATATTCTTAACCACTCATGGAGGTTGCTGGTTTGATGGAGAGCGATGTTGTAGACATCAAGTAGGTATAAGAATCATACCTCTCTGAAAGTAGAAGTCACTTGCAAAACAGAAGGTGAAGGAGTTTTCAAGAAAGCAACTTTACGGCAGTTCAAGCTTTGACCACTCTGAAACGTCTCAGTGGAACATTAGGCGCTATTCTTCATACGGCTTACTTCCCCTTCCACAAGGGAAAAGCTTATGGGTTCTTTTTGGGGATTCAAACAATATCTGTTTCTTCCTGAAGGTTGCTTTCATGGACAGAGTTGAAGCTATAAACATTGCGTCGAGTCCTATTAGTCAGATAGTGAATACTTTAGGAGCAAGCGTCGAGACAAAACCATCAATACTCTTGCTAACCACTCTAAATTCAAAACTACTTGGAGGTACGTCTCTTTCCATCTTTATGTTTCATATAGTAATTTCAGTTATTTATAGACTTGAAAATTACACATTAAAGACTTCTCTACGGATGTGTATCATTAACCATACCATTTCCATCTATACTTTCAGGTGTTGTAACCCTTAGCTCCACAGATTCCCCACGACTCTTCTTTGATTCCTACGTCAGTATGACAGAAAAATATCTATCAAGGTAATCGTGAATAAACCTTCCGTTCTCACCAAAAAAAATCTTCAGAGTGTCTACAATATATGCTTCATACTCTGCCACCATTCATTAGTTTTGGTCAGCATGTTTCTCCATCGTCACTTCAGTTATAAGTAGTACAATATGAATGCCAAACCATATCATCGTCCACCGCTCTCGAAATTATTCTATATAAACACGTTTCATATTTAGCCATGTTCGAGCTAGGTTTAGATCAGATGGAGATGCCACACCAGCTATCAAAAGCTCCTCCGCGTAAGTGTTTTCAAACAGTTCTGTTAGAATCATCAGTGAATCTACAGCTCCCCTTATGTTTTATGTATGTCTATATATATATTATTCGCAAGTCATGTGACTCACCGTATGCTATATATATAGTTATTGGTTTGAGGTTAATGTATCTGATGACGGTGGTGATGACTGATGACTGATGAGGCAACCTTTGTCATCTTCTACAAAGCTGCAATGAAACCGGTTGGTAGACAAGCGCCATTTGTCTTGAACGAGGTCAGAGAAATACTTATAATCAATAAGTGTAACACTAGATATCGATAAGTCTCCTGAGTGTGCTCCCAATGAAGAAGCAGCCATAAGAACACCACAGTGTTTCCAAGACATTGTTGGACGTCTATGCAACTTCAAGGCAAGCGCACTGATTTTAATTTCAAGTTAACTAGCAAGATAGTCAGGGTCTTCTGTGTTATTGATGATAACATTTAAAAGGATGAATCAACCAACCTTACAAACCAATGATGACACTGCATCTGGAAAAGACAAGAGACGCATAGTTTTCAAAAGCGGCAGAGAAAGGGTGTCAAACTTCCACGTCATAACTAAGATCCCAGCATTGTCCCATTAATGCGGTAGACAGATTTATGTTTTTGTTTCTGATTTCTACGGTAACTATATCTTAGTCTTCTATTGTTACTATATCTTAGTCGCGCCACCAAGTAAGTAATTTTTTAAAAAAATGACTTGTCTTCCATTTTTCATTTTTATGATCAAATCTATAAAAAAATTTAATAATTAATAATTCATTTAAATAGATAATTTATTTTCAATCCAACAGTACATCATTCTCTTAGTAAATAATAATTTAGTGAAATACATAATATATCTAAAATCTGAGAACTTCGAAAAACAAATAAGTAAAATTTAAATAATTTCACATTTCATCAAACTTGGAAATAAAAACAAGGTGAATTTCATGAAGATATATTTTGTAATAAAAAAATAAAATTTAGAAAAAATAACCAGAAAATGATGGGAAACAAAACCAAAAACTAATATATAATAGAATATTTAATAATAATTTTGAGAAGAAAAATTAAAAATATAAAATTTAGTAAAACTAAAATTCAGTTAAAATACATAAAATAACTTGACCAAGGTTAAAAAAAAATTTGGGAAAAAGATGAAAAAACTTAATAACAAAATAATAATTAAAAACTGTTTGAATACCATAAATTGGCTACTATTTTCCAAAAACAAATCAAATATATCCTAACATTTGAGTTTATGATTTAGTAATTATTGTTTGGGGTTTTGTATTTGAAGAGGAGTGATAAGGTTTATAAACTATTATAAACAATTATTAAACATTTATAAATGATTTAAAATGATTAGTATAATTTCTTTCAACACCAGTTTACGGTTTTTATGAAAATGATCATTTAAAAATAAATCTTTCAACACCAGTTTATGCTGACAAAAAAAATTGAAAAGTTATATCAAATTTGTGGTAAAATGATAATTTCTCTGATAGTTAAAGTACACATATAATTTAATAATACATACATTTTATGAATACATAGAAAATTTCATAGGAGAAAAAGAAAAAAAAAATCTATTTATGATGTTGCTTTTTCAGATTTCGCAAATTTAACAAGATAAAGAAAATTGAATATATGGAAATTTAATCTTTTATTGGTCAGGATTGCTCATACTTTAAAAAATTAGAATTAGATAAGGAAAACAATAATGAAATAAAAGATAATAAATAAATAAAATATAAATAAGTTGGATGGTTTTTTTTTTATTTCTGGCCACTAAACTCACACCATCTAAATTAAAACGAAATTGATAAAATAACATTACAAAAATAATAAATAACCAAAATAAATATTTCAAAAACAATCGAAAAACACAAAATTAAAAATGTAACAAAGAAATAAATAAATAAGGATTTTTTATAAAAAAATGAAATATTATTTCAATAAACAAAAGATTTAAAGTAATTTTATCCAAATAAATATGTAAAAACAAAAATTTATTTCTTTAATTCTAAAATCTCTTCAAGCACAAATCTAATACTAATATGTACAAACAAGCACAACAATATTAAATAATCGGAGAAGCACAATAAGAGTATAAATAAAATTATCTCAACTATGGCCTAAAATAAAACAAACAGATCAAAAGAACTAAACCACTAAAATGAAAATATCTTCTCTTAAACTTTTTCAACTATGAAAGTTGGTTAACCTTAACAACAAAAAGCTGAATATCATAACATCAAACAATTTTAATCGAAAAAGTTGATAAAGGTACATAAAAAGAGACAAATAAATAAACGATAAATAAAATAGTAAAATTTCTGTGCGAAGTACAACTTTATCTATCATGAAAATTAAATATTTGGTATAGCTTACTGTAACTGCATAAGTATCTTTTCGTTATAACTTCTAATGTCTTTTGAACATTGTATAAATTGTGTGTTGTTCATAATTGTTTGCACCATTAAATCATTATAATTTTTCGAAACTTCAAACCGTTACAAAATTATCATTTACTTTTGTGAGCAAATTATAACAAAGTTGTGGTTCATTTTCAAACATCGCATCAAAATAACTTATTTCGTCTCACCTACTAATTAGATGGAAAACCTCAAACGAAAATTATATAATATGGTTATACGCTCCATTACTCAAACCGTTCAATTAAGAGAATACATGGAAACTGTTCTATTGTTATACGCTCCATAGACTTTACTTTAATTTGTTTTCCTCATTGTCTTACTTGAATCTTAAAAAGAAATCAAATAATTGAACCTTTGCGATATTAAATTATTGGAAATTTTCTTCAAATTTAATTCAAAGATAATATATTATAACACACAAATTGTATCCATCATTTTATTTTGTTTTCTCATTTCCACCCAACAAATTCAAATTTATTAAGGATACAAAAAACTATTCCATGCAAAATTAGTATTTCTTTAACGCTTCCAACAAAAATTAGTTAAACTGAACAAATAAAATATATATATTTTTAACAATTTTCCATCATAAAACAATTAAACAATAAAAAATTTCCGCGCGTAGCGCGGACATCGCGTCTAGTTTTATTAAAACCCAGACCCAAGACCAGAGAGAAACCTTATATTACATAAAAGCTCAAACACATAAAAGGCTGAATTAAAAACGGAAATGGAACGAAGCCCAACAACAGAACCCGACATCAATGGCCACCACTCGCCCTACGTGTCAAGGTTTGATCAAAGCAGGACAACGTGTGGACATCCTCACCGATGAAGAAAAACACGTGTCTCGTTCCACCACCGCATCGACATCTAGCCATCTCGCCGTGGCCCAATCTTCGGAACTCTCCCCGGAGAAGACGAAAACAACACTGTTACGCCGGAACTCACCGGAGATTGCATACTCCCCCTCTATCTAACTTCGCTTAGCCTTTTAAAACGGAGAGCTTCCTCGGGATGACCCGAGATCTCATCCAAAGCCAACGAAATCGTCCTTTTCCACCACTTGGCTTCCTTCGTCGGAGAGCAACACCGGAACAGCCGGGATCTCATCCCAAAGCAAAGCCATCACATGCACTGAGTCAGCTGTCGGACAACCCGAGTCCCAAAAAAACCAGTTCCGCCACCAAACGCGGAAACCGTACAACGCATCCTAAGCCGAACGTTTACCTCCGTGTGAATGGTACAACGTCGGAGTCAGAAGCTGGCCAAGACAGTGCTTTGGGAGCCACCGCTTGCCAGATACATAGCCCGAACATCGGAAATCAAGCTCCGGTAACAGACCCGGCCAGCTTGACAAAATCTCTCTCTCTCTTTGAAGGAGAAAGGAAAGAAAAGAGAGAGAGACCATTCAGCTTCACTTTCTCAATCGTCCATCTCTGTGAAAAGTTTGCAAGAGAGAACAGAGAGGAGAGAGAAAAGAAAATAGTCTCAATTCTTAATATTTTTTTTTCCATCTAGAAGTATATAATTAGTGGGACTAAAGCCCAGTAAAACAAAAACATACAAGCCCAACAGAGGGCAAACTGAGAGAAAACGTTGGGCCTGAAGCCCATTCTCCAAAGCTAAGTGACACCACACGAACCACGTGTCACAACCAGACTCATCACCTAGGCAAGCGTCTCCCGGTCACTACTCGGTGACCCACAACCCTAGACATCGCCGGAGGAGACGAAAACCACCAGAAGTTTCGCCGGAGCTCCCCGGAGTCATCGATTACCCATCCTTTTCCCGGCTGGACTCTAATCAGGGAGAGCATCTTCAGGTCTGTCCCAAGATCTCATCCCTATCCACCGGTAAAAACACACGGACGCCTTCAATCTCAGACGCGACTTGGCTCCTCCACCACCTCAACAGATCTTGTTTCAAAAGCCGGCGACGCAAAGCTTCGTGAGCCTTTACCCCCCGGAGTCATAAGCCGGCGACAACTGATTAAAGAAACCACGTCATCCCGGAGTCAAAAACAACACTTAAACAACGGGAGAAGAAACCCGATAGCCTCTCCTCCTCCCGATCGAAACAAAGAAAACAACAAAAAAAAAACACAAACTAAAGATTAATCTAAAACCCGATAGTCTCAATTCTTAATATAAATTGATGTTTTGAAATAAAAAAGAAGAAAAAAAACCTTATTTGTTTAAAAGGTTGACAGTGCCTGTAGGAAACAAACAAACCCAAGAGAAGGTGGGTGATGACGTGTTTACTCACCTATCCAATAAACATATTATTGACAACAAAGGTCTAATTATGATGGAGTTTGAGAAGAAGAAAAAAAAACTGTAACTGTAACCGGTAGAGTCAGTTGAAAGCAAGGGTGTTTCGGTAACTTCATTAAGTTTAATGCCCGGACAAAAGGATTTTTCCGTCAGAACTGAGAAAAACGAGCGACGAAGAAACTACAGGTCCACTGTCCAAGAAAAATGCTTAAATATTTTTAAAACATTTTAAAATTTTAAAAACGACCGACCGACCGAACGATAAATAAATAAATGAAATCGTAAAAAAATAAAATGTGGAAACTCTGAGAAAAAAGAGAAAACCTCTTCTTTCGCCTTTACCATTTTCCTTCTTCTTCTCCGAGAGAGAGAGAGAGTCACTGTTTGAATCTGATTTTGTCTCCGTTTCCTTTTTTCCCACGAATCTGATTCCTTTTCAGATTTTTTTTTTTGAAATCGCAACGGGAAGCAACCTCCTCTTCTTCTTACGTGTTTATTATATCCCTCTTCTCTGTCGTGTAGTGACAATTCGGATTTTGGAAGCTCCGATTCACCGTTTTTTCCGATCGATTACGGAAGCTACGGATTCAGATTGCTGGATATCGAATCGAGTAGACAATGGCCAAGCGCGGATATAAGCTGCGTATCCTTTTTTTTTAATATATTCTGGCGATTTTGTTGTTTCTTTAAGTTTAATTAATTTTCTTGAGTTTTTTTTTTTAATCTATAAACTCCCAAGAAGAAACTTTAGTTTGTGTTAGTTAACAAAATGAGCTTCAGGTTTTAATTAGCATTTCAAGAATTAATTGTCTGCTTACCCAAATCTAGAGAACTTATGGTAGAAAAGACTTGAATTAAATGTGTTATATATATGTCCTAAGAAATGCACTATGTTGTTTTTGCTTCAAAAGGCTGTTACCTTGTGTTTAAAACTTGACTTTGATTTGGGGGGGACTTAGAGGAGTTTTTGGCACATTCTGCAAATGTGAATTGCCTGAGTATCGGAAAGAAGACATCACGCCTTCTTATTACTGGCGGTGATGATTACAAGGTCAACCTTTGGGCCATCGGCAAGCCTACTTCTTTAATGGTATCTTTTTCAATTTTTTCAATTTTTTTTTGTTTTATCAAAATGGTTTTGTAGAAGAATGATGATACTATCTTATTATTTTGCAGAGTTTATGTGGACATACTAGTGAAGTGGATTCAGTAGCTTTCGACTCGGCTGAAGTTTTGGTCCTTGGTGGAGCTTCTTCGGGTCTGATCAAGCTCTGGGATTTAGAAGAAGCAAAGAGTTAGTTGATTCACTTTCTGCTCTCCTTTACCATATTTTGTTACTCCTTACAAGAGTTCGGTTGAGTTATTGTAGATGTGGATTTTGGTTATTTTTTTTCTTTTGAGCATAGCTATCCTTTACTTTTTTCGAATAATGAGGCCTACCATTTTTGACTCTTGCTCTTGAAGTGTAGTGGTTCGAGCTTTTACTGGACATAGATCCAGTTGTTCTGCTGTTGAGTTTCATCCCTTTGGTGAATTTTTGGCATCGGGATCAAATGATACGAATCTTAAGATCTGGGACATCAGAAAGAAGGGGTGCATACAGACCTACAAGGGTCATACTCGTGACATCAACACTATCAAATTTAGTCCCGATGGTCGTTGGGTTGTGACAGGAGGACTTGACAATGCTGTAAAGGTAAGTAAGAACTGCATTTTTGATCTTGTTCGCTCAGTCATACATGTCTTCTTCTAACAAATAATACTTATTGATCGTCTAATCCTATAGGTGTGGGATTTGACTGCTGGAAAGCTTATACATGATTTTAAGTTTCATGAAGGATCTGTTCGTTCGCTGGACTTCCACCCACTTGAGTTCCTCCTAGCTACTGGTTAGTCTGAACTCTTTTAGTTTTAGGCATTTTAGTGGTAATTTGTTGGCAGCTTTCGGTTGGTTGTTTAACTATCGATCCTTCTCTGTTCACAAGTTTTATATTTGAGGTCTAGTGATTTCATACATTCCCCTATTCATTTTTCAGGTTCGGCTGACAGGACTGTAAAGTTCTGGGATTTGGAAACGTTCGAATTGATTGGATCTACCCGACCAGAGGTAACTAACCTGTTATGAGAGTTTTATGCCACTAAATAATGTTTTACTAACTATCTTTTTCTTTGCATCTTGTGCTTTTTTCGTTTCACAGGAAACTGGAGTTCGTTCAATTAAATTTCATCCGGATGGGCGAACCCTTTTTTGTGGTTTGGATGATGGCTTAAAGGTTTTTATTTGTCTTTTTTTCTTTTAATGAGCTCTGCCATATTTAGAGATCTCAAGAGTTGTTGATACAATGATAGTTGATGCTCATAAATTCAGGTTTATTCATGGGAGCCCGTTGTTTGTCATGATAGTGTTGATATGGGATGGTCAACGCTTGGTGACTTATGCATCAGCGAAGGGAAGCTCATGGGTTGTTCTTACTACCAAAACTCCGTAGGGATTTGGGTCTCTGATATATCAGTACGTCAGCTATTATGATTCTCTATTCCTTTCGAAAGTTATGTGAAGCTGATGACTAAAGTTTCAAAGCCTCATACTCTTTATTTTTATTTTTTGCCCTTATTTGTAAGCAGCAAATTGAACCATATGGCATTGGATCTGCGGATAAAAAAGAATGCGTGGAGAAAGTACTCGGCGTTCTGGACGATCAATCTTCCGAGAGAGTAAAGAGTGGTTCCAGGCGCAGCTCATCTCCAGATTATGAGATAAAAGAGATCAAAAACATATACATCGACTGTGAGTGAATGTTAACTGTCTTCTTAGAAATGAAAACCTAAAATAAACGTGCCATACATGAAAGGACAAGCTCAATCACATTCTGATGTAGGAGAGTCCCGTACGCTAGCTTACAACTTGCTGTCATGCTACCATTCGAATCAGTACTAAAATGCTTATTTACAATGGAATATTAACGGAGATCAATAAACACCATTTTGCTTGTTCTAGTGATAGAAACCTAGCCATAACTATTGTGAGCTGGATTGTGATTTTCAGTCTTTAGTGTCAGCTTGTGTGCTGCGTCAGCGTAATTATGTACTTTCATCACTTTTGTATGCTTATGGTTTAATTTCGTCTCATATTCTCTCTTTTCTTCAAAGCCACAGGTGGAAATTCAACCGTTGCAGATAAGCCAGGATCACAAAGTACTTCTAAATTCAATGCAACATCTACTGGACAAGCAGGGGATAAGTCTTTCATTGTTCATAATGATATTGGGAAAGACTCGTCTGATTCGGGAAGGGAATCTATCACTTTCTCAAAGACGAAGCCGGGTATGCTGCTGAGACCAGCTCATGTAAGAAAAACGCCAACGAAGCAGTCAGGGGCTGTTCAGTCTGGTACTCCGAAGCAAAGCGGATCAGACGGTGAGAATAAGCTGGATACTAAGATTGTGCTTAATTCAGAAGAGAGTGGTAGAAAACCATTTGATGTCAATGATTCCATTATCAAGAGTATAACCAGCAAGTTTGAAAAAGCTTTATTTCCAGAATCACCAACTGATGAAGCGAAATGTAAGTTCTCCCAGTGCACACTTCAGTTTCACCAGATCTGAGCTTTCAGATAGTATAATTCTATCTTATTGGACTCTCTTTCAATTTTGTCTCAGCTATGCAGCTGAAACCGCCTCGCGTGCAGAGATCACCAAATACTAAGCACAATGAGACAAGATGGGCGGTGTCTGTTGATTCTGAAAATTTAGACAGTCACCAAAGTGGTTTAGAAAAATCAAGAGACGCAGACTTGCCAAAAGAGCTTGCGGATGACAGAGGGTGTAACCCGACTGAGGAGGATGCCAATGATGCTATCATTTTAAGCAAGCCAGAACGAGTTTTAACACCAGAGAAAGCTGGTGATGAACAGAAAAGTTAGTACTCAACTACTTATTCTAAATCAGATCTGACTAATTAATGGGCATTTCCACTTGTGTGTCAAACTAACATTTGTGCAACTTTGATGTGTTTAATACGAGTGAGTTACTAGATAAGAAAAACAGCATACAACACAAATGAAAATCAAGGCATCAGAGAAATAATAGCATTAGCTTATAGGTTGCTAAGTCTCAGTTTTAGCTACTTTTAGAACTGAATTGCTTCAAAGTTTTCTTTGTTGGCTGGGTCAGGCTACTTGGTTTGAGGCTACAATCAGTTTGCAAGTAATTGATATAAATATTCTGCTGTGCAGGCGTCGAATCCCCTGGAGGTAGCAAAGAATCAGACTCTGTGAAGGTTGTTAGAGGAGGTTAGCCATTCAAACTTTTCTGTCTTTGCTTTCTTTGGTAGCAAATAAGTCATCTGGTTATTGATTTATTAAGAACTGCTATGTTTGCAGTAAAAGTTGTTTCCGGGAGGACAAGGTCATTGGTTGAGAGATTTGAGAGAAGAGAAACAATTACTCCTGCTGAAGAAGATAAAGCAGCTAGTGCAGCAACAGTTCAGAGCACTAATGCTGTGGAGGAAGAGGCCAAATCAGTGTCGATACCAGCAGTTAGCCCAATGCCTACCCATGTTGAGGCCAAATCAGCGTCGATACCAGCAGTTAGCCCAATGCCTACCCATGTTATGCCAGTTAAATTTGAGGAGGCAACTAACTTGACCACAGTTGAAGCTTCTGTGGTATCAACACGGCGACCTAGGAGTATTCCAGCCAGAGTAATGCCTGTGGTTCTTGGTCGGGACCCAGACATAACAACTGATGGGCCTTCTGTAACATTAACACGGCCTGATAGGACTTCGGCTGCTAATTTGGCATCTGATGAGTCTCCTGTGACACCAACACGACAAGCTAGGTCTTCTCCACCCCCGGTTATGCCTGTGGCACCTAATCAGACAACAAAAATGAAATCGGATGACCCTCCTGTAACATCAACACGGCCTGGTAGGGGTTCGGCTGCTAATTTGACATCTGATGAGTATCCTATAACATCAACACGACAAGCTAGGTTTTCTCCACCCCCGGTTATACCTGTGGCACCCAATCAGACAACAAAAATGAAATCGGATGACCCTCCTGTAACATCAACACGGCCTGGTAGGAGTTCGGCTGGTAATTTGACATCTGATGAGTCTCCTGTAACATCAACACGACAAGCGACTTCTCCAGCCCCAGTTACGCCTATGATACTCAATCGGAGTCGGTCAACTAACGTGAAACCTGATGAGCCTCATGTAATACCAAGAAGACCACTGAGGAGTTCTTCAACGCGTATAAGGCCTGTGATGCTAAATCAAACAACTAACACGCATGATGAGCGTCCTTTACAATCAACACGATCAGCTAGGACTTCACCAGCCCGTGTAATACCTATGAAACTCAACGAAGCAGATGATATCCCATCTTATGAGCCTCCAGTTGCATTAACACGGTCAGCTAGGAACTCTCCCGTTCGTGTAATTCCTGCTAAAATCAATCAAGCAAATAATGTGACATCTGATTCATCACATATAAGATCCAGGCATCGATTTAGCCCAACTCAAACGCTGGCAACACCTGCGGTAATGGATCAGGTGGCTGATATGGCACTGGATGAGGCACATATAACACAAACTCAACCAGATTACGATATCTCGACCCAGGTAAGCTTATGACCTCTCCATCTTTGAAACGTATCTTGCTCTATAATTGAATATTGTAGTCTCCGATGCTGCACAAGAAATATGAATTTGCAAGGATGACAAAGTTGAAAGAGATCTGTGTGAACATAACAAGTAACTGATTTGTTTGGCTTCTGCAGAAGGAAGAGCCTCAGATATCTGAGAGGGAGAGTCAAGATGACATCAGTGAGACATTAATGCAAACTCATAATGAGGTCTTAAACACTCTTCAATCAAGGTTGACAAAATTACAGGTAAAATTTAGCTCTCCTGTTCTGTTCTTTTTGTCTCTTGTTCTTTTTTACTCTTGTTGTTTGATTTTTCGTAAGTCTATTCTTTTTTTTAGCGTGGCTTAAGCAGTTGTTGATATATCATAAAATTGCAGATTGTAAGACATTTTTGGGAGCGTAGCGATATTAAAGGTGCAATCATGGCCTTGAAAAAGCTGTCAGATCACTCGGTATGTAACGCAGTAGATTACTTTTTTTGCCTCAATCCTTTTAATGCTTAAATGTCTAGAAAATGCTGACTCACTTAAACGGGAACAGGTTCAAGCAGATGTGATCAGTATTCTAACAGACAAACCAGAGATTCTTACGCTGGATCTGTTTTCGCAATTAGCACCTGTCCTCACAGGCTTATTGGGGAGCCGGACTGAAAGGTAAAATTATCTTATTCTCTGTCCTTAGATTATTTTTTGCTTTGAGTTTCAGTTATAAACTAATTTTAAGAGAAGAAAGCAATAATGTCTTATCATGAATTTCAATTTTTGTATAGGCCTGTAAGTGTCTCCTTGGAAATGCTCTTGAAGCTAGTAGCAGTGTTCGGTACAGTTGTAAAATCAAATGTTTCAGCAAGACGAAGTGTTGGTGTTGATCTTCATGCAGAAGAAAGGTAAATTTTCCTCTCGTTTATTTTCGTGCTATAACTTCTCTCACCTTATTCACTTTTATCGGAAAGTTAAAAAAATTGAGAAAATGCAGACTACAGATCTGCCAAAATTGTTCTGCGGAATTGCAGAAGGTTCAAAAGATCCTTCCACTACTCACCAGGTAAAAGAAACTTCTAAAACCTAGTTCTGGATGATGGAGAGTATCTGATGGTTGGTGTTTGCTTCGGTTGTGTAATTTTGTTCCTTCTATTTTTTCATACAAATACAGAAGAGGAGGTCTCATAGCTAGAAAGGCTCAAGAACTAAACTTAGTTCTACAGACACCATAAAGGTTCAGATTCAAGACCACTCAGAATCATTTTGAAACAGTGTTCATCTCCATCAATCTGTATGTTATCAAGAACTCGGTCTCCATGTTCCTTCCAGCGATTTGGCATCCGTTGCTTTGAAGATTCGCTTAGAAGTCGCAGTTTCTTGTGGCAGAATTTTGCTATAGAATCAACCCTTCCCGGAGAATTATCTCCCCCCTAAAAATCAGTATATGCTGTAAATCGATCTGTGTCTGGGATTATACTTGTAGTGCTTCAGTTTCTTGATTCGGTAAATCACAAGTGTTACGATGTTTCCCTCTCTCCATGTGGACTTAATGAGAAGAGATTTCGGTATACGATTATTTTCTTTTTCATTTGGCAATCTACTTTAGGTTCCCTGACTTGAACCTCCTTACATTTGGTTTGTGTGGAGGTTAAGTAAACAGATTAATCAAATATTTGTCATTTACTAAACGTGACGATGACACGTTTTCTATAGTTGGTAATTAGTATTCATGATAATAGTATTGAATAGTTTACGCCTTCCCAGAGGTACTAAAGACGTTAACGAGTGTACGAAGAAACTTCTTCGCAAAGTATCAAATTAATATTTACCTAATCAAAGTTTAAAGAAAAATATATACAGATTATGAACGGAAGACTTTTATAAAGTTAATTAATTCTCAACTCTTAGATGTAATAAATAACTTTTTTTTTCATGAAAGTAGTTTGTTTGCTGAATATAGTCATCAAATGGAAAATGTTTGTTTTATTTTTAAGACGGAATCCAAGAATCAAATGTAATGATTAATTTTATTAATATTATTCAAGATGAACAATCAAATTTAAAATCAATTAAAATATCGTTGTAGAAAACATTAAATAGAAAAAAAAAACAAATCAGTATTTGGCAGAAAACAAGATAGGTATTCTAAAAGGTGTGGTAATGACGAAAAAACGAATAAATAAAGAAACAATAGAAAATTTCTGTTAAATAATTTGCTTTATTTAGAGAGAAAAAAATAAATCTAGTCCAAGGCTTTGTTCAAAAACAAACAATCCTTTTTGTATTTTGAATTATTTTAAGCAAAAACAGAACCATCAATTTTTCCGTTTACGAACATCGAGCAGAGAGAGATAAACGACACAGACTCCTTCGTCAACCCTTTCTCTCCCCGCCTCTGATTTTATTTATTTATCCTAATTTTTTTATTGTGAATTTAATTTCATTATTATTCCCCCGATTTCTTGTCGGAAAACCGCTTTCGTGTAATAACCTCCGACACAAACACCAGCTCGTGACATCTTCTTTCAGAATTCCTTGTCTTTTTCTTTTCTTGAGTTGTCTCTGTCTCTGAATTTTCATTTTCATTTTTTTTTCTCTTGTTCAAACGGGCTAACGTGCGCCGCGGTGCGTAGTTTAATTAGATTATTTTTTTCAAAATCGAGGAGCGCGTAGCTTACACGCGGATTTGATTTTTTGATTTGATGGTTATGATGATATTGACGAAGAAGATGGCGAGTGATTGGGGAACATGGGAGGAGCTTCTCCTCGGCGGCGCAGTGCTACGTCACGGTACCGACGACTGGACCGTCGTCTCCGAAGAACTCCGTTCTCATTCTATGTCGGGGATTTTCACACCTGAGGTTTGTTTGGTCTCTTTTAAAAAATCTCAAAACTTCGATGAGATCAAATGTCAGAGGATAAGAACGAAACTGTTAACAAACTATTAATCAAAGGAAAGAAAAAATAGTGTTTGTTGTCGGTATAGATCCATCACTTGTGTCTCAAGAAAGGTTTAGTGTTAAAAAAATAAAGTAAGATGGTTGATTAGTATTAACACACGTGTCATTCTTCTCATCTTGTAGACTGAGTAACCTTTAACTCTGACATTGTTTCTCTTCTTACCTTTGTTAAAATCCTAATTTTATTCCAGATATGCAAGGCTAAGTACAAGGACTTGCGTGAACGTTATTTGGGATGCAAGTAAATGATTTGTTCTTTTTATTTTTTTTGGTCATTCTAGCCTGATACCAAGTAATTTAAACTTTTTTTTATGTTCCTTGTAGATCATGGTATGAAGAGGTTAAGAAGAAACGAGTAGCTGAGCTTAAGGCAGCTTTACTTCAATCCCAAGACTCCATTGGGTTAGTTAGCTCCTTTATTTCTATATCACCAAAGTTGTTGGCAAATGTCTTGTGAATGTTGTTAACACTCTGTTTTTTTTTTTTCAGGTCGTTGGAATCAAAGCTTCAGAGTCTGAAATCAGAAAGCAACGTTGATGAAAACAATGATTATTATGATTCAAGCCGAACATTATCCCTCGAACCCTCCCCCAAGTCTGAAGGCGGAGGTGAATGCACCAGCAAAGACTTGTCATCAGTTGGTAGTTTCACACAGCAAGATCTCGCCACGACCAACTGGTCAGAAGCAGCAGTAAAAGAGCAAGAAGACAAGAATAATAATAATAATAATAATCTGTTACTACATGCCGACATTTTTGAGTCCATGTACGGAGGAGGAGGACAAGTGCTTCCGAGTATGAGGAAGAAACGAGGCAAAAGAAAACGAAAAGTTTGCAGCGCCAGTAAAGATGTTGAAAACAATCTGTTGGATTCTTCTAACGTGGACATTGCTAGCAATTCTACTACGAGTATAGAAGCTGTTTCTACTAGCCGAGGCCATGGTTTGGCTTTACCAGAAGAGCTTATGAAGATATACAACACTATCTCACACAACGAATGTGCTCTTGTCTTCCGGAGACGGCTTGATAGTCAGGTTTGATAAATCACATCTTTTGTTTTGAATATTATTTCTCTGCTTATAACGTCCTTGTGTTTGATTTGTAATAAACAGAAAAGGGCAAGGTACAAGAAACTGGTCAGGAGGCATATGGACTTAGACACTATAAAATCAAGAATCAACGGTCGTTTGATATCTTCAGCTAAAGAGCTTTTCATGGACTTTCTTCTGGTGGCTAACAATGCAGCCATTTTTTACTCTAAGAACACTCGTGAGCACAAATCCGCTGTCTCCCTCAGAGACATTGCCACCAAGTCTCTACGACGCTATTTGACAGAAGACCATCCTCCTCCTAATTGCAGCACCAGCACTAAAGTCCCGGTTCCCGCTTTGACATCTAAATCTCCTTCGGTCCGAACCAGCGTGGGAGTTAAAAAACCAAGAACGGGGGCACACCCTCTTAAAAAGGTTGAGCAGGATTTGGTGAAGACGACTTCAAGTGGTGGTAAAAAAAGGCTTGTACCAGATTCACCACCAGTTGCTGCTGTGAAATCCTCAGCGGCGGGTAAGAAAGGTACGGCAGTAGAGAGGAAGAGAAGAGATGGTAATAAACAAGTGAGTCGTGGACTTGATTCTCCTGCATTGACAGGGAGAAAGCGGAGTAGGGTGAGATGATTTTGTTCTAATAGTGTTTGTTTCTTCATATGCTGTTGGTAGTTAGGCAGAAGAAAGCCTTTTGTTTTATCTTTGTAGTTTTTATATGTGGGTCAATTTGATCTTCAGACAGATATACTCTCTGATCACTGGTGAAACTAATAACACCACCTAACTGTTTATATAAAATGTTACATCTCATGCAGAACTCTTATCGTTAATTTGTTTAAGAAAACCATTATCTATCTATACTATTATAACTCTTGTTTAAAAGTTACAGTGGTTAATATCCTTTATATTTTTAATAATTATAAAATAAATATAAAATTAGTCAATAAATAAAAATGAATTGAAAATATTTTGATTAGATAATTGATTAAAATTATTAATAATAAGATTTATCCAAAATATAAAAATATATTTTAAAATAAAAAAGATAATTCTTATATATATTGTGTTGTTATCGGAAAACACCTTTTAATAAAAACTAAAGAAAAAAAAAGAAATGAATTTAAAATATTTTGATTAAATAACTGATTAAAATTATTAATAATAAGAATTATCAAAAATATAAAAATATATTTTAAAATAAAAATATAATTTTATATATATTGTGTTATTATCCAAAAATGCAAATGGTATAAGGCCGATATATAACAATGAGATAAAAGATATGCTCATTTTTATCGAAAACTAGTTCATCTGGCAAGAAAAAATTTTTGCTAGATAACCCGAGATCAACCACTTGAAATCATAGACGATTGGTAGTGATTTAAAAACTTTGGGAGGAATTTGATCTAATCTAATGATTTAAGTTTCAGAGTGTTGCTTGAATGATAATCTTATTGATTCATATATTTCTGCATATTTGAATTTCTGCAAAAAAAAATGTCTAACGCTTTATATACATTAAATATTTTTGAAAAATTAATTGAAATACCAAAGTTAGTTACCATTTTTTCAAAAATAAACTTAATCAAAAATATCTTAATATTTGAGTTAGAGTTTAGGTTATTGTTTATGATTTAGTATTTAGTGGTAGGGTCAAATTTATAAACTTCTATAAATGTCTTATAAATTATTCTTAAATATTTATAAATGATTTAAGCGAGTTAATTTATTTTTATCACAAACTTAAAATATTTATGAAAATAGTTATTCTAACAGCAAATTTGAAAAATAAAACTGAAATTTCGTCAATATTTTGCACATTTACTTTCTTGTTTAGCTTTAGAAAACAAACAAGTGTAATCAAGCTAATTTCTGATTTGGCTGTTTATGGGGGTTATCCAGTCACCTTCACATCTTTCTTTTCTTTTTTTTTGACAAAATCACCTTCACATCTTGCTCCGCTCTTAATTGAATCTCATCGTTTGGTTGTAGATTCTTTAGTCGCTTCAGTCCTTGGAGCCTTCTGATTCGTGAGAGAAAAGCAAGAAAAAAAATCGAAAATAATTTAATCTGGTTTTAAATGAGCATACTTTTCTCAAGCAGTAATTTCAGTCCATCATATATTCACATATAATAAGCCAAAGATGGTTAACTCTGGTTCAGCGTTTAGCATCTTGAGTCAAATAAACATTGGCAAAACCGAAAAACAAAAGCCAATCAGAAAACGAGTTAGGCCAAGAAGTCATGTTCTAGTTGAACAACTCGAGAAAATAGCTTTGGAGTTGCTTTAGGAGCAAACCAAAGACACTTATGTTCTGTCTGTTATTGAAGTTGTTACTTAAATAATTGAGTAAACGCAAGACATGGAAAATGCATTTTTTTTTTGGTTTCAATTCCATCAAATTATTCTTCCAAATCCCATATTCGGTTCCCAGAATCCAACTCTTAAAATATGATTAATTTATATTTTTCTTATACTAAATAATTAGGAGAGAGAGTGACACGAGTCACTCCACTACCAAAGCTTTTGTTTATTTTTATTTATTCTTTTGTTTGTCTTCTATTCGATTCCGCTTAGAAAAGCTTGTTGTTGGGGTTTGGTTTCGATCGATTCTAGAAATCTGTCTGGTGGAAAAAAAAATCCCAGTTTAAAAAGTGAACACATCTCTCTATCTATAAATCTCTAAAGCTATCTTCTTGGTGCCATTAACGAGCTGGGTTTGCTCCAAAACAGTGATTCTGCCATCTTCAGATTTCACCTTTTAAGGTTTTTCTTTCGACTCCTTTCTTTCTTTGATGTTCTTACTTAATTACGACGAATCTCTATTATGTTTGTTTCTTGTTGTCTAATGATGTTGTCTCCTGTAATTAATTAAAAAGATGCATCTTTGAAATTAAATGCACTCTCCTCCTAAACAATTACTTTGATGACTATGTTTATTAATTGATGATTAATGTGTAACCGAAGCAAAGTTTTTTTCTTTTAAAATATTTTTTCATTGCCCATACCATCGTCAGTTTTGAGTTTACTTCCACTAGATCTGAAAAGAAAATTTATAATAAATTTATTTTTTAAAATAAACTCATCGTTTTCTATTTGATTCCTTAGGGAGTTTCTCTTTCACAGTAGCCCAGATTGTGTTGGTCAGTTTCTAGGAGAGTGAGTGTTGTATCTTTGTTTCTTTCTTTGAGCTGTGTTTTGTTATCTTTCCGAAAATATATCTCATTGATGGTTTTTTGAGAAAAGTTTCTATTTTTATTTTCTTCTTCTTTTGTCTGAAAGATCATTAGGTAGCCGGAGCGTCTGATTCTGAATTTCTTTTTTTTTGTATGTTTGTAACGTGGGTTCTCGTGTAGATTTTCAGACAGGTACCTTCTTGCATGTGACTAGTAGATCAGAGCCTACAAAGAACTGAGAATTTGGTATCCGAAAATTGGTTTATCTGAGCTTTTTGATTTTCTCCTTCGTCAAGGGGGACACAATAACTGTGGCATCTTGGTGAGTTTTGTTCTTATTCCTGAAACTATTGAAATGTCTTTGTTTCTCTGTATGAAAAGAAATTAATTAATTTTTGCTTTGAGTAGCATAATAATAGATTATGGAGCATGAGTTGCCGTCTATTAAATCATGGAAGTCACTTGTTAAGAGAAGAAACAACCCTCAAGAAGGGGTAAGCTTTTCCCTTTTCTCTTCTTTTTTTTTTATTCTTTTGGTTTTTGTAATGCTCGGTGATGATGATCTTTGCGTGATTGACGGGTCTATATATTCTGTGTCTAGACTTTGAATTTTGATGTGTGAAAGCTGGAAACTTTTGCAGGGTAAATCTTCTTGGAAAATGAAACCGGTCATGGCTCTCATGTGTACAGTTCTTTTGATCTTTTGGTATAAGACCACAAATATTCAGTATGAACAGACACAGGTATATATCTCAAAGATTTGTTTTTCTTTTTTTTCCTTCTTTTGATATGACAATGAGATTCTTGATATGTAACTTTTTCTTGGTTTGGTACATGTGTTTCTCAGATAGAAGAAACAGATTATCCCTTTGAGATGGCTAAGGTAACCTTTTTTTTTTATTTCTACACCCTCCTCTTTCTTTTCTAATGTTTGATGCATTGTCCGGTTCCAAAGTTTTTGATTCTGATTTGATCTTGTTAAGGAATCTGAACCGGTGAGTGAGAAGTTGAAAGGGTTACCTTATGGTATCATACAGCCTAGATCAGACTTGGAGTTAAAGCCACTTTGGTCAAGTAGTACTCTGAGGTCAAAGGTTAGTTTTATTTCTGTTGAAAGAGGAATCAAATACATTTATGCTTAGAGGATTTTTTCTGATGTATGTTGTTGTCTTTAATAACAGGGAGGGGAGCTGACGAACCGTAACTTGTTGGCAATGCCTGTAGGACTTAAGCAAAAGGATAATGTCGACACTATTGTACAGAAGGTAAGCATATGCTTGGTCAGTGAATCTGTGATGAGGTTCTATCTACAATGTTTAAGTTTATTTGTTGCATTCAGTTTCTTCCGGCGAATTTCACTGTGATCCTGTTTCATTACGACGGAAACATGGATCAGTGGTGGGATCTAGAGTGGAGCTCTAAAGCCATACACATTGTTGCTCATAACCAGACAAAATGGTACCACATATTTGAATCTTGTCTCTGCCTATATTAGTTTACGTATGGTTTTGTTGAAAAAAAGATATTGGTTTGTACTCAGGTGGTTTGCTAAACGGTTTCTGCATCCTGATATAGTCTCCAGTTACGATTATGTTTTCCTTTGGGATGAAGATCTTGGAGTTGAGAACTTCAATCCTCAAAAGTAATAATATTCCATTTACATGACCCTCATCATAAAGGCAAACTCTTGGTACCTAAAACAGTCTAATGATCTCTGGTGCAGATACCTGAGGATAGTTAAAACAGCAGGACTTGAGATCTCTCAACCGGCCTTGCACCCAAACTCAACAGAAGTTCACCATAGAATCACAGTCCGGTCTAGAACAAATATCTTCCATAGGTGAGTGAGTTTCTTGTTGAACCCACTTGTTTGTTAAGAGGCCTTTTCTTGATATTTTGTTACTTGAAACCAAAACCGCAGACGAGTTTATGATAGTAGAGGCAATATGAAGTGCTCAAATACTAGTGAAGGGCCTCCATGTACCGGGTAAATATTTCTTTAAAGTAGCACTAGATCTTGACCCGCCCAACCGGGCGGGTATTTATTTTATGTTTTTATCTTTTTATTTATAAATGATATATTTGTAATATTTAAACATAAATATAGATTGAAAATTAACATTTGTAGTTATAATAAAAATTAAAAGTTAAAAAAAATATTTTGATATAAATTTTAAATTCCTAGTTAAAATAATATAGAGACGGGTCATAATTTTTCCAATTCTAAAATCTTAGCATTATTAATAAAAAATAAAATAATTTATAAATAAATAAAATATATAAACATATTTGAAATTAAATTAAATTTGTTAAAAAAAATCTTATGCTATTGTTGTTTATTTCTATAGTTTGACCCGTGGCCGTATAAATATTTGCTTTCACTTCAATTTTTTTCTTTGTTCTAATGATAATATCTATATATATATATATATATATATATATATATATGTGTGTGTGTGTGTGTGTTTGTGTGTGTGTAAATTAATATGTATTACATAATTGTTAGTATAACATTTTAAAACAAAAAAAATATTTATTACTTTAAATAATTATATTTTGTGATTTTAATCGTCTATTATATCACAGTGTATCATATAAAAATCTAATATTTATAACTAATTGGACTTATATTATAAAATTGTTATACTAACAATTTATAAATAAAATATTTTATATTTTATTTATATGATATATAAATTGATTTTGATGTGTGATTTTTATTTTATTATTTTTATTAATAAATATTGAAAAATATTTAATGTTAACAAAAAATCTGTAAGGAAATTTATTTAGGTTAAGATTCATTCTATTAAAGAAATCTATTATTTAAATTAGGAAAAGACATTAAATACTTAAATCTATCATTTAAATAAGGAAAAGACAAAATTCTCTACTATCTTTGTTACCAAACAAAATTTAATTTTTTTAAAGACTCCTATCTCTATTACCAAACAAAAATTTAAAGTACTTCTACTTTAATAAGATAGATAAAAGTTTTTAAGACTTCTCTACACCATTACTCCCACCTTCTACCATTGTTTAATGTCTATTTTTTTTCTGTGTGTTTTCCAGATTTGTTGAAGGAATGGCTCCAGTGTTTTCAAGATCTGCTTGGTTTTGCACTTGGAATCTAATACAGGTAAATGATCTGATTCTTGTAACTTTTTTACTTTAGCTAAATCTTTGTCACACCATTAAACTTATTGTTGATTTCTTTTTTGTGGTTTTTAGAACGATCTGGTTCATGGATGGGGAATGGATATGAAACTTGGGTACTGTGCTCAGGTAAAAAAAAAACCAGTTTCTTGCAACATTATTAGCAATTGCATTCTATATATGAATCAGTTTTGGAAATGTCCGTTTATAGGGTGACCGTAGCAAGAAAGTTGGGATAGTGGACAGTGAATATATATTCCATCAAGGCATTCAAACTCTAGGTGGAAGTAGTTATCCCGACAAGAAGGTTATATATACTTCCCACAATATTCTTTCTTGTATATAGACGAAATTTTAACAAATGATCTTTTTCTTTATTTCCACAGAACTCAGCTCGGAGCGGAGTCACAAGGGTAAGCTGTTTGAGCATCTAAATTCTCATTTCTTGACTGTAAACTTACATTTCTTTATTATACAGAGACGCGGTTCTGCAACTTTTGATTCAAGAACAGAGGTGAGTTCTTTTTTTTTTCTGTTACCAGATGATGAATATGTTGCGAGCAGGAGTGTGTAATCTTTGTGTGTGTTTTGGTGAGCAGATAAGGAGGCAGTCAACATGGGAGCTTCAAACTTTTAAAGAACGATGGAACCGAGCGGTTGAGGAAGACAAGAACTGGATCGACCGGTCTTCATCGACCAGGAACCGTATTAGCAATAACCGGAGATTTAAGCGGAGTAGTGTGATTTCAAGTTTAGTGCAGCGGAAAGCTGAAGAGAGTAGAAAATAAACCACATACAGTTTTTTTTAAATCAGAAAAAAATATAGAAAAAGGGGTTTTGCTCATTGTTAAATAGTTCAAGTTAATATTTAATCATCATTCTCTTTGATTAGTGTAGTTTTTATTATCTTGTTTATATGTGGCTCAGTCTTTCTTCATCTTGGATTATTTCTCTAGTTGATTGAGCATATATTTTAGAAAAAGTTAATATTTGTCTTGAAAATAGTTCATATTAAATTGGGGTTCTTAGATTTAGGATTTATTAAAACTTCGGATAAGAATTCAAGTCTTTTTTCCCTCTATAAAACACCTTTGTTTGTTTTTTTTTTCCACTTTGTTGATCTTATTAAACAAGGCTAAAAGCCCAAAAGTACAAAACACGAAGCCCAACAAAGCTCAAAATACAGAGACCACAAAGCCCAAACGAAAGAAGCCCTAGAGGAAGAGGTAAGTTAACTCGAGCACCCCACGCGTTAATCTGATAGCGATAGAGACATGTGCCCGATGAATGAAACGCCACTAAACTTCACTGCATGAAAGACGTCACCGGAGCAATTCACCGAGAATCCACCGGAACACATCGGAACAGGAAGTCGCATGAGAAGAAGCCGTCGGACGACTTTAAAAATTAAAAGAGCCAGATGATCTTCGCCTCAATAAAGCTTCAATTGGACACAAACCAATCTTCAGACATCGATTCACCTGAAAGAACCCCTAGACACCTTTGGAGATGAGAAGAAGCTTGAAGATGTCACAGCCCTCAAGGAGGGGAGGAAGAGACAATCGCATGTCAAGATCGGAAGTCAATTAAAGCGATGAAGATCAAGAAGCGTAGATCTAACATAATCCGGATGAAATCCGGAGATAGCCAACAACGCCACCGATGAACAAGCGGCAATCGTCAGAGTCAAAAGCCAGTGATCATCAGAGAGTCAGATACATCACTAGAGTCAAAAGCCGAAAGTTCCGTCAAAGAGAACGCGAGCAACCAGAGTCAAAGCCAGCCGACCACCATAAAGATGAGATGCTGGAAAGAGGGCCCAACCGGACAGAATTTCGCTGTAAACACTGGCATGAGTTTTCTCTCTTCACTTTCTCTAATTTTGAAATGTGAAAAGAAGGAGAGAGAACAAAAAAGAAAGAGAGAGAAAACTGCGTTACTTTTTCAACACCTTTGTTTGTTTATAGATATAAACTTGAGGTAATACCACACTGAACATTCAATAATTTTCATAAAATTAGAAAATTGTATAAAAAGAATTATTTATTGTTTTTGAAATGTGAAAACATTTTTGTTTTCATCAAATTCGTTCGAGTTTGTTCTATGTCGTGAAAGCGGTTCTCGATTCTTATATAAAAACAATTAGACCATCGTTATCGCCGTTCCTTAGCAAGGTTTTTAGTGTAATTGGAATTAAAAATAAATCAAAATTAGCTTTTATTAGGAAAAACGTTCCTTGATTAAGGGATAATACTAAACGTTTCTTAGTAACACGTGTCTCTCATTGAGGAATTTGGATTTCTTCTCTCTCCATCTCTCTCTTGACGAAAATTGTTCTTCTCTCCACATATCTCTCTGTGATTCTCCTCATCGCATCCTCTGTTTCTTGATCTCTATATTCTTTTCATGATAATAACGGGAAAAAGCACAATCAAAGAAGGAGAATGAGATCCCTAATGTGTAAAATCACACAACGAGAAGCCGCATAGATTGATGAGACCTTGATGTGTCCTCTTGGCTTCTCCGTTGATCAGGTCATGGTCTTCCTTTCTTCTTCTCCCTCTTCCGCTTTTGATTTTACCCGCAGAGATTGATCAGACCTTGATGGATCCTCGTGGCTGAGGTAATTGAATCATCCCAATCTTTGTTCTGTTTTGAGTTAAAAGAACATAATGTAGTGTATGTTCTATCTAATTAACAAAGTTCAAAGATTTTTATCTTGTCTCTAGTTTCACAAGTGGATGTAATCATTACAAAATTTTCAGTTCTTGGTTTTGAAGTATGTAAGATGTTTTTTCCAGGTTTATCTTGGCGTGGTTAAGGTCTTACATGGATTGTATGGCTTGAGATCAATTTCCCTGCAGTGTGAGGTTTCCAGAGCAGTACAGGTCCAGGATCACTGCAATAAATGGATGAAACCGCCACCAGGAGATTGATCAAAGTTACTTTATTACCATTGTTGCTGGGAAGAAGGCTCTTGAAAGTTCTGGTCTTGGTGGTGATAAGCTTAGCACGGTACTACTCTTTTAGATTGATCAAAGTTCAGAGCTTTGACTCATTCAGTTTAGATGCTAAATGACAACAGGGAAGTGAAAGATGATTCCTTAAGCTGCTGGTGTCATCATCCTTTTAGCTTTGACCCTTCTGGTCCACAACGGTAAGAGAGACAAAGAAACGAGGAGTGACTGTCGACAACGTCGGTGGAGAGCCTGGTCACACCGTTAGGAACCACAGGTTCAAAGATCCAGTCAGCTCCCACTGGGAAGACATCTCCACTTTCCCGGAGCTCTTCGACATCTCGTGTAAGAACCACAGCGACAAGTTTTTCCTCGGGACCAGGAGGCTGATCGCTAGGGAGGTCGAGACTAGCGAGGACGGGAAAGTGTTTGAAAAGCTTCATTTGGGTGATTACGAGTGGAAGATGTTCGGAGAGACACTTGACGCTATGTAGTTTCGCTTCTGGTTTGGTTAGGATTAGTTACTAAGAACCAACCTAAAAGTACCAGCAATAATCTTTCTTTTTCTTAATGTTCCTTAACATTGTTCATTAGTTCAAAAATACTAATAAACAATGCTAAGATCTCTCTAGCAATAATGTTGCTCTTAAGACAATTTTCAAAGGTTCTTAGAAGCAGACAAGATCATTTACCTAATGACTATTTCTATTTTTCCATGTCATTTCTCTCTCTCTAGAGATTTCAAATAGTTTGAATACTACAGCCGTTGAATAACAATGTTTTTAGAAAAGCTACCTAATATACTTAAATTTTGCTTACGTTTCTGATGTATATCGTAATGAAGCGATTGGTTTTTCATGTAAAACAACACAAGCGTAAATTACTTAAAGCAATTGATTCCCGGATGCATTTTTTGCGGATTTAGAATGAAAAGCTTATGAGATGTTCCACAGTGGTGAAACTAAAACCATTCGTTATGGATGTGTGTTACGAAAAAAAGTATGTGCACTAAAGATGTAGTACGATCATATGTCAATTCAAATGTTACATGTAGATTGCATCGTGTAAATGTTGTTAAGTTTTTTTTTTTTGTTGTTGTTGTTGAGGAAGTTATTTATCATCATATCCAATATATTAAAAATTATACAGTGAAGTATTTGAGATTTGATTAGTGTTATTAACAAGTAAAAAGGTATTATAAATTATAGTATTAGGCCCAGAAAACGAAATACACAAATATAAATAATTTTAAGACGCGTTTTGTGGGTAAGATATACAAATATAATAGTATTTGGCTAGTTCTCGGTCCGCTGGCTAAGATCTTAAAATCGATTTCAAGTCTTCTTCTTCTCTGATACCAAAGCTCTAATCTTCTCGAAGGCATGGCTAATCGATATGATCGGAATCCATTCGCTGAGGAAGAAGAAGTCAATCCTTTCGCTGTAAGCTTCCTTCACTTCAGATTAACTCTCTCGCTCTCGAATCTTGGTGAATTAATTGACTTGTGAGAAATCTTGATGGAGACAAATCTCTTTTTTTTTATTCTTTCTTTCTTACTTTTAATTTGTCTTGTTGCTTTGAACCTAAAATTAGATTGTAACTCAGGTTTTTGGTTGAAGTTTGTGATGCTTTTTGATGTTTCTAATTTTGAAGCAATAAAGTTTGTTCTTTTTTTTTTTTTAAGTCTCTAACTGAATCTGTAATCCGATTTAGAATACTGGGAGTGTTCCGGCTGCATCGAACTCAAGACTCTCGCCTTTGCCTCCAGAGCCTGTCGGTTTCGATTATGGTCGAACCGTTGACATTCCTCTTGAAAATGACAGATCTGGTGCTACACAGGTTAGTTGCTAAGAGAGATCATACAGCTGGAGGATTATTAATTTAGTTAATAATAATAAATCTTGTTGGGAATCATTTTAGAATTTGAACAAAAAAGAAAAGGAACTTCAAGCCAAAGAAGCTGACCTTAGACGACGGGAGCAGGTACTTTTTTTATTGCATTACCTAGCCGCAGCATTGTTGTTGCTCTCTTGAATCTTCTTTTCTTTTGTGGTTCGATTGTAGGAGGTGAAACGGAAAGAGGATGCAGCTGCACGAGGTACCTTTTTTCTTATAAAAAGTCTAGTAGACAAGTTTACACACTTTTATAACTGTTTTCTCTCTAATGCCAGCTGGAATAACGATTGAAGTGAAAAACTGGCCGCCTGTCTTCCCACTTATCCACCATGACATTGCTAATGAAATTCCTGTTCATCTCCAAAGGCTACAGTATGTTGCTTTTGCATCCTATTTGGGTACGTACTCTTGTTGTCTTTACTTTTCAAATTCCTATGATAAGTAATCATTTATGATGTGGTTCTTGGTTCGGCAGGGTTGGTCCTTTGTCTATTCTGGAATATTATTGCCATTACTACAGCTTGGATCAAAGGAGAAGGTTTGTCTCTTATCTCAAGTTTCCTCATTACACTGCATAGTTAACTTACATGGTTTCTTTTTTGTTCAGGAGTGACGATATGGCTTCTTGCACTTATTTACTTCATAGCTGGTGTCCCAGGAGGCTATGTCTTATGGTATCGTCCCCTCTACCGTGCCTTCAGGTTTGGACTTGTCTACTTTCAAACTTCTGATTTTTATTATTATTTGTTACTGCGTTTTTTCATATATTACTTTTTTTTTCTTGTTTAATGTATGCAGAACTGATAGTGCATTGAGCTTTGGATGGTTTTTCATGTTCTATATGGTGAGCGATGATTAAATTATATGATGTTATTTACATTTGTTTTCTGGATAATATCAAAACTGAAGCCTTGTTCCTTCTGCACAGCTCCACATTGCTTTCTGTGTCTTTGCTGCGGTTGCTCCACCTGTTGTCTTCAAAGGAAAATCTCTTGCGTAAGTTTTTTTTTTTTATAGTTTCCTCAACATTTGAAGTTTATCTTGTCATTGCTTTTGGTAATTTGAGTGTGGAGAAAACATTTTAAGTGCCATTACTTGATAATGGTCACATTCGACTAAATGGTGTTGCATAAGGTTTGTTTCTTGAAAAATTATTCTTACAATAGATTTGTGTTCATGTAACAGTGGGATCTTACCTGCAGTAGATGTCTTAAGCGGTAATACATTGGTTGGGGTAAGCTCTCTCACCCTCTGATGCTCTTAAAACAAATCCTGAGATAAACGCATCAAACATGATCTTTGTTGTTATGGATCATTGACCTTATTTGTCTTCTTTGTTTACAGATATTCTACTTCATTGGGTTTGGGTTTTTCTGCCTCGAATCAGTGGTCAGCATCTGGGTTATTCAGGTCCTTCTCTTCAACTCCCAGTCGCATACTTTATCTATCTGCTTTTCTAACAGTGTTTTATGATCTGAAATCGTTCTTTTTTTGTTTGACATTTGATTTTGGGATGGTTTTGTCTTTTTGTTTGAGCAGCAAGTATATATGTACTTCCGAGGCAGTGGGAAACAAGATGAACTGAGACGAGAAGCAGCGAGAGGAGCCCTGAGAGCCGCCGTATGAGACAGCTTTATGTAGCATTTTGGCTTGTGTATGAAATCTTCACTGTTTTTTTTTTTCAGTTTCTGAACTTTGTTTTGTAAGCAAAAGAAAAGATTCTATTTTTGTTTATACTGTCATGTAAATCGGTGTTATATTCAAAAAGTCAAGAGTTCAACTTCAAATTCATATTTTTTTATTTTTTTTTGCATTTGTGTTGTTTCTACTTTATAATATTCTTGATGGCTATATTGCATGATAACTTCTTGATTTTCTTTATTAAATAATGACATCATATGTTTGGTGTACATAATACTGGTTAATTGGTTTAGGTTTTATACTTGTACAGAATACTATATAATATATACTTAAATTAACAAAATATAATTTCATGACAAACTTTCTTCAACCTCGAGCTTAAACTAACTATTCATTAGAATACTTTTAAAATTAATATACATACATATACAAATATATATACACATATATAAAATGACACAAAATATTATTTTAAAAGTTTTAATATAAATGTTCAAAAAATTCTAAAATTATAACTTTCAACTGACTAAAAAATTACTTAAATAAACATAATATTATATGAATAATTATTATATTGTATTACAATAGTATTTTTTATATTTTTTATAAAGTTATAATATATTTATTAAACCATTGCAATGTTTCATAATAAATAAGTCACAAATATTCTACAAACGCAATAATTTTTAAACGTTATGCCAGTCATACAAAACATTAAATAACGATCAAAACCATAATGATCTCTATCCGCAAACGTCCAAATCCGCAACCGATGCGTTTGAACCAGTTAAACCCTAAGTTATGGCTAAAAACAATGTTTCTTGCAGTGTAAAGGGATATAATGATATTAGGATTAGAAATCTTTAATTAAGAAAACAAAAAGTTGCATAAAATTATGAAAATATAATTAAATTACATTTCCAATATTTTGTATTTTTATATCTGTTATTACATTATTTATACTGTTATATTTGATTGGATTAACTTTATTATTCTATAAACATAAAATTACATAAATGTAAATTTTCATATCACAATTAACTTCATCATGTCTTATTTTGGTTAAAAGAAATTAAATAACATTATATAAAATTAGGAAGAAACTTGGATACAAAAATGAAATAATGATAAAAATTAAACTGAAATTGTATTCAAGAAAATTTGTATATATAAAAAAAAAATGATGGTATTAAGATTCAAAGTATATAACTAAAATTAAAAATTTAGCAAAAGTGTGAAAAGTATAATTAAATTGTATTTTCACAATATTTTAAAATTATTTAATACTTATTTTATTACATTATTGTAGTGGTTATATTTTATTAGATCAATATTATTTTGATATATGAGTTATTAACATATTTTAAAATTTTAACCGAAAAATAAATTACATAAAAATAAAAGTATATGTCAAATTTAGGCATAAATTATTTCATAATTGTTAGTATGATATGTCGTGGGAAAATATTTGTAGAAATAACAAATATGTAAAGTTTAAAAATCAATTTGTTAGTAATGTATAAGGGATTTGAGTTCAGTGGACTTTAAACCTTTTTTATAATGCAAAAATGGATTAGATTGTATACTTTTAATTAATGGGATTTTATTTAAATGATTTTGATCAGCAAAAACAAAAATCTAAACTGAAATTTAATTTTTGACTTTTAAAATCTTAATCAATTTTGTCATCTTTTGAAGACATGTATTGCTTTGGTATATGTACAACTGTATGATAAATATGGGAAATATTATAAGCAAACATACACATATTTTCTATAAAAAAATAATAAATATTACTGGTAAGTAATAGAAAATAATATAGTATATGTATTTACGGACTAAAAACTTAATACGTAATATATGTCATTTAGAAAAGAAATAGTTATAATTAATGATCAACCTTCATAGTTCATATGAATTTTTTTAAAAAAAATTGATAATATTTTTATATGTAAGATTTAGAACAACAATTGAGTAAGAAAAATTAGTGTGCTGTATTTTTTTCTAGTTAATACCAAAATTAAAGAAAATGTGCTGTCGAGTTTAGAAAAAGGGTAAACAAACATACCAACAACCTGTCATTCTCTAAATAAAACAAATCTCAATAGATGGTTATAATATATATTTTTACAAAAAGTAAAATTAAAAAGAACTACAATTCAGTGTTTCCTAATCTGTGATTATATATTGCCTAAGTAATTCATTGACTATACATTTACAATAGAAAACATATAAACATATCCAAAACTTCCTTTTACCATGAAATCATCTATATTAAGATCATTACTACTGAAGAAATCATTTGTCATTCCAAGAAGAATATTAAAAATGTCAGAGTCCCCACCTAAGAAGATCAAACGCATTGTCGAGCTGCCTGAAGATCTCATTGTAGAGCTGCCTGAACATCTGGTGGAGTACATCATATCAACGTGTTTCCCCATCCAATATGTTTTACAAAACCGTGTTGTGTCTAAAACTTTCAGGGAGGCAGCAATTCAATCCCGAGACCTTGATTTCGGCAGGATATATTCCAAGAGACGTAGTCAATCAGAGGTTGTCCGTATCATTGAAGACATTTTTAATCAACACAAAGGATCAGAAATCAACCGATTTGTTCTGATTCTCAATCATCTTGGCTTTGAGGAAAAGGTACTCTCGTGGGTGAAAACATGTCTACGTAAAAACATTCAAGATTTGACGTTAGACTTCTCAAAATCCAAGAAATTTATTAATCTCTCTGTTGATTTCTCGGCCATCGAGACACTCACTGTCTTGAAGCTCCGGTGGTGTAATTTCGAAATACCGAATAATACCCCAAAGGGTTTAAGACTATTGAGGACACTTGCGCTCATGAAGTCCAAGGTAACACCAGAGATGATAGATGCAATCTTCAGCAACTGCATTCACCTGGAGACGCTTGAACTAATCAGATGCAAAACGAATGGGGTGTTGAGCATCAATGCTCAGAATCATAAGAAGTTCAAGAATCTGGTCCTGTATTCTATGCCGAATCGCTTGCAAATCATTTTAGATGCACCTACTCTTGAATGCTACAAGTATGAAGGATTTGTTAGGATTGTTGACTTTTCAAAAGTAGATGCACTTAAGGAGGCAAAACTCCTTTATATCCAGAATTACAATTGGCGTTATTACGATTCGTCTAACATGGTGCTTGCTAACACGGGGGCTTATACAGGAGTTCATGTCCTCTCAACGACAAATATCTTTCTTGAGGTAAATCTTTTTTTAGAATTTACATTTCTTACATTTATAAAAGTATTTGCTGTTTTTATTGCAATATCTGAGAAAAACTTATATAAGATATAGTTTTACCACAAAATGAAATATAGGATAACTTTACAGATAAAGATACTCTTAAGTGAATTTTAGAGTTCCTCTTTTCAATTTTGCACAAAATCTTTAGGTGATAAATCATGATAAAGGATGTTCATCTTAGATACACTATGCAACTTTCACATGTGTTTGTTTCCTGTGTTTATAGAACTCCACTTCCTATTGTTTATAACATTGTCAGTCTTTCTTTTTCTAAGTATAACAGTGGCAGTCTTGGTTTATGTACATGGATTTTTATGTTTCCGCTGACATGTATATATATATAGGCATTCAAGGAAAGATACCTATATGGAGAAATGAGAAGCCCGATTTTCAATTTTTTGAACTTAAAAGAATTTTGTATTCGTTTTAAAGCTCCAAACATGTGTAATCTTTATCACATTGCTGAATTCCTCAAAAAATGCCCTAAGGTCGAAAAGGTTTTGATCGATGTATGTATCTCTTTCTATCTATCTATCTCAGAATCAAGAATTCTCTAACTATAATTAATTAAGTTCATTAAAATTCTCGTTTGGTAAGCACAGATTAAGAAGTTCACATTTGAACCTGGTATGCTTTGGATAATTCATCAAAATTCAGATATGGCGAGCAAGAATTACGAGTTTAACTCTATCAAGGAAGTCACGATTGATGGCTACAAAAACCATTGGCATGAGCTTGATATAGTGGAGTTCTTTTGCGGCGAAGCAAAATCACTTAAGGATTTGAAGTTGATCATGCCAAAAAACGTTAAGAAAAGAGCTCGCAGACTCGATTATGCAAGGTTGGATTTCATACGAAGCAGATTTCCAGGTGTTAAAGTGGAAGTTTAAATTCAGGATATGACCAAGAAAAGAAAACTATAATAGCTTTTTTTTTTGAAAAAGAAGAAAACTATAATAGCTCTTTGATGTGTTTTTTATCTTTTAATTTTTATGTTATTCTCTCAGATTTGAACTCTTTTATTTTTACTTTTGGTATTGTATAAGTTCTATTTATTTGGGATCATTGATATCAAAGTGCTTTTGGTCTAATATGCTCATACGCTACCCATAAAAAGAAGTTTAAAGTCAAATTAAATATTGAAAACAATAATAGATGCTAAATTTTATTATTATCAATAATTATTGCTAATTTTGAAGATTATCATAAATTATTTTCAGTAATTTACTAATTTTCTGAGCATCCATTAAGTAAGGAATCAACGTTCAATTCGTCAGTATTACTTTACTTTCATCCATACATGTTTCCTTCTTTGTTCCTCCAAATTATTTCATCCAAAAGAAATATAGGGAAAACAAAAATGCTCACCAAAATTAGATAGGTTACAAAAATAAAATAAATTTTCATTTTATTATTTACTAATTGATAATAAAAATTAACTGTTTTAAAATAACTATACTACAAAAACTAGGTTTCATCACACTATGTAAAATAACAAACTTTCGGAAAATTACAAGATAATGAGACATTCATAAAACAGTTACTGATGTCATCACACTATCTAAAATAACAACTATTCCAAAAATTAGAAGATAATTTTAAACTTTTTTTTTGTAACTGGTAGATCATTTTAAACTTCAACGATACAAAAAATAAGTATGGATATATATGAAACTTAATTTCATTATATTATAACCACCATTTATTTACTAATCTGTAGGTTTATTTGGATTGGCATATATGCCACTATAACTAGTGGTTTACTACCAAACTAGTATTTTCTCTCGTGCTATGCACGGGTCAGTCGACTGTTTATAAACTTTATTTGATCATGTTTTAGTTTTCAATAATATTTTTTTTTCTTTTATCAATAATTCTATGAATAGTGGCACATAATAAAAGGAGTGATGTATTCAAACAAAGCTATTGAAATGGAAAACAATTAACTATAAATTATTTTTCAGATGAATTCATAGTTGCAATATTTTTCAAAATTAATTAAAATAAATATGTCAAAATATAAAATATATTTTAAAATACTATAGTTGATTCATACCTTTATTTATCTACATTTCAGAATAACATGTACCCAATTTAATTTACTATACATTTTAAAATGAGGTTCGTTGAATACTCTACAGTTAGAAAATAATGATTAACACTTCATGTTTAATTACCTAACATATTTTTTTCAAAAGCGCATACTAAAGCAAAATTAACCCACGTTACTTATTTTCATAGTTTGTGGGATTTTTAAGATTTTAATTCACAAATTAAAATTTTTTTATTTAAAATGATAATGTCTCTTATATTATTACTGAGTGCAAAAATTATTGTTTTATCTAACACCAGCTTAATGTTTTTAGGTAGTCGTTAAAACTTATCAGTAAAAACCTGAAAATTTCAAAAATTAATTAAATAAAACTCTTTTAAAAAAAAAACATTTTGATCAAACAACCATTTAAAGCATTAAAGATTTAAGGCCCTGGTTTTTACTTTTTTTTTCTAAAGACTATAACGTAAATAAATTATTTTCACCTGAAATTTTCTAAATGGTCAAACGTTTGTTTCTTTTTTGTTAACGAACGTTTTTTTTTTTTGCAAAAAGCTTTCTAATGGTCAAACGTTTTGCATATTACCTTCCTAGTCCATTCGTTGATGCCTCTTCCAAATTAGCATCAGCTTTGATGCTTCTTCACTATGAACTTTGATTTTTTTCATACATTTCTGCAGCAAATTAAAATAAATTTCAAAACTGAACAATACAAATATTTATGCTATATATATATTTTTGCAGAATAAGTTTTATATGAACTCCAAATTACTGTGTCAGTATCATGTTCTTCCCTACGCAATTCTAAACTCCACCACTATATAAAAAAACTTTTAAGCATTAATCTAGACAACGAACGACAAAAATTTCGAACTGATAAAAAAAAGAAGAAGATATGAATAAACTTATTCTCAGAAAAAAAAAGATATGAAGAAACCTATCAAGATCAAAATTGAAAATTTATGAGAGATGAATAATCACTTGTTTGCTTCATTGAGCAACTGGAGATTGTAAAAGAGATGTTTTAATTTTCCACGAAGCTCGTAAAGAAATCTGTTGATGAATTGAATTTATGCTACAACTGAAAAACAGTTTATATCAAAGAGGAGTATAACATCATGTTTTGTTACCTTGGCTGATTCATCTTCTCTTTTACTTTGGCTGGTTTTCTATTCCAAAAGTCCTTCTTTCTCTGTTTATATATATGTTTCCTTCTTCTTTCTTAATCTGTAGCTTTATCATTTTAAATATGAATGCCTAGTAAAAATCAAGCGATAGGGAAGAAAGAAAAAGTAGAATAGAAAAGAAAAAAATTAACAGATGGAAGGTTATAGACATGGAAAATAAAACAGTTTTTTGATCGTGGTGTTGAGGATGTTTTTAAACGTGGTGTTGATAATCTGAGAATATTTAGGAGTTTAGTTATTAGGAATTTAGAAAAATGGCAACTGATTTTTTTTTGTATTTTTTTTGAACAAATTCTATGTGTCATCCGTGAACCATTCATTTTTGCTTTGTCCATGTCAGCCTTTTTTATATTTTGCAGTTTTTATTTTTTAAAGAATTTCCACTTGTCAGATTTTTACTGGAAAGACGACTTGTGCTTTAGTATATAGGGATTAGTTTGTTTACCATTCTTGATCATTTTACTGGATTCAATAATGATGTTTTACATCTACTATCATCATTTAACACGTGCAAGCTATCTTCAGTATTGTTATCATAATCATCTTATTGTCCTTTTCATCCTCCATTTATAATAATAATTAAAGAAGTTATGATTGAACTGGTCTAGTTTTTTAAAAAATCACTATATATATTTTTTCTTAGATATTAAAAACAATAAACTAACACAACGTAAACACAACTAAAATCATAATTTTAAATAGATTCTTAAAAATTAAAACTAATATTCGCACGGTCATGTGAATCAAAAAGCTAGTATGTCGCTAATAATCCTATTGAGGGTATATATTATGTATATATCTTTTATCCAAATTATGATCATATTGTCAAATCACGATTGAAAAAAGCAATAACAGAACACAGCGCAATTAAAAATGAAAAAAAAAATCTCTTAAAAGTGGAAAGAATATTCAGAAGTATCCAAACATTTAACTATATCTTTATTATGGTTTTGTTTTATATTTTCATTTGTGTTTCAGGTTGCGAACTATATATTTGGTATACTCTAAATATTATTATTTTAAAATTAGGAACTTTTATGTGTCTGATATTACTTAAATTTAACTATTTTAAAATGTGAGATTTAATTCCAGTTTTCTCGTTTCCATTGTTACAATAATTTAGTAGAAAATATTAATAAGTGATATATTTTGTGAAGAATATATTGATAAATCAGGAGAAATCTGGGATTTTAAATCTTAATTCATAAACCGAATTATAAAACTGAATTAAATTTTGGACTGTTTGGAAACATGGATAACATGATAAATGAAAATTATTTTATTTACATATTTAGTCATTACATTTATAATAAATTAAATGTTTTCTTTTTATATTTCTTTTTATGTACATATTATGTCGATGTATTTAAAATCAATTTGGGTTTATTAATTACAATGATATGTTTATTTGTGGTGAAAATAAAAACATAAATTGAAATATATAGTATATATTATATAAAAAATTTAAAATATAATATTACCTTATTTAGTTAATCAAATATAAAAATTTCGAGAGTAGAAAAACAAAATCTCATAAAATTAATAATAATTCATAGAAAACTGATGAAAAAATTAGTATGTTTTTCATTTTAAAATAATTTTAAAAATTAACTACATGTTAATATAGGAATAGTACAATTACATCAAATTGCATCAAGTTATAAAAATTTTAATATAATATTTTGTACAAAAAAATATTATCAAACATATATTATAAAATAATATATTTTATTAAAAAGAAAAAAATATACATAGAATTTTTTATAAAACCAACCGTTTATGAGTTTACGTTGACACAAATCACATCAAATATCCGTGCGAAGGTTTGGATCAAATTCTAGTTACTTTTTATAGTTAATAGTTTATGACAGTTTCGCAACGCGATAATAATATGTACTTATAAAAAATAAACATAAAATTTTCAGTCACTAACTGTTTCATTTTGTTATAAGAGTTTTGTTGCAATGAACTACAAAATAGTTACTTTAAATTAGTTACAGTTGATGACGATTTGGGACAATATATAACAAATAAACATAAAAGTTTCAGTAACTAACTGTAACATTTTGTGACGAGATTTTTTTTTTCTTTGCAATGTTCTACAAAAAGTGACTTTTGAATTAGTTATAAATGATGTCAGAAATTGTGTTGGACAAATAATTATTTTATCGTCTTTGATGTTTCGTGACAAAATATCCCTTACAAATAGTGACATAGTTGGCACATTACAACTGTCTTAAATCAAGACGAATTGAGACAATTTCATAAGTAATAAATACAAGAAGGTTGTACTAAGGATTGATAATAATTAGGCTATTTTTCTTAACCAAGAATCCAGTGTTCATGAAATAGAAATAAGCATATGCTCAAAATACCTTATATATTATTTTAGGAGCATTAGAAATAAATAACCTTTAGTTCATGTGTGATTTACATTAGTGTCATTTCTTATGTGTCATTACCATATACTCTCTCATGACCTATATTCAAAAACCTTTAGTTTACTAGACTAATTACACTAACTGCCATTGGTCATTACATTTTAACTTTATTCTTTATTAACTAACCAAAAATACAATGTCTACAGTTAATTGTTTGTCTTTATTATTTTCCATATATTATTACACGGATTATTAATCATGATGCATTTGATTTACTCACTGATGAATCCCTGAGATTTGAGTACGTCTATCATATGGTTTCATACGTATTTAAAATACAAGACATGAATGCTATGTTGACATGTTTTAACTTAAAATTATAATGTAAAATCATTATCAAACCTAATGGCTCGATATCATCAAATGATCCAGCATCATTATTTTCCATGTAATACTTTCATGTATTATTAATAATGTAGCATTCGATATATTACATGAAACATGTACGTAATGTGGTGATGACTACCTAAATATGGACTATTTTCATGTAATATTTTTTCATATAATTTATATTTTTCCATGAAATAATTTTCATATTTTTTTTTCATATACGTTAAGAACTTAATGTGGCGGGGTCACAGAAGAATATTATGGGTTTTCATTATTATAAGAAGCTGATTCAAATTATATAAAAAATATCTTCGTAAGTTAAGTTGGGCATTTATTCGCTTGATGTATGTTAATAGAGATCAAAAACAAATTCTCAATCATGATTTACGTGCGTGACAAACCCACATGATTTTCGTAATTTTTCAACGTTAATTATGTCATTTATAAGCTTAATAATTATGCCTTTGATTCGTCTATTTTAAATAAAATATCTTCAATTTTCCATCAATCACACATTACTGGTAGTTTTTAATTGTATTTTCCTCAATTTATAACAAATTAGGAATGTAAATACGTGTCTTTATGGTATTAGAGATTCAAAGTAGACGTCGACTCATACAAAAATATAGAAACTTAACGATTATATCGAGTCAAATTTAGAAAGTACGTGTGATCATCACTGATTGCCTTTTAAAATTAATTTGTGAATACATGTTACTCGGTTTGTTTAATTTAATATTACAAACAAATCGTGTAATCATAGGAACAAGGAAATTAATATATGAAGATTCTAATTTCGAATAAAAAAAATTACTGTGGCTATTAATTGCGTCGAGTTTAGTTTTAAACCTAAGTGCCTTGCTCATATAAATACACGCCCTTAGAGATACATCTCCTCACCATTGTCTCCTTCTAAAAATTACTTTATCACTACATTTTAGCAATCACAACACTCATAGCATTGTTTAACTCAGTTGCCGATTTGAATCGTATATATAGTCACATTTGCCATATATATATTAATATTCTAACAGTATGAATCGTATATATAGTCACATTTGCCATATTTTTTTCAATATTATAACAAAGGAAACTGTGATGAATCCAATGGTGTTCCAGAAATGAGGATGCATGTGGTGACTAACATTGATGGTTTTCCAAATTTATTTTGAACCCAATGATGTTCCAGAAATGATGCTTTCAGAAAAATGTACAGTGAAACCTCTATAAATTAATAGTGTTAGGACTACACCAAAACTATAAATTTAATTTATAGAAATTATTAATTTATCGATATACTAATTGAACCAAAAAATCAATTTGAGACTATTAAATTATATTAATTTATAGAGATTTTAGTGTATATTAATTTATCGAATATTAATTTAAAGAGGTTATACTATATATCATTCGTTTAGTGAATTTGGTAAATAAGTGTGTTTAGTTTGTAAAATCGATTCTTTGCTATTTCTTTTTATAAGATTGTAAATCAGGAGTTCTAAAAACACTTTTCACATCATTTGTAGTTTTATCAGTTTTTTTTGTTTCCGTATAATTTGTTTCTTTCATATTTTTTTATTACCTATGTTTCTTTTAATATTATAATCATAATTTTTATTATGAAAGCAATAATTCTATTGCTTATGTTTTGTTTTATCTTAAATTAATAATAAATTTGTACCAGTCTTAGCATACTCTTATATTTTTTTCCTTTGATCAAAAAAATAATATATATATATATAATATATTTCATTTACACCTAACAAATTACATAAGATTTTTAAAAAGAAACAAACAAGCTTACAATATATTACCTGCACAATTTTGTCAGTTATATATTATTATATCCAATATTTGTGACTATAACTTTTAACTTTCTAATATTTATAGATTAAAAATAAGTCTGATGTTTAAATCATTCACTCCGTGCAGGGCGCGAATATCACCTAGTATCATTTTATTCGAGAGTGTGTGGAAAACGAGTGAATCAGAGGTTGAGCCTGTACCATGAATAGAACGAAAAGCAGACGTTCTCACTAAGCCATCAGCAAGAACCATGTTCCGAGAAATAAGAAAGATAGTAGAAGTTCAACACACGCATAATTCAAATTGGAGTTAAGGGGAAAATGTTTGATAATTTCAAAGACTTGTAGAGTAAGGTATCTCATAAAAAGGTTTTTAATGAATTAAAGGATAAATATACAAATAAGTTCAGATATATTTTGTGTTATCATAATTCATATTATATAATAGGAATTTCTTTCTATTTCTCGTTGTTCCATAGAAAAGATTTAGTTTTTAGTGAGTTCTTAGATCAAATAAGAAAACAATTATTATATTCTTTGTGTTTACGGATTTGAGGATCGAAAGAGAAAACAAACAAAAGAAACAGAGCAGAGAAAGAGGGGATACAGTTTTATAAGAGACTATAATAAAACTTTATTGAAACCAAAATTTCTTGTGTTAGAATATAAATGATTCCAAAACATGTTTCCAATATAATCTTTTTTTTCCTTTTATTAGATTATAATAAATTATTTCTTTTATTTCCTTTAAAAAAACTTTGACCAAAATATAACTTTTATATAAGAAAAAAATATTTAAAACGTGTAATTATATATGTTTCAACTATGAATTTTTTTGTAATAAAATACCATCTCAACTAATTAAAGAGATATACTTAAAATAGTTGAAATTTTAGTAAGATTCTCGACTAATGTAATTTTGCAATAAAATTAAAGAGGGGCAAAGATAGAGTATGATAGAAATGATGTTAATATATGCAATTCTTTTTTTTGTAACAGTATATGTAATTCTTTTGATATTTGATTATTCAATAAGTGGGACAGATATCATACTTATTTTTGTTGTAGTAGTGTTTTATACTTATTATTTACTAATACTTAATGTCTTTATTCAGAAAAAAAATAATGCCAAATTTGTTTTAGCAATTTTTTAAACTGTATGCAACAAAACATAGTACAAACTTAAGGCCAGTTTCAAAAAAAAAAAGAACATAGTACAAACACCGTCAACAGCTTGTGACGGGAGAGGAATAGTAGATAGCATCACAGTGACCATTATAGCGCTGTCATATGGTTCGGTTCATCCACAAAACTATAAAGAACATGATCTCTTCCCTGCAACACTGAAAACTAGTTTTCTTTTACGGTGGCATAATGCAAGTACGATTAGGGTCACGATCAATACATAAATATGTATTTTGTGCTAAAATATATATTAACACATAATATTTTAAAATTTTATACATGAATAAAGATATTTGGGTTTATCACTACATTAACCGTTTTTCCGTTAGTCAAATGGTAACGGATACTGACATGGCTTTAATAGATGATGACGTGGCTTTTACATTAAGCACTGAAAACTTTTTTTTTACATAATGCAATTGTAACATACATCAACAGAGAATTACGGTCTCGATCAGTACATAAACAATAGATGTATTGAACTACACACTAAACCACTTAGCCAACCCAGATTATTGGTTATGCTATTTTTTTGTCCGTGGTTATGTTATCTATTGTAACTTATTTATATCTAATATATTTTATTCAGGTACTTCTAGTTATCTAGAATTAGTCCCATAAAATATATATAAATACTAAGTAATTTTGTTTAATTGCATTAATAATTGTTATTGTGTTTAAAAAATAAGAATTTCAAAATAAGAATTTTAAAATCAAAAAGCATTTTCAAAATTAAAAAAGAAAATATGAAAAAATTGAAAAAGTTTTCCATAAAATTATTACAAAATTTTGAATTTGAAAAAATATAATTAAAATATTTTAAAACTATTTATTTTATTGTTATTATTTATTAATTATTAATTATTTGAATAATCATTTTACTGTAAAACTATATTTATTTATATTTTTTAAATAAATAATAAAATATAAAATAAAAAATAAAAGTATTTTTTATAGTTTCAAATTATATTTTTTCAAATTCAAGTTTTTATAATAATTTTTCAATTTAAAAAATATTTCATATTTTATTTTTAAATTTCAAAATGCTTTTTGATTTTAAAGAAAATATTTTGAAATTTTGAAAATTTTAAAATGCAATAAAAATAATTAAGGAAATTAAACACAATTACTTAAAATTTATATATATTTTATGAAACTAATCCTAGATAACTAGAAATATATGAATAAAATATATAATATATAAATAAAACATAATAGATAACATAACCAATAATCTGGTTTAACTGAGTGGTTTAACGTGTAATTCAATAATCTACGAATCAACGTTCGACTCCCACCGACAATAGCTTAAAAATAAATTGTTTTATATTTATTAATTACTTAAAATGTAAAAGTCACATCATTTTCTATTGAAGTCATGTTAGCATTCGTTACCACCTGATTATATAAAAATGGTCAATGTATGGATAAACTTAAATATATTTGTTCGTGTATGAAATTTTAAAATAATATAATATTAATGCATGTTTTAGCACAAGGTACATGATCGGAACTATGCTCCTCACTTGATGTATAAATTAGCCGTTTTTCTCAACATTGTGGCTTGGCAGAAATATTGGTCTTAAGCTTATTTAATTTTCTTCATGTTTCTTCTTATGAATAGCGTTCTTTTTTGTTTAAATACAAACTTTGTTGGTCTGTACTTTTTTTGTTGATGATCAATTAAAAGTTTTAATAACAAAAAAAAAATTGTTAAATAAAGGGAAGAAATATATATTAATGACATGCATATATATGTTTTTCTCTTTTCATATTTGTGAACCTCATAATGTTATAAATGACATGACAAAATCAGTTCCATGTAAATTGCACAAAAAAAATTTCAATAATAAACATTATTTGGATAAAGGGGAGGAGTAATCAACAAACAAAAATTGAAGGATAAAAAACTTAATCCACTGGATATTTTGGTCGGTGATAACTGCGAAGTGTTTAGATCATTAAAGAAAGGGAACTGTGTCAGAGAGACAAAAGATTTCCTCTAGTGCTGGTGGAATCCTAAGAACCAAACCGTGTGAGACCAAACCGACAAACAAACAACTTGTCGCCACGTCAGCACGTTGATTTCCCACTCTGACTCAGGGTTCGCCACGTGTTTTCCCAACGGCTAGTTTTCGAGCCGTCTTTTGCTTACCACAAGAAAGGAGGGAGAAGGAAGGGTAAACAAATTTAAAAATTAAAGAAAAATGAAAGATATTTTTGGGTAAGGAAGTTTCGGGCGTTTTCTCGTTCTATAAAATAAATTTCATTTGACTGAAAAAGTAAAAAAACAAAAGAATATTAATATCTTTACTATATAAGTACAAACAGTGAGCTAATCTCTTTGTCACAACCCCAAAAAGAAAAATCACTCATTTTTCTCAGCTCTTTGTTCATCAAACATACTTGGAGACATTTTGACTATATTGGTTCGCTTCTTTTATTTTAAATCCCCTGTTTATTGGAGTCTCTTAAATTCCACACAAGATATCTGATTCTTTTGAATTGTTTTCTGGTGCAGATATTGTGAAGTCAAGTAAGAATCGATTTTAGCGAAAATGGCTTTGGGGAAGAAGAGAATAGTAGCCCAGAAGTCGAACTTGAAGCAACGTCGTGGTGTGGAAGAAGGAGGATTAGGGTTGGAGTTAGAGTTGGTTCAGTACAAGAAGGGTTTTGGGAGGAAGAGGGTTCTCGTTTCAGAGACTGGAGATTCGGTTTTCACTTCACCTGTTGGAACAATCTCAACGAAGAAGCTCTGCGATAAGACTTCGGCTACATCATGTGGTCAAAGCCGAGAGCTTGAAGATCTTCCACTAGATATTCTGGTTAGTTTCATCTCTAAATCTTTCTTTTAAATTTTTTTTTTCTGATTACTGGGTTATTTTAATTAGTCTAGACTGAGCTGAAAGATTAAACCTTTTTGTGATTAGAAATGAGAAACTTTGTTTTAATTTCGTCACATTTTGATTCATGGGTTTTGTTAGTTAGTTGAGATTTGATTTAGATTTACGAAATATTTATCAGATTGGGCCGAAATTAAAACATTTTTATTCTTTTAAGATAAAAAATCGTATTGGTGATGATGATAAAGATTTCAAAATTCTGTACTACTTCTTATTCTGTAGCCTACTCAGTACCGCATCTTTTTGTCTCCTTTTCTAGTTTGATACTTGGTCACACTTTGAGATTAAGTAGTTTATGTAATTAAAAAAAGATTTCAAATTCTGTTTGATTTCTTCACAATATTTTAGGTGATTTCTTGTTTTTCTTAATTTGTTGAGATTTCATGTTATTTCCCCTCATATTAATTTGATTGAATTAAAAATCAAACTATTATTTTGTTGGTAAAGTGCATGAAGATAATTCCACCTCATATTAATTTAATTTCATTAGTAAGTAGTTTTTATCCCTTTGTGATTTGTGGGCTCTTTTAATTTTTTTTTGGTTAATTGGTTAGGAGAGGGTTAAATTTTACTCTTTCCATGTCTGGAAAACTTTTATTACTTTGAGCATGTTGTTTGCAGTCAAACTTTGACCATTTCATGGTATAAGACTTACCGACAGATTTTGGATACTATTTTAGGTGAAGATCATCTGTGGGGCCGAGCATGAAGACTTGAAACAACTGTTTCATGTGTCAAAGACTATAAGAGAAGCAGTAAGTAAAATTTGGATCGTTAGTAGAATTCATGATATATATTCCATTATGTTGATCTGACTGGTCTTTGTTATTACAGACATTAATAGCGAAGCAGTCACATTTCGCATATAGTACACCTCGGAAAACTTTGGTTTTCCAACTTGGCAGATACGGTTCAGACAAACCGTTTGATTTAGGGGAGGATGAGATGGAAGCTCCAGCTGCACCATTGCAGAAGAAGAGGTACAGGCGGATAAACCGCGACGAGGACAATTCTGGAGTCTCAGTGGCTCTATTCAACTGAATCAAACGACTTGGTTTGAGGCTTTTCTTCAAGATCCGTGATTGAAGAAAAAGGAGTTTTAACTTTAAGTTATGTTCTTACGTTTTGGTTTGGATAAGTCTGTGTAAATTCTTGTTAGATAAAAAGAGAGATAGAGAGTCTTGGAAAGTCAATCTTGTTTAAAGGGTAGAAAATGGGGGTCAAAACTTTCGTATGTTGTGTAATGTAAATATAGTTTATTTGGATTTGTTTATAGTGAACTAATAAGAGAAGAAATATTAAATTTCTTAACTTGTTTGTGTTCTTTTAATTTCATTTTATTAAGTGATCATCCGTTTTTTTAATCTTGATCTTCTTTTGGAATCATGACTGTAATTTGAGTGACATCTAGTAACCAATGGCTTATGTATGGCATGATCTAAGCTCTCCTCTTATTTCAAACGAGGCTTCAATTACTTTCCTTTTTTGTTACTGGAAATTAATTCCTTAAAATAAAATGAAATAAAAGGAAAATCTCTTGCGATGCAAAGAGTATTGGATGGTTGTGGAAACTGAGTATACACAGCCTAATGTGAAAAATGTTTTGACCATACAGAAAGAGTGTCAAAGAAGATTCAACTTGAAGATTTAAAGGCTAAGAACTGCTTATTTCAATCATAGATAAATCAATTCTGAAGACAATCATTAAAAAAAAAGACAGCTAACAGCTAAACAACTTTTGGACTCCATGAAGATGAAGTTTCAAGGGAACGCACATATGTGCAGAATACTCGACTCAATCGCTTTTGAAAAGACATTAAAAGTCTCAGCAATGTAGCAAAGTGAATCTGTGAATGATTATTTTTGTCTATTACTCCATTAAATGGAGTAAAATGTGTAGTGTGATTGAAGATGTTCCAAGAGAATGTAAAAAGTTACAATCTCATGGTTGACTTATGAGTCAATTTACACCCTTAATTTTTTTAACCAACACATAGTTATGTCCATGTGGAAGAATCAGATTGATCCACAAAACTCATGTGGAAGAATTTAGCTCCTTAGAAGATTTGTTTTCATCAACAGAAAAGAGATCATTTGAGCGCCGAGACATGGAAGAATCCTCATCGCTTGTGTCCAATACAAATATTGGTTGTGTTGGCTTAGGAAGATCCGTTGTTGAAGTCAGCATTGACATAACTTGTTTGATGTTTGGTCTATCAATAGCTTGATGTTGAACACATAGCAAACCAATATGAACACATCTCCCTGCTTCAACTGTATTAACTGGATCATCAGAATCAGCAAGATCTTCATCTAGTAGATTAACTCCCCCAGTTTCACTCCAAGATTCCCATGCCTGTTACAACAATTCAAAAAACCCGCGAAAGCATGTAAGAATTAAGAATCAAATCTAGACCCTGAAAAAGTGTTCAAGACATGTTCTTACATAGGAGAGAAGGTTTTTGCCATCTTTTCCATCTCGAGCTTCTTCTTCAAATCTGTTAGCCAAGTGTAACAGAAACTGATCAAGCCATAAAGAACATTCTACTGTCATGGGAGGAGAAAAGCAAGAAGAGACTTACCAAAGAGAAAAGTATCAAGGCTTTTGTTCACCATGTATTCAAAGACCAATAGCTTCTCTTCTCCATCGATGCAGCATCCCAAAAGCCTAACCAAGTTTCTGTGCTGTAGTTTTGAGATAAGTTTTATCTCGTTCATGAACTCTTCTTTACCCTGTACAGAGCTGCTAGAAAGACGCTTCACAGCTATCTCCTTCCCATCCTGAAGCTTCCCCTGAAATCATCATAGTTGCAGACAGTCAAAAAAAGGAACGAAGAAGAGACAATACAAGGAAACATATCTCTTACCTTGTAAACCGTACCGAACCCACCCTGGCCGAGTTTATTTGAGACGTTGAAATTGTCTGTGGCGGTTTGTAAGGTTTGAATCTCAAAGAAATTTAAACCAGAGACATGTTGTGATTGCAAATCACTCTTCCAAGAGCCTTCTACATTTTCCTTGGAAACAAGACTTGAATCTAATAATCATAAGTAACCATGTGTTAGTACAAAGATCTAGCAAATAATTGTATTGAGGAATAAGTTATTTGGACTATCAGTATCACCGTTTTGTTTCATTCTGTATCTCCAACACCCATATGCAGCAAGCACCAAGATCAAGCAAATAAAGAGGCTGAGAGTGGCAACAGTGATAACCTTGATTCGCTTGCTTCCAGCTGAAAGGGACACAAAAACTAAACTATAAACTACGCTGCTACCCAAAAATAACATTGTCAAGACATTTAAGAGATTACAAGAATTAAGTGAAAGAAAGGCTCTTTATGAAGGCTTACTCAATTCAGAATCTGCAAGACGAAGGGATAGAGTCTCTCCTCCGGCTGTAAATTTCAGTGTCTAGTAACTCTCGGTTCCACACCAAACATCCTATTCCTTTTATAAATGAAAAGGCTGTGCAAGAACAGTTCCTGAGACAGCCCTGGTGGCATTCCTCAGCATCGACCAAGCTTAGATATTCATAATAATCTGGAGGCTTTACATTTGCAACAATGTTGAAGACATCTGCATCATTGTCCTGTGTTGTTACAGAAGAGTTCACACGACAACATAAGTCAGTTCTTCTCACAAAACCACCAGTCAGTTCCTTCTACTCCACTCCTCATCTGATTTTGGTATAAAGCCTTTCAAGCATTCACGCTTCGGAGGATTATATCTCACTCAAGTCAGTAACCCACCTAGAGCCATTATTCAAAATTATCTTCAACGATTAGCGTAGTGTACGCGACAGGTTACAGTTTCTTTGCAACTCATGGACCACTTTGACCTCTAAAAATCACAATCTCTCCCATCCACACCAAATAACCCAAAAAAATATTTATATTGTTATTTTTTATGCCATGTTGCATCAGCCGATAACTTTGAATAGTATTATTCATAAAAGAAGTCAAAAGCTTTCCATCTAACCAATCACATCACAAACAAGGCATTCACATTCCACATCTTCTAGGAATGTAACCAAAAAAGACAAAAACAAAACATAGCTAGATTTATGCAACATCCTACTTGCAATATTCAAGGATACAACAAACATCTATGTAGATTCATCAGCTCTGGGACATAAACCCAAAAAACCTTACATGTTCGCTGATAGTGGAGGTATGACTTTGATGGGCGGCTCAACTATTGTTCCTACTGTTAGACTTTTAAACTTGATATGGAACACATTCAGTGAGTGCATAACCCAAAACGCAAAAGCGTTTACAGAAAGAGTCAGCTCTTCCCCAGAAACATGGCGGTTCAATCCAACTCCGACCATCTGGGCATCAACAGTAATAACATTATACACCAAACATTGTGTTTAACAATAACAAAACGTGAGATCTCAAATTTCCTAGGCTCATGAAGCTATAGACTGAAGTATATATAAAATCGAGCTTATCGTCCTTGGATCACAGAATGTGTCAAGTCATTGACAGAGAAAAGATCTTTAGACGTTGACCCATCGTTAGAAGTTTCCACATTTTGCACCGCAAATATTGGCTGCTTTGGAACTGGAAGATCTGTTGTTGAAGTAATCATAGACATTACTTGAAGAGTGTTTGGTCTGTCTGCAGCTTCGTGTTGTACACAGAGAAGACCAACCTGAACACATCTGGTAACTTCAAATGCGTTGCACGAATCATTAAGATCTCTATCCAGAAGATTAAATCCTCCAGACTCGCACCAAGATTCCCAAGCCTGAATACACGAAAAAAAGTTATTTGTCATGTTGAGTAGAAATGTCTGCACTTGAAGAGAATTAAAATCATTCACTTACATATGCAACAAGACCTTTGCGCTCATCACCAAAGGTGAACCTTGAAATCTTCTCTCCGCTGATGATTTCCAACATCAGAACTCCGAAGCTATAAATGTCAGACTTCTCAGAGAATAACCCTGCCCATGCATACTCAGGAGACATATATCCTCTGTTCAAAGTTCAAACATCAAACAGTTTCACCAGACTGTTAATATTAGGATGATAAAGAATGAATCCTTGTTAATAATTTCGTTGAAGACATGTTCTTACAAAGTTCCTGCAACCCTTTGAGTGCTGTACTGAAATTGGGTTCCCTGAAACAACCGGGCCAATCCAAAATCCGATATTTTTGGGTTCATCTCCTCATCCAGAAGAATATTGCTAACCTTCAGATCTCGGTGAATGACCCTAAGGCGTGAGTCACGGTGGAGATAGAGAAGTCCACGCGCAATACCTTGAATGATGTCGAATCTCTTTGGCCAATCGATCTGAAGCTTTAAAGTTGGATCTAGCCAATAACATAGAATATGTTAATAACAGTAGCAAACCAACTAGTATCATATGATGGAAGGAAACGGTAAATGCAATAAAGAACATACCAAAGAGGAATATATCGAGGCTTTTGTTCACCATAAACTCATAAATCAATAGCTTCTCTTCTCTTTCTATGCAGTATCCCAAAAGCCGAACCAAGTTTCTATGTTGCAGTTTAGAGATTAGTGTTATTTCATTCATGAACTCCTCTGTACCCTGACCAGAGCTACTAGAAAGGCGTTTAACTGCTATTTCCTTCCCATCCAGCAGGTTTCCCTGGAAGAATAGTTTCAGATAAATCTGGAGAACTAACAAGAAGGAGAATCAAATAGAAGAGAATGTCACAAACCTTGTACACTGGACCAAATCCACCTTGACCAAGTTTGTTTGAGGAACTGAAGTTATTGGTGGCAGCTCGTATGGTATGCATCTGAAAGAAATTTACGCCTAATATATCTTGTGGCGGCTCAAACTCATTCTTCCTTGCATCTTGCACCAGTTAGTGTTAAACTCATTAAGAACCAAAATACTGAGACAAGGAAACAAAAATGCTAAGTTTGTCAGTGTCTAACCTTTTTGTTTCCCTCTGTATCTCCATAACATAAATGCGGCAAAGACCAAGATCGCAACAATGGAAAGGCTGGCAATAGAACCTACTATAATCTTGGTTCGACTGCTTCCAGCTGAGACAGATATTCACCAGAAAACAGAACATTATAATTGTACTAAAAACAACTAAACTATATGTTTCAAATCTTACCCAATTCCGAACGTGCAAGACGAAGGGAGATAGTTTCTCCATTAGACAAAAACTGAACTGTATCTACTAGCTTCCCATTCCATACTAAGCATCCAATTCCACTTATATAAGCAAAGGCTGTGCAAGAACAGTTGCCTAGACAGCCTTGGTAGCACATTTCTGCGTCGAGAAAGCTTACAAACTGGTGCATATCCGGAGTCTTCACATTGTTCATACGATAGAAGACGTCTGTATCTTTGCCTTGCGTTTGCAGAGAAGAGTTTGCCTGGTGGCAAGATAACTGTTTACGTCTCACACACCCACTTGTCCAGTTCCTTTTTCTCCACTCCTCATCTGACTTTGGTACAAACCCTTTCACGCATATACACTTCGGGGTACTGGATCTCACACACAGACCAAAAGGCCCACAAGCACCGTATATATCACATGAGTGATCTGGCTCTGTAACGTGATGCAACCATCTTTTGCCTTGATCCCAGTAAATCTTCATCTCCCCCTCTGGTGTTAGGTTGATATACGATAGATTGAAGTTTCTCAACGTGGAGTAAGAGAAAGATCCTGCACCAGCTGCTAAATCCTGGACAACGCTGAACGGACTTACATATGATTCATCAAACTGTGGGAAGCCAGTGAATCTTGTTTTCGCCCATGGACCAGTTCTCCAGTAAGGCGCTGAGCCTCTTCTTATAAGGCCTTGCAAGGGGACTTGTGGTGTAATCTCCAGTGAGAAGCCCCCAGGAGATGGATCGCTGCTGCTTTTCCATGAAGTCAATACACGCTTCTTGCCGCTGGAAAGATCATACATCAACGATGACTGAGGCACCATAGTATCACCAAGATTCTCGAAGCTCTGCCACAGAACTGTTCTTGAAACATCATCAACTACAACAAGGTTTCCGGTGTCTTGAAGCTCGGCGTGACACTTGTTGGATGTGAAAGCATCCCCTGTAGACCAAATAACATCTTGTTTCCCATCAAGCAAGATCAGGCTCCCGCTGCTGCTGCTGATGGTGAGATTCGCCGCAGAGTTTGTAACTGGTTTGTCTCTGTTAGCCACCCACACAACCACCCGAGGAACGATTTCCTTGAACCAGATCCCAACATAGAGATTCCGGGTATTATTAGGACTGAAGAAGCCTAACTCATAGAACCCACCAGGGGAGCTCAGAGTTTGTCCTGTTGACAAAGGGCTTGATGTGTTTATAGCTGCATAACCACAGGCTGGGAAGATGATTAGTAAAAGAGAGCAAGCAAATAAAACCATACTCATCTTTCTCATATGTTATTCCTATTTGTGTACAAGATAATAATTCTATATGAGCAAATGAGAAACCATGTTGATGGTTAAGTCAATGAAAAATTAATATTCAACAAATGAAACAAGAAGTTGAAAAAGAAGAATACAGAGCTGTCCACAGAGAATAGCGTGTATAAGTCAACTTTCTACAAAGAAAACAAGTTTGGAGCTTTTGAAATTTACAAGAAGGATTAATACAGACCTGAAAATTAATTCATTTTGATGCAAGTTGCAAAGCTAAGTTCCAAAGCTAAGTTCCAAAAACTTAGAAAAAGCTCAGTAAAAACATTTTTTACAGAGACTCCACGTTAAGGCATTTCATCAAACACTTGCAGTCCAGACGTTAGAAGACATGGCTGTTAAAATTCATCACCATACCTAATGGTCCCAATCAAGACAGAGATTTCACGGGAAATGTGGACTATTTAGACAATTCCCACCATCTGGGCATAAGTGTTTCTGGCCGACATCGGCCGACTAAACGATAATCAAGTTACTACAACGTCGCGGGGACTTTGGTAAAGACAGGAAGCGAATTATCAACAGTGCTGTGTTCAGACAGATATGGGCTTGTAGCCAAAAGTTGAAGACTTTGACTCTTTGAGCATAAAAATGAAAAGAACGCAAGAGAAAACGACACCATTGACTCACAAGTCACGACGCGTCAACATTTCGATTTCTTTATTTTTCTCATTATATAATGTTTAATAATTAAAATTTTTTTTTTGTAACTTATAATTAAATTTTCTTCATTTATCAATTACTAGACTTTAATCTGTTCCTAGAAACCGCATGGTTTTTTTCATTTGTTGATCCTTGATTGATTTAAAAATTACCATTATTGAACCACAATAATTAAATTTTTATGTTTTTTATCGTCTGTCTTTTCCAAAATATGGTATTGGTTCAAAATAAATTTAAAGATGATATGTGTAATTTAATAATATATATATTATATACTGAAAAACATATACAATATTTAATGTTAGATAAAAATTGATTAATTAAACAATAAAAGTTATATATGTTATAGTATTATTGTAATAAAGTATAAATATTCATAACCAAAAATACTATTTAGTGATAAAATAATCTTATATTTTATCTGCATTCTATTAATATTTCTAATATATAATTATTTGTTGCCAGCTGTTTTCTTTGCAAAAAAAACTAAAAAAATAATATAAACACCTTAAAAATAGGTATGGATCGTTAGATTTGTTTTAATCAATGGTGGATAAAGTTATACTGTTTCTCAAGATTAACCAATTAGAAAAGGTTTCATTATTGATTAATTTATATACTATTATTTGATGTTTTGTAGTTTCTATAGATATTTGATTAATAATTTTTATTAGTAATGTATATGTTTAATGTATAAACACATATCCAAAACCGATCCGAAAAATCTGAACCGAAATAACAAAATAACCGAACGACTATTGATTTAGTAGAGATTGAATATACGTACCCGAACGGATAATATCTGAACCTAAATGGATATCCGAAGATAACCGAACATATGTATATTTATCCTTATATTTCTAGTGTACATCTCTAATTTTATTTAAAATATTTATATTGATATTACACATACCTTAAGTGTTGAGCCCGAATATGGTCCGCTAGCTGACGATAAATAATAAGAAATGGTAACGGGCCACGAAAGGCCCATCATGAATTCAATCTTCAAAAACAGCTAAGTCAGAGCCGGATGCTATGAGTTAAAGATGTTCACTAGAGAGGTCACGGAAAGGAGACAGCTCGTGGACGTATAAATAGGCGCAGGACCCGGTCAAAGGGGAGCTGTTACAAATCCCTCAAATTACGAAGGGGATCTCGGGAACCAGTTAGTGGAGATCAAATGGAGTCTGAGGCTATTTAAAGAAGAAGTCAATCAAGAAAAAAGGATCCACAATTCGACCCTTATTCACTTTTACGATCATTCACATAATCTCTCAAACATTTTGTTATCTTTGTAATCATCAAGAGAAACATCTTTTTGTAACCATTCTTTTTACCAAGTTATCAATACAAATCAAATTCATTCTACAAGTTATTACCGGATTCAACCCACGTTATTTTTCCTTAATCTTAACCTGATCTATAATCTAGGAAGTGAGTTTAATCCCTCACAATTGGCGCCGTCTGTAGGGAAGAAACAATCGAATCCCTTACTCTAACACCCGCATCCGCAAATGCCCACAAACACCCGCATCCGCAAATGCCCGCAATCACGGTTGCACCAGTCGGACCCTAAATATTAAAGCATTTAAGCCTATACTTTTTTGCCAAGGTAAACCGTATTGACTGGTGCTAGAAAAGTAAAATAAAATAGAATAGAATAGAAGAGACCAAGACAATTATATGCTTACTGTTCATAGAAAATAGAATTTGGTATTGACTTCTTTTCTTGATTAGAAACTCTTTTACTAATACAAGAGGAAATTATAAAAAAAAATTGAAGAAAAGAAACAACGAATAAGTTATGATCAATTTTGAAAAAAAAAAAACACGGCACATATTAAATTCATCAAAAATTGATCACGCATTCGTTACTTAACGTCCAAGGATCACAGTTTGTGATATCTCATTGTCAGTGATCAAACCTTTAGACAGGGATTCTTCTTCTCTGGCATGCACTACGAATGTAGGTTCTTTTGGTGATGGAAGATTTGACGTTGTGGTGAGCATGGAGAGCAACTCAAGTGTGTTAGGTCTGTCTGCAGGTTGATGCTGAACACAATTCAAACCAATCTGAACACATCTCTCAACTTCTAATGGCTGACATGAATCAGCAATATCTTTATCCAAAAGATCAATTCCTCCCATCTCACACCAAGATTTCCAGGCCTGTTTGTTTAGTTTAATAAGAGGAAACATTTTGAAACATTGCCAATTTGAAACCTAAAGAATTACTTACATAAGCAATAAGAGTTTTTCCCTCTTCTCCATAACTGAATCTTGAGATCTTCTCTCCACTGATAATTTCCATCAGCAGCACTCCAAAGCTGTAGATGTCAGATTTTTCAGAGAACATCCCACTCCATGCATACTCAGGAGACATATATCCCCTTTGAAAACAGTGTTCACCGGAATTAAACATATTATTATGACTATGAATTTTGTTTTTGAAGTTAAGAGTCTTACAGAGTTCCTACAACCCTGCGAGTGTTGTCCTGATATTCGGTTCCCTGATACATTCGAGCTAATCCAAAATCTGATATTTTGGGGTTCATCTTCTCATCCAAAAGAATATTGCTCACCTTTAGATCTCGGTGAATAACCTTGAGGCATGAGTCACGATGGAGATAGAGAAGTCCACGCGCAATGCCTTTGATGATACTGAATCTCTTAGGCCAATCAATCTCATGCTTTTTTCTTGAATCTAAGCAATAATAGGGTGCAAAAACTATGAGAATCTTTTTTTTGTGACACCTAAAGGAAAACTCTAAGAAATGAGACAAGAAGAGACCCACCAAAGAGAAAAGTATCAAGGCTTCTGTTCAACATAAACTCATAAATTAATAGCCTCTCTTCTCCTTCGATGCAACATCCCAATATCCGAACTAAGTTCTTGTGTTGTAGCTTTGAAATGAGTACTATTTCATTCATGAACTCTTCTCTTCCCTGCCCCGAACTGCTGGAAAGCCGCTTTACAGCAATTTCTTTGCCATCTTTCAGCATTCCCTGGAACAGATTACACAAGGTGTCATCTCGAGAGCATAAAGAGACAAATACAAAGAGCACGAGGATTAAAGCTTTTCAACCTTGTAAACTGAGCCAAATCCACCTTGTCCGAGTTTATTTGAGAGACTGAAATTATTGGTGGCAGTTTGAATGTCATTCATTGCAAAAAAATTTAAACCTTTGACATCTTGTGGTTCCAAATCATTTCTCCATGCATCTTGTGAAGCATTCTTTAATATAGTAGCTGAAAGTTTAGTTTAACAAATACATAATAATGGCTTCAGTGTGTTACCATTAGCAAGTAAATGTACATATAAACTAGAAGAAATAGTTTGAGAGATAGTAAGATCAGCAGCGTACGTACAGTACCTTTATGTTTCACTCTGTATCTCCAGAAACAAAACCCAGCAGATATCAATAAAATAAAAAGAGAAAGGCTTATAACACTAGCAACAATGGTCTTCTTTTGATTCTTTCCGCCTGAGACAAACAAATTTAACCAATAAGCAGATGAAATGTAGCTCTTTCATGTTATCTTGTTAGCCGAACCTTGTTCAGAAGGTGCAAGACGAATGGAAAGAAGTTCTCCTCCCGCAGGAAATTGCACCACGTCTAATAGCTCCTGGCTCCACACTAAGCACCCTATACCATTAATAAAAGAAAAGGCCAAGCAAGAACAGTTGCGGAGGCAAATTTGGTGACAATCTTCAGCGAACAGGATGGGATTTTCTGAGCTTGCAAGTTGGTGATTGTCTGGAGGCTTTACATTAGCAATAGGATGAAAGACATTTGCATCCTTGCCAGTAGAGCTTCCTTGACAATGTAACTCGGTACTTCTCATACAACCACTAGTCCAGTTTCCTCTTTCCCACTCCTCAGTATATTTTGGTACAAACCCTTTTAAGCATTTACACTTTGGAGGTACACACAACCCAAAAGGTCCACATACACCATAAATATCGCATGAATTGAGTAGAGCATCATATTTTATTTCCCACTCACTCCCACTACGCCAATAAACCCTCACTGACCCTTCTAATGTTAGCATTATGCGTGAACGAAGTCTCGTTTCAAGATAAGTGTAGGATCCTGACCCGTTTGCATCCTGCTGAAGGCTGAATGGACTTCCATATGTCGCATCCATTGATGGTATCCCGGCGAACCTTGTTTTAGCCCAGGGACCACTTCTCCAATAACGCCTCGACCCTCTCATCGTATACACCTGTGATGGCACTTGCGGTGTCATCTCAAGCACAAAGTCACCAGGGGAAGGATCACTGTAACTTCTCCAAGAAGTCAACACCCGCTTCTCACCTGTGGGGAGATTATACATCATGGATGAAAAAGTGAGCATAGAATCAGTAAGATGCTCAAAGCTTTCCCATAGAGTTCTTCCGGAGAAATTGTCAATGACGATAAGATTTCCAGTGTCTAATAGCTCTGCACGAGACCCTTTAGATGCATAAGCTTCTCCGGTTGACCAGACAACGCCTTTTTTGCCATTGGATAAGACAAGACTTCCATTGCTGTTGATAGTTAGATGTGCCATGGAGTCTGTAACAGGTTTTTTTCTATTGGCCACCCACACAACCACCTGTGGAATGATACCCTTGTACCAGATTCCGACATATTGATTCTGTTGAGAGTTATTAGGACTGAAGAATCCAAGTTCATAAACTCCATTAGAGGAGATTAGAGTTTGTCCTGTTGACAAAGGATTCTGTATCGTTATCCCAGCAAAGCTAAAACTTGAAAAGATGGCAAAAAAGAGCAAAGAAGCAAAGAACACGATCCTCTTCTTCTCCATGAACTTTTATCTCTCCAATAACTAACAAGAGCAAGAAGCGAAAGGAAGAAAAAAAAACACCCAGGGACTTGTGATAACAATAATCAAGCACCACACTTATGTTCAAAAATTATGCATTACTTATAAGAGCATCTCCAAAAGATACTATACTCCAAAAGACAGTCTATAACTTTATATTTGAAATTTTTTGTTCTCCAAAAAGAAACTTCAAAACTTCAAATTTGAAGTTTTTAATAGTGAAAATTCAAATATAGAGTGTCACTACTCAAAACTTCAAATTTGAAGTTCCACATTTTTATTTTCATTTTGATCCTTACAATTACATATTACATTTTATGATTCTTAGATATTTTGTTGTTTATCATTTTAATCTTTAAAAAATCATATCTTATAATATTTCATATTTATTTTCATAAATTTTAGTCTTATGTGTATAAACCTTAAAATAAAAAGTTTTAAAGTTTAAAAACATCTTTAGACTTCAAATATGAATTTTAAAAACATCTTTAAATTTCAAATATGAAGTTTTGCAAGATTCAAAATATAGTATTTTTTTCTTGTAGTTTAATATTTAGTTATGCATTTATATTTATAATTTATATATTTACTGTAAGATTTTATTAATTAATATTAATATGGTATTTTTATATATGTGCTAGTTATTTATAAGTTTTATGGATTTATATTAATTATAACAAATATATGAACCATAGTGTAAAATGCAAATAATTTTGAAGTTATGTTTGAAATTTTTCTTTTGTAGAAAAACACATTGAAACTTCAAATTTAGAATTTTGCAAACTCTAAAATAGAGTCTTTTTGGAGACGTAGAAACCTTACCGTAATTGCCACGAAAAAGACTCCAATTTATAACCTAATCAAGTACGCAACATTGTCGTTTTCATATTTTAGGCCCCAATGAAAAAGATAAGAATCCAACATATTATCCCGTCAACCACACATTGAAGTGATGTCTTGTTTCCATGTTTTTGTTTATTAAGAGGCAGGGCCGGTCAGAGCATAGCCAACTGAAACATTGGCATATAGACCCGCCCTGTTAATAGGCAACATCTTTGAACTTGTGCATGTGCTACTTTCTTATTCTCATGCTCAAACTATCTTCTTCATTCTATCTCGATCCTCTGTTTTTTTTGTTACGTATCGTGTCATCTCTATTTTTCAAATGTTAGACTCAAGTAGAGTCCTATATGGTCAAGGAGTCATACAAAAGAAACTGCAGAGGAAGATGTGGGCATGTAGCCAAAAATCACAGACTTTGACCAGCCAAGAAAGCAAACGACTCATAATACTTTAAAATTTCAAATTTATTGAAAACCCCCCAAGTAAAACAAAATCCATTTAAAACCCCTTAACCAGTATTTTACTGTAAAAGACTTTTGACTTTTGAGGGAGCTCAGAGTTTGTCCTATTAACAAAGAACTTGATGTGTTTAATTCTGCATGCCACGGCCCGCGAGTTGGGAATCTTGTTTTGGTTCACTATCCGGTTGTATGTACCTTTGTTTTCGTATCGTGTGGTCTAAGTAGGGTCAAAAAACGGTTTCTCTCGGGTTGTGGAAGGAATTCGTTTCAGTGTTTCTAAGCGTTACTAGATCTCATCAGTTGTATGTTGGGTTTAAAATCTCTTAAAGCTGTAATCATGTATTCATATTTAATTAATGAAAAGTGGATGTTGAGCCAAAAAAGAAAAAAAAAACAAGAGTATAAAAGAAAATTTGAAAGAGACAAACGGCCATTAGAGCGAAGTTTGTTTGAGAGATAGTGGTTACAAGTGATAGACCACGAAGACATCAAACGATATTTTTATTTCATCTCGACATGTTTTCGAGCCGGATGATTAACTGCAGAACTTGTCATCGTTTCTTTAACGCCCAAGGATTACAGAATCTGTCATCTTACTGACGGTGGTTAAACCCATAGCCACGAATTCTTTATTTCTCGTCTGCGCTACAAATGTGGGTTGTTTTGGTGATGGAAGATCTGATGTTGTAGTGAGCATAGACAGTAACTCAAGTGTGTTGGGTCTGTCGGCAGGTTGGTGTTGAACACAGAGCAAACCAATCTGAACACACCTCTCAACTTCTAGCGGCTGACATGAATCAGCAATGCCTTGGTCCAAGAGATTAATTCCTCCATTTTGACCCCAAGTTTCCCACGCCTGTTGTTTTTTAGTTTCAGATAGAATATAAGAATATGAAAAAGAGAAAAAAAAGAATATGAAAACCTAAATTATTACTTAAGTTTTTAACTTACATATGTAAGAAGGTTTTTGCCTTCTTCACCATAACCAAATCTTGAGATTTTTTCCCCGCTGATGATTTCTAACAACAGAACTCCGAAGCTGTAGATGTCGGATTTCTCAGAGAACATTCCTGTCCATGCATACTCAGGTGCCATATATCCTCTGTTCAAACATCAAAACAGTTTCCCTTAAGTTTTCGCATATGATTATGAATCATGTTAAGTATGTTTTAGAAAATAGAATCATGTTAATTATGTTTTTGAAAACAAATTCTTACAAAGTTCCTGCAACCCTGTGAGTATTTTCCTCATGTTCGGTTCCCTGATACATCCGAGCCAATCCAAAATCTGATATTTTTGGGTTCATCTTCTCATCCATAAGAATATTACTCACTTTCAGGTCTCGGTGAATGACCTTGAGGCATGACTCACGGTGGAGATAGAGAAGTCCACGTGCAATACCTTGGATGATACTGAATCTCTTAGGCCACTCAATCTCAACCTTTCTTCTTGAATCTAAGCAATAATACAGTGCAAAACACTATCAAACAAAAGTGTTGTAGGTGAAGAGAAAACTGCTCCTGTGAAAAGAATGAGGCAAGAAGAGACCTACCGAAGATAAAAGTATCAAGGCTTTTGTTCAACATGAACTCATAAATCAATAGCCTCTCTTCTCCTTCAATGCAACATCCCAAAATCCGAACTAAGTTTCTGTGTTGTAGTTTTGAGATGAGTACTATTTCATTCGTGAATTCCTCTTTGCCCTGCCCTGAGTTGCTTGAAAGCCGTTTTACAGCAATTTCTTTCCCATCTTGTAGTTTTCCCTGAAACGATTGTACAAGGTCAGCTAGAGAAAATAAACAGAGAATACAAAAGACCAAAGAGGTGACATGATACTCTTACCTTGTAAACTGAACCAAATCCACCTTGTCCAAGTTTATTTGAGAGACTGAAATTATTTGTGGCTGTTTCAATGGTACTCATATCAAGGAAAGTTAAACCTGAAACATTTTGTGACTCCAGATCATTCCTCCATGCATCTTGTGTAACGTCGTTTGATATAATACCTGAAATTAGAGTTGCAAGCATACGTTAGAAGTGTATCAATGTGTTACCATTAGCAAGCAAATGAATAAATAAACATTAACCAACTATGTGTTACCGTTATGCTTAACTCTGTATCTCCAAAATCCAAAGGCAGCAGAACCCACTATCACAAAAAGAGAAATGCTGATAACACTAGCAACTGTGGTCTTCTTTCGATTATTTCCATCTGAGATTTATAAGACAAAAAAAAAAAATTAAACAATTGAAAAATGCTGCTACCAAAAGAACAATATCAATGGAGTTGAGGATAAACGTTTAAATGATCCTAATTTAACCCACACCTAATTCAGAGCTTGCAAGACGTATAGACAGAAGCTCTCCGCCTTCAGAAAACTGCACTAGGTCCATTAGCTCCTGGTCCCACACTAAGCACCCTATTCCATTAATAAATGCGAAGGCCAAGCAAGAACAATTGTCCAGGCAACTTTGGTGGCAGTCTGTAGCGTGAGAAGCACTACTTGCAAATTTGTAATTGTCTGGAGGCTTTATGTTGGCAACAGGATGGAACATGTCTACATCTTTGCCTTGACAAAGTAGTTCGGTACGCCTTACACAACCATCACTCCAGTTTCCTCTTTTCCAATCCTCAATGGATTTTGGTACAAACCCTTTCAAGCATTTACACGTCGGATCGATGCTGACATAACACACAACCCAAAAGCTCCACATACACCATAATAATCACATGTGTCCGTTGGAGCCTCAAATTGTAATTCCCAGTCGGTCCCATTATGCTGAAAGTTCTTCACTGAGCACTCCGGTGTTATCATTAAACGTGGAAGTTTGATGTTTGTGTCTACATAAGTGAAAGAAACTGACCCGTTTGCGTCCTGCTGAAGGCTAAGTGGACTTGTTAGTGTTGCACCCATTTTTGGTATCCCTGTGAACCTTGTTTTAGCCCATGGGCCTGTTCTCCAATAAGGTGCCGAGCCTCTCATAATAAACACCTGTGATGGCACTTGAGGTGTAATCTGGTAAACAAAGTCACCAGGGGATGGATCGGTGTCAGTTTTCCAGGAAGTCAAAAGCTGCTTCTTTCCGGTGGTGAGATTGTACATGACGCTTGAGAAAGGGAGCATAGTATCACTCAGATGCTCAAAGCTTTGCCATATTGTTCTTCTTGATAAAATGTCCATGACCACAAGATTTCCGTTGTTCAGAAGCTCTACTTGAGACCCGTTTGATGCTGAAGTACTCTCTCCACTGGACCAGACAAGGCCATGTTTACCATTAAATAACAGAAGAGTTCCATTGCTGCTGATAGTTAGATTAGCCGAGGAGTCTGTAACAGGATCTTCTCTATTTGCTACCCACACAACCACCCGGGGAATAATACCTTTCATCCAGATTCCAAGATATTGATGTTGGGTGTTGTTTGGACTGAAGAACCCCAATTCACAGACCTCGTTAGAGGAGCTGATAGTTTGTCCTATTGACAAAGGCTTTGTTGGCGTCAAAACTGCATAACTAAAACTTAAGAGCATAGTACGCCATCTCATGCGTATGCCTAACAACAGAGATGCAAGACAAAAATAAATCGACCAACGACCAACTAAATAAAAAACAAAGGGTTTATTTGAGACTGAACAATACAAGTCTTTTATACGTCCATAATCATCTATTTTTTCTGTTAAAGCTTTTGAAGCATTACATTTCGTTCAGGCATTTCACTGGGACATATCATTGATGCAGGTGCAGCACATCTTATTGACTAGATCACATATTCAATTCTGTCATGTTAGAGTTAGGGTTAACGTTTGTTTACTAATTACTAGGTGACTCTCCCTTGCTCATACACCAGTAAATATTTGTAATATAAATAAATAATTGTTCAGTTTTTACTTTCATTTTTATATTGTAAATTGGTTTATAATAACACATATGTAAGGAAATAAGTAAAAAAAGTCAATATTTTGTGTTATTATATGAATTAAACATATGACTTTGAATCTTTGATACACAAAATTTGATTGGCTTAGTTATTTTAGGTAAACTGAGTTTTATGTTTTCATCTGAACTAAATCATAATTTTTGTTTTCTATATTTGATTAATTTTGTTAGTTGTATTTATTTTAATTTTTGACATACAGATATTTCTATAAATTTATGTATAATTTATTATGGACATGAAATAAAACTACGCTTGATAAAAAAAAATGCATGTGATAAGTGAAAGGGACTAGAACATACCAACATTGTATATTAACCAATTTGACGAAAGTGACCATATTGGATTCGGTTCGGTCCGACCAAAACCGATCGGTTATAATCATGAAGCCCTAGCGGCTTAAAACCTTTCGCTTCCTCCATTTCCTCGATACGTTTGTCTGCGTCCAATTCTTCGTAATAAACACGGTAGGAGGAACGAATCCGAAGAACATGGAACAATAGTTAGTTTCTCTGTTCGATCTTCTTTTACTACTACTGAACCGTTCTTGACAGTAAGCTTCAAACTCTGACTCTTTAAATCTTAAATGTTTTTCCTTGTTTGATTTTTTTTCTAGTGGAGAAAGTTTGAGGAAGCGAGATGTAGTGGACAGAATCAGTGCGTTACCAGAACCTTTGATTCTGCAGATATTGTCTTTACTCCCAACAAAACTCGTCATAGCCACAAGTGTTCTGTCTAAGCGATGGCGGTGCGTTTGGAAAATGGTACCGGTTCTCAAGTTCGAATCCAAAGGAGATATAAAGAAATTCGCAGAGAGTGTTTCCAAGTCTTTGCTTTCACATAAAGCTCCCATCTTGGACACTCTCCATCTGAAACTAAACGATAGATGTGAGGATGTATACATCGGAATATGGGCTGCAATCGCAATCACACGCCACGTGCGTGACCTCGAGCTTGATCTTCACTTTGGTTATAGCGATCCCCCCATCAGATTCCCAAGCAGCTTGTTTTGTTTCGACACGCTTGAGACCTTGAAGTTCAAGAATCACCTTCTTCTAGATATCCCTTCTTTGGTATCTCTCAACTCCCTTAGAACTCTTCATCTTCACTCCGTGGTTTACAAAGACAGTGAGTCTGTTCGAAACCTTTTCTCTAGCTGCCCGAATCTTGAACATTTGGTCGTCCGTCGATCTTATAACGATGTGGTGAAATTCGTTATCGAGTCTCCATCTCTCAAGACGCTGTCTCTTTACGGTGAGAATTTTGTTGGAAGAGAGAATGGGATTGGGGGATATGTGATAAACGCTCCTTCTTTGGTACGCTTGAATATTCAAATGTTGAAAGGTTATGAGCATTGTCTTATTGAGAACGCGCCTGAGCTGCTAATAGAGGCGAATGTTAGCAATGTTTCTCATATAACCAATGAGACTATTATGGCTTCTCTTAAGTCTACCAAACGTCTTTGCTTGGACTTATCACCTTTGCAGGTAGGTAACTTCTCTGGTTGATTGAACTATTTCTTTTTTTTTTGTAATGATACTAATAAGTGTCTCATGGAGGACCAGATTGCATATCCTACTGGAATTGTCTTCTATCAGCTGGTATATCTTGAGATGTATTCACATAAAGTTGAGTGGTGGAATCTACTTACAGTAATGCTTGATAGCTCTCCTAAGCTACAAGTTCTGAAGATCACTGATGTAAGCAATTTCAGTTTTTGAAGGTCTGTTAATTAATAATAAATAATATACATTGCTTTTTCCCTTGTGTAGCATTCGTCTCAACAACCAAAGTTGGTTTCGGACAAGAAAAATATGGAGCCGGGGAAATGGAACCAACCCAAGTGTGTCCCTCAATGTTTGTTGTGGCATCTTGAGACATTTGTGTGGACACGACCTGATTGGATAAGAGAAGAAGAGAAAGAAGTGGCCAGATACATTCTAGGCAATGCACGACACTTGAAGAAGGCAACCTTCATCATAGAACCCATTGAATCGAAAAGGCTCTTCAGGTTAGCAAAAAGACGAGAAATGCTCAACGAATTGCCTGCTGTCGTCAGGGCTTCCAGTTCTTGCCAACTTGTGTTCCAGTCCGAGTGATCTTATTATTATGTATGACACTCTCTTTATCTTGAGATTCTACTGCTTGCTGTTTTTTTTTTTAAATAGATTTATTTTGGTTTTGATTCTGCTTTATTGCGAAAGTTTTTTGGTTTCACAACTTCACAAACTCATCGATGAGTTTTTCATTGATTGTAGAATTGATTTCACAATATAAGCATTCCTCAGCTCTACAATTTCCATCGAACATTTAATTTTTCCCTTATCGCCCAAGTATCACAGATTGTGTCATCTCGTTGACTGTTATCAAATCCTTAAACTGGGATTCACAGTCGCTCGCGTTGACTACAAATGTGGGTTGTTTAGGTGATGGAAGATCTGATGTTGTGGTGAGCATGGACAGCAACTCAAGTGTGTTAGGCCTTTCTGCTGGTTGGTGTTGAACACAAAGCAGACCAATCTGAACACACCTACTAACCTCAGATGGGCAACATGAGTTAGTAACAACTTGGTCTAGAAGATTAGTTCCTTTGTTTTCAGACCAAAAATCCCATGCCTGTTGTGGTTTCAAAATAAGAGGGAGAAAGGTTTTAAAACAAGCAGTGGAATCTCCCATACTTGATGGGAATCAAATACCTGATGATGTATCACTTACATATGCAAGAAGGGTTTTTCCAGCATGGCTGAATCTTGAGATCTTCTCTCCGCTAATGATTTCTAACAGCAGAACTCCATAGCTGTAGATGTCGGATTTCTCAGAGAACACCCCAGTCCATGCATACTCAGGAGCCATGTATCCTCTGCACTTGCATCAAATTACTTCAGATTATAACTAAAAAAAATCCTAGGCAATCATGTTTTCAAAGATAGGTTCTTACAAAGTTCCTACAACACGGCGAGTGTTGTCCTGATATTCGGTTCCTTGATACATCCGAGCCAATCCAAAATCTGATATTTTTGGGTTCATCTTCTCATCCAAAAGAATATTGCTCACCTTTAGATCTCGGTGAATAACTTTGAGGCATGAGTCACGATGGAGATAGAGAAGTCCACGCGCAATGCCTTTGATGATACTGAATCTCTTAGGCCAATCAATCTCAAGCTTTTTTCTTGAATCTATGCAATAATACAGTGTAAAGAACTACCAGAAAAGTGTTTTACACATAGAGAAAATTCATAATCGTAAAAGGATGAGGCAAAAAGAGACCAACCAAAGAGAAAAGTATCAAGGCTTTTGTTCGACATGAATTCATAAATCAATAGCCTCTCTTCTCCTTCAATGCAGCATCCCAAAACCCGAACTAAGTTTTTGTGTTGTAGTTTTGAGATAAGTACTATTTCATTCATGAACTCTTCTTTGCCCTGCCCTGAGCTGCTAGAAAGCCGCTTTACAGCAATTTCTTTACCATCTTGCAGCTTTCCCTAAAACAGAAATGCACAAGGTCATCTCGAGAAAATATATAAAAAGAGAGCAAAGAGGATTAAAAGTTTCTGACCTTGTACACAGAACCAAATCCACCTTGTCCAAGTTTGTTTGATAGACTGAAATTATTTGTAGCATTTTGTATGGTCTTCATCTCAAAAAAATCTAAACCTGGGACATCTTGTGGTTTCAAATCATTCCTACATGCATCTTTTGATTTATAAGCTGAAATTTAAGTTAATAGTTGTTGTTAGTGCCTAGCATCTAGTAATCATATATAATGGAAATACTCCTTTTTATTCTATTTTAGATTATTATTATGTTGACAAACAAATGAATAGATGAAATCATGAATGTTTACCATTATTTTTTACTCTGCATCTCCAGAAACGAAATGAAGCAAAGCCCAAAATCACAAAAAGGATAAGGCTAACAGTAGTAGCAACAATGGTCTTCTTGCGCTTATTTGCATCTGAGAAATACAGGACAGCAGATTAAACTATCAAGAAGATGAATATTATTGAAGTAGAAGATAAAATAGCAAAAGACAAAGAAGTCTGTTTATTTTGTCTGCTAAGCCATACCTAGCTCAGAACGTGCAAGACGAATGGAAAGAAGCTCTCCTCCCGCAGAAAACTGCACCGCGTCCATTAAGTCATGGTTCCATACTAAACATCCAATTCCACTAATATAAGAAAAGGCCAAGCATGAACAATTCCGGAAGCAACTTTGGTAGCATTCTTCAGCATTCAGAGAATTTACAAATTTGTAATTATCTGGAGGCTTTATGTTGGCAACGGGATGGAAGACATTTACATCTTCACCGGTGGAGTTTCCTTGACAAAGTAGCTCGGTTCGCCTCACACAACCATCACTCCAGTTTCCTCTTTTCCACTCTTCAATGGATTTAGGTACAAACCCTTTGAAGCATTTACATTTTGGAGGAACCGAACCAACACACAACCCAAAAGGTCCACATACACCGTATATAGCGCATGAATTGGCTAATGGAGCCTCATAGTACAGATCCCAGTTCGTTCCATTGTAACGAAAAATCTTCATTAATCCCTCTGGTGTTAAAACTGAGCGTGAAATTTTGTAGTTTCTTTGGAAAAAAGACAAGTATCCTGACCCATTTACATCCTGGTGAAGACTGAATGTACTTGTGAATGACTCATCCATTAGAGGTATCCCAGTGAACCTCGTTTTAGCCCATGGACCACTTCTCCAGTAAGGTCTCGAACCTCTCATAATAAACCCTTGTGATGGCACTTGTGGTGTAATCTCACCCACAAACTCGCCAGGTGATGGATCAGTGTAACTTTTCCAAGAAGTCAGAACCCGCTTCTCACCGGTGACGAGGTTATACATCAGAAACGAGGAATGTAGAAGAGTATCGCCAAGATGGTCAAAGCTTTGCCATAGAATTCTTCCGGAGACTTTGTCTACGACCATAAGACTTCCGCTGTCTGAAAGCTCTGCATGAGACCCGTTAGATGCGAAAGTCTCTCCACTGGACCAGACAATGCCATCTTTGCCACTAAATAAGAGAAGACTTCCCTTGCTGGTGATAGCTAGATTTGCGGTGGAGTCTGTAACAGGCTTTTCTCTATTGGCCACCCACACAACCACGCGAGGAATGATGCCCTTGAACCATACTCCAACATACTGATGATTCTGTGTGTTATTAGGGCTGAAGAACCCCAGTTCATAAACACCATCAGAGGAGCTGAGAGTTTGTCCTATTGACAAAGGACTTGTTGGCGTTATAGCTGCATATGTAAAACTTAACAGCATGGCAGACAAGAACAAGCAAACTAACCTCGTCATCCCCATGAGCGTTCTTGTGTCTCCAAGAACAATCTCTTTTAAGATTAATGTAAGAGACGAACAAGTATGCAAGAGAAAAGTAAGCCAAGAAAACAAAACTCAATACTTAGTGAAGTAAAATTCTCTAAACAATGTTGATCAAGTGCCGATCTTCCACGATTCTATATTACTTTATTCACGATCAACTTAATCCTTGTTCTATAATGCAAATTAAATAGTAATACTAATGCTTACCGGTTAGCCAAATGCATTGAATCTTTGAATTCCAGTATTTAACTTAAATTAAGGAATTGAGCGTGCAATGGTTGACCTCGTATTTAAAATTGTGTCATTTCCATGTATTTGTTAATTCGTTAAACCTAATTCCGTTTTATCCCGTCAACCATGAACCAGCGATATATATACTGTATATATATATATACACATTTATTTTATTTTTATTTTGTTTGACAAAAGGAAATATATAAACATCTATCTATGTTCGGCTTGAGAGCTTTTACTCCAACCCGAAAAATCTACCTAAATTCGAACCGTAAAAGCCGAAACCAGATTCGAACTGTTATACAAAAATAAACAAACGGAACTTATGAAGTTAGTATTTTGGAACTTTATTATATTCCGAACCAAAATCTGAACTAAAATCCGAATAGATCTGAAATTAGTTAAATATGTTAATTTTTTTATATATGTTAAATGTGATGATTTAGATATTTAAGAGTATTCAAAATATTTTTCTAATTTGTTTTATTTGTTATTTTGAATATTTTTAGTCAATTAGATAGTTTAACTAAATTTTATTAAATTTGTAAAATTATATATTTATAATTAAAAATAGATATTTATAATTAAGATTATATAATTTTCTAATATTGCATATATATTTTATATATATTTTTACAAATTTTTTATTTTTTTCTTTGAAAAAAAAATAAGTTTTTTTGCGGGTCAGCGGGTACCCGCGATTCAAATCCGGCCGACCCGCACCCGTTCCGCTTAAACTCGACTCGACTGGCACCCGCATGTTGAATTTTTTGAATCGGTCGACCCACATCCGCTCCGCAGCGGATCAAACGGGACGGGACCCGTGGGTAAAAACTCAAATTCCCAGCTCTAACCTCACCTTTAATAACTTTCCCACAGCACAAGTTGTCACCAATTTATCTGATCAACTGGTGATAGTTTGTCTTGTGGAAATTGGTGACAAATTGTCTTGTGAGAATTGGTAACAACTTGTCATGTAGAAGGGTTGTTAAAAGGTGAATGTCAAACGCACTAACAGTCTAATTATGAAATCAGTGAGGATTTAAAATTGAAAGGTTGGGGTCGATGCTCTGCAAAGTTAACCTGGAATTCACCGGATGGATTTGTTACATTCTCATACAAACCACTAGACAAAATAACAAAATGATGAACGGACTTAAGTAAATGACCAGAAAATAATACAAGAACACACGTGGAAGCACTGTAGTCTATTGATCAAAGTTTTAAAGTTTCTGCACTTATGTTTAGATTTCAAATCTCAGATAAAGCAATTTTTCAAGCAAAAAGTTTGAGTTTTAATCCTCGAAAAAATGAATTATGCAGAAAATTAGAAAAATGCTTACGAAAGATTTTAGACTCAGAATGATGAAGTCAAATGTGAATGGTAATGAAATACTCTTTCTAGTAGAAGAAGATGATAAAGTCGAAATATATATCGGTGATCCACAGTATATTTTCCAACAAGAAAATATATACCAATATGACCAATGTAGAGAGATTCATAAAGAGTGCTGGTGGGCTGGTCGTCGGTCTAACATCTTCAACTTATTTAATGGTTCTGGGCCAGTGAGAGGCACTCGAGCCAACCCTCGAGACTTACCAATCTTTAATGCTGTGAATTTTACGATTTAACTGAAGCAAAAGGTGTGTTTCAGGAAAAAAAAAACTGAAGCAAACGGCCAATACAATTTGAAACAATTTACATATTGTACTTAAATTTGAATTGATTTATATAGTTCAATGGGGAACTGATTCATGCTAAAAGTAAAGCCAAGTTGTTCTTTTAACCACAGAGGTAGATATCTATTCAAATTTGCCAATAAATAAATCATTTGATAATTTTTTTTATCCACTTGGCTTTAATGTAAAGACTATTTTCGCTCTTGTGTGGTAGATAAGAAAAAACACAAACAAAATCTCTTATCCAACTCATGTTGCCACGTGGGCAGATGTAGTTGGTGAAGCAGATACTAATCTAATCTGACCAAAACCAGTTGGGCTAATTCAAAACCACAAGTAGTTCTAGCGGACCTTGTTCCTTGTACTCTTTAACACTTCCCTGCAGACCATTACTCAATAATCATCGTCTCTTGGTGACAGAAGAGAAAAAGTTTAAGCAAAAAAAATGGCAGCACAAGCGCTTGTGTCTTCTTCACTTACCTCCTCTGTTCAGACAGCTAGACAGATATTCGGCACAAAACCAGCTGTGTCCGTATCACAGAGGAAGTTGGTTGTTAAGGCTGCCTCAACTCCACCTGCCAAGGTACATGATGCTCTCTATTTACTTAACAAACAGTGTGAACTGAATAGTTTCTGATCGTGGATTTGTGTGTTTTGGTTTCAGCAAGGAGCAAACAGGCAATTGTGGTTTGCATCATCACAGAGTCTCTCTTACTTGGATGGCAGGTAATAATTACAAAGATTTGATTTCTTTAATCTTCAAGACGTGTAGAGTTTATTAGAAAACTGATTTCTTTAACTGGAGAGTTGCTGTGATTCTGCAGCTTACCTGGCGACTTTGGATTTGACCCGCTTGGTCTTTCAGACCCAGAGGGTACTGGAGGGTTCATCGAGCCGAGATGGCTAGCCTACGGAGAGATCATCAACGGGCGGTTTGCTATGTTGGGTGCAGCTGGAGCTATTGCACCTGAGATTCTAGGAAAGGCCGGTCTGATTCCAGCAGACACTGCTCTTCCCTGGTTCCAGACCGGTGTGATTCCACCTGCAGGGACGTACAGCTACTGGGCAGACCCTTACACACTCTTTGTTCTCGAGATGGCTTTGATGGGTTTTGCTGAGCACCGGAGGTTGCAGGACTGGTACAACCCAGGATCTATGGGTAAACAATACTTCTTGGGTCTAGAGAAAGGTTTCGCCGGTTCAGGTAACCCGGCTTACCCCGGTGGACCTTTCTTCAACCCTCTAGGGTTTGGAAAAGACGAGAAGTCGATGAAGGAGTTGAAACTCAAGGAGGTCAAGAACGGTAGACTGGCAATGCTCGCCATCCTTGGCTATTTTATCCAGGGACTAGTGACCGGTGTGGGACCTTACCAGAACCTTCTTGATCATTTGGCGGATCCCGTCAACAACAATGTCTTGACCAGCCTCAAGTTCCACTGAGGTGATCATATCATATCATACCATCCCATGGTGTTGTCTGTTGGTCTCCCATTCTCTTGTATCCTACAGTCTTGTTTCTTTCTCTTTGGTACCATCAGTTTCTTTGTGTTGTAACACCATGTGTAAACATATTCGTCTTTTGTAAGAAATGACAATATCAGTGGCCATAATGAAACAACTTCTAGGATTAATGAAAAAAAAAAAAAAAAAAAAAAGAAAAAAAAAAACTTCTAGGATTAATGGTTGGTATTTAGCAATAACCAAAAAAACCCAGTTAAAATATTTAAAAGATTGTTATGAAATTATGTAACGCTTGAAAAGCACACTCATCACAAAGAATATCAGTGTGAACATTTTTTTAGCTAGCTCAGAGATTTTCTTTTCCATAGATTTCTTCCTGAGACATTGTCTATGGCAATAAGATAACACTTTGGTAGCTAAAATTTGAAAAGTGACAGATTTAAAACGAGAAATAATTATATATAAAAAAAGGTGAAATGTACACAAGAACACTGTTTCAATAAAAGACTTATAAACATATTTTAATAAATGATCACTAATAATCAATATAAGAAAGAAAAATCATCGCTTAAAAGAAAAATCCCTCAAGCTAATACTACTAATCTCATGCTGGTGAGTTCTTATTTGTCCAGGTCCAGGAGGAAGCTCCACAGCTAAAGAAGAAGAAGAAGGCTTCCTCGTGTTCTCTGAGTCTCCTTCCCTAAACCTAGAATGATACTTCGCGGAAGAAGAAGAAGGATCTTGTTGAGACTCAACATCCCACGTATCGAAGTCAGAGTTTCTCCTCGGAGATATTGAGTTAGCGAAACTTTCATCAGCGCTCCTGCTTCGTTTGTGGACGTTGTGGAGGAGATGGATCGGAGAAGAACCGTGTGATGGTGTAGCTGGACGGCTAGAGAAAGGCGTAGTTGACTCTGAGGTTCTTCCGTGTTTCATCTGCTTCTTAGCTGTGTGATGCCAACTCTTTAAAGCGATCGCTACTCTCTCGTTGAACACTGTGGGTTTCATCTTGGAACCCATCTACACACAAAAAAATTCAAAACGTTCAGAATTTTAAACTGAAAAAGAGTTTCACTCTTTGCTTAGTTTTTATGTCTTTGTACCTGAGTAACAAGAGCGTAAAGAGGAAGTGTAACGTAGCTGCAAAGAACCTGTACAACAACTCTGCAAAGATCGACAGATTGTGACTTTGTTAGTTTTTAAAGGGGTGGTTTGATTTCTCACTTTCTATGATTGGTACTTACCCAACTGAGATTCTGATGACCACATCTACAGTGTTCTTGTGGAAACAGTTCTCGAGCTTGAACTCATACTGTAGAAAAAACAACAAGTGTGTATTTTCAGTAAAGGCTGCTTGAGAAATTGGTGATGGAGAATGTGGAATTACTATGCTTGCTTACCGTAGTCCAGGCAAAGAAGGCTAGTTGAAACGCATTCTGCAAATTGGCAAACATGTTTTTTTTTTTTTAATATTTGTTTTCAATATTTTTTGTTTTGTTGTAAGGAAGAATGAAAAAGATTGTGAAAGTATGTTATATGGTACCGTGAAAAGGACTAAGTGAACGAGGAAGAGAATGAAACGAGGACGACCGAACCAGAAGAGATGATCACCGGGCTGAACAAGCGGCATGCCTTTCACTATGTCCCCTTTCTCTTGGATTAGAAGTCCTAGTTTTGTTATTATCACTTGAAGTTTTGTTCCAACTATAAGTATCACCTGCAGTTTGTTTTAATTTATAAATTCATCCTTGTCAAAGAGACGAAACCGTAACCGAAAAATGCGTCTTGTAAGAGGTTTTGTTGCTTACTACTAAGGGAATGAATGGTTGCCAGAGGTAAGAATTCAATCCTGTTCATAAGAAAGAAAGATCAAAAATATATATATTAGTTTTGGGAAAGTTGTGAAAGGGTTTTAAGAGATATTTTGAAGATGATTGTACCGTTTGTGTTGGTCAGGAGGAATAGCACGGCCACAAACCATATAACAGGACTGATCTCGACGATAGTTTTGAAGTCTTCTTCTAATGATCTCTGAATGTACTTCCGGAAATCGAATCTCGCATCACTCCCTGGAGCCAAATGGGCCTGAAGAAAAAGATCATTTGCAATGACATAAGAACTTTGTCTAAAGAGTAGCTTTCTTCGAACAATGTAAAAGATTTAAAGAGAAGACCAAAAAGGTTTTGAGTTGTTTTACCATGATGAAACCATGTCTCAGCGTTAAGTAATCAACTTTGGTTACTGATCCAAAAAACTGTCTGAAGAAACATGCGATCCACAGTGTAACAGTCGATTTGCTCCAGAAGTTAAGATGTCTACGCCCGAAAGATGTATCCCTCGCAAACCTAAACCTCTCAGGATCTGCATTACTCAAAAAAGATGCCTCGTTAAAGCTTCACACTCAGTTTCATCCGTTCAAAGTTCATAAGCTATATTTATATACCGTGTGAATACTGATATTCAATTGTCTTTGTCTCCTCTTCCCACCTCTTCCATCTTCTCATCTGATGTTGCAGAAATAAACAAAGGTAAAAATCCATTCTTTAGCAAAAAAAAGAAGCAAGATCTCAACCAGTTTTGACCATAATGTGGATGTAAGTAAAGTAAGAGAATGTACCTTGGTCTTTCCCAAAGCATAAGTAAGAATGCAGTAGATCACATGACAAACAGCGAGAACGAAGATGAATATATGCAGCTGATGCATCCCGTAGGACGATACAAAAGCCACTTGTCCCTGGAAATAAACATTAAATAAATTTTTTAAAAAGGATTTACATAAAAGTGAAGAGTGAAGTTGTTTACCTTCTCTGCACACTTGTCATAGCCTTTCGTAGCCAAACTTCTTCGAGGAATGAAAGATTCGACTAACTCCAGAAGCTTTCGACCCGAGTTTTCGTCATCTCCTTGGTCATTTCCCGTATCTTCTTTCTTAGGTGGGTACTTTTTCAACTCCTCGGATCTACTGCAAGGGCGCATTGATGCTGCGACCCTCTCGGAGATGCAAATTTGTGAGATATAGTTTTGTCCAATTGTTAGCAGTAGTGAGATGAATCCCATCAGCATAAGCTCTGCAAATTTTACATTTTAAGTTATTACAAGCAAAAAGAAGACTAAGCTATATATTTAAATAAATCTTTGGGAGGGAAATAATAATATTTTAAATTAATATTCAGAGCCTTTTTTTACCTGCTTTCACCTTTTCAAGAGCTTCATACAGAGCTTTTTTATTCTTCCTTTTAAACCACTGTCATAAGTAGATGGATTTGTTATTATGTTTAGCATCAGAAACAGAGCAACAATCATTATGAAACCAACGCAAACACAAAATAAAATAAAACGTAAACCACCTTTTGGATTTGGCTGTTTCGGACATAAATTACTTTTAATCTATGAGATCAAATTTAGATTTTGGGATGATGAAGAACTAAACTAACACAATAACAGAGCAAAAAGAAGAAACAAAGAACCAAGAAGAAATAAAAAGCCTCAGAAACAAAGAACCAAAAAAATAATAGAAAGCCTCAGTTAAAAAAAAAAGACTCAGAAACAGAGCAAAAGAAGAACAGAGAATCAATCAAGAACACCTAAACTGACTCAGAAACAGAGAATCAAGAAGAAGGAGAAAGAGGTAAATAAAAAAGGGACTTACTGTTCCTAATTTGTGAATCAGTTTCTCAATGATAATCGAAATTAGAAGCAAGAAGAAGCAAACCACGGCGACCGCCCACGTGGAAGTCTGCTGTAGCGTTCTTTCATACACCTTATCAGCCATTAGAGCTCACAGAACAACCTCAATCGAAAATAGCCTTCTTTTTGGAAAGTTTTCTCCCCGTAAAATACTATCTAATATACTATAGTTTCCACAGAATTTAAAATTCAGAAACGCAGTTTGATAGTATTCCTTTTGTTTGTCCTCTTCTTTCTTTGTTTATTTGCAATCATGAAATAACTCTTTATGTCATTAATATAAACAAAGAGACGAAGGTGGAAGAAGACGACCGGCGAGTAGGCATTTCTTGAAAAAGTTCGAAGTTTTTGACTTTGAAATCATTGATATGACTTTTTCAATAACATCCCGTGTGTGTTGTTTTTTCTTCTTCTTGCCGTGTGTATTGTTTAGTTCTTCATTAATGTTTTCAGACTTTCAGTACAACTTCTCCTCCTGCATGTGTTTCTTTTGTTTTGATTGTGAATTAATTATTTACGTCAAAATCTTGATGTAACCGAAAGAAAGACTAGTTAAAGTTGCCGACAAAACAAACGATTACTCAAAAGGTATTGTTTAATTAATCTGAAAATGTTCGAAACTTTTTGTCTTCAAGTCGTTAAACGTACCGAGAGTTTCTTCCAGGTAAGAGAGATTTCTCGCAAATCTGAAACTCGTTGTGCATAGCTGTGACTTTTGGAATTTCTTTCTCCTCCAAATTTTTTTTCCTTCAAGCAAAAAAAACAAACTTTGATAATATCTGAGTCAATCAAAATGAAACACCGAAGCCTATAATCCTCCTATACATTAAAAGAGAAGTCACTTTATTGATTTTTGCTTAGGTGGCATTCATAGAGAGCTTCAAGGATTAATTCTCTTAATCTTATTGGTTGAATTTTTGATAATTTCTTTTTCATTTATTTTTTATAATCGACCAAACATTACCAAATTTGAATCCATATAATTAATACGGTCTTATTAATATAGTATATTTGATCGACACAAACATTACCAAATTTGAATTCATATAATTAATACGTTCTTAACAATGACATACTTTATGGACAAGGCATTCATATTAGAAATTTGGAAAGCTTCTCAAATATAGAAATTATAGAAAGATTAATAATATTTTATTTCTTACTTTTTAGTATTTATAAACTATAAAATATAATGAACGAAATTTTATATAAGATAATTATAATAGTTTTATACTCTACTTGATGAATTGTATTCGAATATAATTATATAATAATTATTTTAAATATTAAAAAATCCAAAAATGTTTATTAACATTATTTTTAGATTATTTATCGTTGTTTAAAGAATAAATTTATCAGAATTTTAAAATAATTTACAGAATGTTATAAATTATTTATAAAAAATAAATTTACTATATATTGATTGAGAAGTCACATAAGTGATTTTTATTACGTGTCGATCATAAATGAACTCTTAATTATTATAATTTTATTGGCCGATGATTTTTAATTTTATTTATTATAATCATTCTATATATTAAAAGAAAGTACATTTGCCAGCTGGCACTCTCACAGCCTTTCTTATAAGAATTCTATCGATTCTATTGGTTGATTTTTTAGAATTTTTTTTTGATTTATTTTTTCCATCGACACAACTAAAAAGGGAAGCCCTCTAAATACTTACCTTATTTTGTAATTTCGATATATCATTTAATTCATCGATCCCACTATAATAGAAAAGTACCATTGAATACTAATTGCAAGGAAAAAAATAATTTAATGACCAATTAACATCACTTTTCAAATGACTTACATAATATTATTTATAACTATTTATGGTAACTAATTGTCGAAAGTATGATATAAAGCCATTTTATTAATTCAAATAAATATTTTAGATTCCAAATGGTTTACATAATATTATTAATAACTATTTATGGTAACTAATTGTCGAAAATATGGTATATAAAGTCATTTTATCAATTCAAATAAATATTTTGGTTTATTATTTTTTGTAGTCTATAGATATATAAGAATATAAAGTCATTTTATCAAATCAAATAATTTATTTCAATTCATTGATCCCCCTATAAAAAGAAAGTAACATTGAATACTAATTGAAAAGGAAAAAATAATTTAATTCCCCTATTAACATTACTCGCGCAAAAATATTAGTTAATACATGTAATAATTAGTTTCCTTATTACAAATGGGAAGAATTTTGTTGATCTTATTGATTGATTTTTTAGAGTTTATTTTTCGATTTATTTTAATCATCGACATTAATAAAAACGAAATCACTTTAATACTTAACTTTTGTGTTTTCTCGATTCAAAGAACATCATTTTGCGATCATTTCTCTGTTTAACTCATTAAATACTCACTAAATATTTTAGATCTCAGAGAAACAAAATTAATTGACAAGATATTTTCTCTACCAAAATCATGCGTTTAAAACTTAATATTTATGGCGAGACTTGTCAACCAAAATTCTTGTACAATCTATTCACGAGATATTCTCCTTTAGCTTTATCAACAAGATATTCCAAAAATAATATTACGTTATCAATATAAGATTTATTGAGAATTTATTAAAAAATTCTACTTTTTAGCTTATCATGCAAGCTAAATCAATGAGAAACATCCACCAATTACTATAAATAAGACATCCACAGTAGAAGAAACGAAATCATTGAACTTTGTATTCTGAACTTTTAATGTTAATAATGTTCTGAATTTTTTTTTCTTCTTATTTTAGAACATTAAGCTTTTATATTTCATGAGAGCTGATTTTTCTTTTGGTTTATATGCAGATACCCTATTATGACGATTTATCCACCGAAGCTATATATCGATTTGATTGTACACCTCTTTGATATATCATTTCGATAACATCTTTGTTCCTCAATCTGGTAAAAAAAGTTTACTCAATTTGATAACATCTCTCAGTTATATCATTTCAATAGCATCTTTTTGTGTTGCGAATACTTTTTTTTTATTAGTAAAATTATATTATTGTTTAGAATTATAAGCTTATATATACACATATTGTTTTTTGGTTTGCTGATTGTGATTTTGTTTTATATTTTTTCAGAGATGATTTGACGGAAGTGTTCATATTTCAGACCTCTAAGAGTTCACCATTCCGGTCCTGCAAAAGATGTGCGCTTAGAATGGTATTTTCTCTATTGTACATCAAAATTGGATAATCACTTTACATTTTTAAAATATTAGTAGGATGGTATTTTCTCTACTGAAATAATATCTTATTTCCTAATCTCATGCTTTAATATTTAAATTTTAAGGGTAAGATTTTTTAATTAAATCATTAGTGTAAACTATTCCCGATATATTCTCTTTTTTATTTTTAAAATATAATTTTAATAACAACTAGAGCTTGACCCGTGCGTCCGCACGGATTGTTATTTTCATTTTTATATAAATGAATATTATTTAAATGTTTATTAGTTTATATTTTAAATATTTATCATATTTTAAATATTTTATAAATACAACAAAGAAAATAGTGAGCCGTGCCCGCTACTAAACTTTTGACAAAATATTGACCTATTGATATGTTTGAATAATATTTCTTTTAACATGAAATTATTTTTCAAATGTAATAAAAATTTAAATATTTTGATCAGATATTACGGTGAGATTTAGATACATTAGAAAAAATATTTGATTATAAACATTAAACATTGTTTATACAAAGATATTTAAATTTTCTTGTTGAAAATAATTTATAGTAACTGAAATGATTAAATGTATATGTTAGAAATTTTTGAAATATATATAATCTTAAGTGAGATTAAATTATATTAAAAATAATATTCACTTACAAATATTTCATATTGTTCTATAAGTTGTTTAAAGATATTTAAATTTTAGCATATATAAATTTTATTGTTCAAAATAATTAATGGTAAGTTAAACATATATTTTAGGAATATTCATAATATTGTTTAATATCTAATTTAAACTTGATTTTTGTTCAAAATAATTAATGGTAACATTATCCAAGTTTTATATAGTTAAAATCGATATTAAATTTGAATATCCCTAAAAATTAGTTAATTGGTTTAAGGAAATATATTAATGAAAATTAAGTTAAGTTTGATTTAGGAAATAGTTTAATAAATAGGAAAAAATGATTCCTTAAAGATAGATTCATTTAATTACTTCAGTGGCATGTCATTGTAAACAAGTTGGAAAACTTAGGGATATTTTATATTTGTACTTCTGTTTTAATAATATAGATATATTCCATAAATAATCCTAACTTATAGGTAGATAAATTTTAAAGTTAATTTGAGAACATTCTGGTACATAGCTTATTGTGAAAGTTGAATATTTTAATAAAGTCTAGCATTTTACTTACCTTTTGTGTTTTCTCGATTCAAAGAACATCTTTTTGAGACTCTTTCTGTGTTTAATTCATTAAATACCTACTAAATATTTTAGATGTTAGAGAAACGAAATTAATTGACAAAATATTTTCTCTCCAAAAATCATGCATTTAAAACTCAATATTTATGGTGAGACTTGTCAACCAAAATTCTGGTGCAATCTATTCACGAGATGTTCTCCTTTAGCTTTATCAACAAGATATTCCAAAAATAAAATTACCTTATAAATATAAGATTTATTGAGAATTTATTAAAGAATATTTTAAATAAATCTAACTTGCGCAAGAAGACTAATATTTAATTCAAATCAGCTTATGATATTGTAGATTTAATAACTTTCTTTATTCAATTTAAATATTTATTATGAAAAATTAATATTTTCTGCTTTTCCTTCTAAACATGTATTATACTTTATAATTGCTTATTATTTATAGTTACAATAGCATACTAATGAGATGAACCTTTTCTTTTGCAGGTCCTGATGTTGCAGTCATTAGGTGATATTTCCTCTGGTTCTTTGATTTTTCAGGAACTCCTTTGTCTAAAAGAAAAAGCCAAGAAGATCATGACAGTATTCTTGAAGATCAACACTATGTCATTTAACAATTACTCCCTCTGTTTCAATTTACATGATGTTTTAGGTATAGTTTGTTGTTTCACAATAGATGATGTTTTCACATATCTAGGCAACTTTATCTTTATCAAAAATAGTGTAGCCAATTATAATTTTAATATTTACTTTTATAATTAAATAAACTCATATTTTAATGTTATTTTAAGGAAACAAATAGATTTCTTAATATGTGTGCATTGATGTACAATATCATCTAATATGAAACAGAGGGAGTATATTATTACTTATTTATTATTTAGTTCTCACAATTTGCCTTGAATGAAAAATATGTCCATATTTATCACATTAATGATGATTGCAACATCACGTAACATATATTCATCATATTTAATTCAAAAGATTGATTGGTAATAATTAAAAATGATTTATGTTAACACATTAAATTCAAAAAAATCTATATAGCAATAAAAAATGTAATAAATTGTACGAATATAATATTTGATACTAACTTATCGTGCAACCATATCAACACTGTTGTATATACATATATATATATATCTTACATTTTCTTATGGTCTACATTTAAAGTTGCTTATTATTTTCAAAACTTAATCTAATGACATTTTTTAGAAAAGAATATAAATTCTTCTGTTATCCGGAAGGACGATGATGAAGAAAATATTGAAACTATTAAAAAAGCATGTTATTGGGCATCAGCAAAAAAAATCTACGCAAGTTGTTTTGTTTCCTATTGCTAACACATAGTATCACAAATCCAGGAAACGTTTGCAATTGCTACTTGGGAAAAACTCACAAGATATATTATGCAACCAAAGAAAAGGTACGGATAAACCAAGTTAGCTCATGTTTTTATCAAAATAAAATGTTAGTAGATCAAATTAACTTTTACATGTGTCTTTCAGGCTTGTGTGTTTGTTGCATCTGTGTGTCTTAAATCTCTGTTGTTCCAGTAAAATGCCCGACACTCGTTATCAAGGTTGACATCTGGGGGGTGCGGGGGCCGCAGGCCCCCGCGGTACGGTATGCCTTTTCGGTTTAGGAAAGTTACTATTTCTATTGGGAAAAGGAAATCGGGTTTTTTGAGGCTGTATAAATATGGGTCTAAGGGTTTGTAAATTATTATCACATCATTAATAAGAAACCCTAAACGGGTATTTGCCTCAATACGTTTTCTTCTCTATTCTTCTTCTAACCTAAACGACGGCTGTTCACAACATGTTTATCAGAAGATCAAATTAAGAGTTTATCTTTGGAGGAGATTGAATCAATCATGCGTTTGAACGGAAGCTCATTGACGTTGTTTAAGTTTTGAAATGTGTTATCAATAGTATACTCTTCTATTGGTTAAGCTGTGGCTTTTGTTAGATTTTCTATTTATTAAATTTTTTGTTTTACTTTTGTGGAATTCGCGATATTGTAATGATATAAATCAATAATAACGATATTTTTCTCACTATTAATAGGTGAGAGAGAGAGAGAGAGAGGCAGAGAGAGGGAGAGGGAGGGAGGGAGGGAGAGAGGAGGGATGGCGGAGGGAGGAGGGAGGAGGGAGGAGGGAGGAGGGAGGAGGGAGGAGGGAGGAGGGAGGAGGGAGGAGGGAGGAGGGAGGAGGGAGGAGGGAGGGGAGAGAGAGAGGGAGAGAGGGAGAGAGGGAGAGAAAAGGGGAGAGAGGGAGAGAGAGGGGGAGAGAGAGGGGGGAGTGAGGGGAGAGAAAGAGAGAGAGAGAGAGAGAGATTAGTGTTTACGGTATATCCAAAAAAATATTGTATAAAAATATTGTATAATATCGAATTATTTTATATTGTACAATTGCTAACAAAATTTGACAATTTTTTGCAGGTTTCTATGGGATTTTTTTAATTCATAATTGTTCTTCTTATTTTATATTAATTATGGATTATATTTAAAAAAATTATCACATTTTCTTTTGAGGTTTCTATGGGATTGTGATACCTATGAGATTTTTATCACATTTTTTTAATACATCACTATTTCCTGTATATTTTTCTTACATTTGTTTTTTTTTATTAGTTAACTTTTATTAAAAACATACTAATGATGTTGATATCTTTTTTACTTTAGTTAACATTCATTTGTTTTATTCTTATATACTTTTTGTGACTTTTTAAGTTTTTGTTTCAGTTTTATATTGAATTTAGTTCACATAATTTATGTGTACATAATTTATGTTTTAAAACATAATTTTTCTTTTAAAAAATTAAGCGACAAAGAGCCTAATTAAACCGATCCAAAAAAAAACAAACCGAACCGAATATAAACTAAATTGGACATAAAGCACACCGAACTAGACTAAATATGGTTTACTTCAGTTGAAAAAAAATATTAAAATCGAACTAAACAAACCAACCGAACCGAAAAAGTAACGAATTCCACCCCTACTGCATCTTGGAGATTTGCGCAAATCATGTCTCAGCATTGAAACTCTCACTTGTTCCACCTTCTCTTACATTTGAACTCAATCGATATTATACAATATTTTTATACCCGCACAGGGTGCGGGTCGGTCACCTAGTAAATAATTATTTTAAATGACATATGATTGTTTATCTTATATTTAGAATGTGATTGGGAAAAATGGAATAAATAGGAGGAAAATAAAAGGCCTGTTTCACTCAATATCCTAATTTAAGTCGGTAATTAGGTAGGACGCATGCATATAAAAACTGTATTTGCATACCCGGGTATCAAGGGACCGCGCAATTACCTTCCTATCCACGCAAGGTGAGAGAGTTGCTAGAGGTTTAGGCTGTAGCCGAATTTGGGCTAGTGTTATTGTATCATGTGTCAGATAGTGTGTCAGTTGGTGTCAGGTTCAGATTGTGCAGCTAAATATTTACGTGTGGCAAGGAAGGGCGCGTGACGTCTAGTTAGAGCATTTCCATTGGGGAATATTAAGTGGGGTTCACCAAATTCTCCCCCAAAAAAGAATATTAAAATAAACCAACTTTTATAAATCTTTTCCTCGCGAGTTCTTTTCATTGAACCGGTATCATCACTATTTCGTGGGTCCCACGACACGTAGCGGTCTCCGATTGGTTCGATTATTCTTTTTTAAAAACAAAATCAAATAGTAAAAAAGAAAAATAATAATTTTTTTTTGTGATCTCTCCATAAGGTTCACTGATAAGGATGCTCTTATTCGGTTAACATGAGGGTAGAGACTGATTCTTTCTATTCCTCTCCTTGATCTCATTTTTTAATCAAGTTTGATATCTGGTCTTGAGGGAGCTTCGCCCCCAATACAGACCCGGGTTCGAATCCCGCTGGTTACTGGAGAACTAACAATTCAGCATCGCCAGGGACAGAGAACCAACACGTGGGCTGATAACGTAGGCTGCAAACACGTAACTAGTCTGGAACCACTTCTGTGGAAGCCAGGATACCTCTGTATAATCCAAAAAAAAAAAATTTTAAACTCTCAAAACTGGCCTTAATCGTCAGTTACAAGGTTGGTATATTTGCCATTAACGATTAATGTGTAATTAACAAGATTGATATATTCGTCATCAAGTGCTTTCACATGAGATAATAATAAGCTAAAAAGATCATAGCTAAATACTGGTGTAACTCAAAACAAAATAAAAAAGGATTTCACTGGATAGTGTGGGATAAAACTTGTAAACTATTAACAAAAAAAAGTTTAATACTCAAAGACCTAAAAAAACTTTAATTTTGCACTGCTTGCGAATCAATTATGATTGTTATTACAATATCCTAACTTTCTTCTCGCAAGAATTTTAAAAGGAAGATATTACCGTTATACAAACTCCTTAGAGATTAGTAGCTCTAATTCATCATAAGAATCTTATGAATGGAAGAGTATGTTGGCAGCGAGAGAACTCCTTAAAAAGGGTGTGAGATATACGGTAGGGTCTGAGTTTAATATCGCGATTCTGGCATGACACATGGATCTCGGTGGCACTACAAGAAAACCTGTGTTTAGCAACTGCGAGTTGCGACTAATAGTGTAGTTGCAAAATTTAACGACTACGTACCGACTATTTAGCAACTACACTGCGACTTCGTCAAATTGGTCGTAAATCAGTCTCTATATAGAGACCAAATTGTTTAGTCGCCAAAACAGTCGTAAACTAATGACTGAACGTCGACTGATAGTCGGTATACGTTAGTTGCATATCAATCGCCAAATTTGAGACTAATTTGGCGACTGATGTATGTTTTTATAACTCAACCGCGAATCAGTTATTAAAAACCGGTACAAACCCATGGTTTACATTTTTGGGTAGGCATACCTAATTTTTTGTTAGGCAGTCGCATATCAGTCACCACATTTGCAACTGTTTCTGCGATTGATGTGTTTTTTTCATAACTCAGTCGCGAATCAGTCAGTAAAAACTGTTACAAACACGTGATTTACATTTTTTGTTGAGCGTAACTAATTTTTTTTAGGCAGTCGCGAATTAGTCAAAAGTTATCTTTATATATATGCTTCAAACCAAGTTCTTCTCCTCACTCGTACAAAAACCAAAAAAAAATGAACAAAAAAATTCTAAAAAAAAATTTCAAAAAAAATAAATGAAAGTTTAAAAGAAAACAAAGTTTTATGCTATATACAATGTCCGAAAATTACAAATATTCAAATTTTAGAGAGTGGATGTACATGAGGATCGATGAAGAGACGGGAAAATTATCGGAGGAGTTCATAGCGGGGTAGAGCAATTTATGATATTTGCAAACAGTCAACCTCTAACACAGAGCAATAACGGTAAGTTTTCTGCACATGTACTGTTTGCCAGAACGATAAATTTCTCCCGGGACCAAAAATTTGGAAACATATATATAGTAGAGGATTTACCACATACTATTATGTTTGGTATAAGCATGGAGAAGAAATTGATATGACATTAGGAACGAGTTATGTTTAGAATATGTGTTCCACGTAAATAATAGTAATCTAAAAATGTTTGGAAAACACATTCCGCGTTTAACCTATTGTTCTAAATCTGTAGAAATTGAAATCTACACATTACTATAAATCTAAAACTTGTAGAAATCAGAATCTACACATTTACTGTAAATCTAAAATTAGTAGAAATCGATTTCAAATATGTTTGATGTATTCTACATATAGTAGAATATAGATTATACGGATAAAGATAATTAGTTCCGAAAAAATAAGGGAAGAGAATATTTAGAAATATTCAGCTTTCTTATTTTTATTAATTTGATTTTTTAAACGTGTTTTGGAAAAGAAAAAAAGAAAAATGTGATTTAAAAAAGATCGATTTAGAAAAAAAGAAGTAAAACATGATTAAAAATCATTTTAGAAAATAAAATTGATTTAGAAAAAAAGAAAAACGTGATTGTTTTTTTTTAAAAGAGAAAAACGTGAATTTAAAAAAATTGGATTTTTAATATTTTTAAAAAAATTTTAGTTAAAAACATATTTTAATATTTAACAACTGTTTTGTTAATTGTAATTTCGAATTTTTAATTAAAATTAAGGGCGGTATTACCATTCTAAAAATATTTAGTCTAATAAAACATAAAGTATATGATATTAGCCTAGTAGGACATAGTTTATTTTTTTAGCCTTAAAAACTATTTTCCCAAATATAATAAGTGCTGACAAGGTGAAACCACCTTGCACCAAATATATATTGAAAATAGAGAAATTGCATTGTATAACCTCAAACAAATTATGATTTAAGGCCTAACCAAAAATCCTACATCACTTATATAACTTGCCTCTAATATATAATATTGTTATATTGCCTCCACATTCAACCGGTGAAACCTACAACCAAAAAAAAATTAAATAAATAATTAATTATTGTAACAAGTAAAATATGTGGTCACGTTGTTTTCACTCTCATCTCTCAGGATAATTAGATAGTATTGAGGAAGATGAATATGAACGTGGTCTTTCATTATTCACATATCTTTTTGAACTGTATTTCTTCCCACGAGAAGGACAACGATGAAGATATAGACGGTGAGCAGATACAACAATTGTTTTCATTTCTTTTTTTATTTCTCTTAAATCATTGATTCTCACATCATGCTTTAGTTTCATATTCTGTTTTCTTTTTTTTGGTGATCCAATGGTAAAGAATAACGATGACAGGCCGGTAAAAATGTCGTCGTGTAAGAAAAGAAAGGAGAGAAGATGAAGAGATCTCTATATAGTGGTGAAGAATAACAATGGTAAACGAAATGAATGTGTATCAACATGTTTGAAAAAAAATAAGAACTGAAGAAGATGAACTCACCATCTATACTATATTCGGGAAAATGAATAGTATAGTATATATATTATTTGGTGTAGCTATTTATGTAAGGTTACCATACTATTTGAAACATATTTTTATACTATTCTATTTGGATTTATACTTCTTTGATTAGGGTTTAGCTTTACTAATCAGAGGTGTGTTTTGTATTGTTATATGTTTTTTCAAATAAGATTGTGGGTTGTGGTTTCTACTCCTTCTACACTATTTCAGTATTATAGAAAATAGAAAATACGCAACATCTTAACCAAGTAAATGTGCCTTCAAATGTCTAATATTGGGAAATAATTAATAAATTGTATTTGGGTTTATAGATTTCTGTCTAGGGTTTAGATTTACTAAGTAGAGATTTAGTATAGTAAACCATATTATATACATTCCATTTGGGTTTATACTTTTTTGATTAGAAAATATGCAACTATCATAACCAAGTAAACGTGCCTTCAAATGTCAAATATTGGGAAATAATTTATAAATTGTATTTGGGTTTATAGATTTACTAAGTAGGGGTTTAGTATAGTAAATCATATTATATACATTCCATTTGGGTTTATACTTTCTTGATTAGGGTTTAGTTTTACTAATCAGTGGTGTGTCTTGTATTGTTATATTTTGCGGATGGGGAGGATTTACTATTTACATTCCATACATGGATACAACATTTCATACTATGTATTATGTATTTAACAAGTAAATGTGACTACAAGTGTCTAATATTACAAAATAATTTATACATTGTATTTGAGTTTACAGGATTCTACCTAAGGTTTAGATTTACTAAATAGGGGTTTGGGTATAGTATACAGCAGTTTTGGGTGGGTTTATTTTGCATAGTAGTCATTGGTTTTGGGTTGGTTTATGGCTTATATTTAAGTTTAGGGTTTAGTAATTAAGATTTAGGATTTAGTATATAGAGAGTAGGGATGAGGTATGTTTAAGCCCGGCCCTGGGCAAGCAAGAGCTTTATGCACCATGCAGAATAAAACTTTTTTTAGGGGTGCCATAAAACTGTAAAGTTTCTTTAGTATAGTGGCTTAGAGACTTGTATTCTTTTCTTTCAGGTAGGAAGCTTGATGCCCCCTGCTCCTTTTTCTTTTCTTTTTTTTTGTTTTAAATTATAGTGAGTATAAAATGAAACGTATGGAATATACATCACTTTAAAACAAATCTTAGTTTCTTCCTTTTCTAACCATATTAGTTTATTTTATTATATTAAATATGATGTGTAAAATAAATATCAAACGAAAACGTAATTAATAATTCATTATTCTTTACTAAAATTGTTGTTTTCCCTTCTTCTTCTTCTTCTTCTTCTTTAAGAATAACCATGGCAGTGAAATAAGATTCATGGAATCTATGCTTCAGTCACAAAGCATGAATATTCCATCTCTGCTATGTATGTACAAGTATGGTTCATCCAAAAAATAGTGTCTTACATACATAACAAATTTTCTCTTCTTATTATCCATAAACTCTACTAGTTCAGTGGCGCGGATCTAGACTCACATTTAAAGGGATCATAAATTGGACTAAAGCTCAATATAAAGAAAAAAATAAACTAAAGATGGATTAATGGAGATTCAAACCCAATTAATGGAGTGTCAAAAGTTGTGTTTCCTAACCAGAATTGCTGCAGAATTTTAACATATTTATAACAAAAACACTAAAATATAAATTAAACATGTCCCATGTGGCCCCTCATTCCACAACGTGGATCCGCCTCTGCACTAGCTCTTTCACTTCAACGAGAAATGAGAGAGAAAGTGAAAGAGAAATTATTTGTATGGATAAGATATGAGATATGAAGAGTAGATGTTGAGTTTAATATGATTTTAAAGCTTGAAATTGGTTGTTCATGGTGGATGATATATTGATGACTATGTAAATATTGTAAATAAAAGATAAAGATAAAGGATAATTGTGTGTTGAAAAAAGGGTGATTGAATAAAATACTCATTTTCAGAAAATAATTATATTTTCATGAATAACTAGAACTACTAAAATGAATATGGCAAACGAAAAAAAATTCAAAAAAAACAAATTAGAATCACTTTTGTGTTTGACAAGAAGTTTTAAGTCATTTTTGAAAAATCACCAGTAAAAATAGCTCCAAAGTTGGTTAGAATAGGGAACAAAGATATTTATATTTATTTGATCATAACATCATTGGGTTAAAATCAATTACAAAACCAATAACAGACTAAATAAATAACAATACTAAATAAATAACAAGGAAATTAATTTGATCATCTCAAATTAATACGATTGCCTTCGTATAAATTAACCAATAGTTGTTCTCCAAGTTAGAAGCCTGTCAATATATTATAATAATCAGGAAACTAATTTGATGCATGAGCTTCGGTTATCATCTGTATAAATCAACGAGATCCACGGCAACGTTCTTCCGTCTCGCATCCTCTGCGGTAATGATTGACTTCTTGCTTCTTGCAGGTACCAGGATTTGCTTTATCGCAAGCCAAAGCGTGATCTCCACCATTAAGATCACCATAATTTATGTATCTTGCTTCAATATTGGTTGCTGCAAGAGCCAAGAACACTACAAGAACTAGAGAAACAAACACTTTGACATTTTTAGACATCCTCGTATTATTACTAATTATTTTTTATCTTCCAAATAAATTAAATAAATAAATTTATAAAAGAAATCCTGGATAGGAGTTCAATTTATTTTATTTATATATTTAATTTTATTTGGAGTTGGATCTCTTGGGTTATGAGGAAGAGTTTATTGATGTTTATATAGTAGAGAATAGATGGATTTTAAAGTTGGCTATTTATGGATGATGATTAGTAACCACATAATTTTTAGAAAAGGGATGTTTTTAGTAAAGAGAGCTTACTAATGTTTTTCTAAATTAATCTAAACATTATATCTCGTGCAACAGTGCTGCACATAATTAGCTTTCGGCTTTAGTTAGCCCAGAAAAAACTAAGCGCAAATAAGACGAGCTTACAGTTCCAACGAATTAGTCATCGGTAGAAGAGGAAATACTTTTTTTTTAAATATAGGCTGAAGGTAATAAGTGATCCTTAACATAAGCTTTTAATAAGAGCATCTCCAATGTATTATTCCAAATTTTACTTCAAAATAGTGCAACTCTAAATTGGAGTAAGGTTTTACTCCAATGTATTACTCTATTTTTTACTCCAAAAATAGTTAATAATTATTAATAATATCTTATGCTTATAAAAGTTTACCAATTAACCCCAACTATTTTATGTTTGCAAAAATGCCTTAAAATATAATTTATTTAAATTAAATTTTATTATTAAAAGGTACAAGAAATCACAAAAATAGAATAAAACATAATATATAAGTTGGTTCGATAATAAGCATTAGAATATTATTCTCACAAATGATCAACTAATGCATTTCGTAATAAAAAATGAGCTTTTTCATCTTTGATATTTCTAAATCGAGCAAGAAAATTTTGAAATCGGACATTTAAATCACTTATTTTATGTTATTTTTATTTTATATTATTTATGTTGTTTAATTATGTTATGCATTTTATGTCAAATTGTTAAATAATGAAATATCTTGTTTTTCGTTTTATTTTATCATTTTAAAATATTATTTAAGTAAGAAATAAAAACATTAAAAATTTAAAGGACCATTTCATAAATAAAAAAAGTTCAACTCCAAAATAGAGTAATGTGTAAGATTATTTCATAAATGGAGTAATCCTAGCCATTACTCCATTTTGGAGTTGAAACTGGAGTGGGATTGGAGAGGATTTTACTCCAAAATGATGTTTGGAATAGAAAATAGAATAGTGTTGGAGATACCTTAAGTCTAACTAGATTTGATCCACAGATTTGTTTTCAAAATTAAGTAAAATTTTTAAATAAACTTTTATATAAAATATTGCATTAGTTTGGACTAATATCCGGATCCGTGAACCAAACCAAAATGAAAAAAAATAGGACTAATATAAACTGAATTTCATTAATAACAAAGAAACAAATAAACGTTGCTGATTTAATCATATAAATACATTATACTAACATAACATCTGAATCTCACGACCAAAACGTTGCTTATTTAATCCAATAAACAAATCGATTGAGATTTTTTGGATGTCATTGGTTTGTTTTCAATATTACATTTTCTGTCATTCAGTTATTTATTTATCGAGAAATTATTAAATGTATTTTGGTATAGAAAATGTCAGTCATATATATATGTATCTCATTACTAACAAGTAAATATGCAATAAACAAAGCATATTATTCCATTTATGTTCCTTATATATGTAATATTTTATTGACCGGTTGAGCATACATTCATATTTTAATCACTTTGGTATATATAAAGTGGATCATGTGTTTTATCTATAAATATTAAAATATACACTTTATAAAATTATGAAATTCTTAACCTTCTTATGTGTTTTATACTATATAATACTAGAATGTCAAATTATTTCCATTTACATTTTATAGAATACAATTTAACCATTTCAATCTAATACACAGTTCACATATGTTAATAAAATATCATATATCATATTACAATGCACATAGTTTACATCACAAATTTAGTCATCTTTATAACATCAATATACATACATAGATAACCAAACATCATATATACTTATTACGAATTTAATATGGGCATATATATCAGATTAGCTTTTGAATAATGGTACACAATCTCTACCTATTAAACAATGAACCATAAACAATCCTTGAATATTCTCATAGTTATACAACAAAATTTAACCCCAAAAAATAATTAATCCAGTAAATGCAAATATTAGTTGTTTAATAGATGATATTTCTGAAATCTAATCTAAATTATAGAATTTTGTAATTTCTACTTCATTTCATGATATTATAAAAATTAAAATATTTGTTATGAGCTTAAAATAATATTTACACGCAATATTTACGTTAGATATTTACAATGTATAGATTGTACTCATAACAGATTTTTTATTATTATTCTATAACAAAATTAATTTCTAGTAACAACACGTTTTTTCTACATTCTCCTAGGCTAATTTCAATTTTTAAATAAAATATTAGATAATTTGAGGTTTTCAGTTTAAATATTAAATAATTCGGGTTGTTCGGATAAAAATATCGTATAATTTGGATAATATTTAATTTTTTTTAAATGTATTTGGGTAATTCAGTTAATAAAACTAATTTTAAGATATTTGGTTATTTGAAATTAAATATAATTAATATTTGAGAGTATATTATTTGTATTTTAAATATTTAGGTATCCATTTGGTTCTTTGTTATTAATGAAATTCAGTTCGAATTTTGTTTTTTTTTGTTTTCATTTTAGTACGGTTTGGTTCGGTTCACGGGTTCGGATATTTGTCCAAACTAATGCAATATTTTATATAAAAGTTCATTTAAATATTTTACTTAATTTTGAAAACAAACATGTGCTTCCAAGATCGGATCAAAGTTTATTTTATTAAACGATAATCATGTTCAATTGATAAATGTTCGATGACGTAGCCGCAGACGATCATTTACACTGCTCCCTTAGGCTTGGAGTATTCAGAATCTACAATGGTTACATCCCTGTTCGAAAACGCGGCCAGGCGGCCGTGTAATCGTCCGCGTATATGTGATGCGTCTGATGTAAATCACTAAATTGTGTGTAAGTTCTGGTTCTTTTTGACGGTTCTCGATTTTGGTTTAGATTTTGCTTGGATCAAGCAGAGGCTCATAATGATGAGCGTTACTCTCCCATTGACCAGGTGGATACAGTCAAAAACCAAACAAAATTTAACGACATTTTCAGAGGCAATGTTAACAACAGACCTGAACCACATGCGCTCAACGATTTGGTCAAAATAGCATTTTAAAATCTCAGTCACATCAAAACAAAAACGGAAGATTGTTGTAAGTGAGAAACGTTGAATCCTTTATATTTTAATGAATCTTTGACGGGGAAAAAAAAACAAAAACGGAAGATGATGTAAAACGTCAACAGAACAACCAACGTCAAAATTGCCAACATAGAAAAAAAAAAACTCGACACGATGGTTTAATGTGATTTGAAAAACCAAAATCTAAGCCTTGACTCTGCCATAGAACTTGGCCTTCTCTTCAGAAGTCTGGAAACGACCGTGTCCACCATTGGATGCTGTGTCGATGAACTTGAGCTTTATCTCCTCCAACGCAACCCTCGAAGTCTGCTTCAACAATGTCTGTCTCAATGTCACCACACGTTTCTTTGGCCCCACGCAACATCCCTTGATCAACAAATAATCATCCTTCACTATCCCATAGTGAGGGAATCCTCCCATCGGTGTGATCTCCTTCTCGGTCCTGTCAAGAGAAACAGAATAAGACAAATGTACAAGAGATGTTTAAAACATAACGAGAATGTTTTGTGTTATTCACCTGTCGAACTCAGTCATGGCAGTGTGAGTCTCTTGTCCAACTTTACCAAGCCTGTAAATCTTCTTGTTCATCTCAGTACGGTGGTGGTACCCGTTCTGCCCGGCTCTAGCCACTGTGTAGGAGACTCTAGCAGGGTGCCAAGCTCCAATACAAGCTACCTTGCGGAGTCCACGATGAGTCTTCCTTGGAAGACGGGTCACACCCCATCTTGTAACCACACCTTCGTAACCTTTTCCTTTGGTAACACCAATGATATCAATCATCTCATCTTTCTGGAAGATAGCATCTACAGGGACTTGCTTCTCGAATAGACTGTATGCATAGTCAACCTTCTTTGCTGTGTCTCCACCGTTGACCTGAATCTCGTTCAGATGAGCCTTCTTCTGCTTGAGCCCTTTCATCTTCCTTATCTGAGTGTGAGCAAGAACTCTGATGACAGTGCAGTACTTCTTCATCTTCTCCAGTTGGCTTTGAATGTCTTTCTTGCCTTCTTCGGTTTCATGCTTCTTTGAGTATTTGGTGAAAGCCTTCTTCTTGGATTTGGCCCAGTTCTTGTAGAACCTCCTCCTCACTTCTTCGCTCAAATGCTGAGCCCACACAGTGCTTAGAGAGCGCAGACCTCGCGGTGTCTTCACATACCCAACCACACCGACAACGACCATCGGAGGTGTCTCAATCACAGTCACAGCTTCACATGTTTCCTTCTTGTGGAGCTCTGGCAATCACATTCAAAAGAGATAAGCCAAGACGGACAAGCAAATGCAACATTTTTTCATGTAAATGTTGTGAATCAAAAACAGAAGAGAGTGAGAGAACATACTTGATCCAGGTTTTTCAACTTCTCTGACAATGTGAGTCATCCCAGCTTTGTATCCCAGAAAGGAAGTGAGTCTGCAAGGCTTAGTAGGATCATCCTTAGGGAAGGCCTTCACTGTAAACACAAACTAGGAGTGTCAGATCGAATCTAAACATACCATATTAAATAACATGCTATGAAACAATTTTAGAGAAACTAAACATTTTAATAATCACAACTTTAACGCTCTGCTAATAAGGTTACGTTGCATAAAGCAAATTACAAAAATGCAAGAAATGGATGATGAAATGAACGTAGTCACTTTGAAAACATCTATCTAAAGGGACTACCTTTCCCACGTTGCCTGTTAGCCCTTTTCCTTGGAAGGAAACCCAAAGAACCATGTCTTGGATGCTCAAACTTTCTGTGAGACATTCTCTCTACTCAGAAATACACACTGCCCAAAAAAAGATTGATTTTTACACAAAGATTAAAAAATCAATCAAGCAAACAGCAAACAACTCCTTTAAAGATGATGATTACGCCAATCTAAGTGATACATAATTCTGAGACTGCCAGAATTAGTTGTTTTTGACACAAAGGTTACAACAGTTAATATAATTCTACATAACCAAAAGATGACAATGCAAACCAAACATGCAAATATATGTCTCTGCCTTAAGAGAAATAGACAAAAAGATTAACCAACAATATACAACAACAGATTATGAAATCAAACAAGACACATAAATGTACACTCAGGACTTGTGTTAACATGACACGAAATGTTCCCCCGGATCAAAGGCCTATGGCATCAATGAAGATAGCCAAATCTCAAGCTCACTTTTGTAAGTGTTTCTCACCAGAAAGCCATTTTTAAAAATGGTTTCCAGCAACAAAGAGCAGATCAGAGATTCCAGCCTTGATTTTGGATAAGTGTTTCCCGAGGGTTTTCATTCCGATAATCACCACAAGAACATGAGGATATACTGATGCGTATCTCAACAAAACACTTTCTCATACATACAAATATCACAGACAAGAACATTAAGTATGGTTCAGCTATTAGAAACGTAGACATTAATATACAGGTTTCAGGGAGCAAAGGCATCCAGATTCAAGAAACCAAGGAGTTAGCTTGTGTTACCTTACGTCTATGGCGGCGATAAGAGTAGAGATTTTTTGTTGGAGACAAAGTATGGATGAAGGTATTTTATTTATATGCTAATCTATGAATTAGGGTTTTCTAGGGTTACACCAATATAAATATGGGCTTCGCCCGAAGCAAGTTTCAAACCCGTTAAGGTATCGAAGTTGAATGTTTTGGATCTGTAGACTTTTGTTTAACTTGTAGGGTCCTTGAGCTCGGCCCGTATATATATAGGGATTAACTTTAAAAGTTAAAAGCATAAGATCACTTTCAGCCTTATCTTAATTTTTTTTGTCCTCAGTTTGAAATTGAATAGACTCATTTAGACTCTGAAAACCATGTCGGGACATCTATATTCATGTAAACGATAAAAGATGTCTGCTTCCTCGCACTGCGGGCAAAACTGTTTGCCTCATCTTAATTATAATGATGATTGATGAACTTCAAGATAAATAGATTTGAATATGCGTGTTCGTATGCAAGTTTTCTTTCACTTTTATAAAATACAGTTGTACCAACATAAAAATAAATGACTAATGTTTTGCAAAAGTTTTGGTCATATATATAATCTAATAATATTTATATTCGACTAATATTCAGTGAATTTTCATGTAAAACTATTTATTTATAAATTTATATATTCATCTAAAACTATTTAAATGTGTTCTTTTAAAATAGCGTTACACTAGGTGTTTTCCTGCACCATGTGCAGTAAAAGAATTTTAAAATATTTTTTAAAAGATAAATATAAATTATATTTATTTTTTATTAATATTATAAATTTTCTTTTTTCTTATCAATATTTTAATATAAATTTGATTTAACTGAACATTAAAATTAAGATAAAACTAATTTTGTTTATTTTGAATTATATTTAAGAATGTGCATGTATATATTTAAAATTATAATCTTAGGTAGATTTTTCTATCTATTTATTTTAATTAAATATATTAAATAAATATGTAAAATTTCAGAATTGTCAAAAATTAAAATTAAACAATAAGAAACTAATGATTTTACGATTTAATTTGATTTTATGATTTAGTTTTATAATTTTCTAAAAATATGTATATATTTTTGAAATATTTTTAGTTTAAATGATATTTCAAAATTTGAAATGCCATAATTGAATATATTTATTTTAATGATGATTTATGCGTTATTGCCATATTTTTAAAAAGTCCAAAAATATAAATCGATAATAAATATAATATATGAGTTATTTCCATATTTTAAAATTTTTATCAAAAATATAAATTAACATTAAATATAACTGTCCATATCATCAATTTTAAAAGCTATGTCACAATTATTAATCTAGGTGTTTTCATGCACCATGTGTAGTGATGAATTTTTAAAAGTTAAATTTTATATTTTAAAATGTAATTTATTAATATTATATATTTTATTATTTTGACTAATAATTAATATAAATATCATCAATTAAGCATAAAATTAAGAGAAAATATTTTTTTATTTTAAATTATATTTAAGAATATATATGTATATATATAAAGTTGAAATCTTAGATAAAAAAATTATTTATTTCATTTGGTTAAATTATTAAATCAACTTGTACAAAATTACTAAAAATCATATAAAATTGTATAGTTATCAAAATTTAAAACTAAATAATATTTATATAATTTGTAGATATCTAAAAGAAACTAATGATATTACGATTTATTTATTTTTAATTCAGAAAATTTAGAAAATTTTAGATAATAAAAATTTTATTATTATAAAAGTAAAATTATATAAAATTTCGAAATTCAAAATATCATATTTTAATATATTTATTTTATTGATGATTTATGAGTTATTACCATATTTTACAAAGTTTACCAAAAATATAAATCAATATTAAATGTAATATATGAGTTATTGCCATATTCTAAAAAGATTTCCAAAAATATATATTAGCATTAAATGTAATTGTCCATGTCATATTTAACCATATGACATGTCATCAATCTTAATAGCCACGTCACAATTATTTTTTTGAAAACGATTGTAGAGAAGACATGTGTCAAATCACTTCTCAAATATAGACTAGTGGATAGAATTTAAATAACAATTTTATTTAGAAAAATTAGCTAAAATAGAACAAAAGTTTACTATGTTTAGTATAAATTTTTTTTTGTTTCAATTTTACTTTAATTTTCATTTTCATTTATCAAATCTAACGAAATAAATACTTTTATGAATCAAAAAAAATTATAGAAAATAAAAATAATAGAAGAAATACTCATATAAACATACTATTAAATAGTGGATGCAGATGGGTTTGGATGGACAGTTTGGAGAAGATTTAATTTATGGGGACGAAGAATTTAAAACGGCGAGAAGCAGCTTTGCATACATAATTGGAAACGCTATGATGGGCTATGGAAAACATGCTCCAACATTCAACATGTCAGAGTCTTAGGATGGATTGCAAGGACATGATTGTAATGATAAAGGATCCTCATGCATGGTCGAGCTTCACAACAGAATTTGGAGGTGATAAAGATATCTAACATACAAAGAACGTGTAATAGAATTTTTGATTCTTTAACTAGAACCAGAAGGTCATTTCATATAGAACTCTGTTTTATTTATTGTTCCGTTCCGATCTAGTTATCAAGACTAGTCAAGTTTAAGTAATATAATAGATGTTAGTTGTCAAAAGAAACATATTACTAACAGCCCATTTGTAGGGACCTTGTTGTAGAGCTTCAACCTTTGTTGAGCAGAAGTGATGGCGGAAAGGATAGATCGACGGTTGACTCAACTTTTGATGGTGGAAGCAGTTCCATATTAATAACCAAGAGCAACTCAACACTTCGATAAACTACAATCAAACACTTTACTGCGAACAGCTGAGAGAGAGAGAGAGAGAGAGAGAGAGAGAGAGAGAGAGAGAGAGAGAGAGAGAGAGAGAGAGAGAGAGAGAGAGAGAGAGAGAGAGAGAGAGAGAGAGAGAGAGAGAGAGAGAGAGAGAGAGAGAGAGAGGAACCACTGCAAAGTGAATGTACTTGTTTCGTTCTAAGAAGTGACTCACTTAGGGTTTTAGGGATTGAAGAGATTGAGTAGGAAGAGGTTTTTTTTTCCTTTTATTCAAATTAAAAAATTTTGTTTTAATTGTATTTAGTTATTGAGAAAAACATGTGAAGAAAATAGTAATAAACATATGTTTATATAGCTTTCATATTTTTATTTATGAATTTATCAGTTATATTTTAGTTTCATATGTATGATAATTTTATGATTTGATATTTTGAGATAATTATGATGGTTTTGTGATTTGAAATAACATATCTATTTATATATTTTAGGAAATTTTTTGATTTTAGATATTTAGGGCCTGGCTGGTGTAATCGCAACGATTGCGGGTGCAGTTGTCGGTGTTTGCGGATGCGGGTGATTGCGTCTTTAAATGTCTTTAAAAGATTTGTATGACTGTTACAACAATTAGAAATTGGTGCATTTGTTGGATATTTATGAATGGTTAGCTACCAAATACAGCAGCTATTAAATAATAAATTAAAAATATTTACATTTTATATAATTATAAAATTATTAAAAAATCATAGTATTTTAAAAAATATAAAATTATTTTCATAATATAATATATACATTTTAGTATTTATATTATTTAAATTTAAAATTTTATTGAATATTTTATTTTTTTTTATTTTAAAAAATTTATCCTCCATCAAACGCCAACCGGAAACAGTTTTTGATTTTAAGAGATTCAGAATGATTTGAAATATATGTGTAGAAAATAGTAATAAACATATGTTTATACTTTATATAGCTTTCATATTTTTATTTATGAATTTATCAGTTATATTTTAGTTTCATATGTATGATAATTTTATGATTTGATATTTTGGAGATAATTATGATGGTTTTGTGATTTGAAATAACATATATATTTATATATTTTAGGAATTTTTTTGATTTTAGATATTTAGGCCATGGCTGGTGTAACCGCAACGATTGCGGGTGCAGTTGTCGGTGTTTGCGGATGCGGGTGATTGCGTCTTTAAATGTCTTTAAGAGATTTGTATGACTGGTACAACAATTAGAAATTGGTGCATTTGTTGGATATTTATGAATGGTTAGCTACCAAATACAGCATCTATTAAATAATAAATTAAAAATAATTACATTTTATATAATTATAAAATTATTAAAAAATCATAATATTTTAATAAATATAAAATTATTTTCATAATATAATATATACATTTTAGTATTTCTATTAATTAAATTTAAAATTTTATTGAATATTTTAAAAAAAAAATTATCCTCCATCAAACGCCAACCGGAAACAGTTTTTGATTTTAAGAGATTCAGAATGATTTGAAATATATGTGAAGAAAATAGTAATAAACATAAGTTTATATAGCTTTCATATTTTTATTTATGAATTTATCAGTTATATTTTAGTTTCATATGTATGATAATTTTATGATTTGATATTTTGGAGATAATTATGATGGTTTTGTGATTTGAAATAACATATCTATTTATATATTTTAGGAAATTTTTTGATTTTAGATATTTAGGCCCTGGCTGGTGTAATCGGAACGATTGCGGGTGCAGTTGTCGGTGTTTGCGGATGCGGGTGATTGCGTCTTTAAATGTCTTTAAGAGATTTGTATGACTAGTACAACAATTAGAAATTGGTGCATTTGTTGGATATTTATGAATGGTTAGCTACCAAATACAACAGCTATTAAATAATAAATTAAAAATATTTACATTTTATATAATTATAAAATTATTAAAACATCATAATATTTTAATAAATATAAAATTATTTTCATAATATAATATATACATTTTAGTATTTCTATTATTTAAATTTAAAATTTTATTGAATATTTTTTTAAAAAAAAAAATTATCCTCCATCAAATGCCAACCGGAAACAGTTTTTGATTTTAAGAGATTGAGAATGATTTGAAATGATTTGTAGCGTTTTCTGTGATTGTTTCAAAATTACAACAAACGCTATCAACTGCAAAAGCTGCATTTGCGGATAGTAGCGAAGAAACTAGTCATGCCCTTAGTTGCTAAAATGTTGTTTTATTTATGATCATTTTCTGTTATGGATATTTATACAAAATCATATTGAGTTATTAATTCATATGTTAAATATACTATCTAGTTCAAATGGAATAAACCTTATCTTCTATAAAATATAGTATGAGGTTTTGGAAAATTATTGAAATATTGATTCAATGACAAAAAAAAAATTGATTCAATCAAATATTATTATGAAAATTGTGATATCTTGGTAATATTCCATTTGTTTCCAGTATCCTTGAAGTGAGGTCAGCTAATATATATGTTCGAAGGAACTACAATTATCGATGACACTGGAAATCCACCACCCCAATCTGATGTGGTTTAGTCTAAAGAAAGCATTTGTATAATATATTATTGGATGTACTTTACACCCAAGAAATTTCTAACGAAAGAATTGTAAATTAAGTTGAAGTTTGTGAAAATACGATTTTGAAAAGGCACACAAAAGTAATTGTATAAGAGCATCTCCAAAAACACGAGTGGTCTATATTTTGAAGTTTTTAAAACTATATTTTATGTTTTAAACTAGTTTTCTCCAAAATTAAAACTTCAAAATTAACTTCAGAACTATTTGTATTTTACATTATGGTCCTTATATTTATAATACTTAATTTAAATTTATAAAAATATAAATAAATATCACATATATAAATATATTATAGAAATATTAATTAACAAAATGATCCAGTAAAATATATAATTTTACATAGAAATACACAATTAAATATTAAATTACAAGTAAAGTACTACATTATTCTATAAAATTATTTTCATAATACTTCCATATATGATCAGTTAGTGCATTTGTTAAGTTTATTTTTCTAATATTGTTGTTATCTAAATCTAATTTTGGAAAAAACTTATTTTAAAGTTTTTATTTAATTTTATTTGTAAAAATTAAAATTATAAAAGCAAATTTGAAATATTTATGAGTTACAAAATTTTGAAGGATTAAAAATATTAAATGACAAAATATTTAAGAATCATAAATATAATATATAAATGTAAATACCAAAATGCAATGAAAAATATAAAACTTCAAATTTGAACTTTTGAATTGTGACACTCTATATTTGAATAAAATTTCAAATTTTAATTTTTGAAATTCTTTTTCTAGAGTAAAAAACTTCATATTTGAAGTTATAGAGTATCTTTTGGAGATGCTCTAAGTTTGAACATATCAAAATATTTTAATATACAACATTTTGGTTTATATAAGTTTGTGTAAATACATAAAATAAAATAAATGAAAACCAGTGTGTGCAAATCAAAATTAATGGTTTTCTCCCCTTGTATACGAGCAATGTAACATGAACTATTGTATATGAGATATTTATAGTAAGACTAAATCTTTCTTATACAATTTTACCATTAATGAAATCTCTAGATAATAAATAAATTTCTGTGGCATTTCTCGTAATAAATATAAATATGTTGGCTAAAATTTATTTTCATTTTATGTTTCTATTTTAGTAAGATAGTTTTTTTCAGAGTCTACCATATGCCCAAAATATATATAATTCTTAAAGAATATAAAAGTAGAAAGAAACTTGGATTCATCCTTTATGGTGAATTCTCTAATTCACCTCAATTCTCTACACCAATTAAAGTTGTATGTAGAATTAGTAAGAAATGAAATAATTTTCTTTAAAAAAAAGTGAAAGAAAAATAAAAGAAGAGGCTTTCAACAATGAAAAAGAATGTGTCCTTCTTTTTCATCTCTCCACAAAGAAGATATGAAGCTTTGTTTGTCAAGTTTGGGCCTCCAATTCTATGCTTTTAAATCCAATTTCGACTTTACCTTCTCGAAATCAAATCAAACCATATTATTTTATAAGATAGAAAGAGTAGTTTGTGTCTGTAAAAGCAGAGCCGTTAAAGATCAAGAAGATGATGGTATGGGTTTCTAAACCCTAAGAGCAACATTATTGCAAGGTTCTTACTCTTGGGTTCTTAAAAAATATATATGCGTATGTATATATTATATATGCATCGACTTTACCTTCTCGAAATCAAATCAAACCATATTCTTTTATAAGTTAGAAAGAGTAGTTTGTGTCTGTAAAAGCAGAGCCGTTAAAGATCAAGAAGATGATGGTATGGGTTTCTAAACCCTAAGAGCAACATTATTGCAAGGTTCTTACTCTTGGGTTCTTAAAAAATATATATGCGTATGTATATAATATATACATACACATATATGTTTTTTAAGAACCCAAGATTGCAAGGTTATTGTTCTTGAGTTCTTAAAAAACATATATGTGTATGTATATATTATATACATACGCATATATATTTTTTAAGAACCCAAGAGTAAGAACCTTGCAATAATGGTGTTCTAACCCTTGCAATAATGGTGTTCTAACCTTAAACTCAAATCATAGATCCTAAACCCAAATCGTAAACCCTAAACTCAAATCCTATTTAGACGTATTGGGTTTGGATTTATAGTTTGGGTTTAGAGTATAAAATTTGGATTTAGAGTGTATAATTATATTTGAAAGCACAGAATTGGAGACTCAAAGCTTGACAAACGAAGCTTCATATCTTCTCTGGGAGATGAAGAAGAAAGAACCGACGTTTTTATTTTTGTTTCACCTGTTTTCTTTTTCAAAAAAAATATATTTTCTTTTTCACTAATCCTATATAATATTTTAATTGATGTAAAGGATTGAGGTGAATTAGAGAATTCACCACAGTGGGTGAACCCAAGTTTTGTTCATAAAATTATACTCGTTGCTAAAGTTTTTCAGTTTTCCTAATGCTTAAATGCTATTAACAAAACTGATATCAGCACAAATGTCTACGGCGAATTGTCAATCTAAACAAACTACTAACATAATCATTCAATAGAGCAACGAGATATTGCACTCTAAAAACCGTCCAACATCCAATTATATAAAAATCACACATGAAAATGTCATGTGATTTTTTTAAACAAAGAGATGCCGAACACGAGGGAAAAATCCTTTATACACCGGGAACAATTTACTTACGATACTTAGTTGACATTAGATTCAACTACTTATTAAGACTAGAGCTAAAATTTTTGACAAGCTTTCCTTTTTTTTTTTTGCTAAACCGTTAATATTCAGTTTAATGAAAAGAGTATGATTTACAAAAATCAGGAAGCACCACTATGGCAAAAAAGAAGAAAAAACATAATGGAGCTAGGGAAAGGATCTCTGAAAGATCTTATCTAAGCCAAAGAGACATGAGAGAAGCAAAGTTCTTTTGGTTTCGCTTGGCAGTAATAGTGGTCCGGATGTCTCGGTCGACTAAACGGAAAATTGCAGCTGTGGAGAGCGATATCTGGTTGTGGATGACGTTGTTACGTTGCTTCCGCAACATGAGACAAGCTTTCCTTTTACAGAGTTTTTTTTTCTTTTGAATTTTTCAGAGGGATTCGGGTTTTCAACTTTAATCTCTATTTAGTCCTGAAGCCAGTCTTTATTAATACCATTTTTGGCGTAAGTCACTCTTCCTACCGTGGATTGAATCCATGAACATAATAGCATCACGTAAGCGCTTAAACTAACTGGATGCCAGATATGTGGTAGAATAATGAGTTCGCACAATGTTTTGGACAATGGTTAACAATAACTCCAACCAAGGTGGGAGGACTCAAACATGGTCTTTAAAAAAGACCCTGCTCATAATATTTTCATTATGTTACACACTTAGATATTTTGTAGCCACATATACACACAAAAGGCACAATCATTATTGAATTTCTTCAATCCCTATATTCAAGACATTAGTGAACCGGGGCTGATTTTCTACCGTTCTCACTATTTCCTCTAACCTTCGGCGACCTAGGAGACGGTGCCCAGTGGCCGGAGGAAATGGCCATGTCCTTATGATGCATGAGACTCTCTAGAACCTTCACAACGGCAAGCATCTTAGGCCGATCCTTAGGGTGAGGGCTCACACACTGTAAGGCGAGAAGAGCGGTATCCTTAGCCGCCTTGACAGAGTATTGACCAGCGAGCCTCTGGTCCATAACGCATCGAAGACGACGGCTGCTGGTTAGGTAAGGCTTTGCCCAATCGATGATGTTCTGCTGGTTTTTTGGCCGTGACTTTTCGGTGGCTCTTCTCCCCGTTAAATAAAACGTACTATTTGATATAATCCTATTAAATTAAATGCCTACATGTCCAGATTAATTTTTTTTAAATTCACATTTACGTGTATTGCTTAATTCGTCATTTTTCAAACCTCTAAACAACTATAATAATTATAATTAATAAGAGTGCATAAATTTAATTTCTGAAAAACAAGTTGACCAAACAAATTATGTTGGGAAAGACAAGAAACTTGTGTATTTTATACCTGTTGAAACATATTCAGGAGCAGCATAACCATACGTGCCCATGACTCGAGTTGTGACATGAGATTTGGATCCCTCTGGTCCCATTGTTGCCAAACCAAAATCTGATAGTTTCGCAGTAAAATCCTGGAATTTCAACAACTCCCATCAAAATAGTAAAACCTTTTGTTAAAATATGTTGATAATAATATAATGTTTGTCTTTTCATTTGACAATATGTTGTCGAAAAGAATTATTAAAGAACAACTAAAAGTGTACCGAATCGAGTAGTATATTCGAAGTCTTGAAATCACGGTATATTATTGGACTCTCTAAATCATGCAAAAAGGCCAAACCCTTAGCAGCAGCGACAGCGATTTTCAGCCTCGTCGCCCACGGCAGCGATATTGAAATCCCTGTTGATTATAACAAAATGATATACCGGTAACAATAAGAGCATGTATATGATATAGCTACGAAATAATTCATTTTTTTACGTTTGAAGAGGTGGTTTTCCAAGCTACCACGTGACATGAACTCGTAGATGAGGACTCGTTCTTCCTGCTCGCAGCAGTAACCGATAAGTTTGACTAGATTCGGGTGCTTTAGTTGTCCAAGGAGTATGACCTCAGACTGCAAATGAAGATAAAACATATGATATAAATCAATTGTCATCATATTAAAAATGTCATTATATTCTTAGAGAATAAATTTAGAAAATACGTGTATATGTGCATGTATAGAGTGTATCAAAGTGATCTCACCAACTATTATAATCTGCTAACCAAAAAAGATTCTTACGTGACACCAAAAATAGAAAATGACAAACTCATATGCGTACTTAATTCATAATATAAACAAACATATATTTTTCCCATGTAGTTTCATACCCTAAAGTACTAAAAGATAAGGACGTGAATCCAAGGATATCTTTGACTTTGATATACAAAAGAAAAAACATGAGGAGTGGTTCTTTTCTTCAGAAATGTATTCTAACGCCGCCTATGGTTCCAACCAAATCTTTATATTTTTGTCAAAATCGGTCCAACCAAATCATTATATGTGTAATTCATGTCATATGGAAAATAATTAAACACTAATAAGAGAACAATATGAAAAGAACTCAGTAATTAATCAAGCATGCTATAACTAGTAAACGTTCTTACAAGCCATTCACGATGTCCTTGAAGCCCTTCAATGTCCAGTAGCTTGACAGCAACAGGCTGAGCCTTGAGGCTTTGTCGGAGATTCTCATCGATGTAACCTTTATAAACTTTACCGAACCCACCTTCTCCGAGAAGATAGTTCCGAGAGAAGCACTGCGTGATCATTTTAAGCTCACACATCTGAAAATCCACTAAATCGGCTCCGAGAGCCTCTGCGAGATCTTCGTTGATCCTAGCCGAAGAAGAACGGCTTATATCGGCGAAGGAGAGACGCCTGAAAGAAGGAAGTGGTCCGAGATGGTTCTTGGAGAACTCTGATTTCGAAGGTCGGCAACGGCTTAAATTTCCCAAGACCGTTTGGTCATCGACGGAGCAACAGTTTGAGGCAAAGGGTTTCCATAGCGGTGACGATTTGGTAGATGTTGGTGAGGAGTCTCTCATTGAGAAAGATAGTTTACCTAAATGTTTTGTGCTTCAGATTCTTAAAGAGTCAAAAGAATGATAGGTGGATTGGGTCTTATTTATACATGTGAGAAAGGGGACTATATGCGTATAAGACATGACTTATGATGAGAGAGTATGGCTATAACAAACAAGTGTAAAAAAATACTGTAGTAGAAACCATTTTTCAAAAGAGTTATTCATCAACCAATAGTGTTTGAGTATTTAATATTTGATATCTTTTAAAAAAGAAAATAAAATTTAATTTCAAAACTATATTATATTTTTAAAATAACAAATATAAATACATAAAAAATAGTAGTAGTTACAAAAATAAATAAATTAATATTATTAAGCTTTTAGTAAAATACTAAACTCTATACCCTAAATCCTAAACCCTATACCCTAAATCCTAAACCCTAAAATATTAGGTAAATCCTAAACCCAAAAATTTACCTAAGCCTTTTGATAATCGTAAACCCTAAATCACAAATATTAAGAACTAAATCATAATAACACTAAACCCTAAATCCTAATCACTAAACCCTAAATCCTAATCACTAAACCCTAAACCCTTGGGTAAACCCCGAACCCTTGGATAAATCATAAACTCAAACATTATATATTGGTCGGTGAACCTACATGTTCATGAATTATCCAAGGGTTCGGGGTTTATCCAAGATTTTAGGGTTTAGAGATTAGAATTTAAGGTTTAGTGTTTTTATGATTTAGTTTTTAATATTTATGATTTAGGGTTTAGGATTTATCAAAAGGCTTAGGGTTTACCTAAAATTTTTGGATTTAGGATTTAGGGTATAGGTTTTAGGATTTAGGGTATAGGATTTAGTATTTTAGTGAAAACTTAATAATGTTAATTTATTTATTTTTTATAACTATTACTATTTTTATGTATTTTTTATTTTTTATATTAATCTAATTTGGAAATTCAATTATGTTTCATTTTCTAAAAGATATCAAATATCAAATACTCAAACACTATTGGTTGGTGAACCTAGAGGTTCACCCTAGGGAGTGAACCCAAGAATAATTCTTTTCAAAATTAACTATTAAATTAAGGAACAATACTTAGGTTCACCCCTAGGGTGAACTTATAAATTCACCTCACTCTTAACAGCCAATCAAATCGTCACGTAAATTAATGAAAAAAATTATTAAATGCATTTTTAAAAATAAAAAAAAAACCTTTTTAAAATGTCAATTTTAAAGATGTTAATACCACAAATTAAACTCTAAATCCAAACCGTCACCCTAAACCCAAATTCTATACTCTAAACTCTAGATTCTAAACCCAAACCCTATATCCTGAACCCAAATTCTATACTCTAAATTTCTGGGTTCAGAGTATAGATTTGGGTTTAGAGTATAGAGTTTAGGATTTAGATTTAGGATTTAGAGATTTTTTTAGGGTATAGGATTTGAATTTAGGGTATAGGATTTGTATTTAATGTCTGGATTTAAGGTATAATGTTTTATTTTAGGGTATAAAGTCTAGGATTTAGGGTATATTGTTTGGGTTTATGGAAAAAGTTTGGATTTAGAGTTTAATTTGCGGTATTAACGTCTTTAAAATCGACATTATTTGATTTTAAAAAAGTTTTTTGGCTTTTAAAAATATTTTTAATAATTTTTATTCATTAATCTACGTGACGATTTGATTTACTGTTAAAGATGAGGTGAATTTTGAAATTTTCACCATAGGAGTGAACCTAAATGTTGTTAATTAAGAGGTCCCATAATTTTCGAAATACATTCCTTACGTACATATATTTAGTTTGCGTAGAAAGAAGGAAAATGTAAATATGATAATAGGTTTACTATTTATCGTGTAGACTCCCACTCAATGTTATATTATTAGAAAATGTGAAATAGCGGTTTCTTAGTTCTGAATTAAGGATAAGATTGAATAAAAGTATCGAGTAGGGGTGTTCTTTCTTTAACTGCCCTAACCACTCTACTCAAACTTGGGGGTTTTTCGTCATGATGTCTTCTATTTTGGCTCATAGTTGAGAACTGCACTAACCACTCTACTTAAACTTGGAGTTTTTCGTCATGATGTCTTCTCTTTGGACTTATATTTGAGATATGAAAGTGTGTATCACTTTTTTTTTTAGTTTAGGACATTCCTATCTGTAGAAGGGTTCATACTAACTTTCAAAGGAAAGTATTGTTCACAGATGAATCATTCTTCTGGATACTCAAATGAAGTTTAAAAAATAGTTTCATATCTGTATTGCCACACAAGTTTAGTGTTGTGAGGTTGATTCGAACCCGAATCTCTCCGAAATCCGTCTACTAATATACCACCCTCATCATGTGGTTATGTCACATTTGACTAAAACTATATAATGTATGAATTTAAAATATGATACACACAACATAATATTAGATATTACGGATTTAAAAACAACAACAGACTAGTTTGGACGTCATAATTATAATTAAGATGTAGTGGATTTGTTATAGTAGTAAATTTTTTTGATTATGTGTTTTATCGATACACTATTACCTCTAAAAATAAAATTATAAGAGAAAGATACAATTACAAGAAAGTATACAAAATATCGACGGTATTATATGATTATATTAACATGAGAACACTAATACAAGCCGGCGATTACATGGATCCATGAGGACAAAATCGATGGACCAAAACGTACATCTTAGGAGACTTAAGCTCACAAGAAAGAAGCAAGTTGAAACATGGAAATAACATAAAAGATAATCCCAACACATAAAAAGCTAGAACAACAAAAAAGCAACCAAACTGATCCATAAAAGAAAGAACAAAAATGACTAGCGTAGACAAGAGAGAATCCAATCAATCCATAGTTTCAAAAACCGGGAGAACAGAGAACCCAACAGTATCCTAAGTATTCAAATCAGAAAAGGTAATGATGATGAAGCGACGATTTGAAACTCCAACTTGAACCTTGACAAAAGAGTAGATCTTTTTTTTGAATAATATGTAAAATTTATTCAGAAAAAGTATTTCTTACAGCTAATGCTACTTTAGCTAGAAAAATTCCTACAAAGCAGAGTACATTTGTTTCGACTATCTAACAGAGAGCCAAAGTTGCAGAATTCCTTTGTGGTGCCGAATCCTTTTCGAGATGATAAGTAGACATCGGTTTCGAACGTGCCTATCTATCATAGTGATCAGCTGGCTCGCTAGAAAGAGTAGATCTCAATAAGAACTAAGGGTAAATGACAAAGAGCGAATAAAATAAATTCCGGAATTTTGCTGCATATGAAGAACAAAAAAAACAGAAAATCGAAGAACCCAAGAGATCTCAAAGTCAACAATGCAAGTTCATTAAAAAAACAAAAGGTTCTGGTACACTAATATTTGACTAATTAGACTAAATTAATATTAATTTATAGAATATTACTGTATATTAATATTTTGAAACGGAAAAATGATATTTTTAATATATAATAGTATGATACTAAAAAGGCCACAAAAAAGAAAAACATTAAACATAAAAACAGTAACATTATTGAGTAGTTAAGATATTTTCGGTTGGGTCTCCCGTAAAATTAAGAATCTATAATTACATACGCATATATAACATATACATACACATATATATTTTTAGAACCTCAAAGCAAGAACCCCCAATAAAATTGCTCTGATAGCATTGGCTACCTGTAAACACCTCAAGTGACAAGAAAATTTGATTTTTTTGTCCAGTGGAATTAGTCAAAAGAAAAACAGTAAAATAGATTGTGGAATAAGAGCATCCACAATGGTGGACTTGCTCTTGAAATCCTTAAGATTATTATAGTATTTTTTTTTAATTTTTTGAATAGTTTAGAATTCCACACACAAAATGTGTGTCCAATAGTGACTCCACACTAAGAACTCCACACTATTTCAGCTATTTCCTTCTCTCTGTTCTCAGTCTTTTATGGTTCCAAAATCATCAAGTCTTAACAATTGTGTTAGTTAGAGTTCGGTGTAGAACATCCACTGTTAATGGACTTACAGTTGTTACTGCCATTCAACAACCGAGAATGTCATGACACTAGGAGAAGAATGAAAAGCTTCTTACCGGTGTGACCATAAAATAGGGAGTACTAAACAACCCAAGTGTCAGCTATTTCTTTACTCTCTCTGTAACCAACCGTTGCTTCGCTAAACTTCTCCACAGCAATTTGCATTGTTACTACAATATTAGTCACAACCAATAATGCATTGGATCATGTAAAGGATGATAAAATAATTTGATGTAAAACAAACCTCGTTGGCGATGTTAGCACCCATAAGAACACAACAATTGATACCAAGTTCCTTGGAGATGAGACTAGAGATCATGCAGGGACCTTCCTTCTTGACTTCCATCCCTTTAACAAGAGATATAGCCTCAACCTCTCCTGTTACCTTTCCCTTAAGCTTCTTGCATATACCACCCATGAATTGATGCGGTGTAACAAAAACCAACATGTTTGCTTCCTTTACTGCATCAGATTTCAAGAATGTAAATAGAACATCGTGTAAAGGGGGTAAAAGCTCATTTATCACTGACATGCGTTTTCAAGGTCAGGATCTGCAACAACATTTCTTCCTAACTTTATCCCAGGGAGATACTTGACATTCTCCTAATCAAGAAAACAAGAAATTAACTATAGAACCGATCAAGAACAGAGCAAGATCATTCTTTTTTTTTTTTGCTTACATTGGTTTTGTTGATTACATCAGTGAGCTTCTCACCATTTGGGAGAACTTCCTCAAACACCCACATCCTGACTTCATCTGAAACGTATTTGGGTTTTTTTAATCAAAAATAAAAAGATTCATTGAACTTTGTCCAAGATTCCAATTTTATACCATGGAAAGAAGAAGCTTGAGGGCATTAGAAGCGATGAGCTTAGCAGCAACGCTTCCCCAATTGCCACTGCCGACGACCGTAACCCTAGATTTCATCAAACCACCATTAGCGCCTGGAGACATAGCCGAGAGAGAGGAGGAGAAACGAGAGGAAGCAGAAGAAGAGAAACGAGAGGAAAGAGAAGAGGAAAAACGGCCCAATGACGCAACGCCACGTCTCCAAGAACTTGGTCCTTAAATTCCCTATTGACGGACTGATCCTTACACTATTTAGTTTTTATAATATTATTTTAATAAAATTAACTTTTGCTGTATCGCTAAGGACCGACGATGATACTCCGTTGCAGCTGCTCTAAGAAATCGTGGATACTTTACAACCACACCACCCAAGTAAAGAAAGTCGCATCTTCAATAAGAAGATAAAAATTGAATGTACATACATTTCTGGCCTTACAAGTCACAGTTTTCCATTAAAAATCTAAATAAAAACGTGAAAAATTCATACTGAAAAGCCTTTGGTCAAAGAAAATTCATACTACTGTTGTCATTCGTCAATAGTCAAACACGATTCGCTGGTTGTCCTTTCAGTCGTTGATACTAAAATTCTTTTGGATTACTTCAATTCGTTTCTAGAATATAAATACTCCACATAATATATTCATGACTTAATCTCTTTTTATATGAAATCAAATACAAGTCACTAAATTTAGAAAGACCAATTAGTTTCTTCCTGAAAAATCAGCAAACTTCAAATTCGACGACTACTATTTGTCTTCTTTACATTAATTTCCTTTATTAAATATACAGATATCTGAGGATCAAATCTTGTCAGATAGATATGGCAGAGTTTATGAGAAACCTTACTTTGGTCACGACGACCCTTATGGTATTGCTTCAACTATGCAGCATCGTATCTTGCACCACAAGCACCTCAATCACCACCATAAACAACACGATACGAGACGGAGACTCACTAATCAGCGAAGAAGAAGTCTTCGAGCTCGGATTCTTCAGCCCGAAAGATTCATCTTTAAGGTACGTCGGAATCTGGTACAAGAACATCGAACCTCAAACAATTGTCTGGGTAGCTAACCGAGAGAGTCCATTGTCTGATCGCAACGGGGCTCTAAAGCTTGCAGATGACGGGAACTTGGCGGTCGTTGACGGACAAAACAACACCGTTTGGTCCACAAACATTCCTCTCAAGTTGAACAACACCGTTGCTGTTCTATTGGAAACAGGGGATCTAGTTCTGTCTTCAGATTCAGACAGGGACACCAGGTACTGGGAGAGCTTTAACAACCCAACCGATACTTTCTTGCCCGGTATGCGGGTTAGGGTGAACCCATCAAGCGGAGAGAATCACGCTTTTACACCATGGAACTCCGAAAATGATCCTTCGCCAGGAAGGTATTCGTTAGGGATTGATCCTATTGGAGCACCAGAGATTGTGATTTGGGAAGGAGGGACGAGGAAATGGCGAAGCGGTCCGTGGGATTCGGTTATCTTTACCGGTATACCGGATATGTTCCGTAACACAAACTTTATTTACGGGTTTAAGCTCTCCGCTCCACCGGAACGAGATGGTAGCGTGTACTTCACGTATGTTCCGTCAGATAGCTCTGACTTACTAAGGTTTCGGATTAGGTTTGATGGCGTAGTAGAGCAGTTCAGATGGGACAAAGATGCCAGGAGGTGGACTTTGCTTCAGTTGAAACCGAGCACGGAATGTGAGAAGTATAACCGTTGCGGTAATTACAGCGTATGTGATGAGAGCAAAGAGTTTGGTTCGGGTAAATGTAGTTGCATCGATGGGTTTGAGCCGGTGAATCGGAATCTGTGGGACGACGGAGATTTCTCGGGTGGCTGCGAAAGAAGAGTGCTATTGAACTGTAGCCAGACTCTGAGAGAAGACGAGTTCGTGGAGCTTAGGGGAATGAAGTTGCCTGATTTTGGATCAGTTGTTACCCTTGGAAACTCAGAGACTTGTAAAGATGTATGCGTGAGGGATTGCTTGTGCAATGCTTATGCGTTTGTTAGAGGGATCGGATGCATGATTTGGACTAGAGATTTAGTAGATATGGAGCGTTTTGAGGATGGTGGACAGTCTATCAACATCCGGCTAGCGGAATCAGAAATAGGTCTATAAATATTTTTGAGTAGTAATAAATCATTTTGAAAAATTCGAATTTAACTAACGCTTAAATATTTCGATTTCTTTTGTTGTGTGACCAGGTGGGAGGGAAAACTCGAAACTATGGATAGTTATTGTTAGTGTTATAGGTGCCTTCTTGCTCGGATTATGCATATGGACCTTGTTGAAGTTCAAGAAAATAGTTAAAGGTAAACTCTCTAGTCTCTACTCACACATATAGTCTTGTTTTAAAAGGATCAAGTACATATGCTAACTGATCAATTATTTGTTGGTTAGAATCGTTTGGTAATTTCTTCATAATTTATAATAGAATAAGTTAGCTTTAAAAAAAGCTAAATGATCAATTATTTAATGAATATGTAGCTATTTTTGGGAGGAAGACAGACTTTCCAGTTTTCGAAAAGAACAAAGATTACTCGGTTAAGTCCTCAAACTCGACGATCCAAGTTCTGGTAGGGGACACACCAGATTTTCCCATTTTCAGTTTCAACAGCGTAGCCTTAGCAACTGGAAATTTTGCTGAAGAAAACAAGCTTGGACATGGTGGATTTGGTACTGTATATAAGGTCAAGCAATGGAATATTACTAGTAATCTTCGTGAGGCTAATGTTGGTGATAAAGTTTTAATCCTTATCTAAAAAGAAGTGTTTATGTTTGAACAGGGAAACTTTCCAGGTGACAGAGAGATCGCGGTGAAGAGACTATCAGGGAAATCCAAGCAAGGGCTAGAGGAATTCAAGAACGAGATCTTACTGATCGCAAAACTCCAGCATCGAAATCTTGTTAGATTAGTAGGATGTTGCATTGAAAACAATGAGAAGATGCTTCTCTATGAATACATGCCAAATAAGAGCTTGGACAGTTTCCTTTTCGGTATGCTTTTGTTCTAAAATTTTTGAAAGTCTTCTGGATTGAGTATATAACTAGTATACCTTTGTGCAGATGAGAGTAAACGAGGAAGTTTAAACTGGAAGAAACGATGGGATATCATTGGAGGAATCGCGAGGGGATTGCTTTACTTGCATAGAGACTCAAGACTAAAGATCATTCACCGTGACCTAAAAGCTAGCAATATCTTGCTGGACAAGGAAATGAATCCGAAGATCTCGGATTTTGGTATGGCTCGGATCTTCAACTACCGACAGGATCAGGCCAACACGATCCGAGTTGTCGGCACATAGTAACTAACCGAACCTCTCTATTGTTTTTCTCTTATATATCAATCTCTTATGGTTTTGATGTTGATAAAAATGTGTAGTGGTTATATGGCTCCGGAGTATGCAATGGAAGGGATGTTCTCAGAGAAATCTGATGTGTATAGCTTTGGAGTGTTGATACTGGAGATTGTAAGTGGAAGCAAGAACGTTAGCTTTCGAGGGTCTGAACATGGAAGTCTCATCGGCTATGTAAGTTTCTCTTGATATTTAGGTTTGGTTCGTTTTTTTTCTCATCATATCAAGAAACTAATGCTCTAAAGGACCTAACAAAAACCTCAGACGTGGAATTTATGGAGCCAAGGAAAGACCAAAGAGCTAATAGATCCAACGGTGAAGGACGCTCAAGACGTAAACGAAGCAATGAAATGCATCCACGTGGGGATGTTGTGTACACAAGAGTCAGTAATCTACAGACCAAACATTGGTTCGGTTTTATTGATGTTGGAGAGTCGAATGAGTCATCTTCCACGGCCGAGACAGCCTACCTTCCATTCGTTCTTGAACTCCGGCGAGATCGTGGAAGGTCAGGATGTTGCCACGGTCAATGATATTACTTTGACCACTGTTGTTGGTAGATGACTACTTTGACGGAGTTAACTGTTCTTCCCCACGCTCTTTGACTTCTCATTTCATTTCTCTGGAAGTCCCTTAGTTTCAACTTTTGTACATAATAAATTTTCGTCTTGTTAAACCTTTTAAAATACATATACTTGATCAATTTGAACATTGTCGAGGAAAATAAACAAATCGGATTTGTACTGTAGTTGTGTTTAGGGATCAGCATACTTCGTGCTTTTTTATTAATTCATTTATTAATCAAAAGTCCAAATGAATTTTTAAAAAAATATATGGACAAACTGAATTTGAACTTTCATAGTGGACAGAAATTGAATTTAAACTTCCATTTTGTGGGATACATAATGTGGTCTTAATTTTTTTTATCAACTTGAGTTTATTAATTATAATGTAAAATGATACAAATACATATACAATACATTTATTATATAAAACTTGATTTTTTTAAAGTTTATGACATGTGTCAAAAATATGAGAAAATTATCTTTTGTTTAAAATTTAAAAGAGATTAAAAAAAAGAAAATTATCATTAGGAAATAGTCTTTTAAGGTTCTCTTCAAGATTTTAGAAAAAGAAAATTACTATTACATAATCTTTTACAATTATATATTGTTAAAATATTTGATTGAAATTTTCATTTATTTATAAATTCTAAACAAAATAACTGTAAAAATCTATTTGAAAGTATTTTTTTGTTTTAAAAGATACTAAAAAAGGAGAATTATAAAAGATAAATATTAACCTTTAAGAAAAAAATACTAAACAAAAACGAATTATAAAAGCCTACAAGTACAATAAATTATTTAATAAAAATCATGAAGAAAAAAACTATAAAATAAATAATATTTCTTTTCAAAATACTAAACGAAATAAAATTGTAAAATTACTCTTATTATTTTTTTATAAATAACTAACTTCCATTTTTCAATTGATAATTGTATGTTATAAAATTATAACAAAAAATGCTACAAATATTTCACATCTATAAGAAACTTAGCTTATATTAAATAATTTTCTAAAATTCATAACTTTTAATATATATTTCCATAATAAATTTAATTAAAAATAAATTATTTCATAGCAATCTAGGTTTTCTGAAATTCGAAAGAGAATATAATTGTAAAAGGTTATATGACAGTAATTTTGTTTTTTTCTAAAATCCTAAACAAAATCGTAAAAGAGTATTAATAGTATTTTTATTTTCTTTTAATTGTAAATAAAAAGAATATTTATAAAATATAATGTTTTCTTTTACAAAAATCCTAGCAAAAAGAAAAAATTTAAAAATTATTTAATAAAACATTAACTTAGTACATAAGAAAGTGTATAATGTTGTCATTGACTTGATTAGAGTTATTTAACTTTTAGTTTTTTTATTTAATTCTAATTCTTATTTCAATTTAATTTTAAGTATCCTTAGGTACAAAGTTGATAAAAATTCATCTACACACCATAATTATAAAATATAAATCTTAACTTGAATTTATTTGTGAAACAGGTTTTTAATTATTAAAAAAATCTCACAGAATATATACAAAAGCAATCATAAAACTATAATAAAATAAGTTATTATTTTTATTCTGTATTAAATTGAAACATCAAACAAATAATAAAAACAACTAATACTAATAGCATAATCAAGATGAAGAGAAAACAACACTAGATGAAATGAATTAACTTGTAAATATGCTTTTGCCCTCCAAGGTCTTCTTTTTTTGATATATAATAGTTCTGAGGGGAGGTGAAAATAAATAGTCCCCCCAATTTACAATGGGGAAAATCGCATAAAAAACCTTTAAAGTGTCACTTACTAGCACTTTAAACTTTGAAGTTTTTTCACTAACACTTTTAACCTTCAAAGTGACTTTTGTATCATAAAAAACCTCCAAATCAAAAAGTTGACCTGTTCAGCAGGTAATTTTTCAAAAATAATTATTTAATTAATAAAATAAACAAAATAAATAAATAAATAAATCCAAATAATAAATAAAAATTGAAACCTTAATAAAATTCACAAAAATGAAAATATAATAAAAATTGAATAAATATTTTAAAAATTAAATAATTTTATAAAATTTTAACAAAATAAAAATAACTAAAATTGTAATAATAAATAAAATTAAATTTAAATAGAGAAGAACTAAATAAAAAGTTCAATTTTTTTTAAAAAACCCTCAAAGTGTCACTACAAACCGTTAGATAGGTTAAGCAAACCATTAAAATATTATATTGGACGGTGAAGGATGCGGTTGTATAATCCACTTTAAATGAGTGCGAAACACAGGAAAACTCGAAATATCTTTTTCCAATCTGAAAAACTCCAAAACCAAAACCAAAACTTGGTTGTTCCTAGGCATGTTAAAACGGGCTTTTAACAAACGGACGGAAACGGGCTGTGTGTAAAAAGATTGTCCGTTAGAAGCCCGTTTATATGGCAAAACTAAACGGACGTGGTCGGGTCTGTCCGCTAATATCCATTTAGTTAACGGGTTTATACAAAATTAAACGGACCGTCCGTGTAGCCCGTTTATATTTTTTTTTAATTTGTAACTCAGAAAGCGACGACGTTCTCATCTTCATCTCTCTCGCTTTCTTTCTGAGCCGACAAAGCCCTAAAGCTTCATCTCATCTTCATCTCTCTCTCTCTCTCCCTCTCTCTCACTCATGGTGTGTCTCTGATGTAGGCCGTACATTTGGGTTCCTCTCCGCAGATCCGCCGTATTCCTCACCGCAGATCCGCCGTATTCCTCTCCGCAGCTCCGTCGTATTCCTCTCCAGCTGCCCCCGTGTTTCGATCTGTTCATAGCAGAACCCTTTTGGGTTTTCTGGGTTTGTGATTTGCTCTTGATAAGTGTTGTTTTGTTTGCTCTTGGCTATAAAGAAATAGAAGAAACAGTGATAAGTTAGTGGCTATAAAGAATTTTGTTGTGGTTAATGTTGGATGAGTACTAGGTATAGTGTTTGGAGTCTTCCATAGTCTAATGTGGAATTATTAAGGAACTAAAAAATGGTTCTGTCTAGCGTTCTTCATGTATTGATTATTATATTTATAAACTTAATTTTCCTTTTAATGGAGATCCATTTGTTCATGTCTTCGTTATCAAAACATTTTTCCATAAGCTTATGTTTTCTTAAAAGAATTGGACGATGGTTATTGTTTTATCTGTTGATTATGTTCCACTCTATTCGTAAATTCATTATCAAGCTGTTAATCCAAACATTCAGTTTACGTGGGATCTATTTGTTTATCTCTAAGTTTTGTAGACTCAGCGTTGTGAGATTGATCTTGTTTTGTTTCAGGTACTAACTTAGTGCTTTAGCTTAGCTTGGCTCGTGCTTTGATCTGTTTGTATTTTGTCTTTTACTTGAAGAAAGTGGTTTGATGTGATATATAGATTTTGTATAATGGCGACGTTACGGCTGTTTTGAACTTTATTTGTTAATTATATACTCGGTTTTGGATTTGAGATGGACTTGTTCTTTATAATTTTTTTTCTTTAATTTTTTTTTTCTTTATAATGATCTTGTTCCTGTGGTTTTGTTTCTTTTTTCTTCGCAGACATGGACTCTGAATCTCTGCGAACAATGACATTTCTTGAAGCTCTAAGTGAATACAATGAAAACAGACTATCAAATTGTTATGTTTTTGTAATGTAAACTCTGAACATCTTGTAAACTCATGAGAATGTCTTGTAAACTTATGAGAATATCTTTTTGATGCATCATCAATACAAGTTTGCAATACAGGTTTGTTTATAATCACTACTAAACAGCAAATTTCTTGAATTTTTTTTTATCTAAACAGGCCTTAAACGGGTATTTTAACGGACGGACAGTAATCGGGCTTTTAACGGACGGACAATAATCGGGCTGTTAGTGTAAACGGGCTCTAGCGGACGGAATGTTAAACGGACGGACATTAGCGGACACGGACACAAACGGGCCGGACCTGTCCGATATAACATCCCTAGTTGTTCCCAATCTTCTAGGGTTTGCGATTTGGATCCTTAATTCTCTCTCACACAGACACACCTGATTCTTTCTCTTTCTTCCTCGATTCCGCATCCAAGATGCCGCAAAGACACTCGAAGAACAACAACGATCTCGCGTACTTCACGTACGACGAGAAGAAGAAGCTAGGGTACGGAACCCAGAGGGAGAGATTGGGGAAAGACTCGATCAAGCCCTTCGATGCCTGTTCCCTCTGCTTGAAACCCTTCATCGATCCCATGTGTTGCCACAAGGGCCATGTCTTCTGCAGAGAGTGTATCCTCGAATGCTTCCTCGCCCAGAAGAAAGACATCCAGAGGTATAACAAACTCATCCTCCTTCCATTCCCACCTTCTGGGTCTTCTCTTAAACTCTTAAAGTTACCTTCTTTGATAGTTATATGTTGTTCTGATTCCTGAGTGACTGCTGTTTAGTTAGGTATCCACCTTCAGTTTCAGCTTCTTGGGTCTTCTCTTAGTGTTACAAAGTTAAGTTCTTTATTGGGTCATATGCTTCCTGTTTATAGATTTAAGATGTAGATAGAATTGTTGTGGAATACCATTATCAAATTCTGGGTTCTGATGCCTAAGTGACTGGTATGGAGTTGAATTATTGATTATTTTGAAGGAGACACTCTTGGTTTAGTTTGACACTTAAGTAGTTAAGTGTGATGTGCTTCTAATGTGACCTCAACTATAGCTCAATGAGTTCTGGTCTTGTTGTTGCTACTCCCCCATAGTAATTATTTTTCTTTTGCTGGAGTTGTTTACCGACTGGACTAGCAAAGAAAAACAGGACACGGAACTCCTATGATGTTGTTGGAGATGCTTGTCACGTTGCAATTTTGGGTTAGATGACTTATTGTTGGTTGCATATAGTTTTGTTTATGCTTGTCTATGGTAGAAAGGGGCTTAGAGTTTTGACTCTTCTAACTTGTATATTTGTTGCGACATTTGTGATACTATGTGAATGGGTCTCTTGAAGAGCTATCATTTTGTGATATATGTCTTTGCACTGTATACTAATATCTTGAGAGAAGTGATACTAACATGTAGATTTTTTTCTCAGGAGGCTTGCTGCCCATGCTTCTCAAAAGAATCAAGATAAGGACGAGGAAGAAGAGAGACTCATGTTACAAAAGGCTAGAGAGCTCGACGAATTTGATCAGCAAAACCATGGTGCTTTGCCTCGGTACAGTGACAAGAGCCAAAGCCAAGACAAGAATGGTTTCCATGGGGCGAACAGTGTGAAGGCGACTTCTTTTGAAGAAGAGGCGCTTAGGACAATGAAAGCCTTCTGGCTTCCATCGGCTACACCTGGAGCTTCAGTTAGAGTAGAAGCTCCGGAAACTCATACGGTCTGTCCAGAGGGCAAAGAGAAGCTCAAGCTTAAGAACCTATTTGCTATCCGTTTCACGGAAGATAACAGCGAAGAGGAAGAGAAGAAGGCTAAATCGTCGTCTTCAAGCTCTTATGACAAAACCTACATTTGCCCGAGCTGCAAAGTCACTCTCACCAACACGATGTCTCTTGTGGCACTTAGCTCATGCGGACATGTTTTCTGCAAGAAGTGCGGTGAGAAGTTTATGCCCGTGGACAAAGTCTGTCTTGTGTGTGACAAACCTTGCAAGGACAGGAACTTGGTTGGGCTGAAGAAAGGAGGCACTGGTTTTGCCGAGCATGACGATCATCTTGAGGCTAAAGAGTACAAGCATTTGGGTAGTGGTTCTGGTTTAGGGATGGTGAGGATGGGTAAGACATGATGATTATGGAAAGCGCATCAAATGTGTGAGTTAATGTTGTAAACAACCAAGAGACTGTTTTTCAATGTGGCTTTTCGTTCTTGTTCTTTTCATCGGATCTTTATTTGCACTTCTATTCCCTCAATACACATGTGTCTTTTCAAGGATTATTCATGTTGTTGAATTCTACAATTTGCTTATATAAAATTGAGATATGCTCTTTGAGGTGTACAAAATGTTGGACATGATCTCAAACAAAAAGACAGCTTGTAACAAAACAACAATCACATTTTCAAAAGCAGCTGTACAAAACAAATGTATTATTTGTTTCAAATCTCTTGTACGTGGTTGAGACGTTTAGCAAGTCATAGGATAGCAGTTCCTTTAGGATGCTAGAAAAGGAAAACTGCTCTCAAATAATTTTATACAATTATTATTTGCTAGGATTCTAAAAAAAAAAAATTACTATTAAATAATTAAATAATTTTAAAATATATGTTATAATATTAAATTTTATTGACATGTGTCGAGATCATGTTAATTAAAAACTTTGAAAAACTAAGATTATATAATAAAACAGCGTTTTTACTTTGTATTTAGTATAGCAAAACTTCAGATATTTTAGCCAATTATCATCAACAATGCTTTTGAGAATTGACTGAAATAAAACATGATACTAAAACGAGATTTTGCTGCCAATAAGCCAAAGCCAGGAAAGACAAGCTCCTGCAAAAATCCCGCATAGCATTGAAGCTACAAGCATGTTCCCCAAAGAACTGGATTCTGATGCCTATCAATCACACATTTATAAATTTTATTATAAACTTTGTTTTCTAACTTTATAAATATACAGAAAATCATCAATTAGAAAAAGTAAACATCTTACATTATAGATTTTCTTGGATGGACCAGTGAGAGTGCATACGGTTAGATAACCATTGGTTATTCCAAGAAATGATGTTAGGAAGATCATCCAACCCTGATCAGCATACTTAGCCGTGAAATAGAATGCAGGCACGAGCAAAATACGAGCAAGCGCACAAATTGTTATCCATGTCCCTGATTCCATCTTAAGTGGCTTGATCAGGGTAGTGTATCTCGAGAGAGCATCACATACATTGAAGCATGTAATGAGGACAAGAGGGTACCTGCAATCAGTTTTTTTTTCAAGTCAACATGAAATAAATATGAAAATTACACTTAAGGAATATATTCGTATTGAGAACATATAAATTAACAAACCAAGAATTTAGCTCATGCTTTCCCGTGTTTTCATACAGGAATCCTGGAAATATGGACAGTGTCAATGCATACGTCAAGAACAAGCTGATCAATTTGTAAATGTTCTCATGGGCCAGCTCTAAATTGCCAGCTGGCAGGACTCCTGATTCTTGAGCGGTTTCCAGCTCGTTTGATACGGAGTGTGCCTGATAATTTTGCACAATGGAGAGCTTCGGGAACATTAACACGTATATGACTACACAGAGTAACTCAATCAATGAAGATATCACCAAGAATAATACTGGATTCATCAGGAAAAAAAGTTGTGAGATTTATCACACATATAGAAATGTGTAGTGTAATTCAAATAATATAAAGGCTTACTTGCGCCTTTCCTTAGGCCATCCCGAGAATTTTGAAAGACCGCTTTGGTAAAGAGGCTCAAACCAGAAGTTATCGCTCCTGCTACACCAAGACCCGCTGCAAACGGCTGAATCAAATCACCGCTTATGCAGGAAAGATCCCCCATCATGGCACCTTCCACGAGCGCGTTCGCAACCCCAAAAGTTGCGGCTATAAAGCACAAAAGGAGGAAGGGGAACAATCCACCCTTTCCTTTGCTAACCAAGTCCACCTATCACAATATAATTGTTAAGAGAAATACCAAACGATAGTTTTAAAAATGTTTTTATCAAAAAATAACCGTAAACATTAAATAGGTTTCATTAGAAAAAAACATATTTACCTTTAGAATTAAATGATCTAAATTTATGGTTTATATTTTAGGGAAGGTGGGTTTAGGGTTTGGGGGTTAAGGTTTATAATTTAAGATATACTATATGTCTAAAGTTAAAATAATATTTTCAGAAAAATAAAATTTTAGAAAAAATAATTAAAACAAAAATTTTAAGAAAAGTTTATGAATATTCTTTCAAAAATTAAAATATATTTTATTTTCTAATATATAAAGTGGGGTATAATTATATTTTCCCTCTAATAAAACCTATTTCGGATATTTTCTTCTCTGTATGTTCTTTTGGTCATAATTTTTTTTTAAAATCTGTTAGGGTGATTTGCCCAAATTTTAATTACTCATTCTGTTTCAAGAAATGGTCACTCCCTACTTTCTGCATTACATATTTTAAAACTAAATTGAAATTTTATAAATATTCCATCTAATTGATTAGAGAGGAAGTGACTTATTTCACAACAGAAACTCATACAGTTGAAACTCTATAAAATAATAATGCTACAGTTATTATATTTTATTAGTTTATAAAATTCTTAATTTATAAACAATTCATTTTTAGGTTCACATATATTAAATGTAATTTTATATAAAATAAGAAGAATAACTATTTTTACATGTATGTAAAGATCAAAATTTATAGTATTAAAAGAAAAAACTAAAATATTTTATTATATATTATAATATAATTAAAAACAAAAATATATTAAAATATAAATCGATCAATATATTGCTCATTTAATCATCTAGTCCGATCATATTTTTTTATTACAACTAACTTTAAACTAAATAATCAGCTAAAATATAAAATTATGATTTTTAATTTATCAAACTAAATTTAGATGAACTGATATCATTTTTTTTGTTTCTTCTTTTTTTTTTCAAAATGACATATACCCATTATATTTACTTACAAATCTAAGACAAAGAAAACTAAACTAAACATAGTTTTAAAGTATTATATTTTTACCCATTTAGACCCAAAACAATTGTTCGAAGAATACCTCAATTCTATATACACCAAAATAAGTAAAATAAAAAACCGTCTGATTTTATACATAAATTATATGTATAAAACGAGAAAATATATTACTATTTAAATAATTATTTATTATATATAAGATAAATAAATATAATAATTTTTAACTAATTATTATAGTTTAATTATTTTATAAATAATTATATTTGTGAATGAGTACAAAAGAATCACATTTGAAATATTTTAGATTGATGGTTTATATGAAATTAGAAGAGTATGTTAACAAGTTTATATTAATAAGGAATATATGACAAGAGTCACTTACCGTTATTAGGAAAATGGTGCCGATGACGAAGAGGCAATAACCAGCCAATATTCTCCTTTGGTTTTTGCTTTTCTTGCCCTTAGTAACCAATGTAAATATGGTTCCCAGAACGAAAGGCTGGTATACCAAAGCAAGTACCCGAGCAGGATGATAGTTCTGCACATGTAAAAATGATAAAAGAATCCTTTATATGAAAATAAGCAAGTAATAAGTTAAGAAGAAAAAACCACTTGTTGAGAATTGTATGATATTTCTAAATTGAATATGATTATAGATACGGAATGATTTGCTATATATCACATATTTATTGCATCATCATATTTAACGTTCCTATTATACATAATTCACATTTATTAAAGCTAATATTATCTCTCATGCATTGGTAAATGATATTGTCATTGATTGATTGTTTTCATATGTCAACTTTAATTTGCATAGTTAGATATTGCGATTTTTTCCTATGTGTCCATAAATTATTTTGAAGAACACAACTGAATTACTGAGCGATCTGTATTTCCTCTTCATCAAGAGAGAATCAGGCCAATGTTCTGATCCTTCTCCTTAATTGATTTTAACCGAAAACTTTAATTCAAAAAAAATAACACAAACTGAATTATATATACAGAAAAGAATGATATAAAATGCCTCTTACAGGAAGAGAAAAATATCTTACGGTAAATTTCTCAAAAAGATCCTCAGAGAAAAGAATGATACATCTTTGGTTTTTTTAAGTTTTACAGAAAATAGTTATACATCTTTTCTTTTGCAAAAGCTAAAAGATTGACTTACAGGAAAAATCTCGTAGTAGTAGTCAGAAATTGTGAGGATGGTGTTCCATGGAAAGAGTTGGCCAATTCCTAAAAGGCAACACTGGAATTTTGCCTTCAACTTGCTCATCTTGATGAGTGAAAAGAAAGATTGTTTGATGGAGATGAGAGAAAGAGTGTGTTTTAACTTTTAAGACCAGATGGTTGAGTGACTTGAGTCTTTTATATGTAGAGAAAAAAAAAGATTATGCTAAATGTTTAATTATTTACTAGACTTTTGATCCATGCCCCCATGCGGATTTTCTTTTTGGGTTTGCAATGTTTGATGTTTATTATATCTATCTTATTAAAACAGAAACATTCTGTTGGACCTAACATTTATTTTGTAAGTTTTTAAATTAAATACACCTTTATACTTTATAGTTAAACCTACATTAAATCACTAATGTTCCTTTCTTTATACTACTATCCATGTTTCCAAACAATATACTTATTTCTTTATACTACTATCAATGTTTCCAAACAATATATTTTTATACTACTATCAATATTTCTAAACATTTCAATAATTAATCTTAATATTTTATATCTATCATTTTCTCTTTAAAATTTTGTAGAAACATCATAATTTCATAAATTGCAAAATAATGAACTTTAAAATTTGGATTATAAGATTACAAATTATGAAACTATTACAATTTAAATCAAATTAGATTACATATTGGTCATCCATCAGTTCAATCGGTTAGTCTCGGATTTTAGTGATTTTTGTTAATATGAATTTTTTAAAAGCCTAAATTGAATTGTCAGATCTCCGGATTAACCGGTATAATCACAATCGGGTTGAATTTAGAAACACTGATTTAAATGCAAAAATATTTTAAATACACTCTTTAAAAGTTACCAAAATATTTGTTAAGTTATTAGTGAAAATTTTCATCGTAAAATATTCCGCGCTTCCAAAGCGCGGGTCATAATCTAGTTTTATATAAATGTGATGTTGTTAATAATTGTTGTTAATAATATATTCTATGCTCATCTAAAACATATTTTGCGATGGCTTGTTGGCCGATATTGGACAGTTGCTAAATTGAATAGGTTTCAATCACTCGCCATTTTTAAGTGGTAGTTTTCATTGAACACTTAAAATGTGATTCTTTTTGCATGAAGCATAGATTTTTTTCACCCTAAGAATATGTTTTTGTATTTATTTTTGATAAACATAAAACCTAAAAGAATATATTTGATTTTTCAAAAATTACATATTCTTCGGCAAGAACCAATTGAAGAGTCTTTCCTACCGAATGGGGTATTTTGTTGCCAGAAATGAAGCAATTTGACTTGAGATCACTATTTACTCTTAAATGGATTTACGTTTTGAGAGGTGTGAAACTTGCATTGCTCAACCTTTTTTTTGGTTTTGATCTAGATGTGAATGTTGTTCTTCAACGTAGAATGAATGGTATATATAGTTCTATAAGTGAGATATCGATGATAGTAAAATCTAAACTAATTATTTGAAAACTTGATTTGCAAGTCGTGTAGATAAGGAATATACCAAAAGTTCGGAATATTTTGTAAATATTTTATGCCTAAATTTTATCGCATAATGATAAGTATTTAAAGTTTGGAATATACAAAGATATTGTAATCAATTGATCCTATAAATTAGTGATTAGCAAGTATTTTTTATAAATGTGATACCTTTAATTTAGGGGTTTGTTATGTTAAGTTATTAAGATAGTTAAAAATTTAGGAATAGTGAGTTGATATATTCGACTTAGTTGATATATTGTTTTAATGATAGGTGCAACGAAATCATTAGAAAATCTTTAAAACATAGATTTTATGTTTAAAATATTAAATTAAAATAAATATTAAATCCTATTGATCGATAAAACATTAGTCAACCCGAATGGTTTTAATTTTATCTAATTCATTTAGTACTTATAATCCGGTTTAGTAATGTTATTTACAGTTACAATATTATAGTTATGTATTAGTTTTGGTTGTAAGACTATTTTAATAAAAAGTTGGTAATTGATTCAACAATCTCGTTTTACTAAACTAGGTTTGTACCCTCCGCGCAAGTGCGGGGTCGTTGATTTTGTTTTTGATTTATATAAATATAATTAAGTGATGGCATGCTTTTGTTTGGTGTTTGGTTTTCCAGATTTTGTATATGTGTTTAAGGTTGTGTGAGTTAGTGTTGTTTTGTGATTTGTCGTTGTGGTTCGTAACAGAGCCCCATATTTGGTGGTGTTTATTTGATGTTTGTTTGTTTTGAAATAATTATCATTTTTTCAAATTGTGTAGTTATTTTTATTTTGTTTAGTTTATGTTGATGTGTATAAATAATCAGAAATAAATTATTAAAAAAATTAAACTATTGAAAAAAAAATCAAATCTATATATGTTTTTGGGCTTTAATGAGCAGAAAATGAACGGTGTTGTTATATACAAATGCTAATATTTTTGACCTGTAGCGGTGTTGGCTCTTAGCCGAGTACATAAGAAAACGATATTGAAGAGTTGGTGGTCAACTGGTCAACTTGCCGCCTTTGTGTAGCTGTGAATAGCCTCTGATTTTTCTGCTCTACATGTGTTTGATTCTATTCTTTAGTTGGTGTAATATATATATATATTAAGTTTTGTTTTATGTGTTTTCGTGAGAACATGTGACTTTTTCGCCCAGGAAATAGTAAATACAACAATTTTTCAGATTTTTATTTCTAGGAAGAAGAATACAATTGTAATTATTTCAGCTCTCAAACGACTCTACATTCCTCAATGATAATTGACTGGAAGATCTGTTTTTTTTTTGTAAAGGTTTGTACAGCTGTTTTAGTTTTGGTCTTTTATTTCTCCAGCCTGTCAATTTTATTAGACTTGGGACATAAATTTGAAAGTATAATATATATTTTGGAACATGTGCGTGAACCAGACATCATAGTGATTAAACTGAAAAGGGTTGTTTTGAAATATATGCGACGTTAGTTATTAAATCATTAGGTCATGTACGATTTCAGCCATCTATATATAATAGCAAACCTAATTTTGTTCTCTTATGACATCAGCATTTTTTTATAGGAAAAAAAAAGTTTGATCATACGTTTGAGTTTATCACTGCTTCTAATCCGACGGACAAGATTTTTTTATAATCACAAATCTTACGTCATCTAACTGTTTCAACAAATCGACGCACCTCTTCTATAATCGACGCACCCTTTCTCTAATTGATGCATCCTTTATGGTGACCTCTTTTGGTACCTTTTTAAACTGATTACTGATTTGAGTCGTTGTGTTCTAAGAACGCTTCTTAATCCAAGTCCCAAGGAAAAGCTTTGGATCATAATCATAATCTGCCACAACCGGCCAATTCGATGCTACAGACCTACAGTTGATTTCTAATAGATCTCGCCACGAGTCTAAACCACCACCGCTGTCACCGTTCACGGAGAGGAGAAACCAACATCATAAAGTTGATCAGAGAGAAGAGCAAGAAGAAGAAGAAGAAAGTTGTGGTGGTGACAACGCTGCCATGGAAGGAATTGAAAATCTCAAAGTCAGAGAAAATAAGATACGGAGGATAGATCATGTCATCCGATGTTGAGCCTCAACTACGCAACTTGGAAGCTTCGTCTGTTAAAGCTTCGCTGTTTCTAGGGTCGGAAGCTACAGGGGGCAGACGTCAATGCATGTCTTTCTCTAATAACATATGTTTTTCTTTCTAAATTACGTTTATAAAGCTTATGAACGTAGAGATGCGATGTTTCTAGATGTCAGTGAATAGATTGCATAGATGGTAAATGTATGCTCAGGAGAAGGCGGTTAATACTGCTTCAAATTAATTATCTACTCCTTATTTAACATGTTGTCTTTTTTTAATCTCTTGCATGTTCTCAACTTCGGTTACATGTTATTAGGCTGGTTCCACAGAGAATCAAGATATTGAATATTTATACGCTGTAGTCTGAGTAGGCTTGTTCTTGTGAATATGATTGTATCGCAGGTCTAGCATCACCCTGGGACAGTGCTGATCATCCTTGCTGGTAGGTTCAAGGCAAGAGAGGAGACTCTGATGGAGCCCTGGACGTATTTTATCTGAATAATACTTTCCTTTTATTACTCTCAGATTGTAAACAGTACAATATTGAGCACAAATCCTAAGCAAATTGCTTAAATATCCAAAACAAACTCCATAAAAACCCAAAAGCAAAATACAAATAAGTCTGCTATTTATATTACTCAAGTTTATTGTTTTCTGTTACGCTTCAATCTCAAGCTCTCCCTTGTACTTCTTCACTTCTGTCCTCTTGATCTACGTGTTGCCTTCCTCTCGTGTCCTTACGTATACACTCCAAGGTCTATCAGTCTTTGAGGCAGAGAGAAAGGTAACAATCTTCGTTGGGAAATATATCAACTTTTCTGATGAAAAACATAATACAGCTCCTCTCTTCATTCTCAGAAAGTGTTTACACAAGGGAAAAAGACGGCCAGAAGGTTGTGGACGGAGCTTTGATCAAAGCAATTGAGGCAGTTTCAAAGTTGAATACTTGATTTGGTACAAAGTTTTCATTGCACAAGGAATGGAGCCCCATAAGCTTGTTTTCAAGATTTTAATAACCTTTCATGAGCATTTTAGAGTATATGTGCACTCATGTGTTACTCCTTTTTGGTTCTTGTCCACCTACTAGATATATTTTTGACTTGTACATTCTATATATGACATTTGGTATAAACAATCTTATCTTAATTAATTTGAACTTTGAAGCAATATTTTTCAATTCTCAGTGAATCTTCAAGTAAACTGGGATGAGAGCACAAATAAATGAAATAGTTTTTTCCACAAATATTTTGTTGTAATGTGATTGATACTGATGTGGACACACATCAACAGAGGCATCAGACTAATTGGGCTAACAACCCGAACTTTACCATTATGATTTTTTTGATGCGTAGCTCGGAATTAATTTAGACAATTTATGACCTGAAAGAAATATAATTACTAATAGATTTGGAACGTCGTGAGTGAGTTCTACTGTCTCTTACGCCAATTTGCCTCTGTCCTTTTACCATTAGAATTATAAAGCTGTGTAAAACACGATGGTAATGAAAAGCAAAATTAAATATGAAACAAAAAATAAAAAAGTAAAAAGTAAAAGTTTACTATTCCCGGGCGTTAACGCACGGGACTGTTTTCTAGTTTAGATAATAGAAGAGGGTTCTAAAATAGTTTTTAAGTGTGAAATCTTCAATGTTCAATACAGATATGATAATGCTGTGTTGAAGCCCCATGTGTTTCTCAGTGAACATGTTTTAATGGATTGAGTAAACAACATATAAATTATGATAATCCTGTTAACGCTTCACAATTCTCAATTCCTAGTGGGGTCGCTATGTCACAACCCATGCCTATCTTCGCGCAACAACAGTCTCGCTGGATGGTGCTGTTGATAATCCACATTGCCCTTCACTGAGTGGAAGCATGTTGTTGGTGACCTTCTGCAATAAAGTTACGTAGGTGTTTAATTTAATTAGGAATAAGCAAAGATGATCTACACTAAGATAAACCCACCTCAGGCTGATTGTCAATGATGAGATCATACGGGACCTAATGATTTTATAACTAACAAAAACGGAAACACTCTCGCATCTATTTGAAATCAAATAAACAACTCTTTCCGGTTTAATCACTATGGTAACACAAAGCATCAAGTTACACAAACAGAGCTAGGATCAGAAACTTACAAATATTTTTTCGCATGCTGTATTACAAATAAGGTTCTTCTTTTCTTTATAGCAACATATATAACATAAGCTGGAAGAAAAAACATACATATTAAGAGAAAAGCTAAAGAACTAAATCTATTTGGCAAGATTCAGCATCAGAAAATACCTTCAGTTTAAACCTTCTTGCAAAATCTTCGGTTGAGCCAGATTCTGAAAGTAATCGGTCTTGGTAAAGATCATAACCTACCAGGGTAGAAAAAACAAAAGGATTAAATCATAATCGGGGAATAATATAATCGAAAGTGAGGGAAGATCCAAACTGATATGACAAAAACTTATAACATGGAGCTTAACATGACTAAAGTAATGCCTGACAACATTCAAATAATATTTTTTTTTTAAATGTAATGTTAGCTGTAAACACAATTAGGATGAAAAGTAAGGAAGCTAATAAGGAACCTGAAAATTTTGGTTTTAAGAAGATGCTATTTTAAGTTACGTATAACAAAAACATATGTTAGATCTCCAAATGAGAAGACATCTTTTTCTTAAGATTAACTGTAGTAACCACCATCAGAGACTGGGATTGTCCCTTGCTTTCAGGAGGCCCCTAAACGTTGTCACAGCCTCGTTCAACAAAATAAGTAGACTGTAACAGTTATGGTATACGATACGTTATAATCATTTATGTATGCAGCTAATATAGAGTAATACTGGGAATTGTATTCTGAGTGGTTTGCTTACGGGTCAATGAGGAGACGGACCACGACTCGAGTTGTTGCCGCATCATTGCTGAGATCAGATTATATAATTCAACCAACAATTAGATAATCAATTAAAGACTGTTCTAATAGATAAGTGGTGATAGATCAACGATGGCTTTACCTTTTCATCAACAAAGAGAAGTGTGATTCCCAAAACTCACAGTCGTTTTCGAGGAGATGTTATACGACCAAGACTGATGATAGAAGGTTGAATGGCAGACTGATCGAAGAAGATAAAACTGCAACTGAATATACAAAGAGTCACTGAGTGTTTTAAGACGAAGTTTACGGTCTAAAGCAAAATTCATTTACAGAATCAGATTAAACCAGTGATATAAGAATCTGAGAATCAGAATTATCAAGAAGAATCATACTCTCATGTTCGATTTTCTGACTTACTAAAACCATCAAAGCATGATCTCCGATTCATCTAATCGTACTAATGGCTTGAAAATATTATTTTTCAATCTAGAGAGATTCTCGCCACGATCACTAAATCCCGTCACAACCTCTCTCTCTTGCGTAAGATCTCTATCTATCAGTTCATTATATTTTTAATACTTTTACCTTTTGCTCATGATCCTATTTTGTTGTTTGGCGCTCAAAATTATGCTTTTTTGAGTTGTTCAATAGATTGTCTCTAGTAGCTTCGTCACTAAAACAATTGCAGATTTGGACCTCCCTGAAACTCTTCATCATATTAAAAAAATACACCGCAAAGATGAAGTCCAACATCTGATTGTGCAACAACCGTCAGATTCAACCTTTGAAGAATCAGTCTTTAGGTGGTTGCTGCCATCATGTTTGCTTCTATTAAACTGATTTATTTCCCTAGACTAATAGCTTTACCAGCATCGGTGTCTTTTTTGACTAATATATCGAAGTCCTTGCTTAATGATCTAGAACCGTGTTTGGACAAACATAAAATTTCCCGCTGTTCACTTTGTCTCAGGTGATTTGGCAAGGAAGAACCTAAGACATAACAGATGGAGAGCTAAGAAATAAGAGGATGTAGACCATTGACACCAGAAGTGATTGGTTCACTCCTTTCAGCTTCAGGTTTCTCCTAGATATATTTTACCAGATCTCTTGCTCTCGATGTAGCATTAGTAGTTGGTGGCCTTCCCATGGTAAATATCTCTTCGTTAATACTGCTTTTTCCAAAAAAAATGAGTCTTTTGTTAATATAGAAATATTACTGGTTTCAGTGTTGGGTCTTCGTTACATGTTGTGGAGAAATAGGGTCTTGAAGCATGTGAAGAAAATAACACGGGCAGAAGCATAGAAACAAGGGGTTATTGTATGTTTCTTAATTCAATGACCATGTTCTTTACTGAACCTTAATGGATTCGAAAGGTCTGACTTTTCTTTAAAAAATGTATCTTTGCGTACAGGAACTTGTGTGTTTCTACATACTGAGCATGCTTTTGACTCCTCACTTGTTAGGGTAATCTGTATAAACACAGAAAATCGACTTCTATCACAGCCAGTTTAATATTTCAAATTAGATTCTGTAATTCCTGTTTTGTCTGATTCTTGGACCATGAAATTTCTTTTGGTGGAAACGAACATGTAAAAATGATGGAAAGTTGTTATGAGAAGTTTCAGGAGCTCTGGGATCAATATCAAACATCAGCCATTCAGTATCCTCCTTGTCCATATTGGAAAAGAGGAAACTAAAAGAAGATGAGTGCCGTGATGGAGTTCATCATGGTACCTAGATGTGCTCATTGACGCCTTCGAAAAACTTGAAGCAGATGGAATATTTATTTAGACCAATGCAATTAGAGAGAGAAAAAAACATATTGTGTTCATATTATTTTTCCTCTACTATGTTATTTTATAAAGATTGACATTATATAATTTTGAAAGGTATTTTTCAAAGCCTTACAAAAGGATATAGATCTTTATAAATTGTTTATAGACTTTTTTTAATCAATTTTTGTAGACTCTTATACCTTCTAATTTATCAATAGATGCGACTACTGCTATTACTTTAAGCAAATGTTTTATATCTTCAAATAATGCATCAATAAGCCAGTCTCTTTATGCTCTCAACCAATAAAATATACTATATGTCCACTACCATAACTATCTGTATACGTTTAACTGTTCACTTTGTTTCAAACAAATAGCATTTCGTAATTTGCACAATACCACCAGACATTATTTAAACACGATTTTTTCTTGAACCAGGGGAACGGGGTTCACCAACCAATAGAAAATTGTTATTTTAAATCTAGTATCTTTTAATTTAAGGAAACAAAAATAACTTGCCAAATTATATTATGCTTTTAAAATAAATAAAAAGATTAAATAAATAAAAATAACAATAGTGCTCAATAAAGATTATTTTAAAAAATATTTATTTATAAGATTTGGAGTTTAGTGTTTAAGATTTATAATTTAGAATTTATCCAAATGTTTAGTGTTTTTCTAAGGGTTAGGGTTTACCCAAGGGTTTAGGGTTTACCCAAGGGTTTAGAGTTTAGGATTAGAGTTTAAGGTTTAGTGTTTTGTTGACAACATGTTTAGTGTTTTTTCCAAGGATTTATGGTTTACCCAAGGGTTTAGGGTTTATGATTAGAGTTTAGGGTTTAGTATTAGAGTTTAGGGTTTAGTATTAGAGTTTAGGGTTTAGTGTTTTGTTGACAACATTAATTTTTTTTTAATTCGTTTTTATATACTGTTTTTTTTTATTTTTAAATTTTATTTTGAAAAAATAATATAATTTGACAAATTATTTATTTCCTTAATTAAAAGATACTGAATCTAAAATAACAAGTTTCTATTGGTTGGTGAACCTAAAGGTTCACCCTAGAGGGTGAACCCAAGAATAACTCTTTAAACACAATATGTGAACTAGAAACCCCTACATCTATCCACCATAAGATAATTGACTTCCGTGACACATCTCATTTTTTAAAAGGGGCAACCGCCTCCACACCAATAACAACTAAGGGGTTGACTGGTTTTCCCGCTACCACCCGCAAACGCAGCTTTTGCGGTTGGTAGCGGTTGACAGCGTTTCAAAACAATCATACAAACCGCTACAAATCGCTTCAAACCGCTTCGAACCTCTTAAAATCAAAAGCTGGTTCCAGCTAGCGTTTGCGGTTGCGGGCGGTTGCGGTTGGATAAAAAAATATTAAACTTTTTTTTAAATATTTTAAACTTAAAATTTAAAATATTATAAATAAAAATATATACACATTTTATATATTAATTTAAATTCACAAACAATATAGTATTTTTTTATAAAAACTTTAAAGTAGCTATTCATCATAATTTTTAAAAGTTAATATACATACATATATAAAGATATACACATATATAAAAAAGAAATAAATATTCTTTAAAAGTTTTAATATAAATCTTCATAAAATATATTAAAACTATAACTTTCAACTACTTAAAAAATTAAAAAATAAACTTAATATTATTATTAATCATATTATATTAACAGTTATTATATTTTATCACAATAGTATGTTTTTATATTTTATAATATTATAATATGTTTATATTGATAATTTATTATTAAATCGCTGCAATGTTTCATAGTCAACCAGTCACAAACATCCCGCAAACGCAACAATTTTTAAACGTTACGCCAGTCATACAAAACACCATGTAACACTTGAAACCGCAACCACCCGCACCCGCAAACTCCCGCACCCGCAACCGCAACCGCTGCGTTTGAACCAGTCGGGCCCTAAAACAGTAGATTTTCAAATTAACCGAAAATCTAAAATTAAGAAAATTTCATTATAAATTGAAAATCTAATATAAACTGAAACAAGCATATATTATAAAACATCATTGGTTGTTATATAATATATACTAATTATTTTATGACATTATTGAAATTATTTATATATTACTTTAAAATATTAATTTTTATAAATTTATCACATTAATTTGATTTTCAATTGATTTATCTTGGCAATGGATGTAATTAATTTATTATCGTGAGAAAATTAGTAAATATAATAATATTAAAATATGATACTCTAAGAAATAAATAAATAAGTTAATATTACTTTAGCTTTTCTTCGACTATATCAAATTGAAATAAAAGTCAAAATATAAATCATTACATTTTTCTTAATTTTTTAACTTCACAATTTGTTATCTCTAACAAAAAATTACTTGTGGTCCAAAAGAACAACTTCAAACATAACTTCAAATTATTTGTATTTTACACTATGGTCCCTATATTTTGTTATAATTAATATAAATCCATAAAACTTATAAATAACTAGCACATATATAAAGATATCACACTAATACTAATTAATAAAATCTTACAGTAAATTTATAAATTATAAATATAGATACATAGCTAAATATTAAACTACAAGAAAAAACACTATATTTTGAAGCTTGCAAAACTTCATATTTGAAGTCTAAAGATGTTTTTAAACCTTAAAACTTCTTATTTTCAGGTTTATATTTAGTTTTATGTGTAAAACTAAAATTTATGAAAACAAATATAAAATATTATAAGATATGATTTTTTAAAAAGAATAAAAATGATAAACAACAAAATATCTAAAAATCATAAAATGTAATATGTAATTGTAAAAACCAAAATGCAAATAAAATTGTGAAACTTCGAATTTGGAGTTTTGAGTTGTAACACTCTATATTTGAAGTTTCACTATTAAAAACTTCAAATTTGAAGTTTTGAAGTTTTTTTTTAGGGTACAAAAAACTTCAAATATAAAGTTATAGAGTACTCCCTCCGTTTCTCAATAAGTGTCGTTGTAGAGAAAATTTTTCGTTACAAAATAAGTGTCGTTTTAGTATTTCAATGCAGAATTTATTAACTTTATTCTGTATTTTTTTTTCTATTGGTTGAGATGTATAGGTAATGATGTTTTTGTATGGAAAAAATGCAAAATTTAATGATTTCTTAATCCGTGTGTCCAACTCTAAAACGACACTTATTCAGAAACAGAAGGAGTATTTTTTAGAGATTTTTTTAATCTGTGTGAAAAATGTGAAAACAACACTTATTTGAAACAGATGGATAATTATGTAAATTACTTATTAATTGCATATATTTATGAATCTTCTCGAATTTTGTTCTCTTCTTTTTGTGTCAACAAATCCTTTTCGAATTAAAGCCGTTACGATTCACGCGAATCCTGCTAATTCAATGATTTCAGAAATAAAAGAATCTTTCACTAAAACTATAATATTTACTTAGGTTTCAGGGTAATTAAACCCTTTGCTCCTGCCTTTGAATTCGGTTGCTCTAACGTAAGTTTCTTTCTTCTTGTGTCACATCCTACCTTTGAATTAGGTTGCTCTAAGGTGAGTTTCTTTTTTCTTCTATTATAGCCTTAACCTTAAATTGTATAAGTGTCATGTGTTTGTCCTTTAGTGAGATTCCAACTCACTCGAATTCTATCTCTTAATATTCATCCAATCTTGGAAGTAATGTCTCAACTTTTTTGTTTACTGGGGATTTCATTTCATATTATTTATTAATATCGGGATATACTGCAGAATTCTCAAATTTTGATATTAAAGGTTCAGGTTTCTACACAAGTAAGAAACCCTAGGTTTTTAATGAATTAAAGTTGAAGTCAATTAAGATAGTTGAGGGCTTTAAAATCATGTCTTTAATCTGGTGGTTGAGGATCTTGGTGTGAAAGGGGAAGAGGCTGAAAGTTTGGGAACAAAGCGAATATAAAATTGATCTTTTCTAAGTTTCTGAATTTGCAGGATTTGTGATTGTTTGATGAGTAACCCAGAGGATATCCCTAGCAGACTTAAGGTAGATATATATTTCTATATTAATTACCAATTCATATAATCTACAGTGTTACTTACTTTATGATAATTAGACTTCGATAATGAACAGGGCAAGAATGTAGCACGACTTGTGTGTTGTATTCTAGGAGTAGGTTCTCTCGTTGCATGGAATGCGATGCTGACCATCACCGATTACTATTATCAAGTTTTTCCGGTATGATTCTATAAGCAGTTTTTTTACATGACTAGATTAATTGTTACATATCGGTTTAATTCAATTCATTTTTTTTGCTTGACAAATCAGAAATATCATCCTTCGAGGGTGCTGACAATCGTTTACCAATTGGTTGCGAATGTGTTTATATCAACACTTGCTTATAAAGAAGCTAAGCTCAGTACCCGATTTCGTAATATTTTAGGGTACAGCCTTTATACTGCTGGGACATTTTGTCTGATCATTGTAAGTACTTTTAATTTTGAACTAAATGTTTCCTACATGATGTACAATCCCTGTTTTTTTTATTCATTGTCTTCCGGTTTGGTGAAGTTGGATCTTGCTTCGCATGGCAGTGGAAGTGTAGGAGCATATATTGTGTTGTGTTTGATTGTTGCTCTTTTCGGATTGGCTGATGCTTTTGTACAAGGTGGAATGGTTGGAGATCTATCTTTCATGTGCCCAGAGTTCATCCAGGTTTAGTTTTGGTCTTTATTGATAGATTTTCTAGTCACCAAAATCAATTTAGCTAAAAGTTATTATTATGTTTTATCTTGTGTTTTCAGGCGTTCATGGGAGGCTTGGGCATAGCTGGGGCACTAACCTCCGGTTTAAGGCTTATTACGAAAGCAATATTTGACAAGTCTTCTGATGGTCTCCGAAAAGGCGCTTGTAATGTCTCTTCTAACTTTCCTGCAATTTTTTTTTGTTACATCTTATTATATAACTGAAGTTAATCTTAAATATCATGTGTTGTTTCTTGTAGTGCTGTTCATAGGAATAGCAACATTGATCGAGTTAGGATGTCTCATTCTATATGTGACTGTCTTTGCTAAGCTTCCTATTGTAAAATACTACCGATCCAAAGCTGGGAAAGAAGGCGCTAAATCCGTTGCCGCAGATCTAGCTGCGGCTGGCCTCCAAGACCAAGCTCAACAGGTTCCGTTCTAAATAAATCTGAACTAAAAAACAAACAAAAAACACAGGGCTGTGGTTTTTATTTAGCTAGTTAATTATCTGTTTAACTTTGATCCTCACAAAAGGTTCAACAAATGGACGAGGCCAATATCATAAGGCTAACCAAGAAGCAACTGCTACGGCAAAACATTGATCATGGGCTGAATCTTTTCATGATTTACGTTGTTACGCTATCGATTTTCCCTGGTTTTCTTTATGAGAACACAGGAAAACACCAGTTGGGCGATTGGTACGTTAGAAGCATTCAATTCATATATTTCATTATTATATATATATATATATATATATATATATTATATCGGTTATGAAAAACCATTTTGTGGGTTTCATGTGTCAATATAAAAGGTATGCACCAGTCCTAATAGCCATGTACAACGGGTGGGATTCCATCGCCAGGTTCATCCCCTCAGTCAAAATTTTAGCAATGGAATCTAGGAAATGGATCACGGGCTGCGTTATTGCGCGTTTCCTGCTTGTTCCAGCGTTCTACTTTACAGCTAAATACGCAGATCAGGGATGGATGATTTTCCTCACCTCTTTCTTGGGATTGAGTAACGGTTATTTAACAGTCTGCATCTTCAGCATTGCACCAAAGGGTTACAATGTAATGAAGCTACTTTATATATGTTTCTCCAATCGATTTGAAACTGGTTATATATGTCTGTCTCTAATTTTGTAATCTATTGAATTTCTTCTAAATAGGGACCGGAGTCGAATGCATTAGGGAACTTGTTGTGCGTGTTTCTGTTGGGAGGTATCTTCGCTGGTGTTTGCTTGGGTTGGCTTTGGCTCATTGGTAACGGCTCGTTCTAAAGCCTAACTATTGCTGCAAATTATTAGATAAATTCATTCCTTCGATTGTTGTTTTATGTTTTAATCTTCAAACTTTGCCTGTAACTTATTTTTTTTTATTAGAGCAACTTCATTTATAGTAGCTACATAACACTTAAAAAGTTTAAATACTTTTTGAGTTTCCTACCATTAAAAATGCTTCGATTACCATTCCATGATTTACAGATATTAACTAAAGAAATGTTTTGGAACCTAGAATTGATTCTTTAATTCTTCAGCTCATAAGAAAATCAGTAACCAAAACTGAGACACATTCCGTTTGAGTTTTAGGGTCATAATAAACCAAAACTGAGACACAAAACTGATATGGTGATACATATCGCAAAAAGAAAATACAAGTTTGATGTAATTAGAAAGATGATTAAACTGAAATCAGATGAAAACAAAATTTAATTTTTATCTTTCATTTTTCTTCCTGTAAAAGATGGTGTTTCATCAACTCCTAGGCCAAAACAAAAGTTGGCTCTCAAAAGGATTCAAACGTGTACAAAATAAATAATAATAATAATGAAAAAAATAAACCTTTTTAAAAAATCTAGGGAGCCATCAGTCCATCGACCGTGTAGGAAAGTGACTTCATCCAATCCGTTTTTAGCAGCATTTTCTGTAACGTCCGCATTATATCATATCCCGGATCCAGCTTCCGTTGCCAACCCTAAGAGAAGCTCAAACCTCAGGTCTTGTTTAAGATATGAACTAAACTCATCAAGAAACACAAAGATGAAAACTAAACTCACCTCGAGGACTAATGTTGTAAACATCACCGTGGAGACATTGCCGTCGATATTAACTCTATGATTCCTCATCTTCTCGAATAACTCGTGCATACAATCTGCTGGATGAACTGATTCTCCTTCTGCTGTTCCCCAGAATCTAAACGCTTCTTCTACTTCCTGTCACAATATGTGTATATATATAAACACCACAGAGATGAAGAAACTTTTGCGTGATGCAAGAACAGAGATCTATCTCACCTCGACAAAGGCCTCCGGGTTAGGACAATTCTGTTGTTTAGATAACTTAAGTGTTCGTTCAGCTGCCGTCCGACCATCTCTACGTGCAACCGCCTTGAAAAAACCGAGTAGGTTGTCTCTGTCTGTTTTCGAGAGCTCTGCAGTCATCCCTACATCAAGAAAAATAATGTGCGGCTTCTTCGATCTGAACAGACCTCTTTTAGCACCGTTCTTCCTCACAAGAATGTTCCCCGGATGCATATCTGCATGAACGAAGTTGTCCACCTGAAAAAAAAAAACAAGAATTTGATCAAAATCTTTAAAAGTTATATTATAACATTTTTGAATTAATACTCTATAAATTAACATACACTAAAAATCTCTATAAAATAATATAATTTTATAGTTTCGAACTGAATTTTTAGTTCAATTAGTATATCGATAGATTAATATTTCAGTGTAATATAAATAAACTGAAATGAAGAAAAAGAGGATTCACCAGGAGCATCTTCAAGAGAGCATTGGTTCCTATATGAGCTACTTTAGACTTAAGCCAGTCATGTCCTTCTGGTCCATCAACATAACGAGCCACGCTCTCTCCGTGCTCGAACGACTCAACCAGAACAGAGGGATGAACAAGAGGGAACACAGGCTTAGGGAAAGAGACATCTTTCCATCCACGGAAGTTGTATATAAACCGACTCAGATGAGAAGCCTCCCTGGAGAGATCAACTTGAGACAACATGTAGAGGCTAAACTGCTGCACACACTCATCCAACCTAAGCCAGTTCAAACCCGGAACGAAAGTAGTCAACTTGGCAGCCATTTTGATGATCCTAAAGTCTCTCGTCATCGTCTCCTCGACGCAAGGATGTCTGACTTTAACAGCGACTTCAGAGGACTTAACCTTCTGTCCTGGATACTGAAACTTGAGAGTGGCTCTATGGACTTGAGCTATGCTCCCCGAGGCCACAGGCGCCTGGTCAAACTCCTCGAATATTTCAGAGATCTTACGACCGAACGCTCTTTCGATAGTTCTTTTGGTGAACTCGAAGCTGTGCTCGGGAGCGTTACTGTGAAGCTTGGAAAGATGCAGACAGAGATCCTTGGAGAACAGGTCAGGTCTCGTGGCGATCCATTGACCGAACTTGATGAAAGCAGGACCAGCTTTCTCCAGAGTTCGATGGAGGACCTCGTGCCTTAGCTTCCTGAACCGTGGCCCGCATGAGAACTCCAACAACGCCATTGCGAGATTAGGAGAGAGCAGAAGAGCTAAATAGAGAGCTCTCCCTAACAGAACCACACTCTTCACCGCGGAGAGAAGCAGAGTAGAGATGATAACAAGAGGGATCTTCACGGCGATTCTGTAAAGAGAGAACTGCTGAGGAGAACGTACTATAACATGACTTGGAACCGGTCTTTGCTGCTGCTGCGCCCACGCGACTCTCCTGCAAGTAAGAGCCAAGACACCGGGTAATAACAAGTGCGAACGGGATACAGACAAGCAGAAGGCTTGAGCGAGGATGGTTATGCGAGGGAAGAAGGTCCAGTGGTGGTGGATAGAGTATCTATGAAGAAGCCATTTCCAAGAGGCTTGCTTAGCTACGTAGCTTCGTGAGAGAAGACGACTACATAGAGATGTTCCTTTACCACTGGTGACAAGGGACAATGAATGATTTTGACTGAAATTTCGGAACTGAGGGAGAACTAGAGAGAACTTAACAGAGGTTCCATGTTTGTGGTTAGAGTAGAGAGATTGTGTGTATCTGGTAACCACTTTAGTGACCAAGAATCTGCAGGAAACCATAAAAAGGATTCAACTTTATCAAAGCCAAAGAGTAAAGATTGAAACTTTGTAATCAATTTTTGTGAAATCAATCTCCAGGAAATAAGGAAGCAAAAGCAAATCGGATGTAAATAAAAAGGTGAAGCAGAGCAGAGCAGAGACGAACCTAGAGAGGAGGGTCATGGCGAGCTTGTGGAGAAGAAAGGTTTTTGCGAGTTAATTATGATTATTATCAAACCGTTAAAGGTACAGAGCATTGTTGTCTCATCGATTTTGACTCGGTCTAAGGGAACGGTGGCTCTCGCCGTTTGGGTGGGTTTTGGAGGCTGAAGACGATACGGAGAGAGAGAGAGGGAAGGGACCCACAAAAGGCGACCTCGTGGGCTTCACGCTAAAAATATTTGTCGTCGGTCCAAATAATCACGCTGACTAAATAAAATATCTTTTCTCATTTACGTATTTAGTAATATCTCGTGGCCTTACCAAAAACAAAATATTTTTTCTATAAAGGGTTAATTAGGTATATAGTCAGATTAACAATCTATCTTATTAAAACAGAAACATTCTGTTGGACCTAACATTTATTTTGTAAGTTTTTAAATTAAATACACCTTTATACTTTATAGTTAAACCTACATTAAATCACTAATGTTCCTTTCTTTATACTACTATCCATGTTTCCAAACAATATACTTATTTCTTTATACTACTATCAATGTTTCCAAACAATATATTTTATATACTACTATCAATGTTTCCAAACAATACAATAATTAATCTTAGTTATTTTATATCCATCATTTTCTCTTTAAAATTTTGTAGAAATGTCATAATTTCATAAATTACAAAATAATAAACTTTAAAATTTAGATTATAAGATTACAAATTATGAAAATATTACAATTTCAATCAAATTAGATTACATATCGGTCATCCATCAGTTCAATCGGTTAGTCTCGGGTTTTAGTGACTTTTTAATATGAATATTTTAAAAAACTAAATTGAATTGTTAGATCTCCGGATTAACCGGTATAATCACAATCGGGTTGAATTTAAAAACACTGATTTAAATACAAAAATATTTTAAATACACACTCTTTAAAAGTTAACAAAATATTTGTTAAGTTATTAGTAAAATTTTCATCGTAAAATATTCCGCGCTTCCAAAGCGCGGATCAAAATCTAGTTAACATTAAAAAAAACTAACGATTTTGGTCTTTTTTTCAACTCATAAAACTTCATTGCAAAACCAGAATATAATGGGTACCACAACCAATACGAGCAACACCAACCAATAACAAAAGAGCCAAAAACTCGGAAAAACAAAGCCTCATTGCTAAAACAGAGCACAACCCCAAACACAGAGCATTGTCACCCACCCTTTTCTTTCTCCACAATCCCTCGTAGCCAATCTGGTTCACCTCGTGCTACATAAGATTGGAGCCTCATGTCAGACATCTCGCAATCAAAAACACACAGTTCTATTTCAAAGAACACTATGAAGTTCACGACCGTAAGCTCAAAAAGAAGCCCAAACCCCGGGTCTCTCCACAACTCCCACCAACTCAGGAGCTTCGACCTCCACACACACATTCTCAAGTCTATGTGAACCCATACTTTCAATTGCCCAGAGGAGACCTACATGTTTCGCCTCTTGTAAAGAGTTGATACCACTGAAAGCACGTCGACTATGCAGCATGACCTCGCCTCTGTCATTCCTTACCATCCAACCCGATCCCGCCATACTTTTTCCTTTGGACCAAGCTACACCGACATTGCACTTCAGAATACCTACAGGAGGACGTCACCAAAAACACCTGAATTGGGATAAAATAATAAAAGAAAATGGACGATTTTTATCTATAAATACATTTAGGATAAAATAATAAAAGAAGAAAACAATGAAATATTATACTATTCACAAAAACTATTTATTATCATTGTAGAATACAATACTTTATATCGTCACACATAAAATAAAATAGCATATTGTATATCATATTATTTATATAGTTTTTACATTACTTTAATAACCAATAAAATAAAATGATAAGTATTTAGCAAAATATAAATATTTATATACTTTTTACGGTACATTAAAATGATACAATACATATATCATTCTATACAGAAATCTATATAAATGTTATTTCTTTACAAAAAAATATATTTTTTTTTCTAATTTGAACTTCGTACATGCAAATAGACATGCGAATTCTGCTCTAACTCTTTAAAATTGGCATGTAGATTCTGCTCTGATCCATTGAAATAAAGATTTTTGGTATACTTTTGTTGGGATTATGAAACTCACGTCCAACTCTTTATTGTCCGATTAATATGAAATTATCCATTTTGGATCTATGGAGCTGGTCCGCATGAATTTATTTTTGATTTTCTTCCTAAAAGACCTCGTTCTAATTAGAGTTTGACATCTTTTTATATATTAGACTTTCTTTTATTTAACTTCCAATATGAGACTTATTTTTGATATCTCTCATTCTCCCTCTCAAACTAAAAACCACACTCATCTCGTGTATTTTTCCTTTAGTGGGTCATCTTAGCACCACCTTGTAACGATAATTGCAGGGTTTCACTTGATAATGTATTCTATAACATCTCGTTTCTTTGAGAATGGTCTCCCACAACATCACATGTTTCATGATCTTCTAACTAGTTTGCCACAAACCTCTTCTCCCACCTTGGAAGGTCTCATTCCTACTCGAAGAGTATTTTGGTCTTTTTGTAAATCTTCGTCAAATAGCTCTGATACCAATTGTTGGGATTGTGAAAGTCAATGTCTAAACTCATTATTGTTCATTAGTACGATATTGCCCACTTTGAAACTAAAGGCTGGCCCGCATATAATTTACTTTTGGATTACTTCCCAAAAGAATCTGTTCTAATTAGAGTTGGACATCTCTTTATATATTAGATTTTTCTTTGTATAACTTCGGATGTAGAACTTAGTTTGATATCTCACATTCTCCCCCTCAAACTAAGGACCACACTAAAATCTCGTGTATTTTTCTTTTAACGGATCATCTTGACACCACATTGTACCAGTAATTGAAGGTTTCCTTTGACAATGTATCTTCTATAACATCTCGTTCATTTGAGAATGTTCTCCCACGAAACACATGCTTCATGATCTTCTAACTAGTACGCCACATAACTCATCTTATCTTCCACCTTGAAGGGTCTCATTCATACTAGAAAGGTATTTTGGTCTTTTTGCAGATCTTCTTCAAACCATTCTAATACCAATTGTTGGAATTATGAAAATCCATGTCTAACTCTTTATTGTTCGATTAGTACAATTTTTTTTTCACTTTGGCTATAAGAGTCTTGCCCGTATCTCGAAGGGTATTTTGTTCTTTTTTCATATATTTTTCAAACCGTTCTGATACCAATAGTTGAGATTGTCAAATCTCATGTCCAACTCTTTATTGTCCAATAAGCATGATGTTGTCAACTTTGGACATATGGGGCTGGCCCGTATGGATTTACTTTTGGTTTCCTTTTCAAAATACCTTGTTCTAATTGGTGTTGGACATCTCTTTAAATATTATAATTTTCTTTGTCTAACTTCTGATGTGGGATTTAGTTTGATATCTCACATTCTGCCACTCAAATTAAGGACCAAAGTCATTTCATGTATTTTTTTCTTCAGCGGATCATTTTGGCACCACCTTGTACCAGCAATCACAGTGTTTTCTTTGAGAATATGTCTTATATAATATTTCGTTCCTTTGAGAATTTTCTCCCACAACATCACATGTTTCATGATCTTCTGACTAGTCTGCCAAAGACCTCCTCTTCCACTTTGAAGGGTCTCATTCTTACTCAAAAATATTTTGATCTTTTTGTAGATTTTTGTCAAACCATTCTAATATTAACTGTTGAGATTGTGAAATCCAATATCCAAACTCATTATTGTTCATTAGTACGAAAAATTTTGGGTTATTTTATCTTTTTATATATATATATATATATAACCATATCATTTCCGTTAGAAATATGATCACTCAACTAATTATATTTTTTCTAGTTATATATGGTTCGATTTCTCTTTTGGAAAGGAATAACTTTTTTTGGAGGTCTTGAAATCATGAATAGATTTTTTCTTATACACAGAAAAAATAATTTTCCATGATAAAAAGATTCAACATGAATAATTTGTTGCAAATAAACAATGAATATTGTTGATTTTTTTTTACTGTGGAAGTGTTTTCTCGAATATTTGATCAAAGAAGATAAAATTTGGTGCTCGATCGAAAATCAGAAGGAATTAGATGAATCACAAAGAAAAAGGGAGAGAGCAAAGCAAAACTTAGTTATATTCTAGTTTCAAGAAAAAGAACTTTAGTTCTATTTCAACACAATTTTTAATGGGTGAATTTATGTATTGAGAAAAAAATTAAGCAAATGACCATGTCATAAAATGAGGGGGTGATGTGACAATTTGACATGAAAACGGACCACTTTCTCTTTTCGTGTGTGAGCGTTTACCAATTACATCGCATAAATATACTAAACTATATTTGTTAGACATATAATATGGAATATAATACACCAACATATTATCACAATAAATAGAATAATATACTTTGTTGTCCAAAAAAAATAGAATGATATACTATAATATTAGCAAATTATTGCTCTGAATATACGTTAAACCAGAATAATATACTATTTTAATATATTCAGATATTGTATAGTACAACCTTTTGTACTACAATTTTTTTTTTTAAAATCCTTTTAAAAAAAGTTCCAAGTTATAATATACTTAGAAAAATATGTATGTTTTTATCAACATCACATGCTTCATGATATTCTAACTAGTACGCCACAAAAATCATATTATCTTCCACCTTGAAGGGTCTCATTCATACTAGAAAGGTATTTTGGTCTTTTTGCAGATCTTCGTCAAACCACATGCTTCATGATCTTCTAACTCGTACGCCACATAACTCATCTTATCTTCCACCTTGAAGGGTCTCATTCATACTAGAAAGGTATTTTGGTCTTTTTGCAGATCTTCGTCAAACCACATGCTTCATGATCTTCTAACTCGTACGCCACAGAACTCATCTTATCTTCCACCTTGAAGGGTCTCATTCATACTAGAAAGTTATTTTGGTCTTTTTGTAGATCTTCTTCAAACCATTATGATACCAATTGTTAGAATTATGAAAAATCATGTCCAACTCTTTATTGTTCGATTAGTACAATTTTTTTTCACTTTTGCTATAAGATTCTTGCCCGTATCTCGAAAGGTATTTTGTTCTTTTTGCATATCTTTTTCAAACTGTTCTAATAACAATAGTTGAGACTGTAAAATCTCATGTCCAACTCTTTATTGTCCGATTAGCACGATATTGTCAACTTTAAACCTATGGAGCTGGTCCGCATGTATTTACTTTTGATTTCCTTTTCAAAATACCTTGTTATAATTAGTGTTCGACATCTCTTTTTATATTATACTTTTATTTGTCTAACTTCTGAAGTGAGATTTAGTTTGATATCTCACATTCTTCCACTCAAATTAAGGACCAAAGTCATTTCGTGTATTTTTTTCTTCAGCGGATCATTTTTGGCACCACCTTGTACCAGCAATCACAGTGTTTTCTATGAAAATATGTCTTATATAATATCTCGTTCCTTTGAGAATTTTCTCCCACAATATCACATGTTTCATGATTTTCTGACTAGTCTTCCACATACCTCCTCTTCCGCTTTGAAGGGTCTCATTCTTACTCAAAAATATTTCGATCTTTTTGCAGATTTTTTTCAAACCACTCTAATATTAATTGTTAGGATTGTGAAATCCAGTATCCAAACTCATTATTGTTCATTACTACGAAACATTTTGGGTTATTTTATCTTTATATATATATAAAACCATATCATTTCCATTAGAAATATGATCACTCAACTAATTATATTTTTTCTAGTTATATGGTTCGATTTCTCGTTTGGAAAGGAATAACTTTTTCTGGGGTCTTGAAATCATGAATAGATTTTTTGTTATACACGGAGAAAATAATTTTCCATGATAATAAGATTCAACATGAATAATTTGTTGCAAATAAACAATGAATAGTGTTGATATTTTTTACTGTGGAAGTGTTTTCTCGAATATTTGATCAAAGAAGATAATATTTGGTGCTCGATCGAAAATCAGAAGGAATTAGATGAATCACAAAGAAAAAGGAAGAGAGCAAAGCAAAACTTAGTTATATTCTAGTTTCAAGAAAAAGAACTTTAGTTCTATTTCTACACAATTTTTAATGGGTGAATTTGTCCTATTGAGAAAAAAAAATTAAGCAAATGACCATGTCATAAAATGAGGGGAGTGATGTGACAATTTGACATGAAAACGGACCACTTTCTCTTTTTGTGCGTGAACGTTTACCAATTACATCGCAGAAATATATTATACTATATTTGTTAGACATATAATATGGAATATAACACCGACATATTATCACAATAAATAAAATAATATACTATGTTGTCCAAAAAAAAATAGAATGTTATACTATAATATTAGGAAAAATATTGTTCTGAATGTACGTTAAACCAGAATAATATACTAAGTGGGGTGGATCGTTTTACATGTAATTCCTTGTTTGCTTGTAGTGTATCCGCCTTGTTCTGCATTCCTTTGTTAATAGAGGAAGTAGTTCGTAGAATGTTTAAAAACAATTGTATGTTTCATAGAAATGACAAAATGGTCCATAGTCAATACGTTCCAGTGATTAGTAAGGAGATAGATTTGAATTCAGTTGGCTTTCACCCGCGCAGGTTCAAATCATGTGTTAACGAAGCCTTTTTTCTTCAATTTTGTGCTCAAAATGGAACAACTTGCTAACGATTGGAGTACCTAGCATAACTATACGACTCTCCTCAACAATCCAAAATGTCTACACATTTCTAAAATGTGTAATTAATAGTATCAAAGAGGCAAGAATATTTCAAATATAATCATAAAAAGGATTCTTCATATAACACAAACAACGATGACCTAAGAAGATTAACGTAAACTTCACAAGAAAGTGTATAAAACTTAAGAAGTGGTTTTAAGACACTATTTACCGAGTGTTAAGAGCTTTGGCTTGTGGCTTCTGTTTCGCACTCCTGTATTAAAAAGAAGATTAGCGGAAGGGACGATTTGATGAAATAAAAGATGTCTGGATAGACAGAAATGGAAATAGAGAGGCAGACAAGTTGGCAAAGAAAGACATCCACGATAACAATTCTTTCTATTTTCATTATTATGTACCAAGTTTGTTTCTCGTGAACTTCACAATGACTATGTTTGTTCCATTCAAAATTAATAAAGATCAAGAGTTATTAAAAAAAGAAGAAATAAGAACATTAGCGTATAATTTCAATGAGAAGAGGGCATAAAATAGAATAATCAGTTGGAACCGTCGAGGGATTGGGAGCTACCTCACAGTTCGACCCCTTACGAATAGCATCGTCCAGGACTTGTGTTCCTTTCTGAAATAAAGAATAGGAAGCTATTGTTGCAAAATATTTAGGCTGACTTAAGATTTGATCATTTGTTTACTGTTGAAACCAGTCATCAAGATACAAGCTAACCAGTCATCAAAATACAAGCCAACCAGTATTTATAATAATACTCAAGAAAAGAAGATGGAGTTAGAGACCTTATTTTTAAGCCATTCTGCAAAGTTCTCAGTATGATTTTTCCATAACAAAGTTTCATTTCTACCAAATCGAGCATCCTTAGTTTGTAACTCTTCCAAATGCATCTTAATTTTAAATTAAACAACAGTATATAAAAAAAAAATTATAAGTAAAACTAGTAGATGAAACATAGATAATAACTTACTCAAGAAAGGGATCCAAAGATGCCATGTTCATTATCACATAGCGATGTGCAATGTCTTTATCTTTATCTGAAAGAGTAATCTCTATACCCTTCTGCAGAAGTCGGCCTTCAACCACCATTCTGTCAGCCTCAACATCTTCATTACGATTAACTGCTTCTTGAACTGGTACTGAATCTTTAAAGAACTCTAAACAAAATGTAACACATTCTCCAGCTAATTACGCCTCAGCCATATATGCTTCTGGTCTTGCATAATTTTTAACAAAGGCCTTTAATGTTTTCATGTACCTATAACTCAGTCAGAAAATATAAATATTAGTCAAACATCATTAATGCAGAAAATACATATATTGAAGCAAATGAATACATCAAACCTTTGAAGGGATACATCCAGCAGAAGTGTACTGGTCCTCCCAAGCGTGCCTCTTTTGATAGATGTACTGGAAGGTGGAACATGATATCAAAAAGGACTGGAGGGAAGAAGCGCTCCAGTTGACACATTGTTTCCACAAACTCTGTCTCATTACTTTTCTTATTCATTTCACATCTTAAAACTTTGCACCTTGGACAGCTTTCTAGGTTCTCATACTTCTTCCTATATAGTATGCAATCATTCTTGCAAGGATGAACGTAGCTGAACCCAAAGATCTTCAGAAATTTCTTGATTGCAGCTAAACTCTTGGGAAGAAAATTGTCTTCAGGTAGCAAATCCTCAAGTAAAACCAACAGCTGATCAAAGTAGTTCTCCGACACACCACTTTTAACCTTGAATCAGTAAAGTCCCATGATAGCTGAAACCTTCGTGTGCTTGAGATAATCCGAGTACAATGGCGTTTGAGCGTCTCTTAGCTTTTTTTCTGAACTCAGTTTCCTCTGGTGCTTCATCATCTTCACTGTCAGTTGTCGGATTTGGACCACCTTCATCAATGGAGAATGCTGTCTTAAACAAATCAAATGCCTCTGTTTCATATTGAAGAACATTGTCTTCTGCAAAATCTTTTTTTTCACCATGAATACTCCAAGAAGAACTCTTATTATTAATATCCATACCCCTAATCACCAAATGCTCCACAACTTATCCAGTGACTGATGGCTCAGATTGGGCAGTCTCTACAAGGGCATAGCATTTCAGACAGACTCCCCAATCTTTTTGCTGACGAATTCACGAAATTAGTTGCTCCTTCAGGGTACTCGTGACTATTCCTACAAGAATCAGACAAAAGAAGTTAGCTTTCTTTCAATCGGCGAGTACAAGTGAGCTCGAGAGATTTTAGGTTATACCTTAGAAACCAAATCTACGTCTTATCCATTTGCTTTCTTTCAATCGGCGAATACAGGAATGGCTGGTGCAATTTTAGCTCGAGAGATTCATTTGCTTTTTTTAGGGTTTGTTTAGATCAAAGCTCTCGAGACATAACACGAGATGTTGTGTTCTGAAAATTTTCAAGTAAACAGAGATGGAAAAAATGAACAGTTGTGATCAAATTTATGGAGATAAATCGAATAGTGTAGCATTAATCCGACTGCAATCTTAGTAGTTACTCCTCATTGGCTCAGAAAAGAATGGCTCAGATCAAAGTTACCAAGACGAATCAAGGGTGTAGGATTAATCCGTGTGCAATAAAAAAAGAATGGCTGAGATTGAAGTTGGCGAGACATATCCATCGGCGTATGACTCGCCAAGTCGGCAATTTTGGAGGTTACTCCTCATTGGCTCAGGGTACTAATTTCGTTTGAATTCTGAAAATTAACATATAAAATAGGATATTAAGAAAATAATATATAAATTAAATCTTAAAAAATAAAATATCAGTATTTGAATTTTTTTAAAAAAATTTCGTATAAATTAGAATTTTTTAAATGAGCTTTTATAAAATTGAAAAATCTAACTTATATGTTCATAAACACTACTACTTATTTGTATGTACAAAGGCTTTAGAGTATAGGGTTTGAACAAATGAGTGTTTATAAAATTTATAACTAATCAGTTTTATGAAATTAAGATTACAATATCATTTTTAGAATGACCAAAATTGTGATATCAGGAACAATTAGGGTATAGGGTATAGGTTTGTACTTTAGGGTTTGGGATTTTCATTTTAGGGTATAGGGTTTTAATTTTTGATCTTATCGTTTGTGATTTTAATTTTTAAAGCTTATGGTTCAATGTAAAATTATGCACTTTAGGGTATAGAGTTTAACAAGCTAAACATTTTCACACACAACTTTATATCATAATATCACACATAGTATTTGTTTTTGTATTTAACCATAACATAATATTACACATGATTTAACCGAGCATATAAGAACTTAAACATTATACTTAAACATTCTATCACACACTAGAAATACATAGCTGACATAACAACTTGAAAACTGTTTCAGAGGAAAAAATTTAGACAAACTTGATTTTGTCATTTGGCCATGCCACAACCGAACCCATTGCATCAGATATGTATTCAATTTCTGAATTTGGCCTCCAGATTTTTGCATTACCGATCTTAGCCATATCAATGCACACCTTGCTTCCATTTGGATCTAGGGGTACAAAGTGGCACAACTCATTCGGATCCGTTGAAGCTACTCTTCCTTCAACTACCTTACGTCCAGAGTTATTGCAATGCAAGAGAATACACTTCTGCTTTGGACTTTTGGTCGAACTAGTGCTGCATGGACTCTACAACTCAAACAAGATGATAGAAGTAAGTTCCAACATCAATTAAGGACTCAACATCAATCATCAGACAAAGAAATAAATTAACTTCATGTCAATAACATACCACTGCTTTTTTCTTGGCTGGTTTCGAAGGTGATGCTATTTTCTTGCATGCACATTTAGTAGGTGTTGCTTCTGTAGCGGTTGTAGGCATGACTTCAACCTTTAGGACTGGCCATGCTATTTTCTCGCTAAGTGCATCACCAATCAAGAACATATTAGCGGTTGGCCTCCACAAATATGCCTGATCATTGAACACCTTCACAACTTCGATATGAACAGCATTGGGATCTAGAGGTATATTTGTTAACCATCTCTTTGGATTTAGAAGAGCACACTAGACCTTCAGCAATAACCTCATCCTCGTCATTGGTCCAATCATATATCTTGCATCTTCGAGATTCACCTTCCTTGGTTTTGGTTTGTTAAAATGTTAGAAGGTAATGATTAGAGATAACACAATTGTTGTAAGAAGAAAACAAGATTTTAAATTTTACCATGGATATATCTTCAGAGCAGTTTGGATCCCTTGGCCAAGCTATTTTGTATCCCACAGCTTCATCAAGAGTTAACACATCCGTGGTAGGCCTCCAGAGTGAAGCTACTGAGCTTAGTGCAGACTTAACTACGAGAGCCACTGCACTAGGACCAATGGTATACGACCAATTTTGAACCTCAGCTCAGCAAAGCAGAATTCTCCTTCACCAACAACAACATCTTCTGATTCAATCCAATCCAGTATTTGTACTCTGACTCCTTCTTTGAATCCACCACTACTTTCAGATGTTTCAGCATCACCATTACTTTTATGAGAAAAGGCAAAGGAAATCGTAAATGTCTTAAAACTAATTGACCAAATGTAATGAAAAGAATTACTTTCTTCCCATCTAAGTTTCGCATCATCCCCTTTAACTCTTCAATCTCACTTTTCATTTCTGCAATCTTTGTGTCTCTAAATTGCAGAAATGCTAGCTTAGTAGCAGTAATCCCTCTACCAAACCCACTTACTCGTCCAAGTTTGTCTTTTCCCAAAACCATGCTCACAGCATCTTCCCTTATGTTATCAACAGCTGATGTTTAGTCCATCTGATTGTCAAGTGACTGTATTTGTTCCTGATACATTCACTTAAACACAAAATAATTCATTGACATAATCTATTAATTATACACAATATATAACTTGCATAATTCTTACAATAGTTTCAGCAAACTGGGGCTTCACAGGTCTACCATCAGCATGAGTGTGTCCCGCAATCCATACCTTACTCCTACTCCTACTCACCTTACTTGGGTCTTTACTCTTTTTTCTATATAAAAACAGACATATATCAGTACCATTTTAATCTAACAAGCTGTAAAATATATAGATGTTTGACTGCTCTTTTACCATATCTTCAGCTAAACGAAGTATTCCTTTGCAGCTGGTGGTGTGAGGAATCTGATTTCTTCTCATCTCTCTGTACTTGTTACTCATTTTCTACAATATAAATATGACAGTGATTAAATCTATAAGACATGACCTTTAAAGATGAAAGTTACTTAGTTGTAGATAACTCACCGTGAAAGTTTTGGTAGTTTTGCTCTTAACCCAAGAGTTTCACACTTGAATGGATGGGATGTTGCTCGGTTTTAAATCTATTCTCTCAGCTGCAGTCTTCGCAGCACGTACTTGTGACACCAGCCTCGACTTCCCAGCCCTCCACACATTTCCCAGCTGCTTGAAAATAACAGCTTTCTGCCACTCTTCTTGCAAATTAAACCTCTCATGCATCAGAATAAGCAAAGGTCAAAGATGTTTATAATTTCATCTTGCGGTTCAACAAAACATATTAATGTATATATACAAACCTGAATTTCTTCCAACATTGTTGCTTTAGTCGCTGCAACAAGATTTCTCCAATTAGAAAGTGTAACCAGAACATGTTCCCTCACAAGAGGACCAAGAAAAGACAATAGTGTTACTGAACCAGGTCCAATATGATCACCAAAGTCATTGAATGTGACCATAATTTTTTCATTGGGATTTTCAGCCACTCTACGCATCTTTGTTGGTCCTCTTTTATTTTTTTCTTTCACTTCATCCCCTGCTAGCTCAACTCCTTCAGTACTAGAAAAATCTCATCATCTTGCGCATTGCTAACTCCATCTTCTCCCATATTGAGAGCTTCTTCTTCGTTCTCTTTCTCATTACTAACTCCATCTTCTTCCATATCGAAAGCTTCTTCTTCGTTCCCTTTCTCAAACTCCATCATCTTCCATATTGGCCGCTTCTTCTTCATTCTCTTCCCCACTGACTGCTCCATCTTCTTCATCCTCTCCTTCTATCCCAGCATCGTCTTTATCTTCTTCAGACATTTCCTTCTCAGCCTGATCAGCCTTATTTTCTTCCACAACAGCACCATCTTCCGGTGTTACAACTTCTACCTCATCATCTTGAGCAGCCACTTTCTTGATTCTACTTCTTCTTCTCATTGGCATTAGAACTAAATTATTTTTTTGGGAAGCCGTTTTCTTTGCTGTTCTTTTCTTCACTTTTAGTGTTGTTGCAGAAGCAACTTGCGGAGTTGGATCTACTACCACCAAGCCTTGATTACGTCTACTCCGACGAGAACCAACTTGTCCTCCTCTTGTCTTTGCCATTTCTGAAACTGATAAACAAAGAACAGATTCGATCAAAGTAAAATCAAAACCCAAAATCATATTCAAAATCTAAACCAAACATCATAAACTTGGTCATGCATGTTGTTAACATAAACTAAGAATAGAAACCCAAAATCGAAATCGGCAAAATCACAAACTTTCACATCAATCAAAATCGAAAACCACAATCAAAATCAGAACCTAAAATCAAAAGAGATTAGAATCGAAGAGATACAATCAACATGCAATCGAAGAGATACAATCGAAGAGATACACAAACATAGAATTGAATAAAAGAGATAAATCATGGAGGAAACTTTCTAATCTAAACTGAGAATCAAATAGAAACTCATACCAATTGAAGCCTCGATTCGAGAGAACTCTCGGGATTTTCTTCGAAACTAAGAAAAACAAAGAGTTTCAATTATAGGGGAATGTGAAGATAGTGAAGAGAAATGAGTTTTGATTTTAACTTAAGTAATTTTTAAATATATTTTTCATATACGATAGCATTTATTTTTTTATTTGCAATAGTAAATCGCCTCCACTTACCAAATTAACGCGGCTGAATTATTTTTTTTCCTGCGATTACAAACATAAATTTTAGAGAATCTCACTTGTACTATACTCCCTCCGTTTCATTTTATTTGTCATTCTAGACTTATGCACACATATTAATAAAACATGTGATTTTATATATTTTCAAAATAAAAACACAATTACCTATACACTTAACCACATTTCAACCAATAAAAAAATAAACTGAAGAATCTTATTAATAAATTTGCATTGAAACGAAATTTTTTTCTTAGAACGACACTTAAACTGAAACGGAGGGAGTAGAAAAATACATTAGAAATTGTCTAACATGATAGGTGACAGATCATAAACGCATATATTTTGATTCATGAAAGTTGACAAACAATATATTATTATTTTTATTTTCTTATTTTTAAGATATTTCTTTAGATATTTGCTTCAGAGTTTCTCTATAATATGATAGGTGTCAGATCAAAAACGTATATATTTTGATTCATGAAACAAATAAGTAAATCCTTTGGAGGAAAACAAGCCGTGTGTCTTTGTAATTCTCTAAAGCTTAGAAAATTAGAATCAAAATAATTTATAAGTTTTCTACAGAAAAAGGAATAAGGCTTTTAAGCATCAATCAAACAAGCTTATAGCTGAAGACACTAAGAATTTGTCTTCAAATAATGCAAGAAATGACGAAACTTGTTCGTCCTTTATTGTACATCTAAAAGACTGAAAATTATGCCCATAATGTTTTCTTTTGCCTTTTATATTCATTTTATTTATTTTTTTGCTAAAAGATTTTTTAACCTGGTTAAATCCAGAGGAGTCGTAAGTCCGCGGATGGACTCTTTCTTCAGGGCATTCAACTGGGTCCTAAAGCATGGATCAATATTTGCGTTAAGTGAACAGAACAGTGTAATTTAGTTTTGCATAGAAGGAGGATCAAACCTGAAACATGTTATCGTCTCAGGTCCGTCCACTGCCACTTACCACAAGACCCGTTCAATGTTTTCTTTTTGCCTTTTATATTCATTTTACATTGTACATATCTTTATTTTTTTTAGCGCATGGCATAGCTTGTCAAAATCCGTTACAAAATTTATTCTAACTGATCCACAGTTGAAAGTTGAAACTAGTGATTCGAAATATATTCCGGGTTTATGTTACATCTTTCTTATCTGTAATATTAATTCTGATATTCCAAACTACCTCACTCGTTTATATAAAGAAAAATTGCTTCAAATACTAGAAATTGTTTCGTTTTCAAAAAAAAAACTATAAGTTGGTTACTGCTTTCAAAAAACATTCAACCAAAAATATCATAACATTATATTTCCAAACTACCTCACTCGTTTATATAATTTTTTTTTTTTGAAACAAAGTTTATATAAAAATTGCTTCAAATACTATAAAGTTGTTCCTTTTCAAAAAAAAAAAAACTATAAATTGGTTACTGCTTTCAAAATACACTCAACAAAAAAATATCATAACATTATATTTGAGTTAAGGGTTTATTAATTATTTTTTAAGGTTTAACATTTAGGGGTTGAAAATACCAACACATTTTTAAACCCTAGCTTCGTAACCTACGTCTATGCATGGCATTAATTAAGTTTGTTTCTCAACACACGAAAGCATGACACTAGGTTGAATACTGGCTGGCTCTACAGGCTAATTTTGTTGGTTTGGACTTTGGAGCAAACCATGGGCGAATCCAGGGAACATTTTAATGGGTGCATGTAGATAAAACGTATTATTATACACATATTTGTAAAAAAAAATGTAAAAGGGGGTGCATTGCACTCCCAACTATAATAATTACGGGGACAAATGAACTAATGTAAGTTATAATAATTTAGGGAAATTGGGCTATATTACACGACAAAAACACCTAATTCATTGAATAGCTATTTTCCCTAACGATTCTATATACACCGTTAACTTTATAAATTAATACTGTATTGTCCTTTATTGCAACCGGGGAAACCTGAAACAAAAAAAAATTAATATTATCCAAAGGTAAATTGTGGCTCTACATCGTCACCTCCACCAAATTTACCTTGAATTGTTGGTTTTTTCATTCTCTGTAATCGCGTTTTCTTTTCTCGTTTGAGATCATCAGTAATGGAAAGAGCATGTCACACCGTCTTCAAAAGGTGAAGAAAATGCTACCACTGCGTTCCCAGAAAAGTTTTGTGGAAGTAAATCTATGTCGCATGTAATAGAAGATGAACAGTGTTTGGTATTGTATTATATTCTATTATATGCTTCATATAGAATAAAAATATAAAAAATATGTATTCTCATGTTTTGTTATGAGATAAATCTGTTACTGTTTTGTTATTATATTCCATTCTATTTGATGGTTACTAAAAGTAGAAACAAATTGGTATGGTTGAGATTAGCATTAACTTTTTTCATTCAATCATATATATTTTATAATTTCACCAATATGTGCTATGTTATGTTATTATGTTCCATTCTATGTGGATTTTGGGTTTATATTTGAGTTTATGATTTATATTTGCATTTAGGGTTTACTGATTAGAGTTTAGAGATTAGCATTTAGGGGTTGGGGTGAGGTTACGATAAGGTTTAGTGAATATATACTCGATTGAGATAGTTTAGTATTTAGAGATTGTAGGTGTAGTTTAAGTCATATACTATTTCGACGATATGGAATAGAACACTTGTTTTATATGTGAAAAATATTTTGATATTTGGGTTTAGGGTTTACATTTGGATTAGGATTTACATTGGGATTAGGGTTTAGTGATTAGAATTTTGGGTTTAGTATTTATAAGGTAAGAGGGTATGATTGAAATCAACATTAATTTCTTTCATGTAATCATAGACATTTCATAGTTTCACCATTTGTGTTATGTTATTTATTATGTTTCATTTTATTTGGATTTAAAGTTAATATTTGAGTTAATGGTTTATATTTAGGTTTAGGGTTTACTGATTATGATTTAGGGTTTAGTGTTCTATTTTATTTAGAAATATATTTTGGGTTTAGAGTTTACATTTGGATTAGGGTTTAGTGATTAAAATTTAGGGTTTAATATTTATAAATGTGGGGGTCATCATTAACTTCTTACATGTAATCATACACATTCCATAATTTCACCAATATACTATGTTATTTATTTTGTTCTACACTATTTTGGGTTTATGGTTTATATTTGGGTTTATGGTCTATATATTATTTAGGGTTTACTGATTAGGGTTTATGGTTTAGTATTAAAGAGTTGGATGAGACTGGGATAAGGTTTAATATCTACGGATTTGGGTTGGGTTATGTTCAGTATTTAGAGTTATAGTCCTTTACTACTTAGATGATATGGAATAGAAAACTCGTTGTATATATATGTGATCAATAAAATTATACGTGAATGGTTTATGCTTCGTTCAAAAAACAACGACGTCTCTTAATTTATAAACTGTAACTGGTAACCTGTTAAATGAGAGAGCAAAACCGGTAGAATGAGTACAAAAAGCTTGACACTAAATTATGTCAAAATCATTGCTATTGACTTAATTACATATTGAAATATGGCTATATCACCAATAAACCCTACAATTTATATGTGTATCATAAAAATTATCAAAATTTTATGGGTGCACTTGCACCCACAAGCACCAATGTAGATTCGACCCTAAACAAAACCAACAGTTCCAATGAGGTACAATCAAGAAATGAAAAACATTATGAATACATACACTACCATAAATTTACACATACGTAGATTAATTTACTTCAAATAACCGTCTAATTATGCATGGGATCTGTTAAGTATTTATCAAGTTGGATATCTCCGTAAGAATTAGTTCTTGCAATCATATATATTTTTGGTGGCATTTGATAGATTAGGCACATACATGTTTCTATAATAATTTAGAAATAATATAGATTATAAATAATTTATTTAAATCACGAAGAGAGAAGCGAGAGAAAAACTCTCTCGAATCTTTCTCCTAAACCCCTTTAACCTAGCTGCTGTTTTTCCTTTTTGCCTCCTTCCGTGGCCGTCGGTGGTCTTGAATCATTGGTCGCCACCCCAAATCTCTCCCTCAGTCCAAATCTCATACTTGTTGAGCCCAGATTCACACACCTCATCCTTGCTTATAAGTTCTAGTTTTTCGTCTGGATAACGGCTGGATCCGGTGAACCAAATCAGTCGACTGTACCCAGCTTCTCCGGAGTGATGGCGAGTTGGTGACTGACTGCAGCTCAGTAGGCAGCTCCGATTTGAAGGTAGATCTATGGTTTTGTTTTCGGGGGTCTGGATCAGACTTTCCTTGGAGGCTTCGCCGGTGCTACAAGGTCTTGCTGCTTCTGTTTTCAGATTAGCTTCACCTCATATGGCCCCCTTTATCTCCATCTCTTGGTTGCTTGCTAGAACTTCCCCATTCTGAACCTGGGGTCTGAAACGAAAGGCGATGTTGAGGGCTTCGCTGGGGACTTCTCCTCTGTTCTGCCTTCGCAACAGCCACCATGGCGATTTGAGGATATCAGATTTTTCTGTTGGACAAGATAGCTCAGTGTCTGTCGTTCTCTGTTTTTTCTTTGCATGTGACGAGTTTTATCATCTCTGTCTGTTGATGGAAGTTCATTCTCCTCTGTTTCTTTAGTTTCAGAAGAAAGATGTATGATGTGTCGTGCCCTTCTTGTGCTATGCTCGTTTTGACGGGACCGGAGTTCAGCCATATATTCCTCCACTTATGTCTACTAGTATTTCACCAGTGCTTAAACTACAATCATTTTGGGGTCGAGTTAGATTCTCATGGCCCGGTTTGTCACCTTTCGAGAATGTTCTTCGTCTGGAGTTTCAATGGATGCGATAGCCGGACCAAGACCTAGTCGATCTGGATTCGTCCATCCTACTATCGCAGTCGCCCTCTGGACAATCCGCGGTGCACCGCTCAGACTGTTCTCCGATTGCTAACCCATATGAGTTCCGGTGTCAAGACCAAGAAAAGACCTATACTGAAACCAAATGATTTTTCGAAAATTTTATTTGTGAAGCTTTAGTCTAATCTTTAAGGATAATGGTTAAACCTTCGGTTTATTTTAAAGAAATTTTTTATCCTTTTTGTAGTTCTCTTTAGGTTATATGCTTTAATTAGCTTGTTAGGTTTCGAGGATTTGAATCTTTCAAAACCTGTGATCTCTTTGTATCATTAACTGTTAATAAAAATTCACATACTTAACAAAAAGAAGTCTCTATAATAATGTTTTTGTGGAAGCCTTTTTGGTCCACTGGTTTGACTAAAGGTTCATTAATGCTTTTACACCTGGAGATCTGAGGTTCAAACCCTAAAAAATACCAAATTATGCAGATTATGGAGAAACGGGTTACATGAGATCTTTAGCTCGGTGCAGGGCGTACCATCGAACATGAATCTCATAGGACGGCTCAGAATAGTGCAGTCAGGCGTGTATTCTCACAGAGTGGTAGAATTGTCGGCTGTAGAATCGTCTTTGTAATATTCTCATGATTGTAATAACATAATTAATCGATAATAATCGATCCAGACGTTAAAAAAATAATAATGTTTTTGAACTATCTTTTCTCTTGAAACATGAATCATGATGAATGTCAAATTGGTAATATATATTTTATCACTATCAGAATATATTTACTAAAACCATATCTGTGTATTTAAATCAAAAGTAGGAAGAGTGGGCCTTTTGTCTACTGGCTTCCACTATCAAATTTTCACAATATAGTTCAAATCGAACGAATAAAAGTTAAATCCATGGACCATGGACACACGTGTATATACATGGATATGTACGAACATAAATACATGGATATCAGAAATGTAAATCAAGAATTGTAAAAACATTGAACTCGATCAAAGTTTAATTTGTTTTCTCTTTCCTTTAGTTATCTAATTATCAAATTATCACTGTTATAAATTTACTTTTATCACCATTGATATTAACTAAAACAACTCATTTGTTAACAATAATATCTGATATAACTATTGTAATCTTATATGCATTAATCTGATATTGACTAAACCACTCATTTGATTACTGTTCTCTTATCCACTGCTGGTTACAATTTACCCACAGATAAGTCTTTATAAAATGAACACAAGAACATATTTCAGTGGTAACTTAAAATAATTTTATTAATACTAGAAGATAACATCATGACATTATTTAAGCCCTTTGTCAAAAAAAAAAATCATGACATTTTTTTTTTTTTTAATAACAAACTAATACTTTAAACGTTATATCATGGCATGTCTTTGTTGATATATAACAAGTATGAATATAGGTTTGTTGTTTCTGGATTTCAATATTTGTAGTTTATTCATTTGTAATTAATAAACATATCTTTAAAAAGGTATTTGCTTCTACGGTCTCTAAATTTTTGTTTTTTTGTTTTACTTTAGTTGGTCTAATTTTCCCAAATCTATACATATTATATATGTGTAATATATATATATATATATATTCTTGTTATTTCTTCACCATAGAGATTCGTTCGCAGACCAAAGATCAGTTTAAACACATACAAGTCAGAAACAAACGAAGAGTTTCCTCTTTAATAAGTGAATAACAAAGACGGCACCAACGGCAAAATATGTGTATATATAAATTCAAGAACAAGGACAGGAACAGAAGGTTCTTCAACATAAAACAACCCATATCTGCTAAATTCAGCAATAAAACTCCCTACGAAATATTAGATTAAAAGACAAGAAAAGGAGAAGAAAATACATTAAAATTATTGCAATGCTTTACAGTCTGCAAGCTGAATTTAGCATATGTTCCCATCCGTCTTGACAACCACAACCTTCTCTCTTTGTTCACCTAAAATTAAAAAAAAAAAAGCTTAGTTGTTACATGTAAAAACGTTTTTATTAAGGTATATATGTTTCTTTTTTCTAAAATAGAGAGCCTATTAATATATGATAGATAGGTAATTATTTTCTAAGCCCTAAATCATTCATGCTTTTGTAGTTGGTCCCCTCCAACACCATTGTTGCCTCTGCCCACCTTTGAAGAGTCACCTTCCTCTTCCATCTCTACTTTTTCTCCAAGTAATGATTCAATCTTTGATCATGACTTGCGAATTTTATTTTTCTTTATAATATTTTAAAACCACACATTTGATTAGTTTTGATGGTCATAAAGAACCGTATGATAAACGTTCATCTTCTCTACCTGAAATTGTTGCCTCCAAACGTCGGTGTCCAAAAATCGGCGGTTGTTTCATTAGCCACCGGAAAAGTGCTTGATATCGGGACGAGACATAGACCGTGTGCTCTTAGTTCTTGATTCTCGTTTCCATCCTGGTTTTAAGATTTACAAGATATCAGTACATGAATCCGTACTAAATTATTACTTTAATACATTAATAAACCTAGAGTATATTGAGGACTCCAAAGCTGGGTACAAATCTAACAGCAGATCGGGTATTTTATTAAACCTGCTGTTGTTGATGGATCGGGGCACCTTGCTTCATGTATGGAGTACTTAGAACCTGCAGTATTCAAAAACATTGATAATTATGCTCAAAATGTATTCATTCCTAGGGTTTCTTGATTTTTTACAAATATTAAACATAGAAACCGCTAGAAACGTACAGTGACTTGATCGTGAAGGAACTTAATGTACTCTATAGCTTCTTGGAGAACCGATGCAGTATCTGTCTGAAAATTAACCCACGGAAAACAAGAAAAAAGAAGAAGCTCAATAAATAAACCTGACCAAGAAGATTAAAACAAAAACTTTGGTTTGTGTATATTATAATCAAATAAATCGAATATATATCATCCACCTTTCCGAAAGGTGAAACCAGCTGTTGCAACGAAGTGATCTGGTCCCTTAGGTTCTCTTTTCTCACCTGTTACATTTACAACCAGTTTTATCTACCAAGACATTTAATTAAAATAAAAGGTTACAGACAAACCGTGATTTATGATTATCTACCTTAAAAGTTGGCAAGGGTGAAGGCGTGGAAACTCTCTGTTTCTTCGACGCAGGTTCATTATACTTTGCTCTCTTCAAAGACTCGCTCTGGCCTCTTGTCTTCTGATTCTTCAAAACAAAAAGAAAACTTAATCAGATAAAAAAAAAGAAAACTTAATTAATTGGCCGCAAAACTTATTTATCAGACATTTTTTACATATATGTACATGTGATTTGTTACCTTGGCTTTATCCTCAACACGAGTAGATATTATTTGCGGAGTGGTTGCAAAACTGTTCTGAGTCGTTTTACTTAAGGGTCGAGAGTTTATGTTGTTAGAGAAGTTGTTAATTAGTCCATAAGCAGCTTGATGGTGAGGATTTGTCGTATTATTATTAGCCCAAGAGACCCGAGGGTCGTTGATTGAGCAGCTAGTGGTGGAAACGAAGCTGTACGGGTTGGGTTCGGGATCATAAAAGGTTCGTAACAAGCTCGAGGAATAAGAAATTGATGAAGATGAAGAGCAAGCTGGATTAAGAAGATAAGGTGAAGTAGTTGTCGATAAGAATCCTGGGCCATGATCTTGTGAGCTCCTTAAGAGGCTTGAGTTTAAGTCTTCCTGTCTGAAAAATACAAAGCAATAATCAAAAATGATATCATGAATATACTGAAAATTTCAATATCATCAAGAAACTAGAAGAATTGAAACAAAATTAAGTTTAGGAATTTTTCTTAAGAAGTTTACAGAATGGTGTGCTTCCAATCTGAAGAAGAGTTCGAGGCAAACCCTAGACCCATTATTTGCATCGTCGAGTCAATCGTCACGGTGCTTCCTCCACTGTCGGTATCGGCCTCTGGCTGCCCAAAAATGATGTTGTTGTCTGTACAAGTATTCCTAGATTTGATATTATTCTCTTGACAGCCAAACTCATCGGAAGTGATTGCAGCTCTGAAACAAGGCGACAAGAAATTATCCGAAGGTGACATAACGCTTCTCGGCGAGTTCCACCACGCACCGCCTCCGCTACCGCAAATTGCTGACGTTGCTTGAAACTCATCAGCCATGTATATAAACAGAATCGGAAAGTTTTACTATATGCTCACCCCTAGATCGTTATTAGATTTGTCAAGAGTTTGTGTATTATGTGTTATGAAGGGCATATATGTTTTATGAGGGTGTGTATGTTTGTTTATATAGGCAAGTACGGACAAGTGTATGGAAATTACCGGAAATTAGTTGACATTTGAAACAGTTTTAGAGAGAGAAAAACACTATCATCATCATAACATTCCCAAGTCATTTTTAAGTAATCTTTTTTAATTAATTCCTAACTAAGGCTGTATATTTTATTTGAAAGAAATATGTAATAATAACAGAGTGTTCCTAATCCCTCAGATTTTTCTATTATTCTAAGAGCAACTGTCTGCGTGAGATTTGTCTCTTTGCTGCTTAGCTTTTCTAGGAGGCGATAATTATCCACTTATATTAATTAACTAAGTTCTTAGTTTGAGATTAGTAGGTGTTTGGTATTACGTAAGATGCCAAGAGGGGGATTATATCTGTTTAAGACATTATATGATATCAAAATTATCTGCGAAAATTTTTCAAAAAAAAAAAAAATTATCTGCGAATTGGTTGACATCAAAATTCTATAAATCGATATATAGTTTACTAAAGTGGTCGAAATAGTGGCGGACAAACTGGCACGAGGTAAAAGATGTTCCCTTCTGCTATGTTTTATGTCGATTCTATGCTTCCGGCGTGGTTCTCCGAATCAACCGAGCATAGATCATATCTTGTCCAAAAAAGTGGTCGAAATAGAGATCAATAATATTTTGATTAAATCATTTAGTGAAGAGGTGTAAATCAACCATGAAGTTTATTAAAAATAAAATCCAGGCACAATTTCATGTTGTTAATCAGTTAATTCTTAGTAAATCTTTAAAACATGCTGTAATTAGATTTAATATTTGTAATTATCTATGTTGCATGAAAACAAGTACGTGGAATCGTAAAGAAACGTAGAAGCAATTTTTTTTAAAGAATTAGAAAGTGGATCCGTATTGGAAGTGTATATATATATTAAAAATTTATAAAAATTATGACTAAACTTATATGATTAAATTAAAAATAAATCATTTATTCATATATAATAACTTTAAATGATTTTATATTGAAACTGAGAAAATTCACATAAATTAAGTTAATAAGAAATTATTATATTAACTACTTTTAAATATTTCATAAATAGATGACACATTATATTTGAATATATATTTTATATCTCTAATAAAAACCTCAATGTATAAATATAATGTATAGTATTAATTTTAATATTATATATTTATATTATCTCTATTTCATTACTATTAAATTTCGATTTTATATAAATTAAATGATTTAATTATAGAGTTTATATAAAAACAAAAACATGATTTTATATTTTTTATTTCTGGCATTATGTTTTTTTATTTATATGGAAGCATTATTCTAAAATGGAATCATAAGCTTCCAGCATGTTTTTAAATATGATATCTTAAAAACATTTTGGAAACGAAATTCTGTGAGCTTCCACAATGTTTCGATTCCGATTTCGGTTCTGAAACTCGAAGCGGACGTCCGATAAAACTTCTAAACAAACTAGGTAATTATAAGTGTGCTGTGATTTTTAATATTTTTAGTAAATTATTTATAGTGCTGATTTATAATGATATTACAATTATGAAAAAAATTACATAGATGATTCGATAGCCAGATCTCTTGAAATCTGCAATAAATTGCATAGTCTGAAATTTGATCCCCAGACCTAGGTGTAGAATCATTTAAACCTTCACTATTAGGCTAGGTGCTTCAACGTATTTTCAGTAAATTTGTGTATAAATTATTACAATTGAATTACAATCATTAGTTGGGAATATTATTCACGATAAAGAGTGTGATTTTTAATTAGTCACGCCACGTTTGTCTGTAGCTTGAGAAGACGGAAGTCTTACCATCTCTGTTTGATCTATTCAAGATGACTCACACCACATTAGACGGAATTTTTGTCGATCCTGCATCCGGGAAACTCTTCAAAAATGTAACTGCTCGGGTTGAAGAGCGGGAGATGAAACTAACCCTGCAGTCTTCTGATGATTATCCGTCAAATTGACAATAAAAAAAGATCGACATGATCTTCGAAGAGGTAAAAATTTATTTAATTAATTTGACTATTTTAGTATAATTAGCTATATTAATATGTGTTTTATAGGTGGCTCCTAAAAAGAAAGGATGGATGGTGGGAATAGGTTATGGCGAATTCATCATACTCTTTGAGACGGGACATAGACTTCTCGAATGCAGGCTCAAATGGATTCCCAGTAGATTTGTTTGGACTCTCTTAGGATCTGCTGGACATGATGGCGGTGGGAAACCCGAACTTGCGGAGAGTGTTGGATGCCAGACGAGAGGCCCTCGGGATGCAACAACAGGATCCCGAATCGATCGGTCAAGACTCTGCAGAACCGAGCGCCGACACCGAATACTTCGAGGATGTTGTGCTCCTATAGCTTTTTTAATTTGTTTCAGTTTCTATTATAAATTTAAATATTATTTTGTGACATTTATATAGTTTTTTTAAATTGTTTCGTTTTTCATATTTCTTTTTTATATTTAAGATATTTTAAATTTTTAAATATTTCATAAAACTTTAGATAATAGTTATATATTTATATATAATAAACTATGTAAATTCCAAAAAAATGACTCTTAAATTTCTCGTAAAGTTTATGAGTTCTTTACATCGCAAAATGTAAAATCCTCGTAATATTATATGGAGATTACATCGAATTTCTACGAGTACTTTACATGAAGTGTAACGAGTCAATTACGATAAAATCTTTCTTTCCGTGTTACGAAAAAATGGTTTCCTCATAAATTTTACGATTTATTTACGATGAAATATCCGTTAAAACAGACATTTAACAACGAAATGTATGTTTCTACATTAATTCGTTGTAATATCTTTATTACGAAAAATTAGCAAGGAATTCCACCCTCGTAAAAATTATGTTTTCTTGTAGTAATTTATTTCATTGTCAGTCAGATTTTTTCTTTGAGGGATAATATAGTACTATAAAATAAGATTTGTTCTTGTGGCTTGAGACTAAAGGGATAAATGGTATGTGATGACGATCGTCGATCGATGCTACGTTTTAATCTGTGTGTCACGTCACCGTTTCTGGACCTATTGTGTTTGTGACTTTTATACCAAACTGTCCATATTCTTTTCAAGTAGCATTTTTCTAAATTCCATTAATATTTTATTCGTCTAAATAACTGTGTTAAGTTAGTTTCAAAGAAAAAAACTGTGATAAGTCAATCAATTATTGCACTTTATTAATTTACAAGTCATTGTTTTGTTTTCTCCCATTTTCCCTTTTTTGTTAAAGCTCCTTTTCATAATTTTTAATCTTACAAGTGTATTATTCCATCTGATACGAGAGCCACATATATTAAAAATTGATTTTGTTCTTAAATCTGATAATGGTATAACCGTATAAATCCACCGGCCCATCTTTATTACCCCTCGAGTGAACCGGCTTTTGCCGAAAGAAAAAAAATGTTGTATCGATATTCGATTTGTATGCAGGACAGGATCTAGGCATAGTCATGTGATTTCTTTTTAAAAATGGTTACAATCTCTAAAATCTCAGATTCAACTTTGTTTGTAATAGATCATGTACATACTAATTGTATATCTATATCTATCTATTTTTAACAAAATATAATGTTATCTGCTGAAGCTATATAAAGAACAGACAATATACAGTTAAATCTAGATACTAGATAGAACAAAGTATACTGAAGGATGTTGAATAAATAGAGATTTTGGAGTCCAGCATAACTAAACTTCAAGCTTTTGCTAGGAAAAAAAAAGTTTCTCAGAAAATATATTATCTTATTTGGCAATTGATAATGGAACATATGATGCTCACAAAGAATCTGACATGTCATCATATGCAATGTGATAACTATTATCTATGATGTGGAGAATCAGAAGAAATTGTTTCTCATTCTATTTTAGAATATTCATCAGATTTGTAAGCATGGTCTCTCTCAGCAACTCCCTCTAGTTCGGACACTTTCCCATTTCCGAATATATATGTGAACAGAGACAATCTAATTTGGACGAAAATAACATTATAGAGTCACAACTAGAAAAGGATCCTTATCCTTGGATTCTGGTACATCTGGAAGAAAAAGAATGATAAACTTTTTAGGAAGATATATAAAGATCCTTTGGAGCTGGTCAGATATGCGGAAAGTAGATATAAAACTTGGTTTAATGCAAATGTGACAGCACTCATAACAAAGAACATACTATTGAGATCCCGCAAGTCTTAAGCTTGGATAACATTTGTATGGTGGATGGTTCATATACTTTTACGTCTCAGTTCAGTGGATGTGGATGTATTGGGATAAATAGCTTCAGAAAGATCCAACTTATGGGGACGCAAAATTTAAGAAAACGAAAGGCAGTTTTGCACATATAATTGGAGGCACTGAGATGGACTATAGAAAGTATGCTCCAACGTTCGACATGTTAGAATTTTAGGATAGACTGTAAAGATTTGATTGCAATATTAAAAGAACCCAAAAATAAGCCAAGTTTCGAAATATAATTAGAGATGATTCTGACTTTTTAGATATGCTTTCGGGAATTTGAAATCTCGTACATCTCAAAAGCGCAAAATGAAGTAGCTGATTCTTTATTTAGGAATACATGTTTGTTTGTTTCATAGAGAGCTTTGTTATATTGGTTGTTTTGTTCTGATTTTATTATCTAAACCATTTCAAATTTGAGTATACATAAGCTATAGAAAAACAAAATATAATGTTAAAAATATAGCTGTTGGTTCATACCAACGCTAGATACGAATTGGGAAAAATTCACACAAAGAATCAAAATTTTGTTTAAATCAGCAATATACTTCAAGTTCACCATCTTCGATATCCGGAGAAAAAAATGAAATGAACCTCTTATTAAATACTCCTTCCGTTCCTAAAATATAGATGTTTTAGAGAAAAAAATTGTTTCAAAAAAATAGATGTTTTATATTTTCAATACAATTTTTGTCAACTAATAATGAAAAATTGTAAAGTTCAAAAACATTAATTGTAATTAGTAAAATCTTATTGGTTTAAAAGTATATGAAATATAAAATTATAGAAAATGATGCATTTATAGGTAAGTTTTAATACTCCCTCTGTCCCACTTTATGTGATGTTTTAGGTTATTACACATAGATTAAGAAAACACATATTTCTATGTAGTTTATCTTGGTAACATAAAAATACATTAAATAAAACTAGTTTAACCAATAATAAAAAAGTACAATATTTTATAATTAGTCATAAAATTCAAATCATATTAAATTCTACCTAGATTAGTGAATATGTTTTATTAGAAAGTGGGACGGAGGGAGTATGTTTTATTAGAAAGTATGAAAATTCTAAAATATCTATCTAAAATATCTATCTTTTTGAAACGGAGGGAGTAATGGTTACTAGGGAAAAGACCTGAGAATTAAGACGTCGCAATTAATAATCATATTGAGAAATAGTACTATAATTAATAAACAAAGCTTAATGTCCCTTTATGCTACACATTTTGACTTAATTAAAAGAGTTTCTCGTAAATACTTAAGAAGTCGCGATTAATTCAGAGACAGTTAGGTCAGATCCATGCGACTAGTAAGACTTTGTCAAGCAAATCAATTTGTTATTTTTATACCATTATATCAAATATCAATTTGCTTAAATCCATGAGTAGCCCCGCCCCCGCGTCAAAAACGAAACCAATTAGTTAATGATTAATCCAGAGAGTAGACCCGCCTACTTTTTTATGACCTCACTTGTTTAGTTTAGATCAATTTTGAACAAAAATAAAAAACTATTCAAAATTAGGTTTTCAGGTTTAGAATGTGTCACAACCATGAGCCATGAACTATCATATGATTAACCTAAACTAGATCCGAAGAATATTTGTCAGTCCATCAGATGTTCTTTCTAACGGTCTAGACAATCCCATCTATACCGTCACTCCTCTAGGCTCTTCTTGACCGACACTTGGATTTCCATTATTATCGGACAGACGCACACATTTGTGCTGAAAGGACTAGCATGACCTCTGCGAGGATAACACACATAAAGTAAATCGACATTTGTTTTCTTAATATAATATACCAAAACAAATTAGCATCATTTTCGACTCAACATAACCAATCTAGTAATTTAGGTAACTAACATCTCTAGATCTAGCATTGCAAGGCAAACAAAATACATTTACTAATTTTTTTCAACAACGAAATATTATTCAATTACTCAAATTGAGGTGATCTGGATAACTACACCAGAATAAAACAACCAACAAAATAAAGTTCTATATAAAAAGATTTCGCAGTCTTAGCTAAAAAATCTGAAATCTGATTTTGTTTTCGTAGTATATGAATAATCTTGAATTCCTGAAAGTATATCTGTAGAATTGATATCCTTTCCAGTTATGTTGTAAAGTTTGGCCAAACCTCGAGTTTCTCGATCAGAACAATCAAATATTTGTAATCCGTTCTAAAGTATAAACTATACAATACATTTACTAAACTAAAAGCATTGAATATTTCTTTATTAACAAAGAAGCTATATAGTTCGGTAGAGATAGCTAGCCAGTTTTCATATAACTTTATACATGTCAACTAAATTCATATAATCCATCTCAAATTTCGACCCAAGATTTTTATAGTTTTTCCAAGACGAACTTAGTTGAGCATTAAAGTTCAAAAAAAAAACTTAGTTGAGGATGAATATGAGATTTTTTTGGGTCAAAGAATATGAGATTCATGCACTGGTTTAAAGACGAACTTAGTTGACGATGAATAGACCATTGCTCCAAGATACGTATGTTATATTGCTATATACAAATACAATGATGATACTCGGTATATATATATATAGAATGAACATGTATGAAAATGAAAGTGGGTGGGGGAAAACGACAAGTAGTCAAAAGGGAGGACCCACACGGCAAATATGAGTGCATACTTTGTTTGGCACAGATAGCCGGATAAGTGTCAGCGACTCACATTCTTTTCTTTTTTTTTTTTTTTTTTTGCTAAAATTTGATCACATTCTTTTCTTCAAACCTCATATATATCATCATACTAACAAAATTTGCAATTCTTTCTAAAAGTTTTACTAGAAGTTTTACTTATATTTATATTTTTTGTAAACATTATTTACTTATATTTACAGAACCAAAGTTTATTTGTTAATTGTTTCTTAGTTTATTAGTTTCATATAGTTCAAATAAGTTCAAACATAAAATACAAAATTAGCTAGAAAGTGTCCGCATAAAAAATAAGTTAATTTTATTATTATCCCAATCAAAACATATTATTTGAATGTCCCAAACAAAAAAAATGCTAAAAAAGCCTCGGTTTTGAACACAATGTTAGTCTAGAGAAACTTAAACATATCAAATTTAGTAAAAAATGTAATTGTGATTTGTAACATTTCACATTGTAGAAGAAACACAACCCACCATAATGATTAAAATTATAGAAGAGAGAGTGGCTAGGTTACTAGGAAGAAAAAAAAAACTGAACTAATGCACATACTGTGAAACGAAAAACTGATAAAAATTATAATTACTATGAATAGACCAAAATTACAGAGTTATTTTACCATTATGCGGATCAACAATTGGAACCATTATTCATAACATACTTTTTTATCTCTCATATATAAAGTTTTATAAATACATCACTTTGAATTTATACAAAATTTAACTTTATTTTATGATAGAAAGAAGTGTCTGAATATTAAAATTAAAACTCAATAAGCTCAATGTGTATTTTATCTCCTGAAATGTAAGGCTTATGCAGGGTGTCATGCTGACGCAAGGATGAGATGAAGAAGATTGCAAAAATAATATACTTTTTTGCACGATTACAATTTAGTAATTTACAAACGACGATGATTACCATCGGAAAATCATTATGCCGTGGCAGGCATGTGGGGTAGTAAACTTGATAAGTAGATTAAATGAACAGTCTTCCTATAAGAAAAGAGAGAGAATAAATAGTTAGCATTGAAGGTTAAAAGAAAAGCAAGACTCCATCAATTTCGTTTAAGTTGTCATTCTAAAAATATTTAATTTTATATATTTTAAAAAGTCATTATCTATATACATAATCATATTTAAATCAATAGAAAAATAAATTGGAGGATTTTGCTGAAAAAATTTGTTTTAAAATCGTAAAATGACACTTATTTTAGAACCAAAAATTCGTTCTATAACAACAATTAAATATAAACGGAAGAAATACAATACAATATTTCCAATTTCAATGGAAAAAACAAGCATTTAAGTATTGACTCTATACATTTTCTCCAAAAAACAAAAACTTATCATGAAATTTAGTAAATACCAAATTTACTTTGTTCAAGCCATTTTAGTATTACTTCATATAAAATAAATTTTATAGATACTGGTTATTTTATTCGATTATTTGTAATAAAGCACTATACCTTATGCTTTTTGTATGTAATGAAAAATATCATCAAAATATTGTAAAGAGTTTAGAAAAATTAAAATATAATTCAGTGTAACGAAACAATAAATAATAAAATATTTAAATAGTAATATAAATTCTATTTATTAAGCATTAAGCTATGTTTATTATTGGAACCATATAATTACATAAGAAATTCGAACAATTTTATATTATTAGTTTATTAAATTGCGTCATATTATATTGGCCTAATTAAAAAATATAAATATTTATTTATTTTATTTGTTCATTGTTAAATATTAATTGATTACAATTTTCATATTATCTTTTGGTTCATAAACTTATATATAAGCTTGTAGTTGTTTTTATTTTTCTGAGAGATGTGAAACTTTGAATTGTTAGATGAGAAAAGATTTACAAATCTGTAATTTTTTGTCAACTATTTTTTTTCAAAATAAAATTTAAAGTTAAAACAAGTGTACATAGATTAAAAGAATACAATCAGATACAAAACTAAGATTATAGAATACTACAACACAAAAAAATAAATTTGAAAAACTTTTTTTTTAAACTATGTTGCTTCTCATTATGCAATATCATTTATTTGGCCATTATCTTTTTGATGAAACTCCAAAAAATAGTTTCAATTTTTTTTTTATAACATTAGTCAGATTTGAAATAGGATATATATGTACTTTTTGAGAAAGATTCCAATATATTGATTCTCTCAAAGAAAAAATATTAAGTGAAACTACCAATTTGTAACAATTCTAAAACGTGAAATTTGGTACTTTTCCTAAATATTTTTTTTGAGAATTGTTATAAATTCAATATATTAAGTGAAACTACCAATTTTAAACTCTCGCCATTAACGTTTGAAGGAGAGGGAACGGTTTTGTTCTTTTTTTTTTCTTTAACCGTAACGTGTTCTATGTGTTAAGAAATTTGTAATCATCTTTAAATTAAGAAAAAAGTAAATAATGATAAGCTCCAAATTTTTAATCATTTGACACGCTAAATGTACAAAAGCACAATCAAAACACATGTATACTATGTGGCTACTGATCCATGGTTGACCAGTGCATTCTTAATAGGTTTCACTTTTTAGGTAAAGTTGACTCAGTTCATCTCTTTTGTATTTTAATTTCTATAAAAAAGGGTCAACGCAGAACTCAAGATCAGTACGACTCTTCAAGATATCGTGCCACGAACACGACAAGAGCCGCCCCACGCTTCTACTCTCTAGCTTTGTCCGTTTCCCTTTGTATTATGAAAATCCTCGTGAACAGATTTATAAGGTTTTTCAATATATCAAAATATAAGATGTTGAAAACCTTATAAAACATATCTAAATTTGTTTACTTTTCAAAAAAATATATCTAAATTTGTTCGAACATATCACTTGTTTTCCGGATCTTATGATCGACTGGTAAAGAAAAAGGCTTGGAAAACTAACACCAATTTGGATAAGTGTTCATACTTACAGTCCTTTTACATATCTAAAGAGAGGATTTATCTGTGGACTGCAGATTTTTTTGAAGATTATTTTGGATCCTTCCATAAGTCTGAGATATTTCCAAACTAATAAAAAATGCAAGATGTTTAGAAATTTTAAAATTAATTTCAGTTACAGAAAAATATTGGACCAATTATATTTTAATAGTTTTTTTATGATTGGTTAAAGTAAGTTTCATATTCTTAATGTTTCTAGACAGAATATCTTATATTATAATATATAGAAGTTATCAAGTGGATGGTATTTAGAAGTCTCTAAACTAAAATTCAATAAAGGTAATTTATAATTTAAATGGAGTATTGTCATGGTTGATTCTTCACTTTTGTCAAAGTTTACAAGAAATACTTGAATGATAAAATTGATTTACTTCATTTATGATTTTGGTGGATTTGATGAACTCTCACCAACAAAACTAAATTAGATCAGCAAAATTACGTTTATACGTTTTATTAGATTTTTATGATTTATTAGATTTTTATGAGTTTAGTTAATATGATAGATATTATTGTGGTGTATGCTAACAATATCTAGCAAACGATTTGTTAAAGATTAAACTGATCGGTTGAAAATAATTTTCTTGAAAACTATAAAATGATTTTGTATTAGATATTTCGTGATTTTACGCGTTTTATATATATATAATATTTTCAGAATTAGTATTTGGTTTATTTTAATTGTTTAAAAGCAATGTAATAACTATAGTGTTTTAATGACAATTTTTGCCACTGATCTGACGATTATTTTGATATAGATTTCATAAAAAGTTGATTTTTAAAATATGATTTGGTTACATACTAACTAATAAATTTGGTTCAAAATTAAATAAACCTTTTTTTAATCTACGATTATATAAAACATATGAAGGGTTGGTTTAAAAAAATATTGAGAGGTTGTACCAATTTTATCATTAACACCCATAAGAAACAAAAAAAACTGATATGGAACTTATCGAATTCATCAATTTATAAATATTATCTCATGTGAATTATAATGTTCTCAGTTTGTTTAGAAATGTAGTGTTCGGTTGAATTGCTAAGTATTATGTCTTATGTTATATAGTAGATGATGTTTGAAAATATAAAATAATAAATCTACAGTTTAGTTTAACAAATTTAACTAGATTTTGATCCGCGCTTTAAAGCGCAGGATTAATATTTGATTAAATTTGTTATATAATGAAAATCAAGGTTTCTACATGATTTGTATACTTTTAAGTTTTTATATAATTTATGTTAAATTTGCATTTATGATTGTTATTTCTAAGTTGATTTAAATTTTAGAATTTTGAATAATTCTGACCCGTACCATAGACTTTTTTATTTAATACATTTGTTTAACCTATTTTCCTTAGTTTTATTTTTATTTTATAGTGATTTACATTTAAAAAAAAATCTACTTTCCGATTTTTCAATAAAAATAAATTTACTTTTAATCTATTTTTCGATTTGGTAGAGAAAAATGATAAATATTAAATAACATCTCTCGTAGATTTCATTCTCCAAATTGTTGAGAGTTGGAATTTTAATATGTTGAGTTAGAAAAAAAGGAAGCTATATACCATTTAAGATCCTAGATTGTTTTCTTTTCGAGTTTTTTTCTCTTTACTTGAGTTATTAATATTTCCAAATTAAGAGGTTTCCTATTTTAGTTAGCTATATTTACGCATTCAAATAAATATAGATAGTTTTTTTAAGGCTTTAATGATCTAGTAGAAATAGAAAGAGAAATAATGCACTATTCTATTTGTTGGAATCAAAGGATTTTGTTAAATAAACATAAATAAAACATAAATAAAACCGTAGGTTTTAAATATATTTTTTTTGCTAAAAGATTAAAATAGTTCCTGTACAACTCGAACCCCTGATAACAAATTTAATCAAATATTAATCCTGCGCTTTAAAGCGCGGGTCAAAATCTAGTTAAATTTGTTAAACTAAACTGTAGAATTATTATTTTATATTTTCAAACATCATCTACTATATAAAATATATAAAAGAACTGTTTTAGTTTTAAAATTAATGGTTTTAAATATTGCAGTGACAATGATATGTAAATATTGTCAAAACAGAAAGACACTTAAAAAAATACATTATGTTTTAATAGTATTGATAAACATATTTAATTTTTTATAATTAGGAATAATTCCAGGGATATACATATGGGAAAATGGCCAATTAATTCCCTAAGTATTTAAAATTAACAATTTTATTCCCCAACTATTGGGTACACAAAATATTTCATCAATTCCTAATTGACTTAACAAAATAAACTCATTATTAGTCCGAGTTTAATAATTAACAGAGAACGTTAATTAATTCCTACAACGATCTCTGTCCCAGAACCTGTGAAAGTCCTCATCTCAGAACCAGTAACAGAGGCCGAAAGGTATTTAATTGTATCTGTGTGAAAACTTGATTTATTGTTTTTCTTATTATTTTGATTTCAATTATGTTCTTTGCAGAGTGATACAGAATCTGGTGAGAGTGAAAGAGAGTATGAAGGTGGGAATGTGGATTCAGATGGTAGTGAAAGTGTCGACAGAGATGATTGCGATGTTGTTGTCGAAGATACAACAGGGTACAAAGAGACAGTGGATATGGATGATGTAGAAGAAGAGAACGAACCTGAACTAACTTAGAAGAACACTTTGGAGATGTTGCTAGGGAAAATGATAATGATAACTTGGATGAAGATGGTGGATTTGATATTTGGGACGACGATGCTATTCCAGACCCGTTATCAGATTCAGATGCAGAAGAAGCAGAGGGTGTGGCATATTATTATTGAGAAACAGTTGATGATCTCTTAGCATTAGGGAAGACATTCAACAATGCCGATGAATTCAAGTACGCTCTCCTTAGGTATCCTCTAAAGACACAATATGATATCACAATGTACAAATCATCATCCGACAGGCTTGGTGCGAGGTGTACTCAGTACATGATATCTAGGCTTGACCTCTCCACTCACAGACAGCCTCTGTTTTGCTCTCTTGTTCACACTTGAGACTGTTTTTGTTCAGTCTCTGTTTTGTACTCATAATCACTCTCTCTGTTTTTACTTGTGTATATTATCATAACACACAAGCACACTCAGTCTCTCTTTACTCTCACATTTGTTTTCTTATTGTAGAGAAGAGAGAACACTTTGATGCTACATTTTTATATTGATCTGAAGGATACCTTTTACACAACATTGCACACACATATTTATACAAAAAAAACACTCTTCTTCTTTTTCCTCCATTTCTTGCGCTCCAAGCTTCTTCTTCTTCATTCTTTTTCTACGTGACTCATTGGACACTTCTTCAATTCCAACAGTCTCTCTCTCTCCTGCAGTCTCTCTTAGTCTCTCTCCCTCTTCGTTTCTGTTTCTCTCTCCCTCTCTCTCACTCTCTTTCTCTTTCATCTTCTTTGTTTCTCTCTCTCTCTCCTGCAGTCTCTCTTCATCTCTATCTTTCTCTTCGTTTCTGCTCTCTCTCTCACTCCCTTCTCTGTTCCCCGTCGTCTCTTACTCTCTTGTTTGTTTCTGTGACGGGAAAAAAAACACAAAAAACTTTAAGCCTAAATTCAATTTGATTAAAAGAGAGCAAAACAATTTGATAAACGAGAGCAAAACAATTTGATTTGAAAGAGACTTGGGGAAGATGACTTAAAAGAGGGCAAAACAATTGATTAACGTTCTCTGTTAATTATTAAACGTGGACTAATAATGAGTTTAATTTTGTTAAGTCAATTAAGAGTTGAGGAATTATTTTGCGTACTCAATAGTTGGAGAATAAAATTTTTAATTTTAAATACTTGGAGAATTAATTGGCCATTTTCCCCATATACATATATACTATTATTTGAGAACTGAATTTGCTTATGTGTCATGTTTTTCATAGTTTTAGCTAATTTTGATTATTTATCATATTCTCCATAAATAAATTTAGTAAATTAGTTGATAATTTATCAATATCATCTTTAGATAATTTTAGTGATTTATCTGATAATTTATTATTATCTCAAAATAATTAAAAAGGTTTAACGACAATATCAAATTTATATTTATATTATATTTAATTAAGTAATATTAAAGTATTATATATGTATTTATTTATATTTGGTTTAGTAATCTTAAGCCAACTCTATTTTTAACATACATATATATCACACAATTAGAATGAATCAATTATATTTTTAAATAAATTTATTAGAACAATCAAAATCACTCATTATGATAATTTCTTAAAGAATTGGTAAAAATTAAAAAAAAACTTTAGTATTATTTACAAAGTTATTTTCTGCTCTACGTTAAAAATTAGAGCATTTAAAATATTTATTAACAATAATTATATTGGATTTTTAATAGAAAATTACCCATAAATTAAAAAGTCATTAGTTTGATAATAATCATTATCTAAAAGATTATATATTATATCATCTAAAAATATTTTACATCATAATAGTTTAAAAATAAATAAATCCATGTATATAGTTTTATGAATATATGAATTTAAAAGTTTATTTATGTTATAAAATATATTTTATTAAATTAAAGTTTAAATATATTAAAAATCTAATATTTAATTGATTAATAAATATTCAAAAGCATGTTTAGTTTATTATATTGGTTTTTAAATTGATAATGTATCCATTTATATTTTTTGAAAAATTATTAAGTCCGCAAGTTCGTGCAAAACAGCTAGCTGTCGAGATCTATTAAGTTATAACAACAAAAGCTTATTGATAATCTTGTTATTTTATTAAAATATTGGAATAAAGTTTTTTTTGAGAAATAGCCTTCAATATTGGAATATTGTTAAGAAAAGTTTATTCAAAAGATGCTATTTTTAGACCTAGCTGTTAACAAATTTAACTTAATATATTAAATAAAGTCATGAGTTAATTTTTTTTTATGTTTATAGTTTCGTCTGTATCTGAAAAGAAATTGTTAGTGTCGAAGCTTTTGCACAGAATCGAATTCTGGTAATATCATCAAGTATAGCCCAAGTAGATCAATATAATAGAAACCAAGCAAACAAACAAAAACACAAAGTTCGTGTAAATAAAATCGTAGCTGGAGGAACATGTTGTTTTGTCGTGGGTTTTGTGTGACCTTGTATTCCCCATCTCTGAATCAAAGCTCTATGTAATTATTATTATAAATCTCTGCATTATGTACCCTCTGCTCTGATATGTAGATACACAACCATTTGTAATGTGTCACCGATTGTGTTTACTCTTTGTTGTATACACTTACAAATTTACAAAAACTGGCTTTAACAAAAAAAATTAAAGCTTCGATTTATAGTCACGATAGGAAATATATATTTAAAGTATAATTATATGTGAAAAGTTAACTAAAGAAGTGAAAAAATATTACACAAAAATAGGAGCGGTTATATGGGATTTATGGTAAAACAAAAAAATAATAATTAAAATCATAGCTTAAAAATATTTCAGTGGCATAGATTGTAAATACTTTAAAACTTCAAGGTGACCTACAAAAAAAGCCCTTGAGTTTTAACAGGATTGATGAAACCGTTGGTTTACATGTCATAAACAGAATGTGTATTAATGAATAAAGACTTTAAACACACATATACGTGAAAATTATAATGAATAATATATTGGAATAAACCTTTAAATTAATCTTATAATATTTCAAATTTAAGTTTCCATAATATCCTCATTTATATTAAGTTTTGTTAAATAAAATATATTTTTAGGATAATAGTTAAAAACATACATTTAACAAGTTTTCTAAAAGATGTTCTAAAATTAAAATCACAAATGAAATAAATTATTATTTCTATTTTAATAATACAACATTTTTTATATATTTGAGATAGAAATGAATATTTATATCTGACAGAGTCTTTTAAAATTTTTGTAAAAATATATTTTCGAAAATTAATTAATTTAAAATTTTACTATCACTAAAATATAATTAAAATATTTTATTAAATTTATATTTTGGATTATAAATAAAAATAAATTAATTTAAATTTCTAGTGATATTTAATAATAATTAAAATTTAAATAAATATTTTTTGGAAATATTTTTTTTAAAAGATGAGAAAAAGATTTTGTTATATTTTTGTGAATATTCATTTGTATTTCTAATAAAAAGATAAAGATATCGGAACATGTTATAATTAAATATGTAAAGTTACATCATAGGAATAGTTTAATGAAAAAAATCACACATGAAATAAGTTATGAATTATGGTTAAATAGTATGACATAGAAGCTATGACTTTTTCATGTGTACTTTTATTCAGACTATCTTTTAAACATATATACATATATATATATATATATATATATATATATTTATTTATTTATTTATTTATTTATTTATCTAATAACATCCTAACAATAGGTTATTTTAACACAAATCTAATACTCTTATTTGAGAAGAAAAACAAAAACCTCTCTTTAGGCCAAACCCTCTGACTTCTCTCTTGATCTCAACATTTGTGGGCAACGGTTTGCCGACTCTGGCTGCTTCCACAAAGCTAAAGTTGGTCTTTGTGTCTTGGTTTTGTTTTTTGGTTTGATTTCTATCTAGATCATCTGTTTTTTGTGTTCTTGTTTCCTCAACGGGTGGATTTATAGATCTTTAATCTTGCTTTGTATTTCCTAGAGGGAACGAGGATTTAGTTGATCTATGTGTTAATAGTTTATCTGTTATCGATCTTCCAAGACAGCGTGAGTCGGGTTTTTACCCCTCAGATCTGTTTTTGTTCTAGAACCCTATTGTTGGATTGAATGGCTTGCATGTTGATTTTGAGCTCTGTTTGGCTCATAATTGATTTCGATATTCATCCTTCTCGTTTTCTCGAGTAAGTTTGAACCTGTTTATGAGTGGTTTCGCTCCTGGTCAACAACCCTACGATTTGATCGAGATCGTCATCTTCTGTCTTGCTTCTATTTGGCATTTTGTATCAGCCCGTCTCTGTCTCTGTCTATCTGATTGATTGACTTATGAACTTAAAGTGCTTCTGTCTCCTGGAGTATGAAGCTTTGGTCTCTATCTCGCTTGCGCTATTCTATATAGGAGGTCACCCAACATTGTGGTTTGCTATGTTTGCCTCCCTAGTCTTGTCTCTCAAAGAAGCACTATAAAGATTCATGCTTTGGTGTTATTTTTTTGGTTGGTTTCTTACGATATGTCCCTCACTTTCTTCTAGTTTGGATTTGTTAATTTATACTTTTGGTTTGTTTTAGGCCGGGGCATTTTACCCGGACCTGAAAATCTGAACTAGAACCGATCTAAAAATCTCATTTCGAGTCGAGTATGGTTAATGACATTTTACCCTATTGGATTTTGTTGTGGAGGACCTGAGGATTTTGGATCCGACCCAAACCTGAGATCTGATGGGGTACCAAAAATACATGAAACGTATAGTATATATTAGGTATATATGAGTGTTTCAGTATATTTTTGTTATTATAAGTATTTTTTAAGTTTTGGATTTAGGTTTTTATATATGATTTTGGGTTCGGGTAAAATTTTAAATTTTCAAAACTATAATTCGGATATTCATATAAAAGTTTAGGAGTTTTTCATGTCTTTGGATCAGATTTTTGTGTAAAATTTTGGATATTTTCATGTATTAAATATTTTCAAGTATTTTTGGGTAATTTTTGGCCCGGACCTGATAGGACACGAACCAAACCCGACCCGGAACCAAACCGATTCCAAACCAACAAATCCTAATTAAACTATTGGTTCCAACTATCTAAGACTCAAACTGATCCAGACCTGACAAGATCCGAACTGAACCTGGACCTTACAGGTCCCAAACCAAACCAGACCCAGACCAAAAAATTGTCATTACCCTATTGGATCTAACTATCTAAGACCCGAAAGATCCGGAACTGACAAAACCCGAGTAGAGGATCTGAATACCCAGACCTTTTTGTTTCTTAGTTTCCTTATGTCTCCGAGGACCAAATGTCGGCTTATGATCGCTGGAATAAATGGAATCGCCAATTTTGTAGCTGTTCCTGGTTGATATAATATAAGCATCTTTATGGTGTTAAAATTTATATCTATACTATTATTTGCGAAGTGAATTTGCTGATTTTTCATGTTTTCCATAAATTTAGGGTTAATCATATTTTATACTCAATTATTAATGTTGTTAAATAATTTTAGTGATAGGGTAAAGGGAAAAAGAAGAAAAAAGGGATGTAGTTAGAAAAAGGGTGGGATAGTAAAATAGATTTTTTTTCTAACTGGGCCATATAAGAATACTTTCCAACCTATCCGCTTGACCAGAACATGATCTATGATAACCCATGCATGTGGTACGCCGCTAGTGATTTCATCAAAGACTCAATGAAAATCAACGCAATCTGTATCTTACTGCTCTTCTTGATTGTTACTATTTACTAAAGTACATTTCAAAAATGGCTATTGATGTATATCGAGACTGAAAATGATTTTTTTTGAAAGACTGATTATAAACCAAAGTAATTCGGAAACCAAGGAAACTATAGCTTATTATAATGTCTCAGCCAAACTGCGCTTTTTCTAGTTTTGTTAGTTTTTGGTTTGAATTTTTTGATCACAGAAATTGACTATAACTAAAATAGAAATGATAAACTTAAATAAAAATGAACATGAAACTTGGAAGTCAAGCAACAAGTATATTACACTCTAATTTAAATAAGACACATGCACTAATCATTAGTGACTAATGGTTTTTGGTCATGAACTTCCTCCGCGTCCACTAAAATGATTGAGATGAGGAGATCCTAAATGAAAGAACGCAAAGAAAGATTTCTTGATAGTCTCTATCATTCTCCTTCTGGATATTAAATTTAAGCAAATGAGACAGTTTACAGGGGAAAAAAGACTTGGGGGAAACGAGTAGAGTCCAGTGAGGGAACAACAACAGGAACAAAGAGAAAAAGAGGAAGAAGATGATGTCAGAAGCTCAACTGATCTAAATAGTACGGCTGTTGGAAGCTTGGTACAAATCCTTCTATTTCCATTTTATGGCATCTCCGATCTCTCTTTGCCTGTTCTTAAAGCATTTCAGACACCAAACGAGGAAGCGACTAAAGCCACAGTTATGCTTGCTGGTGAAGAACATCAAACACCACTAAAAAAGATTATGTGAAAATACAAACTTTCTTTTGTTTGTAATTGGGTTTGTCTTTGTGATTAGATTGACTGTGAACAGTTTTTTGTTTTTATATTTGTCTTGTTTCTTTTGGTTTGGTGGTAGATGGTGGATAGTTTCAAATGTAATGTATTGGTTTAGTTTGTTAGGATTGTGTTTCCGCCAAAACTATGAAAATGTATTTTTCCGTCAAAACAGTAAAAAATGTAAAAATGTATGTTTTCGCAAAATCACAAAATCGCATTTTTTTGTCAAAATCATAAAATTTATTTTTCCAACAAAACCATAAAATTATTTTTCTCTCGTTAAAATAGCAAAATCAAATTTCTAGTCAAAATCGTGAATATGTATTTTTCGCTAAAACCACAAATTATATTTCCAGCTAAAACCATGTTTTAAAAATAATTATATTTAGATAATTAGTGAAAATTAATATAGGATTAACATATGATTAAATCAAAATAAGAATATTTTATTAATTTGTTTATTAAACTCATTTGAGTGGAAATCAAAATAAAGAAACAGACATAAGTCCATTTAGATGATAGGAAATTCTCATGTTTACCGCATTATTGATACCATTATTTATCTTTACCTTCACAAAAGATACATTTTGACAAAACTTCTCTATTAAAAGGCAAAAGTGACAAAAGACTCTTATACCATTGTCCTATATACATAATACATAATTATTTAAATAGATAAATAAATCATATTTTTCTATACTTTTAGAGTTATATGTTTTTAAATTCAATTTTTTTTCATTTAGTCACCAGCGGCATGCGGCATGCGGCATGCACGGTTATCACCGATCATGAGAAACATAAGGAGAAAGAGAGAAGAACTCAGTGAATTATGATCATGAACCAAGTTTCGATGAGGAAGGTGGTGATGGTCACATAGAATCCAACAAATCAGCTAAAAAGTCTCAAGGGTAGTGAGTGAAGTGGACTGATAAGTTGGTGAAGTTGTTGATAACCGGCATGCATTATATAGGTGATGACTTCAGTATTGATGGTAATAGTTGAAGAAAGTTTGCGTCTTTACATAAAAAGAGCAAATGGAAATCTGTTTCTGAAGTTCTGTTTGAGAGAGGTTATCATGCTTGTGAGGATAAGTTTAATGATTTGAATAAACTGTTTAAGAAGCTTAATGAGAATAGATTGAATTTGCCTCATGACCTTGCTTTGCAGCATTCGGTAAAGCTAGCGTTTGGAAATACAAATGAGCATGAGAGTGATGATTTTAGGAATCATCAACTTGAGAGACACACAAATAGAGCAAAAATAGAATGGCAAAAATAGAATAATAGACATAGTTACAAAAAAAATAGAATAGACACACAAACCCAATATATGATTTGTTTATTGTTTTGGCTCATCAGAACCGAACATTAGCTCACTTTTGAACAATCAAGCAATTGGGTTTTGGGGCAATCAAGAAGCTACTTGCAACAACAGTAATCAGATTAACACATCTCGGATTCTGTCAATTTTTATCATCAATAATGAATGTTCTTCTTTTTACTGTCTTTGGGTTTGCTGCTATACAGATGGTTGAGAAGCCTTTTTTATTAATGAATGTAGAATTTATTCAGTCAAAGCCTTTACTGCATCAGGTGCATCTGTTTTTCTTTGTGTTAATCAAAAAATCTGAACTAAATAAAAGAATTGTTCAGCTTCTCCATGAGTCTATTTATAGATGGTTGAGAAGCTTTACAAAGCTTTAAAATTTAAACGCATGATTCTCAAAAGCCTCTCTGTACTGGATGCAAGAGTGTCACTCGCATTCAAAATATCATGCTTCTTTTTTCTTTTAATTATCTCTACACGATTAGTAATCTTAAAAATAGTTTTTACAAAATTGACTCAAAACTCAAAATCAAACACAAAACTAACCTATGTTTTTTTTTAATTTTTTTTTCTGTCATATTCACCCTAAAAATTAACATTATTCACGACAATGCCATTAATTTTTTTTTCTTTCGAAAATGGCATTTTTATTCTCTCAACCTCATCATCTTCAAGTATTTACAAGATTGCTATTGATTTCAATCCCCAACCACCATGAACAACCAATTTGAAACTCTTAATACACCTCAAATCGATTTACACTTTTTCTTTCTTAATTCTTATGAATTAAAAACAACATCTCTTTCATTTTTTTTCCATATTCATCTGAAAAACTCAAGCTTTGATTCTAAATTTTTTATGCTTGATAGAGTCATTCAAGCTTATGAATCTTGGTGGATTACTTTTTTTTTTTTTAGGTTCTGTGTGTGGTTGGAGAAGACTTATGTGTGCTAAGGAAGTCATCTCAATGATTTAAGGTATGAAATTGATTTTTTTTCACAGATCTGTTCATCTTCTGACTTACCTGTAAGTCTTCTGGCTGTAGAAGACTTACGGGTAAGTATTCTGGTTAAATGGACGACTTACTTGTAAGTCGTTCATTATTGTTTGTTAAAAAAACTTCGAGAGTACCCGAGACGACTTACTTGCATTTGATCGAATTGTGTTAGAAATTTGAATTTTCCTGGACGACTTACTTGTAAGTGGTCTCTGGAAAAAAAATTAATATTTTAGTAAAGCTAGACGACTTCCAGATAAGTAGTCTCAGGTTAGTTTTGCAATTGAAAAATAAAACTTAAATATTTAATGTTTTCCAGAAGACTTACACGGAAGTCTTCTGGGTGGACAACGTACTTGAAAGTCGTCCAGGATAAGCAAAGTCGTCCATGATTTTATTCTGAGAATCTGGTCAAACCTTGCTTTATCTTGGACAACTTTCGTGTAAGTCGTCTAAACGGACGACTTCCAAGTAAGTCGACTAGAAAAAAATAAAAATTATAGTTTTATTTCCCAATTGCAAATTAACCTGAAGCGACTTACAAGTAAGTCAACTAGCTTTCATAAAATATTGATTTTTTTTATTTTCCGAGAGACGACTTACTTGCAAGTAAGTCGTCCAGGAAAAATCAAAATTCTAACACAATTCGGTCAAATGCAAAACTAATCTGTTTATCCTAGGTGACTTACAAGTAAGTCGTCTCGGGTAATCGCAAGGTTTTTTTTAACAAACAAAAATGGAGGACTTACGAGTAAGTCGTCTCTAAGAACACATTTAAAAGTCAATTGCAAAAATGACATGCCAGACGACTTACTTGGATGTCGTCTGCGTCAATGTTTAGCAAATTTTCAATTTCTCTAAAACTATAAAGACTTTTTAACATTTTCTTATTAATTCATGTAAATTAATCAATATTAAGGCTACTGAATGAAATTTATAACATAATTGATGATACTTATGAGATTACCAACATTCATGTTAATCAAAGTTTCTAGCTGATCCGAGAAGACTTCTGTGGAAGTTTTCTCCGCTAGTTTTTAAATCTTCTACACTAGTTTTTAAGTTTTCTATGCTAATTTTTGAATAACTTGTATTTTAAGAGTGTTAATTAACTTCAAGATATGTAAATTTGACTAAGTTTTTCAACATAAACTTGTAAAAAATGTGATATACTTTGGCTAGTTACTATTGTTTGCTTCCATTTCTTCAGTATTATTGTTATAGACACCAATGATGATTATTGTTATGAGTTGGAAAAATGGTTAAAATGCTTCTTAAAATGTTGTATCAATATGAGACTACCAACATTCTTGTTTAGTAAGATGAGAAGAAGGCCATTGGAGTTTATTATTGCATATGACAGATCCAAAGATAAGAGAAAAGTTATTGAAGTCAACTATTTCATTGATTTGTAAATGTGTAAACACATTGTTAGCACATATATTACATCTTGGGAAACATTATTACTCATTTTACAAAAGAATTCACAACTTAGGGAGTACACATGCAAATCACAAAACAGACCACAAACAAAACTATTATAGATCATTCATTTACAAAGACAAGCTTGGACTCCACTTGATATGGAAGAAGGCTTCGTCAGAAGACTTCCAAGAAGTCCAGACGACGACTTCCTGGAAGCTGTATGGAAAACTTCCTGGTAGTCGTCTGGAAGACTTCCTGAAAGTCGTCTGGAAGACTTTTTAGAAGTCGTCTGGAAGACTTTTTAGAAGTCGTCTGGAAGACTTTCTGGAACTCGTCTGGAAGACTTTCCTCTGGAACTCGTCTGGATTTCCTGGAAGTCGTCTACGGCATTATATTTTAGACGACTAACAGGTAAGTCGTCCCAGAAGTCTTTAAGATCTGAAAAACCTGCATATCCAGATCTGAAAATCTGCACCTCTAAAAACGTTCAAATGACTTAAAACTGAGAAAATGAGTGAAAAATTAGATAGATATACTTTTATAGAACACACAAAATACATATTCAAGTGGAAGATGAGAACCGTCTAATTAAAAACCTGCAAAAAAGATAGATTAGTGAGAAAGACATGAGACAAAACTGAAAAATTCATATAAAGTTTGGTGTTTTCAAGTCTAAGAGATTAGAGTGGGTTTGGAGAGTTTTAGTTTTGGGAAAAAGGTAAGAACTTTATACAATAAGAAGTTACCAAATGAAGAAAAATCAGACATAAAAATTTACAAAAACGCTTAGATCTGTTATGAAAGAGAGAGACATGGGAGAAGACTCTGTCAGACGACTTCCAGAAAGTCTAGTGCATTATATTACAGACGCCTAACAGGTAAGTCGTCCCAGAAGACTTTCAAATCTGAAAAACCTACATATCCAAATCAAGATCTGAAAAACCTACATATCCAAAAACGTTCAAATTGCTTAAAAATAGAGAAAATTAGTGGAAGAATATATAAATCTACCTTTATAGAACACACAAAAATATTTATCTAAAATTAATAGATCTACCTTTAAATGAGTGGAAGATGAAAACTATGTGATGAAAAACCTGTAAAAACAAGATAAATTCTTGAGAAAGACATGAGACAAAAACAATAAATTGATATAAAGCTTTGTGTTTATAAATTCAAAGAGATTAGATAGAGGTTTGAGAGTTTTAGAATGATGAACATTAATATTAGAAACATATTTTTCCGTATGTTATCAGACCTTAAAACTATTATTTAAAAATATCCATGAAAAGTTTTTGAAGATAACTTATCTAATTCAACCACCTGTTATTTAAGTTAAGACTATGAAACATTACTATCAGAAAGAGCTATGTAGCACTATAGGGTAGGCCTGGGTATTTTAACCTGGACTCGAAGATCCGACATTACTATCAGAAAGAGCTATGTAGCACTATTGAGTCTAAATTTCTTTGACTCGAATAGATCCGGATCCGAAGAGAACCGACCCAAATAGACCAGAACTCGGAAAAAACCGACCCGAATAGATCCGACCCAATAAGAACCGATTTGTACCCGACTTAAAAACATGTATATTCAAAAGTATGATTTTTTGTGTTTATATATATATTATTTTTTATTTAGTTGAAATATTTTTGTTAACAATATTTATATTATTTTGTAACATTTTTAAATAATATGAAGTTTTAAAATATAAAATTTAGAGTTCAAAAATGTTTTATGTTAATTATTAATAGTTTAATTTAAATGGTTTTGTAAATATTTAGATATATATATGAAAAATATTAATTAAATTTGAGTGAGTTTGGATATGTCATGTATTTTTCAGAACCTAAATACCCGAATCCGATATAGATCCGAAAAATTATGGGTATTTTACAGGTATTGGAATTACAGATCCGAACTGACTCGGATCCGAGAAGACCCGACCCGAAACCGACCCGGAAAATTATAAATACATGTATGGGTCTAAATTTTCAGGATCTGAAAAATTCAGATCCGATAGAACCCGATCCGAATTCGATCCAAAAACCCGGATGCCCAAAGAAAAAGTGCACTATAGCGGTAGCGGATATAAAGAACAAAGTTAATCATTTTCTTTATGTGATACAGCTGGATTTGGTACCATACGAGACACACCAAACATAGTAACGCGCAGCGCAGCTTCATTTTAAAGCGTAATTCTTTGTCAATGATTACGTTAGAATATGATGATTAAACAAAACCATAATTCGAGAAAAAAAGACAAAGCAAAAGTGTTTCGGTATATTTAGTATATATATTCTCAAAGAAAGAAACAGTAGAATGACAAGTGACAAAATTGATTACTTTGTGGATCCCATAGTTTATACAAAGTTCCAAAATTTTCCCCTCTTCTTTCCATATTTTACAAATTTCCCCCAACATTTTAGTTTTCACAAAACAGCCCAGCCCCAAAGAAAAGAAGTAAACACTTATTTTGTTCACGTTTTCAGAGAGAGAAGATTTAAGTTTTGAATCTCATACACCCCGAATAAACTCTCTTATCTCTGGAGTTGAATATCCATCTTTCTCTTCTCTATCTTCTCCATAATAGATCCTAGGATAACAAACATAAACATAAAAATGTTAATAAGACGCGTTCAAGATCTTTAAACATGTTAAAATTGGAGTTAACATAATAACGAAAAGAATTTTACCAAAAAAAAAAAACATAATACCGAAAACATTTTGAGGAACCAAAAGCTACAAACTTAACTTACCAGGTGGATAGCAAACAGGTGGATCTTCAAAGAGAGAGCGAGAGATTTGTTTATGAGCAACACCGATATCGAAAAGAACAAGTCCAGAAGAAGAATCATTCACTGCGATGCCTTTGACTGGTAACCAAAGAAAAAGCTCTTCTTGTGTCAAACCTTGAAGCCCAACAAGCCCACCGTAGCTAAGATTTGCTTTAATCACACTGTCAAAGTATACTCTGTTTTCGAAACGAGCAAAACAAGGATTTTGTAACTGAACTTCGAGCTCCCCTGTCTTTACGTCCAGACTGTAACTCTCCACGTTGTCTGGAAATAAACCACCTGGTAAACCACGAGCTTCAAGGAGGTTTCGGATTGAGGATTGTGAAGATGGAGTGACGAGTGGGAGTAGAAGAAGAGCAAGAAGAAGAAACAGAGACATTTTCTTGCTTTTTTGGTTGGATTGTGAGATTTGTGTGTTTTGAAAGGTTTAGATGTTTGGTGTTCTGTTTTTGTCAATAGAGTGGAGAAATGAGTTGTCATTTTTAGCTTATGAGCTGGTTGGCAATGAGTGGTGATTATTCAAAAATACATAATATTTAAAATGAATAATATAATTATGGGTTGTACTAACTATTTGAAATCATAGTCTTTAGCCTTAAGTTAAGCCATGTTGAGCTAATTGACGTAACATCCGTAAATCACGGTTTGTTTCCTGGAAACATTATAATGGATTGAATATTAAAAGAAAAACATTATAATGGTTTTTCTTTAAACATAAATTAGTAGATTAAGTACCACTCATGGTTAAGTGTATCACACACATTAGTCATACTTTTATGTTGATTGTTGTTGTTGATTTGATTACGAAGTATCTTCCCTGCTACTGAATTTTCGGAACAAAATATTGTTTCTTCTTTTTGAAAGGTTCAATTAAGTCAGTCTTAGTCCGAACTAAAAATATATATTGAAACAGTGCAATTTGAATGATAAAATTCCATAAGAAATCGTCATATATAATTCGAGTGCTTCAAAAGCCTTTTGTTCTTTGGGTATGCTCAAAAAAATCCTGGCGCACAATGAAAATTACTTATGAAAAATTATATATATCCGAGTATATATTGAAGCGCACGAGAGAAATGTAAGGTTTTTGGTGAGTTAGGTTTCTTGTGAAAGAAGCATTTGTTGTTGCAAAAGGTTATTTTGAGTAGTTAGAAATTAGTCAGTGATGATACAATTTATGTGCACTCACATAAATCTGATGGGTTTTTTCGTATTATCCACGTTCTAGGTTTTTGATTTAGTATCATGACAACTTATGCTATTTGGAATATCTTTTTTTACAAGTTGAAGTCTTGGAAAGAACATGAAAGTATGGAAAATTAATTGCGGTTCAAAAGCTTATTATGTTGGATGAGGAAATTTGGGTTCTAGAAAGTATGGATGAAATGTCACTAAAAATAGAGTAAAAGTAATATTACTCTGTATTTTCCGATTTGATAGAGCAATTATATTATAGAATCATACGATTGGAATAAATTCATTTCTATAATATAATAGTGTAATTTATTTTTGATCAACAAAAAAAATAGAGTTGATCTAGAGATATAAAAATAGTGTAATTTTTTCAAAAAATATAAAAAATAGAGTTGATCTAGAGATACTTTTAGAACAACCTTCTAAATCAATGAAAACGCAATGATCAATATTAAACAGTAGTGCAAACATGGATCTGAGTGCATGCCATTAGTTTAAAGATTTAATCTAGTGTGACTATTCTTTCCTGCTTACAAAAAATAGCGTTGATTTTACTTTAAAATTAAAAAATAAACATTTACATGTTACTAAATAAATTAATTTATATTGTATATCTTCCTACAGAATATACGTCCATGCTGCGCAAAAAAAACTTTGCAAGTCTGTAACAATAATCTCTAGTTCTCTACTGAATCTTATCCGCCCCGATCCGCGGATCGACTTATTTTTTTTTTCAAAAATTTGACCCGCATGACCCGCATGACCCGCGAGTAAGAAAAATAAGATCTGCACCCGCCCCGCTCATTTAAGCGAGTCACCCGCGGGTAATATTAAAAATAATAAAATAATAATTTTATATATTTTATTAATATTTTTTAAAAAAATATTAAAAAAATAATATATTTTTATTGATATTTTTAAAAAATATTTAAAAAATAATATAATTAAATTATAATTTTATATATATTCGTAATATTAAATATTTTTATAAAAAAAATCATATTTTTTCAAAAAAAATTTTTTTTTTAAATTTTGCGGGTTGGCGGGTACCCGCAGTTAAAATTCGATCGACCCGCACCCGCCCCGCATAAAATATTCTTGACCCGCACTCTCACCCGCCCCGCAAATTTTTCAAATCTGTTGACCCGCACCCGCCCCGCAACGGATCAAACGGGGCGGGACCCGCAGGTAAAGAATCAAATTCCCAGCTCTAATTATCAAGGGTATGGCTGTTCGTGACTTGAAGTCAGCGCTGGCAGTGCTTGATACGAAAACCAATTTGTAACGCACCGACCGTCCACAATTTACGGGCCACCTATGCCCGCTCTCTCGGTCCGTAGGCCCCATCCCATCCGACGGTCGGTCGTTAATTTTTTTTCAAGGCTCGAAATCATTGTTTACTGACCCTGCAATTACCACCCGACCTTTTCCCGTGCTTTGGCCTCACTAGCACGCTATCGCGAATCACTTCCCGATAGGTCACCCATCCTTTCACTACTCCAGCTCAAGTACGCTTAACTCTGGAGTTCTTTCAGGATGTGCTCCGGAAAAGGTAAGTCAACTTTGGTGACATAGGTAGCCAAATCAATCTTTTTAACTTTTTTCGCATATCACAACTCGGGATGTTACAATTCACCCCCTCTCAAAGAACGCAACGTCCTCGTTGCGTCCCACGACAGGTCTCAAGACGCCTCTCCAGGTCAGAACTGAGACGGCTAACCAGCTCTGATACCACTTGTAACGCCCCGACCGTCCACGGTTAATGGGTCACCCACGCCTGCTCTCTCGGCCTCCCATCCGACTGTCGGTCGTTAATTTTTTTCCAAAGCTCGAAATCATTGTTTACTGACCTTGCAATCACCACCCGACCTTTCCCAATGCTTTGGTCTCACTAGCACCCTATCGCGAATCACTTCCCGATAGATTACCCATCCTTTCACTACTCCAGCTCAAGCACGCTTAACTCTTGAGTTCTTTTAGGATGTGCTCCGGAAAAGGTAAGTCAACTTTGGTGACATAAGTAGCCAAATCAATCCTTTTAAACCTTTTCGCATATCATAACTCGGGATGTTACACAATTAGCCATGATTATTGGTAAGTGAAATGACTCGGAACCACTATTGGATTTAGTACTACTCCCTCTATTTTACTATGTAAGTAGTTTAGACTAAAAGAACAAATACTAAAAAATTGTTATTTTAAGAAAAATAATATTTAATTAATAAATTCGATCAATTAAAAAAAGCATGCACTATTTGATTGGCTGCACTAAATATAATAAATATAAAAGTTGCATAAACATGTGTAAAATACTTACATTTTGAAATATGAAAATTTTCTTAAAACTACTTACAGTAAGAAACAGAAGGAGTAATACTTATGCATGTTGGCAGTATGAAGGGATGATATGATTAAAGACACTTTACTCATGCATCTAAAGCTGTTAATACTTAATGGAATAACTGTCATTAAAACCTCAACTTTTGATAAAAAAAAAATCTCAACTTTAAATTTTTTTTTTAATTCTCAACTTTAAATTTCAGTCATGTAAAGCATCAACTTATAGGAATAAAAACTCAAATTTTTTTGTTCTTCTAAAACCTCAATTTTTTTTAACTCAATTTTTTTTGTTCTTCTAAAACCTCAAAAAAACTCAACTTATAGAAAAAAACTCAATTTCAGTCATTAAAACCTCAAGTTTTTATTTTTTTTATTTAAAAAATCTCAACTTTAAATTTCAGTCATATAAAACGTTAACTTATAGAAAAAAAACTCTTTCTTCCCGATTATTCTTCTTCTCCTCTCTAAAAAGTCAGTTCATTTTCTCAGATCTTGTTAAGACCGGCGTATGTGGGCTTACACAGCCACGATGTCGGTCTTAATCTTTCTTTTAGCTTGCTGTTGGTGTCAATTTTCTCGTTTTTGATAGAGATTTCTTCTTGGTCGCTGTGTGGTTGCGGTGGAAAAGGTTTTATGGGCAGATCTACTTGTTTATGATGAAGAAGACGCCGGATCCGGTAGAGGTACGGAGCAGTTCACCTGCATACGTCTTCTTCTATGTTCTTTAATTAGCTTCTGTTAAGATCTTGTCTGGTGACCAAATCCATCAACTCACGCCATGTTTTGAAATCTCTACTCGGGTCAGATGTGTTTATGGCTTGTGAAAGGCTGAATCTGGAGCGTCTTTGTTTGGATTATAGTGTTTATCCTATTTTACCTTTGTTCTAGCATCGGTGTAAGCGGTGTGAGATGGTGGTGTGGTGGTGTGTAGAGAGCAGAACATGTTTAACATCTCTGAGAAGTTTCAGGTTGCTTTGTCCCGCTATAGGAAAGAGTCATTCTCACCGCCGTTGATTAAGTGTATTTTTCAGTTTTTCTTTGCTCTCGTGTTCCTCGGTGGCTTCGACTGGTTGAAGCATTATAATGAGGTTGAGGGTTTTATGATTTCTGATGAAGGTTCGTTTGAGGAGGGAGCTTAGCCCCAGTTGGTGTTCTTCTCTGGTTGGTTTCTGATGTTAGTCTATTGGTTCTGGCTTGGTACCGTGAACTAGAAGTTCAGGTAAGTATATGTTTCATTGTTGTGGCCAATGCATCGTTTCCTCTCTCGTTGAGAGTTCCGGCTGCAAAGCGTAGAAGGATTAATATTGTTTTCCATTGTCAAAGACTGTCTTTAGGTTTGGTTTATGAATTTTGAGCCCTCTTGTAATCGTGGTAGTTTAATCAAGTGTCACCCGTTGTTTGGGTTTAAGTCACCCGTTGTCTTGGTTCAAGCCACCCATTGTCTGGGTTTAAGGATCTCACTTTTGTATGTTCTACAATGTTTCATTAATAAAAACCAGTTGGAAAAAAAAAGCATCAACTTTTTATGTAATCACTTAAAACACCAAGTTATGTTGACTTTCATTTAAATTCTAAAATTTCATTGACAAGCCAAATTAGGCATGCCATTAAGTAAACTACTGAACTTAAAAATGTAGTTTATTAGTCGTTGAAAAATGAAAACCTTAGTAAATTATGTCGTTTTACGTTCTGGATTGAAAAAGGGAAAATAGTAAAAACCCTGGACTTTTTAAATTTAGACTGTTAAAAGAACCAACTTCCATTTTTCATTTGAACAAATAAAAACACCAAATTGTGTTTGACTTTCATTTAAAATCCCAAAATTGTATTGAGCGAAGCAAATTAGACACACTGTTAACTAAATTAACATAACTTAAAGTATATTTAATATATTAATTACTAGGTTAAGTACGTTTTGTGTTTTACTTTTCTTTTAAATCTGGAACTTATATTGATTGACCTAATAAAATATATTATTAAGTATATTAACAGAACTTAAAATAGGTTTAGTTAGTCATTAATATTTATGGTTAAGAAAATTTAAACACTGATCAAGTAATTTTTATAAACTAACTAGGGATTTGCCGCGGCTACGCGCCGGTTTTTAAAATTATTTTTATATGATAATTTAAATATAAGGTTTGACTGTTAATGTATATTTGATGTGATTTCCTAGATTTTTAAAAAATCATGGTATTTTTGTATAAAATATTTATTGAAGATATTTAATTTGATTATATTCCGTCCATAATTTTTATAATTATTTGATGATTGCCGCTGGTGTTGTATGAAATTATTGTTTACATATTTTGATAGGTAATGGAAGTAATAGGTTCTTATGTCTGCAAAATTTTAGGACCTGCAGCGAATGCCAAACTTCCATGGCAAATGTGTCCTAATGTTTGTCCAAGTCAAATGATGGGTTGGCTTGTTGGGGGGAGGGGGGATTCGTAGAATTTGTATTCTTCTGTTTTATTGGTCGGTTTTTGTTTTGTCATAATCTAATCTTTTCAGTCGTGACTTGTGAGTGAGAATCGGACTCCCACTTAATTTGAAGGACGTGACTTGTGAGTGAGAATCAATTTTTATTTCTTTATGTACTCTTGAGTGTGTTGAGATTAAAGGGGTGACCATGGTAAAGAAAGATGGGAAGAAAAGAGCGAGAACATCAAGAGAACTCATTAGTCCTCAAGAAACTCATTATGTGTTTCTCTTATATGACCATCGACGTCTTAGATATATCAGAGGCATTTCTTACATTCACAAAACGTTCTCCCAAATGTGAAATCTTCAATCATCTGACACACCTTTAAAGATCAGTGTAGGAATAATATTTTCTGTTGTGAAAAGTGGAGTTCCGCAAAGCATTTTACGGATGCGGGTTTATGAATCTCTGGTCACATTTGGAGTTATTTTGACACAATGATATACTTCAGAGATTCAATCTGATGGAGTTGTGGCAAAGGATCTGAGTTCCTTTTTTATGATCGACAATGATACCAAATTCAATGTTCTTCTTGACACTGTTTGACAGATCATGAGAGATATTATCTCTGACTTTCGAAGCTGGTATGCCTTGGAACCCTTCTTGTTTATATGACTCTGTGTGATCTTGAAGATTTATATATAATATGGCCGACAAATAAAGTCTCGCTATATCAATATAGTCAATCTCTGGTCTGGTTACATCTTGCTTTCAATATTGTTATCAAAATTCTCACCCTTTGTGTTACTTACTGATACTTGATCAACTTTTTAGCTTTGCTATCAAAAAAGTAAGCTTTTTGAGTGCTTTCTCTTGTTTATGTTTTTGCAACTTTTTGTGGCTAATGTCTGGTTTCACAATGCGCACAATGTTCTAAACCATTTGTTCATTTTTCTTTGGTGTACAAAAAGGTAAGTTCTAGTATTTTGGTATACTTGCCTCAAGTTTTGTATATAATTTCAGTTTTTTATGACATATCAAAATCAAGAATAAAATAAAAAATAATAATTGTTTTCATTGTGTACAAAATCTAATTCAACACAACTGGCCTCAAATCTAACTATGATTCCGACCTAATGAATGTTTGGTGATTTACCCATCAAATGGACAAAAAGAGCTGCATCAGTGACGTCTTCAACCGCCATCTGCACTCCTACACAATGGAACTTGAAGAATGTGCAAACAACTTAATCACAGATTTCTAAACTCAATGTATGTAGTCTATACATTAAAGAAATTCTAGTGAGGACAACATTACCTGACCACACATACTGCATTGCATTCGGCACATTACCTGACAACATTAAAGCAGCTTGCGCTAGCACATAGAACAGGAGATGTAGCACCATCCATTGGTTGTGTCAATATCAGCCACCTCAGCTTTGCAAGTGATCTCCACACCCTACGGGTAACATGAGTGAAATACATTACTTAGAAGGGACGCTGTATATTCTTCTAATCTCCACCGTCACTTGTGGGGTCAGTCTTATAAGTTTTGCGAAAATGGACCCCTGTGTAAGCTTACTTTTGGGCCAACGGATTTGCTTAAGTAAATGAGCGTTTCGCCCAAACCGTATCAAAAAAAATATATGAAAAAATGGAAGTGCAAGGTGTTATTATTCCCCCTAAAGAGAAAAAAAACCAACTTTATTATATAAGATTAACTGCACGTTGATTTATACAATATACATCTCAAAATATGTTTCGACGGCCAAAATTTATAAATTTAATTATAATTAATATATACAAAATCAGCAAACCTTTTTATATCAAGTAATGATGGCGAATACAAGATGTGATAAGGATAAGTTCTCAATAAAATAGAAACATAAAACAAAGAAAACACTAAGAAACAATGTATAATTTGATGTATATTTAATTACTTATATAAGAATTACTTGATCAATGTATATTCAATTAAAAGTTTTATAAATTAAAATAAGAAATATTTTACGCGACAAATCAATAATCAAACTAACAAATTTCTTAACTGTAATTATTGATGAATATTTTTAGTTCTATTCATCTACTTCACCATGTGTCTAATTTGACTCAATCAACATAGTTTAGGATTTAAAGTGAAAGTCCTACATAACTTGGTGCTTTAAAATTCCTAAATGAAAGTTGGTGTTTTTAAAAGCCAAAATTTGAAATTTGAAATTTTTTATGATTATTTTCCTTCAAAGCGACAAAACGGCATCGTTTTTATATGTAGTTTTTGACGACTAATTGACTCCATTTCTAAGTTCGCTAATTAACAACATGCCTAATTTGGTATAGTTTGGTGTTTTAAGTTGTTCACGCAAAAACTAATGATTAAATGACCAAAATTTGAAAATTGAAGTTTTTGTGACCATTTAGAATAGATACACTCAATGAAATAATCTACTTGTCTCACCACTATTTTAGTTATGAAATTGTTTTTTGAGTAATTCAAGAGCACCTTTTTTGGACATTTTTCAACAGTCTACAAATATTAATTAATAAAATAACAGTATATATTACTTGTTCACATTCATATTTTCACGTCTATAAATAAGAGTTCATTATTTTTAATATTTATAATATGATTTTAGTGCTAAAATCATCAATTGTTTTTAAATCGTAAGAAATTATTTAATTAATTTTAATATTTTAACTTTCCATCTTATTCCATTTTATTTACCTCCAAAAACTCTAAACTCTAAACTCTAAACCCTAAACCCTAAACCCAAAAATTCAAAAACCCAAAAACCCAAAAACCTCAAAAACCAAAATATTAAAAACACAATCCCTAAACTCTAAACAAAAACTTTAAACTCTTATATTTAACATGAAATCTTGAATTTAACTTCAAATCTTAAATATAAACTCAAAAATTAATATTTTCAAAATTTAATGTCAAATCTTAAATCACTACCCCAAACATTTAACCTTCAAACCATGTACCCAAACCCTTCTTCTAAACTCTAAACTCTAAACTTAAAAACTAATCTCAAATTAATCATACCTGAAACTATAACTAATAATCTTAAAACTATTTTTTTATTACTCAACTTCAAATCTAAAATTTAAAATCTTAAATCTAAACCCAAAACATTATGTTTGTACTTTCCATAAATCTATACACTAAACTTCAAATTCTAAACCTTAATTTCAAATTTCAAACTTAAATCATCTAGTTCATAAACTCTAAACTCTATTTCATATACCCAAATATAAATCACAAAATTATAAATTTTAAATGTTTTCTTAAAATAATTTTTATTTTCAAAAATATATCATAAATAATTTTTATATTAAAACACAAAATAAAAATAAAAACAATGATGTTAAGAAAAATAGGAACCAAATAGAAAAATCTGGTCAACACAAAGTGGCGAATCACATACAAGGGCGGAGATCATGCTCTCTGTAATCACAACCATTGATTAAACTTTTGAAGGGTCCAAATTGATCTTACTTCTTTACCTGTAATCAAAACCATTGATTAAACTTTCTATAATCACAACCATTGATTAAACCTTTTGAAAGGTCCAGATTGATCCTACTTCTTTTCATGTAATCACAATCATTGATTAAACTTTATGTAATCACAACCATTGATTAGTTGGATTTTTGTAACATTACCTCAATGCTGTTTTGAGAGTATCAGAGTCAAAGACTTTTCAGTAACCATAACTCCTTTTAAGATATCAATTTTTTTTTGTTAAGATGGTAGGTGAGACTATTCTCAGTTTCTGTTTTCGGATAGATTTACAGAGATTTCGAGAAATTTTAACAGATATTATTAGATTTATCTAGCTTCAGTACAGAATTATATTGAAGCATGAATCATTAAGTCTGAAAACCATACTTTGTAGATCAAAGCTTGGACTCTTCTCATTAATATAAATGATCTCTTCTTGTAGAGTTAGAGATTAGAAACTAATATCTAAAACAATGAGAAGTTGAGAACCCTGGTTCCACACACTATAAAAAACGACGACTCTGAATACTTAATTTTATTCAACTTCACGATAGTTTTAACAATTATTTGATACAACAACAATTGCCGAAAGAAAAAGAAACCGAAATTTATAGCAACTGTGAAACAAATTAAAAAACATAATAAAGAAGAAGAAGAAAGACAATAGCATAGGAGTCAAAGCTCTACTCAACCTTTCTCAAACACAGCTAATCAATCAAAGCACAAGTACTCGAACACGATGTGCGGTTATCGGTTGTAAATATTTGCGCTTCATTTTTTTTTTCTCTTTTCTTTTTTCTTTTCGTTCTTTTTTTTTTTGACAAGGCTTGACCAGATTTCTTCTCTTTCCTTTCTTGACCAGATTTGAAATACCTCAGAACGGTAGAATAAGCAGAAAGTATGAAACGGTAGAATAAGCAGAAAGTATGAAGGATGGTGCAGCAATCATTGCACCAATAGAAAAATGTTTCGACTATATCTTCGCACTTTTCGCACCAATATTTCTCACACCTCTCTGCTCCCCATGAAAGTGTGAGAAAATGTTCGTCGCTCTTATACCTTGCTTTGTATGGTAAGGTGGCACATTCGATACACATAATAAAATCACATTTGATGCAATTTAACAGTTTCTTACATAATATATCGTATTTTCTGACTGTCGCTTTGCATACACACGCTCCGCAAAGTTTCTTTTCATCATAGAGTATGTTTTCCTCGATTAGGAGATGGTGTTCATGAAGAAAATAACGTATCACCCCTTTGGATATTATAGAGAAGGGTGGTGCATCTTGTGTTATATCATCTTCATTTTTTTCTGGTATACCTTCGAGTTCTTTTCCATCCCAGACATCTTTTCCTAGAGCACATCTTGAGTGAACAGTATAGTCACCACACTTGTTACAAGTATATGCACCATAGTCACCCTCAATACTTCGACGACACACTCCACATAGACACTTTCCATACCCAAGAGAAGAAACATAGGAGATACGATGGTGGTGACGTGATATCTTGATGGTGTGTGGGGAATACATACAATCTCTGTGAGCTACAAAGTTGCATCTGAGACAGACATATGTGGCATATTTTATTTCTATCAAACCACAAACGTTGCAGATTAAAGAATTTTGTCTAGGGAAAAAGGTAAGGGGATGGACATGGATTTTTTGTTGCTCTATAAAAGGTATCGACTTCATTGCACATATTACATGCATGGAAGTTTGATAGACGGTACTAAGATACATCAAACAGAATGTTTTTCTTCCACAACATGAACAGTACAAATGGCTTGTATAATTCATGCAGAGTTCGAGAGAATGACGAGGATAGTAAGGGTGTTTAATTTTTAGTGGAGCCTCTACACATTCTTTGTGGAACATTGAATCACAGTGATCACAAAAATAATAATCTGTACCGAAGTTTGAGTTATCGCATATACCGCATCTATCATGCTTACAAAATTTTTTGTTGTTACACCAAAACAAAGGAAGTACATGATGATGATCACGATCATCAGCCCTTGTTGTAGACGTGACATACTCGGGAGAAGAAGTGATAAACAAATTAAGTTTAGAAGCTGTACCATAGTCTTTTAGTGCTCGTGACGTAGGGCATAAGAAAAGGGGCAGAGGAGGGTGATCTTGGTTGGCTGCTTCATCAGGTGAGGGTGTGCTTTTTATTTGCGGTATATGTTGGTACTTCGGGTGGTGGTATACCAGAAATAGTTTACCATCGGCTTCGACCTCATGAAATCCACCATCGTAATCCATGACTGCCTCTGGTTTTTTCTTTTCTTTTTATTATGTTTTTGTTAAAAGCTTTAAAAGATGAGTTGGTCTACAAATATCAATCTATTAGCACTTTAAATAAGGAAATTTGTGTCAAAAATTCTCAATCTGTTTTAGATCCTTAACGTGAAAACGCAGTGGATTTTGTTCTTTCCTTTGTAATAATGGTATTGTTAATTCTTTTTTTTCCTTTGTAATAATGTATTGTTAATTTAAAGCAAAGAAAAAAGGAATCAGTTTTTCTTTGCACATGGTTTATCTCCTATTTGATATTATATGACTCCTTAAGAGTTTAGTTTCAAAAAGGAATAAGTAATGCTTAAAATTTAGATAAATTCCTTAGGATACCTTCTTTTAGTTTTCTTTTTACCAAAAGAACCAACAAAAATAAATGATCAAAAAAGTTTCATTAAAGGGTTAATATACGTTTATATTTTAGAGTTGACTAATGTAGTTTGAAGTTTACAGTTAGAGAGTGGTAGTTTTGGAGGTAGAGTTTACCATTTTAAACAATAAATAAATAAATATTAGAAGATCCATGCATCTTTAGAGACAGCTTTCAGCTGCTCTCAAAACTAACGAGTTCTTCAACGTCGAGTTCGACTTTAAAATGTTCCTACAAATGCATGCTTAAGGATTACAGGTAAAGCTTCTCTATGAGTCTCTTTTTTCTCAGCCATTTCTATCATTTAACATGTTTTAATTATTTTCACTTTAAAATTCTCTTCAGTCGTAACCGTTTTAACAGAGTTTTTAGTTTTAATCTATTATTAATAAGAATCCTGATTAATTCCAAAGGGTATGAATTCTATTTAAGTTGAAAAGTTGTGTCCATTCAAATTATATTGTAAAGGTATCTTTTTTAAATAACTAAAGTGGTGGTGGACATGGTCATCTCGGATGAAATCTCTAAAATGCTCTAAAATGTTCTAAAATGCTTTAAAATTATCATATTCTCTCCAATTGCTCATGAACCTGTAAATATGCTATTTAGACTCTAAAACATATTAAATCTATCCTAAAACACCTATAAACCACAGCTAAAATCAGGTCAAATTCATGGTATATCAGCTATAACAACAATGAATGATAGATGGATCAGAGGAGATGACGCCATAAGAAGATTTATTGTAACAAGGTTCCATATGAACATAGAAGATGTGGATACTTGTTTCCCAACAAGTAGCTGCTTTCAACCATACTAGCAATCTACCTTTAAAGTCAAGTTAAATAATTATAACAAGCACTGAGTAGAAGACAATCCGATATTAGGTAATTTTACTTAGTTTTATTTTATAATAGTATTAATTTTTGTTTTTATATTACATAATATTATATATTATTTTTAGATTTTGATAATTGAGTTTAAATTTATATATGGATTTAAGGTTTACTAATTAGGATTTAGCGTTTATATTTGGGCTTAGGGTTCATCAATTAGGGTTTAGTGTTTAGTTTTTAGACGGAAATGTGAGGTTTAAGGTTTAGGGTTTAATATTTAAAGATTGAAGTTTAGAATTAAATTTATTATTTACGAGATGCGAGTGGATTTAGAATTCTATTTTATTTCAGTGATATGGTATAGAAAAATCGGATGTATATTTATGTGATAAATACACGTGTAGTGTTGGTGGTATTACGTGGCGTGATAACTGATTATAGAGTGTTAAATTATTGACTCATCATTTTTCTCTCTCTCTTATTGGCAACTTGGAAAAAAAGAAGGTATTACCGAATAAAAAATTGTAAAATTTTTATGGATTAAATTATGTCAAAATCAATATTCTAACATTAATTACCTTCTATAACTTGGTCATTTGGCAAATTCTCCCGAAATTATAAGATGAAATTAGAATTACCACATTTCTAAAATTCTACAATTTACCAATAAGAACTATATTTTCATTTCATCAAAAATTGATTTCTAGACATCTAACTTTGCAGAGTATTTTTGTAGTATTATTAGTAACCTTTAGACATCTGTGTATTTAGTTAATTCAATGTCCGATTGTCCCAGCTCCGTACCCACCAAAGTATCTCTTCCCTTCCCTTTCCCGGATCGAGAATCTTCAGATCACCAATTCCCATGGAAAATCGCTCAACACGATTCTGGGCGGTTCGGATTCTGCTCCTCGTAAGCATCATCAACATCGGAGCTTCCAATGCCTCGATCCACGACTACAAGAACGAAAAATTCATCCCACAAGCCAACGCTCGTTTCTTCCACGGCGGCAGCGAAGGTCTCTACGCCTCCAACTCTCAACACCTAAACACTTCTTCCGACACATCTCTTAAAGGAAAGTCCTTTATAAGGTCTCAATCAATCAATCTCTCTCCCTTTACTAAATAAATAAATAGTAGCCTCTAATCTAATCTAATCTTAGGTTTGATGACGTAACCTTTGTGAGGACAAAGGAATCCGCCAGCAAACAGAACCCTATGCAGTCCACCACAGGTCTGGTCGAAGCGATACTACTCGAGGTCAAAGACCGTGACCGAATCGGTGGATCTTTCCTCAAAAACAACGCTGCTATTTGCTGCACTCCTGACCTTGCAGACGCTGGCTCCTGCACTCTCGGTGAAGTCATCATCAAGAGAGATTCTAACGATGACGATAAGTGGCCGAGACAGATCAAGACTTTCTTTAAAGGGAACAAGACGCAAGTCACCATGTCTCCAGAGACAGTGGTGATAAACAAGACAGGGATGTACTATCTTTACTTCGTGATATGTGACCCGGGTTTGGACGGTACTGTGATCAGAGGAAGAACGGTTTGGAAAAATCCTAACGGTTATTTACCGGGGAAAGTAGCTCCTTTGATGAAGTTCTTCGGGTTCATGTCATTGTCGTATCTCTTGCTAGGTCTGGTTTGGTTTCTGAGGTTTGTTAAGTTCTGGAAAGATATCATTCAGCTGCATTATCATATCACTTTGGTTATTGCGCTTGGGATGTGTGAGATGGCTGTTAGGTACTTTGAGTACGCTAATTTCGACTCTACCGGGATGAGACCGATGGATGTTACTCTGTGGGCTGTGACTTTTGCTTCCATTAAGAAGACGCTTTCGAGGCTTCTTCTTTTGGTTGTTTCTATGGGTTTTGGTGTGGTGAAGCCTACTCTCGGTGGGATAACGTCTAAGGTGGTTCTTCTTGGAGTTGTTTATTTCGTTGCGACGGAGGGTCTTGAGTTGGTTGAGCATTTGGGAAACATTAATGACTTTTCTGGGAAGACAGTGATTTATTTGGTGATTCCTGTGGCGATACTGGATGCTTGTTTTATTCTGTGGATTTTCTCATCGTTGGCAAGAACACTTGAGAAACTTCAGGTTAGAGTAACTGCTCTTCTTTTACCGCTTTTTAAGCTACTTATCCGTCTAGTTTACAATTGCAGATTAAGAGAAACATGGCTAAGCTTGAGCTTTATAGGAATTTCACCAACGCACTAGCTATCTCTGTTCTGTTCTCTATTGCTTGGATTGGTTTTGAGGTAACTGACTCTTGTGTTTTACTTGAAACACTCCAAGTAAGTCAAAGGAACATTATTATTTGTCTGTGTATCAGCTCTACTTCAACGCAAGTGACCCTTTAAGCGAATTCTGGCGAATAGCGTGGATCATTCCAGCGTTTTGGAATCTACTATCTTATGGTTTATTAGCAGTCATATGCATCCTTTGGGCTCCATCCAACAACCCCACCAGGTTCTACCATTTTTTTTTCTCAATTGTTTTTTTTTACTTTAATGGTCCAAATGTCAACTTCCAAAGCTGAGAGATGTATATATTTGCACCTTGCAGGTATTCATACTTAGCAGAAACAGGGGACGAGTTTGAAGAGGAAGGTATATCGTTGACGAGTGGTGGAGTTAAGATTACAGGCGATGTTGAAAGGAATGAACTTCTATACGGGCTTGCAGACGAGGTTGAGGAGGACAAACGCGAGTAAACTTCAGGTAGTAGCCTATATCTAATGAGAGAGTCTATACCCCAGGTTACTGAGTCTTTGCATCCTAGTTTGTAACCTTTATGTAAATCTTTAAACCTTTGTGCCTGAGTAAGATGTTTTTATGACCCTTCAGGACTCTTATTTACTCAGATCAAAGTTTTTGTAGTCTTACTTGTTTACTTTCTATAAAGACAAAAGTTCCACTGAAGATCTCCTGCTATATATATACAGACTGTTTTTTATTTACAAAGTTTCACGGTTTCACGCACTGGTATTGTAATCAAGGGAAGTTTCCTTTGCTGGATTCAGTTTCACAGCTTCAAGCACTGGTATTGTAATCGAGAAAAATTGCGTATAGTTAGAAAAAAGAATTAACGTTTTAGTGCAATAGAACGTTTTCTATCAGTTTTTCTTTTAATTTCTTACAATAACACGTCACAATTCAGTTTTATAATTTTAGTTTACACACGTTACGAGCCTTTTTCGTGTTAGTTTAATAATTTTAGTTCATTCGGTTTATGGCATCTATTTTTTATCTTCATTTTTTATTTTCTGAACAAATATCTTAATTTTTATTTATAAATACTATTAAAATATGTTACACTTCGGTTTTTTCCATTAATTGCCCCTTACTTCGAGTCTTGCGTCTCTTTCATTAAGGATAATTAAGATTTTTCTCACCGTTCATATTCGATACTGCGTCGTTTTGTTTAAACCATTTTAATTATTTGTTTTACACTGTGTTTTCCTAATTTAGATCCGGTTTACGCTTATTTCATGTTTGATAGTGCGTCATTTTTCTTAAACCATTTTAATTGTTTGGTTTTAAACCGCGTTTTCCTAATTATAATCCGGTCTACGCTTTTTAGTCTTTAATACCAAATTACAAAGCGGTTAGGGTTCCAAACCCTTAATAAAGTTATATGACGTTGACTGAAACCACATAATCTAAACCATGAACCCTTTTTGAATCTACTCTTCGATCGAATTTATTATTATCAATTAAATGTTACTAACTGAATAACATTATGAATGTTAAATATGTAAATCAAGTCAAATTTTTCCATCTAATCCCATTATCTGAACATTTAGATCTTGAAAATGAAATCTTTCTTTCGACGAATCCTTAAATTTGAACATTTTCTAATGGATAAGAATGCAACCCATGATTTGTTTACATAATCTTCGTAAAATCCATACTATTCCTAACAGCTAACTGATGTGATTTTTTTTTTAAATACTATTTTCAAAAATCATGAATTTATATAATTCTAACAATACTAAATTTTTGTATCATTCGTTTAAATTATTTAAATCATAGATATTTATTATTTTACCTCGACTGAATATTTTTCAGATTTAAATTAAATCACATGATACATTTCCGAAGGTATATTTCAAATTTTTAGTATGGAACATTATATAGTTCGTATATCATTATGAAACTTGGGTAAATGTCAATATAGTAAATAATTTATATATGAAAGCTTCCATATCTTCTTATAGCATATATTGCATAATTGGCCGATTGTGTAAGAATCTACAGTATTAAGTAACTAATTCATGTACTTAAATGCATATATTGCTACTTACGGAAGAAAATCTTTCTACTAGTTTCAAATATTAAATTGACCCACACATATATGTTACAAAGATATATTGCCTAAATATTATCTTAACTGTATAGATGCTTTTTTAGGAAATGCACATTCACAAAATATCTGTAATTTTCTTAAGTAACGTAAGATATTCTCTAACAATAAAATTTAGGTTGCACGCGAATACCCTATTGAGCTTATATTATAAATACAACCAGTTACATCGACTTAAACTCGAAACCATTTCGAGGCAGCAAAAAAAAAACAATATGAATTATCTTATGCCGTTCAAGCTATTGAGTGATGTGAAGCCTTTCAAATGCGGCTGGAAGGTTCACGTGAAAATGTTACATACTTGGAAACATTACAACTCCGTCTCTGAAGAAACACTTGAAATGATCTTATATTATTATCAAATTTTAATATTATTGATTAAATTATATTATATGTTGACATTTGAATCGTGACATTACTAACTATCATCAATTTTTATATGAACATGTAACAGGGATGCAAAATTAATGCTTTGTGCAAGAAGGAGTACCTGCAAAGTAAGGGGAGACTTCTACCAGTTGGAGCGTGGATAAAATTCAAAATTTCTCATTACGCCATGCAACAGGAACGTACAGACCAACTGAGCATCCCCCTATAAGATGACCTTCGTTCATAATACAACAATCACCAGATCCAATCATGTGAACGATGACATGTTTCTGAGTTTGGTCGATTTTCAGTTTGTTATTTGGTTAATTTTACCGAATGTGTTAATATGATTACTTTTGGTACAAACATCTGAACGCGTTTCAAATACATTATTTTGGATATTTTAGGTTTCTTTACATCAAAACCGAATTCATTCTGACTTGAAAACAATTGACTCGTAATCTACATGAAAATTTATAATATCTGTGTGAAGCCAAATTTCAAAATCCAAAAAAAATTGATACCTGAAAGAAATAACTTTTAGCTGAACATGTATTCAAATGTCTATGTCTAACTGAATATGTAAATAAATTAAAAAAATCTTTGTTAACCATTTTGATTTTTTCATAAATTGAGAAATTTCATTCAAATATCAAATTATTATGGTTTATATATAAAAATAAATGCTATCGGAATATTATTGTAAAGATAATTAATAAAGTAATTAAAATAAAAAAAGTGAATGCGAAAGATATAATAAAACAATTGAAAGTAGATAAGTTATGTTTTGTACTTCTGTAATAAATGATGTGGATTTATTTAGATAAGATAATAAATAAAATGGTCAGAATTAATCAGAATAGAAAGAAAATCTATTAAAAATCATTTAAAAATAGGGAAGTATTATTTTGTACTTCAGTTTAATAAAATAGATATTTTTTTTACTGAGTTTAATGCATATACTTTTTCTTTTTGTGTAGGATTCATTTTCCCTTTTTTAAAACAATTTCTTGTTTTCCCTTTTAAAATGCCATTAAATTAAATTTTTTTTACAAAGAAAAAAAAACTAATCTAGTTTTTACCAACCAGATTTTGTTTATTAAGTTTTTCAACTAATATATGCCACATTTTTAGCCATAAACGTCACAAACTATAGGGAAATTTTTTTTTAACAACTGGTCATACTAAAACTAAAAGGCCAATCAGTTAAGACAGTTACAATCGGAGAGAAATTTGACGACAAACTGAAAAGCGTAACTAAAACATGATAACTGAGAAGAGAAAAGAACCATAAAGAAGTTCCACTTGTAATTTTTGAACATGCATTCCAACGAGAAATCAAATCGACGTTCAAAAATCCAATCAATAGGTTTTGAAAGGAGCTGAAAGCTGTCTCTGGAGATGCGTAGATCTCCCGACACTACAGTGAGGTGCAGAGAAACTGTCGGAGTGGGACTACACACAGAGTCGTTAACGGTACATCCTCTGAAGAATAGTAGTTGACAGAATTTTGGAGATGTTAAGCTCAGGTTATGTTGCAGTGAAATGCAGAGGTGCTGTCAGAGTAGGTCTACACTTAGAAACATCAACGGTACAGCCTTTGAGATTAACTTTCTCGATGAGTGGTGAGACGGTTGATGTTATCTTCATTTTCGGTTCATAAATATATTCTTGCTTTTTTATAGATATATTAATAGAAATAAAATTAAAAATAGAAAAAATAGAAAAGTTAAATGGTTTCGAATTATATGTTTTCAAATTATAATTTTTTAATAATTTTCTTTTGAAATTTGAAAATACTTTTTGAAACTATTTAAAAAAAAAAATATTTTGAAATTTTTAATATTTAGTTATTTTAAAAAGATTTTAACCTTACCCCAAAACTACCACCTCCTAAACTCCAAACCATAAGTGTATATTAGACTTAGTTAACTCTATGGCTCTAACTGGTGACCATCAATGGAGTTAGAGCCATAAAGATTATAAGTGAAATTATCATTTTTGTAGGTTTTTGGTAAAAAAAAAAATATAAGACACTTAAAAAAAAAAACAAAATAGAAGAGACTATCCTAGAGAATTTATCTAAATTGTAAGCACTACTATTCTTTTTTTTTGAAACCAAACTTAAGGAGTCGTATAATATCAAAGAGGGGATAAAGCATGCGCAAAGAAAAGCTGATTCTTTGTGTTAAAAAAAAAAGCTGATTCTTTTTTCTTTGCGTTAAATAAACAATACCATTATTACAAAGAAAAGAACAAAATCCACTTCGTTTTCACGTTAAGGATCTAAACTAGATTGGGACTTTTTGACACAAATTTCCTTATTTAAAGTGTTAATAGATTGATATTTGTAGACCAACTAATCTTTTAAAGCTTTTAACAAAAACATAATAAAAAGGAAAAAAACCTGAGGCAGTCATGGATTACGAAGGTGGATTTCATGAGGTCGAAACCGATGGTAAAATATTGCTGGTATACCACCACCCGAAGTACCGCCCTATACCGCAAATAAAAAGCACATCCTCACCTGATGAAGCAGCCAACCAAGATCACCCTCCTCTGCCCCTTTTCTTATGCCCTATGGCACGAGGACGAAAAGACTACCATTCAACAACTGGAAATTTTGTGTTCACTTCTTCTCCCGAGTATGTCATCTCTACAACAAGGGTTGATAATCGTGATCATCATCATGTACTTCCTTTGTTTTGGTGCAATAACGAGAAGTTTGGTAAGGATGATGGATGCCGTATATGTAATTTAAACTTCGGTACAGATTATTATTTTTGTGATAACTGTGATACAAATTTCCATAAAGAATGTGTAGAGGCTCCACTAAAAATTAAACACCCTTACTATCCTCGTCATTCTCTCGAACTCTGCTGGCATGATGGTACGGATTTTGATCACTGTTCATGTTGTGGAAGAAGAATGGGCGGTTTGATATATCATTGTACCGTCTATCAAACTTACATGCATCCAATATGTGCAATGAAGTCGATACCTGTTATAATAGACCAACAAAAAATCCATGTCCATCCCCTTACCTTTTTCCCTAGACAAAATTCTTTAATCTGCAACGTTTGTGGTTTAATAGAAATAAAATATGCCACATATGTCTGTCTCAGATGCAACTTTGTAGCTCACATAGATTGTATGTATTCCCCTCACACCATCAAGATATCACGTCACCACCATCGTATCTCCTATGTATCTTCTCTTCGGTATGTAAAGTGTCCTTGTGGAGTGTGTCGTCAAAGTATTGATGGTGATTATGGTGCGTATACTTGTAACAAGTGTGGTGACTACTATGCTGTTCACTCAAGATGTGCTCTAGGAAAAGATGTTTGGGATGGAGAGGAACTGGAAGGTATACCAGAAAAAGATGATGATATAACACAAGATGCACCACCCTTCTGGGAGATATCCAAAGGGGTGATACATTATTTTCTTCATGACCACCATCACCTCCGACTCGAGGAAAACATACTCTATGATGAAAACAAGCTTTGCCAAGCGTGTGTCATGCCTGTCTTTGAAGAGGAAATATATTCATGTACGGAATGTGACTTCGTCCTCCATGAAACATGCCTAAAAGCGGGTCGCAGAATTCAACATGCATTACATCCTCATCTACTTATATTAAAGGCTATCAACAACGGTTCTGGTGAATTTCAGTGTTATGCTTGCCGCCGCAGTTGTGGTGGCTTTGTTTATCAGTGTCCAAAAGAGGAATGCAAATTCATGCTAGATGTGAGGTGTGCTTCCATTTCAGAGCCTTTTGATTACCAAGGTCATGAGCATCCACTGTTCCTATCTTTAGACCCTGAAAAACTGGTACAGTGTGAGGTGTGCAAATATAGTCGTAGGAAACTGTTAAGTTGCATCAAATGCGATTTCATTGTGTGTATCGAATGTGCCACCTTACCATACAAAACAAGGTATAAGAACGACAAACATTTTCTCACACTTTCATGGCGGGGGGGAGAAGAGAGGTGTGAGAATTGGTGCGAAGAGTGCGAAGATGTAGTCGGAAGAAACTTATTCTATTGGTGCAATGATTGCTGCACCATCCTTCATACTGCCTGCTTATTCAGCAAAGATCCATATTTGAAACCTGGTCAATGTTTCGAAATCAAGGGTAAGGAGGTTAAGATTCTTGCCAAAAGTAATACTTCTAGGCCAACTTGCTATCATTGTAGGAAGCCTTGTCAAGGCAAAATATTTACAACTGATAACTGCACAGCGTGTTTGAGGACTTGTGCTTTCTTTATTATATTGTTCAGTGTTCTAAAAAGCGGTCTAGGCGGCCGCCTAGGCGGCGCTTAGGCGCTAGGCGTTACATGACCGTGACGATTACTTTTTAAACCGCCTAGATAATTATAATATTATAATAATAAATAATATATAATTTATTATTCATAAATTATAATAATTAATATATTGTAATATATATTCTTATGAAAATAATTTTTATCATATATAAATAATAGTTTTTACTATTATTAAATATAAAATATTACATATATTTAATATATTGCTATAATTTATAAACGCCTAGACCGCTTAACTAATAATCTAGGCGTCCGCTTAGTCGTTCTAGGCGCTAGGCGTTAGGTAGCCGCCCGCTTAGCGCCTAGCGCTTTCTTGAACACTGATATTGTTGAGTGACTAACATTCGGCATTAATTGTTGTTGTATCAAATAATTGTTAAACTATCATGAAAAGTTGAATAAACTAAGTATTCAGAGTCGTCGATTTTGTATAGTGTGTGGAACCATGGTTCTCGTTGTTTTAGATATTAGAGCAAGCGCATCAGTACTCTTTTAGATGAGTTAAGAAATCGTAGAACAGAAACAGATTGAAAGTTCCTTGCTGAGAGACTCCATAATAACCGGAAGGGACTGCTAAGCCGTTTGTCAATCTCTCATTGACTGAAATTTATTTCAGTTCTTCAAATTTAATTATTCATCTAACTTATCTTTAAATAATATAAGAGACCTAGTTTTGAGAGACTTATTGCTAATGATGTTCTTAGAACATGATTAGGGGTTGAAATCTGCCGCAATTTCTAAAACATATATATATATATATATTATAATTATTTTAGCCGGTTAAAACCTGTTCAACCCTTGTGTAAGTGACAGTTGTGTTATAAACTTAGTAGCAGGTTCTTAAATCACTTGGATAAGAACTTTTGTATGTTCTCTTTCCTAGTTTTGTTAATTTTTCTTTTATTTTAAATATTAAGAAACCCTTGTTAGTTTCCAATCTCTAACTTCTCAAAAGAGATCATTTATAATAATGAGAAGACTGCAAGCTTTGATCTTCAAACTATAGTTTTCTGACTTAATGATTCATACTTCAATAATGCTGTTGTACTGGAAGCTAGATAAATCTAATAATATCTGTTAAAATTCATCTTAACAAAAAAAAATTTGATCTCTTACAAGTGTAAGAGTATTCTTTGTGTTTCCATCAAAAAAAGTTGTGTTTACTAAAAGTCTTTGACTCTGATAAAACTCTCAAAACAACATTGAGGTTATGTTACAAAATCCAACTAAAATGGGGAGTTGATCAAATTCACGCAAGAGCATTTAGCTTCTTTTCATAGAGTTTTGCTCTTCGAAGAGCATCTAATGCCTCAGCTTGCTTCCCTGAACGTTTCAGGGTCACAGCTTTTATCTTCTCTGCTTTGATGCGTTCTTCCAATTGACTTCTCTCCTGGTTACTATCACTACTCTCCTTGGCTGGACTCGGTTTCACTGGCTTTGGAGTAGCTTGTGTTGTGTCTGGCTTACTCACCGATGTATTCACAGAACTGTCTAGTCCGATAGCTTTGAGGGCAGACAAGAGTTGAGGATCGAGAAAATCTTCCACTGCTACATCCTCCACCGGTTCTGATTTCGAGGATGTTGAATCCTCTAGCTGAGCTTCAAGTGTTTTGGCAATTTCAAACTCAGCTTCAGCTTCTTCCATTTTACCTTCCCTACGAAGCTTCATGGCTTGACGTTTGTGGCTTAGCGACTCTTGCTGCAGCTTAAAACGGTCACGACTAGACATTGGCTTCGGGCTATTCTCTTTCTCTCGTACAACAGGAGGTTGCGTTGCAGAAACCAAAGCCTCTCGTCCGAGTTTTTCAGGAGAAGGGTTTTCTCCTTCCTCTAGTCTCCTCTCCAACAATTTGGCTTGTTGCAATGCCTCTTTAGCTTCGCTTATCTTTCCTTCTTTCTTCAGAGCAAGTGCCTTTCTCTTATGAGCCAGTATATCTTGTTTAAGCGTGCTCTGAGGAGATGTATTTTGAACAGAAACTGATTCAAAACTACCAGGTGTTTGAGACTTCTCACCAGTCAGCAAATCCATCATATTTGGTTGCTGCTGGCCCGATTGAGAAACAACTCTGCTTTCACTCATCCCATCAGATTTAGCAGGGGAGATAAAGTCTCCTAACAAATCAACGTCCATGTAGTTTGTAGGATTGATGGTAGGTGCTGAGACTTTCTTCTCAAAAGCATCACCCATTGGCTCATCCTTGGGGGTCTCCAGTTCAGCTAGTTGTGCTTCCAAAACTTTGGCCTTACTGTATACTTCATCAGCCTCTCCGTTTTTCCCTTGACGCTTCAAGGCAAGTGCTTTCCTTTTCAAGTCCAGAAGTTCTCTTTGGATTTGTCCCTTGCTTTTGGCTGCTACCCGTGGACCAGTAGATTGCAAAGAGCTAGAGGCAGCTTCTTGTCTCCTTGGTTCTTCATCCTCCCATCCCAAATTCTTGAGAGTAGACAATAATGCTGGATCCTTCATATCGTTTTTTGTAACGCTATCATCTTCTTCTACATTCATCCCACTATCAGTAGATATCTTCTTAAGCTGATTACTATCAGCATTATGATTATTGCCTGACTCAATCTCTACCAACTGGGCTTCCAATATTTTAGTCTGTTTCTGAACTTCCTCTGCTTCATCAACATTACCTTGACGCCTCAAAGTTAAAGCCTTTCTTTTCAGCCCTAAGAGTTCTCGTTGTATTTCACCTTTGCTTCTTCTTGGTTTTGTTCTAACTGGCTCAACTCTTACTGATGAATCACCCGCATGATTATTATCTTCATCGTTCCAGCCTAAGCTCTTAAGCATCGAGAGGTAACTCGGATCATTTAACTCCTCATCTTTCACATCTACCTCTCCATCATCATCCAGAGAACTAACAGAGATATCAGGCATATCGTTTCCAAGATCTCTTCTTTCACGAGTAACCTTTCCTGCTGCAGCTAACTTTGACGTATTCTCCAGCTCTTCAAGCTGCTCTTGGAGAACCTCTCCTTTCTTCAGTTCTTCTTCAGCTTCGTTGACCTTCCCTTCCCTTTTCAAAGTAAGTGCTTTCTTTTTCACTGCAAGAAGCTCTCTCTGAATCGCTAGCCTGCTTCTTGGAAGATGTTTCACGCTCGTGTCCTTCTCTGCCCTAGTTTGTGAGGACGTATCAGCAGACTCTAGTTCCCTCTCAAGCAATTTTGCCTTCTTCAGTGTAGCCAAGGCCTCTGCAGCGTTTCCAGCTCGTTTTAAAGTAAGAGCCTCTCTTTTCAATGTCTGAATTTCAGCTAAACGTTCTTCTCTGTTGTTAGGAGAAGATTGAGTGTGGACATTCTCACGGTGTCCAGGATCCTCGGTCCAACCCAAAGATTTCAACGCAGCAGCAATAGCTGGATCCTCCATATCTTGATCAGTGACATCAAACTCACCATCAACTCCAATATCATCTACACTTCCCACAAGGTTACCAATGTCATCAAAATCATGGCTTCCCTCATAATGATTTAACAGATCATCTTCTTTGTCATCATCCATGCTGTTGATAAGCGCGGACAGCTCATCATCAGATTCATCAGCCCCACCCAAAAGCTCCTGCTCTTCAATCTCCCTTTCCAAAACTTTAGCTCTTTTCAGCTCCTCTTTAGCTTCTGCAAGCTTCCCTTCACGTTTAAGCGCGAGCGCCTTTTTCTTGATGGCAATAACCTGACTCTTGTCGATTCCCCCTCCACTCTTCTGCTGGTTACTCGTCCTTCCAGGCATCTCACGGAGAAGAGACGAAAACTCTCCCTCCAGACTCACAGCAGCGGGTTTCTTATCTTCATCATCAGACCAACCGAGATCCCTCAGCTCAGCTGCCAAATCATCTCTACGTTGAGGCTGCTTTTGTGATTTGCTAGCAGCCTTGTTCTGCGTCTCGGCAACATCTCGCATGGACAGTGCTCTTTTACGGTCCTTCCTCAAGGATATCTCAAGGGCGTCTGCCTGTCTCTCAAGCTCCTTTCCTCTCTTAAAGGCTTTCAGAGCTTCTTCAGACTTGCCTTGTTGTTTAAGCACTCTGTACTTATTCTTCTCTTCAACCGCTTGTTTACGCAACTCTTCAGGAGTAGCAGCAGCGTCCAACTCCATACCTTTGTTACTACTGCTGCTTCCCATATCTTTAGATGTTGTAACTGATTCGGATGAAGAAGATACATCAGCATCGGATCCGAGAATCTCACTGAGAACATCATCCTCATTCTTTACGGTCCTTTTAGATGATCCACCTCCTGATAAAAAAAAACACAAGCCTATTTTAGACCAAAACCAAATGTAAAACACAAGTTTCCATCAAATGAGATTGGTAGGTTATACCTTTTGCAGCAGCTCTGTTTTTGTAGCCGTGACGCAACTCAAAGCGAGCAGCTTCTTCGAGTGTCTTACAAGGATCACATATACGGACAGGCGTGTCACCTTGTCCACGTAGGGACATTCGCTGCTGAGTGCAGCTACCACAGAACAAGCCCCCACATCTCCGGCAATGATGCTGTTAAAACAAAAGCACATATACTCTCTCACTTACAAAAAAAAACATACAAAGACACAAACACACAAATCTTGAGCAAATTAATGGACAGATCATTCATTAAGTCTCCGATTAAAAAGATCCTAACTTTCAATCAAAACTAGATCCATAAGACTGAGTCCGTGAAGATCTCGAGGCAAGTATTGAATTGATCGAAACGAAGAGTAAAAGAGAAAGACCTTGCGATTGATGAAGGTAAATTGAGAAGAGCATCCTTGACAATGAGAAGCATCGACGACCCAACTGTTTCCTCTTAGAGATGGCTTCGCCGGCAATCCGATCTTCTCCAACATTTTCTTGGAAAGCTACAAAAGATCGATGCTTCAAAAGTAAAGGTCGTCGTCGAGTAGAGATCACTTGAGATTGAACAAGACAACCTTTTTTTTTTCTTTTCTCCTCTCTATCTATTTTTCAGAAAATTAAATTGTAAATCTCTTTCCTCTTTTATTCTTTTCTCCTTAAATAATTAATTATAAATTTCATCTAACTATACGGTGTCGTTTTAAGGATACGGTGCCGTTTAATGTAAATACGTCCAGATATAATACCATAGACGCGAAAACTCACTAACGCAAGAGCGAAAGAGAAAACCCTAAAAAATAAGAAGAAATCGCAAGAGCGGCGACACAGTTCGTGGCACGATGATCATTCCAGTTCGTTGCTTTACTTGTGGAAAGGTTTCTCCTTTTTTTATTTCGATGATTCGTTTATATTTGAGGCAAATTTGATAGTCTTTATAGGTTGTAATATTTCTCTATTTATGATTAAAGTTTTGAGCTTTATGATTCTTATAAGGTGATTGGGAACAAATGGGACACATACCTTGATCTTCTCCAGGCTGATTACACCGAAGGGTAACCCCTTTTGTATTCCCTCATTGATACTTCTGTGTGAAAAAAAAAAGAGTGTCTGCTTATGACCGAAAGCAAGATGTTCTGTTGTTTACATTTCTAGTTGAATCTTTATCCCCCTATGCGTTAAGCTACAAGATGATTTTTACGTTCTCAAATTAACATTTTGATGAGTTGCGAATTATCTTCTTTTTTCTTTTTTTGGTTGTGGAATATGCAGGGATGCTCTTGATGCGATTGGTTTAGTCCGTTACTGCTGCAGGCGTATGCTTATGACTCACGTCGATCTTATTGAAAAGCTTCTTAACTACAACAGTAATATCTCCTCCCTTTCTTTTTGGCCTTTCTTTGATTCTTCTTTTCCTGATTAATTTTGCTTTATTCTTTTCCTTAATTGCAGCTCTCGAGAAATCTGATGCCAATTAAAAGATTGCTATTACCAATAACAGATGAGCAAGAGCAATAGTCAAGTCTTTACCTATGAATGATGATGTCTACTTTTCTTTTGTTCGGGTTTTTAGGAACTTGGGGTCTAGTTTGGATGGATTACTTTTTGAGCCACAAGTAAATCTCGAGCTCTCTTGTAGATTCGTCTTCTGTTGATGATCTGCTTTTCATAATTAGTCTACTGATACTGGCATACTGTTTTAAGATCATAAATGCATAAGGTTTTACATTTCTAAGAATTCAGTCTACAATCTTAATCAATCGTTCAATTGTACGAAGCAAATCCTCTCATGTCTGTACATTCTTTAAGATGGTCACAAAACATAGTCGTATAATAATCACAACACTGCATATAAAGATGAACACTTCCAAGTTCAAAAACAAAGAGGCAACGGTATAAGGTATAAACAGCTTGAAACTTATCCACACATAAATTTTATTAACAATCCACAAACTTCGCAAGTAATATATATTTTGTGTAAATAGACATAAAATAAACCAACATATTATTTAAAGCCATTTATAGGAATCATATTTATAGGAATCATTTTACAGCACAGGAAAATCAAGATTCTTTAGGCCCATGGGTTTGACCGAAAGTACTCCATCATCTCATCATACATCTCATTGATCCCAAAGTCAAATCGAAAGCCTTCGTTGATGAGCTTTTCCGAGGATAGCTTCAGTTTCGCACTTGATAAGCACTCTTCAAATCTGCCAAATTTCACAACCCAAAAAAAAAAAACTGATGAGAAAAAAGTGAGAAACCATTTTCAAGTAAAAATTTGCAATTTCTGTGGGAGCTAAATGCTTACTCTGACAAAACATTGTACTCAGGATATCTTTGTCTGAGAAAATCCGCAAGCTCTGGAATATCTGTGTTGTGAGAACAACAAATGTAGCGACCAGAAGCTGTTTCTTTCTCCGCAAGAAACAGATGGGCACGAGCTAGGTCTTCCACGTGGATGAACGAAATGGAGCCAGATAGCTTCTGCATTTCCTTGAAAGCAGTCAGATGCATTTCTTTCTCTAACAAAAAAAAAGAAAGTATTAAATTTAAAAAATCATGTTAACCTGATTTAAAAACGGTTTTTTTTTGGTGAATAAAATTTAAAATTTATTCAAAAATTTGTTTTTTTTTACTGGTAATCAAAGACATGGAGAGACATAAACTGCTGGGAGGATCATCGAGGAGAGAGTTTCCAGCTATGAGTGCTGGAACAACGGTAACGAGATCGATTTTATTCTCTTCAGCAAATTGATAAGCAGCCTTTTCCGCTAACACCTTTGAGATTGGGTAACCCTAGAAAAATATATAACAGAGAGATGAAGTAAGTGAACTTGGTAAGGAAAGAAAAAAAAACATATCTTGCGTAGCAAGCAAGGAAGTGTAATTACCCAGTTAAACGGCTTCTCCTTTCTGAGAAAATCAATATCAGACCAGTTTTCTTCGGTCATCACAAGTCCAGGTCCTGGAAGATTGTTGATAGAAACCGCAGCAGCTGAAGAAGTGTAGATCACGCGCTTGACTGAGTTGGAGTTTAAGCAAGATTTCAACACGTTGATCACTCCTTGTATCGCTGGATTGATCATGTCTCTCTGTTTCATTTGAAACACCAAACACGATCATCTGGAAATGTTTCTTTTTTAGAGTAACAACAAATATGTTAAAAAATAAAAAGATCAGACCTCGGGATCTTGAGATGTAAAGCTGATTGGTGTTGCGACATGGAAAACATATTCACAGCCAGAGATTGGTGAATTGAAACTCCCTTCATCGGTTAAGTCCGCCTTAAAAATGTTAAGGTTCCCTTGCTCTTGAATTAGCCTAAGGGTTGCCATTTTCTTCACATTTTCTGCAAAAAATTTAGAACAAAGAGTCACTAAACATTCATAAACAGAGACGAGAAAGAAAGAAAGAACCTGGATCTCTGACGGTGGTGTTAACTTCGTAGCCACATCGAAGCAAACGGTCGATGAGAATAGAGGCCAAGTTTCCTGTGCCACCGATGACACAAGCCTTCTTAGTTCCGGTGGTCTGATCAGTGATCGTTGTCATCTGAAATATTTATAAATTCTTAAACGCACAGAAATTGATATTTGTTTGTTATGAGAGGTTAAGATCTTGAGACTTACTTACTATATAGGAAGTAAAAATAGTCACTCTGCTCATTTGGTACAACCATTGATCAAAAGACCTTTTAGAAGGTAAGCACGTGACGCAACTAACTTTGTTTACCTTCTTCCTCTTCCTAAATTCTCACCTACGAATCAAAACAAGTCTCAGAACGTTTAATTGACTGGCAGATTTGTTATCATTTAACTAAAAGTTATCACAAGATTTTTTGTAACAAAAGAGTTTTGCAGAACAAAACCCATTTGATTAAACATAAATTGCTAGATTCTTGTTCATATTACTCAAACCAAACTGATAACTACATTCATAAAAATACGGAACAGTTCCTTACGTTTGAAATATTGAGAAACTGAAGGAACCAAACATCAGGACCATAGCTAGGATCTTGTTCATAGTTCACCAAATTGCCTTAGGCTTGACACTCGACAGTAATTTATTTTTGTGGTATCTGTATATTATAAGCAGCAAATCCAATATAGAGAGTTTCTTATGAAGAGAAAGCCATCAAAATAAACCAGAAATTACATAGTGCAAGTAAGATCATAAAGAAGAAAAAGTAAATCCTAAGTTCAAAAAACAATAAAGAAGCATAGACAACCAGATCAAATCTATCATTCTAATGGCTTTTGTTCTTAGATGCTTCAGCGATCATAGATGTCACATCACGCAAAATCTCAGTCTTGTGCAACACAAACTCAATCTCCTTAGCCTGCACAACATCTTAACCTTCTCTTCAACTTTCTTCCTACTCTCGACCGGAACTAACCTCCACCTCTGTTTCACATAACTCTCATCGACACCGAAACCCGCAATCCCTCGAACGAGAAACGACTTCTCAAACCAATCAAACCTCTCATCACCTCCATTGGGAGGAGAAGAAGCAAAAGACAGCTCTTTCTTCACAGAGTCATCCACCTTCTTCTTGGTCTTCCCATTGGACTTAACAGCAGACTCAAGACCCATCCCATCAGGTCCCCAAATAAACTTGCACAACCTGTAAGACTTGTGTTCATGAGGCTTGGTGAAAGAAGTCCTCTTATCTTTACCCATATACTTCTTCTTCAAACTCCTGAGCTTATCCATGAACTGGTTCTTGCTAACCTCAAAGCTAATAGATTTCTTGATGTAATCGTAGTAAGCATTAGTGTCGTCGTAAGGAGAGTTCCCCGTGTCCTTCTTGAAATCGATCATCCCTTGTAACACAGCGATCTCGTCTTCTTCCGTCCATAGTCTGTGAAACGCGGCAGGCTTATTCTCCTTCTTGGCTCGCTTCGAGTTCGTCTCCTTTGAAGTCACTTCGCTGGGACGCTTCGTTCCGGATTTGTTGGTTGGCGGCGAAGGCTTCTGATTCTTGGACTTTGCGGCGATGTCGGATTCGGAATCGGTCTCGGTATCGGATCCGGAGTGTGAATCGGAGGTTTTAGCTGGGATGGGGATTGTGACGGCGGAGGAGGAGGAAGGAGGTTTGGGTTGGTCTTCTTCTTCGTCTTCTGAGGAGGATGAAGAATCGTTAACTTGTTCTTCTTCTTCTCCAGCGGAAGAGTCGAGTTCTTCGTCGTCGTCGCTTGAAGATGCGGCTGGTGGGTTTTCTAAAGGGTTGTGTTTCTTCGTCATTGTGAATATTCAAAGTGCGGAGGAGCAGCGCTTTTTTAGGGTTTGTGCGTGAGACGGCAAGGGGAGTTGAGTTTTGAAGCGGAGGAGGACTCGATATATAAAAGTGTTCGATGTCTTTCAGTAGTTACCTTTTTTTTATCGACTAGTAGTTTGCCTATTTACGGGTTTCCTTTCTTTTTTTCCAACTGGAATATTTTATTTAAATAATAAAATGTAACACATTACAATGGAAATATAGAAAACAATACAATACAATCAAATACAAACAACTATTTACGGGTTTCTTTTTCCATTTTTTGCTTACGTTTAGGATTTTAATTTTAGTTTGTATTATTGGTTTTTAACATTTATGACTTATGATCCATTTAAAAATCCAAAATGGACAAGAAAACAAATGGTTGAAAGTCCAACGATTCAATTATAAACATGGCCCAAAACTAAACATTGTTGAATAACTTAAAAATAAAGTTTTAGCCCAACGTGTATGAGTAGCCAAGTGTGCGTAGAGTTTGGGTTTTTCAAAAAGCAAAATATTCAGTTTTTAATAGAATTTAATTAGTTAATTAAATTTAACTTTTCTTTCTACAGCTAAACCAGTAAAGAGAAGATAAAAGGGAAGTTTTTGAGAGGTTCTTAAGACATTATAACAATTATAAATTGAATACATTATAATAATTTATTAATATTTTATTTTATTTTTTATTTTAAATAATTTTGTAATTTATATTGTAATTAATATGTTGATTCATTTTAAATAATATTATGTTATTTTAATTATACATCTGATTTTGGATACCAAATGTTACGGTATTATTGATTGAGTCACTGCCGTCCTGAAATATTTAGTGGCTTAAAGCTTATTTATAAATAGTGGTTTTTTTTACAATCATAAATAGTGGCTTATGTTATTTATCAACATATATTATATATCTAATACTTCTTAAAAGAATACATACTAGTGTTTTTGTTTATTTATGTATCAAAATATTACGTGAATATCAGGCTAGTAATTGATTCTTTCTATATATTATTTAGTGTTTTCAACAAATAAAACATTGCATTTTAGTAATTACTTGAAACATTAAATAACAAAAATAGAAACAAAAGAAATAACAAAATAAATTATCCAAAAACAAAAGATAAATACAATGTCAAAATGAAATAAAGGGGAAACGTTCGAAAGTCTAAGAAAAAAACACGATACATGAAAGAAAATACTTGAAATAAAAAGTCCAAAACTATTTTTTTCTAACCACTCAATAATAATAATACTTTGAAAATGTGGCCTCAAAAGTTTATTTTTTTTTGTGGCCTGAAGCTCTTGCTTCATCAGCCTTATGGAAGGCAAGGCCCTTGCTTGAGTGTATTTGTGAAAAATGGTAGCCAGCATGTAATATTTTGTGGCTACAGTATAACTCCTAAAGTAATTAGATATATTTGATTTATTAAAGTAATAAAAGTATTATATGGTAGCCAACATGTAGTATTTTATAATTACAGTGGTACTTTTAATAAATCAAATATATATAATTACTACATGTAATAAAAGTAATTAGATATATTTGATTTATTAAAGATAACACTGTAATAAACCACTATTAAAATCAACGTGTGTGACACGTAAGAAATTAACTTATCAACTAATATAATTGAGGTCTTAAGTTGTATTAGAGACTCCTGTTGGAACATTTCTTAGACCATTTCCAACTCACTTCTATTTTAATCTCTATATTTTCCTCTAAAATATAGAAACTCTATTATAGAGGTGCATTTGCTCCAATGTATACTTCTATAATAGAGTTTCTCTATTTATAGAGGAAAATATAGAGATATGTTATTTTCATCTCTAAATATAGAGGTAAAAAGTAGAATTTTTCTATATTTTCCTCAAAAATAGAGAAACTCTATTATAGAGGCATACATTGGAGCAAATCCACCTTTATAATAGAGATCTCTATTTTAGAAGAAAATATAGAGGTGTACATTGGAGATGCTCTTAGACCATCTCCAATATATTTTGTTATTTTCACTTCTAAAATAGGGGAACTCTATAATAGAAATGAGATATGCTCCAATGTATTTCCATAAAATAGCAATCTCTAAAATATAAAGTAAAAAATAGAGATTTCTATTATAGAGGAAGAAATAAAGGTGAGTTGGAGCAATTTCATCTCTAAATGCTATTATAGAAGTGAAAATAGTAATGGATTGGAGATGTTATTAGGAAAACTAAAGTAGAAGCAGCATTATCAAGACATTAACCGTTTGTTCGCATGCGCAGCTGTTGGAATCAGACCAGGCCCTGAGGAAGCTTAAGACAACATGTGCTGGAAGCACAAAATTTTTTGAGAGCCTGTGATACTGGAAATATTGTAAATAATTGATCAAAATATTTTGTTTTTATAGGGCCGGAAGCTTATGCTTTCATGGATTTAGTACTACATATAGTGACTTCTGTTTCTGTATGCATGAATCCTTTCAGTGTTAGACTAATGTGTGACATTTCTGTTTTTATGAGTAAAATTTAAAAAATATATAGTTATCTTAGAGATCAAGTTTTAAGTAGGTATACTTAGTTGTGGCCGTAAAATTATTTTAAAAATGGATAAAATTTGATATGATTATTTCAGTCTAAATGACTACAAGATTACAACACAACTTTTTTCTTTGGACCATATATTCGAATGCACGAGATGTGCATTCTGAATATTTCTTAAATTCATACAAAAATCAAATAAAGAGCAACACAAAATCATGATAGAACATGATGGATAAACACATCTATTATGACTATTAACCAAAACTTTATTTGGTTAGTCTCAACAAGGTAATTTAAACCCCATGTAACAACCAGAGACAAAATCATTCCAAACGTCAAGGGCTCCATAGCTTGTCATCAACACAATACTCAATGCCATGACAATACCAACGGAGAACACTATGATCGAAGCCCTTCCGAACTGAGTTATTACCTTTTGAACCACCATTAGTCCAACGAGTGATGCCACAAAACATAAAATCGCAAATAAACAAGCGGTTCCGGTATGTTCCATGCCTAGTAACAAGTATTGAATAGCAGACATTGTGGATGAAAACAGAACCATGAAAGAACATGTTGCTGCAGTTACCTACAATAAAACAAAACCAGTCTTTTAACTTGAGATCTAGCAAAAAAAATAGAGATTCTTTATACTTAATCTAGCAAAAGGAAGACTCATTTTGACAGAGCCAAGAACTCATAAATCACCTCGGGAGCGATGCCAACTTGGAGGAGGAGAGGGCTAATGAGCATACCGCCTCCAATACCAAAAACACCTCCTAAAACTCCAGCTAGTAGAGCCATTACAGGAAACATACATTTGTTTGCTCTTCCTCCATCATTTGATCTCAAATCTTCTACGTCCTGCATGTGCAAAGTTCTTTCAGATTTTAATCAGTCATATGTCTTTTCGAAAACTAATCAAGTTTTGCTGGAGTTGTTGTAAAGCAAACCTTTACTGAGACATGGTGATCTGAACACTGGTTGCCTTGAACATTGTCACTTAAGCAGATCCAAAGAGTGAAGAAGAGTGTGAGTGGGATTTGAGTTGATGAGAGGAGCCAGTACGTGATGCCACATGGCTCGATCGATATGATCCCCTGCAAATGCAGATTATCGAAGTTATTAAGTTTGTAGTACACATTGTCATATTGTTTCTGTAAATATTTAATTAGACTGTAAATTGCACAATACTCAACTGTAAATTCTACCAAAAAAAGAGAGTGAGTGGTCATTATTTAGTACACATCAAGATTGTCTAGAAAACTGAACTTCGAAAAATAAAAACATAAATATATGATGAGAAAATGAAGTCTTTCCTTAATGGAAAATCACAGGAAAAAAAATTCAAGATGGATTGTTTAAGTGTCTAGATTTTTTTATGGAATTTTTTTCAGTATCAAGATTTTGATGAAATTTGTTTGTTTTCATGGATTTTTAAATATTTACGTCACTTTGAAAATATATATTTTGTATCAAGAATTTGCCTTTTTCTTTAAAAGTAAACAGAAAAAAGTGGCCCAAAAAAAAAAAAAAAAAAGTGGCCCAAGTATCCCTGGAAGGTTAAGGGAATCTTAAAAAGTGCAAAAATCTTGACGAAGATCTCAGGAAGAAAAAGACACGAACTTTCCTTAGTACCGGACCAAAATCTAGAAACCACATTATTGATGATGACCTGTCTTCACGTGAACAAGTTCGCCATCGCTATTAAATTCTCTATCGTTAATTTTCAAAGCATCTTTACACGTGATTTCCAACTAAAAGACATGGCATGACTGAGGTCTGAGGGTAGATGAGACCAATATTCAAACGTGTTTTAATTCACTTCTCATTTATCCTTAACTTACTTAAATCTCACCTAATTTTTTATAACGTAATTACCAACTTATAGACACGCCAACCATTCTTGATCAAATTTTTGCACTTTTACTTTCGCTGTAGAATCTCTAACTATTACAACTACTGTATATATACTAACCTAGTTAAAACAAACTTTTGATTTGATATCTTACACAGTTATTACTAAAGTAATATTCCATCTTTTTGTTAGTCTATTCCTGACATGCCATTCTGATTCATAGTTTTTTCCTTTTATGGTAAGAAAATTATCTTCCAATAAAAATAGATTTAGAAGTATTAGTGAACTTAAATCTACAAGTCTTCAAACTTAAAATTCAATCTAGTGGAAACAAACACAATAATAACACAGAAATTATAGTCATGATTACCAAATAATTTGATTCCTGGATTATATTATTTCTGCAAAGTTGCAACCCCTTTTTACCTTTCTTGCTTTTCATTATTAACACATTTTTTTGTCTAAATTATTAACACATATTAACAGTAATACTTGTATTAAATTTTCACATTTTCTATTTATTAAATTCTATCCAGAAATACTTTTTATACAGAAAATATTATTTTAATATCAATTTATAACTAAAATAACTTATAGTATTACCAAACGGATTAAATACTAACTAATAAAATTTGAAATTGATCAATTACCTCGCCGTATTTGTTTCCTCGAAGAAGATAAACAGCAAAGTAAGATAGCCAAATAACCACCAAAACGCCAAGCTTCATCCATGGAAACCTCTTCGGTCTCTCATAATCTCCCAAAAGAGGCAACTTCACACTCTCAATCTCATCCTCATCGTCTTCCCCCACTCGTCTCGATTCTCTGATCTTCACCATCTCCGACTCCAACCTCCAGTAATGAACCCCGTTCCCAAACGTCTTCACCGTCGACCACGCAAGAAACACGGCGAAGAGACTCGTTATAAGCCAGTTCGGGAACACGAGGTTACAGATCACTCCGACACTAACTCCGAGAAGCATACACGGCTCAAGAAGCAGAGCTAAGTCGAAGTCGATCATGGTCTTGCCTCCAGCTTTAGGGTTTCTCACGAAGAGATTGCATCCCACGTTGGCGACGGATCCTCCCGTGACCATGAAAGCTGAGAAGCTCGAAGCTGTTTTCAGATCGAGTCCGGCGACGATCGTCATTATCGGAACGTATAAGCCTCCGCCGCCGATTCCTCCGGCGCTTGAGATCGATGCGGCGATGAAAGAGAGTACGGCGGCTATGATTGTTGAGGTTGTTAGTTCGATTTTGGGTTGGTTGAATTTGGTCGGAAAATCGAGCCATGAGCTGGTTTTGTTGAGGAGTTGGTCGACGGGGGAGACAAAGGATGGTTCTTGTTCTGCTGTTGATGGAGTTAGGAGGATGATGATGGTGAGGAATGAGAGAGTTAGAGGGACGAAATTATTTCTCATTTTTATGTGTGGGGTGTTTTGTTGATTTTGAAAAGTTTTGGGGGTTTTTTGGAGATGTTTGGGGATTATTAAGTGTGTGTGCAAGATTTCTAGTCAATATATAGGAGAAGAAGAATTGGAGTGAGATAGAAAGTGATTGCATGCAGATGCAGGAAAAGACAAAATAGACTAATCAACTTTTGGCAAGTGGCGAGAAACTGAAACATGCCGCACTGTTATTTGCTCCCTCCCTATCGGCTATAATTTAAACCATAAAGTTTTATCTGTGGGCCTTTGATTTATATAGGTACCGACTGGTTTTAAGAGTTAGAAGATTCAAAAAGAAACTCATCAAGTTAACCATGAATTGATTTTCTTCGAGGGTAAGTTCTTTTTTTTTTTTTTCTGTTCATCCGATTCTGACTAGTTTTCGTTCTCTTACGGCGTTTTTACATATTACTTGGGAATATTGTGGAGGCTGGAAGCTTTTCTATTTTGGTGGATTAGTTTAGTGATTTAATTTCTTTTGCTTTTAACCTTTTTCTGTTTCGTTAACGTTTATATCGTTTCATATGTGTCTTTTATATTGTTTCTCTTTATTAAAATATTGTATTTTTCTTTTATATATTTTTTTCTATTGTTGGTGTTTCGTCTCTAAAAGTTTCAGATCTTGCCGATGGCTACGGTTTCTGTGAAACTTTCGATTTTTTTTTTTGGTTTATTAGTTTTTTGTGTTATTTACTTGTTTCCAATTCAAGTAAAATAATCCACAATAGCTTTTAGCAACGAAAAGAAAACTACAGTATGCTTCAGTTAATGCGATTACATATATCATAGTTCTAAAATCATAATTCTTTTTAAATTGGTTAAAAGTTAAATTGTTCTAAATCAGCTTAAACTATTATAAATCAATTTAAATTGATCTAAAATTAGTTTAAACCGGCTATAAACATATCTATACAATTTAAATCGGTTTATGCTATTTAAATTGTTAAATTAAGTAATAATGTTAGTGAAAATCTACAACTTTTTATTATTTTTGTTTTTATATCTAATTTTGGTAAATTCATCAAAACATTTTACTTTACAATTATACTTTTCCTTTTTGATCATTTTTTATAATTATAGTCAAAACTAAAATATTATTAAATAAATGAAATTATTCAATAATTTGTTATTGTCTAACTCCACCTAAACTCTGAATAATCTGGGCAGTGGCTAATTTTTCACACATGAGTATAGTTACTGCCTAGGATTTTCTTAACACTGACATATAAGCACAACCTGGTAACATTTTCTATCATTTTGGAAATTCCCATGTTCTGCCCACATGCAAATATTTTTTTCTCATAAACCACATGCAAAAAAGTTATACCATAAAAACCCACATGCAATTAATTATTTTGTTGTTTTTTAAAGTAAAATGCTTAAATGTTTGATGGAACGATGATGAAACAATCGAGTAAGACATGCTCATGATATTTCCAATGTTTTTAAAATTCCAGTATGCAGGTAATTGTCAAATCAATGCAATATGCCAATATTATACCTTAGTCTTGTTTGTTTAATGTGATACTTATCTTTAAAGTCAAAAGTGGGCAAAATTTATATACTTATCTGTAATGTTTGGTACTATTGTATGCAGATCAACTTGCAGTTACTTGTTTGCATATACGACCAAATGACAATAATATACACTATTTATATATGGTTATGTGATATTTCTGAACTCTATAAACCATAAATAATGAACCTTCACTTATACACGGACTAACGTGAGCTAGTGGCTGGTAAGATAGATATTTCAATTTATGACATTGGGTAACCGATAAAATAGTTGTGTTTGCCGCAATAGAAATAGCCGAGTTTGCCGACAACTTTTATTAACGATGTAATATTTTCTAGTTCCGTATATTCATCTCTTTTTTTTCATTTTTACGATAATATTTGTAATTCTGATATAGGGTCTATACTATTAAAAGAAAAACATTCTAAAAATATACTTATATAAAGTTGTTAGATTATTTAATTAACTAACGATATTTTTGATCTTATCACCGAAATTATATACACATGGAAAATTGTTATGATAATTTTTGGAATCATTTATAAAAATGTTTAGAATACAGACGATATGTTGAACTGAACTAATCAAATTGGAATCACATTAATAATTTTTTTTTTTCAAATCATAATTGCGACACATTGGGTCAAGTAAAATAAACCGGACATCTCTTGTCTTTGGTCCTGCTCAACAAAATGCCATCCCAGCCGACCTCAATATAACAGTTTGCGTGCATCCTATGCGTCTTACTGTGCCACGAGTACACCTTAAACCGTATCACGGAGACCACATCCAAACGAAACACAACCTTCCCTTGATTCCTGTCTCGTCCCATCTCCTTCCAACGGTCCTTATTCACCGCCATTGTGGGCCCACGTAAGTCTCCTTCGATCAAGCTTGTGTTCTTTGGCTCCTGGTATAAAGGGTGAATAAGTTTAGTCGACCCGACCCGTTTCTCTCTGTAGTAAACGGATCCTTCCATGGAGTCGTAGTAAACACCAACTTTTTGGTTTGGGTTATGAGTCGTTATCTTGAAGCTTATATGAGAGGTTTCGAACCCGTCGGTTTTGCCCAAACCGGGGAGAGAGAACTCGCGGATGTGGACACGGGGTCGGTGAGGACGTAGACTGATCCATAATATGAAAAAAACAATGCCTAAACATAGCAAAAGAGATAAGAAAATAGCACATATGAATTTGGAGACTCTTGTTGTGAGGCTTTCTTTGACCCTATCAATGTAGCTCACTGAGTGGTGACGGGATATTGGCCGGGCTGATGGTTCGGATCTGACCGGTAGAGAGCCAATCTTGTTATGCATTTTAGTGGAATTAATTAATAGGAAATAATGGGCTTTGTGTTATGGCTTGTGAGGTTTATGTAGTAAAACTAAAAGTAAGAAACGTATGTGGTAGCTCTACGTACAAAGCAAAAGATACCTTGGAAAATCTAATGGGTATTTCACTTTGGGAAGAAAAGAATTGACGCTAAAGTATCTAATTGTGCACTGCCTTTCTTTATATGCATGTGCAAAGATTTCAAATTTGACCACCAAGTTCGAATATTTAGATATTGAGTTACCTGACTTTGGCATAGACATGATACAAAGCTTCCTGTAGTGTTTGATATGGTCTGTTAGTTCAAATAGACATGGGTAAATATATGTTATCTACATTGGTTTGATCCTAAACCGTGGCTCTTAATATTAATGCAGATGAATATTATTTCTTTGAGGGAATTTTTTAAATTGGTATGAACTTGGTTAGGAGGATTTGAGGTTTCTTCCTGCAAAAGTATGCGTTAAAGCTTTTTGTTTTGCTAACATGTGATATGAAGAAGTGTTTGCTCAAAATAAAATAAGAAAATATGATTGTTAACTAAATCAACCATACATCACCACATGACCACACATCTGAACAAAAACAATCTATTAAAATTTACATGAATTATTTGAGTTACATGATAACATTTCTGAACTACTATGTGTTATGTTGTTAACACCAACAACATAATTTTGATGACCATGAAAGTATATGGAATTCGTAATCCGGGAATTTCTCATAATGCTTAAACATACTTTAACATGTATTCTTAATTTGATGTATAAAGTTGCATTTTGAATGTTTGATCATGTGTTACACAAAAAATGTTTGATCATGTGTTTCATTTTTTTTATCATTTGGATATGTGCCAGTAGAAAAGATGTTTTGGCTTCACTTACACGATATCACGAATCACTTTCCGATATGTCACCCATCCTTTCACTATTCCAGCTCAAGCACGCTTAACTCTAGAAATCAAAACGGATGTGTGACGGAAAAAATAAGTCAATTTTCCAAATCAAATTCTTTTAAACCTTTTTCACAAATCACAACTCGGAATGTTACAATTATTCTTTGTTTCTCTCTTTTGTTTGTCGTGAAGACGATGACTGCTCATGAATTTGTTATAACAAACTCACTTGAGCTTCCGAAATAGAGCGTTTCATTTTTTCGTTCATATTTGATGGGACTTGGACTGAGACTTTTTTTTTTTTGACAAAGATTTTGACTTAGACCTGGGCTGAGACTTGAGCTTTTCCTTTTGTTTGCAGGTTTTGGATAGATTTGGGCCGTGGAATGCGAAGCTCATGAGAAGATTGACTGAACTAAGATCCACACAAGACACGAAACATTTTTTAAACTTTTTAAACATTGCAGTATGCCTTGAAGCGATCTCTCTGACTCTCTGTTCCGTCAAAAAAGATAATGATAGCATAGAAAAAGAAAAATGTGTAATTAAAGGATCCTTACACATGGATGAAGAGTGAAGACGTCAAAGTTAGCTGCCAAATCGAATCCTTTGAAAGAATATCCAAAGCTAATAAGACGAACAACGAAGACGAGATAGAATCTCTACAAAATGGATATGGAAAGAAACCCACCAGATCTCAATTCAATGCATTAAAGAGAACAAATACATGTATAAATCCATTGAACAGAATAAGGCCGCAACTTACAAACTTCAAAAATTGTTAACATATGGAAACGGTATAAAATGCAAATTCTTCATAAATAGATAATAGGTTAATTTATGCTTAAAAGATTAGAATAGAAAAATAAAAAACTAAACTAAATAAAGAAAACTTCCAAATTTTAGCAAAAAAAAAAAAAAACTGACGTTTCATCAAAATCGTCCAAAAAGAAAACTGTAAGTAAAATAGAATATCTTTTATTAAAAAAAAACTGTAAGTAAAATAGCTTGTAATCTTAAATTTTATTATTAAAATAATCCTATTATTTAGCACGATACGCTACAAGCCTACAATTATGAAGACTAAATAAAAATACCAAAGTAAATCTCTCTCTCTCATTTCAGTTTCTCCCAATACGCAGCAAGCGAGAAAGAGAGAGATGGCGCCGCCGGCAACGGAGCGGTGGTGCTGGGCATTGATTATTGTTTTGCTTTCTCTGTTCGTCCAATCCTCGACGGCCATTTATTGCGGCGAAGACGATTGCTATGCTCTCCTCGGGTTCACCCCCCTTCCCTTCTTCTTTTTTTCCCCAATTCAGATTTTGATTTGAATCTCTCAATCTCAATCTTAATGTGTGTGCATTTTCAGAGTGGCTCAAGATGCAAACGCATCGGATATAAAGAGATCTTACTACAAGCTTTCTCTCGAACAGTATGTATTGATTTGATTCCATTCCATTCTATTTGATTTGATCGGCTAAATTGTTTTGTTTTTGGTGATTGATTAGTCATCCAGATAAGAATCCAGATCCTGAATCCAAGAAGCTCTTTGTCAAAATCGCCACTGCTTACGAGGTTCTTACCATTCCTTAATTTGGTTCTCATTATATCAGGCGATTGATTTGATTGTCTGAATTTTTTATTGGATCTATGAGATTGTTGTGATGGGCTTCCTTCTAAATTATCAATTAAAGTGTTACTTGGTTCTTTTAGTTTCTTATTGCATCCATATATACTAGTCCTATTTTTGAATTGTTTGTTTGTAATCTTCTTGGTTGTTGCAGATATTGAAAGATAACGAGACGCGTTCACAGTATGATTATGCTATTGAGCATCCAAGTGAGGTCTGTCCTACATTTTTCATTCTTTGTTTTCTACTTCTTTTTTAAAACCAACCACGTTGTGTTTTAGGTGTTTTACAACACTGCTCAATACTACCGAGCCAAATATGGACATAAGTCGGTAAGATATTATTCTCTGTTTTTTTTTTCCTGATAATCTCTCTTGCCAAAGTGGCATTTTGGATTTACACAACTGCTTAATGTGTTTCCAGGATCCTCGTGCTGTTCTTGTTGGTCTTCTGGTAGTTTTGTCTGCGTTTCAGTATCTGAACAACGTTGCTAGGTATAATGAGGTACGTATCATAGACAGGGGGTTTCTCTCACTTTGTTTTCATAGCCTAAATCACTGTTCCGTAGCGTTTGCAAAGTCTACGTTATTATTTATTATGCCTCTTTTAAGAACATAACAACTACCCATCTACATAACTCTGTCAAAACAAAACAAGTTTTATGGGGTATCATAAACATGTCATTAAACGTAGCACGTGTGACCTATATCATGTTATTCGTATACTTTTATGTTTGCAAACATAAGAAAATCAAATCTGTATACTGACTTTGGGAACAGTTTCTTGATGGGGCTTTTGTTTTGATGCAGGCTTTGGCAACAGTTAAGCGAACTCCTGCTTACAAAAACAGGCTCAAGGCCTTGGAGCTTGAACGCACTGGTGGAGTATCTAGCAAGAAGAAGGGTCCAAAGCAGATCGACCAGTATGCTCTTCTGTTTATTCTATTACTCTTTTCTTAGCTGATAGTGAGTCTCTTTGGGGACTATATCATATTCGTTTCTTCTTTTGGCAGGAAACTACAGGAAGAGCTAAGCAATGAACTCGACCTACAAATCAAAGGAGCTGAAAAACCATCAGTCTGGGATCTTCTCGGTGTTCGATTCGTTCTCCTCCCTTACACTATCATCAAGGTTTCATGTTTGTGTACATTTTTAATTTTTAGACTCCCGTTTCAGTTTCTCAAGATCACTGATTCAACTTTCTGTCTCCTTGCAGCTTCTAGTATGGTACAGCAGTTGGGTATGGAGATATAAGGTTAAGAAAGCTCCTTATTCATGGGAAGACGCATCTTACCTAACACGAAGATCACTTGGGGTGCCTCTGGACGCCTGGACTAATCTCGGTATCCTATTCTCCACACCCGAAACCAACACATGAATAAAAGATTTGATTCTAATATAATGTCTTGATTTATCAGATGAATATAAGAAGGAAGATCTGGTGCAGAGAAGGCTATGGGAGAAGCAGAACCTTGAGAACTACTATGCAGAAATGCGTAAAGAATCGAAGCGGAGAAGATAGATCCACTTATCACTTACCATGCAAGGAGAGGGATACACATGGGAACTCAAGTTCCACAGAAGCACTTTTGTTACCTTTATTACTTTTAATGTTATTAAGATATTTTGAACAAACAAACCAGTTACAAGAAGAGACGGTATAATTTGTATGGTACAAGGAACCAAATCTCAATTTAGCATATACAAGTTGGGTCATGTCTGATAATGGGCATGTTCCGGTTTTGACTCTCAATTTTGTTTATCGAAGTTGTATGTTCAGATCTATTTCTTACACGAAAGATAACGTCATGAATCATGATCATTGATCACCCAAGAAACGTAGCTAATAGGAAACATTAGAACTTCATCTTGATCACCATTCACCACACAAGAGGGAAGCTATTGTTTGTTATTACCAACACTCGTATAAATATTTGTCACTCTCATCTGAGGGCAATCAGGTCCCAATCGAATTTCTGTTCAGATTCATTTCAAATTTAGATTTTCAGTTTACAAATTTCAACTTCATTCAGATATTGCAAAAGTTCGGATATGATTCGATTATCATCAGGTTCAGTTTATGTTTAATTACATATCTAAAATCCGGTTAAATTAAAAAATCTTTCGGTTTCATATACTAATCAGATTATTGATTCCAAAAATATTAATATGTATATTACTAAACTTAATATATTTCTAATTTTTTAATGAATGTGTGTACTTAACCTTTTCATATCAATATTGTTGTCATCCACAATAACTTTGAATTCATCTTTCATTATAGGTTACAACATCATAGATATCATCACAAACCAAAATCTTGTAAGAACAACAATCACACATGATATAACGAAAACATATAGAAATTAACAATTATCAACTCTATAAAGGTAGGAATACTATTTAAATTTAGAAAAGCATTGTTGAAACTTCAAAAATATTTTTTTCTTAATGGAACTTTGAATACAATTGTCAGAACATGAAAACATTAATATTGACAAACTACCAAAATATATATATTAGACTAAGTATTTAAGTTAATTATTCATGTATTAGATAATTCTTTTTAAGTACTTAATAATATCTTAGTGTATTTTAGATATATTCTAATCTATTAATTTAAATTCTTATATTTTATCTACTGTTAACAAGTTATCGTAATACCAGTCAATTAACTCTTAATGATCAATAAACATATTAATAATAAATCAATTTTAGTTGTAAATTTTGAATCTTATTTGTAGTTATAACAAAATCTATTGAGAAAAATCTAATAAAATCCAACCAAAAGTTTAATACTTTTAATAAAATAATGCATTATAATATCTCAGTTAGTAATGTAATTTTATTATAAAATAATAATAATCAAAATTTTATTATAAAACAAAATAATATAGAATTATATGTTATTTATAAATTTTATAATAGCCTATATTATATTAAAGTAGAAGTGCACTATAAATTAAATATGATTTTTTTTTATTAAATTGGTAAATTAACATATCTAAAAAACGTTTTCGTTTAAATAAATTATCATTCATTTTCAAAAACGGGTTAAAATGTGTAAACTATAATGTTTTATACAAAAACTAAAATTATTAACATATGTTAAACTTTTATATCTACTACTATAAATTATCATTTTATGTATTTTGAAACTTACAGCAATATATTATCTATAAATAATTATATGCAAAATATAATAGTAATTATTTTTTGATAAAGAATATAATAGTATATAACTAACATTTAGTTCATGTATATTTTACAAAATTTGTTACTAGAAAATTTTCAATTTCTAACAATTAATTAAAAATATTAATGACCAATTAATTTTACTTATTAATTTAATGTTTATTTTAGTTATAAAAAATCCGTTGAGAAGAATATAAAAATACTACCAAAAGTTAAATAACATAAATATCTAGGCTTCATTTGGTATCGACGGTTATTTTAAGATGTTGATTTAGAATTTTGGTTGTGCCCGCTGGATATTATAATTTTCAAAAGTATATCTGACATCTAGATACCTGAAAACCCTGGATTTGGATAAGAATAATAAAATCATGGATCTACCGGATAAGGATTCAAATTCTTGATACCTTAAAACTTTCTGAATATCTGATCCGTCCAAGCCTAGTGACAATCACTTAAAATAACTTCACACAGTCGATAAAAAGTGGAAGCAAAAGTTCTGAGAAATGTCAAAATGTCAAAAGGAAAGAAGAGAGTCTATATTAATAAAGTTGACATGAAACTCTCCACAACCCTCCAACTCAGCGTACCCTCTTCCTTTTCATGCCACGTGTCGTCCCATCTTTCTTTTATTCTTCTTCTTTAACGCGCGACGCTTCTCTCGCGGATGGTTATTATAGGCTTAGTGTTTTCAATTGATTAATGCACTGGGTTCTTATGTCTTTTTCGAGGCCCATATGTAGTTAGGGTTTGTGTATGCTGTTGGAGATGCATAGTTTCATCGGCGTGTCTCTTCGGATCTCCCATCTCCGATCAACGCCAGTGTAACGACAGCAGTTATTGTCTATCCCATGCTTTAATCACAGCGTTGAAGTCATTTGCACCACTCCTCCCTCTCTCTTGCATTTACTCGGCATAAGCATACTCCAAGGTAACCGATTGAAGCTCACAAAAATATGTTTGTTTCCTGTGATGAACAGTGTCACTTCTTGTCAACTTCATAACAAAACACAACTTCATCACCCAGATATGTATGAACGAAGCTTAGATAAACAAAATTGTAAATTTTAGTTTACAGTTTTCGATTTTTCCGTAACCTTTTTCTTAGTGCATGTAAGAAATCATTTTTTCTCATACCCTGCAGATGATTTTGACTCATTAACATGCTGATGATGTACTCGGATTATATATGTTTTGTGCAACCGTTTAGTCCTACCAATGATATATCTTTCTCTCCGATCTTCGTAAGCCACCGTTCTATGGACATGTAATAATAATATCTTCGTAATCTTTGGAAATTCAGCTTGAATTTTTAGATTTTGAAGCTGTAATGATTATGTGCTTTTCTGAAAACAGCCTGCTGCGAAGTTCATGTAGCTGGTCTAGAAGAACTTAAAGGAAGCCAAGATGTTAGGAGAGTAAATACAGCTGTATATGAGAGTAATCAGAGAAGATTGTGAGAAGCCATTTGTAGCTTCAAACTTATCATTCACGCCACTTCAAGTAAGTTTCTCAAAGCCTCTGTAGAAATAGATAATCATATCTCCCTACTTGATCTATCTGGAGACTCTAATCTTATTTACGTTTAGAGGATGCATGGAGAATACTATGTCTGTCTTTGTTTGTTTCTTGGAGAAACAATCCATAGTGGCTTATGTCTCTGATCTGTCGCCTTCTTCTTCAAGCACTGAGTATGGTAATTGCAACAAAGTGCTTAGGGTGTGTGTGTGTGTGTGTGGTACTGATGTTCTCAAACAAGATAACTCAGACTCTGTTGCTGTTGAATTATATAGTTATATCAAAATCTGCTGGTGCACAATTGGATCTCCTTATCTTGGATACAATTTATAAGGTAATACATATCATCCGTGTGCATCGAATTTTGATTTGCTTATGTTTACTTTAGTCTGATGATTTCACATTCTCTATTTTATCCTAACTGCAGACAGGATCCCACGACACTCGCTTATCTTTCCTGCAGGTTAGCTTACTTTGAAGGTGTGTTTTTTATATATTTTAAATGGTTTATATCTAGGTAACTTATGTTTTCTATAGACATAGACAATCAAAAGACTTGAGACAGAAAAGGGCTTTTTAGTTGGAATGACGCCCAAATTTGATCACCTCAAGGACACAGATGACAAACACTTAATTACATCATCTATCTGAAGAAGCCCTACATAAAAAGATGAGGAATTCTTATTTAATTGTTGCAATATTTGGTTTTGGTAGGGATTTCAGTAAAGCTTGCGCATGATGGCTAGATAGTCCCAATTGATCGATCTAAGAAGAGGTAAAAAAAACATCACCTTGCATTTCTTATTTAGAAAACCAAAAGTATTACCTTTGTTGGTTTCACGTCTGGTACAGTAATCTCTTTAGGCTGAATATGAGAAGATGAGGATGCTTGTGTGGGTCTTTTTTGTCTTAAGATACAAAGGGAGCTGGAGAAAGATACACTAAAAGTTATTCATTGTTTTGAACTGTCTAAAGTCGGGATATTTGTGTCGTTGTCAAATTAAAGTTTAGTATTTAACCATTGCTTTTCAACTTTTGAGTTTTCTTGCAAAATATACATGCTAAAACAAAAACAAAAACAAAAACAAAATAAAGAAAATCAGTTTATCTTAATACTACTTTATGCTTGAAATTTCGATTCGTTCATCATCAGTCAGAATTATATCAGTAATTACTATCCGTTGGTCCCATCAAGTTAATTATTAGGAGGGTTTACTTTTTCAGGAGACCTTTGACTTTCAAGTAACTAATATTTCTAAAAGCTTTTAAAAAAATTCGTAAACCAAAACGCACATATAATATCACCCTACTAAACATTCAAACTATAAATCATTCACCGAGTGAAAGATATAACCCAAAACCATGGAAATATCTCTTACTATCAGCTCGGCAAACAACTCCATACAATCCTACAAACACCCAAAAGAACATAGCATTTTAACCTAATAACATCATACATTTCTCTAATTAAAAATACGATCCACAGCCACAACAAAAAAAAAACATTACTAACAATCAAATAAGGTTCACCACCCCGCGCGAAGCGCGGAAAAACCACTAGTTAAAATATATAAACAAAAAGATAAAAAATATTTATTAATGGCAAAGGGATCAGAAGTCACAGATGTGCATTCACATGCCACATTACCTATTTTCACATTTTTTAATTTGTATTATTTATTATCAAAAAAATCTTTAATTCCGATTTCGAAAACATATACAAACACATAATATTACCTTAATTATCTTTGTGTATTATAATAAAAATTAAACATGAAAATACAAATTAACCTCTTTTCAAATAAACATGCAAATAATTTCACTTCTAATGAATAAGTTATTTCTTTTGCATCGTGTACAACATTAATTTTTTTAAAATATCACTTTTAATATAAAAATAGTTTATTTCATGAAAACAAACATATAAACGAGATAGCAAATAACTTTAGCCTACTTACTATTTATACCTCTACTTAATCCAATCTACTATAATTTTTAATCAATAGACTAAAGTAGACATTAAAATAAAATAAATAATTATATTATAGAATTATATAATAATTAGATAAATATATAATTTATAAAATGGATAGTAAAATGGATAGTAAAATAAAGTTAAAATTGTTGTGAAAATATTATGAAAATTATCGCTTTTCACTTATAATTAATTTATTTTCTTCTCCCCCTTCGCCCCCCCCCTTCCCTCCCCCCTCTTTTCCGTGTGGTGGATTTACCTTATTAAGTAATTATGTGAATAAAAAATTTCAAATCATATGTTAGAATGATAATTATATAATTTCTACATTTTAAATATAATTAAAATATATATGTATTCATATATTACTGGATCGGAGCAGACATATGCTTCTCAAAATTTTAATATTTTGATTTATTTTAATTTTAATGGATATTGATTTTTAATATTTATTTTGATTCGAAAGTTTATAGATATCTGGAATGTTTTGATAACTAATCGAAACAAATTTAATGGATAAGCCCTTTCTCAAAAAAAAAAAAAACCAAATTTAATGGATAAAATGTTGAGTCTAATTAGAGGGAAGATTTAGAAAATCAAAATGGCCGATAAATTAAACTTGACCGCGTGGTAAACTAACATGAAACTATTAACCTGCAGATTCTGACCACGAATCAAAATTTCCCACGTGGATACGCTAGCCAATAAAAACCATCCATCGTGGATAACCAGCGAGATGGCGAAATGAAGAGCTCCGTAGACCCTCTTCTCCAACTAGAGGCTTTCCGGTAAACGGCAATACCTCCTCTTTCACCTTTTCTCTCCTCCTTCCGAATCTAAACTCACCCTGGCCAAGACGATGGCGATCAATAAAAAACTCTTATCTCTTATACTCCTCGTATCCTCCCTATCATCAATCGCATCATCATCATCTTTCTCAGATCCCGATTCCGATTCCGATTCAGATCTCACCAACGAACTCGTCTCCCTAAGATCAAACTCCGAATCAGGCGTAATCCATCTCGACGACCATGGAATCTCCAAATTCCTCATCTCCTCCCCCACTCCACGTCCTTACTCCATCCTCGTCTTCTTCGACGCCACTCAGCTCCACAGCAAAACCGAGCTCCGTCTCCAAGAGCTCCGCCGCGAATTCCACCTCCTCTCCGCCACCTTCCTCGCCAACAACAACAACGGATCCGATCTAAACAAACTCTTCTTCTGCGAGATCGAGTTCTCCCAGTCCCAATCCTCCTTCAAGCGATTCAACGTCAACGCTCTCCCTCACATCCGTCTCGTAACCGCCTCGACTTCCAAACTAACCGACGAGTCCGGACAAATGGATCAATCCGATTTCTCCAGGTTAGCCGAATCAATGGCCGAGTTCGTCGAGCAGCGAACAAAACTCACCGTAGGTCCGATCCAACGCCCGCCGCTTCTCTCCAAGCCCCAGATCAGCGTCATCGTGGCGATGATCGTCGTCGCTGCTCCGTTCGTCGTCAAACGGATCCTGAGAGGAGAGACTCTTCTCCATGACCACAGGCTTTGGCTATCGGGCGCCATCTTCGTCTACTTCTTCAGCGTGGCCGGGACGATGCACAACATCATCAGGAAGATGCCTATGTTTCTCCAGGATCGTAACGATCCGAACAAGCTTGTTTTCTTCTACCAAGGATCAGGGATGCAGCTTGGAGCTGAGGGGTTCGCTGTGGGGTTCTTGTACACTGTGGTTGGGTTGCTCTTGGCGTTTGTTACTAACGTGCTTGTTCGAGTTGGGAACGTTAATGTTCAGAGGTTGGTGATGCTTGTGGCTCTGGTTGTGTCCTCCTGGGCTGTGAAGCAGGTTGTTTACTTGGATAATTGGAAGACTGGTTATGGGATTCATCCCTATTGGCCTTCGAGTTGGCAGTGATTTCACCTCGTTGGGTTTAGTTTTCAAGACGTTTTCTTGAACTGAGATATGATATGTTGGACGTTTTTTTTGTGTTTTGATTCTCTACTACTTTGAATCAGTGTAGTACAATTTCAGATGGTTTAAACTTATTACTGTTTTCCTAGTTCGTTGTTACTCTCTAGTCAGTGACAACCATTGCTCACTGCTCTGTAGGCTATGTATAAGAGGAACCATATTCAGAAATTCAGATACTTTTGGGCTGTCTATCTGCATATTGCCAAATTGTTAGGATAAGTGAAATATAGAGTCTATCATTCTTAAGATAGTTATTAGTATAACATTTCACTTATCATTCCTGATAGTTTATTTCCATGTTATAATATTCTATTTATCATCACACTGAAACGTAAATGCAAAGAAGCAGCAGCTCCCTTACATTATCACGTAGAGTTTATATGTGCATCTAGTCTTTCGTAGAAAAATGATTTTTCTGAATCTGATAGAAGAAGATGTAGCACTATCGGATCTTTTGCTATGTTTTTTATCTTCCTCTTCTCCTTTGTGGTTTCATTTCTCTGAAAATGTATTCTCATCCCATTCTCATGTTACTATCGGTTTGAAGAATCAGTCTGAGTCGAGATTTGTTTGCGAGTATGAGTTCTTTGTACAATCTAATATGATAGAGATAAAAGTTAAAAGCCAGACATCTTGATCAGCTTCTTCACACCTACCTTCATGACAACCATCGTATATCCCAGATTCCTTTGATACTCTACATAGCCTACCATAAACCAAATTCTCCGTCATAAGTTGAGAGATCTCTGTCGGGACTGTTCTCATAACAAAACAAATTGCATTACCCTTCTCTTGCCTTCAAATCCAGCAAACACCGCTTGTGTTCTGTATTTTAATCTCCATGTGATCAATTAGGTTCAACAATCCCTTGATGGGAGATTGTGAAAGTTTGGTCCCAATAGTTTGTTGTTTAGTACAAGTAAAATGTAGAACACACAATTTTTCTTTTGATTTGTAATTTGCAATGTAAACTTTTCTTTTCTTGTAGAAAACTTGGTCTTTCATATTAAAAGCGGATGATTTTGTTTTTCTGAAGCCAAACATTGAAACTAATATTTGAAACAATTGAAGCCCACTTATTTGAAAATAACTTTTGATTAGGTTTAGGTCCAATCAAATGGTTGGTAAATAATCCTCTTCGTTTTGCACTTTGGAATGGATTGCATAGTCGACTTACTTCATTCAATCAGTACCCATTTCAAGCATAAATTAAACAACTGTTTTTCAAAAAAAAAAAACAAAACTTTCTTGTCACTTTATTCATATGAACTTTTCTTATAATTTAGAACACTTTTTTACTGCAGCGAGCTCGTCTTCGAGCGGGTCACAGCGGATCTAGTTCGCGCGGACTGCGGTCTTTAAAATGGCTGACCAAACCCATACAACAAAATATGTAGGCCTTTGCGGATTGGATATCGGGACATAAAATTACAAACGGGCATATGGCTCATGGACACTTTAAAACATGATTCAGGAGGAAGTGGTGACATGATTCATTGTCGGACGACCATGTATGCAGCGAAGGAGAAGCTCCGGTGCTGGATTTAAGAAGAAAACCTGCCTGAAAGCTGAAATAATTGGTTAGAGCCGACAATGCATGGAGCGCAGGAGAGCAAGAATCTTTTCTTACCTGTGACATGCATGGAGCGCATGAGAGCCTAGAACCATGCACCGCCGATGAATAACCCATGGCCGGAGCTAGATTTTGTTCTTCGGTGGAAAGTGAGTTCGCAAAGTTCTTCTGAAGGCTCGAAGAAGCTCCACCAGTGTCAGATCGAAGGCGTTTAGGAGACCAGAAGTATCATCGACCCTGAAACCACCGTCACCGGAGTTCCATAACGCTGAATCGCCTTATTTCCTCTCTCTCTCTCTCTCTCTCTCCCCCTCTCTCTCTCCCATTTTTAGCCCATCCCGTAAGGCCCGCAATTTTACGGGCTTACCAAATGAAGGTCTAATGCCGCACCACATAAAGCTTTTACGGACTATGCCCACGGTCCAGGTCCTTGATTTTTTTTTTCGGGCTAAAATCATTTTATTAATTATGGTCCAGGTCTTTGATTAACATCCCTAACACTCTATAATGAATTCTATATAAAACTCCAACTTAAATTATTTAATGTGAGCAAATCAATTCATATAATTTATGTAATGTTTATGTTATATATATATATATATTATATTGATGTAGGATTTTCAACATACTTTGATTCGATGGGTTGAATTCGGTTGATTTCATTATCGATTGGATCGACTTGTGTTTGTCTTAACATTAAATTTATGTTATGATTTCAACTCAAAATTTATTTATATAAATTTAGATTTCAAATATATATATCTGATGAAAAATTAAACCAAATTTTTTTTCCATGCACATTCTCCTAGGTAATTTTTTTTTCTCTTTTGTCCATAGTAATAAGGGACTTGTGGTAATGTCGATGATTAAGTGGTTTCTAGCCCATCCCGTAAGGCCCGCAATTTTACGGGCTTACCAAATGAAGGTCTAATTCCGCACCACATAAAACCTTTACGGACCAGGCCCACGGTCCAGGTCCTTGATTAATATCCCTAACACTCTATAATGAATTCTATATAAAACTCCAACTTAAATTATTTAATGTGAGCAAATCAATTCATATAATTTATGTAATGTTTATGTTATATATATATATATATATATTATATTGATGTAGGATTTTCAACATACTTTGATTTGATGGGTTGAATTCGGTTGATTTCATTATCGATTGGATCGATTTGTGTTTGTCTCAACATTAAATTCATGTTATGATTTCAACTCAAAATTTATTTATATAAATTTAGATTTCAAATATATATATATGATGAAAAATTATACCAAATTTTTTTTCCATGCACATTCTCCTAGGTAATTTTTGTTTTCTCTTTTGTCCATAGTAAAATTTATCTATCCATTTTTACTACTTTTGGTAAAATTTCCAAATCCAAATCACCCCTGACAAATACTTGTTATCACATTCCCACCTCCGACCAACCTTTCTCTGCATGTCAACCCTCTCGCCCTGAGTTCCTTTCGTTCCCTCTCATCCCTCCTACTGAGTTAAATGGGGGCTTGTGGTAGTGTCGATGATTAAGTGGTTTCTACTACTGTTACCTCCCTCCTAAGATGTTTTTAGATCCTCTTTCTAATACGTTTACTATTGCTATTCATTGAGATCTCTGCTTTGGTCTTATACTTTGTACAGAGACGTCCCTGAGATGTTGAAGGCCATAAACATTTTTAGTAAGTTTTTAACAGATTTTTTTTTACAAATTCGTGAGCTTTTTTCAATGTAATTTTTTAGAAAAAAATTAAATTAGGGCCTTAAGCCAATGTTTCATTTCACTATGCTTTGGACCGCCCCTGACTTTGTAGTGAAATTTTATTTGTTTTCATCTATTGCATACCGGTTAGTGGTCTTTTATCTTGGTACATTTTGTTTGAAGTTTTCTTCCTTTCAATATTTTGCTGCACCTTAGGTGCTTACCCTCATGAATCACCATTACACCAGAGAGAAAAAAAAGAAGAGGAAATGGACAGAGGCTCCCAATCACCGTAGACAAAAACCATCGGTCTGTATCCCAAAATTAGACATTGCTGCTCCAGTAGAGAAAAGAAATTTACCTTATAATGGGAGAGTTACAATCCCAGCATCCAAAAATTAAGACTCTAGTTGAGTTCTTTCTTTAACACTAGAACGTCACAAAGAGATTCACATAAAGAGATATGGGCACTACATGCCATCCGTCCGTTTCAATAATGAAAGTGGCATCCTTATTATCCTCAACAAATCTCCTTCAATTTTACGAAATGGATGTTCCTCATCCAGCGATGAGAGCCAGTAATCTCAAAAATGTTTCCAGCCTACTTACATTTTCAATACAAGTCTATGGCATTCCTTTCCACTATTGGACAAAGAAAACGAATAAAGCTATAAGAAAAAAAAAACTGAGTCTGGTAGCGGATTTTCTTTCAAACCAGACGCAAGTCTGAGTGCTTATTAGTGGCTTTGATCCATTGAAAATGACCCGCAATATCCACCTTTCATCGAGAAAAATTAAACAAGTGAAACTTAAGTATTAAAATATGTAAAAATATTGCTTCAAATACCTATTTTTGTCGTATGAAGAGAGGGCTTAAAAGGAACCCAAAACACTTGGAAATCGCTCAAAACAATAGTCTATCTCAGCTGGAAGACGGACAGAGGAAATATAAAAAAGACAAAAGAACAAAATCCAAGATGCTCACACTAGCAAAGGAGCTAATGACTCCATTCAAATGCAAAAAGTGCCATCTAATGTAGATCATATTAAATCTGATATGCATGATGCACTACTGCCTCATGCCTCTGTTTTTACAGGTCATCACCTGGGTAGAGTTTTTAGATTCAGGTTGGGATACCTCAACTGGAAACCGCAGTCTAGGTTAGCATTAGACAGAGTATCATATAATCCAGCATACAAGTTCTCTTCAAGACGCTGGTTCGTCCCCTATACCCTTATAGCACATGCCTAGAATTAAAAGCTGCAGTTTTAGCACAGCTATCTATAGCGTCCTATACCTCCAAATCTTTGCATACTCGAAAATGCTCATTAACCTTCTTTCAGTAAAATAAATCATGTTTGAATTCAAAGAATCCATTTATTTCCAAAATATTTATAGTTCCTTTAGTTTTGTGTCTTTCATTTTGTTCCATATGTGTGAAATACTCTAGCTGATTAGTCAAATCGGCCTTTCGTGATTTGGTAAACTCTTCGGTTGTGGATGCATGAACTTTTTATAATTACCAATTAAAAATAAAATAAAGTTTGAACCAAAAGATCAATCTAGATTTCAACTTTTTAATTTTTAATTTTTTTTTTAAAATATTGGTTAATCTATACATTTATATAATTTATTAGAAAAAGAATATGTGTACTTAAATGTAGAAAGGTGATATAATTTTTTTATTTTTTCGCTGTCAAAGACAAATGTGGTATAAGTTTTTTTTCTTTTTTGTCAACAAATGTGGTATTAGTTTAAATGGCATATTATGTTCGCACTTTATTTCTTCTCTTGGTTACTAAACTAACAAAACAAAAACAATACATATACTACAAACATTTAGATTTACAGCTTCTTTTAGTATACTTGTTTACTAAATTAAAAATGAAATATTTTTAAAAATTAAAATCAATTTTCAAATCTGAAATTGATTTAACCCAAATGCAATAGTTGTCTTGAAAATGACTTAGCACAATTTTTGACCTATATAAACAAAAAAGCACAGCTGTGTCACCTAGTCAGATTGTATGTTGTCACAAATTTACAACTCAAGACAATGACAATTACATATCTTAAACGTGAAGGCCACAACAAATGTCTCAACATGTGAAGCTTTCAGAATTTATAAATACAGTAAAAGCTTAAGTCTAATTATTTAATTGGACCGCAAAATATTTTCTGTTGCACCTTGTATAAATATTAATTGTTGGTAGTTAGTGGTTACTAACAATCAGCTCATTCTGAAGGGAAACGTCTTTAAAATCAGAGTTTGAGGTACGGTTGGGTAAAATTACTTGGTACTTGTCATGTACCTGCTACTTGCCTCTTTTGAAAAATATAAGTATCATCAATATTATTAATTTAGAATCATTGATAATAGTTGTTTTTACTATTATTTGGCATATTACCTTTTTTTTTGCCACTAGACCAACTTAAAAAAAAAAACTGATTTCTTATAATTATATCTCTTTCTATGAAAACATTAACCACTTTCTATATTTATCAGTTAGGTTCCTCTGTACCAAAAAAACCAGTTGAATATATGAACTAAGGATTTCAATCTCCATCGGAATTAAACTATCTCTGCAATTGGAGGACAAAACCATAACGGTTATTGGACAGCATAAACATTCTACAATTTCCAACAGATCCCTTTATAAAGAAAATATATTTCTCCTCCAGTCCAGGGATGAAACAACGAACTCAGAAAACGGATATGGCGTCTACCTCTTGGGTCGGTTTAGTAATTGTGGCTGAGAAGAATATTGTGTACCTTTTATTGGGACTTCGTTAATGAAATCACTTTGATTGCTTTCTTTTTTTGTTCAACTTGCTCCTTCCTTTTTGAATTATTTGGTCCTGAAGAACAATTGAAGTTCCAAATAATACAAGTTCCAAAGAACAATACAAGTTCCATAAGAACACAGCAGTGACAACATTATATATCTTCATTGTTTACAAATGGATTTATCCTAACTAACAAAACATGTGTCATTGTGTACGTGCTCTTGCCCATACTAAGAAGCACAATACATTAACCAAATTACTAAGTTTAGTAATATTATAATTTAAAAAAAAACATTTGCAAATTTTGAAATATACAAAGATAAATTATTTATATATTTGTTTCCAATACTTGGCCATTCAATAAAAATTGTTCAACTCAAACAATTTTTTTTGTAAGAGCTCAAACAACATTTCAAGACCAGCAATATTAAATATATTTAACTATGTAATAAACAATACAAATTAATACATGCTCCACAACTGAGATTGAACATTACCGTATCAAACTTTAATATTATGTGTTTTCTAATAAAAAATCTATAAAAACATTCGGTTCAAGTGAAACAACAATCTACAAAACACTAAATTTAAGATATTTACCAAAATACAAAACACATATTTTGGGATAACAACACATATAAAAATAAAAATAGGATTTACACAATAGACTATAGCACTATGATATAAAATTTATAAATAAGATGTCTTTATATCAAAATTTGGTAAATATATTTACATTTTATTAAAATAGTAAAAAAAAATCTATACTTTCTAAAAACGGGTCAAAATCTAATGGTTATTAAGTCAAGTAAAAATATATTACCCAAAAAAACGGGTCAGGTAATAAATAGTAGAAAAAGTTAGTACTTCCCTTATTAATACTTGGTACTCATAAAAAATACTTAATTCTATTTAGATTTCTGTAAAATGTTTTTTTTCAGTGATATATATATATATATGTATATATATATTAGTGTATGCATAACTAATGAGTCCGTAGAATTGTATATAACTAATGAGTTTGAGATAAAAATCTATAACAATTAGTGTATGCATGAATATTTTTGTTTTATTCTACAGTAGTACTCCCACGTTGGGAAATAAATTTAAGATCTTTTTAACCTACACTTAAAAAAAAAAAAAAAAAAAAAAAAAAAAAAATACAATGACTTCTTCACCTTTATATATATGCTCAAATTTATTTTACTCAAAAATTAGAGATCTTCTATTAAACATTATTTGCAAAATGATTTTGGCAAATGTCTTCTTTACAATCATTTTCAACAAATAAATGTGATACGACATGCTATAATGATGACATGACTTAGAGTTAAATGCGAAATTGACAATTATATTTAATGTTTATTTATATTTTTGGTAAATTCTTTAGAATATGGTAGTAAATATACACTATCATTAAAGTAAAACTATTAAAATATGATATTAAATAATAATATAACAAAATATAATTATATTTTATAAATTTCGAAATATTATTTATTTATATATTTTAAATAATTATACAATTTATTACTAAAGCAACTTTCAAAATCTTTTACATTTTTTAAATTATAATTTCATATAGTAATATTATTGACTTTTTTATATATCTATCAAATTTTAGAAATAATGTTTATTTTTATTTTTGATAACTATACAACTTTATATCAGTTTCTCTTAATCTTTTACAAGTTGATTTAATATATTTTATCAAAAGATAGAAAAAGTCTATTTAAGATTATAATTTTAAATATTATATATCTATTCTTAAAATAAAAAATATTTTATTTTAATTTACGCCCAGTTAAAATATTAGTAAGGAAATAATAAAATCTGAAAAGTAAATACATTTTATTTTAAAATATAATTTAAAATTAAAATTTTATCATTACATATGGTGAAGAAAATACCTAGTAGGTATACATAAAACCAGTTTTAAGTTTTTTGGTTTTGATCCATATCATATGGTAGCAAGTCAAAGAAAGCAATAACAAGTTATTATATTTCCGGACAGGTACATAAGGGATCAAGTACTTGCGTCGAACAAGTCAAGTAACAAAGCAAAACAAACAATATTCGAACGAGATAAGTCGGGTAACAAGTATAATTAAAATAGGAAATACTTGTCTTGTGTCCACCTTCAACTTAATTTTTTTAAATTGATATTTACATTTTAAGTTTTCCATTTTATCAACAATTAACAATAATTACTATTTTTACAAATTTATAAAAAATACTATTTTAAATTATTAAAATAAAATATTTGAAAATACAGAATAATATAAAAATGTTAATAAAATATTTACAAGTAAAATATTTATAAGAAAAATGTAACGATGTACTAAAATATTATATAATAATTATTCATGAAACCCAGTTAGTAAACATATATAAAATTAAAAGACTAAAGTGGCAAAATGAATTGTATTTTGAGGAGGTGAATTATATTTTAAGAAGGTAAATAGTGTATTCTCAAATTTGAAAGTGAAATATTCGTTTATTAAATTTTTAGTGGATGAAAGATTATTCTAATGAAAAACATTTTATAAAATGAAAGGATAATGAACCGCTGGATGATTTTGCATTTTTATACTTACTATAATACTCGTGATAATAGTATAATACTAAATACAGCTTTCTTAATGCGAAAGTAATCTAATTTGATACTAATAAGCAAAGAGAATCGATGAGTAAAATTGCACAATTGTTTTTGAGACTTGAGAGGCATGTTTTCGGAAATTGATATATCAGAATTTAAATAACACACATTCATATGTGAATGATTTGGGTGTGTCTTTTTTTAAGTTATTATTACTATTATTGCTATTGTTTTTGCTGTATTTTAGACTATATTTGAGAAGTGATTTGTACATGTGTCATCACTATAATTACTCTCAACAAAAAAATGATGACATGACTTAAAAAAATATGACATGGCATCGATCTAATTGTGACATGTAAAATTTTCTATAGTAAGATTTATGTTTTTGGTAAGATTTCTTAAATATGGTAATGACTATTTTCTATATACGGATTCATATTTTTGGCAAAGTTTCGTAATATAGTAATAAGTAATAAATTTTATATCAAAAATATTATTTTTCTACAAGTATCCATTTTGGTAAGATTTTAGAAATATGGTAATACTAATAATTTTTCTATATCTAATAAAATATTATAATTATATATATAAATAATAATTACGAAATTAATTTTTCATCAATTTATGAATCATATATTTATTATCAAAAATAAGTGTAATTATAATTATATATTTATCAACTTATATATGTTATTTATATTAATGTATATATATATATTTTTTTTTGGCAAAGTTTCGTAATATAGTAATAAGTAATAAATTTTATATCAAAAATATTATTTTTCTACAAGTATCCATTTTGGTAAGATTATAGAAATATGGTAATACTAATAACTTTTCTAAATCTAATAAAATATTATAATTATATATATAAATAATAATTGCGAAATTAATTTTTTATCAATTTATGAATCATATTTTTATTATCAAAATAAGTGTAATTCTAATTATATATTTATCAACTTATATATTTTATTTATATTAATGTATATATTTATTAGAACTAATTTAAAATAAAAGTTAACTGAATAAAATATAATATGAATAAAATCTCCTAAACTATATTTGAGAAGTGATTTGTACATGTGTCATCAATACAATTACTCTCAACAAAAAAATGATGACATGGCTTAAAAGAAATATGACATGGCATCGATCTAATTGTGATATGTAAAATTTTCTATATTAAGATTTATGTTTTTGTTAAGATTTCTTAAATATGGTAATGACTATTTTCTATATACGGATTCATATTTTTTGCAAAGTTTCGTAATACAATAATAAGTAATAAATTTTATATAAAAAATATTATTTTTCTACAAGTATCCATTTTGGTAAGATTTAGAAATATGGTAATACTAATAACTTTTCTATATCTATTAAAATATTATAATTATATATATAAATAATAATTACGAAATTATTTTTTTTCATCAATTTATGAATCATATTTTTATTATCAAAATAAGTGTAATTATAATTATATATTATCAACTTATATATGTTATTTATATTAATGTATATATTTATTAGAACTAATTTAAAATAAAAGTTAACTGAATAAAATATAATTTGAATAAAACAACTCTACAAATTTTTAATTATTATTATTACAATTTAAATAAAATAAAATTAAAAATTTAAAGTAAACTTGAATAAATCAAAATAGAAAAATTGCATTGTGGTTTTAATTTTTAACTAATAAAATTTAAATTTAAATACTGAAAATTGAATATTTGTTTGTATAAAAATATTTTTAAAATTTTTATATCTGCGCATGGCGTAGGAAAACTCCTAGTTTACATGTAAATTTCAAAACCGATACATAGAAAACATTGAACGAAGCTATTAGGATCTCTTGAGCGACAGTTGGTTTGTCCTCTTATTCATTAGAGAACAAATCCTCCTGCAGATCGCATATCTGCTATTCCTTCATATAATTGTTTGTGCAGGTCACTTTGGCAATTCTCTTTTTATGTAGCTTTAACTCTCCTCCAACTTTCGATACAACAACCTCTGGATTAACGAATTTTTCAATTCTTCATTGGGTGAAAACTGAAAAGGTTGTATTGCAGGAAGTAATATGTTAGATATTATAGAGAGGTATGAGAGTAAGCCTTTACACCATAATAAAAATGAAAACAGTGTGAAATATCAAATTAAGTTCTACATTTGATAATTAGACAACGAGTGTCTAATATTTAAAAAATAGTTTAATTCTATTAGTACAAAGCTTTTTGGAAAAGAAACCAAAAGTAAATCCATGTTGATTCGCCTCTTAAGTTTAACGTGGACAATATCGTAGTAATCGGAGAATAGAGAGTTGGACATGGACCTTAACAATCCTAACAATTGGTATCAGAACGGTTTGACGAAGATCTACAAAAAGGCCAAAATATCCTTCGAGTAGAAGACTCTTCAAGGTGGAAGAGGAGATCTGTGGTAAAAACGAAACATGAGATCATGGAACCTGTGATGTTGTGGGAAAAGAAGCATCATCCTCAATTCGCTGAAAAAATAACTCAAGATGAATGTAGTCTTTAGTTTGAAGGAAGAATAAAAAATGTAATCTAAGTTCCACATTGAAGAATTATACAAGAGTGTCTAATATATAAAGAAATATCAAACTCTAATTAGTACGAGATCCTTTAGAAGGATTCCAAAAGTAAGTTCATGCGGGCTTGTCTATTAAACCCAAAGTAGACAAGATCGTACTAATCAAATAACATAGAACTGGACATGGACTCCCACGATCCTAACAAACAGTTTACCCCATTTACACGAAAGTGTATCACCTCTATTCCTTTGACTACTTTGGTTATGTTCCTTTATCCATCTAGATAAAGATAAAAAATGATATTTGTTTTGTGTTAAAAAGAGAATCATCCAAATAATCCATTCAAATGAGTTAAAAAATTTAGGCTAAAATGAGATTCATCCACATGACTTATCCAATGAGTTTAATTGGAGTATCTCCATGATGATCTTATCTAAAACAAATGATAAATTTATCTTTATTTTTATAGTATTTGAATTTAAGTTTAGTCAAATTATTATGATATATTTTCTCACCAAAAATGCAAAAAAATATATTTTCCGCAAAACTTTTCAAATATTTTTCTTTGATAAAACAACATATATTTTTTTTAAACTGTAAAAACATTTTACTGCCAAACCGCCAAAATGTTTTTTCCAACCAAAACTGCAAAAACACATTTTCTCATCAAAAACGAAAATGCATTTTTCGCAAAATAAAAAAATTACATTTTTCCCGCAACAACCGTAAAACCAAATTTTCTCGTCAAAACTGAAAAATATATTTTCCCGCCAAAAACGCAAAGTTATATTTTCCCGTAAAAACATATTTTCCGCCAAACCGCAAAGTTTAAGTTTTCGCCAAAACCCCGAGCACGCATGTCCCTTTAAAACCGTAAAACTACATTTTATCACCAAAATGGGAAAATTATATTTTACTTGCCAAAATCACAAAATCATATTTTTCTGTTAAAACCACAAAATTTTATTTTTTTCTAGTCAAAACTACAAATCGCGTCTTCTGCCAAAACCGGAAAAATACATTTTCCTTTAAAATGCAAAAAAAAATTCTGCCTAAACTGTAAAAGTTATATTTTCCTACAAAGATCGCAAATTATATCTTCTCACCATATTATATCTTCTCACCAAAATAGTATTTTAAAATACTTATATTTTAGATAAATAATAAAAATTAATATAGTTAAATTAATAATAAAAATTAATAAAATAAAATATAATTAAATCAAAACAATGGAATATATTTTTTTTATCTTTTATGTAAATTCATTTAAATGGAACCATCTGAATGAAGAAACGAATAGTTTCGAATAACATTAGCTTTTATGTAAATTCATTCTGATGGATTATCTAGATGAAGTTGACAATTGGAAAAACACTTTTTAATCGTTTGTAGGTGATAGCCAAACATCTATAGCATGTGGGATTTATGATCCATGGACACCGGGCCAGGGGACTTCTTCCTTGACCATTATATATTTTTCTGAGCATACCACTTTCAGCGACTAATTTAGACATCAATTTCAAAAGGGAAACCTTCTTATTCTTTTTCTTGTAGGCTTTTGACGTTTTCACTTTATGTAAAACAATCTCAATCAAAGAACATCTCCGGTGACTAGATAAGAGCTGAGGTCGCTTATCATATGTTTTCTGGCTCTAATAACCGTAAACACTATATCTTTTCAGTACAATATTTACAGTTAAGGATTGAAGCCTTAGTATGTGACGACGAACTTATTGTTCAAAAACTTAAATTATGTAATTGAGTTGATGAAAAACTAGTTTTTCTTTTGTAACACAAGTGGATGAAAAATTAGTTATCGGGGCAATTAGTAGTTGAACTAAAACTCGTGGAATGGACTTACATAACCTTTAACTATTTAAACATATTACATAACATCTTGAAAGAAAAACATTCGCCTTGTCTTTATCGGATGAGATATTCGTTTTTCTGTTTACCGTTGATAATATACAAATGTTATATCTTAGTTTTTTTTTGTCAACATGTTATATCTTAGTTGATTAATAATATACTTACTTAACAGCACCACCACCACTCTTTCATGTCTCCTGCCAGTTTTCATTTTTTTTTCTTAAATATCATTCCTACCTTGAACAAAGAAGCATTTTGTCTCTTTTCTTTTTCTTCTTTCTTCTTTCTTCTTTCATCTTTATCTTCATTTTCAATCATTTCTGGTTATTTTCTGCTTAAGGCAATTCTTTCATTAACCAAATGTTCTTTGTTCTTTTCTAACACCACCGTCGAAGTGTCTCCGAATTGAGCATGGCTACAAGATTCAAAGGGATTTATCAGAAGAGCTTCAAGTGTTTCTCCGACGTTTTCGGTAAATAGATTGAAACCATCTTGTTTTGCTAAATTAAAATGGACATAAATAGTACTCCTTCTGTCTAATTATAAGTGTCGTTTTAAACTTGTGCACACGGATTAAGAAAGCATTTAATTTTGTATATTTTCAATATAAAAACATCATTACCGATACAATTCAACCAATAGAAAAATAGAATGGAGAATAAAGTTAATAAATTTTGCATTGAAACTCTAAAACGACACTTATTTTGCAACGAAAAAAATTCTCTAAAACGAAACTTAATATGAAAAGGAATGAGTAATTGTTAATGATTACAAATGTATTCATATAGATGAGAAAGAGGATGAGATGGAAATTGGACATCCTACAGATGTTCGACACGTCTCGCATATCGGTTGGGATAGTTCACCAAGTAGTGCACCGAGTTGGGTAAGACATTTTATTTTCTTGTAACCATTGACATTTATAGTTTTCCTTTCAATCACAAGCTTACAACGTTCATCGATCTTGGTCAAGTCTAAGCCGCTTAATTAAATATTGTAGCTACATGAATTCAAGACGAGCAACAACGTGTTAGAGCCAAATTCATCATGGCCGTTTCAAGGCAAGTTTTTTTAAATAAATAATTATATTTCTATAATTCTTTTTGTGCATATGTCAATGAAACAAACGATTTCTATACATTAATACTATTCGTTGAAAAATTCTATCAAGAAATAAATTATTTAAGCCGGCCCAATAATATATATATATATAATTACATAAATTCTAAATGTTTATTTTGAATAAATATAGAGTTAAAATTAACCATGGAAGCATTTGGAGAAGTTGAGAGCAGCAAAGAATTGGAAAGAGAATCAACACAACAAAACCTGAAGAAGAAGTTCTGTTCAAAAGCCTATCTATTGTGTAATCCATGGTCACCAAGATTCTCAAGATCACGCAAGTTCCTTGCGTAAATATTTTCATTTTAATTTTCCATACCATTGTTTATAAAATAATATAGATAATATAGTGAGATATATCAATCTTTAATATGTTCCGTTTGAGATATGTCAGAAGTGTGAACAAATTAATATTCAAACTGTATTTGCAATGATCTTGGAATCGTTTTACCAAGTGCCTTTTTAGTAAATTGAGGTTTGGTATTTTTATTTTCTTATGATGTTTTTAAAACACACATAGTTTTTCCTTTGCCTGAATTTAGTATCCGTCTATAGTTGTTCCACAAAATAAGCATTACTTAATTGTTGGATGGTAAACTGATTAATTTTGAAAATATTCAAAACTGATTTATTCGCGATATATATAGGAACAAATTTTTAGATGGACTTATTTGCGAAATGTCTAACTTTGCTAAATTTATTAGGTGGAGATCATTGATTTTGACTAAATTAATAAACTAACATTTGTGTACACTTTCCTCCGGTTATAACTCTTGCGCCAACAAGTAGACAGTAAAAAGAAGAAGGTAAGTCCACGTAGTGGGAAATAACTATGGTCTTAATTTACCATGCACTGTACAAATATGAAGGAACAAAATCAACCACGTCACACTAAATACTCACCGCATACGATTTACTGAATACATTTAATATGTATCAATAAACAATAAAATGGAACACTATACCCTAGTTTGGATCTATCAACCCAAATCCACCCCATCATTACCTTGATTACGTATACATATATAGTCTACTAATAATATGGTTCACGCCACTTAGCTTTAGTTTCACTTTATTAACAAGAATGGAATACTATTCCATATAGTATAGTATGTTTACATTGTTCATACACTTGCCAGAAGGATGTGTAACAATATTTAAATAAATATTTACCATAATTTGGATCTTTATACCCAAATCAATCCTATCATTACCTTGATTACGTATACAGATATAATCTTACAATAATATGGTTTCTACCACTCACCGCCATTTTTATATTTTAAAAATGTAATAGAATACTATTCTACATAGTATAGTATGGAAACATTAAACAAAAACATTCATTAACGATGGTTATGTCCATAAATATATACCATATTTTGAGCACTATACCCTAAATCCGAATTCGGAGTAATCTTTGTTGATAGTCAACAGATTTCAGAAATATAAATATATACCCTAATTTGTATAACTTTTCCTTAAATTGGATCAATATACCCTTAAATGGATCAGTATACCCTAAATGGATCAATATACACTAAAATGGGTAAATATACCCAAAAATGGATCAATAAACCCTAATATGGATCAATAAACAATAAAATGGATCACTATACCCTAATTTGGATCTATAAACCCAAATCCACCCCATCATTCCGTATACATATAAAGTCTACTAATAATATGTTTCACGCCACTCAGCTCTAGTTTTACTTTCTTATCAAGAATGGACTAATATTCCATATAGTATAGTATGTGTTCATATTTCATAAACTTTCCATAAGCAACGGGAACATATTTAAATAAATATAACTCATAATGATAACTATAACATGTATATCACCATTGCTCGGGCCGATCCCCCATATATTTTCTTATATTCACACCAGTCTTATCGTCAATTGTTGTACTATTCCATATACATCAAATAGGATCACTAGAAGTACTATGACATATAATATGGTCACATACCAAATGGTAACATGGTAGTACAATGCAAATAGTTATAAAAGCACACATTGTTTACGTCTTAAGAAATAGTAGCAATTTCATAAAGCGACATAACGGAATATTCAAATTCAAAGCGAAGAGATATGGAAGTAACAATGTATTATGGTCTTAACAAATTGGTGATAAACAACATAAAGACACTCCAACCTAACCCATTGACAATGCCGCAATTGCATAGTTCTCTGCTGCTATTCGTACTTCTGCTTCAGTCAAAGAAATTGAGTTCAAAGGCTCCCCAGCAGCGGCCATTTCAAGAAGTATAATGGCAGAAACAGCCGAGAACCCTACTACATCTGCAAAATGAAAGAGGTAGATCAATATCGCTACTTGTCACATAGTATACTATATACAGAGAGATTCTATCTCAAATAGTATACTATATAATACAGTAACCCAATATAGTATACTACAAACAGTACGATATAATTATGAAATATAGTACTCTACATGGATAATACGAGTATTATGTCATAGTAAGTAGATTTTGCATACGGTGTAAAACTAATACTGTTCGAAATAGAACAATCAAATGTCATATAAGCAATGATTTCGAAATGGTATAGAATATATACAGTGAGATTCTATGACATAGTAAGTAGATTCTAAAAATTTGAAGTATTTCTAAAAAAAAATTTGAGCACCTGTACAGGGGAGAAGGAAAATCGAAACCTAACTAATTCGGTGTAAGATGTAAACCTGGTTACTCGAAATTGAAAACAATTAACTACCGTACACACAAAATCAATTGTCTTTATCTTGTAAACAACAAGAATTTCATTCCTATAAAGAAGTAGATGCTAACTTACTTGATAACGCCGACGACGGAGCTGTTCGAAAACAGAGAAATCAGCGTTTAATGAAATCTCTCCTCTCCACCGCCTTCACCAACTTGCGAAAAGATATGTAACAAATGTGGGGGGAGAGAACAGAGAAATCAGAAAGGGAAATGATGTTTGGTTTACTGTAGCCGCAGACGATGAAGTTGATGAAGAAGACACTACTATTTAATTTTCACTGTAACCAATAAAAGAGAAAGTAAAGTGTAATAATATTTAATTGGGTGAAAACCGAAAGGACACGACATATAGTGAACAGTTGGGCGTTTTTTATTTTTATTTAAAAAATGAAATGATTTCCCGGTAAGTTGAGAGAGGCAGTATGGCAATTATGTATATTGAGCACAGTATGTATCGATAAATCAGGGCTTTTAGTTATTGGGTTAATTATAATTTGTTTGAAGGGTGTAGAGTCCAATTTCCCTTTTTAGAATATCCGTTTGTTGCCAAAAAAAATACAGGAACAAATTTTATTAGCTAAATGGACATGTCATTGTGTATTGTTTACTAATACAGAAAATAACCATATTCAACCTTACATCTAGAGACACCTATAGAACTGACACAATTTTTTGCTATTCACACAAACACCTTCCGTAATAATGATGAATTTCTTTGAAATCGCAACCGACAATACTTTCAGTTTAATGAAAAAAAAACAAAAAAAAAATGAACTTATCGCTTGTTTCAATATAAGTTATCTCTTTCTAAATTTCTAGGCTCTCCACAATCAAGTTTTGTTATAGAGATCAAAATAGTTGTTTCTCGATTTGTTGAGTTTCCTGAAAATCTAGTAAAATAAACTAATGTCTTTGTGCCCGATATGATGTTCGCCGACAACGAAGAATCAGTTGGGGTCAAGGTTCTTACCTATCCATCTTCGCGTGCAATTAACACTTTGACAAACAAAAAGCCATGGAATGTATGAACTATGCCAAATTTAGATATCGTAGATGGTTACTTAAATTCCTTCTATAAGAATGTAAAATTATATTCATCAAAAAACTATCGGTACATTATCTGGATCAATTTCATATGGATCGATTTTAAATTGGATTGGTCCAATCACTTGCGCACTGGATTTGTAAGTGTAAAGATGCAACCACAATAGAGTAATACAGAATATAAATCAAGAGATAATGAGAATTAGTAAACACTTTTTTTCTTTATTAGAAATCGTGTAAACAATCTATATAAGACTTGCTTAATAAGTTTTACATAACTTGTTAACATCATAACCACTGATACTGAAAGATTCTTAATCTATCCAAAAACTTTTTTCCATCGTCGTATGATTCAGCGTTTGCTTCATTATGACGCAAGAACACTCTTAAGAGATTTTCACCATTCCTCTATAATAATAGTCCCAACGTCTTATAGAATAGACACGATTCCATATGCATTTTATAGTGATCTCCATATTCCCAAAATTATTGTCCAAAGAACCATAGATATGGATAACTTCCATATTAATAAGTACACTTTTCTTTTCATGGAAATGCACTTATCCATTTTCTTTCATTGCACAAATTTACTCCCAAAGTTTAATTTCTTTTCTTTTTTCCATGGTGTAAAGAGGCTCTCCAAATTCATCTCACGCCAGTTCAGCATCTTGCATTCATATGATCTCCACCATTCTGTATGTCTCCTGGTGCATTTTCTAACACACTGTATCGGCAACTACTTCAGCGACTTCGTCAAAAAAAGCTCTCAAATATATCCTTCTCCAGCTACAGCATCTTACAACCACATGGTTTCTACCATTCCATATGCCTCTTGTATTAACGACTAATGTATGCAGCCTCAGGCTCTCCAACTTACATCTTCAGGATTAGTTTTGGTTTGAGTCGGAGTAGTGTGTCTTTAAACTCTAAGCTAATTAAAAAGGAAATGGATATGATTGGATCGATCTGTGTTTGTAAGAGTCAATATATAACGAAATGGTCACTAAAGTTATCCTTGGAGGTGTGTATGTTCTTATGCTGATACTGGAATGGGCATATAAACGCTTCGACACTTCGTTCCCATGGGCTATTCGTTTAAAATATATAGTTCCAGCCCGTTTCTTACAACTACTAGTATCACTACATTTTTAGGAAGTAACGAATTGGAAACTAGTAGCGTCACCGAGTTCCCAAAAAATTATAAAATGCAGTAGCTTATTGAAGACAAGTATGATACATTGTCATAATGACCAATACAATTTTTTTTTTTTCAATAAGTTTCTCCGCCTTGAAGACAGAGAGAAGAAAACAAGACAACAAGTTGTAGGAAATACTAATAAAATATTAATAAAATATTTTAGCAAAATGAAAATCAAATAACTTCTATAAAATTGTGAACAGCGCAAACCGAAAACGACTTGAGATTCAATATAAATCGTTAGTGTTGTTCAGGACCCATGAGGTTCGTTTACCGATTATTGAACATTTTCTTTTATTGTTTTAGGTTCGATCATAGTAAACCTCAAAATATTACGGTAGCCAAGAAAAGTCCCTCTAAAGAAACAACGCAATCCAAAGATATTATTAACATTTGAAACATTTGCGGTTATAAATATTGAACTAGACCATGGGCCGCCCGACCGGGCGGGTATTTATTTAATTTTTGATTTACACTAAATAATGTATTTGTTAATAGTTACTTGTGATACATTCAGAGGCGGACCTACTATAGGATTAGGAGGTTCAGTTGACACATGTTTAATTATGAAATAATTGGTTTTACATAGAAAGCCAAAAAAAATCAGCAGCTAAAATAGTATTAGTGTATGTAATGACACACCTAAATCTGGGTTCACATCTCTAAATTATATTTTTGTTATCATATTTTTAAAATTTTGTATATCATGACACATGTAAAAAAAATTGATGGGTCCGTTATTGGATACATTGAGTTCTTTTTGAATTTAAAAAAAAACAATCAAATCTGTGAAAAATATTTTTTTATTATAAAGAAAGCTTAAAGTGAACAATGATAGATTATATATGAAATATATAAATCAATTTAGTTAATTTAAAATACATTGAAATAATTGACTTTGAGTCATATATAAATCAATTTAATCGGCTCATTGTTATTACATTTTTTGTTAGGGCCATAGTGTTTTAGATCAAATTAAGTTGGTCTAGTGACTCATGACTCTCCTCTCTTATTCTGACCGAAAATTTTGTTTTGTAACCGTTCGGTGTTTAGAAAAAAATTGTGAAGAATGAAAAAAGAAATATCTCGATTTTCGGTGTTCTCTCATGGCGATGACGATTTCAAAACTCATTAATCGAGGGTCTAATGTTTGATATTTGTGAATCTGATGTTTTTTCTTTACGAATCAAGGTATGGAGTATTTAAATCTCTTTTGAAATAATTGGTTTATTTTTCATTATGTTTCAAAGTATATTGTTTGCATGTCTAGTTACACCTAGTTAATTAATAAATGTCTATAACATTTATAAAGCAAATCAATTGTTTCCTAAAAATAATGTAGTTAGCAAGAATATAGGCAATACTTAATCTTATATTTAATAGAAAATGGAAGTTAAATTTTATTTTACGACAATAAATAATTTCGAAACTAATATCCTAGATTTTTTTTTGATAACAAATAAATAATTTCGGAATTTATTTAATACAAGAAAAGTTAAATTTTGTTTTAGGACAACACATTAACTAAACTGAAAAAGACAAACATTAAAATATAGACTATCTATAAATAAGAGAGTGATAAAGACACATTTAATAAACTGGTTAAGACAAGCATTTTTTTAAGAATGTTATTAATAGGGTCAGTGACATGTAAGTGTAATTAACATTGAAAACTCAGTGGCATTTCATAAGTGTACTTCTCTTTTGATAATAGAGATGGTAAACCATCGTATAGAGACATGTGAGAGTAGATACTATATTTACGTCTCAAGACTTAAATAGTTAAGACTTAAATAGTTTAGTGTTTTTCTTTTGATAAATAACTTAGAATTACTGTTAATGTTATTAGATGAAAATAACTTAGAGATATTATATTATGCGTTCCAAAAAAAACTTAGAGATAATGGGTTTAATTGATTGATGCTGTGATTTATGTTTTTTGTTCTAAGATTTAGACTTTAGATTTTTAGATATGATTTTAAATTGTTTTAGCTGTAGAAATTTTTCAAAACACTGAATAAAAACTCTAGAAAAATTGATTTTTAAAGCTAACATATTTTCTTTTAGTTTTGGCTGTAGATTCAGTTTTAAAATTAAAACATGATTGTTTCAAAAGAAGACTGTAAGAATAAAAATGGCTCTCCACATTTTTTACAGCCTCTTCCAAAACCTCAGTGTTTTCTCGTTTTCTCGTCTATGCTTTCTGTTTGCTTTGAGAACGGTGGACAGAGCTGAGATTAGAGTCTATTTGGTGGTGGTGGAAGCAAGCCGGTTGATAGAAGTGGCCTCGGTCTATTCTGTTCATGGTTCTGAACCAGCCAAGTAGTGCAGTTTTGGTAGCTTCTCCAAACCCTTCACTTTTCTCTTCTTTTCATATTTTTTGAACGAGGTTTCTCTTTTTATATTTTTGGCGGTCGTCCATGACTCATTCTCTGTGAGGCCGGTGTATTTTTCTCGTTGGAAGTTTCTCCTTCGATTCGGTGAAGTTTTCATGGAAGTTCCAACGGTAATTGTTAGCTGACATAGCATTTTTTTCGGAGTTGGTTCCAGCGGGTTTTTTTTTGTGGCGACTCTTTCTTTTTGTCCTCTTTCCGATTTGTTATCAGGATTTTAAAGTTGTCCGGTCTATTGTGATTTAGTTTATGGTTTATTTTCGGTTTAGTTCTAGCCGTATTGTAAAAAAGAAACAAAAACTTAAATACAAAAGCATTTTTATTTAAAAAAACTTGGTTAGTGTTTACGATGGTGTAAATTTAGAGTTTGAAGTTTGTTTTACTCTTTCATTTGTTTTATTTTGACTGGTCCCTAGATTCACATTTGATTCTGTTGGTTACCAATTCATGATAATTTAATATATAATTATTAAATTAATCAACGACTCAAACGCGCAGAAAAATCAATCAAGTGAGCTATTGGAAATCAAGTTTTCTGATTACGAACTTTCCTAGGAACATTTCTAGCCGTCGAAAACGAACAAAGTTTACCTGACCTATAAACACACACATACACATACATGCAAAGGACACATGTATTGTCTGAACTAGTGTGTTGGTGAAGAGAGAGTTTGTCGTGTAATCACAGTTGCATGTGTTCAACAACTTTGTTATGTTTTGTAGTTTTCCTTTGAGATATTTTTTGCGGTGAGAATTCAATTTGCAGTTACATCAATGTTGAAGCTGTACGTCCCACATGTGACTAGATCCTCTTTCATTTCAACGGTCCAAATTAATGTTACATAAACACACATACACACGTATATATGATATACGTATATGACACGAACAACACATATTTCAAAGACTTGTCTGCGGATGGTTCTAATGAGTTTCTTACATACAACCTTCTTAAACTGATTATATACCACTCGATGACCAATCCAAAACTAACTTCCTGTTAATTTAACTAAACATAGCCATAATAAATATAATATGTTAGTTTTGTTAATTGTTCAAATATTTTATTTAATTGTGATTCCACATGAATGGCAAGAAAACTCATTTCTTTTACAGTTTTTGTTATTATTTTGGATTCCTGTACACGATTTATCTGGTTACTAGTATTATGGCCCCTGTTATGCATGGAAAAATGATTGTTAAAAGTACTACTACAAAAGTATTAATAATGCCTATTAGTTAAACTAGAACACTACATTATTTACAAAATTATTAAATCTTTCTCAAATAAAAGAAAGTATTCATGCCAAAATGATTTTTCCTAGTATCTCAATATAATTTAATTATAAGAGAATAAAACATGCATTCTGATTTTCAAAAGGACAGAATAATTTTCTTTATTGGCAATTCATGGAACAAAATAATATAGAACCACAATTTGGTGATTAAACTAAAGATTAAAAACACTACATTATTATAAATCCATATATAAGTAAGAACAAATAAAATTAAAAAACTTGCAGATTTTATAATGAATAAAATGTAAGTCATTTTCCCTAAAAATTGATAAAAAGTATAAAAGATAAAAAATTATTTTATTTCATTAAATATCATAACTAACATTTACATATTGATTGGTATTTGGTCACGTTTACCTCTGAGTCTTGACAATAGACGGCAAGAAAATAAAAATCAAGGTCGAAAACGTTTTTTAGTCCACAAAGGAGGAGAAAGTAAAAATTATTTTCAGTATAATATATAACGAAAAAAATAAATAGCAAATTTTCTTTATTGATATCCAAAACTTAAAATAAGTTTAAAAAAAAATATGTACATATTTTAACGGTTGATGGAAAACTACATATATGATCAGTTCATATGTAAATGAAAAGAATGGTTTAATGTAAAAATGATACACTCAGATTGTACCATGGTGGCCGTAGTCTAGATAAGTTCAATATTGTTGTTAAAAAAATTTGTATCATGGTTTCTGAACATATGAGGCAAAGGAAAAGATGAACGTTAAGTTCCAAAAAGAAAAAAAATGAACGTTTATTTTTTTTTAAAGTGGTTTTATTAAAACATGAGGATAAGTACCAAGAAAATACTTTTTTTTTATTAAAACCATTTTTTTTCAAAAAAAAAAAAATACTTGGTATACCGTGCAAGAAAGTTATGCTATTTCAAAGTTGATATTTGCTTCCTTAAGACGCAAAGAGTAAAGATTTGGTTTCTTCTTGGTCTCATATAGATTTTAGATTCTGTGAAGACATCATTTAAACAACGTTATGGAAAATCAATGTTTCAACGGAGAAGGCTCAAACGGACTGCCTCTTCGGTAGTCTGAGGGAAATACCCATACCATACTCTAACCACTAAACTGTCCACAATAAAGGCTAATTTTGTAATTTAAGAAAATATCTAAATTATGTTTTGTCGTTACCTTTCCCTCCTCTGTTCTTAAACCTCCTCAAAATCTCCTATAAATTCTCTCTTCTTCTACCTCTTCCACTAACACCAAGAAAACAAACGGCTCTGTTCTCTCTCTTGCCAAGAAAATTTTGAACCCACCTCGGGAACATCTTCTCAACTTTACAAAAGACAATGATCTCTTCAGTTAAACCAACTCCATCATCCTTCTCCGCCACCTCCACCGGCGTCAGACGGTCATTTCCGACGAAGCTCCAGTTTTCTCCTTTACACGTAATCAGAAGCTGCCATAACCAAATCTTCATAAACTCCAACGTCTCCTATCAAAAGCCTCTCCACATTTCATCTACCCAGAACTTTTCTAGCTTCAAGCGTGAGGTCAGAGTCGAAGCCTACGAGGCAGATCGGTCTCGTCCCCTCGACATCAACATCGAGCTTCCAGACGAACAATCAGCGCAGAAGCTGAAAATAGGAATCTACTTCGCGACTTGGTGGGCACTCAACGTTGTCTTCAACATCTACAACAAGAAAGTCCTCAACGCTTTTCCTTACCCGTGGCTAACTTCGACCTTGTCTCTCGCTTGTGGCTCTCTCATGATGCTCGTTTCTTGGGCCACTAGAATCGCCGAAGCTCCTAAAACTGATCTCGATTTCTGGAAAACTCTGTTCCCGGTAAGAAAAAATCAAAGGTTTTATTGCACAACTCTGTTTTGAACTAATCTTGATTTGGTTGTCTGATAAAGACATGTGTATGTGTGTTTAATGTTTCTTCGTTTCATCAGGTCGCTGTGGCGCACACAATCGGACATGTGGCAGCAACAGTGAGTATGTCGAAAGTAGCAGTTTCCTTCACACACATCATCAAAAGTGGTGAACCAGCTTTCAGTGTCTTGGTCTCAAGATTCTTCTTGGGAGAGACTTTCCCTCTTCCAGTTTATCTCTCTCTCTTACCCATCATCGGAGGCTGCGCTCTTGCCGCAGTCACCGAGCTTAACTTCAACATGATTGGTAAAGCATTAAACTCACAACTGGTTTTGTAACCTTACATTTGTGACATTTATCTAAAGTTTTGGGGGTTTTTTTTTGGCAGGGTTTATGGGAGCGATGATATCGAATTTAGCATTTGTGTTTCGGAACATATTTTCAAAGAAAGGGATGAAAGGGAAGTCCGTGAGCGGAATGAATTACTACGCTTGCTTATCGATGATGTCTCTTTTGATCCTCACACCATTTGCAGTAGCTGTAGAAGGTCCTAAAATGTGGGCTGCTGGTTGGGAAAACGCAGTTTCTCAAATCGGACCAAACTTTGTCTGGTATGAACTATAAACCAAACCGGTAATCTTTTTTTTCTTCTGATTTTTAATTCCATATTGAGAATCTAAACTTTGTGTGTGGTTACAGGTGGGTAGTGGCACAGAGTGTGTTCTACCATTTGTATAATCAAGTCTCATACATGTCCTTAGACCAGATTTCACCGTTGACATTCAGTATCGGTAATACGATGAAGAGGATCTCTGTCATTGTTGCTTCAATCATCATTTTCCATACCCCCGTTCAACCAGTTAATGCACTCGGTGCTGCCATTGCCATTCTAGGAACTTTCCTGTACTCACAGGTAAGCAAACGATCTTTGTTTCTTGTCTAGCAGAAATCGCCCCTTTCTTGATATCTCTGTAGGTCTAATGAACTTTTACAATCCTTGACCAGGCTAAGATGTAAGGATGGTTTCGGACGAGTAGCCGTAGAGGATTTTGATAAGAACTAGTAACAACATCGAAAAGTGTTTCCTTGTCTCAATGGATATGAAAAAAAAAAACTGGAGTTTTCATTCGAGTACTTGTTTCACTTTCTTTATATTGTGTGTATCATGTTACACTTTGTATAAGACCAGGTAGATATTCTATAATATCATAGTATAGTTCTTTCTCTTTTGTGTCTTTTTTTTGGGGTGATGCTAATAAAACAAATCAGAGTAGCTTTGTTGAATCAGACCATCTACTGAATTATTCTTGAGATAGCTATCAATCTGGTGAATTTTTAATATACAGAAAATCAAAGATGTCGTTTCTATTTTCTAGTTAAGTTTGGGCATTGTTTGTGCTTTCGTTTCTCCAAGATGATTAGCCACATATATTTGACAGTATGATCCATGCGAGAAAATACGAATTGCTTGGAAGATATATAGCACTATAGCAGTTGACAAAGCAAAAATACGCAACTTAAAATTAGCATTGCTTTCTGTAAAGAGTTAAAAAAGGCAATGGATAATATCCGCAAAGATGAAAAACACCATCCCAAGAAAAGAAAGACATCTAAAAGATAAATAAAGTATTAAGATCATGATGAAATTAACCAAAAACCTAGAGGCAAACTTGGTCTGTTACAAAAAATCTCAAGCTCTAAAGCCCTAGTTAAGCACTAATTCTTAAGCTGTACGCCCTTTATATGCAGGGTCAGATCTGAGATTTTGAAGGGGGCATAGATAACTAGTAAGAACTTTAATTAAAAAAAATTAATAATTGAAGTTTATATAATCTTCAAAATTTGTATATCTGGATCCGGTTGTATCTGCATCCTCTATCATTATTTGTAAAATGATTTTGACAGATATCTTCTGTACAATCAATTTCACTAGATAAATGTAATATGTTATATCAAAAATGATGATGAGAAGTTCAGAGTTTTCTTGGAACTCCATTGGTTTTGGTTTTATATTATTTATGCTTTTCATCTATTCATCTATGAGTTCTGTGATAAACTTCATGTATGAATAAATACACCTGTTAGATTTAGGCTTTAGATAGGTTATGTGGGATTAACCCAAAATATGAATACATGAACATGTGATATTCATCTTAGAAGATCATTCATAATACTTGTATAGGAGTAGTTAACCTACACATGAACACAGAGATATCAATCTTTGGATTTATGTTTTCTGAGCTAGTAATATACCTGGAACAAACGACAGCTGACTTGGTAAATTACTTGGCGAACTGTATTCAACCACACGCTTAAAGCTTGCTAATAGCGCATCGATCGATGCTCCTATAGAGTAATTGATATATAGACGCGGGGCATATGTCGATCGACATCGGCGACAGCACACCGATCGACGCTCTAATCTATGACTCGTCAAAGGGGTGTTTCATCGGTTCTAATAATAGATAGTCACCACGACAGTTGGGCTATTGCTTATAAGTTGAGTTCTTTAATATCATACAGGCATCTCATATAGGCATTCATACCATTATAATCCTGATAACCTGAATAGAAACCCTAGATCTAGCAAATCATCCTTCCATCAAACAACTCTTTGCTTTACTGAATAATTGTCTTGTTCAACTTGTTTACTATTTTACTGCTTTTATTTATATACTGTCTTAAAATCTATTAGCATAACTTAATTATATAACTTTTAGATCTAGTCTATGCCCTAGTTCCTTATGGGTTCGATCCATAAGTACTACAACTCGACCTCTTATTTGAGAGAATATAAATCACTCATTAGGGTAATTTAAGTGATATAAAAAAAACTTACACTTAAAAAGGATATACACAAAAAACACAATAAATAAAACTTACACTTAAAAAAGTTTTCTAATTTGTTAAGGAAAGAAATGGAATAGTATAAAATATTTAATGGTAAAGAAGAAAAGGTGGGTTGTTTAAAGATAAAAGTAAAGACAAACATTGATAAAAAAATTTGAAGACAAGCATTTATTGGTCCTCTATGTTCGTCCCTGTCCATTTTTTTTTCAAAGGGCATCTCCAACTCTACTCTATTTTCTACTCTAAACATTATTTTGGAGTAAAATCTTTTCTAATCCCCACTCTATTTTCAACTCCAAAATAGAGTAATGGTTAAGGATACTCCATTTATGGAGTAATCTTACACATTACTTCATTTTGAAGTTGATTTTTTTTTATTTATTAATAGTCCTTTAAATTTTTAATGTTTCTTTTCTTACTTAAATAATATATTAAATGATATAATAACATGAAAAATAAGATAATTCATTATTTAATAATTTGACTTTCGCGCTTCGCTATTCTGAAAGGACATGATCGTTTTTAGAAAAAAAATGTGTTACATGACTACATATATAATTTTACACAACATGATAATTGAGGATGGGTGTGAAGTCGATGCACCAATTGAAGTGTAAGAGAAGCTCCACCTCTATAGATAGAAACTGCAGAAGATGAAAATGTTCGATTTCGAAAATTTCTTTCTCGATTTAAAAATATCAAAGATAAAGAAGCTCATTTTTTATTACGAAATACATTAGTTGATCATTTGTAAATAAACTATTCTAATACTCGTTATTGAACCAACTTATCTTTTATGTTTTATTCTATTTTTATGATTTCGTATATCTTTTAATAATAAATGTTTAATTTAAATAAATTATATTTTAAGGCATTTTTGTAAATATAAAATAGTTAGGGTTAATTAGTAAAATTTTGTAAATATATGATATTATTAACAATTATTAAGTATTTTTGAGTAAAAAATGGAGTAATACATTAGAGTAAAACATCATTCCATTTTGGAGTTGTATGATTTTAAAGTAAAATTTGGAGTAATACAGCGGAAATGTTCTAACCTGCTGATCAACTTTTTATCACATTAATCATCCTCCATGCAGCTCTATTTATTTTTTAATACTAATATCTTCTGCATTTTTTATGTTGAATGGAGACAAAATACATAACAATCTGCATATCATTTCATCCAGCATTACTGCATCTATCCTTGCATTACATTCAAACCCTTAATGGGGGAGTTTGATGACCGATAATTAGGGGGTTCTTCCATCCACGTGTCAGCAAACTAGAGAAAGTATATTTTTTTCTATTTTCCTTTATTTCTTTCTTTTCTTTTTGTCACCTAGTTTTCGTCGTCTCGTCTTCTCCGTGGGAGAGGAAGGATCTCACCGACTGCCGATCGAAACCCACAACCGATCCTCCGTCTTGGTTCTCGTCTTCTCCGCCACAGAGGAACGATCGAAACCCACCACATCTTCTCTCGGCTTCTCCGTCTCTGACGATCGACGACTCTGTCGGTCTTCACTTGGATGTATATGTCACAAGAAGTCTTCTAGACTTCCACGAAACCATACAAGAAGTCTGCAAGACAAGAGTTGTCGGAGAGGTTAAGTGATTTTCTTCTTCTAAATGTTCTTCCTCTGCCTCTTCAGATGCCTGAGCGTGGTTCTGAGTAATGTTTGTGGTGACTACAGGTTCTTGGTAAATTTCATCCCCATGAAGATACTGCTGTTTATGATTCTCTTGCTAGGATGGCTCAGGTATATAAATATGTCTGAATCCCCTATGGAGTGTTATGTCTTCACATAACGCTTCTTTACTGTTTTGTTTGGTCTTATTACATTCGTTTTGGCATCATGTACTCTATAGTGCTTCTGTCTCTCTTCGTTTCTTCTTATCACGTGTCTCTGTTTTGTGTCCTTTGCTGATTAATCTTTTTTTTCCTCTCTACAGCCACTTGCAGAGGCAGTGTTGTTAGCTGATCTTGACCAAGATACGGTAACGATACGGCTTTCACTTACTCGCCAAGTTGAATAAAATTGTCTCTTAGCCAAGTTGGGTAAGTCTCTGCCTTTCTGTTTTAATTCAGGCTTCGTCCAATGTCACATCTCTGTTAGTGTTAGTTAATGAAAATTCTATGGTCACTCTATGATCAAGTAAAGGACACTAAACAAACCAACATCTAGATTTTGTGAGAACATAACTGTGGATATGAAGAAACGTTTTTTTCCCAGGCTAGTCAGATGTATGATTCTAACAATTAAAACCTTTGTTGTCTTTTTGGCTGTATGCGCAGATTGAAATGCTCCAAGATTCTAATCTCTACAAATTTAAATCTGAAATCAAAATCTTTCAGGTAACAACATATACTTGTTCGACTTCGGTCTCTTGAATTAGATCTGTGGCTGCTATTGTGGTTTGATATACAGCAGCCGTTGATGTTGAACAAACCCTAAGTTGTGATGCGTTTTGAAATCTCAAACCTCCATTGTCTCTCATGTATATTGTTGTTTACAATAACAAGACTGGGTTGCTCGTTACTACGTCCACCTTTTCATCTCCTCCCTTTTTCCCATCTCTGTTTTCCTATCTTATGGACTAGTTTGAGAGGTTGTATTAGTTTGAAATTCAAGGATATTGAAATACTCGTTGTGTGATATTGTGGGGGAGTTCATGAATATATAAATAACAATGTTTAATTTTTTTTTTTGAAGAGCCCTTAGCTAATAAACTTAACTCCCAATCGAGCACAAAATCTATGGGCTTCTTAACCAACTTTTATTATTAAAAAGTCATTAAGAAATCCAAATGGGGTTATAGGGATAATGATGCTCTCAAATCTTATGTTCTCGGAAATTTAAAATTCATGGACACAGTAAGTATATAAGGAGTGTATTTTAGACTAAACATGCGTATCTAAAGATAATTAAGCGATGGTGAGATATTGCTAACTACTATGAGTTAGTACTTTACAACTAGATAACACCATAAGTTATTTTTAATACTACATAATAAGTCGTTAAACAGTCTAAAGATAAAGACACACGAACAAATGATTACATAAATAATATATTTACAAGTGGGGTCGGGCTCAACAATTACATATAAAAATGGTTGCGTGGTTGATGATTTCCTTTAGTATGTCCACGAAAAGATCGTTTCTAGGTAAGTATAAGTTTCGTGACAAAAAAAAAAGGTAAGTAGAAGTTAACTTCTTTGACATACAATGATATACACCTACTATATAACCTTTTGTGTTTATAAAACTCAATTTGACGATTTAAGTAACGTGAACAGAATGTTCAAGGGCTAGAAATTGCCCTTTTGCAATAGAGCATGCCACATAATTGGTTAAACGTGGAATAACTCAAAACGAAATCAAGTGAAAGAAGCAGATCTTCGTCGTCCATAGCATGAATGTCATAGTCATGAAAAATTCATTCGTATTTATCAACTTCATAATTTAAAATTTTCAAAAATGATTTTATTTTAAATTATCGTATGGACTCCATCGCTGACATCTCTTAATTAACCTCTACATTTTATAAATTCCTGGAAAAGTAAACAGAAATAGTGGATTGAAGAAAAAGTAGCGAGAGAGAGTTGAAAAAGAAGAAGAAGATGCCTTTAACCAAATCTTTGAGTATCATCACTGTTTCTCTCGTTTTTATCATCTTTCTTGCAGTATACTCAACGTTATTCAACAACGTTCGTTCAGACACTGGAAACATCAAAAGAAGTAAGTTCAGATACGAAAGTTACGACGATAGCTATGAAGCTAGAAGCAGCCAGGTCACTAATCCTATCCTCAGCCGCCGCAACACCAACCCATTTACCAAACCGGTCAAAGTTCTCCGCTGCACCACCACTTCGTGTTCAAAATCGTAAGTTGTATTTTTACTTTTATTTATCTTTGAATTATATTTAGATCTCTCTAATCTTAGCATGCTTAAAGAAATTCAGATGAAGTATACGGCTTGTGTTGATATGAATTAGTCGTTAACTTAATACGGAAATTTATTATCCAATTCCGTAGAATTGGGCTGGTCAAATGAAAATAGTGGTCTGAATCAATTAACATAAGTATGGTCCCTTCCCTTCCATATTTGTTAAATTGCATTTAACAAAAACTAATTAATATACTATTGTTATAAAACTGTTGCTACATTAATTAATTAATAATTAATTATTACTTATAACGTTATAATAAAAAAATGTTTTAGGTTTGGTGAGACATTTTTAATTATTCTTGTTCTCAATTGTGACGTCATCAATCTTTTGACATTTTCTTTTTAAACTAATCCCATATCGAAATTAATTTACCAAAACATAAACATATCGAAATAAATTATATATTAAGAAAACGAGTAAAAGATTAGCGGAGATTTTTTTTTGTAAAAGAAGATTAACGGAGTTATACGGAGTTGTTGTAGGCGTTCATATTTTAAAACTTGATCATTTTCTTGGGAACTTTATGATGATGCATATATACACATACCTTTTAGTTATAATATGTAGAAGTATGACAGGATGTTGGCAAAAAAGCAAAAGGAAAACGAGAGTATATATACTATTTAGTATTATATATTTGTAAACAAATTGATGTATAGCCTATGATAAGTAATAGTTTCGAATATATTCAGTAGGTCGAAATTGGAGACTTTTTGAATATTTTAGATAAGAGTGCACCAAATCTCAATCATGCAGCGACAATATTCTATAATTTCCATATAAGTATAGACAATATAGATAAGCGTACACTACAGCAAATCGCAGAAGATAGACAAAACACAAGAGAGGAAAATGAAAAGTTCTGCCAACTTCCTAACTCTATTTTTATTACAAAGCTTCTTGTTACCTCCTTACAGTTCATGTCTTCATCAAAATTCTTCAGATGATTCATCTCCATTTCCTTCTGATTTCCTCTTTGGCACATCATCTTCTGCTTATCAGGTACCTCCCTTTCCTTCTTTTCATAATTCCAAATTTTTTTCTTGCTTATATCCTTTCGTGATGTTTTTCTCTGTATGTACTCAGTATGAAGGTGCGTACTTAACCGATGGAAAAGGTTTGACCAATTGGGATGTCTTTAGCCATGAAAACCCTGGTATGCATGTGTTTATTTGGATTAATTTTGCATTTGTTCAGTCTGAATAAAAGTAGAAACTAAATTAACATTTTAGAAAGAGAAGAAAAAACATTTTAGAAAGAGAAGAAAAAAAGAACCTAGTCCTTTCCAAAGAAAAAAACTAAACTACCTTTTTCGGAACAAAAAAAAATACCTAGTCCTTTGATTTATATTTAGTTTATTTGTGAAATATATTTTGGTTTAGATTAGCTACACGAACATTTTTTTTAAATGAAATAGTGGCGGGGTTCAAAATTTGTTCGATTTCTCATGTGTGTTGTTTATATGTTATTTTGTAACTTCTATATACGTTTATGTATGGATGCATAGCATACTTAAATCTACTTATAGTTACAATTATTCTAATTTCTGTCGGCAAGTTATCATTTTTTTAATTCGGTGTCTATTCCCTTTTTGTGCACCTTTTTGTGTGCACACTAACCCGTGCTTCTTCCATTGACAATATTTTATGGTAAAATGCAGGGAGAATAATGGATGGGGGCAATGGAGACATAGCTGTTGATCAATATAATCGATACATGGTTAGTTAAGTTTTTCTTTAAGTTAAAAAATTTTGGGCCGAAATTCAAATATTTTTGGGCCAGCAACAAAACCGTTGTTAAATCCCCTCCCCATAGTTACTTGAGACTCAAACCTGATAAAAAAAACTTTCTTATAATAATTGGGAACTGAATATCTATCTATATATTGCTAAAAACTGGAGAACAAAAAATACATTGAGAAAAAGTGATTGAATGTAGTTTAAGTTATTCACTTCTTATGCTTACAGGAGGATATCCAATCAATGAAATATCTTGGCGTCAACAGTTACAGACTTTCAATATCTTGGTCTAGAGTCTTACCTAGTAAGTCTTCTAAATCATGGTTTTTAATAGTTAAAATTATTTGTTTACCATCGAACAACCATTCATATACGAGATGTCGCTAAGGCCAATTTTATGTGGCTAGAAATATCATTTGAGGAAAATGATTTTGGTTGAAATTCCTCAATTTATAAAGAAAAAAATTGTTAGAAATGTTGTTTCTGACTTCTATTTATATTATAAACTGTGAGAAGATACAATCCATATAATGTGGGTGATAATGGGAAAATAAGATGAATTGCTCTTTTTGGACAAAAATAGAACGAATTATTCATTTGGCCTATTTTAGCAAGGCATTGAGCTGGTCAACTGAATCACCGGTCACATGTGTAAAAAAAATAGATAGAAATGTTTAATTTATCTTTTTGTTTGGTATTTTATCTTAATTAACAAGAAACAAACCTTTGCATTTGAAAATACAGAAGGAAGACTTGGAGGCCTAAACCATTTGGGCATAAAACATTACAACATGTTGATCGACGCTCTCATTAGAAATGGTAGTAATGACCCTATTTATATAGTGTATATTTATAATTATTGATAAATTAAATATAATTTTTTATTCAAAACATGTTATTTTTGAAATTTTGTAGGTTTTTTAATCAAAAATATTTTGACATGTGTTAACATTAATTTTAAAACGGTTTCACTAATTATAGTTTATAACTTTTAACTTTATTAAAAATTGAATAATTATATTTTACAAAAAATTATGATTGATTGAATAATTTTTGTAATATTTTAGAAGAACAGTATTTTTTAACCTTTGTATATTTTAACCTGAATATCATATATAGTGAAACAGAGTGACTATATAATTCTAGAGAATTGATTTTTCATGTAAATTTTGTAGGGATTACGCCATTTGTGACGTTGAACCATTTCGACTATCCTCAAGAACTTGAAAACCAGTTTAAAAGCTGGTTAAGCCCTGAAATGCAGTGAGTGATTAAAGTCCCTAATGGATTAAACTATATAACAACCTAAAACTAATTCGTGAATTATCTTTCACTAGGAGAGAATTCGGGTACTTAGCTGATACATGTTTCAAACATTTTGGAGATCGAGTTAAACACTGGATAACGATAAACGAACCAAATCAACAAATAATCTTAAGCTATCTAAAGGGTGTGTTTCCACCAAACCGGTGCTCTATGCCGTTCGGAAACTGTAGTCAGGGGAATTCAGAAATTGAGCCTTTTATAGCTGCACATAACACAATCCTGGCACACGCAAAGGCAGTACAAATATACCAAACCAAATATAAGGTAATATTTTCATTATAGTATGTTTATTTTTAAGTATTTGTGTGTATATTATCGATATAAAAATGATGTGTTTGTAGAAACAACAAAAAGGAAGCATCGGTATTGTGGTACAAACATCATGGTTTGAACCAATAAGCGATTCCATTGCAGATAAGAATGCTGCAGAGAGAGCTCAGTCATTTTATTCTAACTGGTATGTTGTGTGATTACTGAGTGGATGACAAAATATCATATTAAAATATTTCATAAAAGATATTTACTATTCATATACTCATGTTTATTTATGTATTGTGCACTAAAATAATAGGATTCTAGATCCCGTTGTATATGGGAAATATCCTGAAGAAATGGTGAATCTACTTGGATCAGCTTTGCCGCAATTTTCCAGAAACGAAATTAAAAACCTTAAAAGATATAAATCAGATTTTTTGGGCATTAATCACTATACAAGTTACTTCATCCAAGATTGTTTAATCTCTGCTTGCAATTCTGGAGATGGAGCTTCTAGAAGTGAAGGATTCGCACTGAAATTAATCCAGAAAGGCAATATTCCAATCGGAGAAGTTGTGAGTAAATTTGTATTTATAGTTCAAAAGAATTATCATTTTGGGCTCCCTGGTTGGCTGGTTATATATTGTTTTATAACACTATTTTGAAATGTTTCATTTTTCGCGGTTGATAGACCGACGTAAGTTGGTTGAACATCGATCCTGAAGGATTCCGAAAGATGTTGAACTATCTAACAGAAAGATACCCCAACATACCAATTTTCATCACTGAAAACGGTATGACGCCTTAAGACTCTCAGTAATATCCATATTATTGGAATGTATTTTGAAAAATTACTGTCATGTTTTTCAGGTCTCGGAGAGTTACAAAAACCTGAGACAACTATAAAAGAACTTCTAAATGATACAAAAAGGGTACGCTACATGAGTGGATATTTGGATGCTTTGACAGCAGCAATGAGGTACCATAACTACAATTAATCAGTACTTAAAACAACTCGTACTATCTCAAGGGAAACTAATTACATAGATATTCAAATGCAAAATATTACCCAATTACTAATGCTTTCTAAGCCTTAATTCTAACTTTTTTGTAGCGATGGAGCAAATGTGAAGGGTTATCTCGCATGGTCGCTATTAGATAATTTTGAGTGGTTGTATGGATACAAACTTCGATTTGGATTATTCCACGTGGACTACACAACTCTCAAAAGAACGCCAAAGAAATCAGCTTATTGGTACAAGAAGTTCATTGAACACCATGTGAGCAAAGGAGATCTTGCAGATAAAAAATAAAGATGTCAAAATTAGGAAAGATTTAATTGAAAATCTTTTGATTATTGAATGTTTTGGATTGTACATTAAACATAATATTATATGGAAAATATGCTATAATAAGAAATTTCAGCTCCCCCATATTTCAAAAATTGAACTTTTAATTTATTTGATTTGTTTCGAATATTGAAATGGTCAAATAATTGAACATCTAGTTTTTGAGTTCCGTAAAAGATCAGCCAGTCGTTTTCCATTCATTCAACCTGTTCTTCATATTCACCAAGTTATGATGATCTTCTGATCTACTACTAATTTAACCTCAAATGCACTGCATTATAATTAATTTTAATAATGAGTCTTTTGTGTAGTTCCTAAAACTCACAAAAGGTGTTTGTATGTTACAATTAGGGAAGGAAGAACTAGGACATAGTTTTCTTACAACAACAATGATGTAAACTGGTTCGAGTTGACAAAATTTATTATATATATTGATGAATATAGTACTATACTTTTTATAGAGAGAACAAGATCAACACTAAAGAAAAGATCAACAAGGTCTTAGGTGTTTTGGGGGAGATATGTCGATTGTGTGTATCCCAATGTCCTCTATCTCTTGCCCTCTCCCTGCTTTTTATACTCGCTATTGTTCATGCTCATCCTATATCTCCTCCTCAGTTTCTTCATCGTGCTCCTGACAATCTCAAAGTCCCTATTGTTACCGTGAATATTGGCAGTCATAGTGCATGTTTACTGGACTTGGTCTTGTCAACATACACAGGCGTATTGCAATCTCCTAATTATCAGCCTTTAAATCCAGGCCGAGACCCAGGCTGAGCTCGCTTCCTACCGTCTTTTCCTTCTCGTGCTTTGGGTACTACTTCAAATTGGAATCCGGGTCCAAATGTAAATTTATTTGATTCCATAAAAACTAAAAACATCTATCGTTGTTTGTAGTTTATCGATATATATATTTTTGATGATACAGATTATCAATATATGTATTGAAAATAAAATAAAATTTCCATCTAAAAATTTATAGCATAGCATTGCTCTATATTGCCTAGTTGATGGGTTGTTTTTGGTTTCTCATGCCGGTTTTTTTAATTAATCAACAAATTCTGTCATGGGTTCCTTCATATTTTGAGAGAGAGAAAATGAATAATGTGATTGCTCCAAACTGAAAATTACTCTTGAAAGCATTTTAATTTGAAAAAATATGTATAATGCGTCGAAGGTAACATATGATTATTTCAGCATGTAATTCGGTTAGTTTTACACGAGTAGAAAATGAATAAACTTGGTTTCATTTTTACTTTATTTTTTACATTATGTAGAAATAAGCTTATAACTTTGTAAGTAAAATGAAATCTACTTGGTTTCCATTTGGATAGTTTTCAATTAAAATTTCTTAGATTACTATATTTATATTGAAATATAATTCAATACACAAAACTCATTCAAAGAATATATTTAACTGAATGGTTGATCAATTCCAAGTTCTTCATTGTTGATGTCATTCTTTGATTGTTTCTCTTCGATTTAAGAGTTATTTCATTATTATCGAAATTATTCCTGATATTAAAAAAAATAAGACTAGCCTATAAATTAATACAGAATTCAGAATGGATAGTTTTAGTTTCAACTGACATATATAAGAAGACAACCATAACCGAGAAGACAAAACACAAACACGAGAAAATCAGTCAAAATGCAAAGTTTACCCATTTTCGTATTTAGCATCTTATTACAAAGTTTAATCTTTAATGTGTATAGTTCATATCTCCATCCAAATTCTTCACACAATATATTACAAGAATCATCTCCGTTTCCTTCTGATTTCCTTTTTGGTACAGCTTCTTCTGCTTACCAGGTACTTTCTTTTTTCTTGTGGATCTTCTGTGATCATGTGTGTTTCTTCTTATTGATTTTATTGCCGGCCGGACAAACCTTCCAACAAATGCCGAGTGGGCCAAAGGAACATTTATGACTTTTTGGTTATTATTTGATGTGAATAGTATGAAGGTGCTTTCTTAACCGAAGGGAAAGGATTAAACAATTGGGATATATTTACTCATGAAAATCCTGGTATGTATTAAATCATGACTTTGATTCGGTTTAGCTCCGGTTTAAATTGTTACGGTATGAGAAAATCATCAACACGTAAATATAGCTAATCCAAATTAATCTTCTTTTAGAGATAATCTAAATCCAAATTAATTTATTCTGGTTTAGATTAACTCAACAACATTTTTTCAATTCTTATATTATATAATTATGGTTTAGGTTTAACTTACATGTGTATGTGTTATACTTATACGTATATGTTTCTGATCTACCATATATGTATTTATATCAATGTTAATTAGTATATAAATATCGATGTTAGTTACTCCTTCTGTTTCGATTTAATTATCGTTCTGGAGTAAAATTTTCGTTTCAAAATAAGTGTCGTTTTAGGATTTCAATGCAAAATTTATTAACAAGGTTTTTCAATTTATTTTTCTATTGGTTGAAATATGGTTAATTGTATAGGTAATTGTGTTTTTATTTTGGGACGGAGAGAGTAATATATGTGTATAAATTTAGAACGATAAGTAAAATGAAACGTAGAGAGTAATATATAATATATTAATATTTGATAATATCAATATATTCCAGGGAAAATACGTGATGAGAACAATGGAGACATGGCTGTGGATCAATATCATCGGTTTATGGTCAAAGCAATCTCTTAACAATAGTTTTGATTTTTTTTTTTTTTACTTTTTGCTATATTAAATTGTTTACTATGACAGGAAGACATCCAATTAATGACTTCCCTTGGGGTCAACAGTTACAGATTTTCAGTTTCTTGGTCTAGGGTTTTACCACGTAAGAAATTACTTCTATAAATCATGATTAACTGATACAAGTCAGTAAATTGCAGATTTAGTTTAGGAAAACAATTTAAACTAGAATTTGACGGGTATTTGATTTAACTTATTTTCAATGTAAATTCATAAACTATTGGTTTTATAAAAAAATAATTATATATATTTTTATGTTTTGTAATTTATATATAGAGTAAAATATATTATTTTATAGTATTAATGTTTAATAATATTTATTTTTATTTGTATATAATATTACATTTAAAATTTTGTTACTTGATACATTTTGATGTAATTGTACTATTCATATATTAACTTGTTGTTTTTATTAATTTATTTTAAAAAGAAGCAACATACTATTTTTAATTGTTTGCATTAGTTTTCTATGAATTAATTATTATTAATTTTATAATATTTCATTTTCTTGAAAATTTAATTCTCGAAATTTTTATATTTTACTAAACTAAATAAGATAATACTGAATTTAAAAATTTATTTTTAATAATATATAATATATACTATATATTTTAGTTTATGTTTTTAATTTCACCACAAAGAAATAACAACCATTATAATTAATTAATTGACATTTATTTTAAATGCATTGGTGGAATCAGTAAATTAAAAGAAATATAAAAGGAAGTACTTAATTTATTGTAAATACAATAGCTAAATATGCAAATAAAAAGAAGTATTTAATATGGTATCCATGTTTCCAAACAATCTCATTTATTATGCTATACATGTTTCTAAACAGTATCAAAAGATATTTCAGTTTTAATAATATAGAATATAGATGCCTAGCATTACTCAGTCGGTTCATAATTTTGTACTACTCCCTCCGTTTCAAAATAATCCTATCTCCTTTTCAAAAAGATATATATATTTTAAACTTTTCACATATATTAAGAAAACACATTAAAATTTTATTGTAAATTCATTTTTTTTGTGAATAGCAAGTTTCCTTAACTTTTAGCCAATATAAATCCAATAAACACCGTTAACTCTTTTGAAATTTGCAAGTTTTTACTAAATAATACATTGAAAAGGTAAAAATTATCTTTTTGAAACAATTTTTTTCTAGAATATGGATCTTTATGAAACGGGGGAGTACATGTTTTAGAATTTCCACACTTTTTAATAAAACTTATTAAAACTTTGTACTAAATGTATAATTTTCTGTAATTTTATATTACCTATATTTTTTAATCAATAAGACTTTACAAAATGCAACTATTTTTTTTAAACTTCACAATTTTTCATAATTAATTGACAAAAAATTGTATTGGAAATATAAAAATGTATCTTTTTGAAACAATTATTTTCTCTAGAATATGCATCTTTTTGAAACGAAGGAAGTATTGATCAACAACTACAGAGATAACTAATTTAGTTAATACTCCCTCGTTTCATTTTAAATATCGTTTTAGATTTGTGCACACAGATTAAAAAATATTTAATTTTATATATTTTCAAAATAAAAACTTCATTACCTATACACATAACAATATTTCGTCAAATAGAAAAATAATTTGGAGAAATAAAATTAACAAAATTTGCACTGAAATTCTAAAAAGATATTTATTCTGTAACGAAAAAAATTTACTATACAATGACAATTGATATGAAATGTAAGGAATAAACGTTTATTATTTGGGATACAGGAGGAAGATTTGGAGGCATCAATTATTCGGGAATACAGTATTACAACAGACTAATTGATGCACTTGTTAGTAGAGGTATGATGTCCGGAGTTAGTTATCAATAATTATAATTGTTATATGTTTAAACTAACAAAATTTTAAAATCTGATTTGCGATGATTAAATGTATCCAGGTATTAAACCATTCGTGACATTGAACCATTTGGACTATCCTCAAGAGCTCGAGAACCAGTTTCAAAGTTGGTTAAGCCCTGAGATGCAGTAAGTGGTTTGATAAAATCTCTAACAAACTAATTTTCTTTTTCCAAATATTAATATTACCTACTTGCACGTTTCGGTTTGTAGGAATGATTTTGGGTACTTGGCTGATATATGTTTTAAACATTTTGGTGACCGAGTTAAACACTGGACCACATTAAACGAACCAAACCAACAAATAATCCTCACCCATCTAAAAGGCACCTTTCCGCCGTCCCGCTGCTCCTTACCATATGGAAACTGTAGTCAGGGGAACTCGGAAACTGAACCATTCATAGCTGCACATAACGCGATCCTCGCACATGCAAAGGCGGTTCACATTTATCGAAGTAAATATCAGGTAACTAGTGTACCAGTTGATATGATATGTATATAATCTTAATAGTTATTTTGTACAAATACCGATAGTAATTAAGTGTGACATGATTTAGGGAGAACAAAGGGGAATTATTGGCATTGTGGTGCAAACATCATGGTTTGAACCTATAAGCGATTCCATTGCAGATAGAGAAGCTTCAGAGAGAGCTCAATCATTTTACTCTAATTGGTATGTTCTATTATAATTATTATGATCTAAAATTCACATAAATTTATATTTAGTTCAAATACTATATATTCTTACATATATTACATGCTACAATACATATATCAGGATTTTAGATCCAATTATATACGGAAAATATCCAAAAGAAATGGTAAACGTACTCGGATCAGCCTTGCCACGATTTTCGAGAAGGGAAGTGGAGAACTTAAAACAGTCAAGATTAGATTTTATTGGCATTAATCACTATACAAGTTACTTCGTTAAAGATTGCTTGTTATCAACTTGTAATGCTGGAGATGGAGCTTCTAAATCTCAAGGATTTGCACTTAAGTTAGACCGACGAGGCAATGTTTCCATAGGAGAACTTGTAAGCACATTTTTGAATAACTTTTTTACAATTTAGTACTTTTATATTTCCTTCAAATTGTTTGTTTTTTCTTGTGACAGACCGATGTAAACTGGCAGCACATTCATCCTGAAGGGTTCCGGAAAATATTGAACTACCTAAAGATTAGGTATCACAACATACCGATGTTCATAACCGAAAATGGTATAAGACCTCAAGACTTAAACAACTTTCAGGTCAAGTTCATACTTTTGGAATGTAAATTGACCCATTTCGCATCAATATTTGTAGGTTTTGGAGACCTGCAAAAACCCGAGACAACACTAAAAGAACTTTTAAATGACACAAAAAGGATAAAATACATGAGTGGATACTTGGATGCTTTGCAGTCAGGAATGAGGTAAAGAGACTATTTATATGAATTGTAGGCATGGGATCTCAATTGCATTTTGTTAACCTTTGATTTTCTTGATCTATATATCAAACTGATATTTACATATATATATAATGCATACTCTAGCAGTAAAATAACTCTTTTCCGAATTTTATGTAGAGATGGAGCAAATGTGAAGGGCTATTTCGCATGGTCTCTATTAGATAATTTTGAGTGGTTATATGGCTACAAGCTTAGATTTGGGTTATTCCACGTGGATTATACAAGTCTCCAAAGGACACCGAAACTTTCATCTTCTTGGTACAAAAACTATATCAGGGAGCATATGAAAACAAAATATTGTTAGATATAAATGTCTGCAATGTCTGCACTGTTTTAGCTTTTATACAGCAAGAAGCTTCTTACCATCTTCTGGTACTAATTGAGCTGAATTTTTGCTAGATTTTCCTCTAATGAAATCAAATACTTCATTTCAACATCTTTTTTAACATCTTCATGTTTCAAATTGTCATAGCTCATGTTTCTAATATTTTTTTTTTGTAACAGAAATGTTTCTTTCTCACCAACTAATGTTTTTCATCTACGTTCAAATTACAGTAAAAAATTGGGAGGAAAAAACTGACAAAGAATAAAGAGAAATGAAGCTATCAAAATCTCTGGTGGGTAGGAAAACATTGAAAGACAAAAAAAAATAAACTAGCCAGCCACAACATTTTCTATTTGCCTCTTGATAGAAGTCGCCCGATCATTGATCTAATAATCTAGAAGAATGGTATAATTTCAGAAGGAAATGGAATACCAGAACAACGGAAAAGTTATTTCACCACTCTAGGTGGAGCAGTAGTGGATTCCGTTAGTAGATATATTGAAGTAACAAAAATATTAATGTTTCCTCGTTTATCACCATTCTAAGTATGTCTGTGCATATTATCTGTTAGATTTAATTTAATCCTAAAATTTGGATATCCATAATTCTTAAAATTAAATCAAATGGCAAAATGTGACATCTGTAAAATAAGAAATAAGCAACAAATATTATTTTTAAAAAGTTGGATATCCGATCCAATCCGTATATTTAAGATATGTAATGTAATTGTATACAAACTATTATATATACATAAATGAAATAATTTGTTAATTTTTGTATTTTATGTTTTTTAAACAAAGTTGTTTGGGTCATTCCATATTCAATTTAAACTTTATGTTAACTGTTAACATATGATTTTTTTATTAGGCTTCTTAATATTTTTTTCTTTAAAATTTATGTTAAAGATGTTAGTTCGTTAGTATGATATTATTTTTTTAAAAATTTATATTATGAAGGTTTGTTTATTTAATTTTAATGTTATACTTTTTTGGTCAAACAATGTTATATTTTTTTTATTTTTAATATAATTTAGGAATCAAATAAAAGAAGTCCGGATATCCAAAAAATATTGGATCGAAGAAAATCACAAATATAAATATCTGATTGAGACGGATCAGATAATGGATACTGCCGATTTTCTAGATATCCGCTCCGTGCTGAGGCGTAATTCTAATCACCACGTATCCCATCTCAACATCCCCAAACACAAATATCTAATTATCAATAACATTTTGACTCTGAAAAAAAAACTAAAAACTCAGAGATTTTTATCCAAATTATATTGAATTATTCTATTCATTCAATATTTTAATTAAAAATCCAAGTCATTTGATATTTTATCTGAATAAACAAAATTACTCAATATTTTATACGAAAAGAATTAAATTATTCGATCTTTTTTCCAAAATATCTAAAATTACCTAAAGTGCAGAAGCGGACCAAAATCAAACTAGACCCAAAGGTTTTCTGATTATCACCAGTTTCCCAATATTCTACCAAAATCAAACCAAAACCGAATCGAAAACATTCCGGTATTTCTCACTACAGACCTCATTCCGGTATTTCTCACATTTCAGACAGTACAAATCGTTTTTTGTTTAGTTTTGATTCGGAATTCAGGTTACAAATTTTATGTGCGAGCCTACTTTAAATAAATAAAAAATACAATTTATTAATTTTTGCTGAAATATTATCTCGCGTTTTCAAAATGCATATCAAAATCTAGTGTGTCATTAAAATGGTTATCTCCAATATTTTTAATCTAATTATAGAAAAAAAAAAGATTAGGATTTGGTGTGAATTTATGATATTCAAAATGTTAAACATATTGGTGTTTTTTTTTTGAACGTCTGAATCGATTATTATCGATTAATTATACTATTATAACGATGAGAATATTACAAAGACGATTCTACAGCCGACAATTCAACCACCTTGTGAGAATACACGCCTGACTGCACCACTATGAACCGTCCTACGAGATCCATGTTCGATGGTACGCCCTACACCAAGCTGAAGATCTCCTGTAATATGTTTCTCCATAATCTACATAATTTGGTGTTTTCTGGGGTTCGAACCTCAGACCTCCGAATATAGAAGCAATTGAACCCTTAATCAAACCACTGGACCAAAGGGGTTTCCACAACATATTGGTGTTATGGTTCATTATTTTAAATAATTTGTTGGTTGATTCATTACGATAGCTTTTACTGGTGTGTGTATGTTTTGCTTTTTGTTGGTGTGTGTATGTTTTTCTTTTTGTCCATCAACATATTTTGATAAACGATAGTAGGCATGGGCATTTTACCCGGATCCGAAGACCTGACTCGAAACCAAACCGAAAAAAACCTGGTTCGGGTAGGAACCAATCCGATCAAATTATCCTTTTGGGTTTTGTTGTAGAGGACCCGCGGTTCTTGGACCCAACCCGAACTAACCCAAAATTCGATGAGTACCTGAATTAATAATGTAAATTAAATAAAATGAATCGAGGGGGAATCGAAGACGGATTATTTATCTATAGAGCAAAAGGGTCAACTATTAGGAGACAACCAATTATTATTGTATCTCGTATAGTTTAATATATATACACATTTTAATATAATAAAATCACAAATTTTGAATAAAATTTCGAATATTTTTCGGATATATAACTATTTTAATATATTCTTTTATAATTTTATGTATTTTTTAGGTTGAACCCAAACCAAACTCGATCCGGAACCGAACCGATAAATTCTAGTTATCTGAATGGGTCCAACTATCTAAGATCCGACCCGGATCTGGTACGATCCGAACCGATCCAGAACCGAGAATTTGAAATTACCCTATCTTCCTAGACCCGAAACATCCGGACCCGAAAGGATCTGACCTCAACCCGACCCGACGACCCAAATGCCCAGGCCTAAACGATAGGAATTGATATCTTGGAATAAAAAGCGTGTACAAGGAATCAGGATTCGGTTGGACTAGACAAAAAAACTTAGTATGAGATTTAATAATTTAAACCAAATGATGCGATCTCCCTTGATGCCATATTTTACACCACATTACAAAGTATTGTTTGCATCCAATTGGCATCAAACTCTACCCCTAATTATTTGCTTGGGATTGACGTTGAAATAAGACCAAAAGAAAAATAAATGATTAGAAGTGTTTAATTAGGTCTTGTTAGGAATCAGATGATGATGTCTGAATAGCAGAAACAGGAGCAGGAGTAGTAGTGTCAATATTAGTAGTACCATCCCCAACCTCTATAGGCTTAGCCAAGAACTCAAGTGCTGTGACCACATCTCCCATGAATGGCCTAGTCTCTGCTTCTTCTTGCAAACACATTGTTGCAATCGCTAGAGCTTGATGCAATCCTTTTAATGGGTAATTCCCTTTCAGATTCGGGTCTACAATCCGTGTAAACATTCTCCTATCTTTCAACAACGGCTCCGCCTGCAAAAGAAACCAAACAAAAAATAACTTCAATACGTTTCTTGCTTCTCAAGAAACAACAAAAAGTGTTTACAAGACTCTCAATGTAGTTAGTACCCAAGAGATCAAGTTTTGTTCATCAGTTGGTCTATCCCCATCAATAGTTCGTCTCCCGGATATGACCTCAAGGAGGACAACGCCAAAACTGTAGACATCAGATTTAGCAGTGAGTTGACCGGTCATCGCGTATTCAGGAGCACAGTATCCGTATGTTCCCATGACTCTAGTGGACACATGATCTTTGCCTTCAGTTGGTCCAAGCCTAGCTAGCCCAAAATCAGATAGCTTCGAGTTGAAATCCGATTGCAGCAATATGTTTGAAGCTTTGAAATCGCGGTAGATCACAGGAGGATCTGCGTAGTCATGCAAGTACTCGAGCCCTTTAGCTGCACCGTGCACTATCTTCATTCTCGTGAACCAGTCTAGACTTGGTGCCCCTTCCGGTAAGTCTAATATAACGCAAAAAAAAAGAACTTCAGACTACAATGTAGAAGCTTATAACCATCAAGGATGTAACATGAATAAGGATGACAACTTTTTACCGAATAAATGATCTTCCAATGATCCATTAGGCATGAATTCATAAACGAGGACTCGTTGGTCGTCTTCAACACAATAGCCAATGAGATTGACAAGATTCTGATGTTGAGCAAGACTCAATACCATCACTTCTGCAAAGAACTCTCTTGTTCCTTGCAACCCATTCCGGTCAAGCCTCTTTACAGCCACCACCTAATCAAACAAACGCAAATTATTAGCAACTTGTTCACCAATTCCGTATGCAACACGTATATAAGATGATTGAAAAAGGACCTGATTGAGGCTGGTGAGAAAGCCTTTGTAGACTCTTCCAAAGCCGCCTTCACCAATCATACATTCCATGCTGAAATTGTCTGTTGCAGCTACTAGTTCCTTGAACTTGAAGATTTTGCCGCTTGTTTTCACGTTACCATATTTCTTTATCTCGTCCGTTATGTACTTTTGCCTAGAGCTTCCTACATTTATTCCATAAAACATTTTCATAAACCAAAATGATGATCAAATATTTGAGAAGATTGATTTGTATGAAAGACCAAGTCACCTTTTCCACGTGAGCGAAAGGTGAAGAGAGCAAACAACTTATTGCTATGGCCTCTATAACCTGTAAGACCTTCATCAAAGGAATCTCTAGGCGAGTTAGCTCCGAGTTGTTGTGGATTGCTAAAACAAGGACATAGCTTCATCATCTTTCTTTTTTTATATCTTGTTCTTTTCTTTTGTGTTCTTGATTCTCAGACAAAACAAACAAACCCTTTCAATGAAATTCCAAAGGAAAGATGATCTTGTTTCTTCAAACGATCCTTTCAGATCCAAACCCTGTCTGGGTGAAATGAATCTGAAAGAAAGATCAGACCTTTCCCAGGAAAATTATGTTGCATGACAAGAGAATTTGAGGGAGGATCACAAAGTCTTGATGTCTCTTGTTATATATGAATGTTCCCATGTTTGGACTCTCTCAAATTTGGATTAAAATGATTTATTTTTAGGGTTGTCCTCTCTGTTAATTTATTTGGAAGAAGGCAACGCGTCTGCTTTCTAACGAACCTCAGATCCATTCCTTACTCAAAAAAACATAGTTCGTGGTACGCATGTTAGAAGAAACTTCTATTATATATATCTGGTCCTCATACTATATAATATATACACACATATGTGGCATTCGGTTGAGTGGTGACAGGCTAAAACCGTTTGAATGCTTTGACCAATCATACAGATAAGATAAATGCTAAAATCACTTATCCAGAAACCAAAACTAATATAGAAACCTATGACCAATTTCATGATTCTGTCTGGAAAAAAACAATAATGACCCAGCATAAAACAGAGTTGTCTATAGCTGCCAAGATCAAATGCTCAAAAGATAACGATATCTCTTATTTCATGTTGACAAGTAAAGATATATAGGCCCCTGTAAAGAGAGAGAAAGGATGTAAATATCAAGGCCTTATCTTATCTTTTCATTCACTGAGGCAAAGCCGCTTCAACTTCGTTCCACAACTCGACGTTTCTAGTGAACTTGTCTTTAACTTGCGCAATAAGCTCTTTCGCTTCTTCGACTTTGGAATCCTTGGCTAGTCCATTAACAAGCGACTTCATGATACCAAAACTCGGAACCCAATTCTTCTCCATACTCTCCTTACAAACACTCAAAGCCGCCTCAAAGTCTCCACTCTTACACAAGTAATACACCAAAGTGAAGTAACACTCACTATCAGGCTTACACCCTCTGTTCACCATACTCTTAAACAACCTCTTCGCCTCATCAAACTCACCTTCACTACAAAACCCATGAATCAAATGACCATAAGTAACAGCATTCGGCTTCATCCCCGAAGACAACATCCCATCAAGCAAAGCCTTTGCCTCTCCAGATCTCTTCCTCTTACACAAACTCTGGATCCGAATGTTATGAGTCGAAACACCGATACTAACACCACGCTCTTTCATCATCGCCAAAACCTTCCCCACATCCTCCTTCTTATCCTCTCGGTAAAATCCAGCAATCATCAAACCAAACGTGGAGCTCGTCGGCTTGATCCTTTTCCTCTCCATCTCAGCAACGATGGAGTAAGACGAGCTCGCGGAGCCGGATTCGCAGAAGACTTTGATCATACGGTCGTAAGTCTCGAGATCAGGCTCGATTTTGTACATCTTAGGGAACTCAATGTAAACGCGTTTCGCTTCCTTGTAATCTTTAGCCACAAGGCAAGCGAAGAGAAGAGCGTTGAGAGATCTCACCGTACGTTCGATCTCGAGCCTCTCGAGGTCGGCGAAGACGCGTAGAGAGTGGTCGAGCATGTCGGCCTGAGCGTAGAGGACGATCGCGTGGGCGGCGAAACGCTCGGTTCTGAGATCGGGGCGGTTGTTCTCGATGGATCCGTCGAGGAGATCCGTGACGGCGGAGAAGTGTTTGTTCTCGGTTAGGTTTTGGACGGCGGCGGAGAAAGCGAGGCGGTCGATGTGGCAGTCGGGAGTGAGGGAAGCGGCGCGGCAGATCTCGAGGATGCGGTTAGGGTCTTTCTCGGTTTTGAGGAGGGAGAGGGCGGTTTTGCTCTTTTGTTTGCTGGTGAGTGGGGTTTTGGAGTCGGGTGAGAGGATCGATGAGGCGGAGGAGAGAGAGCGGATTTGAGGGGAGGGGTTGAGGTGACGGAGGAGAGAGGCAGATGAGCGGATTCGAGAGAGTAACGCCATTGATTCTAGGGTTTTTTTGATGTTGGAGAAGAAATGGAGATGGAAGGAGAAGAAGACGGCGAAACGGAGAAGGAAGGGTTTTGGGAGAATTAGGAGATTTGGATAATCTGAGCCGTTAAGGATTCTTCAAAGTCATAAGCTACGGACGGTTGAGATGAGTTAAAAAATAAATAAAATTTGATCCTATTTAATTGGGGTTTTTAACCGGACGTTAATCGAACAGGCAACCTCCTCATCTGGAGCCAGACTCGATACCGTTGGGCCACGGATCAAGTGACGGATTGCACATAAATATTGAAAATTGGGGAAAAGAGATTTTTTTTTTTGTAAAAAGCCTTCAAATTAAATAGCAGAAAAAATGAAAAAGTTTACAAATCCCTAGACTTTAGATATTTTAGAACCAAACCCAACTAGATCATAGCCCATTAGAGTACACATATTATAGAACTAAAGCCCATAGCCCAATTGAGAAGGAAGAAGAAAGAAACGGTGATGGATGCGAGATCAGAGTTCATCGATCAGTAGAGAACCAGTGTTGCGTGAGTTGAGAAGCTTGTCGTGGTCTTGATTCCCTGAAGCTCTGGATTTGATTTCTAATCTGTCTATCAAGAGATTTTTAAAGAGATTTTTAAAAAGATTATTTACATTTTAGATTTCCATCATTATTTGGTAATTTTGATACTACAAAATAAAACTGAACAAAAAAAAGGCACTACGTAATGAATCATTTTGTTTATGAAAGACCAAATCCTATTTGTGGATTTTGGTTGGGTTAGCCTCCGAAAAATGATATGGATGTGTAGTGACTGTGGGGGTAAACTGTCATCAAAAGATTTGTTTTATCGTTTGTCTTCTTTATATGGGGACTAGAGGTATATTATGGGTTTGGAAAATTATTTTCAGCCGTATAAGAAAAAATGTTATGTATTTTTGAGAAATATTGTACAGAGCTGGTTTCAATGGTACGATCTATTGATGTGTGACTACTTTCTCTAATCTATCTTATTAAAACAGAAACATTCTATTGGACCTAACATTTATTTTGTAAGTTTTTAAATTAAATACACATTTATACTTTATAGTTAAACCTACATTAAATCACTAATGTTCATTTCTTTATACTACTATCCATGTTTCCAAACAATATACTTATTTCTTTATACTACTATCAATGTTTCCAAACAATACAATAATTAATCTTAGTTATTTTATATATATCATTTTCTCTTTAACATTTTGTAGAAACGTTATAATTTCATAAATTGCAAAATAATGAACTTTAAAATTTGGATTATAAGATTACAAATTATGAAACTATTACAATTTAAATCCAATTAGATTACATATCGGTCATCCATCAGTTCAATCGATTAGTCTCGGGTTTTAGTGATTTTTTTAATATGAATATTTTAAAAACCTAAATTGAATTGTCAGATCTCCGGATTAACCAGTATAATCACAATCGGGTTGAATTTAAAAGCACTGATTTAAATACAAAAATATTTTAAATACACACTATTTAAAAATTACCAAAATATTTGTTAAGTTATTAGTGAATTTTTCATCGTAAAATATTATGCGCTTCCAAAGCGCGGATCAAAATCTAGTCTATTATATATGACTGAACCGTTTGTTTTTTTCTTTCCCAAATTAAAATTCATTCATATGCAAAGTACCGCTACCATACACAAGTTGGTGGCAAACCGAAATAGTACTAGAAACAAGAGCCCATAAGAAGCGGCAGTTAGAGTCCACACCAGGGACGACTAAAATCCGCATCGGATGACTTCAGAACAAACATAAAATAAACAAAGTAAAACGATGCTAACACCAAAAACATTTGAGGACTGAACCGTTTGTTTCTATATAGCTTTTCGAAAGATATCATTATTAAAAATCAAATGTTTTCTTTGTTTTTGATTAGAATATTATATATTACTACATTTTATAACATTATTCTATTTAAATCATGTATGTTGATAAAATAAAAAAAAGATAAAAATTGGATTGGGCTCTGAGACGGTCACATTGATTGTTCCATATAGTAAGTCGGCGATGATTTTGATACAATTTATCTTAATTATATAAAAATATCATCAAATAAAATTAACTCAATCAATAAAAATAACATAGTATTGTGTAACTGATTACAAATTAGGAACAAAACATTATATTTTATTTATAATAAAATATGCAAAAGCACAATTCGCATAATTCCTTCCGCCTAGGCCTGGGAAATAATGGGAGAGGCAGACCGTAGAATTTCTCTTTACTTTTACCTTCTTCAGTATACCAAATCATTTGGTGGCATCCGAACGGAGGAGTAAAACATTATATAATTCAAATCCTAGTAAACACACAAAAATAAAATTGATTGGAAAATGTATAGTAATAAAACACATATAAAAAGTATAAGGTAATAAAAAATTCTTACGGTTTTGTGTCATTTTGTCTGAAATCGGGATTATAGTTGTGATCATCATCTCAGGAGAATAAAGCTATGTCATACTTGTATATCCCAGCAGTTGGCGCTCCCACAATCAATGCTTGCAGAGTGGAAAACGTGTTGCGCATGAGTATGTACTTTTCCATAGTGTTAGAAAGATGACTATGGACAGCATGGTTCCTTATGAAGTCTGAAAATTTAATAATTATAAAACTAAGTTGGATTGGAAAATAAGATACTAATGTACTAATTCATATAAATAAAATTTGCAACCCTAAAAAACAAGTTACAAAACTTACTCTTTTTGAGTTCCAATTGCTAACACCTTTAAATACATCTAAAGGTGTTGGAGAAGAAGGTGTTGGACAAGGTCTTGGAGAGGAATTCGTCTTGGATAACAAAGCCTTGGAGAAGAATGTCGCCTTGGAGAACAAAGTGTTGGAGAAGAAAGTCGCCTTGGAGAAGAAGATGTTTGGGAATAAGGTCTAGGAGAGGAACTTGTTGGAAAAGGTGTTGGATAGATTGGTTAATCAAATAGATAAAACACACAAATACATATCTAATAGATAAAAGACATCAAATTATCTTCAAATCAAACCTTAAAGTTCGTTATATTTTATAGTAAATTTTCTTTTAAAATTTATTTCAAAAACCAATAAACTACATATACCGAAATTATTAATTGGATTAGCTTAAGACAAACTATCATCAGAAATTGCATTTCTCTAACAAAATATTATAATAATGCATTGATTCAAGACAAATTGTCTTAGCTTGTACTAGCAATATATACTAATTCATATAAATAAAATTTGCAACCCTCAAAAGCAAGTTACAAAACTTATTCTTTCCGAGTTCCATTTGCTATTCCCTTTAAATACAACAATAACAATAAAGGACTTCCACTATATTTAATCAAGTTGGCAATATTTGGCTAACCAACAATAACAAAAATAATAACCAGGTTTCAGAATTCAGGTTAATTAATTTTCCACTGGAACTGAGCAGCGCCTAATTCACATAGTAACCATTACGAGATAGCACATCATAGGAATAGGAAGCTTAAGTTACCTTAGTTTTTGTTGGGTTTGACTGCGGAGATGCTTGAGCAGAAGGAGCTTTCAGTTTTCTTACGTCCCAAATTTCACGGCGGTGAGAGTAATATAGAAGAAGAAAAATTAAAGGATGTAAACAACATTGCTATAAGCTATATGAAGTAGCAATACCCTTTACATGAACCTAATCGACGTTGTGCAAGTACCTATCTGGTGCTCCAGCAGTGGCAATTGTGATCTCATCCTTCAGATAAAGAACAGAGGTCATGCTAGATGAAGTGAAGCAGCCTGAACACTTAACAAAGCCATTAGTGGTGAAGAAAGGAAAAATAGATTTGACATGAGAAGAAAAGGATCATGAATAAAAACCTTGTGAAGTCCAGTTCCTTTTTAAAGAGGAGATAGATGAGCTCCTTTAACTAAGTTTAGACAAAAAGAATTTAGTTGATGCAAAACTCTTCTTTGTAAGAGCTACTTTTACATTTTAAACCCCATAGTGCAAAACCTCCATCTCTCGAACCAGAGACAAGAAGATCTGCAAACACTAAGAATTAAAGCTATCTTGACTGAAAATATCGATATAGTTAACACTAACACTAAACTGATCCTGCAACATTCTCGCTCTCTGATCACACATACTAACCAAATGATTTTGCTAGGATTTTCCGGTGACAGAGGAGGAGATAGTAACTTCTGTGAATCGAACCAAATAGAGAGTTCTCAATTGGGAGGACGGTATGATCCGTGATCCAGAGATCCGAAACCTAAACTATTGCTGCATCTTGGCGAAATCATTAACTCAGAACGCAAAAAATCGACAATAGGTGTTGAAATCAACACCATCCACAACCGCCAGCAGATCACATCCCGCTTGCTCAAACGTTTCCAAACTCCGCTTTTTCGCGGTCACGTTACAGAAACCTAACGAAGAAGAATCTCCTTAGGTTAGAGCTTGGATTTACAGACGGTAGATCATCGGTCTTGTCGATTCGTATCTCTCTAAACGAAGACTGAAAAAAAGAAGTTAAACACACGGTCAATAACATGGACGAACAAAATGTTCTAATTGGTTTTTTCAGTTAATGACATGTCAGAGACATTTAAAAATCTGATGTGTCAGGCTCTTGAAAGAAACTTATGCTATTATTGTGTTGATTTTCGCTGATTGTTTTAAAATAAATTAAACTCTTAAGAACAGCCAATGTAAGGACTGGTTTTCATGTGAAAAGTTATACATTTAACAGATGCATAATAAATCATTTTGTTTATGAAAAACTCAAATCCTGTTTATGGGGTTTGGTTGGTTTAACCTACGGAAAATGATATGGAAGTGTGGTGGGTGTGGGGGCTAAATGTTATAAAAGAATTTTTTGTCTTTACATGGGGACTAGAGGTGTATTATGAATTACGAAGATTATTTTCGGCCGCATAAGAAAAAATGTTATGTTGAATTCAATTTGACCGGGTTTTGGACCCTCTCTCTCTCATAAACGCTCCATCTTCTCTCATCACCAAACACTTTCAGTTTTACAGATCTACAGCTCCGGCGGCTTCCATAGCGTCGGAGCTGTGCGTTCATGTTTGTATATTTTCTCTGTGGTTCTTTTAAGATCCGTTTTGTATCTGTGTTTTTTTTCTGTTTCTTCTCTGTTTCAGTGGTAGACTATTTGTAAGATTTGGTGTGGTTTGATCTCTTCGTCGCTGCGGTGTCTTGCTTGATTGATTTTGACCAGATCTGTATTTTTTTCTGGTGTACGGTGCTGGTTGATGCCGTCTCTGATGTGGGTTGTTAATTCTTCCATCAGATTTGGTCAAATCTTCTTGTTTGAGTCATTGGTGGTCGGCGTTCTGGTCCTTATGTCTCCCCATGGTTGGGGCTTTTGTCTCTGGGAAGAGGTGGTTCACATAACACAATCTTCGCCGGCTTTTATCTCGGAAAATATCGAAGCTTTGGATCCAAACTTTCTTCTCCCAGTCTGGTTTCGTTAATGGCAGAGGTTCGGTGAAGGATGCTCGTGCCTTCCAGACGTGATGGGCTTTCATGTGGTGGGTGTGTGTTTTCTGTGTGGGCTTAAAAGCCTGGTTAAAGTTAATGTATTTTATGTTTTGAATTTTGTTCGGCCTTTTGTATCTGAAGTTAATGTTGGGCTTTGTTCATTTTGGACATAGACCTTTTAATAAAATACCAGATGACAAAAAAAAAAAAAAAAAAATGTTATGTTTTTGAGAAATATTTATGAGTGGCTACTTTTTTTTAACTTTAAATTCCATTTATTTATTGACAAACCCTTAATTTATTGAGTGGCTGCTTTCTTAATCTATACTAGATTTTGACCCGCGCTTTAAAAGCGCGGATATATTTTATTTTATTTTAATAAAATTTAGTTGAATTTATAATTTTGAGTAGAAAATAAATAATTAAAGCGTGGATATATTTTATTTTTAATAAAATTTAATTGAATTTATAATTTTGAGTAGAAAATAAATAATTTTAAATTTCTCTATTTGTGTTTCAAAAAAAAATTGTTCTATTATAATATTTGATTTTCAACCGATGTTTTCATATCCAATCCACACCTATGATTGAATCGATAAATCCATTGATATGTGTATAATTCAGTTCAATTTAATAAAATGATTATAATTATTATCTTAGAAAACCCTGGTAAAAATCTAAAAATCCGCTATTAACCTAAGATCTGATCTAAGATGATCCGCTGAAAACCAAAAAAATAAATAATATTATTGAAATGTTTATTAAATAATTCCTGCTTCTTATATTATATAGAAAAAATATTTAGACTTTAATGAGATTTTTATCATATCATTTGAAGAAAATGAAACAATGTTAATATGAAACTTTATTACTGATATGAAAATATTTTTTTTTGGTTACTAATAAGTAATGATAAATTTGTATTTTTATTTATGTTTAGATCTAAGACTTAATTTTAAGATAAGTTTAGAAAAAATATGTTTAGGGAAAGGCGTATTGTTTTTTTAGGGCGGGATAATTTTTTGTTGATACATGTATTAATCTGTATATATATTCACTAATATGTTTAGATAAGGGCGTAGGGTTTTCGATTCGGTTCCTGTTTATTCCCAACCTAATCCTTTAGAACCAATCTTATAAACCTTGGAAAACAACTCATGTTAGGATTACCCGAGGAGCGAACTTGGTAAAATGGCTCCCTTTTTAAGTGCAAGGCCCTTTGTTTTTTTTTTCATTCGGTTCTATTTCGATTAAAATTTTGTTTATTTATTAAATAGATATAGTAACGGTTTGGTTATTTATAAATTTGAGTTTGATTTCAGTTTAGTTATTTTGATTTTTGATTTGATCAATGTTCATGTTTAGTTATTCGAAAATCAGTTCTTTAATATGAAAGTAAAAAATTCAACTTCATGTTTAACGATCTTTAAGTTATGAAAGTAGTATTTATAAGAGAAAGTTTAGAGATATGTGACGTGAAAATATTTTATATAATCGTGGTTTTATTTTGTTAGTTTCCCTTTTTAAAAAGTAATTGACTATATTATTATTTGTTGATTGCTTATATTTTCGAGATCAAATCAGTTATGGTAAGTAGAAAATCTTGAATATATTGAATTATGTAATCAATTATGGTAGAATATCTAAACAAATCTAATTTTGACTGGTTGATTAATTGGTGAAACAATTAATTTTTTTTTAAAAAAGATAATGGCATGAGCTTGTAAATAAGTTGAAAATCCAAGGGCAAAAACCTATTAGGTATTTTGCTTTAATAGTATAGATTATACATGATTGATAAGTTTGTTTCAATATAGCTTTCCGAACCTGGTAAAAATATCACTATCAACCAGAAAAGACCCTAACGGATTAGAAATATCCAGTTAAAATGACTAATGGGACAAAACTAATATTATACTAGACTTGATCCGCACAACCGTGCGGGTTTTATTTTTATATACAGTAACATTTTAGTTCATATAACAAAATATCACTAAATTAATGTAATTCATATGTATTATATATATATATCTAAATATCTATATTTTGTGGTTTATAGTTTTATTACAATAAATTTTATAAATATTGTAAAAACTATTTTTGAGAATATTAGATAACAGTACCATTTTACATAATTTGGTTTTATTTATAAATTTGAAATATTTATGGAATTTGAATTAAGTTGGATCTACATAACAGAGAGAAGAAATATTTTGAGATACCGTTAAAACAACAATTGTTTTTAGAAAAGTACAAAAAAGTATTTTAAAAAAAGAGAAATTATAATATTTTTTAGTTGGATAAGATTGTTTTATTTGAAACATGAATGAATATTTCTTTCTAACAAAATCTTTTAAAGATCTTTATAAAATGTTTTTTTTAAAAATTAATCAGTTTAAATTGTTATAATCGTTAAAATATTGTAATTTTCGTTCATAAATAAAAATAATAATTTGAAACTCTAATTATATTCTATGTATAATTTAATTTTAAATTAAATAAAATTCTGGAAGTAAGTTTTGAAATGATTCTGAAAAGATTTTCCTAGAATTTTCTTAAACAATATTTATGTGTATTTTAAATAAAGATAAATATATTAAAAGATATGATGATTAAGTTATGTAAGATTTGATGGTCTATTTAAAAAAATCACACATGAAAAAGGTCATGAGTTCTGTTTTAATATAATAGATGATATGATTTTGGTTTTGGTAAGATTATAGGTTTGGCCGTTTCGGTCTCGAACTTCCTGGTATTCCAAAAAAAGTAACTGAAAATCAGAATTACATAAATCATTGTGATGATGGTTGGATTCACCAAAATTTAACTAAAGGAATGTAACCTTCATTTTTTCTCCTTTTTTATTAGAAACGAATGGACCATGTTCAATTGGTCATACTCCTGACACCTAACTCATGTTAATATCAGATATATTAAAATTGATTGTCAGGCTTTGGCCCTATGTTAGGCTCTCTGATAAGATTTTTGTTTATGAAAGGCTTCAAATCCTATTTATGGTTTTTTGTTTCGGTCTGCATAGAGGGAAATGATACTCCCTCCGTTTCATATTATATGTCGTTTTAACATTATGCACACAGATTAAGAAAACATTTAATTTTACATATTTCCAAAATAAAAACACTATTACCAATACATATAACCATGTATCAACCAATAGAAAAATAGAAAATAGAATATTGTCAATAAATTTTGCATTGAAAACCGAAAACGACACTTATTTTGAAACAAAAAATTTCCTCTAGAACGACATATAATTTGAAACGGAGGGAGTATGAAAGTGTATGGGGGCTAACCCGCTAAATGTTATCAAAAGATTTATTTTGTCTTTAAATATAGAAATGAAAGCTGGTATTATGAAACACGAACATTAACTTCACCCGCATAAAAATTGTCATGAGTTTTTGAGACATCGTGCAGAGCTGGATTCAATGGAACAATCTATTGATGAGTGGTCTTAAAATTTACAATCTGTTAAGATTTGATAGGCTTGCTTCAATGGAACAATTTATTGATGACTGGTCCAAATTTTACAATCTGTTAAGATTGATAGGCTTGCTTCAATATAGATTTTATATTGATGAGTGGTCTACTTCCTCTAACCTGTCAGACTTAATAGGCTTCTTTTTTGTTTTTTTTTTTTTTTGAACACAACTTAATAGGCTTCTTTCAGTGTAGCTTTTCTAACTTTTGGTTCGTAAAAATGATTTCTTAGCTGGTATTTCTAAATCTTATTTTGTAAAAAAAAAATTATTGATAAGGCAAACAACCACCAAATAGTTTTTAAATTGAATGAAAGCAAAAGTTATCATTGTCAAATATGATTACACGAGATATGCTTGAAATTCAGAAGCATTGCAATGATGGTTGGATTCATTAAATTTGGGGGGGGGGAGGGATGGGTTTATTGGTAGTTAGATTTGTGTAGAGTTTGTGAAAGCTGACGGATTTTAAAATTTATGTGGATTAAGAAAATATATACATTAATTTACAAAATTTGATCATGATTTTTGTAGATTGATACTTCATGACTTTATGTTACATGTTTTCTATCATTCATTTTGTAAATTTAATATATGGTTAAGAAATTCTGAAATTTAAAATAAATAAATACTTCAAATTAAAAAAAAAATTAAATAGTTTCAAAATTTTTTAGAATTTCAAAATAAAAATTTGACTACTTCATGAATTTATGTTGTTTGTTTTCTATCAGTGGTTTCGTAAATTTAATATATGCTTAAGAAAATAAATGTTAAATAAAATTTAAAATTAATTAATAAATTCTTAAATATTTACAATTTAAAAATATTTTCAAAAATAATTTTAGAATTTCAAAATCTAAATTTGAATTTCAAAAAGTAAATTATATATAATGAGTTATAATTTGGGTTGAAAGTGAAAAATATATTTGGCAAGAATAATTATTTTGTTTTCTTGACTTCTTTACCATATATATTTTATAAATCTCATAGATATATACATCATGATATTTTGAAAATTATATCTTATGAGTAAAAATGGAGAGAATCTATGTGTCAGTAACAAATATTATTTGAATTAAAGAATAAACAATAACTAAGTTTTTTAAACAATGGAATTTTTAATAAGTTTTGAAAATTCTCAAACCAATAATAATGGATTTTACAAAGATCGTTAAAATCAGTAAACCAATAAAAGTGGAATCTCAAAAGATTCAAATGGTTCAACCGGTGACCAAAAAATACAAGAAAATAATGCATTCTTTAATATTCCTAATTATTTTTATCATTTATAAAAAAATGATTTTTATTTTCATTCTTTGTCATTCTTTTTATTGTAGAAGAATAGTAAACAAATTTGTTCATCATTGAAATTGATAAAGAATAGTTTTCTTCTTCATTTCTTTAATTTTATTCCTCTTTATTTTTTTCCTAATTGTTCCTAATGTTTCTTTAATGGTTACCGTTCCTAATGTTTCTCTAATGGTCATCGGTTAAACTCAAAATTGACGAGAATTTATTTGCCAAAAACTCCCACCTTGGTGAAGGGATAGGAGTCATAGATCCACAGGACAATTTCTTTTTTTTTTTCCATTTTAATGTCAGAAAACGATTGGACCATCTTCAGGTCCTAACACCGAACTCCCGTTAAGAGCAGTTTTAATCAAATTGATTGTCATGATTTGGAATTGAATTTTAATAATATCTGCCTTGAATCTGATTCTCTACAACTCATTTAAGCCATCAAGACAGCTTTGCCTTATCAGAGTTTCATAGAATCCTCGCTGATTTTTTTAAATAAATTGAACTCTCAAGAACAGCCAATGTAATGACTGGTTTTCTTGTGAAATGCCGATACACATTCGAGTCATTAATCAACAACAAAACAACATTCATTTTTCGATTGAAAAATTAGTGATTTATCAATTGGAATGTGATACTCGGCCACAGATTTAGGGAAACAAAAAAAAAATGATTTCAGCTTGACCTCAAATTCCCTAAACCTTTTATACGAAAATTCTTGTTGCTTCTTTTTATTGCTTCAGAAGCCGTTCACGGCTCTCTTCCCACTGATCCAATCGGCTCGAAGCTTTCTCCACCTAATTGTTTCAAAAAGATTGCTTTTAAGCACCGTATCTAATAATCATACTCGATATCTTTGCCTAAACTTTTTCACATAAAGCATATAAAATGTTGTTTAATTACCTCTTTATCCCAATCAGTTCTCAAGGTAACAACCACTAAAATTATGGTTTGCATTAATGTTCCACCAATCATCCCCGTCCATATACCCTGCAACAATCAATCATTACATACTCATTTATTATCTCCAATTATGATTTAGTATGTACATTTATGCCTATAAATTCAAAAGCGTTTTTGACTTATTTACCTTTGCTCCCATATCATAGGTGAAACCAAGTACGAAACCGATCGGAATCCCCACCACGTAGTAACATCCAATGTTAACGTACGCCACAAATGCTTGCCAGCCACATCCAACAGCCACACCTAAACATATTTGTATCAAAATAATTAGTTAACTCTTTAAATTAATGTTGTATATAGAAAACAGAACTTGATTTGATGTAATTGTGCGTTTCTTTTTACCTGACAAAACAGGCTGGATTCCGTTGAGGACAATAGTGATGGCTAAAAAGGGGGATAAATCCGCAACGGCCTCCGCTACGACAGGACTATCAGTAAACATGTAGCTGAGGACATTACGCCAAGACATGACCACGATGGCTTCGAAAACCGCTAGTAAGAATGATACACTTGTTGTCACTACTGTGGAGAAGGCAGCAGCTCTTGGGTTTCCAGCTCCTAATTCATTGCTTACTCTCACACTAACCAATAAAACATTTTGTTATTAGCAACCACGTGAAACAGGATTTATTTATTTATATTCTTATGAAGAGACTGATTATTTGTTACAAACCTTGCAGCTGCGTTGAATCCAACGGAAACCATGAACGAGACTGCAGAAATTGACATGCTGAAAAAATATTATAAAGAAAATTGATGAGTAAAATTTAATATTGGTTTGTGCAAAGTGAACGCCGCTCTGTTTTTCAGGTAGTCAAGAAGTGCTACGTATGGGATTCCTATGTCGTCTATTGCACTGTCAATTATTATCTCCAAGAATATCATTCATGGCAGACTTGGTTTAATTTCTAGTGTTTCTTAAAGGCTTTTTTTACTTTTTTGCAGTCTTTAAGAACAGAATAGCTTTCAAAGCAGATTCTGGTTCAACTCATGTTGTAATCAAACCTTCATTCATGGAATGACATTTACAATTTAGCAAAAAAAAAGTGAACGCCGCTGCTTTCTTCACCGGAAACGACGTAGAGTTGGAAACTCAATAGAAAACGACAAAAGCGGAGACAAAAGCTTAAAGAGATTTGTCTAGACTTTACTGAAAAGAAGAGGACGTGGTGACGAGAGTTGTCTTTCTCGACTCTGACATAGGAAAATAGATGATAGAGAGCACTTAAAATAACTCAAGGGTTACATAATTACAACTTCTCCCCTTAATGCGGCCAATTATATGTCCTATCCTATGTTTAGATTCATTGTAATTTCTGAACTTGGAAATAATTTAAATAGTATCCACTTGACTAGTAATCCGTCCTTTCTTAAATGTAAGATGTTTTAAAAATTGTTTCAATATCTGATGTTTACATTTTTAGATAACTTTTTGACTTAGTTGAAATTGACCGATGTGCTACAGCTGATTTTTTTTTAAAACAACTTTCTTAATATTTGTGTTTTTAGCTGAAACATTGTATGTAAGAACGTAGAAAGTATAAAATATTGTTGCTACATGCTACTCTTTCCATTTCTAAAAACAAATGTTTTTCTAAACAATTGTAAATAAATTTTGAAGTTTATAGATTTTATTAATTAATAATGCTAAGTTTATAAAAAAATGAAAAAAATTGTAACGTTATGATTGATTTAAAGTTATTAAAATAGTGAATTACTACATTTATAATCAAAACTAAATATGCTTTCTTTATGTGTATAAAACTAAATACTGTTATTTAGAAATAGAATGAATATTTACTTTTTTTGCTATAATTACATCTGGGTAACATTAATACAACAAAATATTTGTCACATGTTCACAGATTCATATCTGATGTACCTAACTGTATCATAAATAGTAAAACAAAAAACAGTATGTTGTATATATAAAGATATTTTGTCAATTTCCATGGACAGTTGTTAGCAGATTTTCAATTATTATTTTTTTAACTAACCAGATTTTCAATTAATTTTTTTCGATTTTGCAGTTTACGTTGCTGCAACGTTTCAAAAAAGGTAAGAAATAAGAAATGTTTTAACCGAGATTTAGAGTTTCGAAATTAGTTACCAAATAGCGAGAGAATCCAAAGCAATCTCCGGGTCCTTGAGAAGCCCGGCGAGCAAAACAAGAATCTGAGAGTACCACGACTCAAGGCAGAGCATCACCGCCGAAGCTGCCGATAACCTGAAAAAGTCCCAAAGACCTTCAAAAGCTTTCCAGCTAAAACCTTCCCAACTCCTTCTGCATCTCGGGCTCATCTTAATGTAAATAATCTGGGCCCCCACGATGATCCACCACGAGAAGCTATGAACCAGAGACAAAGCCAAGAGACCCAACCCCAACCGATACACAGCGACCCACGAGAGGACGAGGTGGATAACGAGAGCCGCGGCTGAGATGTAAGCGCTCGGCGTGACGATGCTCTGCGCTTGGAGGAACTTTTGGATCGGGAAGTTAACGGCGTAAGCGAATATCACAGGGAGCATACCGTAGACGAAGAGGGAAGCCATTGACGCCACTTGCTCCGGCTCGCCGAGTGTGTTGAGAAGCGGTTTTGAGAATATGAAGAGGAGCGACATCGGAAGACACGTGATGATCAGAACCACCGTTGATCTCTGGAGGTAAACTCCGAGCATATCGTAACGATGAGCTCCGTGGGCTTGTCCACATAACGTCTCCACCGCACTTCCCATACCAAGCTACATAAGATAACCGGATATTCATTAAAACCGGTTAGATTCAATTAAAATTACAATAGATCGGTTGACAAATCGGTTTAGATTGATAGGAAATCGGTTAGATTCGGTTTAAGTTGCAATAGATTGGTTTTTAGATTAGGAGGAAATGAGTTTTACCAGAAGACCGTAGGTAAACATGTTGAATCCACTGTTACCAAGGGAAGCGGCGGCGAGTTCGGAGCTACCGAGGTGGCCGGCGAAGATACGAGTGAGAATGGACATTCCGTTGTTGATGACGTAGACGAAGATCGCCGGGGCGGCGAGGTAGAGGAGGAACTTCATTTCTATCGTCATCGCCAGGTAGATACGGCGGAGATACGGCAGTTCTCGGTCGGTTAGCACAGTCTCGAGTCGGTAGTCGATGAATGATTTCGACGATTCGATGAATGAACGGTGGAGATTTTCCAATGATTCTGAGTTCATTTTTTCCCGGAGTCTTCGAGAATATCGAGTAGTAAGAATCGAAATCTGGGAACGAGTATGGTGTTTTCTCTCTCTCTCTCTCTTCTTTTGTGTGTGTTCTCTCTGTATCTCTGCAACTTTGGTAGAAGTTATATAACGCGAATTTTGCCGTGTATGCTGACGGAAATAATGATTTTTAATTCTTGTGACTCTTTTGTTTTTTGTGGAGTAATTTTTATAAAAAAATAGGAAACGAAGAAACGAGGAAAGGCTGTTTATCTGTTTTGCAATTTTTCAAATGTATTTTTTTTTTGTAAATTCTGTGTATATAACGAACTTAGTATAAATTTCAAATAATATTTATTTGAAGATTAGTAAAATATTTGTGCATAGTATCATTTAAAATTAAATAGCACTTAATTAATATTGTAATTTATGGTAATTTAATTGTTGTTCAAAACAAAAGAAATTATGGTAATTGAATGATACGTGATTTTAACCCCAAAAAGTCTTAAATCATTGATCTGATTTTAAATAATGTATATATGGTAAAATCAGACATTTTCTTATTTTATAAACAAAATAGAAAAAAATCTGAAAAAACGAACTTTGTAAATTAATATCTCTATAAATTAATAAAATTTTAAAGTCTCAACATTATTAATTTATTGAGGTTCTTCTGTATATTGTTGAACTATCTTAAATCTCACGGCTATTCTAAAATTATATTTTCAAAATTTTAATTATCAAACTATTCAAAGTTAAAAGTTAAATTTTAATACTTTTAACTATTATTCAATAATTATAATATTGTAAACATAATATTTATATTTTTCGTATAAATATTAATCTCCGTGAAATCGCGGACAAACATTTAGTAGACTATATAACTAAGGAAAATTCAAAGTGAAGTTAAAATATATGATTATTTTATTCAAAATTTAGTATATAACCCTCTGTTTTATAAAGAGTGTCATTTATACATTTTCCATACATATTAAGAAATTGACTAAATGTATTTATGTTTTCATTGACGTCATATATTTAATCAATAATATTTTAGATAAATAGATTTATTTATAAGATCAATGCATTTTACAATTAATATTAAGCTGAAAGTAAGTATAAATTGCATTGAAATTGTAAAACAACACATTTTATGTAACAAAAAAATATTAAAGTGACACTTAATATGAATCAGTAGGAATATATTATATCAACAAGAGTTGGATTATTATCTTTAGACATAAATTTTGCTTGAATACACCTTGAAATCATTAAAAAGTCCAACATTTAAATAATTAATTTTTTACATTGGACTTTAGAAGAAATTTATATTGTGAAATAAGAAACAATCTCTAAAAGAACTTATAACATGAGGATGTAGGAGCATTGTTGTATTGTTATGGCCTCTTGCTCGCTGGTCCCCTAATAAAAACATACTGTTAATCAACCATTTATTTTATAACAAGATTCCAATCTGGTCTTCTTTTTTGTCACCCTAAAGTTTTTAGAATATGCATGCATTTGAGAACTTTTAAGACGTTAACCGAACCATAGGGCGGTTACGACAATGCGACAATATAGTTCTGCGTTGTTGGGATTGTGTGAGCCCATGTCCAACTCTATTTATCCGATTAGTACGATATTGTCCACTTTGAGCCTTAATGGCAAGCCCGCATGGATTTACTTTTGGTTTTCATCCCAAAAGGCCTCGTATTATTAGAGTTTGACTTCTCTTTATATATTAGACATTCCTTTGTCTAATATCCAATGTGGGACTTAAATTGTTATCTCACATGCGTCACTCCACTAGTATTTATCATAATCATGACAAATATAACCAATTCAATTAGTGTTGAATTTGTAACATATTAAGTAAGCAAAAGCAACCATCCAGTCGCATATAGCGCAAACAACGACATTTTGATTTCTCTTTTTGGTTATTAATTTGATCAGGTATATTTGTTACTTCTGTAAACAATTAATTGAAGTTATTCAGCAGATAATCCCTACACATTTTATATGTCCATACACAATTTAATTATGTGAGTGAGTAGTAAACAATGAACAAGACACGACAGGAGTGACCAAATAATTTATAGAACGTTTAACTGCAACTTAAAACATATCCAATGGAGTATTATTTTTCTCTCTTTATTATAATAGATTAATTTTATTATAGAGTTGGATTTATTTATATGGTGCAATTCTATAATAGAGTTAATCTATTATAAAGTAAAAGATAGAGAGTTGTAACCATTTTATTCTCTCTTTTTTTTTTTTTTTTGTCATCAAATACACAGACTCATATAGACTCTGCACACCAAACTGGTAGCTCTGCATCCATGTGAACGACGAAAGACGATTGTTGTCTGGCACTACGTGCTAAACGATCCGCCCTTGAATTCTCCGTTCGTGGTACATGAATGAGCTGTGAGCTATGGAAACTGCCTTGTAGACTCTTTATATCCTCCAGATAACTTGCGAACGCTGGCCACTCCTCTGGTTCTGAAACCATCTTCACCAACTGAGAACAATCCGTTGCAAACGTAACCTGAAACTGTCGTAAGTTTTTCATACACTCCATTGCCCAAATTAAAGCCTCCACCTCCGAGTGAAGGGGTGATATACTGGCTCGAACATTTCGCGCCCCCATTAGTCCCTCAAAACCTTCCAAAGTGCTATACCAGCCTTGTCCCGAGAAAACGTCCTTGTCCTTCCATGATCCATCTGTAAAACACCATCTCCCTGGAATTGTGTTTTGTTGAATAGCTTGTGGCGGTAGATTTCTTCTTACATCTAATTCTTGTGCCGCTGCCCACATAGTAGATTCCGTTTCTGCCAATTTTAAAGTGTCCATTGGATCCACATCCAGGTTACTAAACACCTTGTTGTTCCTTGCCTTCCAAATGTACCATAAAATCCATGCAAAATGATGATCATCCATCTTTGGCAGGACTCGCCAGAATAAATGATCCATATTAGTAAACAGTGCTTCTGAAGGGAAGACATGTGGATTTGTTGGTATCTTTGATAGTGCCCATACCTGCCGAGCTGGGGGACACTCAAAGAAAACATGATTTAGGGATTCCTCAGCATGCCCACATCTATCACACCCAATATCCCCTTTCATCCCTCGCGCTTTAAGATTCTTCCTGACCGAAATACACCCTGATACAATCTGCCAGAGAAAGTGCTTCATTTTTGGGGGGCACTTCACCTGCCAGCACCTAGCTTTCAAATCATTTACCGTCGGGCCAAAAATAATTGGTGGATTTCCTTTATCTGGGTAGACTCTTTCCACCTCGTAGCCTGATTTAACCGTATATCTTCCATTATTAGTGAAATGCCAACCATCCTTATCATCCATATTATTTTTGCTAAGTGGTATGCTTTCAATAATCTTCGCATCCCGCGGGTCCACTAAAGCTCGAATGGCTTGTGAGTTCCAAGTCCTAGAACCAGGAATAATAAGAGAATCCACAGTAAGTTCCGGAAACAGATTGTGTTGATTTTTATTTGCTGGTCTCGGGCGAGTGGTTGGAAGCCAGGGATCATTCCATACTGAAATAGATGACCCTGTTCCCACCCGTTTAATTAGTCCTTTGCTAACCAGAGATCTAGCTGATATTATACTCCGCCAACCATATGAAGGGGAGTAAGAGCGGATCGGTTCCAGGGGTGAAGCGTTCCTGTAATACCGACCCTTAAAAACTCTAGAAAAGAGAGTAGTCGGCTTATTTATTAGCCGCCAAAGTTGCTTACCAAGCATTGCCGTATTAAAATTCATAATATCTTTGAAGCCCAGACCACCATCTTCTTTAGGAAGACACACTTTATCCCATGATTTCCAATGTATACCTTTCGTACTTCCTCCCGGACTCCACCAAAATTTTGCTACTGCACTCGTTAACTTTTTTATAGTTGTTTGTGGTAGTCTATAACAGGACATTACATGATTTGGTAGAGCTGTGACCACGGACTTAATAACAACTTCTTTTCCTCCTTTAGTAAAGTATCTAAAGGTCCACCCATTGATCCTAGTATTTAGCCGATCCTGTACAAAGCTAAATACTTGAACTTTAGGACCACCTATGTTTTCCGGTAATCCCAAGTAAGATCCCATACCTCCTATATTTTGTATTCCCAGTATATCTCGCATTTCCTGTCTCCTTGCTTCCTCAATTTTATGTCCAAATTGAATTGATGATTTTTGAAAATTTATCAATTGACCTGATACTGCCTCATATTCCTTTAAAATCCTGAGAATAGTTTCACATTCATCCTTTTGTGCTTTACAAAAGAAAAGACTGTCGTCCGCAAAAAGTAGGTGAGATATTGGTGGACAAGCTCTCGCTACTTTCATTCCTGTCAATTGTTTGCCTTGTTCCGCTTTCTTAATATTTGCAATCAGCGCCTCCGTACACAAAATAAACAGATATGGGGATAGTGGATCCCCTTGCCTAAGCCCCCTGTGTGGTGTTATAAGCCCCTTTGGTTGCCCATTAAGCAGTACTCGATACTGAACTGAGGATATACAACCCATCATTAGTTTCGTCCAATGTGGGTCGAATCCTAGTTTGTTGAGTAATGCTTGGATAAAATCCCATTCCACTCTATCATATGCTTTACTCATATCCGTTTTTATCGCCATATACTTGTTTTGACAAGATTTATTTGTCCTTAAACCATGAAACATCTCTTGTGCAATCAGAATATTATCTGAAATTAACCTCCCCGGTACAAAAGCCGATTGTGTTTCCGATATCAATTTCGGTAGGCACACTTTCAACCTTTCACATAACACCTTTGATATAATCTTATAACCCACATTGCAGAGACTAATGGGCCTCAACTCTGTCATCCTTGTAGGTCTCTCCGTTTTGGGGATCATACAAATATTAGTAAGATTTAACCTTGGATCCAACTCCCCTGTAGCCAAAAAACTATTCACCAATTCCACCAGATCATCTTTAATGATATGCCAAGATACTTGAAAAAATAAGGCAGTCATTCCATCAGGTCCTGGTGCCTTTTCTGGATGCATCATAAATAAAGCATGTCTCACCTCCTCTTCCGTTGCCACCCGTAAGAGGCGTTGATTCATCTGGGGAGAGATAGATGGTGTTACTTCCTCCAGAAAATTTTCAAACTCGGAAGGGTCAGTTGAAGTAAACAGATTCCCAAAATAGTCCACCGCCACCTTCTCCACCCCATCTACATCCGTTATCCAACTTCCGGCTTCATCATATAGACCCACAATTCTATTACGAATCTTTCTTTGCCTTGTTAAAGCACCATTTTATTCTCTCTATTCAATTTAGAGTAACCATTTTAATAGAATTACTCTATTTTAAAATAAAATATAAACTAAAAATAGTGTTCAGTTGAGATGATCTTACCTAATACTCTCGTGGTGCTTAGAATATATTTTTATTTATCTTAACTAAAAAATCGACTGTATTATTGCCAGGCAACAGAAAGCAATGTTTCAAAATATTTAATTGTTAAAATATTAATACTTTATTATAAAATATTTAAATGGGTCTTTATCCTTGAAAGTGCACCAATAATTCTTAGTCAAAAAAATGCACCAATAATTTAGTACCAACCAGTGACGAAAAAGGATGTTATTGAAAATTTTAAATAGAGAGACGCCTCTCGAATATTACATATTTGAATTTCAAAGAAAATAACATTGCATATTTGATCATTTAGTTGCAACTGGGAACAAGTGTCCATATTTATATATGCTGAAGTATTATGCACATCACTCAGTAAAAGTTATCGAGATGATGATATGGTGGATATTAGGCCTTAGAACGGATTCAGTACTAGCACATTTTTAGTACTTTTATTTTGTTTAGTACTTTGCGGATAATTTGTTTTTTTAATTGTTTTATTTTGCAAAAATATGGATACCGATTTTATGGATATCAGGATCTTTTTATATTTACGATAATTTACATATATTTACAAATATTGACGCATACTTCATCCATTTTATTCAGTAGAAGTAATTTTTTTGTACTACATACAATTAAATTTAAAAACAAAATACAAATTTATTTTTATGAAATATCTTTTACATAATAAAAATATAAAGTAAAAAGTAAATGAAACTGCATATTTTTATAAATTTTTAAATTAGTAATTTTTCTTATAAAACAAATATTTTTAGAAAATTTTAGTTTTGTATAAAGATTTTTATAACTTTCAAATTAATATTTTTATAAGTATTTTAAAATAAAATTTAGTAAATTACATGTTAAATAATAATTATATAATTATATAATATTATATATTTAAATTTCTATCTTCAATATATCTATTTATATAAAAGTCAGAGTAGATTGGATATTCATCTTTGATTTTTTTAATATTTATGATTTGTTTCGTTTTTAATAGATACTGATTTTTAGTATTTATTTTGCTTCGAAGATTTACGTATATCTAAATTTTACGAATCAAATTAAAATTAATAACGAATCAAATCAACTTTAACTTGTAAAATGCCAAATCATAGTGGACATTCACGACACCTCTAAAGTAAAAATTGACGTAACTGGTGCCTAACTCTTTGGTCCATTTTATCGATATCTATGTAGCTTTGTCGAACCCAACCAGTATAGAATAATAATATACAGTAAATTAGGTTTGTGGAGTGATTTAACTGGTTAGCTCAAATCTGAGTTACCATATGTTATCTTTGCAAAAAATATGAGTCCGTGCCTCCTTTTTCTTAATCACAGTTTACAATGTTGATGAATACTCCATGGACTATTTTTTTTTTCCATCTACTAAATTTTATTAAAAGGATTAAGCCCATAAAAAAACCCAACTACAAGTTCGAATCGGTCCACAACAAATGGGCAAACCTAAAAAGCACATGGTTTTGAGCCAAACCCACTAAACCAAATCGCATCAAATAAACCACGCGTCACACGCTCACTACAGCGTGACCCAAACACCAAGACATCGCTGGAGAAGACGAAACAACCACTAGTTTCGCCGAAGCACACCAGAAACTGAGACCACCACCGCCGTCTTTCCGCATGGCCTCTTTATATAGGAGAGCTTCATCGAGTCAATCCCGAGATCGCATCCCGAGCCACCGGAAGAACACCGCTGACAGCATAAAGCTACCCAACTTTATCCTCTTCACCGTTTGAAAGCCTTCGACGGAGAGCTTCAATTGATCCCTCCGAGACGAGATCTCATCCGCAGAACAGACCAACTAACGAAGCCAAGAGAATCGCATAAAACGCCGAAGATGATTTAAACAACCACCCCAGATCTAAAGCCAGCGAAGCAGAATTTTGAGAACCTCTGCCCCTAGAGTCAAAAGCTGACAACGGCAGTGCTTTAGGAGCCTCCCCATCCCGGAGTCAGAGTTCCGGTAAGATGATCCAAAACCAGAAGAGCAAAAACAACTTTTCAACCTCTCGAAAGGCATATAGAAAAGAAAGAAAAATAAAACACAAAACCGGACCGATGGTGGCTGTGGGAACCCACGCCGTCGGCCAAGAACCCTATTCACGACAGTGGAGTTTAGAGAAAGCAGAGGAAATATTAGAGAGAGGTTTTTTAATGCAACATCATTTACGCAAACCATGGACTATTTTACATTACATGCTTGGACTTAATGGAAAATCAATTATATAAAAAGGGATTAATGCTTCTCAAGGTTTTTTCAGAAGTGATTTCTTCATGGTCTTGGTCTAGTCAACTCTTTTCCACGTCACATTAGATGCTTTTCAGGCCAAGATTTTCATCTCTCTTTTTACTTGATATGTATTTCTAGCATAAAGACATGAAATTTTTTTAACCTTATCGGAAAAGGTTGTACATCAGTTGATAAACAATTTTGTAATCTGTTATTCTCAATCCGAGTCTTACACTATCTCCAATATATTTTCCATATTTTTTAAATGGAAGATCTATATAATAGAGATAGAGTTTGCAATAAGCTGTTCCCATGTAATAGTAATTAATCTTCAAAATATGGAGTAGAAAATAGAGATTGTTATTTCTTCCCCTAAAGATAGAAGAAAAATAGCAATTTCTATTTTATAAGAAGAAATAGCAAGATATACCCAAAACCTTCTCTCTACTGCTCTTCTTGTTCTCTGCCTTTGTTTGCGTTTCCGACGGTGGCACGCATTCGGCGTAAAGGGTTTTGCTCTGGTTGTCTTGGATTTTGCATGTCTAATTCTCAGATCTGCATGTCCTTGTCTTCCAGTTTTGTTCAGAGCTTTGTGTTCGATCTGTTGCATGTGGTCGGATTCTCGTAGTTTCTTCCGTTTCATCTTCGATCTAATTGCAGAGAGCAGCCGTTCGTCTTTGTGTTCATTGCTTCCTCTCTGTAAGAGAAATCAGTTAGTATCCCGTGTTGGTTGGTAACGGTTTCACATCCTGTGGCTCAAATAGGCCTTCGAGGTCTGATGTTGTAGCAATATAATAGGATTCGGTCTTCCTCCAGTTCGCCAGTAAAATGGGCGGTTGTTGCTTAGGTTTGAGGATCTTGCAGTATGTTCTCCGATTTGAAGATTGAGCTTTGTGATTAGCAGATATTATTTTGCTGTTTCATGTTTTAATTAGTCTTCTCGTGTGTTTGGGACTTAGTTTCTCCTTTGTTTGGAGCTTAGCTTCCGGAGGTTTGGAACCTGCTGGACCAATGTATTTCATCAAAGTATCCCACCTTGTAATCTTTTGTTGTTAATGAAGTTTTAGCATTAAAAAAAATAGCAATGGATTAGAGTAAAATTGACTCTAAATGTTTTAATAGAGACAAAAATAACAATGAGTTGGAGATGCTCTTAGAAGATCACAAATGGACCTCCACCTTTGGTTTACCACAAAGATTTAAAGGTTTTATTATCTATTATTTTTCTAAATCTCTGATAGTTCTCTTTTATTGTATAAAACAATTCCCACAAGTTTTTTTTTCAAAAAAAAAAAAACAATTCTCACCTAGTGAAAAACATTGTAAATAAAAAATATTTTTGGTCAAAATAAATTTTTACATATAAAAATGATTTAATTGTGTCAATAATACTTAACATATATATGGATACGGTATACACACACAGATATATATATATATTTATTTATTTATGAATCGAAGGATACAGGTCAGTTCTATTATTTTTATTTATATATAGATAAGTTTTTTTTTGAGAAAAAGCATTCTATTATTTTTTTGTGTTTTTTGTTTTTTTATTACATTCTTGTCATAATCCCACTAATAGGGTCAGTTCCAAACCCCCAGACTTTACAAAGCCAACCTAACCCCCGCCCACACCACACCCAAACCTAGTCCGGATCCTTAGAGAGAAGGGGGCGAAACCCTAAAGCGGCTGCAGCTCCGCGCCCATGCCACGTAAACAGCACCGGGAACCGCCGCAAGAAATCTCTTAGAGGAACAGGACCACCACTAAGTGCCGAGAAGGTAACTGACCAACCCAAGCAACCGGAAGGAGAGGGATCGACTCAGAACAAGACTAGTGAGTCAGAACAAGACTAGTGAGTCGACACATAGATCAACCGACGAACCACTTACCAGATCTGAACCATGAAGCAGCCAAGATCCACAACAGAGAGTAGAGAGAGACTAGACTTACTCCACAAGAGCAAAGCGACGGCCATGGGAGAAAAAAAAAACTCGGAAGAAGAGAGAACACCGGAAAAACTTCGACAAGCGGTCGATCCACAGTCCCCAAATAGATCTAACGCTAGAAGATGACATCCGACAAGCTCCAAAGCGAGCCTATACTCCGCCGCCCCACACCTGTGACTTCAGCTTCACCGACAAACTACCACACGATGCTTCAAACATCACCCCAAAGAGAAGACGACGACAAGACGAAGTAGAGGGAAGAGAAGCCACCTCAGTTCATCCTCGAGGCTTTGGAGAACCTATAGAACCACACTCCACATATGCGCCGTCAACCAATCAACGTGACATGATAAAAATAGTTTTGCTAAATGGGTTAAGTGGAGGAACCGGAGATGAAGGACGAAGGAGACAAAAGAGGGGTCTCTCTCACCTCCAAAGCCGGTGGCAGACAGGCGACATAGAAAAGATTAGAGGCGGCGCTAGGGTTTTGAAGTTTTGGTCTAGAGAGAAGGGAGAACAATTTCTCTCTTTTCCCACTCGAAAAAAGATTCTTATTCGTAAAACCGAGTTTATATATGTTATAATTGTAACTTGAAAGAAAGATTTATATATGTAATTGTAATATAATGATATATATTGTTGTTTGACCCCCAAAAAAAATGATATATATTGTTGTTCAGAAAAAGATAAATATAGGGAAATATGCCCATGTACATAGAAAACCCTCAAACCTTCTATCTAATCCAAAACACCCTCTTTCTTCTTATTTTTCTTCCTATTTTTCTTTAATCTCTTACTAAAAATCTAATTTTTTTATTATTTTTTTTTTGTTATTTGGCAAATAAGCCCACATATATATATATATATATATATATATATATGTATTACATGATCGACAAAGAAACAAAAATGGGGACAACTTTGAGTCTTGCTTAGAATAAACGTTAAAACATTAGTCGCAGTCCTTTAGTTATATTACGGGACCACTTTTCGTAAATGCCAGTGGGACAGTATTAGGCACGCCAAACTCGTGCATCAAAAGCTAAGTTCAAAAAAAAAAAAAAAAAACTCGTGCATCAAATCAACTTACGTAACGAGTGTGAGTAGGAGACCCTATGGTCAACCAAACGGCAAACGCGGTTGTCTCGCAAACGCCAAACTATACTTAACAAATTAAACGACGGTTCTTTCTGTAGCTACAGTTAGAACACAGCCACATAGTGTTCCAACATTAACGAAGCTAATAATTACAAATTATGCTTTTCACTAATTGACTCTGTTTATTTTTTCTTTTTAAAAACACTTAGTACCATATTAAATCATATAATCTCAAATTCTAGTACACATGAAGATCAACTACTTACAATATATGTGATATTGATGAATAACTTTATGGATGATAATCATCTGTTTCAGAAATATGTGAATATAAAATGACGACTCAAAAGGAGAGGTTTTCTCTCCTCTCTTAGAGAGAGGTTTTCTCTCTCGATTCTTCTTTCTCTCTTACCTATCTTAAATCTTTTAGAGAGGAGAGATCGTTTGAGGGTGAGAGAGTTCCTGTTTTTTGTTCTCCGGTTGAGGCTTATCTGACCGATTGTTGTATCCGGGGTTCTCGTCTTCACCTCCGACGATGAACGGCTGGCTTTTGACTCTGGGTTACGGCGGCTTCTTTAGCTCCGCTTCGCCGGCTTCTGATTTCGTGTCATGCCTTCTTGGTGTGGACGGCGGCTTTGCGATTTTGGTGACTGACGTTTCTGTTCTTCCCCTTCGCAATCGACTCTCCTGTCTTGGCCTCGATTTTCGTTGTTTGAGGGGCGATTGAAGACGATTAATTCTGCTGGAAACGTGGGTCTAGTGAGCGACGTGATGTGGTGATTCCCGGATGAGATTACGGTGAAAGTATCGGTGATAAGGTGGGCGCGGTGATTTGTCGACGGTGTGCTCCGGCGAAACATTTGTCGTTTCGTTTTTCTCCGACGAAGATCTCGGCCTTTGGTTGCTGATGGTGTGGATGGCTGACGCGTGGCCCGTGTGATCGGTGGTGTTTAGCACGTGGATGCGTGGGTAATGATATGTGGACGCGTGGCGTTTGGACGTGTCGTGTGGTTTCGGGCTTGGGTGTTAGGCTCGTTTCAGATACCCTTATGTCGGATTTTCGGTTTGTTTGTAATTGGACCGGTTTGACTTTTTGTTTCGGTTTGGACTGGGGCCATTTTTGGACCTTGTCCTATAATATAATATCAATAGACGAAAAAAAAATTAAGTAAATATTAACTCTAAAATAAAATAAAATAGTCAAAGCCAAAGATACAGCGTATGATATTTTTTGTTTTATCAAAACTATGTTTCAAAAGTAAACATTACAAATATTTTCAGCTGGCATAGGAAGAGCTGAAAGAAAATTTAAGTCAAAATTAAATATTTCTTCTGTTTCAGTTTAATTGTCGTCGAAAAATTAAAAATTTCCGTTTTAAAATAAACATTAGCTTTAGAATAACAGTGAAAAAATTATTAATAATATTCTTCATTTTATTTTATTAGTTACAATATGGTTACATTACATGAATATGTAATAATGTTTTTTATCTTGGAAATATATAAAATTAAATATGTTATGTTCTAATATGTATGTATAAAACTAAAATAATAATTAAAATAAAACAGGGGAATATTGTATAAGACACAACTAGTTTTTACTTTATATAAAATAAACTAAAATAAAATAGTGAGTTTTGCGTACTTGAATGACTATACAATTAAAAATATGTTCAAAAAGAAAAAAAGACTATATATACAATCAACATCTCATGCACAAAACCTCTTATTTTAATTTCTTTTTATAATCTCCTGTTCTATGGTGTATTTAATAATTGTATAATGTTGCGGCTGTATGAATGTGTAGAAAACCAAAATTGCTTTTTTGCGTGGTACTGATTTATCTTCTTTAAAATTGTTTTTCACTGGAGAACTAATAATATTCACATCCATGATGATACTATATAATAATAGTATTATTTTGATTGCCTCAACTGTAAACAAACTGTAGCCTCTGTCTCATGGGAAGTCCAACAACTTTGACTAGTGGCGAGTATTTCCATTGACCTTTTGACACCAAAACTCTAAACGACTGTTATTGATTTTAGGGACGAACTGTTGTTGACAACTCAAACCCTTCGTTTTCTTTTCCTTTTTGCAAACTCACTTCAATTTTGATTTCCTATAAAAAAGTCTAAATTTATCAAAACTTATCGATAATATATATTCTCTATGTTTCATAATAAATATCATTCTAATTCTTTTTCTTGTTACACAAAAATGTTACTTTATAATTTCAATGTAAATTATACTTAGTTTTAGGTGAAAATTAATTGTAAACTACATTAATTTTATAAATAATTTTATTTATTTCAAATATTATTGGTAAAATATGTGTAATTAATAACAATTTACATATATTTCCGTCACTTTCTTAATCAGTGTGTAAAATGTCGAAGTAACACTTATTTAGAAAAATTTAGATTTTACTTTTTGTTTCATTATAAATATCGTTTTATATTTTCAAAGTAAAAATAAAATGTTTTTCTAACTTTTACCATTACCTTTAATTCATTAATTACTAAAATTAAGCAAAATAAAATATTAATAAAGGTAAAACATAAAATTTAATCATTTCTTTAACTTATGTGCAAAATCTTAAACGACATTTATTATGAAACATATAGTATATATTTTAGCGACATATTATTATATATGTATATATATTAGAAATATGAGTTTGGACTCGCAAATTTTTTTTTTCGAAACAACCCGGACAAAGTCAACTTTGTAATTTTTTTCCTTTGCTTAGTTACGTTATGAGCCAAACTGAAGTCCACTAATTTTTGACGTCAGATCAACACCAACCTACGTTACAAAAAAAAAAAAAAAAAAAAAAAAAAAAAGATCAACACCAACCTAAATGTTCCAAACTAAAATTGTTTCCCCTCTTTGTGTTAGACGAATAAGTGAAGATGTGACATTTGTTTCGGAATAATTGGTCAAATAATAATCAAGATAAAACGGTTTTCTGTTGAAAAGATAAATGTAATACGCTGATTTTAGGTGGCTCTATTTTTGTGTGTGGTGTTTTGGTAGATGTATTATTAATACAACAACGTGATAGTGTTTTCGAATTTTTATACCAAATTCTTTGAAAGTTAGAAAATAGTAGCACACTAATAAAATGCTAACAAATATTATAAATCATAATAAAATACTTGATGTAATATATTTTCAGATACATAATAGTTTTAAATATATATCAAATTCTACTCACTGCAGATAGTAAATACTAAATAGCTGAGTACATTTTTACTATAGAATTCGGTAAAGATGAGATTTATTTATTATATAAACGATTGTATAACATTTTTTTTCCTATTGTAACTTAACTGTATAACAATTTTTGATCAATATTAGTTTGTATATGTATTTTTTTTGTTCAACTGTTTGTAGATACATATATAGTACATTATAAACATGAACTAATTGATCCTAGCTGATGACAAGGTTTCTTTTTAGTTTAAAATACTAAGAAATTTGTATAACTGATCTCTCCGTTCCTAAATTATTTTGACATTTTTCACAGAGATTAAGAAATTTATATAATTGACTAATATATCTTTATTTAATGTATAATTAATTAAATAAAAATGATTTGAATAAAAATTTATTGGTTATTTAAAATGGTAAAAATTAAATTTATTGTATAAAATTACATTACGATTGTAGACATTTATTTTAAACAAAATAAAAGTCTAAAATTACATTTATTATGAAACAGAAAAAATAATATTTTTTCTCAAAAATGAGAAAATAGAGTAGACGGTTGGTTATAAACAATTCATCCAAAGTCATGCTTCTTTCTTTGGAATTTTCTGAATTGATACACTATAGTATTTGACCAAAAAAAAAATACACTATAGTATTTCATCCATTTGGATACATCCAAACTCTTGCCATTCGCATTTAAAGGCCTAGATATTATTTGTGCAACTCAAACTCTCAAGTCATCATCTAAATTCATTTCTTGAGTTGGAAAACTGAACAGTATTGAATATCCTACTGAACATCCACATGCATAAATGGATAAGATCCAGATGCAGAGTTAATATCTCACATGCCTTAAGGGTCATTTACATTTATACTCCCAGATAATTTAAACCACACTTTTAAACCAACAATTAGAATTAATTCAAAGCAATATTTTTGTGAATTATTTTATTTGTCCTTTTTCTTCCGCTAATGAATGACTTATGGTTACAACTAAAACAGTGGTTATAACTTTAACTCATAACTTATAAGAATAGTTATATACTTTTATTATTGTTACTATCAAGTCAGATAATTCTAAATAAGAATCTTTTGACTGCGTGACAAACTCAATACATACGTCGGCTTGGAATAGATAGCCATAACAATGTATATTAATTAATAGTACCTTATTTCGTTTTTTTTTTGGTCAAATAGTACCTTATTTCGTTTAAGTTTCAAAAATAAGAAAGAAAGCCATAACTATGTATCATTAATAGTTATATATATCCTATGCCTCTCTTGTATTCCATAGATAGCCATAACAAATTAACAATGTAGGTTGTTATATATATATGCTGCTATATTTATATATATGTATACGCTGCTATATTTAGTAGGCTATTGTTATAGATCATAAAAACTCAATACATACGTATACATATACTGGTGTAAGATCGACATCTCGAGATCCTCGTGATTTTGACTGCGTCCACGTCTAATTGATATTGAATTAAGAAGCACGTGGCTAGTTTTCGAGTGGAAAATTGGTACTTCTCATCGTTCGTTTAGGTATCATGTCGGTGTGGATAAGCTTTGAGTAGAAAGTTTTTTTTTTTTTTTTGAGTAGAAAGTTGAAACTTTGCATCTTGTACATGGCAGTTTTTAAAAAAAAAACACTGTTACTTCATCATAAAAAAAAATAGACAAGATCTATGAACAAAGACCTAACAAAAAGGTGACAAAGTCAAGGTGGAAATCTCACTGCAATGTATGATTGAAATCGATCTTCTTTAATCACGCTTTCAGCAATAATCTTAACTCCTTTTATATTCTGATGAGAGTGAAACTGAATATTCCAATCAAAAAAATCATGCAGCATAGATACAGATTTAGATAAAGAGAAGGCCAAATTGGTGGTTTAGAAATGGCACCAAACATACATGACCATCACTTGCAAAAATGATAGCATTGAGATGGAGACTTTTCATACTTTAAATGGCCGATCCAGCTTTCAAAAGATGCATCAAGCTTGCAATTTATTCCAGTGAAAGATCTTCTGCCATGCAATAATATTTTACCATCTCTGTTGTGGAGAATACAAGAGGCTCCACTTTAGCCAAGATAATTCTCTTTTCTTTCCAAGTCTATTGCTTTTTCTTTCTTTTCTAGTGCCTTAATTAGAAACCAATGGCCAGCTTCCTTATAGATTTGCTCTTATGAACGTTGGATCCCGAACAAATTTTCTTTCAAAAAAAAAAGGAATTTCTATTTTTTCAAAATTGACTACAGAATCGATAGACCACTTCTTATGATATTCTAAAGAATGAATTGATCTTTCCTTGTCTTTAAAACAGAAAAAAATGTTGGAATAGACAGAGGAAAAATCAAACCCATTTAGTGGCCGAGGGAAGTTGCTAGATGTCCAAGTTTGTTTTGCAATGGTACAGACGAAAATGACATGATTTAAAGATTCACCTTCCAGACCACAAATCTGATAATGACCATCAACTTTCATACCTCTAACAATGTGGTTGTCAAGAATAGGCATCGCTCCACTTATAACTTTTCATAGAAAATTTAATTTTTGGAGCAATTGTTAGAAACCACATGCAATCTTTAATTTCTATTTAAAGATGGCATAATCCCTCCAATGACAAAAGCTTCTTTCTTTGCTTCTCTTTCTCCAAACCAATTTGGATTTTACCAAGTACTCACGGGAACGAGTGCGATTCCCAATGTAAAAATCTGGTGAAGGATATCTGATTTGATCTTGAGGATGATCTTTATGTCTTACGGGTAGAAGATATCATCAAACATTCTTTGATTCCACAAATGAGAATTAGCCAACAAGAGATCGGTTACTCTGAGATTTAGATCAACGATGATATTCTTCATGAGTGGCATACGCATCCTTTCACCATCAACTATCCAAGGGTTGACCAAACATAAAGTGACATACCATCTCCAACAATGTGTCTCAAATGTTTTGCTAACAGTTCTCTGCCATATAAAATACTTCTCCATGCAAACGAAGGACGAGAGTTTAAAGATGCTGATAGAAAAGAATTTGCAGATAAGTATCTACTTTTCAGGAACCTCCTAAGGAGGGAAGATGGAGATGAAATAATTCTCCCATTTGTTTAGCCAGAGAACTTGATTAAAATTTTCAATGTCCTTAAAACCCATTCCACCAATTTCTTTTGGAACACAAGGTTTATCTCAACTAAGCCTATGAATTTTTCTTTTATCTTTTGTTGATCTCCACCATAAATTAGCCATAGCTAAGGTGAGGTTCTTGCAAGTCATTTTAGGTAACCTGAAACAACTCATAGCATGAATTGGCATCGCTAAAGCAAAAAACTTCAAGATTATCCCCTTCCCAGCTTGAGAAAGAAACTTAATGTACCAACCAGACATCCTACCATTCATCTTGTCCTGAATATAACTTAGTAGTTATACGTTAGAGCCACTAAAACACTCAGGGAGACCTAAATAAGTGTCAGCTCCTCCTTCTGAAAAGATCCCAAGCGACTGAATCTGCTCTTTCAAAGCCATATCAATATTTTTTCCAAACGTAAGAGACTACTTAGCAAGATTAATAATTTGCCATGTAGCTTCTTCATACTTGTTAAAGATCTCTTGAAAGATATGACACTGAGAAAGGTCAGTTTTACAGAGAAACAGACTATCGCCTACAAAAAATAAATGGTGAATAGATGGACCTTCATTGAAAAATTGAAAACCATTGAACAATCCATTGTCTGAAGCTTGATTGACTATATGAGAAAGACCTTCAGCACAAAAAGAACAAATAGTAACAGAGATATAGGATCACGCTGTCTTAGACCACGCTCTGGAGAAATGAAACCATGAGACTCGCTATTTATAAGAACTGAATACTTCACCGTAGAAACACATGCCATGATCCAGGTGAAATGAAATCCAAGAGATAATAGAAGAGCTTTCAAATAATTTCACTCCACTTTGCCAAAATATTTAGACATATCTGTCTTAGCTGCCATGAAGTTCTTTGAAACAAAATCATGAGTTTGGAGAGTGTGAATCGCTTCGTGTGCTAAGGTTATGTTGACTGATATTAGAGACAAATGCTGATTGTGACTGGAGAGACAATATCAGGAAAGAAATCTTTGAGCCTTGAAGCAAGAATCTTCGAGATTGTCTTGTACATCACGGAACAAAGTCTTATGGGCTGAAGATCAGACATCAAGGTAGCATATTTGTCTTCATGAGGATGAGACAAATATGAGTATAGTTCCATTCGGATGGCATGATACCAGAGTCAAGGAAATCAATAACTTCTTTTGTAAGTTGATCACCAACAGATTGCAATAAGACTAAAAGAAAAAAACCAGCCATCCCATCACAACCTGGTGCACTATCCGGTTTTATAGAGAAAACTGCTTCTTTAATCTCCTCAGGAGTAACCTTTCTAGTAAGTTGATTATTCATTCTGTTTGTGATTCTAGGAGGAAGATCTCTAAGTAACAGTAATATTTAGAGTGAGGATTTGAAAAGATCCTTAAAATACGGAGTTGCTACTTGACCTTTTTAGATGCTTCCGATCTTTACCATTCTTATCAATAAATTTGACAGTCTCATTCCTTGCTCTCGATATTTTGACAGAAGCATGAAACACCTTAGTATTTCTATCATAATAAAGGATCCAATAATCATCTTTACTTTTTTTGCTTTCAAAAGTTTTTCTTATCTCTATAAAGCCATCAATAGAGATCTCTTAAGGTTATCAATCCTGAGAAAAGAAGGATCCATTGACGATTGTTCTTACTCCAATTCCTCTTGAAGTTTGATTATCCTTTCCTAAGAGTCTGCTTTATTTTTTCACCGGCTAAGAGCTTTTCTACGGAACCTGAGTCAAAAAGACATTGAAATCTATTGAGAAGAATCAGTGAAACTCCATGCATGATGAATAGTTTCTTTGGCCATCGGTTTGTGGAGCATTCCCTTATCAAATCTTAAGAAAATCTATATGAATCTTCAGAAGACAAAAGCTTGATCAAAACAGGAGGATGATCAGATCTTTTCTTTGTTAGAAAAGCTTGATTTAATGCAGGAAATTGATGGCAGTTTATATATATAAATTTAAAGATAAAGTTTATTTGCCAAATAAATAAAATAAAAGAAATTAGATTTATAGAGAGATAATAGAGAAATAAGAAGAAAAAGTAGAAGAATTTTAGTTAATTAGTGAATTTTAAGTTTTTGTGTATAAAATAGAGATAATCTCAATTTTTCTAATATATTGATCTAGTTATCTATACTATTATTTATGAAGTGATTTTGCTTACTTGTCATGTTCTACATGATTTTAGCTAATTTTGCTTATTTGTCATATTTTTATTAAATTTAGGCTAAATTATCATTAATGTATTATTTGTTTTGAACTGAGTTACTAAATTATTAATTTAAAATAATAGCCTTGATGAATATTCTATATAAATAAAAACAAATTTTATTTTATTAATATTAAATTTATATGTTATATTAGCTTTTCTTATTTATCATATTTTTATTAGGTTTTAGACTTTTAGATAGGTTATTAATTTATTATTAGTTTCTAACTATTCACTAATTTATTTTAATGATATAAAGTTTATATTTTATATGCTATATTAAATAATTGATTACAAAATAATATTTTAGAATTATCAAAACAAAGATAATTATTCTATATATATTCTTTTTTTGTGCCTATCTGAAAACAATATTTTTATTATAAAAGTTAAAAAGAAAATTAAGATACAAAATAATTTATTATTAAATATTAGTCAACCAAAAAATATAAATATATTTTCTAAACTATCTCTAAGATATGAGTGTTTTAAAAAAACTTAACACAATAATAAGTATATATTTTGATTAAAAGTATTTGACATATATAAATATTTTGATGTTTGATTTAACTATTTAAAAACATAAATAATAATTTATTATGCTGGTTTTAAATTAATAAAACATAAACTAATAAGTATTTATAAGAAATTTATGTCTGCATGTGCGGGAAAAATACCTAGTTTTATAAATTATAATTTAGTGTAATATGCATTTTTTCATTTTTATAAGTTAATAAATATTAAATTATTTATTTTATTTATTTACTTTCTTTTATTCTATTTTACTTACTCTAATTCACACTTTTACTTTTTATCTGTATAGATTTCAATTTTAGTTACTCTGTTACTCTAATGCTTACCAATCACAACCTAAACATTCAGACCAAAAAAAATGCCCGAGTTAAAAAAAGTTATGTTACTTGCTAAAGTTTGGTCCCATGACAAGACATCTCTGAAAGGCTGAAACTTTTTTTTTTGTCAACTTCATGTCTCGTTAAATTTCAAAAGTTACATGATACACAACTTTGGATAAACGTTACAAGTACAAAGCAATATATACATGTACACACCCTACAAAAGGGTTTAACACGTGTCAGGTCAGAACCAAGCATCTCGAATTCTCTACTTCGCCGGCACTCTTTTTTTTTTTATACTTCGCCGGCACTCTTGACGGCCATCTCCGGTAACTCCGTCTCCAAGCCACCGATGCAAACTCATATAGCTTGTGAAATATCTTTCACCTCAAAGAAACTTTTTAACGTTTATTGGCATGTGCAAGTCAGTGCAAACTCATATAGCTTGAGTTCTTCATATGACAGTACGATTTCTTTTTTCCAACTTCACTGAACATTTAATCAGCTCCAAGATTTAATAAGAAAGTTTTTTTGCATACAAATTAGTAGTCAATTCTTCTAAATAAACCATTTTGTCATAAAAATTTTTTGAAGAAGAGAATGATCAAAATATTTTATTTAATAGTTAAAAAGTTCTTATATTCTAAAATACAAAAAATTATAAAAATATAAAAGAAACAAAAAAATATAAAAAGTTAGTTCCGAATTATATGTTTTTGATTCATTTTTTTATTAACTAAATTTTCGAAATTCTTTTTTTTTCAAATTTTCTTTTTAAAATTCAAAAATACTTTTTAAAATTATTTTAAAAATATTATTTTCAATTTTCAATATTTGTTTTTCATTTGATAAAGTTTTTAAAAAACTGTTTTAGGGTTATCCTAGAGTATTCTTCACCGATTTATTCAAGTAGCATTTATGAAAGTCTATAGAAATAAAAAAAAATTAGAATCGATAGAAAACAAACATACTAAAAGCTTACACTATATAGAACCCCTACAAGACCATTTTCTTTACATCAGAAAGGTTTCCAAGAATCATGAATCAATAAAAGATAAAACCAAAAAAAAAAAGACTTTCCGAAACTTAATAACCTCAACAAATCGAGCACTTGAACCGATCATGTCATCAAACGACTTCCGCAGCAAACTCAACAGGTTTGATCTACAAACAAACAGCTATTTCATTTGACTAATAAACCCGTGTGAGATTGAGAGTGGACCCGGCTTTGTTCTGGTGTCATGACAGTAGTATCACAAGAACCACAGACAGTAGAAAGATCACAAAACGTGTTACTCCTTCATTGTAGAGGCCTGAGATGATCAAAACGAGAATACACATTTCAGACTTGTCACTCATATACTTAACAGTTTTCCTCTAACGTACTGTGAGAGAGAGGATATTAACTTACCAGGTTGCGAGGAGGCTGCAGCAGGAAGAGCAGGCATTCTAACAGCTGCAAGAAAAAAAAGACTAAAAGTTAAACCACAAAATATATAAAATTGTGGAACCTAAATACAATAATAACCACGCACGTTTTTTACAGGTAGAGGCTGATGATTGAGAGGAAGAAGAAGAAGGCCATGGGGCAGGAATGTTGTCATTGAGATCACAAGTGAAGCTTATTCCCCCCGAGTCTTGATCGAATATTGCATCTGATGGTAAGCTTGGTAATAGACAACCTGATTCTTTTTAAACCAAATAAAAATAAGAAACAAATTCTTAACGTTAATTAAAAAAATAGATGAAAATTTAGGAAATTAAATTCACACCTTGGCTTCCAACTGTTTGTATCCAAAGCACATAAAAGTAAACAAACAACCAGGTTTAAATAAAGATTTATATTGAAAGAGAAAAATACAAAGTTGAGAGTAAAATAAAGTAAGAGGAACCTTGAAGAGAGAAGTCTTTGAGACTTATTTGACAAACGCTGAAGACATTCTTAGTGATGTTTAGCTTCCGTAGCTTTGTCCCCAGTGAGGTCGCGCAATCCATAGCTTGCAAATTAGTTATAAGCGCTTGCTTTTGCAGATGAGACACGTAACTCTCCATTGCAACGCAACAACCCGTTTGGTTACTAAGTTCGTTGCTGCAGTTACCACTGATGTCTCTCATGTCCGGAAAGACAAGAGGACACACTGTAAACATTAAGAACACATAAACAAATGTGACATGTCCCCACCAAAACTCAAAAAGTTAAAATTTACTTGTTTTTTTAACCTCTATTGATTTTGCAGTTTGCTAATCCTCTGAGAGTTTCCTTAGCTTGAGAAGGTTCAAGCTTAGTAGCTAACCAGCGTTGCACTATGTTCTTGCAGTCGTTGATCCTAACCGAGTTATCGGTCAAAGGCACAGATGCTTTCAGAGTTATATTAGCAGCTGCGTCGAGTATGGCGTTTTGGCAAGCCTGTTCGCAACACTCCTTCACAGGATCAACTTTCTCACAAGCCAAAAGAAGCTTTGATGTATCCACCGTGCGTTCAAACTCGTCGACGTCGATCACAGGGCAGGAAGAAGCAGTGAGGTTCGAGGAGTAAAGCGAACATATACTCCTAAGCCGACTAGAAGCGCCTTTGCCTATCAAGATTTGCTCTAAATCCAAGAGACAGTGCTTAGACTGGGTTCTGTTTAGGGAAAGCAGACCAGTTTCTTTGCTGGCTTTGGCGAGGATTATGGTGAGAGTAGCGTCTAGCTGAGGACAGCACATGACATTGGCTAAGAGTGGAGCAAAGACATTCCAACAGTTGTGTGAAGTTGTCTGAATCAAACCCTCGGAAGCAGTGAAATTAAGCGAGCAAAGCCCTGGAAAGAGAATCAACCACTTACACATACATAGATACCAAAAAGGCAAATAACAATAAGAGAGACCAAACAAGAACAAACCGGATAGTTTGGGAATGGTGGTGTTGTTGATGAATGGAACCATAGGAGAAGGTGCAATGAAGGGAAGAAATGGTTGAGGAGAAGTATCTGGTGATATCTCTGGTAACAGCTCGTCAGATGAACCTTTTAAACAAAAACAAAAGCAATCAGACCATCGCATCTATAAACCCTAATCTAAGTAACCTAAAAACACTATGAAGCTCATACATTTTCACCAGAAATTAGCAATGATTTCTACAGAAAAATAAACAAGCAGGTTGTTCCAAAACAAGTGGAATCTGATTCGAATCAGCTTAATTTCTCAGCAATAAATAAAAAAAGAAAGCGAACTTTATATGAAGGAATGAATTCAAGACGAGATAATAGCCCTTTCGGCTTCTACGTAGATAAATTAAAGAAGAGAAAAATAAAAACTCACATAGAGATAGCAGAAACATGAATTGAAGAACCACGAAGACGAAACCGAGCGCCTTTTGCGTCATTTTCTACCTTCCTCGAGCCCCGAAAGAAGCTTAAGTTTGAACTGGAAAAAAAGACAGATAGAGAGAAATTATGGACTATTCATAGTCTCTCTCAAAGCTTTGGAATTTGGACAACTGTGGACTTTTCTGAGATTATCTGTCTGTTTCCCAATCTTGGACTATAAAAAAAATAAGAAGAAGAGAAGTCGTTTCTGCGATTTCGACAAAACCTTGGCAGAGACACAAACAAAGAAGATGTAAAAACGCAGAAACAGCTGTCTTCGTTTTCACAGAGAGAGGAGAGAGGAGAGAGGGACCCCACAAGCAATGAACACTGTCTGTTGTGGAAGAAGAGAAGGGAGCGCTTCAGAGCATTTACTACTCTTCTCTCTCTTTCTTTCCATTAAATTCCTTTCCCACCTTTATCTCTCTCCCACATTTCCTCTAAAAATCTACTTAATTTTGGATTTTGATAACCAGAAATTTAAAATATATACCGGAAGTACAACCGTTGGTTGGAAAATTGGTTTGACCATTATTGATTAACCGGATTTGTATAGGGATACTTTTTGTGATGTTACAGAACTTTGACATGAAGCTTGAGAGGGAAAGGAAGGAAAGTACCAAAAGCTTGACTTTGTTTCTGCTGGCATTGAACCTGGGACGGTACGTGCTACTGAAAAGCCTAACATTCACATACCAGGTGTGTTTAAGTTTGCAGAGAGTTAAATAAAAAAGATGTCGGTTTAATGCATGTTCAAATGTCTAAAAAGAGATTACCGGAAGATTATGGCATGTTTACTTCTTTGCGACTTCCTTTTTGTGTTTTTGTTAAAGCAGGTTGATGGGGGATGTGAAGAATCCACCTCTAGTAGCTGGAACTAATGCAACTCATGTATCTAGTGCAAGTGCTGGTTCTGGATACTCTGCTTCTAGGAACACATCTTCTGAGACACTTTTCATTTAACCAGTAATCTAAGTATGTGGTTTGTCTCAATCATACATGGACATATACAACTCGTTTTGTTGCATTTCACTGGTTTACTGCAAACTTGTGTTATATTTGTTGAAATCTATTTTAGACTTTTGTAATCTTAGTTTGATGTGGACCTCACCCATTTTTATATGAAAAAATTGTAATCTTTAACGTTACTACGTTAGTGGCCTGGAGATATATGCTGCTGTGTTAATCTCGTAGCATACAGTATATTTGTTCAATGAGCCATGATTGTGATTCAAGGTTGGAGATGATGTTAAATTAAACCATATGACAGCATTGCATGATTATTAATTAACGAATATACCCCTGTTAGTTTACAAAAAAAAAAAAGAATATACCTATGTTCTCTTGAAGCTACTTGTAAGAAGATGAGAGGTTCAATCTTTAAAAGTGTTGCAGTAGCAATGAGACCAAGGTTCGAATGCCAGTATCCACGCCATTTTTTTAATTAACTTAGAAAAAGAAAAAGAAATTAATAAACGAGGAATCGATCCCAAATTGAAATTCATTAAGGGTTTATCGGTGGGTCCGAGTTAGTGTTTCGCGAGGAGAGTAATGGCTCCATGATTCAGGGCAAATACTCGATTACTGAGCGGTTCATCTTCTAACAAGTCATTTACTTGCATTGCCTCTATCATGCTAATGAACCTTGGGTGATTTCATTTCCTCGATTTTGAAATCAGATAAGATCTATTTCTTCGAAGGTAACTGCAGCTTTGTCATCATGTATTCGTTGATTCTCTATGGAAGAAGGTTGACCGAGTTTCAGAAATGGCGTCACTCAGTGAATCCTTGGCCAAACGTAATGTCTACTCTCTCCAACTCCTTCTCCTCTGCTTCTGCTGCTTCTGATGGTCGAAAAGGTAACACCTTTACCGTCGCTTACCTCGTCGACTCTTTGGGTTTCACCACCAAACACGCTGAATCAATCTGGAAGAAAATCAGCTCAGAGGCCAACAAGGGAGACCCAGACTCCGTTCTCAATCTTCTCAAGAGTCACGGCTTCAGAGACTCTCACATCTCAACCATCATCACAAACTACCCACGCCTCCTCGTACTAGACGCCGAGAAATCACTTTCTCCAAATCTCAACTTTCTCCACTCCAGAGGAGCTCCAACCTCCGAGCTCACCGAGATCCTCTCGAAAGTTCCTAAAATCTTGGGGATGAAAGGGGACAAAGCGGTCGGCAGATACTACGATTTCGTCAAAGACATCGTCGAAGCAGACAAGAGTTCCAACTACAAAATGTCGTGTCTTTCTCCTCTGCCGGAGGGTTCTAGGCAGGATAATATCATCAGGAACGTGTTGGTTCTGAGACGACTGGGGGTACCTCAGAAGCTTCTGTTCTCATTGCTCGTCTCCTGTTCTCATATCGTCAGTGGGAAAGAGAGATTCGAAGAATCGCTCAAGAAGGTTGTTGAGATGGGTTTCGATCCCAGGACCACGAGGTTTGTGGAAGCTCTACGCATTGTTTACCAGATTAGCGACAAGACGATAGAAGACAAGGTTAATCTCTACGAAAAGTTGGGTTTTGCTGTGGAAGACGTGTGGGAGATGTTCAAGAAGTATCCGTTTCTGCTGGCGATCTCTGAGAAGAATATTTTTAAATCGTTTGAGACGTTTATGCGCCTAGCGTTCACCAGAGACGAGTTTGTGAGGATGGTCAAGCACTGTCCTCAGACTCTTGGGTTGTCTTCAGAGTTGGTGAAGAAGAAGGCCGAGTTTCTCGTGAACAACATGATATGGACAAGAGAGGATGTGGTTGCAAACCCTGCGGCGTTTGGATACAGCTTGGAGAAGAGGATTGTCCCAAGGGGTAATGTGATCAAAGCTCTCATGTTGAAAGGAAATGGTATCCCTTCAGTTGGGTATGTTTTGGTTTGTACAGACGAAGTTTTCTTAAACAGGTATGTGAGGAAGCACGACGACAAGGAGCTTGTGGCTGAGTTGATGGCTAGCTTCACCGGAGATCGTGCCTCATAGATCATAAAGCCTGTCTAGGATTTTTGCTTTCATTTATGATTGGGAAAAAACACACTCAACATTAGACTTGTGTAATCTCAATTTCATCTGTACCATTTTTCTCTACAACCTTCAAACTTTAATTTTGTTCTCTCTTTTCTGATATATTTACTTGAGTCCCTCTTGTTTTCTAACATCACTAACTCACCTTATATCATGCCTGTGTGTGACCAAACTAATGCCATTCCAAGAAATGAACAGAGTGATTTAGATCTTTTTTTCTCATAGGCTGGCTCAAAAAAAAAGTAAACTGAACTACCATACATTATGGAAATTTTCTTCAGTATCATGAACTCACCAAGTCCATTTTACCTTTTAACCTCTTGATTGGTAATGGCATTTTTCTAAAGCAACCCAATCAACTCCAATGTGCCCAAGGTTTTTACATAAATAATAAAATAAATCAAAGTTCGTTTTAACATGTGTGCAGTTTTCAAAAACATCAAAACGGCACGCAAGGTATGACTAGTTATTAATGATGAAGGGCTTATCATCTGGTCATAAACCCCTAATTTCTATTTATTTTCATTTTCTCGGATTCGATCAGTCAGATCGCCGGAATCGTTTCATCACCGGTGGTTCTGTTTTCGGTAATTGCATTGCGTTGTCATCAAATGTATTCTCTGATACTCCATGGAAGAAGCTTGATCCAATTGCCGAAACGGCGTATCTTTAGTCTTTCAGTAACCCTTTTTCAAAACGCATCCACTTCCTTCTCCACCTCCCCAACTTCCCTCGCTGACGTGAGCCCTAGAGATAGTCGAAAAGGCAAGAACTTCACTGCATCTTACCTCGTCCGTTCACTTGGTTTATCCACAAAACTCGCCGAGTCGATCTCCAGAAGAGTCAGCTTCGATGACAAGACCAATCCCGATTCCGTTCTGAGTCTTTTCAGGAGCCACGGGTTCACAGATTCTCAGATCTCCGACATCGTTACCGACAACCCCCGATTGCTTTTACTAGACGCTGAGAAAACACTTTCTCCCAAGCTTGATTCCCTGCAGTCTAGAGGAAGAGGCGCTGATGAGCTCACTGAGATCGTTTCGAAAGTTCCGAGAATCTTGGACAAGAGAGAAGGCAGATCCATCAACCTCTACTACGACGTCGTCAAAGAGATTATTGAAGCGGATAAGATTCCCAAAGAGTCGTGTCCAGATGGTAGTAGTAGTAGGCGGGGGAACAAAATGAGAAACGTTTTGGTTTTGAGAGATTTAGGCATGCCTCAGAAGCTCTTCTTGCCTTTACTTATCTCCCTCGCCGAACCCATCTGCGGGAAACAGAGATTCGAAGTGTCTCTCAAGAAGGTCATTGACATGGGTTTCGATCCGACGACCTCGAAGTTCGTCACTGCTCTGCGCATGCTTTACCAGATGAGCGACGAGACGATTGAAGAGAAAGTTAATCTCTATAAAACGTTGGGGTTTGCTGTCGGAGATGTATGGGAGATGTTTAAGAAGTATCCGTTCTTTCTGGCTTACTCTGAGAAGAAGATAATGAGCTCGTTTGAGACGTTTCTAGGGCTAGGAGTGAGTAGAGAGGAGTTCACGGGGATGATCATGAGCAGTCCTCAGTGCATTGGGTTTTCCGCGGAGGCGGTGAGGAGAAAGACTGAGTTTCTAGTGGGGAAGATGAATTGGCCGCTTAAGGCTCTTGTTTCGCGCCCTCAGGTGTATAACTACAGCATGGAGAAAATGATTGTGCCGAGGAGTAACGTGATCGGAGCTCTCATGTCCAGAGGGTTGCTCAGAGATGGAGGAAGTGAACAACCCCCTCCGCTGCCGTCGGTTTTTGCGTGTAGAGAGCAGGCGTTTTTAAACAGGTATGTGCTCAAGGTAGATGACGAGGAGCTTGTGGCTGAGCTGATAGCTATCTTCAATTCAGAGACTGCTTCATAGATATTGATGACAATGGTAGGCCAAGACTATTGTATGTTCCTTTCATCTTTGAAGAATTTACAATCCAATCTCTTAGCGCAGAACAAAGTTTCAGAGAAGTTTCGTTTGCTCTGTCTGTGATGATCCTCATATCTTTTTAGACGATTTTAGTATATGTACTATTGCACTTTTCTTCATTGCCAAAGGTGTCAGTCAGATGAAGACTATATTTTACAAATTCTATTAAATATTATACTAACAAAAACTGATTAACAAGAAGAATGGTCACGTTGGTGTTTCCTTTGTAAGTTGTGATCTAATGATGATATTGCATCCATATTCTAGAATGGATGCAATATCGCTAAAAATATATCTACTGACTCAACCAATGGGCAAAAATATATCTTTTCTTTTTTCTTAAAAATCCATATTCTAGAAAAACATTTTATTTTAAAAAGATACAATTTTTTTTAATGTATTATTTAATAAAAAATTGTATATTTCAAAAAAAATAATGTTTGTTAGATTTTTATTCGCTAAAAATTATGGAAATTTGTTGCCCAAAAAAAAGTTATGGAAATTTGGTATTCATAAAAACAATACATTTACAATCAAATTTTAATATGTTTTTTAATATATGTGAAAAATTTAAATATGTATTTTTTTTTAAATGGAGAAAATATAGTATTTGGCAGTTGTCATAACTTTCAAACAATATTAATTTTTTTTAGAATAAAAATATTATTTATTATAAAACTAAATTAAAATTAAAAGAAAAAATAAATAAATTGATACAGAGGGATTATGTAGGTGAATCTTAAATCAAGTAATTTATAGCATCCCAAATATCCAGAATTTTGAGACGCACATCCAGCAACTACATCTGGCTACAAATTCTAAAAGAAAAAAACGAACAGCGTCCAGACTCATGCAGCCAGATTTAGCAGGCAAGCTACACAAAACGTACATGACCATAATCGGTGGACACAGAGCGGATATCCGGAATTTTAATGATATCTGTGATCCGATTTATCTCGTACGAATAATCGATTTTTGATCCGATCCGTGATGTTTTGGATATTCGATGTTACGGATATCGGGAAAATTAGTATATTTTACAGGATATCCGATTTTGATCCGGTAAAAAATAATAAAAATAATAAAAATTCATTTTTTCAAATAAATTAAAGAAAAAATTTAATATAAATAATAATATTTCATTACAAATTATTTTAAAACTAGGTACTTTAAAAAAATTAATGACCAAATAATTAATTTAGTGGATAATATAACTAAACATCTATATAGATATATTAAATTGTATACAATTTTATATATGCATATGTACATTACAGATCAGATCGGATCAGATATTCATTTTTTTAAAAATAGGTATTTGTGATTTGCTCTTTGTTTGACGGATATTGAATTTTTTAGTATTTGTTTTGATTCTTAAAATTACGGATATTCGGATTTTTTGAATCGAATCGAAACGAATAACATTTGGAGTCAAATTTATGGCCATGTATCAATTTATTGGTTTTTATTTTTTTTTTATTTTGTTTTATAATCTGGTTAATAGCTTATGGCCATGTTAGTTTCTGTAGTTAGATGCAGCAAGCATCTAGATGTAATATTTAAAAGCCCTATTTAAAATCTGGATGTTGTATCCTATTGACAAAAAAAGGATGTTGTATCCAAATAGGTGAATCTTAAAGTTTGGAAAATGAGCCTTAATAAGCTTTTTTTTTTTGAGCAACTGAGCTTTAATAAGCTCATTTGCATTATAAACCCTATTTCAGGAAAATTCTTTAGGGTGTCAATCTGTTGACGTGGCATTACGAGAAAATTGCAATGTCTCTGTATATCCAACGGTACACATTAATAAATGTTAACCGAACGGTCATCAAGGGCTCAAAGAGGGATGAAAGTCTTGGTAGAGATGTCAAATGGGCGGGCTATAAATGGGAGGTCCGTGTCCAAATTGATATGGTCTGAAATGGACATGCCCATTTTGACCCGGTAACTAAATTTTGTCCACATGGACGAACCCAATTATAACCAGGACAATATTAGGTTTATCCACTTGGACAATGGACCGCCCAAAAATCTAAAATATCTAGGTTTAGCAAATTGGAAAAAACACAATATTTTTTTTTCATTTTCCTTCCTGAAGCCTGAAAGTTTGATTTCTAACTGTTTATTTGTGATTTTTGTTATGGAAAAACATAATTTTCCGCTAAAACCGAAAAAACGTAATTTTTCCGTTGAAATCGAAAAAACGTAATTTTTCATTAAAACCGGAAAAACATAGTTGCCCGCCAAAACCGGAAAAATGTAATTTCCTGCCAAGACCGAAAAATACAATTTTCCGCCAAAACCGAAAAATGCAATTTCTGCCAAAACCGAAAAACCCAATTTCTCGTCAAAATCAAAAACGCAATTTCCCGTCAATATCGAAAAACGTAATTTCTCGCCAAAACCAAAAACGTAATTTTCCGCAAAAATTGAAAAACACAATTTTCCGCCGAAACCGAAAAATACAATTTCTCGCAAAAACCGAAAATGCAATTTTCTACCAAAATAGAAAAACACAATTTCCCGCAAAAATCGAAAAAAATGAAAATTATATTGTTTACATTAAATGAGTGTATGGGTCCAATGGACAGCCCAACAAATCATGGTCTTATTTGGTTATGGTCTCATTTGGACATGGTTCTATTTGGGCTTCGACCAAAAATGTCCAACAAAAAAATGAAGCCCATTCGGACACGCCCAAACCCGCCCGACCCGCCCAGTTGACATCTCTAAGTCTTGGGTCAACAATTATAACCCCTAAAGTAATTTTTGGCGCTAATCTTTCCCCCCACTCTCGATTCGCTGAGCTCAAAAACACCCTTTCACTCCCATCTTCTCTTCAATCTACACTCGAAAAATGCAGCGCCAAAAATCGATTCTCTCTTTCTTCCAGAAACCGTCGCCAGCGACTCAGGGTCCAGTCTCTGCCGATCCTGCTCGCGGCGGAGGAGGAGGTTTACGATCCACCGCGAAGGAAGGAGGTATCAACAGCGACGCTTCGGTACGCTCCTCCGTGGAGAGAAATGTGCCGAAACCTGTGGATGATGATGATGTTAGAGGAGTGGATACTCCGCCGGAGAAAGTTCCTCGTCGCGTCTTGCCGTCTAACTTCAAGGCGGCGGCTGAATCCGCCGGTGGTGGTGGTGGTGCTTCGTCTCTCTTCTCCAGTATCATGCATAAGTTTGTGAAAGACGATGTTCCTCCTCAATGTTCTGGAGAGAGGTACTATCTTCGTTCCTCTTGATTTCGAATCATTACCTAAAATTAGGTCTAGCCTCAAATTTACTGAGTCGATTCGATTTGATCCGTTAATTGCTCTATGTGGCGATGCTCAGTACTGCCTTGTATCATTGTTTTGGAAATTTTCAGGAACGTTGCTGCTCCGCTTCGTGATTCTCCTGAACGTCGTTTGAATAATGCTCAACCTCAAGATAGAGACCGTATTTTCAGCGTCACTGGGATAGATAATCTAAGATCAGTAGAAGATGAGGATGTTCTTGGCCCAGATACACCAGGGACGCGTCCGAGTGTTCCTCGTTTGAAGCGAGTTCTGGAGGATGATGGGAGGGCTTTTACTGAGAATAAGGTCTCTCTATTTGATTCTAACAAAAGGATGAAACTGTTTGAGGATCGAATCTGTGGAGAGAAAAAACAAGTAAACGAAGGGACCAAATTTGAATGGCTTGAGCCTTCTCGGATCAGGGATGCCAATAGAAGGCGGCCTGACGATCCCCTTTACGATAGAAAGACCCTCTACATACCAGCTGACGTTTTCAAAAAAATGTCTGCGTCGCAGAAGCAGTATTGGAGTGTCAAGAGTGAGTATATGGATGTTGTGCTTTTCTTTAAAGTGGTGAGTGAATCTCAATCTAGTGCTGCTAAATTTATTTCCTTATTGCGATTGGCTGGCTTAGATCTGCATTGTTTATGTTCTTCTCAGGGGAAATTTTACGAGCTGTATGAGCTGGATGCAGAATTAGGTCACAAGGAGCTTGACTGGAAGATGACCATGAGCGGTGTGGGAAAATGCAGACAGGTATATTGTTTGAAACAACTAGCCTGCTTGATTCATTGCTTTCACTAAGTCTATAGATTTGATGTCCTCTTTTTCTAACAGGTTGGTATCTCTGAAAGTGGGATAGATGATGCAGTGCAAAAGCTATTAGCTCGTGGGTAAGGGAATGCCATACTTTATTGTTTTTCTTTGCTACCACTTTGGTTAGGAGTTAAACAAATGGAGATCACATCAGTCATTATCAGCATGGAGGGTTTCAAACCTTCCGTTGAAACTTTATTACTCATACATGTTTTCAATAGGAACTAACATACAGATTTATATGTTTCCTTCTCCACGACTTTTGTATTTTGACACATTCGTTGTTTCTTTTGAAGATATAAAGTTGGAAGAATCGAGCAGTTAGAAACATCTGACCAGACAAAAGCCAGAGGTGCAAATACTGTAAGTTGTCTTGGGAACATGTCAACAAGGTTGCAGACTGTTCTTGATTATTTTATTTGTCCCCACACTAGTTTCAAACTACGTTAAATCCTGTGGCTGTTCTGATCTGATTGTCAGATAATACCGAGGAAGCTAGTTCAAGTGTTAACCCCATCAACAGCAAGCGAGGGTAACCTAGGGCCTGATCCCGTCCATCTACTTGCTATAAAAGAGGTTTGTTATTTGCTTAGACAAGTAAAACTGATTCAAGTATTCAAAAGTTACACTTTTCTTTAGCAACCTTTCTTCCAGCAGTAATACTTCGGGATTAGAATGCCAACATTTGCTGGTTAGTTTTATTTGCTAGAGAATTGCCTTGCAATATATTTTAACCGAACTGCAGAATAAGTCTCTGTTTGATATCCTCTGAATTTTAAAAATTGTCAGTCCGTTTAGCTGGATCCCATTTTTACAATGATTATACTGTCGAATTGCATGTCAAGGAATCTCAATCCTTGTTAATGCATTCCTTCTTTTTCACAGTGACCACTGTTTGTGTTATGTTTGTCTCTATGCTGGAGAAAATGATAGCTGATCTAAGCCCTATATTAGTCCTGATATTTTAATGCAAAAATTGATTTGAATAGTTCTTTTAGAATAATAGCTTAGGGATTAGCTTTTGTTTACATTGCATAATGAATTGATGACAATTTTGCTTCTGAACTTTTGCTTTAGGTCAAAATGGAGCTAGAAAAGGGTTCAACTGTATATGGATTTGCTTTCGTTGACTGCGCTGCCTTGAGGTTTTGGGTTGGGTCCATCAGTGATGATGCTTCATGTGCTGCTCTTGGAGCTTTATTGATGCAGGTATGCAAGTTTTTTCCGTAACCTGTATCTGCTATGTGACTTTGTGCCCATATTATTCGTTTGCAGGAATGTATTCTAAATTACCTTCTGGTGTTTTTTTTTCTAGGTTTCTCCAAAAGAAGTGATATATGACAGTAAAGGTAAACTTCTTTTACACCCAATGGTTTGTCAAACTGAAGTTAGGTAGTTGAGACTGCTTAAGTTCAAGTGTGTTAATGTAGGGGATAATGCAGGGCTATCAAGAGAGGCCCAACAGGCTCTAAGGAAATATACATTGACAGGTACAATTTCAGTAGGCAACCTGACTGAAAATTTAGGAAAATACGTTTAAGAATTCTAACGAGATCATCATGTAGACAGATATGCATGACAATTTGTCTTGTTATTGCTTCTTAGGCAATGATAGATCTCTTAAACATTTCTGGCGTCGATTATGTCAATGTATTGTTTCTATAGGGTCTACGGCGGTACAACTGAATCCACTACCACAAGAAATGGGGGATGCAGATGCTTGTGGAGTGAGAAATATGATAGAATCCAGTGGATACTTCAGAGGTTCTTCTGAATCGTGGAAATCTGCTGTTGATGGTCTAACTGAATCTGGAATTGCTCTTAGTGCTCTTGGAGAGCTAGTCAATCATCTTTCTAGGCTAAAGGTGGGCTAGCTTGTTTTTTTTTCCGCTTTTGACAAGTTAAGCAAAGGAAACCTTCTTAACTTACTGGTTATTCTTTCTTCTTGCAGCTAGAAGATGTACTTAAGAATGGGGATATTCATCCCTACAAAGTTTACAGCGGTTGTCTAAGAATTGATGGCCAGACGATGGTAAATCTGGAGATATTCAACAATAGCTGTGATGGTGGTCATTCAGGCAAGTACATGTTTTTTTTATAGGTTCAAATAGAGCGTAGACACAGGAGTTGGTATCCATATGCTAAAACTTGGTACATATCTTGGTAGTAATTATCTAATTTTTATTTGTTCTCCAGGGACCTTGTACAAATTTCTTGATAACTGTGTTAGTCCGACTGGTAAGCGGCTGTTAAGGAATTGGATCTGCCATCCCCTCAAAGATATAGGAATTATCAATAAAAGACTCGATGTGGTCGAAGAATTCACGGCAAACTCAGAAATTATGCAAATCACTGGCCAGTATCTCCATAAACTTCCAGACTTAGAAAGACTGCTCGGACGCATTAAGTCTACCGTTCAGTCATCAGCCTATCTTTTGCCTGCTCTCCTTGGGAAAAAAGTGCTGAAACAACGAGTAAGAAACAAACACCCTCTTTCTGAACAGTGCCTTGTATGGTTCGTATAGGTCTTAAGCATTGCTGTTCTGTCTATGATTGTTCTCCATCTGTATGGTTTTATCCATCACATTTCTCTAAATATATTGCACTGCAGGTTAAATCATTTGGGCAACTTGTGAAAGGGTTCAGAAGTGGAATTGATCTTTTGTTGGCTGTACAGAAGGAACCGAATATGATTAGACTGCTTTGTAAGCTCTGTAAGCTTCCTATATTAGTGGGGAAAAGCGGGCTTGAGTTATTCCTTTCTCAATTTGAAGCAGCCATAGATAGTGACTTTTCAGATTATCAGGTGCCCATTGCAAATTCACACTTGTTATGTCACTGCTCAAAGATATGGTCTGTTATATAGTTTGATATGTATCTAACTATAACTTATTATTCTTGTACTAGAACCATGATGTGACAGAGGATAATGCGGAAACTCTCACAATACTCATTGATCTATTTATAGAAAAAGCCAAAGAGTGGTCTGAGGTCATTCACACCATTAGCTGCCTCGATGTCCTGAGATCCTTTGCAATCTCTGCAAGTCTCTCTGCTGGAAGCATGGCCAGGCCTGTTATTTTCCCTGAATCGAAAAGTACAATTCAGAATCAAGAAACAAATGGTCCAATTCTTAAAATTCAAGGGCTATGGCATCCATTTGCAGTTGCAGCTGATGGTCAACTTCCTGTTCCAAATGATCTTCTCCTTGGTGAGGCTAGAAGCAGCAGTGTTCATCCTCGGTCGTTGTTACTAACAGGACCAAACATGGGTGGAAAATCAACTCTTCTTCGTGCAACATGTCTTGCTGTTATCTTTGCTCAGGTTTGTATAACACTCGTTACATATAAATCACTGCTTTCTCAACATATATCAACAGTTTCTTTTCTTTATCTCTATTTGCAGCTTGGTTGTTACGTGCCTTGTGAGACATGTGAACTCTCTCTCGTAGATACTATCTTCACAAGGCTTGGCGCATCTGATAGAATCATGACAGGAGAGAGTAAGTTTGTTTTTTTTTTGGTATCAAGTTACATGTTTCTCACAAAACCAGTTCTGTCTGATTGGTAAAGCCGGTTTTTTTCATTTATAGGCACCTTCTTGGTAGAATGCACTGAGGCGGCGTCAGTTCTTCAAAACGCAACTCAGGATTCACTAGTAATCCTTGACGAACTGGGCAGAGGAACTAGTACTTTCGATGGCTACGCCATTGCATATTCTGTAAGTCTTTCTTCTCCTTCAACCAGTATTCATTGATCAATTCGTAGATTACTTATTGATTTGTATACAGGTTTTCCGTCACATGGTAGAGAGAGTCAAGTGCAGGATGCTCTTTGCAACGCATTACCATCCTCTCACCAAGGAGTTCTCGTCCCACCCGCGTGTCACCTTGAAACACATGGCTTGCGCATTCAAATCAAGATCCGACCAAGAACCAGGTGGCTGCGACCAAGACTTAGTTTTCTTATACCGTCTAGCTGAGGGAGCTTGTCCTGAGAGCTATGGGCTTCAAGTAGCACTCATGGCGGGAATACCAAAGCAAGTCGTTGAGACAGCATCGGTGGCGGCTCAAGCCATGAAGAGATCGATTGGAGAAAACTTCAAGTCAAGTGAGCTAAGGTCTGAGTTCTCAAGTCTGCACGAAGAATGGCTCAAGACATTGGTGGGTATCTCTCAAGTCGTCGACAACGACAAGGCCATGTTTGAGGAGGAGGATGTCTCTGACATGTTGATTTGCTTATGGCATGAGATCAGATCTTCTTGCTCTGTTGCCCAAGTAAAGGCGATGAGATAATTCTCTCTTTTCTTGTTGCTTCTCTGATGTTTAGCCTTCTGGAAAATGGATATATCAAATTTGTTTTCTCGGTCCGGTGTTTCTGTGAGCAAACCAGACAAGACCGAACTGATGGAAGTACATTTAATACTATGGTGTACAAATTTCAGAAAATTAAGGTCATTGAGAACTGCAAACGTAACGGTATTTCTTTCCTCACTCTCTCGTCTCTCTAGAATCCATGTTTGAGAGAGCGAGAGAGAGAGATACGTTTTCTCGTTTTCTTTTCGATCTAGATCGAAATTTGAGTTATTCAGCTTAACCCGATTGTAACTGTTTGGTTGACAAAGACTGGATTATTTTTTGAAGGTTTTTCTTTTCTCTTTCTTAAGAGCAAGCTTTTCCAAATATACATGCAATGCTGGAGTGGCTAGGATCTAATGGTGATATTAGGCCTGGTAAAAAAAAAACCCGAATCGAAGAACTGAACCGAAATATCCAAACTGGAACCGAAGAACCGAACCGGAACCGAACCAAGAGCTCTCAAATATCCGAATGGTTCCTATATTTCTATAACCGAACTAGAACCAGATAAGAATCGAACGAGTATCTGAATATATAAAATATTAATTATATTTACATATAAAATACATACTTATATATATATATATATATAAATATATTTAATATTAAAAGAATCCAAAACTATTTAAAGATAACTAAATTATCATAAAATATCTGAACTATTTGAACTACCTAAAAAAATCTGAAAGTATCTAAATAGGTTTATCTGAAATATCCAAAGTAATCCGAAATATCTGATTTTTTTAATCTAAATTTTCCTAATTATTTTTTAACTTTCAATTATTTACAATTTGATCCTAAAAGTTGCTGATTTGCACAGTTGCTTTTCAATTTGGTTCTACGCTTCTAATTGTGCAATATAATCTTTACTTTTCGAAGATTAGTATGCAAATTCAATCTAATCTAAAATAAAAAGCCAAAAACATGAAATAATTAATATCATTTAAATATTAGCCATACATATACGATTCATGTATGTTCATATGTACATGAACCAATGTACACAAAAGTTTTAGCATCCACATGTACAAGAATAGACATGTACACCAATTAATTTGTGTAACAATTCACATATAAACCTGATAAATTTGTTAGATATATTTGCAATCTACGATATATGCACGATATAAAATAGTCAAGGTGTATACATATTTTTTTGATAATGAACAACTATTCAAGGTGTACACATAGTTTTTACTCTTGATAGATGTGTATGTCGACGATCTGTTTATCACCGGAACAAGTGAGAAGATCATTCAAGCTTTTAGAAATGAGATGGCCTCGAAGTTTGACATGAGTGACCTTGGTAAGCTGAGTTACTATCTTGGTATCGAAGTATGTCAAGAAGAAGGATGTGTAACTCTGAATCAACGACAGTATGCATTAAAAGTCTTAGAAGAAAGTGGAATGAAGAACTGTAATATGTCGCATATGCCGACGAAGAATGGCCTAAAGCTGGCCAAATCAGTTGATGAAAAGGACGTTGATGCTACCAGATACTGGAGAAATGTTGGTTCCATGAGATATCTTCTTCATAGTAGACCGAATCTTACATATACAGGTGGAGTCCTGAGTCGGTATATGTAGAGTCCAAAGGTGTCACATGAAGCTGCAATGAAGCATTGTCTTAGATATCTACAAGGGGGGACATCACTCGGACTCGTCTTTACACGAGCAACACCGAAGGCTCCAAAACTCATTGGCTATAGCGATAGTAGCCATAGTGTTGATCCAGATGCTAGAAAAAGCATTGCAGGCCATATCTTTTACATCGGAGATAGCTTGATTACATGGTGTTTTGAAAAACAAGACACGGTTGCGCTTTCAAGTTGTGAGGCAGAGTTTATGGCTGGAACTGAGGCTTCAAAACAGACTATATGTTTGCAAGAGTTCGTAAGAGAGGTCACTGAGCAACCCATCGAGAAAGTAGTAGTCAAAATCGATAAGCAGTTGCAATTGCTCTTACATGGAATCCAATATTCCATGGTAGACGCAAACACATACATTCAAGATATTATTTTATAAGGGAGTGTGTGGAAAAATGACAAGTTAATAAGTTATTGAGTATGTTTCACGTGATCAATAAAAGGCTGACATTTTAACTAAAGTTCTAGGAAGAATAAAGTTCAAGAAATGAGAAATCTAATTGGAATACAAGACTTATCGAAGAAGAATTTCAAGTTTAAAGAGAGAATATTGCATTAAGCTTAAAATAAAAGAAAGTTTAAAATACAAAATCAATGACCTAATCCTACGAGTTATGGAAATTAAGATTCATAATGCATTTAAGAATTATCTAAATATGCTACCTATTAGGATTAAGAATTATTAATCTCTATATAAAGATATATTATATAAGCTTGTTATATAACTTGAGAGTTTAGAAATTGAAAGCTTAAATTTTGAGTGAATTTATTAAACACTAAAAAAGAGTTATTCGTTATACAATCTTATTCTATGAATTGTTGATATCTACACGTCAAAATAGTTAATGCATTTACGCGTCCAAACAAAAGTAGTTTATGTTTTTTCAGTCCAGATAACATTTTTAATACCAAAAGGTAAAGATTCGTTTTCACATGTATATATTTATTTATATGAATATTGATTTTTCCTAAAAGATGTTAAATATATCGACAGTGAATACAAATACAGCCATTGTTGAAAAGGCCATAAATGTTTAGATGTGTCAAATACGAGCCTAATAAAATCGGTGGTTGGATGTCAATTAAGAACCATATATAGGCCTAATCCATTTCTCTTCTCACTTTATATATACGCACAAAAAATATCAAACTTCTTGTCTCATCTCTAAAATCACTAGTTAAAGTATGGTCGTTAACCAGAAGATATCCGGTCTCGCAGCCGTTATGAACGCCAAGATCATCGGTTCTGGTGAGAGGTCAATGGTCTTGGCACACGGATATGGAGGCGACCAGTCGGTTTGGGATAAGATAATTCCGGTCTTGTCCCAATCTTTTAAAGTTTTGGTCTTTGACTGGCCTTTTTCCGGAGCCATCGAAGACCAAACTCTTTATGACTCATCGAAGTATAACTCCTTTGATGCCTTCTCTGACGATCTTATTGCTCTTATGGAGGAGTTGAAGTTTGGTCCCGTTGCGTTCATAGGCCATTCCATGTCTGGTATGATCGGTTGTGCTGCTTCTATAAAGAGACCCGACTTGTTTACAAATCTTGTTCTTATTGCTGCTTCTCCCAGGTACGCTCACTCTTAGTACAACTAATAATTAGCGCTTCTCCTTAATAATAATTAAAAGTGAAAACATGTTTGTAGAAGCAAGGGAAGAAAATCAAAGACATGTTTAAATGAGCACTTCTCCTTAATTATAATTAAATGTGAAAACATGTCTGTTGAAGCAAGAAAATCGAGAAAATTGAAGACATGTGTAAACTAGTTTTGTGCTTTATATAACATCGTGTGTGTGTCTGTACACAAAAAAGGAAAGAAAAATAGATGCGTATATATGTATCTGTAAATGAGAGTAGAAAGATGATCGAAAGAGAGATATAAGTACATGCAATCAAAATTTAAAAGACTATACCATCTCATCTCGTACAGTATTCTTGATAAATACATGTTTCATGAAATACGATAAAATATTATGCTTTGCGATAATATTCTGTATTAGCTGATAATTAATGGATTTTACGTGGATGGTATCTGCATCTGCTGTCATGTAAGTATGTAGCTATTGCGACTTCTTGAACATGTGGTCAGGGTCAGCTCTAGCTTGTTACATGGATATGACATATTATCACACCTTGCTTTTTCTTTGTAGCCTATATATGCCTGGCCACATAATCATGTACTAGATTTTGACCCGCACGCCCGTGCGGGTATATATTTTAAAAAATATATTACTATTTATTTTTCATGTAAATATTAAAGCTGGATAGAAAATCCAAATCTGAAGAACCGAGCCGATCATGATTCGAAAGAGTAATATCAAATCTGAACCAAAACTGATTAAATATCTAAATTATTCAAAATTTTGATATTTAGACAACCGAAACCATAACCAATTCGAATCGAAGTATTTTGGATATCAAAATGTATCCGAAAAAATTATATACTTATATATATTAATTATTTTTAGTTTTAATGTATATAAAAACATCTAGAGTATATATGATACTTTTTGGTTGGTTTAAATACTTGGAAATATAAATATATAAAAATAGTCAAATATAAATATCTAACATGGTGGAAGTACACTCAAAGCACCAAAAATATTTTAAAAATATCGATTTTTAATCCAAAATTTAAACCAAACCAATTTATATGTTAAGCTTAGATATTCTGACATATGTTATTAGGATTTATATACAATATATTGTTTTATTTATAGATTTTATTCAAATTATATAATGAATTTTAAAAAATAATTTAAATTGGTTTTTCGAACCCGAATTGAACCCGCAAAGATCTGAATATAATTCGAACTGAAATTTAAAAATATCTGAATGTGGTTGAAATCTTTGATCCCAGAAACCCAAAACTCAAACAGATCCGAAACCAACCCGAATGGATACATGAACGCCCAACCCTAGTCATAATTCGAACTGAATTTTAGAAATATATGAATGGGGCTAAAATCTTTGACTCCAGAAACCCGAAACCCAAACAGATCCGAAATGAACCGGAGTGGATACCTGAACGCCTAGCCCTAATCACTATTATGTATCATATATATGTCATCGTATAATTAATTGTATTTGTCCATCATATAAGTAATCATATAATTAATTGTGTTTTATATGTACCATCTTATAAATAATTACATATATATATATATATATATATATATATTCTTAAAGTTTAATGTGAAATATAAAAACCATAATTTAAGTTGATATATGAAATTAATTTTTTTTGTTGTATTTTTCTTATATATATTGAAAATATTTTTTAATAATGGTTATTCGAAAATATTTTAGTAAAAATAAATAGTGGTACTACATAATTAATAGTATAGATAAAATTCATATCCATTTGTATAACCGAATTTATGCAAACAAATTATTAAACATTGGCATATACAATACACTATATAATGTATTGTCCAAAGTGCATATACATTGTAATTTTTTTTAGTTTATACATTGTATTAATTTAGATGAAATGGCAATGAAGAGTGTTTGTTTTAATAAAAGTGGATTTAGTGTCAATCGAAAAGAAGAAGAGAAATAAGATTAATGGGTTATATTAGGCGAATGACTAATGTATTAAGTTATGGCCCATTAATAAGTTAAGTTAATAATGGTCACGTTAGACAAATCGTGTGAAACTAATAATGATTAACCTAATGGCATTCAGTGGTAATTATTATGGAAAAATCAGGGTCAAGTACTAAATGTACTTCAGTTTTAATAGTTTAGATGTATCGTAGATTCATATAAAGAAACCAATCATATAAAAGACTGTAGATTTTGACCACAAAAGAAAAATACAACTGTAGATATTATGTATCAATATTACGTGGACCACTTAGCTTTAAACGGTCTACTCGGGCAAAGAAAATTATTGCATCGGATTAAATTACTTGAATGATCAAATATTAGTAACAAAAGCAAAAGTACAGAATACCAACGACTTTTAAAAAAGAAACTATACCAAAAATATCTGCTAAAGGATGAATTATTAATTTTTGATTGATATGATTATATACTCATTATGGTAATAGCCATGTAGGTGGAAAAGTCGGCCACAAATTATTGCAGCAGTTTATAAAGTTTGATTAAATATATGACTAATGCAACGTACTTATAAAACTTTAATTAGATGATCAAATAGTAATGTTACTAGTTATTAGATTGAAGTGGAAATTATTTAAGTGTATTGTAACCCAGACAAATTATCTATAGGTACATTAACAGCGAGGATTACAAAGGAGGGTTTGAGCCAGAAGACATTGACGCGATCATCTCCAACATTGCCTCCAACTACGAGGCTTGGGTGGTTGCTTTCGCCCCCACAGTGGTTGATTCAAGAGACTCTCTCTCAGTCCAATGGTTGGAGAAGTGTCTTAAGAAGATGAAGCCCGAGACGGCTCTTGCCTTAGGTAAGATAGTGTTTGGCAGCGACGAGAGAGAGCTTTTGGGCAAAGTGTCAGTTCCTTGCCACATCATACAGTCTGGAAACGACGTTGTAGTTCCTGTCTCCGTTGCCTACTTCATGCAAGAGAATATCAAAGGGAATTCCACGGTAGAGATCATTGAGAACTCGATTGGGCATTTCCCACAAATGACGTCACATCTGGAGCTTCTACGAGTCATGAGACGCCTCCTCGAGTTTTGAGGCTTGAATATAATAAACAGCTTTACATGCGTCGATATTTTTCTCGTCTACAATATTCTGCTAAGATAACGAAGTGGGTCATAAGTATCATATATATATATATTTGTAATGTGAATGTGTATTTAATTGGCAGCACAGAGTAATTTAGTTTACATTTTAGTTGAATAAAAAGATGGATCAGATAGTGGAAGTGGTAAAGTAAATTGCTACATTTCTTCGTTGGTTTAAACTGAATCTGTTCTTTTTAGAGTGTTGTCGATCGGTTTACTTCTTAGGAAAGGCGCGAAAGAAAAAAAAATGTTTTTTAGAAAAATCAGTATACATGTATCAAATAGAGATCGTAGTTCAGTTAGACTTGAGACATCCTCAAATCTTTACACTTCGAAAACAAGGAATCCCAAAAAACATGAAATCTCTCTTCATTAGTTTAGAGGGAGGGTGTACCATAACCTAAAGGACATGAAACGTGTTGTTTTATTGTTTTCCCATTCCAATTTCCTGGGTGGTGATATATCATAGTTTTTGCTACTTTAAAACCATGGTATAACTTAAATATGAAATATTTTTCTCTCCAAAAAGAAACTTCAAAATTTCAAATTTCAAATTTTGAATAGTGAAACTTCAAATATAGAGTGTCACTACTCAAAACTTTAAATTTGAAATTTCATATTTTTCATTGCATTTTTGTCTTTACATTACATATTATATTTATGATTCTTAAGTATTTTGTTATTTAATCTTTTTAATCCTTCACAATTTTATAACTAATAAATATTTCAAATTTTCTTTTATAATTTTTAATTTTTAAAAATATTAGAAAAGAAACTTAACAATTATTAGAAAAGAAACTTAACAGATGCACTAATTGATTACATGTGGAAGTATTACGAAAATAGTTTTATAGAATAGTGTAATATTTTATTTGTAATTTAATATTTATTTATGTGTTTATGTAGAATTATATAATTTATTGTATCATTTTGTTAATTAATATTTCTATAACATTGTTTTATGTGTGCTATTTATTTATAAAGTTTTATGAATTTAGTTTAATTATCATAAATATAAGGGCCATAATAGAAAATATAAATTGTTTTTAAGTTAGATTCGAAGTTTTGTTTTTGGAGAATAATAACTTAAAATTTCAAATATGAAATTTTGCAAATTTTAAAATAGAGTGTTTTTTTGGAGATGCTCTAAAGTTATGAGTGGAAGACGGCTAAAAATGTATGGCACACATCTAATCTCCCCATTCACCATTTTGTTTTAACTACAAACATATCCACTTTTCTAATTAATAAAATAATATTGAACCACATGCAGTTCAAACATGTGAACAAAAATCTTGAACTGCCTACTACAATAATTACACAGCAAATTGGAGTGTTTTTAATGGTTCTTATGTTTTCTTATTTAATTTAAGATAGTATATGTCATTTCTTAAAAAAATAATTTGGTTATGTAAAAGCTTTAAAAAGGAAACTTTAAACAAAAAATTCATAAATTTGCAGATTTTTAAATTATTCAAATAGTAGATCAAAATTTATTTCATATTTTCATATATAAACATAGGTAATGTTTTATACTATTAGAACCATTTAAAAATTCAAAATATAATGTATTAAGGATTTTAGTATTTCTAAATAATACATACACCTATTAAACAATTTATCTAGGTTAAGATTATAATTTACAATATACTACTTATTCATATTTAACTCATATATAATTTATAGTTTATTAAATCATATAGTATTAAATAAATAGTTTGTGCATATTTATTTTTAAATTAATTAATTTTATAAGAAGTTAATAATAGAAAAAAATAAATATTAGTTTAAATCTTATATGAATTATAATAAATTTGTAGAGTATTTTGAATCGCTTTTATCCATTTTCACCATTCAAATCTATGTTTTGAACCGCTAGATCCGCTAGATCCATTTTTGCTCCATTCAATTTGCTTGATCCACTCTTACTCCGCTAGATACGTTTTGTCCGCTAAATCCGTAATGTTCAATCCACTTTCTCCATTCGGAGCCTAAATCCGAAAAACTGGACATTCTTTTTAATTCAGATAGAAGATTTTGCAAGATGGAAGTATTCATAAGTTTTCGATTGGTTATTTTTCTCGAGATGATAATTCAATGACCAATTCCTTATCTAAAATTATCTAGGACGTTTGTAAGGATCTTTCTTTTGTTAATTGTCTTATTTCGGTTTTGGTTACCTGGATTATCTTTAGTTTGAATATATAACATTAGTCGATGTCAAAAAAAAATAAAAACTTGATTATGAAACTTTTTTTTTCTTGAATAATTCCTATTTTGTTTGATATTCTTATTACCAACAGGAGTTGAATCAGTTTGTATTCAAATTAATAGTAAGTGGAACCAATTTAACAAAAAGAAAAATTGACAAGATCAAACTGGACAAATCATAATTGCAATTATGCGGTTGACTTCTGTGTTTTCTAGGATAAATCAGAAAACACAAAATGACATTGACAAAACTCAATAATAACAAATAGTGTTGTTATATTTACTATATTATTATCTGCATAGCAAAAACATCATCTGGAAAATCTGACCGACTCTCATTGGTATATTTGGCCTATTATTAAGAATCTTTGCTGGAATATGATTAGACAAATATTTATTTGTTGTCCGTTTTAATTTTACTAGATTATTTTGGTGTAACTTGATATTAGATAGTAAAAACAAATCAGAGCATAGGTGGCCTCGAATTTGTGCTGGTGCACTCTCCATTCTTTGCATAATCTGGATCAATAAGAGTTCTAACTCCCAACTATCTTCCTTTTTTTTTTTTTTCAAAAAAAAAAACTATCTTCCTTTTTTTTAACACCACTCCCAACTATCTTCCATACATACATCTGGTACGCATTATAATACATTCAAGGAGAATGCGTCATAAATTTGATATTGAAAGAAATAGTAAATGTTGAGGAGTTCGTATTCGTTTTTGACCAAAGGCTGTTGTTTTGATTTTTAAATAGTAAAAAGTGCATTTATATATTTTCGAAAATATTAAAAAAAAAAAACAAAATATTTTCGAAAATAAATAAACAGATAATGGTATAGGAGCAAGATCACACATATTTCCCGGCTTTTTCAACATTCTCCATTTTCTACTTCTGGGCTTAGTTTCTTAAAACTTGTGGGAAGAGATGTCATTCGCTCTGTCTCCTAGTGCTATTCCGACGCCGCCTACAGTCGATTCTCCTACAACTCCCGAAACGCCTCCTGCGCCACCTACCGCCGATCCTCCCACAACTCCCGAAACGCCTCCTGCGCCGCCTACCGCCGATCCTCCCACAACTCCTGAAACGCCTCCTCCGCCGTCGACTCCTTTGCCGCCTTCTCCTCTGCCACTGTCTCCAGACACTCCAACACCTTTGACTCGGAGCCCTCCACCTCCACCGAGTCCCTCAGGCGGAGGATTATCAAGGGGAGTGGTGGTTGGAATCGCCATCGGAGGAGTAGCTCTGCTTGTAGCATTGATTTTGATTTGTTTCTTGTGTAAGAAGAAACGACGAAAGGATGAAGAATCACCTCCTGGTCCCAATGGTAAAACAAAAACCTCCATTAGACTAAACCAAGAAATCAAATCTTGAACCATCTACATTTTCTTGTTTCTAAGTTAAACATATTAATATGCATGCATTGTCTGAAAATTGGATTTGATTTCCAGACGTCTTCATACTTGTTTTTAGATTTTATGTACAAGGATCTATAGAGAATTTCATGTACCACTGTATCTCAGGCCCTTACGGTGCACAGAAGCAACAAAATGCATCACAACCATCAGATCACGGGGTGACGTCGCTGCAACCACCAAACCCTCCCCCTTCACCACCACGTCCGCGGGGTTTCATGAGCAGCAGCAGCAGTGGTGGCTACGACTCAAACTACTCGGATAATGCAGTTCATCCTCCACCATCTCCAGGGCTTGCACTAGGCACCTCTCAAGGCACTTTCACTTACGAGGAGCTAGCTAGAGCCACCAACGGTTTCTCTGAGTCCAATTGGCTGGGTCAAGGCGGGTTCGGATATGTCTACAAAGGTATATTGCGTAATGGAAAAGAAATTGCTGTGAAACAATTGAAAGCTGGGAGTGCTCAGGGAGAGAGAGAGTTTCAGGCAGAGGTAGGGATCATTAGCCGAGTTCACCATAGGAATCTGGTTGCTCTTGTTGGTTATTGCATCTCCGATGCTCAAAGGTTACTTGTCTATGAGTTTGTTCCGAACAACACTCTCGAGTTTCACCTCCATGGTTAGACAAACACTAAACTCCTCTATTATTTATTCCATGCTTTAATAATTTGTATTAGTGCTGTTTTAATTCTTGTGGACTGATTCCTTTTTTGACAGGGAAGGGACGGCCTCTTATATGGAACTCAAGATTGAAGATTGCTGTTGGTTCTGCCAAAGGATTATCGTATCTTCATGAAAATTGTAAGTCTAGGGTGTGCAAAATATGTGTACGTGTTTGAAATATAAAACCATGTTTGCTTATTGGGCAAGCATGCATATATTTGCAGGCAATCCAAAAATCATCCACCGTGATATCAAAGCGGCAAACATATTGCTTGATTTCAAGTTTGAAGCTAAGGTATTATCATTTATCATCTCTCATATATATATATATATATACTAGGTTATAATCCGCGCCTTTCGCATAATGATATTATTAAATTTTTAGTGATAATCAAAAACTATTATTATTTCTTTGGTTTCATGTTATATGAGTTTTAGACATTTTTGATGTCAAACCAAATGTTTTCAAATTATAATTTCTAAATGCATGGAAATCAAACTAAATTTAGATAATAATTAAAGAAAAAGAAAAGAAAATTACTAAAACAAATCATTTAGTTGATGGTAAATGGAAACATTAAAAAAGAATATTTCAGTTTTCAAGAGAATTTAAATTCTCACATGTAGTGAATATATAGTTAAATAGGTGTTCACGTCAATGTGCACATGTATGTGGGACTGAGTAAATCTGTAAATTTTGATTTGATTCGTTATCCTTTTCGATTCGAACAAAAAATCTGGATATCCGTAATTCAACGAAAAAAAATAAAATACTAATATGAAATATTCGTAAATAAACAAAGCAAATCACAAATACTAATATTTTTAAAAAGGGATATTCAGTATGGTCTGTTATATGCTTACATATACATATATTTAGTGAATTATATATATAAGTTATATAAATAATATATTCTATATTGTTTTTTCAATATGTTTCTAACTAATTTATTAAATTAGGTATTAGTAACTAATTTATTAAATTAGGTATTAGTATTCAAAAAAAGTAAATAAGTTTTTTTTTGTAACGAAATTTTATTATATTTTGTTATTTTAGATTTTTATTTATTTTTAATTTTTTTTTTTTTTTTTATGGATCGAAACCGGTTAAAAGTCTAAATTTCTGGATATCTGGAACAATGTATATCTTGATGGCCGTGAATCGAACCGAATGAGATAACTGATTATTCAGACGAAATGAATTGGATCATGAATACCTCCGAAATCTTGGATATCTGATTCTTGCCCACTCTTACATGTATACGTATGTAAAAAATATATAAAGGTGGTTGATAAAAATATAAAGATACCATAATTAACATTAAATGGCATTTTTGTCCAAAATAACACATGAAAGATAATATTCACAGTTAAAAATTAAGTATAAATGAAATAAGCCTAGAAAATAGTGATTTTCTGTAAATTGTCTTTCTATGTAGAACATTTTATAACTGGTAGAACCGTGCATGTGAGTTTTTACATCGAAAAAATGTAAAATATTATATAGTATGAACGTATTTATGTAGAGTTTGTCTGAGAAGCTGGCACGTGACATGTCAGCATATTTATTCTCAAATCACTGTGAAGCTACCACGTAGCAAACATAATGTGAACGCATTAAATGATAATATTTCTCTTTTAATATATAGGGAATATATATATATATATGGAATATATATATATATATATATATATATATATATAGTGGCGGATCTAGGAATTGTTTTATGTGGGGACATAAAAACATGAAAAAAATATAATTACAAACAAAAGGTGCAGGAAGGGTTTCGAACCTGGGTTTAGCGGGGGCATGGGAAGAGTTTTAACCAACCAGTACTCAATCTTATGCAATTACTATGTAATTTAATTGAACATTTTAACGGGGGCAGCTGCACCCATGCTGCAAAGGGTAGATCCGCCCCTGTAATATATATATATATATATATATATATATATATATATATATATATATATATATATATATATATATATATATGCTTTCAGTAAAGCATTATATGTATGAATCATATTTGTATTTTGTGTCACAGAAGTTCTCTTCTATATTTTAGGTTGCTGATTTTGGACTTGCCAAGATTGCTTTGGATACAAATACTCATGTATCTACACGTGTGATGGGAACATTTGGGTATTTGGCTCCTGAATATGCTGCTAGTGGAAAGCTCACAGAAAAGTCTGACGTTTTCTCATTTGGTGTTGTACTTTTGGAGCTAATAACCGGGCATCGCCCTATTGATGTAAACAATGCCTATGAAGATAACAGCTTAGTTGATTGGGTAATCAATAGAATGCAAATATATAGTCTAATATTCACATGGTTTGTATTATTTTACAGTTGAAAAAAGCAAAAGCTATGTGTATATAATTTGAACAGGCACGACCATTGCTTACAAGAGCTCTTGAGGCAAAAAACTTTGAAGGTTTGGTTGATCCAAAGCTGAATAATGAGTATGATAGAGAAGAGATGGCTCGCATGGTTGTTTGTGCTGCAACTTGTGTTCGCCATTCATCTCGTAGCAGACCTCGTATGGACCAGGCAAGTCAATCATACTTTTGTTTTAGCGGCTCTTTGGTTTTCAATTATGTATATACTGAACTAGCACCAAAGGTTGTCAAATGTTTTTGTGGTAAATACACAAATTACCAAAAATATAAATATAAGTAAAAAGAAAATATAAGTAATTAGTTTTATTTAAAATATTTATAGTTACAAAAACTGACTTGATCGAACGATAAGGAAAGAAGTTTTCTTAGCTGCATTCTGATTTTGTTTTTAACTTTGCGAAATATTGGCCATTTAAAATGTTGACAATGCTAATCGAATGAGTGATTGTGTAAAAAAAACGAGAAGGTCACGCGTGTTCTAGAAGGAAACATTTCACCGTCAGATTTGAACCAAGGGATCAAACTGGGTGACAGCAATGTGTATAGCTCATATGGAGGAAGCACAGATTATGACATGAGCGAGGACAAAGAAGGCATCAACAAGTTAAGGGGAAAGGCAGTTGGGACTCAAGAGTACAGTGAAAGCAGTGAGTATAGCAATCCAACTAGTGAGTATGAAAAGTACTCGACCGGTTGGAGCACTGAGGGTCGGACCACACGTGAAATGGAGACAAGCACTATTGAAAAAACCGGTTAAGGTTACGGTGGACACTGATCACACTCTCGTTATGGGGACACATTATTATTTTGAATTCTTTTTTTTTTTTTAACTGGAAACTCTAATTGAACTGCGGTCTATCTGATACCGGATGCACTCTTCAGCAGAAAATAAATAATCTTCTTTCATTCTTTTCTCTGTTGTTGCTTTTATTTTTATTTTTAAAGTTTGATCTCTGATTTAGCTGGGTTTTTTTTGAAGAACTTGTTCTTGTTGGATGGTGCATACGTATTTTCAATTCCACATGTTCTAACAAATTGTTCTTTTTAATCACTATCGTGAATTGTGATGGATTGGTTCAGTTGATCAAAATGTTGTGGGTGTCTCGACGTTTTTATTGCTCTTGATTCAATTTTAGCACTCAGGATTTACATTGATTATCTTTTAAATACTTGATGCTATTCAAAAAGTAATGTTTAAAATCATATATTTCTAACAAATCACGAGAATACTTATTTTAAATAAACTTAAACAAAACATTAACATTTTCGTACCCAATGCAACCAACTTTGTTTAATTTATTTAATAAAAAAAAACTTTGTTTAGTTTATCTGTCCAACTAATTGATTTAACTAATGAGGAGTTCAATTGCCAAAAATGGCATGACAGATGAGAAAAGAGAGAGAGCCTTCTTGGCTATAGCATATGCAACTTGATTTGCTGATCTCATTCAAAGTAAAAGATTCTTGAACATTTCTTCGCCTTTGCGCACATATCTCATTAGAGAAGGTTCTCAATCTTGGCAATTCATCCGGCAAAAACCAAAGTTAAAAAGATAAATCACAATTAAGTTACTGTCTATTACTCTGTCATGAAGAAGAAAGATCTTAAACCAATTGTGCATATGCTCTTGTATGTCATTAAAGCAACACACCACGTGGACAAACCTTTGTATTGTATCCAGAGGGAGGGGCATTCCAGGAAAACAATATCCACACTAACCAGCAGTGACGCTCGGTCTTCTCTTTCAAGCTCACACCATTAAGAGAATGGATGGATGCAAGTGCATCACTCACGACAAGTTAGCAGTGGAAGCCCAACAACCATACATATTATTTCACTGAAGGTGTGATGAAAGCTATTTAGCTTAAGGATGATGTGATGAAAACGAAGTATAGCCTTAGAGCAGTCTTGATTGACAACGACTAGATTTTGGTCACAGCCACTCAATATTTTGGTTGTTTTATGATTTACCTTCATCTTTCTGTTTTCATTCTCTCACATGATTTTTGAGTATAGTACACGAATATGGTGCACATTTATGATGATTTTGAGCTTCACTCCCGGTTATTTTTCTCTGTTGTGCCTACTCTAAGCTCATATCATATAAGTGGCTTTTTCTTGCGAATCCGAAATGGAAACCAGCAACTTAGACGAGGTAGAAGAAACAGAAGTGGACAATCTCTTCAACTTGAAGTGGAAAAGCTAAACGTATGTATAAAGACTACACTTGATTTTTCTAGCTTAAAATAAGTGACATGTTATGTTACTGTATTCACTTCCAACTAATTGATCGCTCGTGTTGCAGCTTTGTACTCAAGCACGTATCCCATTTTATCAACCCAATCTAGGAACTCGCTCCACCACCTACCAGATGGGAAGTCGTCTCCTTTTGATCACTAAATCGTGGAGAAGTCTTAAAGTTGAAAGACGTATGTGTAAATGGCAGCGTATTAGTAATGGAAGAGATTCAGTATCACAAAAATGTTTGAGAAACGTTAGAAACAATTTTACATAAAAAAGTGAGAATATATTATATCTCCACTAATCTGAACAGAGCACAAAGATCCGTTCCTTTCTTTACTGTCTTAACATGTCAGTACGATACGACAGAAAAGAGTAATGTTTATAACTCGTTACGAATCATTTTCTTTATCTATTTCAATATTACGCAACGAAGAAGAGGAAAACCATGAGAAAAGCAATCAGTACAAAGAAAATCTTAATCATGAGCCATCGGTTAGACGATATACTGTTGAGATACCTAGCCAGTTGGCTCTGTGCGCCTTCCACATTCGCCAATGTATCTTCCATGTTCTGATCGATCCTGTACAACATATTAAAATTACTTTATAATTCCACAAATTATTCAGTGAATTTTAAGACATAGTTTGGTGTTGACACGAAACCTGATAGCGATCTCCCCTTGCTGAGAAACCATGGTTGCTAGTTGTGTGAAGATATTGCTTAGCTCATGGATTGTTGATTCCACATTGTGTAGAGCTTCTGCTCGGTTCTGCATATATGTGTCTTGCAACGGGACCATCTGCTGCTGTTGTTGACTCTGTTGCAATAGTGGTGAGGATTCGGCCTCTCCCTGCCTACTGTAAACTCAGATCATATAGAAAGGTCTTGAATTATAGACGCTAACTCTTAGCAAAGATTAATAGAGAAGTGAGGCAAGTACCTTGGGAGTAACTGAGCCGAAGAAGAAGAAGAAGAAGAACCATTAGCCCATGGAAGAGGAGAAGGTTGACTAGGTGAAGGCTTAGAAGCCAAAGGGCGCTGGCGAACAAACGGATTCGCTGATTCTTTTGAAGAGATTTTCGAGAATTTTTTCATTCGATCTTCTTGGATCTTCATGTTCTGTACAAACACCACACCACTAAAATAGTCATTTTCCGAAGCTTTCTCAAAAGAGAAATATCTAAAAAGAAAAAAAAAAACCTCAGTTCTCAAAGTAAGAACATCCTTAAACTCTTTGGTAGTGTCCATCAAGCGATTCTTGAGATCGTCAACAACGGTAGCAGAGTGAGTAGTGGTGTCTCTAGAGATGCTGTTCCTTTCATCATTATGATGGGAGTTGTTGTTGCGTACAGCTTGAAGGTCGAGTAAAGCGCCGTTTAGACCAGAGATCTCTTGTTTGATCACAACCGTCAGCTCTTGTATCTCCCGCGTTGGATCATCAAACACTGATGACCTCTTCGCCACTGATTTTGCAAACAAAACGACAAAAAAGTTAAATAATCCAATGTGAGCTTTGCTTATCAAGAATAAAAAGAAACTTACGTTGAGCGAGCTTGGATAGCTTCTGGGAGGTCTGGTGGATAGCTAAACCGATCAGAGAAGCTCTCTTACTGAACTCCGATTGATTTGCCGCCGCAGATCTCGGATCCTCTCTTCTTCCCCCACTTCCATACGGCGCATTATTCGCCGCCGCTGGAGCAATCGATCTCCGACGACTTTCAACGATACCGGAGAACTCGTCCGTCCGATCTCGATACGAGGATTGCGCATGCCTTGCTTGCATTTTCTTCTTTCGAGAAGAAAGAAACTTCGGATCTGGGCTCTCGCTTCAATACCGATGGAGTTTTTTTCCGATTTGAATTTCAGTTGCGCCACCGTGTGCCTGTGATTCAGTGTATCGTGAGAGAAATCAAAAGCAGAGAGGAAACGAGCTAAATCCGATCAACGCGTCGGTTATTATTTTACAATACAAATGTCGAAATGTCTAACTTGGCCTGATCCGGTTAGTTTAACCGGTATATCACAAACCCTTTGGGCTTTGATAGTCGCATTAAAATTGTTGACTAGTCGGATGACCAAAAATTGGCTGTACTGAAGGAGAAGAGATTCTTGATACGATGGCCCATTTCCCAAAGAGGTTAATGGGTTAGTGTGTGTGGGCTTGGTCATGAGAATTGAGGTCATAATAATTAGGCTAGTATATTGTGGCCACGAATTAAAATAAAATAAAAAAATCATATATAAACAACAGACTAAAAAAAATTATCAAATCTGCAGCCTAACATAAGCTTAGCTTTTTGCTCAAAGACCGTTTGTGATAGTATAGTAGTCTAAAACTAATGACTACGTTGTTATATTTATAGATAGTTTTATATTTTATGTTTATGTTGTTCATTATAGACATTTAAGTATCCAGAAGAACTATTTTTCATAGGTTTGAAAATAATTAATCAGACTATTAAGATATGAAAGTCAAGTGATGTAATGAGAACTTGTGGCGGAATAGAGTTCTTTTCTACTCGTAGCAGAAAGAAGGAATAATATTTTAGGAGAATGATGTAAGAATTTGCCTACCAACACTAATTATATAAGCCAGAAGATTTGTTTTGGCAAAAAAATGGAAAAGATTTATATTGGCATTCGTGTGCAAGATGATGATGATATATGAACCCCACCATTTTCAACCTCAAGCTTTTCACTTCTACTCTACGTCTCTCATTTTCTAAAATACTCATATCGCTCTCTATCTTCTAGACTTTTCAATCCATTCACTAGACTGGAATGTAGGATATTGAAAAGACAATGTATCATTTCTTTCAACCAATTGAGTTTAGGTAAGCAACTGTATTAAAAGCGTCTTACTTGTTAGGTATAAGGTTTAAGAGCAATTAATAAAGTAATCAAAGGAAAGAGTATCTATTTTACAATTCATAGAAATGGTTTTTTCAAATTAAAAAGGCAGCTTAAGGTGGATTGGTCTTTAGTGTTTAACAGCCAAACTAGATTTGCTGACACTAGCGATTTGGATGCACTATATTTGCTTAATTAGTTTGTATATATTTTCAATCTTACGTTTTGTACTAGACTTTCTTTTTGTAAAAAAAAAAATGTTGAACTTCATTTGTAAGTAAACATCAAAGCTGGTGAGTTTCCCCTAAAATTTTCATTTGTTACAAGCGGATAAATGAAAATATTTCATGAAGTATTCATGAATTCCTAATCCCTTTACTCGATCATTTTTAAAGTGTTTTGTCTCTTTAACACTCATTTGTATCAAATTTGATATTTTGTTATACTATTTGACTACACTTTTTACCGAAATGATTAGAAAATCCACTGACATACACAAAATCCCCAGTTTACAAAAAAAAGAGAAGAATTTAATTTGATAATTTCAGTACATTTTCGATCATCTTATACCCACCAAAATTTTCGTGCGCCTTAGATCATCTAATAGCGAAATGGACATGTACCACTAAAAGACACAAAATCGACATAACTCTAGGCCGGTGAGGTAAAGTGAATTTTATCCTAAAGATTAGCCTGATTATGACTATACCCTCATAATATATTATAATTATTACGTTTGATCTTGTGATTTTTACTATATTACCTAATGTTCTTTCCAGACAAAGTTTATTCTTCTGATAGCATTATTGTTTATGTTGTTTCTTTATGCGTTTATTCTCTATTATCTAACACGAGAACAACCGTTCCGAAAGGCTCGTCTCTTGCTTTCTAGTAACTTAAAGAAGGTTATTCACTTGATGATGACGAAACAAAGGTCAGATAAGAAGTTTCTCAGTTCAAACCTTCCCATAATTATGGATAATCTATAAAACAAAATGTTTTTTTCGTCCGTCCATGTTGGAATCATTCCAATTTTTATACTATTACACATTCTTAAACCAAATGTTCAACTTAAGTAAGAAACGAAAACTTTGATGGTTTAGTAGTACTGTGACGGGTTGGTTCACTTATCTCATGAGTTCAAATCTTCTTTAATACATAATGTTATTTAATTAGAAGTTCTAAGGAGTGACGCCTAGAAGAGATTACGGAGCTACAGTCTGGAACTTCCATTATTAACAAAAGAAACTCAAGTATGCAGTACAAAATCAAATATAAAAGGTTGGACTGATAGTACAAAATAGAAATACGAAATGTCAGCATGGTACGGTACAAAATAGTAGTAAAAGTTGGTGATATGCATAAAATGGTGGTATCCGACCCCCTTTCTTTTTTTTTTTTGGGCAACCCGTCCCCCTTTCTTTGCCACGAAATGATTACACATGAAATGGTATACAATGTACCACGGCAGTAAAACATTACCAATCAAACCAAACAATATTCGAAATTCTAGATTGGGGAATTCAAATTGGTAAAAAATATAGTTATTTTAGGTACGAGATAACGTTATCTCTGTCTGGATTGTACCAGCAAACTTTTTATATATAAGTGTGATTAACTCGATTAACTTGTCCTTAATATTCCTGATCAGAATCGTTCTTTTGGTAGATGATTAAAGGGAAAGTGAAATAAAATAAATTTTATAATTAAACCGAGTTTTTCGGTTCACTCGCTATTGTGAACCTATAGATTTATCAACCAATATTATTTAGTTATTTTAGATTCAATATTTTAAAAAAACTAAACAAAAAATAAAAATTGTCAATTTATATTATATTTAAAAAATAAAAAATAGTAATAATTAGCAAAAAGAAGAATTTTTTAAATATCGTTAACACTGTCAGTAAAACACTAAACCCTAAACCATAAATTATAAACCTTAAACTTTTGGATAATTTTTAAACTATTAGGTAAACTCTAAACCCTTAAATAAACTCTAAATCCTTAAGCTACAAAAAAAAACTCTAAATCCTTGGGTAAACCCTAAAACATTGGGTAAACCTAAACCTTTGGGTAAACCCTTGGGTTTAGGATTTATCTAAGAGTTTAGGATTTACGGCTAAGGATTTAGGGTTTAATGTTTTTAAGATTTAGCTTTTAATGTTTATGATTTAGGGTTTAGAATTTATCCAAAAGTTTAGGGTTTATGATTTAGTTTTTTTTGTTGACGGTGTTAACAATGCTAAAAAAATTCTTTTGTAATTATTATTTTTTATTTATTTAAAAATAATATAACTTAATAGATTCTTATTATTTTGCTTTCTTTTTTAAAAGATATTAAATCTGTAATAAATAAATATTATTGTTTGCTGAATCTGCAGATTATATCATAGGGAATGAACCCCAAAAATACCCAACTAAACTGATGTAGGAATGATACCGATGCCTTCACAAAATAAAACAAAATATTATGTAACATACTATGACCGGTCCGTCCTACGGGTTGGATGATAATTTGAAAATAATTTAAATAGTTAGAGTAAATATTTTTGATTTTTAAATATATTTTTTTAATTTTTATTCTATATTAGTATGAATCATTATTTAATCGATTGTTATTCTTTATTCAGTTTCATTCTCATTACAATTAACTTTTTAACGATTAATAAGATTATTTATTTGAAATTTTATTCTGTTTTTATTTTAATGGTGTAGAATTTTTGATTTATTTGTTTAATTTGAAGTTATTTATTGTATAATAAAACTGTTAAATTTTACTTTGGCTTCATAACCAATACTTTTGCAATTTTTAAGGGTCTTAGAACATTTATCTTTTGAAGTGTTTTTCTTCAACTTGTCTTACATATATTTTGATTTATTTTGTATCATCTATATATATATATATATATAATCAATTTTGAACAATGGTCATAATCGTATTTGCATAATATCGTTATTTTCTTGAACAAAATAGTTATTAAAAAGTATAACCAATTTTGTATTGTGGTTAAAATTACATATTATAGTTGTCTTTGGATGTCTAATTATAATGCATGATATGTACTTTGACAATTTTCTATAACAATAACAATGCATTTAGTCAAAAAAAACAATGCATGATAAGTAAGTGAGATTTTTCTCATAGAATTAAACAATATAGATATCAAAAGGCATTTGTACAAAAATAACTTGGCAAATAAACTTTCGAACGAACATATAGTTTTTATATATTTGAAAGAGAGGCTTAAATGGTATCTTACGATAAATTTACAATTATTTTTATAATCTTTAAGCATAATTTACCTTCATTTATCTCTATTGTGGACTCTCTTTGATCCCAAGAACCTATATCTTTTTTTAAAAAATTTTATTTGATATATATATAAATAAATGCTTCATTGAATGAATAACTCGGACGTTTCGGAAATTACAGTCAAAAGCTCATGAGTCATTGTGTTGCCGTCGAACGTTTACGGTTAGGGAGGAACCTCATTTCTTCTGGCCGCACACACCATCAAAATCTACAACCCAAAACACGTCATATAGACGGGTCAGCTCCGATTACGCAACGATTAAATCCCATCAGATCTCTGAATAAATGAAACGATGAGTTTCATTAGTCTGGACACGTGTCGCGCTGACAAGGGCTGACTTTGTGACATGGATCCAATGTTACTTGACAAGGATATAGAGAACATATATATATATATATATATATATATATATATATATATATATATATATATATATATATATATATAGATTACTATCTATAAGACCACCATAATATGTGAGTTTCCCTATCGTTTCATGCGTTTTATCTTTTTAATAAGTTCAACTTTAGATGGTTGGCTATTGATACGGTTGGTTAACAATAACAATTGCCTGCTGTTTTTATTTACCGTGGAAGTTTTGGATCTTATGCATTTTCACATACTCGCAGTCTCGGGCGGGGTGACTGAGAATTTTTTTTTTACATCGAAAGACTATTATATTACTCAAATTTGAGGTAGGCTAGGTAACTAGACCGGAATAGGACAACCAATGAAATAAAGAACTTTATAGAAAGATTTCGCAGTCTTAGTGGTATAGATTGATTACTATCTATAAGACCACCATAATATGTGCGTCTCCCTATCGTTTCATGCGTTTCATCTTTTTAATAAGTTCAACTATAGATGGTTGGCTATTGATACGGTTGGTTAACAATAACAATTGCCTGCTGTTTTTTTATTTACCGTGGAAGTTGTGGATCTTATGCATTTCCACATACTCGGAGTCTGGGGTGACTGAGAACTTCTTTTTTTACATCGAAAGACTTATTACTCAAATTTGAAGTGGTCTAGGTAACTAGACCGGAATAGAACAACTAATGAAATAAAGAACTTTATAGAAAGATCTCGCAGTCTTAGTTAAGAAGTCTGAAATCTGATTTTCCACTCGTGGGATATAAGAAATCTTGAAATCCGGAAAGCATATTTTCAGAGTCTCTATTTTTTTCTAATTCTGTTGCACATCTTGGCCAATCATGAAGCTCCTTGATCATTGCAATCAAATCCTTACAATCTGCTTTAAAGCTTTGGCATGTCGAACACTGAAGTATACTCTCCATTACCTATCTCAGTGCTTCCATCTCTGAATGCAAAGCAGATTCTCTTCGAATATGATTCTGTGTTCCCATAAATTGTAACTTTCCTAACCCATCTAGCTAGACTCATCCACACCCATTGAACTGGGCAGTAGATGTCCATGACCTATCTGGAATGAGAACTTTTCTTAATACGGGGCACATAGTATAAATTATATATAGGTTAGGAATATATAAATAAATTTAAAATAACTATTACAGAAAAAAAATAAAAATGAGTTTGGAGTGTGCTAACACCCTTCTCACCTGGATCCGCGGAGTTAGTATTTTAAAATTTCGTTTTAAAAATAGTACTTCTTTGTCCTACAAAGAAATACTAAAATGGTTTGAATCCGGAACATGAAGGAACTAATCTCCTTCCACGACCACTAAACTACCAATACCAGAGGTCATTAATTCAATTGGAAAAGGTTCTGACCATTGTTTCAGAGGTCCATAGTTCGAGTGATCGTTGGGACGAAATTAATTTAAGATGCTGTAATTATGTATATAGAGAAAATTATGAGTTTCAAATGCTTGAATAGAGATTATGGAATTTTTTGTAGAAGTAATTCTTTCTTGTAAAATACCCATTTCGGTACTAAAGATGGGTTGGTAACCCACATGGACGGTAGTTGGAGTCGGCGGCTCTCCTAGGGTTCCCTCGTCTGGGATTGATCCCTGGGGAAGAGGATCAAGTTGGTCCTTGCGAACAGCTTGATGCACTATCTCCCTTCAACCATACTAATATTTCGAACAAGTGCCATGCGGTTACAAAAATTGTTCGCTTAAATCATCATGCTTTTATTTCGAACAATAGTAAATATCTATTCTATTAAAAGTAAAGTACAAACTAATATTTTCTAATTTTAAGTGGATTCATACATATTAATTATTATAATCAGTTTATTTTTTGTTTTCATTTAAGTTTTTATTACATATTTTACATTCTTTTTCATTCTTCTAAACTACTTCATTAATTATATTTATCATAATAATTCGATGACATTTATTTTACAGATTAACCATAATACTTTCACTTGTTTAAATGAAATTGCTCCATTAGTGACAAGAATTCAAATCAGTTAACAAAATTATTTTATTTGCTTACATAATCAGTTAGAAATAGGCATTCAGGTATACGATATAGATCGATTTTACGAGTATCGGGTTTTTGGATTATAAAATTAAACTATGTTCGGGAATGAAATTGTTTTTGATAATGTTAGATTTGAATTTTCCAGGTTTGGATAAACTTTTATGAATCTAAAAATATTTTAATAACCTATATATTTAAAAACTAGGTGTTTTCCCCGCATTTGCGGACTTAATAAGTTAACAAAAAAATTTAAATAGATATATTATAAATTCAAAATCATTAGAATAAATTATTTTTATGCCTTTAAAATATTTAATAATTAATTAAATATTAATTTTTTAATAATATGATAAAATAAATTTTAATAAAATATGTTTTACTACGTAAAACAAACTTGAAAACATTCATATATTCATAGAACTATATACATTGATTTATATTTATTTTTAAAAATATTATAATGTAAAATACTTTTAGATAAGATAATATAGAATATTAAATAAACAAAATTCTTTTTTCGGTTCATATATAACTATATATTAACAGATCTAATTTAATTATTTATTAAGTGTGAAAAAAATTAAATTCTCTAAATTTTAATGTGAGAACGAAAAAATCATTTTACAAATAATAATTTTAATATTTTTGAATTCTTTACGAACAATTTTCAGAAATTAGCACAATGAGTGATTTTGATTGGTTAAGAAATTTATCTTGAAAAACTTAAGATTCATTTTAACTTATGTGATAATATATATATATATATATAATATTACTAAACCAAATATAATATAAAATACATATATAATATTTTATTGTTACTAAAATAAATATAGTATAAATTTATGATATTATTATAATAATTTTTTAATTACACTCAAGATAGTGATAATGATAAATTATCCACTAAATCACTAAAATTATTTATTAAAATTAATAATGAAAAATAAAATTTGATTTATCCTAAATTTATGGAGAGCATGAAAAATTATCAAAATATTAAAAATACTAATTAAAATTATTGTGAATATTGAAACTGCTAATTAAAATTATCAAAATTATTGACAAATAAGTAAAAAACCTAAAACAATGAAGAAATTGACATAGAAGCTAGAGAAAAAAAAATAATTTTACAAATAATAATATAAATATTTTTGAATTCTTTACGAATTATTTTCAGAAATTATCACAATGAGTGATTTTGACAGTGTTAAGAAATTTAATTTACGATTCATTTTATCTTATGTGATAAAATGTATATATTAAAATAGAATGGGTTTAATATTACTATACCAAATATAATATAATATAATATATATATATAATATTTTAATGTTACTAAAATAAATATAATATAAATTTAATTATGATTTATCATTAAAGTTATTTTAAGTATTCTCAAGATAGTGAAAATGATAAATTATCAGCTAAATCATTAAAATATGACTTACCCTAAAATTATGGAGAGCATGATAAATCAAAAAAAATATTGAAATTACTAATTGAAACTATTAAAAATATGGCAAATTAGCAAAAAAAACTTAAAAATAGGGAGAATTTGACACATAAACCAAATCTTGAAAATACTGACAGATAATTAAAAAAAACACCTAAAAATATGGAGAAGTTGACACATAATCAAAATCACTATATATATAATATTTTAATGTTACTAAAATAAATACAATATCAATATAATATAAATTTAATTATGATATTATCATTAGAATTTTTTAATTATTCTAAAGATAGTAATAATGATAAATTATCAGCTAAATCACTAAAATTATTTCTTAAAAAAATAATAATTGAATGTAAAATATAATTTATCCTAAAATTATGGAAAGCGTGACAAATCAACAAAATATTGAAACTACCAATTGGAATTATTGGAAATATTGATAAATAAGCAAAAAAAAATCTAAAAATATGAAAAAATTGACACATAAGCTAAATCTTGAAAATATTGGCAAATAACAAAAAGCTACCTAAAAATATGGAGAAGTTGACACATAAGTCAAATCACTTCATAAATAATAGTATAATAAATATCACTATATAAACAATTTATTAAAATTCAAAATCAAATCCGCATGGACTTGCATGTCAAACTCTACTAAGTCGTTACATAACATATAGCCATATTCTCGCCCGAAAACATTATCTTCAGTTACTAGTTAGGTTGTCGCATTTATAGCATATCTCTAGTTAGCGGAAGGTAGATACTGGATAGTATATATAGATATATTGTCGTTAGAATTTCTTAGAAAGGCTATTTAAACGAGTGTTTTTGGACAGCAAATCTCGAATAGATATCTATCTAATCCCCCACTTGTGAAGATTTGAGAGTCATTCTTATTGAAGCATATTTAATTAGTTCGTAAACCATATGGACCCAAGTGCTTTTTATCAGGATATAGGACAAACATATATGGTCGCATTATACGTGTATAATTAACATAATAAAATGTAAAACACTATATGCTTATTTTTATACTCTAGTGAAACTCTTAATCATCATCATATATATATTATATATAGGGGCCCAAAAATTTTAAAGATATCATTGATTCTCTTGCTAGAAATTTTGGCTGACTATTACTATATATTTAGCTGGCTGCTTCCTTAGAAAGTTAATACTCCATCCGTTTCATATTATATGTCGTTCTAACTTTATGCACACAGATTAAGAAAACATTAAATTTTACATATTTCCAAAATAAAAACACTATTACCAATACATCTAACCATGTATCAACCAATAGAAAAATAGAAAAGAGAATATTGTCAATAAATTTTGCATTGAAAACCGAAAACGACACTTATTTTGAAACAAAAAATTTCTTCTAGAACGACATATAATTTGAAACGGAGGGAGTACCAAGTTAGCATTTTCTATTAAGTAATCTCGCACGCCAGTTGCCTCATTAGATAGTTGTTAACAAATACATACATATATAGCCTAATGGTCTTATTGGATATTTGCTATATTTCAACATCAAATTCTTCATTTGAGAATAATGTCGTCTTCAGATAATGGGTTCGATTCTTTTGTCCTAAATAGCGAGCGACTCGATTTTCCATAATTGGAAGAGTTAGCTCGGACCAGGTTTATGATCTATCTGGTGAAGTTTAAGGTTTGGGTTAGATATTATTGGTAATTTTTTATAATTGATAAATTCAATAACTAATTCGATCAAAAATACTTTAAATATAACTTTCAACATATTTTTATTTTATTTTTCGTGCATATCATTATGCTTTAACTTCTGGTGATGTAATTTTAAGAATGATTTTTAAATAAATCTATTGCTTTCAAATGATCCGATGATTGACATTAAAACAATTATCAATGTAATAAATGTGTATAACATTTGTTTATTAAAACCTTGTCTTAGAAAGAAAAGATCAAGTGTGAGAATGCTTTACATGTTTTTCAACTACACGATATAGATCTTAGTTCATGATCGGAGATTTTAATAAAATAATATGACACAATAAAAAGAAGAGAGGCAGACGATGTTTTGATAACTTGTTTTTGTCTTTCAAACAGATGTTAACTGACTGCAGATTGATGGAATTTCCATTTACTGGAATATGCTCTTGTGGTTTGCAAAGAGAAGCCGACGATTCAATGCCGTTTAGATCAGACAGTAAAAATGAAAATTACCGCAATACAAAGATAATTGACAGATTTTCTTGTGATCAATCTTTGGTTGAGAAACTTTATTACTAAATTTCTAAAATATAATTAGATTGATACTTTGTTCGTTCGCATTTTTTGACAAAACTTCATCCGCATTTACAAGTAATAAAAAGTTTTAATCATTACTTGACAATACTAAGTATTTGATTTCCAATAAATAACAAGAGTATAATCTATATAACAAATAATCATGTACTTACAACTCTAACAAGAAGATATCGAGATTCTAGAAGCTTAGTGGCATTAGCAAGTACACATCCTGCACTTTCAACTTAAGATAAGAACAACATTATTATAGTTAACAAAATACTTCATAGAATCGTGCAAACTTTATCTTTGATCGACAACAAATAAAGAAATGAGGCAAACATAAAAAGTGTCGAAAGTATTATGTAGTTAACTAAAAAGAAAACGATGATTTGATCAAAGTACTTGCCAAGTTGCATCTCACGCGGAAACGTTGGATTCGAAATATTATTTATTTTAGTTACTTGTACGACTCTAAATCATTTTTAAATTTTAACTTGTTATAACTTTTCGGAATAAGTTTGTAACAATCGTTCCAGTGATAATACAGATTACTAGTACGAAAATCCTCACGCAAACAAAAACTAAAAACAGTATTCATTAAGGGGCTGATTGGTTTTTCCGCTACCTCCCGCAAACGCAGCTTTTGCGGTTCATAGCGGTTGTTGGCGTTTCGAAACAATCACAGAAAACGCTACAAATCGCTACAAATCGCTTCAAACCGCTCCGAACCTCTTAAAATCAAAAGCTGGTTCCAGCTAGCGTTTGCGGTTGCGGACGATTGCGGGAGGGTAAATTTTTTTTTTTTAAAAACAGAATAAATAAAAATAATACTAAAAATATCCAATAAAAATTTTCAATTGAAATAATAGAAATTGTAAAATGTATTCATATTATATTCCAATTTATATTATAAAAATTCAAAACTAAAATATTTTCTATAAATTTTTAAAATTGAATAATATGATTTTATAAATATAAATTTTATATTTATCATATTATTATGATTTTAATATTTTTTATAATTACATAAAATGTAAATATTGTTAAATTATTATTTAACAGATGTTGCGTTTGGTAGTATACCAGTCATAAGAGTCCCGGAAACGCAACAATTTCTAACAGCTGTACCAGTCGTACAAATCTCTGGAAAACACTTAAAACCGCAACCATCCGCACCCGCAAACTCCCACAACCGCAACCGCAACCGCTGCGGTTACACCAGTCAGGCCCTAAGTCATTCATTATAATTTAAATAAATTTAATTATGTTTTTTCCTTTGAAAAAGCTTAAATTTAATTATGTTTTACCTTGACATTGCAAAAGCGACTCTTAATTTTTTTTTTAATGTGGAAAAGTCCCCTTGATCCAGTAGTTTGACTAGGGATTCATTAATGCTTCTATACTAGGAGGTCTGGATTTCGAGTCCCAGTGAAGACGAAATTATGCGAATTAAGGAAGAGAAGACTTACAAGAGGTTCTGCAGCATGGCACAAGGAGTACCGTCAGGCATGGATACGATAGAGTGGTTTAGGTGAGGTGATGCAGTCAGTGACGGGTAGAATTGTTGGTTGTAAAATCGTCTGTAACATTCTCATAGTTTGTAATAGCATAATTATCGAGAGTTAAAAAAAATTTGTTTATAAAAATAACAGATGCAAATAAAAACATAACTTTCTCCTAATAAAACATACAAAAAAACATAAATATCGTTAAAGCATATCTTAGCATAATCACACGCTTAGCTGCTAAACATGCTTTGTAGTACAGAAGTCACAAATAATACAAAAACTCGTACGAAACACGGAGTTTAAATTATAGACAAATCTTTTAATAGATGATTCAATCAAATAATTAATAACTAGATCTCTATCTGTTCGATCGTAAGGATATTTAATTTTACATTTTACTTTTTGTTTGTACTATTATTATATTTGTAACTGTAGTTGTATAACATCGAGTATTGTTTCACAAAAAAAAAACATCGAGTAGTTTTTTCGTTTTAACGTATATAAAAAAATTCAACATTTATATAGTTAGATCCATGTCAAAGATATATAGCAAACATATTTTTAAAATGAAAAATATGAAAATAGACAATTATGAGTTAGTATGTTATTTTTAAATGGTACATTAGTTATAATTTATAACATTTGTAATAAAATAAAACGATTGTTAAACTTCTATCAAATTCGGAACATAAGAAATTAATATTTAAAATATAAGAAAATAAAATATAAATATAAATTTGATGTAACCGATAAAAATTATAAATATAATTTAGTTTGTGTTAATGGTAAAATTGGTTAGAATATATGAAATAGTTTGATAGTAGATATTTATGATCTAAATTTTCATATAAATTTTATACATCAAATTTTCAAAATTTTAAAGTTGATTGATCCACAAGTCAAGAGGAATGAATGATTGGGTAACTAATTATGTGATTTAGTAATAGGTAATATAATTATTGTTTTTGTGTGTTTTAGTTTCCAAATCTTATTGTTATAATAAATATTCTTCATTAAATTATACGATTTTATATAGAAATACAATATGATCTAATATCGTAATTAAGTAGGTGCTATTTTTTTGGATAATTTTATACATTAAATTTTGAAATTTAAAGTTGACTGATCCGCAAGTTAAGATTATGTTTTGGAAAAAATCGATTTGTGTATACTGATTATCATTAAAATTTTATAGTTGTTAAAATATATATATCGATTTGTGTATACTGATTATCATTAAAATTTTATAGCTGTTAATATATATATATGATACATGGATTTGTATTGTTTGTATGAATTAATACAAAACTAAACATATGAAATTTGTAGATTTGAGGTATATTGAGATTTTGTTTGTTTATAAAAGATAGAAAATTGATTTGTAAAATCTAAGAAGTGAGAAATAGAGCCTTGTTTAATTTAGTAAGCTATGTACATTAATGGAGAAATAAGTAATGGAAGAAAAATAGATATTGGTTGTTGAATAAGATAATGGAGCTGTGGAATTTTAGTAATGCTTTATTAAACTGTAAAAGACAAAGTATCTCTAAATATAGGTTCTTCAGGTATTGGCTGGTAGTCTTCTTTGTGGTGATGAGAGGAACATCGAGATCGCTGAAGAAGAAATTCGCTGTCGGAAGAATGGAGATCTGGAAATCACCATCCCAGTCACCGCCAGAGAGGTTAGGGCAACAAGTTTAAGAGGACATTTAAAATATTTTTTATTAATATATATCGATAAACAAAATTTATAGATTTATAGTTACAAGAATATTTGTTAGGCATTAGTTATGATGTTCTTTTTTTTTTACTAAAAATCATTTGGGTTCTATAACAAATTTCCGATTTAGAAATTGGATAATCATATATTTTAAATTAGAAACTTTATTACAGCTATAAGTCTGCGTTATATAGATCTTCGCGAGTTCCTTTTTCATGTAATTAGTTATGATGTTCTTGGAGCATCATGTTTGAAATAAGAGTTTTAAAAAAATAAACTAAGTATGCATTTAAAACATAATTGGTGATGATTTATTTAAGAAATCCAAAATGTTCCGATAATCAATATCTAAAGAACTTAAATATATATATATATATATAAAGAAGTTAGAAACCCTATTGAAGTACTTCAATTTTTGAAGACAACAATATTATTATCAAAACTCAGAAGAATTATTTTAAAGTTGAAACTGTTACAAAAATTGCGGTCTAATTATATATTAGAGTTTGACCCGTTCGTCCGAACGGGTATTTATTTTTACTGTTTATAAGTAAATATTATTTTTATAACTAATGATATATATTTTAGTTAGAATATTTTAATGCTAAAATCTTGGAATAGTTAGACTTTTAATAGAAAAATCTGTAATTTTTAACTTGAAGTAATGATTATTTTCTTTTTGTACTTTAGATTTAATAAGATAGATGATAAATACCCAACCAGTTAATTATTTAATTCATGTTTAATATGACAAAAATAAATACTGCAGGTATGCATTAATTGTTTTGTAATTTAGATATATTTTATGGCTATTTTAAGAAACAAAAGTATAATAGATGCTGAAAATTATGGATGTAAAATTAATAAAGTAGTTAGGATAAGTATAAATAGAAAAGTAAATATTATAACAGAATGCTTAAAGATACATAAGTTTTTTTGTATTTCTGTTTTAATAGAATAGATATAAAAATATATTTTTTTAAACTTGTTAGGAAAATACATAACAATAGGCCAATTTTTAGTTCCGAAATACTTGATAATCTTTCATAACGGACGCTTTTTAGTTTGCTTCCTAAAAGTTTCCTAATCTTCAAAGTTTCATGATAGTTTCCTCAAACTTTGCTTCATTACAATATGAAAGATTCAAAATCCATCCGAACAGAACTTTTTTTTTTTTTTTTTGCTAAATTATATCCATCCGAACAGATAATAATGATATTTTGGACTATACCACGTAAATATGTAACCTACTGTGGTTTCTTTAGTGTCTTTTTGCCTCGTCATAAATTTAAATCCTCATATTTCATTTTACAGAAAATAAGTTATGATGATTTGATGCTAGTACATCATGATTTGATGCTCTTGACTTATTTTAGCTTTGAACTGGCTTGTTATCATTGACTAACAAGTGGAGCGGTCGACAGTTGGTCAAGGTTGGCATGATAAACCCTAAATCTGACCTTGGTTAGAAGATTATTTTTATGTGTGTAGTGCTAATTAGCTACTATGTTTCTTCTCGTATTAAAACAAACTAGATCTCGATCCGCACAACCGTGCGGATATTCGTTTTCATTTATTTTTATATAAACATTTTGGAAACAATTCTATATTGGTATATATTAATATATATGAGGTATTGCAGATTAATTTTTAAAACAAAAAGAATATTATGGTATATTTTTTTCTTTCAATAGAATGTTTCAAATTTTCACATGTATTAGTATCTTCTTCTGTATACAGGTTTTAAATTATTATTTCATTATTGAAATCGTAAATATATATAAAGATTGGTAAAATATTGTTTTATTGTCATTTCCATAGAGATTTTAACATTTTACATATTTATAAAGATTATTAATAAAGACTACTTTTAGCTTCATAGATTCATATATCGAGTAAATAATTAAAAATATTTTTTTTAATTTGAAAATAAATTATATAGTTTAAAGTTTGTTTTCATTGGATTAAGGTAGTATAGATTAATAATTGTTAGATGGTGATGATTTTGTTATTTATTTATTTTTAAAATTATATAGGAGAACCAAGTTAGAAGATCTTTGCAACAATAAATATCAAAGCTTGATCTCCGGATTTAAAAATAAATGATTCGAATATTCCTCACTTTGTTAAACACATGAAAATAATTTCATTTTTTAAAGTAGATATTGCTTTGATTTTATAATAACAGAATACCACTTAATCTTTAAATTATTTGAATTTAAATATAATAGAAAGTATGTAGTCTGATAGTTTTTTTTTTTGAAACACTTATTCTGATAGCTTAATGACGTAAAACAATTGACAAACTTCATCTTCTCCAAATGCATCAATGTGTTCATTAAAATACCAGAGCTTACAATCAAATTATCTTTAGTAAAGAAAGGACAAATAAATGCATGTAATTGTACACGACGATCATTTAAATATTGTCTCAAGCTATCATTGATTGTCGATCAATACTACAAAAACACTATTATGGTATCTAATAACATGTGAAGACGTCTGTGACTGTACAAAGTGACACTATTAGTTCATTTGTTCATTACAATCAGAAACTGGCTTTCGAGTGACAGAGATGTATGTCTTTGACTGAATAACACAAGTATTCACACTGTCTAACAAAAGTATTCATGATCTTTTAATATGTTTTGTAGAATGAGGTTTACACGTCAAAGGATCTTACAGTTTCTTTTTGCTACTCAAAAAATCTGTGAAGATGATATAGACAAAATGTTTAAATCGAGTTTGAGTATACATAGACAAAATGTCGATAAATGTATTTAATAATGCTTTTGTGATTTAATATAGTTGTTATTAATGATTGAAGTAATAATGTGACAAAGTCTAGTAGATAGTCAATTTTTTTTAAAAAAATTACACATAAATTAGAAGTCATGACTTATGTTTTAATATAATAGATATTCGACAGCACCATTATAGTACACCAAAACTAGTTTTCCATAGAACAATCAAATTCAACAGTTCTGTTGTAAATTGATAAAGAATTTCCAATATATACACATAAGCTTAATGGTAACTTTATTTTAGAAACAAAAACTATTCGATAATTTGGTTTTAAAGTTTGTTCCAAAAGATGCAGAGATGAATTGAAACCAACTGTTAACCCAACCACATGTGCTTTTCAGTTTTTCAATATTATTTTGGTAGATATTTCTTGGAGAAGATGTTAACACTAGGCATTGATCTTTTAAAAATGATCATATACTCTCACAAGAAAATAAGAAGATAAAGTACTTACGATCTTGTAAATATCTTGAGACAGAGAATATAAGACCTCCCGTCCCGTCCCGTCCCGAACCGCTGCGGGTTCGGCTTCTGGCGGTACACGGCGGGCCTGTCCCGCGCGGGATGCGGTCCTCAAACTAGCTGCCCAATCCCGTACCGCAAAATATGTAGGCCTTCGCGGGCCGTCCCGCGGGACATCGAATATTACATTGCTTGTTTTACATGCACAAACAAACATAGACAAGAATTGAGTTTCAGTTTGTACATGATCGAGTATACTCTTACAAGATCAATACATTAAGCTTATACAAAACAAATGTTTTTATTATCATTTATGATGGCTTGAAGAAGCTCCACCGGTGCAGATTAGAGGTGCTTGGGAGACCGGAAGCATCATCGACCCTGAAACCACCATCAACGGAGTTCCATAATGTCTACTCTCTCTCTCTCTCTCTCTCTCTCTCTCTCTCGTGAAAGTAGAAATGGAAACTTAGGATTGCGGGTTTTCAAAATCCCGCGGTTTAACCCATCCCGCTTTCGGCCCGTCCCGCTTTGAGCCCGTCCCGCTTTGAACCCGTCCCGCTTTGAGCCCGTCCCGCGAGGCCCGCAATTTTGCGGGCTTATGAAATGGAGGCCCAATCCCGTCCCATAGCAAGCCTTTGCGGGTTAGGCCCGCGGTCCAGGTCCTTGATTGCCATCCCTAGTGATGCACAAAAACCATAAACTCTTTCATAATTATTTAATTTATTTCTATAGTATATCACCATAATTCCTTATGTGGAATCCAACGAATCTTATAAGACAAACAACAAAGATTTTTATAAGATCGCATGTATAATTCTCCTCGACACTTGGATAAACCTTAGTGGTTCAACTATGTGTATCACCTTAAAATAATCAAGCACCATCAAAAAAATTTACTTTAATTGTGCTTTTAAATAAAAATTTTAATTAAGGGAGTTTAAACTAACCTATAATTAATATCTTTGCATTAAGTCCTAAATCATATTATACTTGGCGACGTGATATAAGTTCGAAATAGCTTTAGCATGTATAAGGATTATTCTATTAGATTTGATGCTCCGTTAGACCATGTTACCTTATGCCTAAACATTATATCTTTAATCCTGCATGAATATTGATCTATTGTTTAATTAATAGCCCTGTAGTACCCTTTTTGGTGTTCACAAAATAATGAAGTTTGGTGACTAAGTATAACATTTAAACTACTAAAAGAAGGGTTAACAATCCGATCTATGGTTTAGTTTTCATTTTCATTAATTTATGGTTTAGTGACTGGCTTAACTTTCGTTCGATTTAGATTATATTTATATCCCTAACTTAAATACCAACCAGAAAGGGCAGTTTAGTAACTCTTGATGCCTTTGGAATTGAGAGATGAAGACTCGAATGGACGGACGCAAGTATATATACGAGAGTCTTATGAAAACGACCTGTGAAAAGAGGTAAAGAGAGCACACAAGTTCTGCATAGTTGCAAGTTCTAACCCTTCTTTTCTTACCTTTCTTTCTAATAATATTCCTTTTTTCCTTAAATGATAATTCCTTTTTATTTTGGATAACATTTGCTGAAAATATTATTTTTTCTTATTACTAATTACGAGTTTGAAGAGTTATTTTGTAATTTGAGATTGAAAAGTCTATATATATATATATTGTAGTTTTCCATATAATCTTTTTTTTTTTGCTAACATTAGGTTTTCCATATAATCTTGCTTTTTGATAGTGATATAACCTTATAATTTTGATTCTAGAAAGAACATTACTCTACTAATGTAAAAAGATCTTTTTTCCCGTCACTAGTTTCTATCTCTATAGAAAACAAACAAAATAGGTGGTGGAGCCAAGGACTTAGAGCTAGTGCGTGCATATATAAATACTGAAATGGGCAGAGAGAAAACAGAACACAACTTAACGAAAAGCAAAAACAGAGGAACACTTAGGTTTCATAAGATAAAGAGACCTAAACAGATCTAAGACACTACTTCTCTTTTTAGCTAAAGGAAAAAAAAAAAAAAAGGATGAGTTTGTGGGGAGTGATGGGAGCAGGATGGGGAACAGTAGAAGAAGGTTGGAGAAAAGGGCCTTGGACTGCCGAAGAAGACCGTCTTTTGATCGATTATGTGCGGCTTCACGGTGAAGGCCGATGGAACTCTGTGGCGAAGCTCGCAGGGTTGAAGAGAAATGGTAAAAGTTGTAGGTTAAGATGGGTTAATTACTTGAGACCAGATCTCAAGAGAGGACAAATCACTCCTCATGAAGAAAAAATTATCCTAGAATTGCATGCTAAGTGGGGAAACAGGTAATTAATTAAAACTTTACTTCTTTATTTGCGTTTGTTTTATATTTGCATTTAGGATGTTATAATTAAGTGTGTAGCCAGTACCCTTACTCAAATAAGTAGCTTGTGTTTTTCTTTTCCGATGGTTCATTGTCTGATTATTTTGTAATTTCAGGTGGTCAACAATCGCTCGTAGTTTACCGGGAAGAACAGACAACGAGATCAAGAACTATTGGAGAACCCATTTCAAGAAGAAGACAAAATCTCCAACTAACAATGCGGAGAAGACGAAAAACAGAATCTTGAAGAGGCAACAGTTTCAGCAGCAAAGACAGATGGAGTTGCAGCAAGAACAACAGTTGCTCCAATTAAACCAAATCGACATGAAAAAGATCATGTCATTACTAGAAGAAGACAACAACCACAACAATGGTGATAATAACTTCAGTAGTAGTAGTAGCGGTAGTAGTGGTGAAGGCGGTGCGTTCTATGTTCCTCATCAGATCACACATTCAACAACAAATTCTGGTTATGACTCAAATGGTAATGGGTTATTCCGAGTGGTTCCAATGCCATTACCTGAGGCTAACTTACATGAAGAATATGCGATTTGGGATGGTTTATGGAATCTGGATTTGGAAGGACAAGGAAGCTTTAGTGGTGGTGCTTGCGTCCCAAGGAAGCCTTGTTTCCAGAACTTGGCCATTCCCTTTTGTTAACTTGACCTAAGTGTCGTACCTGCCGGCAATGAAAAAAAATAAAGCTTGGCTGACAAGTTTGGTCAAGTTTGAGTTTGAGTTTGAGTTTGACTTTGTTTTTATCTTTTCTGATTTTGGATTTACTATAGATTAGTAGTTTTGTTATCAGTTGTGTGTGATGTTATAAGAAGCTTATTTGGGCAAAGCCAAGTTAACGGTTGATGTAGTAGAACGTCTATGGAAGAATAGTCTAATTAAGTTATCAAATAAAAGTCTTGGTACGTGAATTTTTTTTTTTTTTTTTTGTAACTTGCTTGGGCTTTCAGTTCCATGAAAATTTTACTGGGGAAATATCTTCTCGATGAGATGAGCACGGTTTTTTTTTTTTGATAAAATGAGATGAGCACAGTTTATAACAGCCTAATAATAGAAGAGATATGCACGTCGTTAGAACATTGCCAAAAGAAACTTTATAGTTTCAAATATGAAATTTTTTGGCTATTCAAAAAAAAAATTCAAAATTTCAAATTTAGAATTTTGAGTGAACTACTAAAAACTTCAAATTTGAATTTTCTTATTTTATTTGCATTTTGGTCCTTTTAATTATACGGTATTTATGATTTGAAGTTTCTTATTTTATCTACATTTTGGTTTTTACAATTATACTGTATTTTATGACTTTTAAATATTTTTTGTTTATCATTTTAATCCTTATTTGTTTTCATAAGTGTTTCAATTTTTTTTATAAATTAAAAATTTAAATAGAAAATTAAATATAAACCTAAAATAAGATTTAAATATTTTAAAACTAGATTTAGATTTCACCAAGTTGATTCTTCTCAGATCTTTTGAACTACTGTAAATTTTTGGTGTTTTGCTTCGATTGTCTTCACTTTCCTTTCTTCTATGCTTATTTCCTTTTATTTTGGGCTTTTTTTCTCGGAATTAGGGTACCAATAATTGTTAACTCTATATCAGCGTTTATGATTCATACCATTGTTCCCATTACATAATTAGAGCCTTGGTTGGAGTTTGACTTCACGGTTTGGGGTTTGTCCGGGTGTTCTGAGGATTCCTTCAACTTGAATTGTGTTTACAACGGAGATACAAAGGGCATAGTGTGGTAATTTAGGTTTTTGTGTGGAATATCATTGCTTTTGATTGTTCTGCGGGCAGACACAGTATGATATTTTTAATCTCCATTCGATCTGATATGAACGAGTATTATTATTTAACTGCACTATTCCATTTGGGATAGTATAACTTGCATCTCTGCTAGCATAGATGCACTTCCATTTGAATTTAATATTCTATTCCATTTGAATAGTATTGTATATAGTTTGATAGTTGTGTTTAGTATGTCATATATTTGAGTTGTATTGTTTCTGATATATGTATTACACAGGTTACAAAATTAATTTTTTTGTCTAGCATAGCACTGAATTACACTTTGTTTGCGCTTATATGTAGCACGGTGTCTACATGCTCCATTTTGTGCGAAATGGAATGGTTGACTTTGTTTATTTTTATGCTATACTATCTAAGAACCATACCATTCCTTATCTTCTGCTTAATGTATTTCAGTCTTTTATCTCGTATGCCGTACCTTACTTATCACTTTTTATAATGTGTGAATTATATTCATCTTTTCATATATAAAATAGAATAGCTTATTGTGTCCTAACCTTGTTATACTTTTACCTTCGTTGTGCAGGCTTGGCATGGACGATTTAGGCCTTCCATGTAAATTGTTGGAGACATGATTTAAACCCACTGAAAAGAAAAAAGTTAACAACTACTTCAACCTCCGTTGGATTGAGGTTCTCAAGTGCATTAGAGGATGAGGACTTGGCGATGTTTGACTGCTTCACAGTTTGGTAAAGTGTTGCAGATGGGGAACCATACCTTCTATCTGATGTTCCTTCATTATCTTCTATTTCGCCAATTGGTAGCTGAGAATAATTTCAAACTCTTGTGGCTCTCCGTCGGGTTTAGTGTTTGGTGTCAACTGTTCTCTTACTCATCCCCATTATCTTTGTAATTCATGTAACTCAATCATGGTTGTATTATATATATAGTATCATATAAATAGTATAGTTCATTTAGAATGGAATGCTTCTCGTGAGTTAACATTGCCAATTGATTAGAGTTTATATTTTCCTAACTTAGGTTTAGTGTTTAGTGTCAAATGTTCTATTACACATCCTCATTATATTTGTATTTCATGTAACTCAATTATGATTGTATTATGTGCATATTATCGTTTAAAATAGTATGGTTTATATAAAATAGAACGCTTCTCATAAGTTAACAACTAGATTATGACCCGCCCTTGAAAGGGCGGATATGTTTTTTGTTTTACGTTTGTTTAGAAATTTTATTTTTATAATTTAGTCATATTTATGTTTTTATTTGTATAATATTTTTCTTAAATTATTAATAAGAGATTTGAATTGGATTTTTCTTAAATATCTAACATATGAAAATTTGAATTGGATTTGTTTTGTTTAGATTTACGATTTTATAACCGAATATATTTTAGATTTGGTAACAACAAATTGGTATATTTTTTTTGAGATTCCAAGTATACTTGGAACTGTAATTATCTATCAATATAATTGTTTACATTTTCATAATTTCTGGTGACATCAATTATAATTGTTTAAATTTTATATTTTTAACGATTTAATACGATCAATTAGCCATAATAATCATTCTTAATTCTGTTTTTATTTTTTAAATATGTATTTATTTTGAATTACAATGGAATATAGTTAGATATTTATTATATTTCATTTAGTTTTACTATCGATTTATGTTCTATTTTTAAAAATAGATCGAATAACATGATATCTTATGTAGGTATATCACCATATAAACACAAGGGGAAAGAAATGGGAAAGAGAAATATGTCTATTGATAGTGTCATCATCAATTACTTAAAGAAATATGTCTATCAATGTTAATAAAAATATGTCTATCAATGTTAATAAGTTAGTCTTATGTCGATGTTGAATAAGACTTAGTTGAAGAAGTATAAGTCTATCAATGGATGCTGAGATGATTAACAGTAGTTGAAAAAAGTTTGAAACGCATAGGACAAATGCAAAACATATGTCGAGAAGAAGTATTATATTGATATCTCCAATAAATGAGATATGCCAAGTATAGTTCTAAATTATCAATCTTACTTTAATGCATCGATGGTTTTAATATATGATAACTGTTGTTATTAGTAAATATTAAAGAATATATTTAATATTAGTAGATTAAGGATACGTGGAAATAACAGAAATGTTAATTAATAGATAAGTCCCAACATTTTCAATAGGCCCAAAAAAATCATGCCAAGGTAGTTTTCAAATAGGACTCTATTTTAATAGAGTAGATGCTGATGGATGAGGGTTTATATTTATCTAGCTTGGGTTTAGTGTTTGTTGTCAAGTGTTCTCTTATGGTTGTATTATGCTTATAGTATCATAAAAATAGTACGGTTTATATAGAATGAAATGTTTCTCGTGAGTTAAAATTTACAATGGATTAGGGTTTATATTTACCTAACTTAGGTTTAGTATTTGGTGTCAAACGTTTCTTACCCATCCTCATTATCTTTGTTTTTCATGTAACTCAATCATGGTTGTATTATGCATATAGTATCATATAAAATAGTATATGTTTATATAGAATGGAATGCTTCTCGTGGGTTAGCATTGCCGGTAGATTAGGGTTTATATTTCCCTTATTTAGGTTTAGTGTTTGGTATCAAGTGTTCTATTACCCATACCCATAGATTTGTATTTCATGTATTATGGATCTACTCTGTCTATAATATCATTTAAAATAGTACAATTTATACAAAATAGAACACTTCTCATAAGTTAACAATACCAATGGATGAGAGTTTATATTTATGATGTATTTTACGTAGATGCTATGATGATATTATTTTACGTAGCCTGCATAGTATGGAAACTAGTACAATATGTATAGAATATACATGTCATCATCGTCAATTTGCTGTTAGGTTAATATAGTTTCTTGTACACTTACAACTGTTATCCACTCATCTTGATGCATACTCTTACATCATATGTGTTGAATACAGATGCTCCACGCGCTCCATAAATTATGTGATTCTTACTATGCCACAGAAAATCACCACATCGTTTATTTTATCATATGAAACCGGTATCATGTTGCGGGAAGGGGCATAACCAGGGACGGATCTAAAAAAAAATTAATTGGGAGCACCATATCAAAAACAACATAAAACATTTTTTGATGGGAACTTTTACATTTTCTTCACTAACTAATGAAATTTAAACATTTTAACTTTAATTATTAAAGAAAAATAAAAATCAGTCGGGGCACGTAACCCCGTACTGCCATGCTTGCATCCGCCCCTGAACATAACCAGATAAAAGGAAACCAAAAATTCAGACAATGAATTAAGTCAAAAATCATTGTTACTTTATTAATTTGACCTTCAAATATGGCTATCTCGCTAATAAACTATTCTTTATTAGTATTTACCAAGGTTACATAATCATCTTTGTGTGCTCTTTATTCATTGTAAATGCATCACCATCATTTTGTGATTGAGTATGGTCTAATGTGCTTGATTCGAAGTATTCTTGCAGTTATTTTTAAAATGAAATGCACATTAGCCCCATCATTACAAAATCCCATTAAACTCAAAAGAGCAAGAAATAATGAATCTACTCGATATTTTTGGTTTGCTAGCTAGTTCCTAGTTGACACAAGTTGTTTTGCTAAAAAATACTAGTATGTTTTGAGTGAAAGTTTCCCCTGCTACAGAGTACACTACACACCAAGAATGAATGCGTTGTCCTTTCTTTTTTTTGAGCAAAGAATGTGTTGTCCTTTTAGACATTTTGTTTGGCTTTAAAAGATTTGTACCAACATGTACCAAGATAGAGATTTTCTTGGTGAATACTTCTAACGTTATGCTCAATATTTCTTACGTACATATTACACTTGAACGGATCATATTTATCTCGTTAACCATCCTCCATTCATTTCATGTATTAAAGTTATGGTGTATACCGGACCGGCTCAACACTATTAAGGGCCCTAGGGCAAAAAAAAAAATTTTAGACCCTATATTAAAAAAAAAAAGAAAATTAGACTCTATAAAATGACTAATTTGAAATATATTTAAGTTATTTTTATATAAGTTAACTAATATGCATGTTTTTATTTAAGTTTTTATTAAATTTTTGTACTCACATTTTATAATACTACATAAATTTAAATTTAGTATATTATATGCCATTAAAAAACTTTTAAAAAAAAAAGAAATCGGGGTGGGCCCTGGGGCGGTCGCACTGACCGCCCTCCATGCTAAGCCGGTCCTGGGTGTATATCAGAGAATCAAATCCTCTTTTATTTATAGACAACCCTGGATTTTTATTTACATTTTTTTCTGAACGGAGACGCTTGGTTACAGCTAGAAAACCAGCTTTGTGATGAAAACCAGCTTTGTGATTTTTATACATTGTTATCAATTTATTAAGTTTATATTCACCACATATATTAGTATTTTAATATATACATTCCGTTGTTTTTTTTATATTCAGAACTACATGCTAATCACTAAACCGTATATGATAAGGATCTTAGATTGAAAGTTGTTAAAAAAGTTTGGGCTGATGTTATCCGTATATTCTAATAATTAAGAGATAATTACTTAAATAATATGTCTTCCTAATTTAATTGGTGAAGCCGGAATCAAAAGTCAACTATAATCCATCTTCCTCCTTATAATAGAAACACAAGAGACGTCCTTTCGTCTCCGTGTCTCTCTTTCTAAACCCTGTCAACATGTCAGGAGCTCTAACTTGCTCTGCTGCCGACCTCTCCGCCCTGCTCGGTCCCAACGCCACCGCAGCGGCGGAATACATCTGCGGCCAACTAGGAACCGTTAACAACAGATTCACGGATGCAACCTTTGCCATAGACAACACCTACCTTCTCTTCTCTGCTTACCTCGTCTTCTCCATGCAGCTCGGCTTCGCTATGCTCTGTGCTGGCTCCGTTAGAGCCAAGAACACGATGAACATCATGCTCACGAATGTCCTTGACGCTGCCGCAGGAGGGCTCTTCTACTATCTTTTTGGTTACGCCTTTGCCTTTGGCGGATCGTCCGAAGGATTCATCGGGAGACACAACTTTGCTCTTAAAGACTTTCCAACTCTCACCTCCGACTACTCTTTCTTCCTTTACCAGTGGGCATTCGCAATAGCAGCAGCTGGAATCACCAGTGGTTCCATCGCCGAGAGGACTCAGTTTGTGGCTTACTTGATATACTCTTCTTTTTTAACCGGATTTGTTTATCCGGTCGTCTCTCATTGGTTTTGGTCCCCAGACGGATGGGCCAGTCCGTTCCGTCCGTCTGGAGACCGTTTGTTTGGCACCGGAGCCATAGATTTTGCTGGCTCCGGTGTTGTTCACATGGTTGGTGGTATAGCGGGATTAATGGGTGCTCTTATCGAAGGCCCTAGACGTGGCCGGTTCGAGAAAAGTGGTCGTGCTATTGCACTACGTGGCCACTCTGCTTCGCTTGTTGTCTTGGGGACGTTTCTCCTTTGGTTCGGTTGGTATGGTTTCAACCCCGGTTCCTTCGCCAAGATCCTCGTTCCGTATGAGTCTGGTTCGAGCTACGGTCAATGGAGTGCAATAGGCAGGACAGCTGTTACAACCACGCTTGCTGGATCCACCGCGGCTCTAACAACACTCTTTGGAAAACGTCTCCTATCTGGCCATTGGAACGTAACTGATGTGTGCAACGGGCTGCTTGGTGGGTTCGCGGCCATAACTGGAGGTTGCTCGGTGGTAGAGCCGTGGGCTGCGATCGTATGTGGTTTCGTGGCTGCCCTCGTCCTTATCGGATGCAACAAGCTTGCGGAGATGGTACAATACGATGATCCCCTCGAGGCGGCGCAACTACACGGAGGATGCGGCGCGTGGGGGCTAATATTCGTGGGACTTTTTGCAAAGGAGAAGTATATTAACGAGGTCTACGGAGCGGCACCTGGAAGGGCATACGGACTGTTTATGGGCGGAGGAGGGAAGCTGTTGGGAGCACAGTTAGTTCAAATACTTGTGATTGCAGGATGGGTTAGTGCTACCATGGGAACACTCTTCTTTATTCTCAAGAAGCTCGACCTGCTTAGGATCTCGGAGAAGGATGAGATGGCCGGTATGGATATGACACGTCACGGTGGTTTTGCTTATATGTACTATGATAATGACGACGAGTCTCAAAGGGCTACTCAGCTCCAAAGAGTTGAACCTTGATCTTCTTTACCCTCGCTCGGCTTACTCATTCTCGCTTTAATTTTCAAGCTGCTCACAATTTATATCTTTTTAGTATTTATGGGGTTATTTTTCTATGGTTTCAAATGCAAACTGTTTTGATATTGTGTGATCTATCTCTGTGTTATGTGTGTTTCAAGCGAGACAGTTGACAAAAATTACATGTCATATATAGTTTCTGATATTTTGAAAATTGTTTTCCTTTAATAACATAGTTGCATTGCATGTCTACCATTCTCGTACACGGTCATATTAAAGAAATTTGTGTAACTTGATGTACCTATAAATATAGAGTTTGGTTGATTTTAGATAGAATCGTGTTTCTCGAGATGAGTCGGCGATCAGAATCTTCACTATACCTTCCTTTCAATGGTTTGTAAGACTTGGCTTAATAGATCCATCCCCACACCTGATTTTCTCATCACTCCTTGGAAGGATTTTTAAGGGGCAAAGTTCTCTCAAGACAGAAATGAATTTTTATGTTAGATGTATGAAAACAAGATACACCGATCACAATACACGAGCTTTCTTCCAAATAGAAAACTGGCAAAAGAACAAATATATGTAACTTCTTTTTTTTTTTTGAACAAATATAAGTAACTTCTATCGCAGAGCTGGGTACTATTTTATCAAATATATATACATTATATGTTAAATTTCCATTATTTTATCATTCTTCTGAAATAAATAAATAAATAGGCAGTATGGATGAATTCCGTGAAGAAAAAGAAAAGATTTTTGCAGTTTTCCTTTGTTTTTTTGTATCAACTAAATGGAAAGAGTTTCCCTTTACATAAACATGAAATACCCCATAAAAATTGTATTCGCCATTCACCATTCACCATTCATCATTGAGCGGCGGCAATGAATATGTCACAACTTCCACGGGATTTGGTAGAGGAGGAGATACTCTGTCGCGTTCCGGCCACGTCTCTAAGACGGTTACGAAGTACTTGCAAACGTTGGAACCATTTATTCAACGACAGTAGATTTGCAAGAAATCACTTTGAGAAAGCCAAAAAGCAGAGTTTTGTTCTCATGTTGACCAAGGAGTTTAGGATTTTTTCGTTGAATGTCCATCTCCGTGGAATACCATCTGCCGAGTTTGAAGGTGAGCTTAGCCTATTCGATAGGTGTTCTTCTAATTCAGATATACTCGATATATCTCAAGTCTTTCATTGTGATGGCTTGCTGCTATGTACCATCAAAGAAGAGACTAGAATCGTGGTTTGGAACCCCTGGACTGGCCAAACCAAGTGGATCCAACCAAGAAATCCATACAGGCAAAGCGACACCTATAGTCTTGGACCCTATCTAGACAGTAACTGCGGCAATATTAGCTACAAAATTCTGAGACACGAGCGTTATGACGGTGGTGAGATAAACAATCAAACATTTGAAATCTGTGAGATTAAGTCTAACTTATGGAGGACTCTTGATGTCAATATTGACTGTCAGTTATTAGACACTGAGTGCCGCGTGTCTTTGAAAGGAAAGACTTAATGGTTTGCTGGGGATATTATCAACCAGTTTGACAAGGGTATATTCTTAGTCAGTTTTGACTACCAAACCGAGAGATTTCGACGTCTTTGTCTTCCCTATCAGTGTCGCAATCCATATAATTATGTATCTCTTTCTCTTGTTGGAGAGCAGAAGCTTTCTATGTTACGACGACGTAGACAAACATCACAGATAGAGGTATGGGTAAGAAATGATGAGACCGAAGTGGCGTCCTGGAGCAAACTATTAGTAGTGGATTCCCCTCAGGTTGAATTTTGCCATCTAACAAGTTTATTGGTGGAAGAGGAGAAGAAAGTCCTCGTGTGCTGTGAGAGATGGATGGACATCCAAGACACGACCAAGTCCAACGACTTTGTATACCTTGTTGGGGAGGATAATAAAATCACAAACGTCGATTTCGGAGCATCTAAACTATTGTTGTCTTGTTTACCACTTTTGTTTAGTTATGTTCCAAGTTTGGTTCAAATCGAGTGACCTATAGGCACAAGAAATGATTAAATAAGCTATATATGCAACCTTTTCATAACCAGTGAATTTCTTATTTCCCTGAGAAGTTGTGTCACATGAATTTTTTTTAACTTACTTTGAACTAGGAATTTTTAAATAATTTTAAATATAATATTTTTATTTCAAAAGATAATTCTGATTTATATTTTAATATATTATTATTTTTATATTTTAACTTTAATAGTTTAAAAAAATCATAAATATACTTTTGTAATTTTTTTTCTTTTGAGTTGGTATAACTATTTCAATTTGATTTTATTTAAATTTTAATAAAGATATATAAAACTACATTTATCAAATTAGTTTAAATATATTATTTTATATTTAATGATTATTTAATTTAAATATATATCTTATCATCTTATTTAAATTTTAATAAAAATATATGACCCAGATTCGAATTGAGAACCAACCCAGATCCAAACTGAAAACCAATCAGACTCGAACCAAGATCCGCGGGTCCAAAAAAATAATCAATACCCTGGACTCTATCCGAATCAAATTTGTGTTTTCAAATCAATTTAGTTTTGTTTCTCGGATTCAGATAATATGATATACCTAAAACTAATTACATAAGAATGTATATATAAAAATCTTAAATATAATAATTCATACATAAATTATATAGTTTTAAGCATATTTACCTTTTTAGTATAATACGATTTTGTAATATAAATATATAACAATTTCAAAATATTTATTCATATTATATTCAAAACTACCCGCAGTTTTAAACTGCGAATCAAAATCTAGTACTCTGTAATTTTCAACACAGTTTTTATTTAGTTACAAATTATCTAAACCGAACCGGGATTTTTTTGTTTCCTAAATATTCAAATAAATGGCGTCGTTTCAAATATAACAACCCAAAAAGCCGTACTTTTCTCACTTCTTTTTGTCGTATCTGAATGGATCATTTGGTAAAACATCACATATCTCTTCATCTTAAGACTTTCACAACTTTGTAAACGTGCTTCCACCAACCACACCACACTCTGGCCGCAATCTGCAAAGTTTCAAACTTTTCAGTTCAACCCTTTCTTAAACCCTTCCGACCAATCTCCTCCAATGCACACCGCCACGATCCTCTCACCACGCGCCACTCTCTTCCCCTGTAAACCTCTCATCCCTTCTTCACAAAATGCCCACGACTCCCCCCGCCGCCGCCGATCAACCATCTCCTGCTCCGTCCAACCCGTAACCGCCGACCCTTCCCCTCCTCCTACCCTCACCAACAAGCTCAACAAGTACAGCTCGAGAATCACGGAGCCCAAGTCCCAAGGCGGGTCGCAAGCCATCCTCCACGGCGTGGGCTTATCCGACGACGATCTGCTCAAACCCCAGATCGGGATCTCCTCCGTCTGGTACGAAGGGAACACGTGCAACATGCACCTGCTGAAGCTGTCGGAGGCGGTGAAGGAAGGAGTGGAGGGAGCTGGGATGGTTGGGTTTAGGTTCAACACGATCGGCGTGAGCGATGCTATCTCGATGGGGACGAGAGGGATGTGTTTCAGTTTGCAGTCTAGAGACTTGATTGCTGATAGTATTGAGACTGTGATGAGTGCTCAGTGGTATGATGGCAACATCTCTATCCCTGGTTGTGATAAAAATGTGAGCTTTCTTTCTTTTTTTCTTGAATCATAACTCCTCTTGTGTTGTTATGTGATTGGGTTTGCTATTACTGATTAGATGCCTGGAACAATTATGGCCATGGGAAGGCTTAACAGACCTGGGATTATGGTTTATGGTGGAACCATCAAGGTATGTTTCCTTATTGATAAAGCAGAGAGTTCCATAACCACTTGTGATTAGTTTGTTCACTTTTTGAGTTTTTTTTTTTTAATTGCAGCCTGGACACTTTCAAGAGAAGACATATGACATAGTATCTGCTTTCCAGGTATCTTTTCTTTGTCTATCTTGCTTGCTTCTATTATTGACTGTTTTTATGTTACATTCTATCTTAAGCGTTTTTTCATTCTTTTTCCAATTTTGTATTGTTAGAGTTATGGAGAATTTGTTGGTGGCTCTATAAGTGATGAACAGAGAAAGACTGTTCTTCATAATTCTTGTCCTGGAGCTGGAGCCTGTGGTGGCATGTACACAGCTAACACCATGGCTTCTGCAATCGAAGCTATGGGAATGTCTCTTCCTTACAGGTTAGTTCCCTGAAGACCATATAATAAGATATCATTCATTCTTCCATGTTTATGCTTAAATGTAAATCTTAATCCGTGTGTGATTATTTGATATTTTTCGTTTTTTGAAGCTCTTCGATACCTGCTGAAGACCCGTTGAAACTTGACGAGTGCCGGTTAGCTGGAAAGTATCTTGTAGAATTGCTAAAGATGGACTTGAAGCCCCGTGACATTATTACTCCAAAATCACTTCGCAATGCGATGGTTACTGTCATGGCTCTTGGGGGATCGACCAACGCTGTATTGCATCTTATTGCTATTGCCAGGTCTGTGGGTTTGGAGTTGACCCTTGACGATTTCCAGAAGGTCAGCGACGCGGTTCCGTTTCTAGCAGACCTTAAACCAAGTGGGAAATATGTTATGGAAGATATACATAAGGTGCGTGCATATTTGGATCGTTTTTCTTATAAGTCAATATGTATTTGTTCATTTTGTGTCATTGTTGTTTGATATACAGATTGGTGGTACACCAGCTGTTCTTCGTTATCTATTAGAAGCTGGGTTTATGGATGGGGATTGTATCACAGGTTTGAACTTTGTAGAAACTTGATATTAAGGATTGCTTTGTAAAACTGATTACATAAATGTTTTTTTTTTGTGTCTGCTATACAGTCACAGGGCAGACTTTGGCTCAAAATTTAGAAAACGTCCCTCGTTTACCAGAAAACCAGGTCGGTTTGTTTGAAATGTAACTGGTTATTTCATCATAATCTACGAGCTGTTGATCATTATGATGGATGTTAAGTTATACATTTGTCTGATTTATTTCTTACAATGTCGACCAGGTTATAATTAGACCTGTGTCAAACCCAATAAAAGAGACTGGACACATCCAAATCTTGAGAGGAGACCTTGCACCAGAGGGTTCTGTAGCAAAGATAACCGGCAAAGAAGGGTTATATTTCTCTGGTAATGTTTGATTAGCTCTCATGCCTCCTTTTACACTCCATAGTCTAGTTTAAGCACTTGTCAACTTAAAGGCTTATATAGTGGAACTTTTTTTGTTTAGGACCTGCACTTGTTTTTGAAGGAGAGGAATCTATGCTGGCTGCTATATCAGCAGACCCGATGAGCTTTAAAGTAATTGCCTTTCTGATATGAAGTATTCATCTCAAGAGTTGGTTACTTTGTACTATCTGCTGAGATGTACATCGTTTGTTACAGGGAACAGTGGTGGTTATCAGAGGAGAGGGACCTAAAGGAGGTCCAGGCATGCCAGAGATGTTGACACCAACGAGTGCAATAATGGGTGCCGGTCTTGGGAAGGTACACTAACTTTTTTTTTAATTTAGTTTCATCAGTTTCTCTGTTCTAAGTTATAGAAACTCGTTTTCCTTTGTTATGAGCTGAGTAACTGAGATATGGCATGCTTTGTTTTGCAGGAATGTGCATTGCTTACTGATGGTAGGTTCTCGGGTGGGTCACACGGTTTTGTTGTTGGCCACATTTGCCCTGAAGCTCAGGTCTGTCTCTCTTAACTGGCTCTCTCTGCTTTTGCAATCTTTAAATAAATGTGAAGATGGTAATGTTGAAAGCTTTTCTTGGTTGTCCAGGAGGGTGGTCCAATAGGTCTGGTAAAGAACGGAGACATAATCACAATTGACATAGGAAAGAAGAGAATAGACACACAGGTCTCACCCGAAGAAATGAATGAGCGTAGAAAGAAATGGACTGCTCCTGCATACAAGGTTAACCGCGGAGTTCTATACAAGGTATTTAATGAAAACCCACCATTTGTATTGTATCTATTTATTTAAATCATTTTGTGGGATTAGTTGCTAACTGGATGATATTGTAATCCTAAAACAGTACATCAAGAACGTGCAATCGGCTTCAGCTGGATGTGTAACTGATGAGTAAGCGAGAGATCTTGGAGCTGGTTTGTGAATGAGCAGCAGCAGCAGAAAGTAGACTGTTATGTTCTTGAGGTAAAACTGTACGGCTTTGTATTGCTTTTAGTATTGTTGTTAGCTTGGAGACCATTAGCTGTTTTGGAGAGTGATTTTTTGTTAGAACTTTTGATTGTGGTGTTGCGAATAAAGGCAGATTTGCGGAGATCCTTCAATAAAAACATACCAAATTACTAATAAGCAAGAAGGGCAAGATGGTAGTGCATTAGAGAAGCTTGCTTGTCCTTCTTTTCGATGGCCCTCTTGGGAACATCTTCATGATCCATCCTAGAACCCTGTTGTCTTTCTTTCAGACCCAAGTTTGGAACTCTGACCAGAGGAGAGATAGTTCAGTTGACAATGCCTGGATCAGTTCCTCTTTTTCAATTGCCAACTGCAGCCAAAGATGAAAAAATAACTAGCCCTCGTGTTAACAGACGTCCAGTTACCAGCTTTTCTGTTTCTGATCCTCGTTCGCGCCCTCGTGTTATCGGACGTGTCGGCTCTCGTGTTAACGAACTTCCAGTTTCCTGCTTTTCTGTTTCTGCTCCATACGACCGTGTTAACAAAGCAGACTCCGTCGAGGACCAGACCCAAAAAGTCGATGGCGAGTACTACTACAATCTGGCTTGATTGATTTCGTTGGTAAAAGAGAAGCAACCGTGACCTCTAAGCTTAATAAAATAATAAATTAAAGATCGTATGCTTGTCTCCAGTGTTGTGCGCTCCACTTGCTGTGGTTTCTGCGTCAAACACTTGTGTGTTTCTTTGTTTGTTTTTTTATTATGATGGACCCTTTTTTTTCGATTGTGTACTGTTGTTTTACCTTACTTTCACCTTTTCAGTGAAAACAAAAAATAAATTATTTAACTCAAATATTATTGACTGAATAGATGTAATTAATAAAACATAAATGCATTTCATTTTTCTAATATTTATGAAAAATGTTTAAGTGAATTTTTGTGGAAGGGTGGGAATTATATTGTTTGCAAAATAAACGATTAAAATAGAGAACAAATAAAATGTAAAAAGAATATAACAAACATAAAATTTATTATATAGATCTTCTTCTGTCACTCTGGTGTCCACCAAATATCTTTTCTTTCTTTGTCACGTAAGCTGCCAAGAAATTATTTAACAACTTGAAATTCAAAGCTTATAAACCAGATTTCAAAATAGCTTTTGAGCTTTAGATTGCGTCAACAAATAACCTGTAAAGTTCAAAAATTCTACATCATCATTGTTCATTTCTGGTTTTTTTTTGTCATAGTGTTGGCATAATCTTTGGTCTATGACAAGAACTTGGTCAAATTACAAAAACTTGAAAATGTGATCATAATTGTAACAGAACACAACAAAATTACGATACAAGGATGTTTGATTTTAGCCAGAGATCATTTTAGTAATGTTTGTTTCTCATTTTATTGCACTCAACCATGGCTAAATATCCTAATCATTCAACTAAACCACCAAAACTAATCTACAGCTAGTTTATGACGCTTGAGATATAACACAACAACTACACAAAGACCATAAACACAACAACTTCACAATCACCACCTCTCTATTTAAACACCATTGCCCACATCTCACATATTCATCAAAAAATCTTTAATATCCTTCTTCCAACACACTACTGTTCCATGATGATGATTAAGCAATCACCATTCTTGCTTTTAACAGCAATCTTCTTGTTCACAGTTTCTGTTCTCGCAGCAGCACTTGATCCTGCACCCGAAGACCCCATTTTCGAACTCTACATGCACGACATACTTGGAGGAGGCAGCCCCACGGCGAGGCCCATCACAGGTTTGCTCGGGAACATTTACAACGGTCAAGTTCCTTTCGCCAAGCAAATTGGTTTCACTCCTCCTGAGAACGGTATAGCCATACCAAATGCAAACGGTGCCCTCCCAACGGTTAACGGTATCAACGGTGTACCTCTCGGGACAGGCTTGTCCGGTACAGCTTACTCTGGTCAGAATCTTAACGGGATCCAGACTCAGCTTGGTCCTGATGGTCTGAGTCTTGGGTTCGGTACCATAACCGTCATCGATGACATACTCACATCTGGTCCTGATTTGGGTTCTCAGCCGCTTGGTAAGGCTCAAGGAGTATATGTTGCAAGCTCTGGAGATGGAAGCACACAGATGATGGCTTTCACAGCTATGCTTGAAGGTGGAGAGTACAATGACAACCTAAACTTCTATGGAATTTACAGGATAGGAAGCGCCATGTCTCATCTGTCAGTGACTGGAGGAACAGGTAAGTTCAAGAACGCTTGTGGGTTTGCTGAGGTCAGGCCATTGATTCCATCTGGTCAGCATTTTGTGGACGGAGCAGAGTCTTTGCTGAGGATCATTGTCCATCTTAAGTACTAAGCAGAACATAAAAGGAGCCTTACCTGAAGACTTTAAAACCTTTGTGCATGTGTGTGTGAATGTTCTTGTTTGTTGTATTTACATCACAGAAATCTCTGAAATTTATAAATATATAAGAATTACAGTTTGGTTTGGCTTTTATTTAATAAACCGAGGATTAAACACCGGTTAAGACTTAACCAAACAATCAATTGAACCGAGTCCTTACATTTCCCAGTTTAGATGACAGACAACAAAAAGGCTGAGATGTTCACCAATGAATCAACAAACTCAAACTGTCACAAGATTACATGTGAAACATACATAAACCGGCAAACACCATTGTCCGTGGCCAACTATATACTCTGTTGAAAAGGTATGGCAAAAGATGATCACTCAGATATGCATTGGTGCAATCTAAACCAATCGTTTGACAATAACTCAACAATCCGTCTCTCGAGCCTCTCCGAACCAGAACCGGGCCTAAGAATACCCGAGTCCCCCCAGACAGAACACAAGCTCTTGTTGTCACCAGAATCTCCCAAACACCAGCCACCAGGCACAACTTCACCAGATGTGCGTCCCAGAAGCTCATGATCTATGCGATCAAGGGTAGGGTCGTCGAACCTCGACACTCTTGCAAACGCTGCTCCTGATTGAACCATTTCCGTGAACTCCTTGGGATCAAGCTGATGGTGTTGTCTTTCTTTAGAAGTGTCGTTGGAAGGTAGGTAGAGTAAGTTGTTGTTGATGATGGTCTTTTTGAAGAGATTCGAGTTGCAGAGGATAGTTGGGAAGTAGTTGGAGATGGAAGCAGGTGTGTTGGACAAGTACATGAGTAGAGTCCGAGGGAAGTTGTCAGTGCCCAAGACACAGTGCTCAATGAAACTGCGGCTCAAGATGGAGAAAGATGGACCTGCATATAAAGAGATTATCGCAGTTAGATTAAACATCAAAGAACTTAAGCCACCCTTTTCAGCTAGGTCAATTCTTTTAACTGCCCGCATATATATAAATATATATATATTACGTGCTAAAGAAGTTACTTAGACCAAGCAATGACCTTTCAAACTGCTCGAGATTCATCTATGTCTGATCTTTCAGCTAGTCATAATAGCCAGCAAAGAGATCACATACTAAAAAGCTAACAGTAATGAGAACCATTGTCAGCAATTCCTAGACTCTGGCTTCCCTAATCTCACTTATCTGCTAAAAGCAGATAATAGCACTACTAATAGAGACGTCTTGTAGTCTTGCATTCTTACCAAGCAACACTAGTCTCTCTCTCAACTAAGCCAGAGCAAAAAATTGCTAACCTTGGTGGAAAAGGGGCTTAGTTCCTACTGAACAGAACAATTAGGAAAAAATAAAAACTCAAACATATCTTCATGAAAGACTCCTATTTGAAGTTTGAGCTTTCAGTACAACTACATGCAAATACTATGCAATTCAACTTACTGCACCAACAAAAAGGTGATTGTTTATCAATGATGTTACCAATAAATGCAGAAACACACAGAATAAGAAACGAAGAGTAAAATGCAATGTGACCTGAGAATAGCTTAAAAGCCTTAGGCAGCTCTCGTTTCTGTGAAGCAAAGAACATATCCGTTTTCTCCACAAGGTAAAGCCCTGGGTCCACAATCACCGGCTTCAACCTCCTCGATCTAACCAGAAAACCAAACCCAAAAAAAAATTCACTTAAAGGTTCTCTAAAACGGAACACTCTACAAGTAAAAAACCTTACTCTTTCCAGCCAATGTAGCTAGTGTGGTTCACAAAGTTCAAGTCCTTAGGCAAATGCGACAAAATGTGAAGTAGCTCTGCACAAAACAAACAAACTCACAATCACACACACAACACAACACAACACAACAAAAGATCATTAAAATAAAAGATCTGACCATCTTGAGTAACGAGAGGGTACTCGTCGACACTGAGATCAACGAACCAATCCCAAGCTCCCGACAATCTAAGCAGAATCGAAGCGCCGTGAAGCGTGGCCGCCATCGGAGACGAACCTCTCCGGTACGCGAAATCAGGCTTCCCGACGACATCGACGTTCCTCGCAGCTCGGAAGATGGGGACATCTCCCACCGTCAGAGCGAGCCGATCTCGCTCGGACTGCGTCGCCAAGCTGTCGAGGTGGAGAAGGTAGCGGTTCCTGGGGTGGTAAGCGGCGAAGAGGAGGCGGAGGATGCGAGGGGAGTCGCCGGAGGATCCGGAGATGAGGTAGGCGACGGAAGGGGGGGATGTGTCGGCGGCGATGTTGGAGGAGGAAGGGAAGAGTCTCGGGTCGGGTCGGAGGTTGTTGGATCCGGTGTAGGGAGGTGAGGAGTGGTAGGAGGAGGAGGAGGAGAGAGAGAGGAGGAAGAAGAGAGAGAGGAAGGCTGTGGTGAGGATTATGTAGAGAGTGAGTCTTGGTTGCTCCTTCGCGACGTGTGCTCCGTTCTGCATTTTTTTTTTGCTTTCTTTCACGGCGGCGCGTTTGTCGAAACGTGTGGAGTAGAGGGAAGCTAACTAAAGCATGTAATGGTCACAGTCACCTCAGACACGATGAATAGTTTTTTTTTTTATTATTATTTATTACTAATTGTAGATTGTAATTGGCAAGTGGAAAAAGTAAAAAAAAAAGTCACGTGCCCGCGGAGTGGCTTGTTTTAAAGAAAACTAGATTCTGGTATATTTTTTCTTTTTCAATTTTTTTAGAAATTTAATTTTCATTTTTATGTTTTTCATTATAATCATATTTATGTTTTTTCTTTGTAATCATATTTGTATAAATATTAATCAAAATCTATTATAATTAATTTTATCTTTAAATAAAGTAAAATAATAATTGGAATAAACATATATCAGTAGAGAATATGTAATGTTTCTAATTTAACAGAATACTAGATTTTGATCCGCTCTTAGAGAATAGGTAATGTTTCTAATTTAATAGAATACTAGATTTTGATCCACTCTTTCAAAGAGTGGATATAATTTTTGTTTTAAAATTTATTTTAGAAATTTATTTTTCATATCTGTATTTTTTGTAATCATATATGTGGTTTTTATAATCAAAGAAGATGAAGAGGAATCAAAGAGGCTCACCCAGATAATGGACTTCACGGGATATCCTAATCTCATCAACCCGGGCCGCAGACGAATCGAAGCCCACTTCGTCGATGAAGCATCCGACGTGTCAAAAAAAGAGCCTCCCATTGGTCGATTTTTTTAAACGACGTGGCATAGCTCAATGGAGCTTATATTTGCCTTTTAGTATTGTATTGATATTTGTGTATAATATTTTTAAGATTATTAGTAAAAGGTTTTGATAATTTTATTGAATTTTGCCATAGTTATTTCACACATTAATTTTGAATTTTATTCCTAAACAGTTGTTTTTTTTTCCAAAATAACAAAATTTTTGTTTAGTAATCAATTAGTAATAAAATAATATAATTATATTTTTAATTAAATTTTCATAATTTTGATTTCATATATAATGATCTATAAATTGTTATTATTACCCATAATAATTTTTTATGCAATTATAAATGGGTTTGTAAATTTTGACCCAGTGAAAATAAAAAGACCAACTGTAGTTGTTAAAACCAGTTTTTTTCATTTTAAAATCATGACTCATTGCCCAATTGTTAAAAGAAAACCTAGATTTGGTTATTAGCATTTATATCTGATGCTGATGTGTGATCACAATATCCATCAAACCGTTAAAAAAGTAGCTTTGGAGCCTGAGCATCATGGACATAAAGTGGTGGTTACAACTTACAAAATATTTGGTTTATTTAATCAAGTAGGTTAAGTTATAATATATAGAAGAATAATTGTTGGATTAAACATTTATCAATTGGTCATGATCATGTTTTATAGTATTGATACGAGAGCTCTGTTAAATTTTTTTTAGAAGAGTATGTTGGGCTCTATAACGCAAAATGTATAATTCACTGTATAACCAATTTTTCTAACATTCATATACTTGGTGTTAGCTTTATATAATAACGATCCTTCACGAAACCGGTGAAACCTGAATATATATATATATATATATATATATATATATATATATATATATATGTGTGTGTGTGTGTGTGTGATTTCCTCCTATTCTTTCATATAAAATAGCTCTACACACTTTTGGTCGTTTATTCCATCAAATACCTCATCGTCTTTCTCATCCATAACGCCAGCTTCTGAAAAACACGTTCATTCTGAAAGGTACATTTTCCTGTTTCTATTATGTCTGACTCACGTAGAATAGAATTTCATCTTATTTGCATTCTTATACTAAACTAGACGGTTTAATATCACCTACTCTAGTTTCTGAATTCATACTAATATTTACTATTTTCATATTTTGATATTTGAATTAGGTTTATATTTCGGTGTAGAGTTTAGTGATTAGTGGATAGGGTTTAAGTTATGGAATATTTAGGTTGACATTGGGGAAAAAATTGACTACTTCCATTCAATCATAGACATTTCAAAATTTCTATTATATTATATATGACTACTTTCGATTACAACTAGCTACATTTTCCATGTTTCTATTCTTACTATCGTAAATAGAATGGAAATGCATCTTCTTGGCACTCCGGTTTTATATTGTACAATTTAATATCACATAATGTGTTAATTAATAATAGGATTTATATTTCTGTATAGAGTTTAGTGATTCGTTAATAATGTTTAGTTTATGCATGATTGGTGTTGACATTGGAAAAACAATTACCCTCTTCCATGAAGGCATAAACATATCAAAATTTGAGAAATATGTTAGATGGTCTTTAGATTGCATCTACATTTTCACCGTTTCTATTTTGTATGCAACATGTAGAATCGATATGCATTTTACTGGCATTTCTATTCTACATTATTCAGTTTAATATCACATAATGTAGCTTCCGAATTCATCTCACTATTTACATTTTTCACATTTTAAAATTTAGATTAGGGTTTATATTCCCGTGTTTATAGAAGATTGGGATTGATACTGGGAAAACATTAAGTACTACAATTACATACAAGTTAGCATGTGTTTCGTGATCTATACTATTTTGTTATATATAGAATAGTAATATTTGTAACTTTTAATTCATCAATACATTAATATATATTTTGTAACACGTACTAATATTATCCACTCATTTCGTTATATACCATTAAATCATATATGATAAATACATATGGGACACGCATTGAGCAGTGTTATGTGATTGTTAATATGGCACAAAAAAAACACTACGTCACCTATTTTATAAATTGCAACTGGAAACTTGTTAAGCAAAGAGATAAAACCGGATGGAATGTTCATAAATATCTGACATTACGTTATGTCAAAATCAGTGTTATTCACATAATTTCCCTCGTAAATGTGGCTATTACGCAATTAAACCCTTGTTTTAACACTGGCCTTTTTGTCAACTTTATTCACTATGAAAGTCTTACAAGTGATCAACTTGACCATACAACTATATAGTTTTGATTTGCTTCTTTTTTTTTTGGCCAATTTATCTACTGGAGTTACAAACCTTCTAGGAATGAAACGGAATGAAATACCATAGTTTTTGAAGCTTCTTAACACCAACCTAAGATTTCTTTTCTAATAGATTTCTTTTTTTGTTTTAAATTCTTTTTGTAAGATTTTTTTGAATTATTTAAGTATTTCTGGTAATGTTTTTAAAGTTTCTGAGGATATTTTATATTTCCTACAGTTTTTATAATCAAACATATATTTATTCTGTTTAGTTTTTTTTATAATGACTACGCATTTTATTCTATGAGTTATAGAGGAAACTTCCTTGAAGTAGTTTCTTCAGGAATATCTAAACCAAAGAAAAATTGTATATTTATCCTGAGAGCTTTTATCGTGTAGTTTATAAATGTGAATGTGGTTCGTTATGAGGTGGAAAAGCACTTTGATTGTTAAAAGCGGCGAACAAGATGTTCATGGTATCATTGTATTAATATTCTAACCTAATTTTCATGTGAACTTTATCATTAATTTCTTTTGAAATTGTATCTATCAGATCATATCTTTAATGACATAGATATATTTTCTCAAAAAATGTATCTATTACATCATTACACACACCATAAACCATATCAATCAATAGTATTAAAATAAAACACACAACTATATAATTAAATTTATATTGCAAGAGATATTACAAGATTTATCACTGTATTTTTTTTAACTTTTCTTATTAATTGATTAAATGTACTTTTAGTGCCTTGAAATGCTTTATACGCTTGTTATGTAGCAGATAAAACCTCTATGTCTGATCATATATACAGACACCTAAATGGAATCTAAAGAAACATATATTTTATATAAGCAATATATAAATATTAAGAAATTTAAATTAAAATGTATTTCAAATATATTTTCTGTATAAAATATAATTTAACATATACAAATTGTTTCAAATTATAGAAAATAAAGACATGGTCAGGGTTCCTGAAATAGAATAACGAAAGAGATACAAAGAACAGTAAGAGAAATTACAAAGCGAAAATATTGGATGTCTATTAACAAAACTATTATTATATTCATGTGAGTGGACAGAAAAATCAGCTTTTTAATTGATAAAATAATTAGTTTATTTACTAAATAAAATTATGTCATTTGTGTAGGTTTAAAATATCTTTATTTTATTTTTTTCTGAGTTAACCAGTATATCAATGTCACTTAGTACGTTATATCTAACATGTAAGCAATTTGTAGTGAATATGTAAGTTTATATCAGTTTTAACTACAGAATGACGGGTCAATGTATGATAAAACTATAATTTGTTAGTTTTTATATGATATCTGAAATAAATCAACGTTGATAAATGAATTTGCACAGTTCATCCATGTATGTACTGGTCGAGAATGTTGAGATGTGTTAATGTATGACGAATATGTTGATTTCTCGATAAAAAGAAGGGAAATTCTCTAAAAATATACAGACTAATTTTTATTTGCTAACAAAATACGCCAACTATTTTGGATTTTCATTTAATACGTGAACCAATTTATGTTGGATATTAAATACATAATTCGCAGATTTTACATATCATTTTAGACGGTGTTAATTATGTTTAACGGAAGTGACAACGACGTTAATGTTGAACTAAGCATGTGTTTAAATTGTGAAAATAAAATTCTTAACTAATTTCATTTGCTAATAAAATACACGAACTATTTTGGATCCTTGTTTAATACACGAACTAATTTTTGTTTCTCATTTAATACACAAACTTTTAGAATTTGCAAATTTTGCCCATCGATTTAAACTATGTCAACTATATTTAAAAGAAGATGATGCTAGTTTTAATTAAACAGGTGGCTAAACTGTAAAAAGCACACTCACCCTAAGCCAAAACCTTTCAAATCGATTGACTCATAATTCAAGTTAGTTTCAGGTTGAGTTTGGCACCCTAATCTGTTCCAACCTCTTTTATTCTTCAAAATATATTCATTTTCTTCTTTTTCGCTTTGATTTCCCTTTATATCGCTTCGAAGTGGAGCCGATTTCCATGTCGTGAAAGAGGAAGAAGAAAACTAGGTAATTTTAAACGAGTTTCTGATTTTGAAATGAGTTTAATGTTATGTGTTTCTGATTTTTATTCTTCGCTTTGGTTGCAGTGATAATGATTCAATCAAGGTTAATTTACATTATGGAAGCATAATGGAGAAGAAAGTTTACTGTATAATCTATCAGGAGGATTTTTAAAGAATTTTCCTTCATAATTTAACCATATGTTTAACGAAACACTAACATCGTCATCATTTCCGTTAAACATAGTTGACATCGTCTAAATCATGTTAAACATAATTGACGTCGTCTAAATCGATGTGTAAAATCTGCAAATTTCAAAATTTGTGTATTTAATGGAAACTAAAATTAGTTTGCGTTTTAAACGAGATCCAAAATAGTCTGTGTATTTTATTAATAAATTAAAATTAGTTCGTGTATTTTATTTTTTGTTTTCTTTTCACAATTTAATCACGTGTGTAATTAAACACTAACGTCGTCGTCAATTCTGTTAAACGTAGTTAAGTCGTTTAAAACGATGTGTAAAATCTGTAGATTTTCAAAAGTTTGTGTATTTAATAGGCAACATAAATTGGTTTGTGTATTAAATGGAGATCCAAAATAGTTCGTATATTTTTATTAGCAAATAGAAATAGTCCGTGTATTTTTAAAGAATTTTTCTTAAAAAAAACTGACTGATTTGATAAAAAGTACATTGGCAAAACTGTTGGGCTCAATGATTTGTCTCCTTCCCCTATGAGACCTAATTACTAAGCTTTCATAGACCCATATATGAATGAAATGAGATCTCTTCCCCTTAAGAGCAATGATTCTAGATGAATCATATAATGAAATGAGATCACTCAAATAAAATAATTATCACCAAGAAAAATCTTTGGTCCAATAAACCTCGTCACTGCTAAAATAAAATCCATCTTCTCTAACGGACCAAGAACATTTCTTTGTAATTCCACATCTATTGCTGTCTCTAGAAACCTTAAAAGCCTTGAACCTCTTCCTCTTCAACTCCCACTTCATTGTACACGTGTACTCTGCCCTCCACGACCACAGCTCGATCCTGGCCGTCCATTGGAAGTCATCTCCCTCTTGAAGTGCGCGACCACCGAGATCACCTTGTGGCGAGGTGCACCAGATCACTAAAGGCAGAGAGGAGTTGTCTCTGAAGCTGTTGATAACACGCACGTCGTATTCCTCACCCAGTGACAAAGTATGTGGCTGAAGCATAGACGTCAAGGTCATGATTGATGATATAATGATAAGTGAAAGAAGGATCTTTTTCATAGTTTTCATATTTAAATGCAAAGGTTTAAGTTTTGTTTTTGTTTCTTCTTGTTGTCTAGGGAGAGCAACTTTTTTTTGGATCAATTTAGGGAGAGCTATTTAGAAGAGCATTTTGTATCATATTCGGGAGAACTAAATGATCATAGTGTGTATCACAGATATACTTCTATTCTGAAATCTCTTATAGCTTACCCTTTTTATCAAAAAAAAAATCTCACAGTAATTAAGTAGATTCTTATGTGCATTGAATTATAAGATTTCACAGGTTAAATAGAAATAAATTATAATCTCAATTTTTTTGTTAAAAGAAAAAAAAATGGAAACAGTACTATAATTAAAAAAAAAATAGAGCAGAACCATCTATGAAACTATTAATTTAATATAAAAAGAAGGCATGATAATTAGAGGAAATCAGGAAACAAATTTCAAAGATTAATTGAAAATTACTATATAGATATATACTATATAGGAATATTTCATGATAAACCGAGGCATGCATGCTGTCATGCTGATATGAGATCAGTGATTTGGGCCAAGTTCTTAAACTAATTAACTTTTTATTTCACGTATTGTATATAGGCATTTTATATCTTTTACGAATTCGTATATTGGTATCGATTCTAAAAAACTAGAGCATCATTAGTGGTGTAATATCTTAAATAGATATCTCGTCAATTTAATATTTTGTAGCAATAGTTAAACGGTTTTTCTCTCTCCTTTCAATATGTTCTCTCAGCTCTCTAGATCTTAGAAGTGAATTGAAGCTTGTCTCCGATTCCGGCAGAACGTGAGCGTGCGTCCGGCGTCAGAGGGTCCCTTTCTTCTCCCTCGTATCTCATCTGATCATTGCTGTTTGTCCAGTCTTTTTCTTTGTTCCGACATGCTCGTGCTCCTGCTGTTAAGTTTCTTCCTGGTGTGAAGCTGCATGCGAGGTTCTTCTAATCCAGTGACTATGCTTCTTCTGGTGGTTGCACGTCGAGGAGTTTAAGAGGATATGATGGCGGATGGTCGGATTTTAAGGGTTGTGGCGTTGATCAATTTTCTCTTTTTGCGTCTCCCGCTAATTCAGGTTCCATATGTTGAGGCCTTTCAACTTTGGGTGTTAGTTCTTCGGTTCTATCCGGCGTCGGCGTGGTCCAGCTCTCTCTTCCCATACTCAAGTGAAATTGGTGCTTCTCATCACAGAGGTGGGTCTTGGGCAGAGTTATGCAGGAGGCGATAGTGCCTCTGCTCAGTTGCGGCTCATGAGAATCGGCGAGTTATTTGTAGCAAAATGTTCGTCTATTGATGCTTGTAGACAGCTTTTTGGACGCCTCTCTTTGGATCTTTCCCTTCAGCTTCTTTACTAACTCCTTGCTTTGGTGCTCGCTATCTGTTTGTCTTGGTCTCAAGGGCTCAGCTTTTCGGCCTCTCTTCACTGACACCGAAGCGTCTCCTTCACAGGTTGGTCTTGGCCTTTCGTTCTCAAAGGTCACATACAGCGAGGTGGTGCGCGGGTTGTTATTCCCACCTCGATGTCTCCGTCTGGTCTTGCCGTTTCCTAGGACCACTTCAGATATTACAGCTCTAGTGGTAGTGAGCTTAACATTCTTGATAGGTGTTGAGACTAGTTAGTTAGAAGCGTTGATGCTTCCAGTCTGTTTTGTGCAGGTTTGGTTGGCGACTATAGCGAGAGCTTGATCATTTTGAGTTCGGTTTTAAGCATCGTGTGGCGTTTTATACAAGCCGGCTTTGGTGGCATCAGTAAGGTTTGAGTTTTTGTATTCGAAACTTTTCCTATGGTTGTCTAGGGCTTCACAAACAAAGAAAGTTATAAGCTTCGTGGAGTTCATCGAGAACTAGCTATTCCAGAGACGTCAAGGGAACTCCTGACATCCGAGACAACAAAGAAAACCTAATTTTCTCGAGAATCATGTCGATGGTTAAATATGCAACCAATATCAAAAAGAAATAATAAAAAAAAAACAGACTAGCGGAACGTGCTATTTATAGTGGGAGAGCAAAGCAATGATTGTAATAGGTTGATTTTGGTATTTTTGTTCAAACGAGATTGTAGCCGTATTTGATCCTGATTTTTTCAGATTGATAATATATAAATCTCTATTAAAAATTAATATTTATATTATTTTCTATGTAACTAAATTTGTAAGAAAAACTATACAGTTGGTTACACCTAAGTTTTGAGTCTTTCATAAATTTTTTCTTCCTAACTTATCTTTTGAAAAATTAGGAAATAAACTAATGAACTTATATTATATAAACGTTAAAAAAAAACATTCAGTAATTACAACCAACATTCATAAACTAGCACTAGTTATGGCCGAAGCATGCGACTAAAAGAATCTCCAATACATAACTCTATTTTTTAAATAAAATAATGGAGTTAAATTTTATTTTAATATTATTCTATTTCTAAAATAACTTTATTTTTTGCGTTATTATGAAATGAAAAATAGAATTTGGTTAGAAATATTTTTACACCAAAAATTATTTTACTCAAAACTCTATTATAGTACATAGAAATTGAGCATAGTTCAAGATGTTTTAACTGCGGTAGTGTTAGATATGATAACATATCAGCTTATTTTAATTACAAAATGTTAAAATAATCTTTAACAAATACGAAACAAATTAAAAATATAACCCACATTAAGTGTAAAAATATAAATCATCAAAAAATTAATACAAAATGGATTAGAACATAAAAGTATGATTTCGTGTTATAGTAGAAATTATTAGATTCTTGAATAAACTACACTTGTAATAAAATATTGCTTTTCATATAACTAGATATAAAATATATTTGATATCCAAATTAAATCTTTCGTTTTATTAATAAATTTATGATAAGAATATAAATCCTTATAAAATTAAAAATGTCATTCCAACATATTTTTTCTTATATAATTTAAATAAAATAAATATTTTTTTGCAAAGCATGTATAAAAATCTAGTTGTAACTATTGTGAAATTATTTTTGAGGGAAAAATCCATAAAATTATCTCAACTAAATTTCTTTAAAGTTTTAATACTTAAACTTTTTGATACTCGTTTTAATACTTGGACTAATTAATTTCTCATTTTAATACTTTTACTTTTAGAATTGTGCTCATTTTAATATTCAGAGTAACTCCCAAAATTAGTTCATTTAGTATCATTTAATATGACTAAATGTTTGCTAAGTTACATAAGCTTTTGGATATGTCATGAGTTTTAAATTGGCTTCTTGTGTATACTTCAATAGTTTATATATACACTTTCTCTTACATTTTCTCAGTACATTATTTACTAAATATATGATTATATTTCTGTAAAAGATTTTTGCACTAATTAAATAAAACTTTCAATTTATTTCATGAATAAGAACAACCGTAAAATTTACGTAACTTGATATAAAATTGTTTTCTCTTTTATATTTTGAAAATTATGGACATTTAGGTCCACCTTCTTTGGTCTTCAAGTTGTTATAACAAGGACATTCTTCTTTATTTCCGTATGTTCCTGATGGTACACACAAACATTTCTTACAACATAGGTTGCAGTACATCAAACATGCACTCTTATGGGATGTCGCTGAACATCGAACATCACATGCCGCCGGACAATCTTTACAGAAATATACAAAATTATTAAATGTATTAAGATAAATATTTTAATAGTTATCAGTTTATTGAAAGAACGTATAAAATTTTAAATGATATTACCCCCAATTTTGACAGAACCCTCTCCTCCTTCCTGAAAATAGTGTAGTATTAATTAAAAACGATGCATTTTGGTTTTCTTATAATAACTAGTATTATTATTATTATTTTTTGTAAACTGTTATTATTGATGTTTAAAAGAATATGAATACCGTGTGGATAGACTCTGGTGAATTTTCTAATTCCTTTGCCTGGAAAAAACAAAACAATATTTATGAATGTGATCAATTTACAAACTAACAGAAGGTGAACGGTTTTTCTTGCAATCTTACATTGGAAAACTGAGTAGCAAACAAAAAGCTGAATACAATCAAGACTGTAATGAACTTCGTCATTCTATTGTTTTTTTCTTTGCTTTTTGTTGTTGTTATTGTTGTTGTTTTATTTGCATGTCAATGTTGAACCTATTTATAACCAAATTATATCTCATAGATTAAAGTAGTTGCCATAATTTGTTTTCTTAGATAAACTTTAATTTATAAGATACTATTCAAAATATCATTAATTAATTTCCTAGTCATAGTTAAAATATTTGTTAGTCAATACAAACAAATATAAACAATAAAAAATTCATAATTCATAGTCAATATATTTCTTAGATAAAATTCATAGTCAAAATATTTGTTAGTCAATACAAACAATAAAAAATATAAATTGTTTTCTATTTTATAACTATGAATTTTGTAAATAATATTTCATCGATAAGATATAAATTAATACAATCAATATATTACAATGTAAAATATATTTTATATACTGGAAATTGAATATCTTAAAGAAACTTTTTTAAGTTTCTATAAACCTTGTTACAACAATATCTAAATTTTAATATTGAATATCTCAATCTAGATTTTCTCCGATTTATTTTCAAAATATTAGATTTGGTTCAATGTATTTATAAAACTTTTTCAAAATATAAACATATGTTTAAGTTTTGGGACAAAATCCGCCATCTATAATATTTTCAAAATCTAGACTTGCTCCCATTTTATTTTCCAACTAAACTGAATGTGCTTAAATTAAAAGTTTGAATGTTTTTATTTGTTAGTTTATATTTCTATGTGAAAATATCTTAAAATTTATAATCATTGAATTATGAAAAATATAATTTAGAAAATAATATTTAATTCTAACTTAGAACTTCTCCAATGTATACCTCTATATTTTCCTCTAAAATAGAAATCTCTATTATAGAGGTGAATTTGCTCCAATGTATGCCTCTATAATAGAGTTTATCTATTTTAGAAGAAAGTATAGAGGCATCCTACTTTTCACCTCTATATTTAGAGATGAAAATAGCAATATGAAAATAGTAATTCTCTATATTTTCTCTTATAATTAAAAAAACTCTATTATAAAAGCATACATTTGAGCAAATACACCCCTATAATAGAGTTTTTATATTTTAGGAAAAAATATATAAATGAAAATAGAAATGAATTTGAGATGGTCTTACATATACTATTGTTCAATACTAAACAATAGAAAATAGGAGGATTATAAATAATGATTCATAGTAAATGTTGATTTGTATGTGGGATCAAATCTATTTTTGGGTCTATGGTGCTAATTACATTATAGGAGAATTTATCAAATATGACTCAAAAATTTATTTTAAATGCAAAAGTATACTCAAACTTCAATCAAATGCAAAATTAACCCAAAAGCTTTGTAAAATTACAATAAATCCCTTATGATCAAATAAAAAATCAGAATTCATTTTTACGAATATAACCCCGAAAAGTCTTCTGAGTTTTTATAAGTCTTTTAGAAGACTTCTAGTATATTAGATCTATAAAGTTTATAAAAATATTTGGGTTAAGGTCCATTAGTATAAATTGTTGATAAAAAAAAGTTGTGGTTACCAATAGTAGCTTTAGGGCATCTCTAACCCAACACTATTTTTTACTCCAAAATGGAGTAAAAGTGAATATGGAGTAACAAATACTACAACCCAACTCCATTTATCACTCTATTTTGAAGTTTACTCCATAAATGGAGTAATCTATTTTTTGTTTGTTCATGACTCCATTATGGAGTAAAAAATAGAGTAGGATTGGAGTAATTTTACTCCATATTCACTTTTACTCTATTTTAGAGAAAAAAATGGAGTTTTACATTGGAGATGCTCTTTATATCTTTGTGAGAAGCGTTTCAATTCGGTAGGTGTGTAAACCGTGTCAGTAATCGAACTCAACCCGAATTTATAACAAACCAAATGTTAAACCAATTTAAAGAAAATAAATACCAAAAGAACCGGGTACCAAACCGAAAAAGAATCCAGAAACTACCATTATGGAAAAGAGGAAAGTCCCACGAAGACGGCGTTTGGAACCTTTAAAAATATAATGCACACCATCAATCTTCCTCATTGTCTCTTGGCCTTTGGCTTCTGTAAGGGAGAGATCTCTCTCCAGATCTCTTGTTGGCTAAGCTACGCGGGTTTCTCTGCTAAAGCTCACCATCATCATGACTCATATCCTTGTTGATTCGTTTGAATTTCTCTTTCTTCAAATCTTTTCTTATCTTGTTCTTTAGTTTTTTTCCATGTCGAACCTCATAGTTCTTGAATTGTGTTTTTGCGTGTTTTACAAGTCTGAAATTTCTTGAAAATTTTGTCAAATGTTAGGGTTTTGGTATTAGATCAGCAATTGTCTTTGGTTTCTCCGTGTGAATCTTCTAAGCAGATCTGATCTTGAGGGTGATGCTATATACTTGTGTTGATAGGAAGCAAACTAGTTTTTGTTTTCTTTGACTAAATGGGTTCTTTTTAACGAGGAAGCCAGAGAGAGCGAGACCGTGAAAGGGCTCAAGCTCGTGCCGGAGGAAAGGGAAAGACCAAAGACGATGGTTTAACTCCAGAGCAACGCCGTGAAAGGTGACCAGATTCGTATTGGCTCTTGAATCCGGTTTAAGTGGAATTTCTGGAGGGTTAATCGGTTCTATTGTGTTTTTTTTTTTTGGTATGGTTTAGGGATGCAAAAGCATTGCAAGAGAAGGCGGCGAAGAAAGCTGCTCAAGCTGCAGGATCAGCTGCTTCCGGAGGAGGAGGAGGCAAAGGAAACAATAATAAGAAATGATTCCGTTGTTGTTGTTGTAACTTTCTTTCTTTTGAGATCGGTATTGTTTCTGTGCTGAACTTAATTTGCTTTTGAATTTCAAACTTTTATGTTTGTTGTGTGAGTTGTTTTGCTCTCTTTTAAGTGGATTGTATTTTCGATTTCAACGATGACACTTTGAGAAGATTGGAAAGTAGATGATAAGTACATTGGTCTAAATGACAAATCAAAAGAAAAATTATCATGATCACATTTCTGTAATTTACATAAGCATGAAGGTTTTCATATAATAGTCTAATGCTAAGTTTTGATAACCAAAACCTATAAGTGTCGGTATCAAGTGACGATGTGCTTTATGTTGGGGGGTCTAAAAATCATCTCTTCTTCATATCTCTATGACTACATGTAAGCTCAACACTACTTGGCATCAATCTTTGTACTCCGGACTGCTATCTATACCATTTCAGATTTGACTCCATCCTGATACGTTTACAAGTAACACTTCACTATTTGTTGAAGGAACGTAATATAAGACGACATCACACTAATTGGCCATTTTACGTTGCACCTCAAACGAAAAAACTGAAAAAATCCATCAAAACAGAATCATACAAGCTAGAGGTACTCCTATTTGCGTAGAATATTACTACGTTTTTGCTAAATTTCTAGTTTGATTTATAATTAGTAAAAGAGCTCTATTATTTATTTGTTTCCCACATTTGTAGATTATTTTTCATGCGATATAAATTTGAATTTTCAACTAAAAACATAGAATGATATCATGTTAATATGTTATCAGCTAAACCAAGTATATGTAACGCAGCTGTGTGTTAAGATGTATATTTTTGGAGAAAAAAAAATTATCTTATTCATTAAGCATTTGTAACTAATTAAACAAGCTTAGAGAATCACCCTGATCATAGACTGGTATACATAATACATATTAGTACACAAACATAAGTGTTGTTTCTTAGCTACTGATATAATCATCGGCGTCATCAAGACCCACCCAACTCATGAAAGCAAATAGAAACTCTCTAAACCCCACTTTCCCTTTTCTTCCCCAATCCATTTCTTCTGCACCACACAAACAAAACAACAACAACAACCAAGAGGAAAGATAGAATCAGATAAGTAATCAACCCATTTCATCTGAAAAATGGCATAGTCAAGAGGTTGTTGTTACGTACCGAATCTCAAGTTGGTTACATGTTTAGGAGACCTCTCTAGCGGATAGTCTTCGTTATTCAATGACTTTGTCACATCAGCCTTGTTCAGTTTCCCTTTACCATCTTTGTCCAAGAACAAGAACACTTCCACTATTGGATCAAATATAGATTCAACCAACTTCGGATCCCTCTCTCTTGATTCCTCCTAAGAAACACAAAGATAACTTAGTTGCTTTCAAGACGTAAAATCAATCAATCTATCTATCCTCACATCATGTTGATTATTACCACGCTGGATTTAGAGGAAGGTTTAGCTAGAAGATAAATGAGACAAAGAAGGACTATAAACTCATTGAACTGTATCCCTTTGCTTCCATCAACATCACACCATCCGTATAAACCTTTCACTTCTTCTTCCGACAAACTCATCAGCTTTAGTTCCTCTAAGCATTTCTTAAGCTCCTCCATATCGATTGTACCGTTTCCATCTTTATCTGCAGAATTTTTAGAAACCAAAAAAAATGTAAAAAAAAAAAAAAAAATCTCTAAACCGGTTGAATCTTGAAAAGATTCAAGAAAACGTTACCATAAGATTCGAAGACGCTTCTGATGTTTATTAATCCTTCTCTTAGCTTAGGAAACTTCATGATTACTGAATCGATGGACTTTAAACTCCGGTGTCCCGGATAATATCTCCGGCTCTCCACCATCTTCCGTTCAAGCTTTGCGTCCAGCTCAGCATACTTCTTGTTGCTCCCCGAGTTAACGCAGCAGCAGAGCATGCTTCCTACGCGGTTTTTGTATTTCAAAAGTACGTGTTAAAACCAAATAGACAGAGAAAAAAATTATGAAAAGAAAAACAAGAACTCACTCGTGTTAATTTTGATGTTGGATGCAAAAGTTGTATGAGAGGGACAAGGCGTAGCTTGTTAAGTAAAGCATAAAGAATCATGAGGAAAGGCATTACGTATAGAGAAGCAAAGTAAAAGACTCAAAGTTTGGTGACACTTTGATCATTTCAATTATTTTTTTAATGATTATCCACATCTTATTTGTTTCTTTATAGTTTGTTGCCTCCAACGCATTTCAATTGAATACAATAAATAACAAAAGGCAAAGGTCAAATATATACAAACATAAGTAGGCTAACAATGAAATGTTGATGACAAAGTTTTGTATCGAATAATACAAATCCCTCCCAAAGCAAAGTAAAGAAGAGTTTAAATCTTATCTCTACCTTTTCCCCCCAAGTTGATATCTTCGGTCCTAAACTCTCTTTTATCCAATGGTACTACTAGGCACAACCCACCCTGCCTCATACCCTAGGCCTACATCGTCTCCACGGTGCCGCTTCTTCATCGATGCCGCCGAGCTACCATTGGTGTTAGAAGTCAGAGAGCTTTCAACTGAACAGTTGGTTGCGATGTTGTTTTTGTGGTCTACTGCTACTTCAAGCTCAGACAAAGATGGCATCATCATCATCATCTTTGTTGCATCGAAGAACGGGAGTGCTGCTGTACCTTGAGAGCTGCAGTTGGAGACTTTGATGGCTAGCTCTGATAGCTCTTCCCTAGCTGCCTCCAGGCCAGTTAAAGCAGCAGCTTGGTCGTCAAAGGCCTTGCAAGCTTTCTCAAGAATCGATTGTAGGTACTTCCCTTGTGCCTCTATCCTCAGCTGGAGTCTCCTTTGTACCTGCCCATACAAAAAAACACCAATCAAAAGGTTTGCATCTTCAAAAAGAAGAAGGAGAGAGGGGAAGGGAAGGAACCCTAACCTCCAATTGCTCGTGTAGTCTTCTTTGGACTTCCATTTGAGCGCGTAGAGCTTCAGTGACTTGGTAACCCCTGGGTTCTCAAACAAATACAGAGGTTTATAGCAGAAAACAGTAAGAGAAATGTTGTCAAATGTATGTAACCGTACTCGTTCTGCTCCTGCTTTGCCATCCTCAGTGACGACGATGAAGATGAACCTGTGTCCTGACTCTCCCCAACACAAGAAGCTGCAGCATCAAGTTCACAGATTAATCAATGGAGCTCACCAGAGATTGACACACACAACTGAGATTCATCAAAATTTGAAGACAAAGAGAGATACTAGAGACCAAGAAGAAGAACTGAAACAAAGTTGTAATTACCATCCTTGGAGTTTTCAGTTGATTCTTTGCAAGCTTGCCTCCCTAGCCGGAATTTCTGTCAGGGCAAAACACATACAAAGGCTGAGAAGCATAACACCATCAAACATGGGAAGCTATAACTTGAGTATACAACTCTTCTAAATTCTAGAAAATCCAAGGTGGTGTATATCATTAACCAAATATCTCTGAGAACAATTTTATTAGAAAGCAGATAAACAAGGGAGAGAAACCTGGAGATGTGATTTGAGGTGGTAGAGGGTGAGGCCTTTCACTCCCATTGTTCTCATGATTGTTTTCGGCGTCGCTTCTATATAAAGTTAAAGTCACAAGGGTGGGTCTCTATTAACAAGTGTCAGCAAAAAAAAGAAGAAGATAGAATCTTTAACTACAAGATTCAAACAAAAACCAAGCTGATACTGACACTGCTTAAATGAAAATTTCTCTTGACTATAATTCTAAAAAAGGAAAACAAATTTACAGACTGCAGCAAAATCTTCGTAATTTGTAAAGATCTTGTAAGAAAACGATTCAAGTCTCAAGTAAAGTAAACTTCACTGAATCAAGTAACAATCAGTAAAAAAAAAACATATTCTTATAATGAACAATAAAGAGCAACAGCCTTTCACTTTAGCTCACATTTCATTAAGACAAGATCCAAAGAAAAAAAGTCAGTTAACAAAACTAAGAGAGAGAAAACGAGTTAGAAAAGAACTCTCACTGTCGGGACCGCCGAGCTGCGTGACGGCGTCAACGAACCTCTCATGGAGCTCTGCTGTCCACCGGAGACGAGGTTTGGGGTCAGTGGTTAAGACCAAACAGGCGTCGCCGGGAAGATTAGTGCCGTCAAGGGGTCCATGGTACTCACCGCCGTCGAGAGGAAGCGACCGAATCGCCGAGTACATTTTTCCCCCCTGAAAGAAAGTGGGCGAGAGAAGAGATTTGGGTGGTATTGGAGATTCTGAGAAATCGGATCCGGGTCGGGCTTCCGGGTTTTAGTGACAGCGAAGTGACGGGTGGATAGATTTGGACGTACACAGTCTATCTCTCTCTCTCTTTCCGAGATGCGTGAACATAGACAGGGAACATGTTGTATTCTATTTTATATAATGAGTTTGTTCCGCAGGGCTACTTTCGTTCACATATTAATTAATCATCATTTTTATATTGCTTACACCCTTTATTTCATTAATTAATCATCATTTTATAAATCACAAAATCGTTTTTTTGATGAAAATGTACCTCAACCAGAAATACCTGCCTCAACCGGAAAAACCAAAACCAAAACTGAATCGAGCTATTATACAAAAATATTCGAACGAGACTTATGAGCTTAGTGCTTTGGAGAGTTTGGTTATAACCTGAATCAAAATCCGAATTAAGATCCAAAGATATATGAATTAGTTAAATATGTTAAGTTTTTATATATATTAAGGTGATTTAGATTTTAGAGTATTCAAAATATTTTGTATAGTTTGTTTTATTTGTTATTGTGACTTATTTTTAGTTAATTTAAATAGTTTAACTAATTTTAATTAGATTTATAAATAATTTATATGTGTTGAAATTTTTTTTTTCAATTTTTGAAGTTTAAAAGATATATTTTTGGACGATTTTAAATATTGGTTACATTCGGACCGAACCCGAAAGAAACCGAACCAAACCCGATATGATAATTAGTAAAATTCGAATAGGACTTCTGAGCATAGCGCTAAAAATATGAATCTATTGGATCGAAACTGAACGGACTACCGAGCGCCCAAGCCTAGGATGGATTCATAAGCATTAGATCAGTTACATACTCGGTTTTAGTGAATGGAGAGTCAAGAGAGACCAAATATCCCCAACGAGGTCTAAGAAAAAACAACTCTATCTCTCTCTATCTATATCTAATTTGTACTGAACAACTTTCGCGTTTTAGTAAAAGCAAAAATCCACATATGTTTAGTCTTACATGTCTTTTGCAAATGATTCTTTGGTCTTGTATAAGGCAGATGAGAGTGAGTGCAAAAATTCGATATCATTTTTGGGTTTATATTGCGAAGTCTCAGAATAACAAGTTAACTACATAAAGTCAGCCATACTCCTGATGATCTTAAGAAAAATAAATACCAAAACTTAGTGGTTCGGTTTCAGTGAATACTTAGAATTACCTAAAAAGATCTGGCCCAAGCGCAAGGATATATTTGAATACATAAGATAAAAATTGGAAACAAAATACATAGTTGGTACACTAATTTTTTGTCTCAAGCAGGAAATGAAATTTTACTGAAATCAGTTATCCCTAATAATGATCCCTACTTGTACCATGTCATGCTTACTGAGATTGCACTTTGGGCAGAAGTTGTGGTTTCACTTATGGTTGTTCGCAAATGAGTGGTAAGATCAGTAGCATTCCTTAGTGACAGCAAGCGACTTAAGAAAGAAATCAACCAGTTTCTACAACTAGGAGTTAAAAATTCAAAGAAATTTTCAAAGGCACCAATATTTTCTCAAGATATGTTGAAATAATCAAGCAACTATAGTTTTACATTTCATTCTGCTCCTAGAAAGTTTGTAGCTCCTGCTGATCAACTGGCTAAGAAAGCGAGAGAAGCAAATCAAATTATGTAATAGAATGGATTAGTTGAATTGATGTAACTTTGTTCTTGTCAATAAAGATAGGATCCAAAATCATATATCTTTAAGTGTTTTAAGATAAAAAAAAATAAGATAAAGACCATATCATTTCATTAAAACATTTAAGGTGGTGTATTGAATCTAAAGTTTGAAGTGATTTAATTTTTATGAGGTTTTAAATGATTTCAGTGAATAGTGAGTCTATTCAATTAGAAGTTTGAGGTGATTTAATTTGTATTAAAACGACAAATTTATTGATATTCAAATGTGGATTTAAAAACATTTTAAAATAATGTGTTATTGAACTTATCTCATAAAACACTATAAAATCCACTGTTATTAAACAAAACTTACTTTGTAAAATTTTAGAATGCTTTAAGTGTTTCTAAAATGTTTTAGAATAGTTTTTAGTTATAAAAATAAAAATCTAAACTTCGTAGTTTTAGATAAGATTTTAGAGTTTCTTAACAAAAATCACACTAAATTCTCATATTCACTTACAATTATCTAAACGCTCATTAAAAATCAAATCAATTCAAATTTAAGATAAGATTTTAGAGTTTCTTAACAAAACTTACTTTGTAATTTTAGAATGCTTTAAGTGTTTTTAAAATGTTTTAGAATAGTTTTTTAGTTATAAAAATAAAAATCTAAACTTTGTAGTTTTAGATAAGATTTTAGAGTTTCTTAACAAAAATCACACTAGATTCTCATATTCACTTACAATTATCTAAACACTCATTAAAAATCAAATCAATTCAAATTTAAGATTCAATACACCTAGGGTTGGACTTGGGACTTATTGTCAATGATTCGGATTAGATCCGAGATCAGACACAAATACACTCTGAAAATAGGATATTTGGGTGTTGGGACCCAGATCCAGATAGTAAAATACATGATCTGTTGAATATGGATCTAGATTTCTTGATTTTAAGTCCGGATATCTGGATCCGGATCTGAATGTTTAAATATATTAAATTTTAAATTTATCACTAATTATAGCTGATATATTAATATTTATACATAAGATTAGCCTTATAATATTTTATTTTATTTTTCTAATCTTATTTATATATTTTATAGATTTTGTATAAATACTTAATTTATACATTATTTTTTAAACAAATTAATATTTTAAAAATATTTTTTTAGTTCTCTTTAAAAAAATTATAAATCCGAATTCGAATTTGAATAGTCGCGATAATACAGTATTTGAATGATTATCCAATATTTGGATATTCGAAAGGCACATAACCGGATTTTAAAATCACAGATTCGTCCCACCTATAAATACACCGCTCCCTTCCCTCTTCCCTTTATTCTCTGCGACAAATTAATTATTTCTATTCTTATTTATATATTTTTATAAATTTTGTATAAATATTTAAGTTATTTATTATTTTAGGATTTTGATATTTTTTTAAAAAACAAATTTTTAATTTTAAAAAAAATTACGAATCTGATTACAGATTTAAATAGTCACGATAATACAATATTTGGATGGATATCCGTATATTTGAAAGGCGCGGATCCGGTTCCTACAACTTTGATTTCCAATTTCAACAACTATTCCGGATCTATAAAATTGAATTGTTGGGATGTCACTATTTCCAATTATAGAGATATCCTTGTATATTTTTAACATTGCTGATCTGATTAATATATTTGTGTATGCGTTGTTTTGTGCTATGTCATTTTGAGAGCAAGTCAACGCTAGTTTCCTCTGTATAGAAAATACTCCTCCATATTATCTTTCTTTTACTCTCCATTATCAACACAAATTTTTGAAGGAATAACAAATGTTGAAAGCTTGAAGGAGTAGTTTTTTACTACCTTATAACAATTATCTACATCTTTTTCCTCCAGAAAATCAATTGCGTAGGTGACTAAGACACAATATATATATATATATATATATAAAAGTTCAAAAAAAAAATATATATATATATATATATATATACTGTATAGTAATAATATGATGCGAAACGTATAAAGAAACAAACTGCTAAACTATAGGTGGTTGAAAAGAACAAATAATATTATTATCGTATTATCAAAATCGAAAACTATCTCAATCCAACAACCCTTTTTGATAAAATAATTATTGTGAAACATGCGTCCATAGTAACACGACTAAAAGACTCAGACGTTGGTTTTGTATTGAATATTGTGTACGAGTGTGCGAGTGTTGATTTCGTAGTTGTAAGTGTGAATACGAGTTAAGCTCAACTAGACGTTTTTAGTTGAATAGTCGCGATAATACAAAATGCAAGTGGAATTTGGATTTTAAATCAATCCCAAAATGTTGAGTAAATATTTTATTTATAGTAATTATTTATCATCGTAAGTATTTGTGATAAATATCTAGGCCTGGGCATAAAATCCGGAACCCGAAATCCGAACCGAACCCGAACCGAAAAACCCGACCCGTTATCCAACCCGAAATATAAAAATACATGAATGCATGGGCGAATCTAGGTTAGTCATTATGGGGCAAGTGCACTCATAATAATTTGGGTATTCAAAATTTGGCATAAAATTTTTAATTATATTTCTCTAATATGGTAACTAAATTTGCTTTGTGCACCCATATCAATCCATGATTAACTCTATACTTTCTTTATTTTTTATGTTCTTATCATTTATGCACCCTATTACAAAATTCTCTGGATTCGCCCCTGCCCGAATGGGTCTTGTAGGGTGGAATAAAAATTATCTGAATCCGAAGTGTTATTAACCGAACCCGAACGGATAACCCGAAAAATCCGAAACTAATAGTTAATATAAATATTTTGAAATAAATATATAAGATTTTAGTTATTAAATTTAATATTCGTGTTAATATGATATATAATAATAAATATTAACAATATTAAAAATGTTTTAAGTATACAATTAGTTATAAATAAGTAATTTATAATTTGTTCATTGGAATAACAAGTCTACTCTCTATAATATAATGTATATTGTTTACAAATAATGTTTGTTTTCATGCTTGATTTAACATTTTATTGTTATTTTAACAATTTTATGTGTGATAGATTAATTTTTATTAATTTATTTGTTTTTATGTTTTTCTTTAAGTTTTTCTTTTTTTTACTTTGGTTATATCCGAACCGAACCGATATAACCCGAACCCGAATGATATATGGTTACTTTATGGGTTTTAGGACGCAATATAATTTTTAACCGAACCCGAAGTGTTATTATCTGAACCCGACCCGTACTAATGAAATTTTACTATGGGACCTAGGAGCATAAACCCGAAAACCCGAAAAATCCGAAAAACCCGATCCGAACGCCAACGGATATCCGAACGCCCATACCTAAATATCCTTTATCTGGTAGGTAATCTACGTGTCATCATGTATCGTCTGTAACATTTTTATAGATACAATTTTGGATTGAAACTGAATTTTGAATCTTACAGGACTAGAAAACTAAATAAATAATAAGAAAATTGTTAAAACAGAACAAAAAATTTAACATGATTGTCCTTTTAGTGAATTTTTTTTTTCACTTTTTTTACCCTTTCTAATTCTAAAAATTAATGAAACAAATAGAATTATGAATCAAAAATTATAAAAATAGGAATAACTGGTAAAACCCTCATATATACAAACTGCTATTTTTGTTGTTGAAAAACTTGATAAATTAAAATATTAAACTACAGATTCTACAAAAATATAGATTTCATCTTTTACGGAAAATGAGTTAGTATAAAATGAATTATAGATTAAACAAATTCAAATATTCAGTTCAAAAAGAAAAATCAAATCTATCTTATTAAAATAAAAGTACATTTTAAAATTAACCATTAGACTTGCAAAGTATTTACAACATAATGCAACTGGTAATTAAATGAACCTATTTTTAACTAATCATTGTCGTTTCCAAAATTAATGAAGTAATAACTATTCCTAAATCTATGTTTTCCATGTCTTTTTCAGAATTAATAAAATATTTCCTAAATTAAATTCACAATAAGTTTAATATAATTTTTTTAGTTTACTTATTTGATATTAATATTATAAACATTAATGAACATAAATAGCATACACAAAATATTTATGTAACAATATAAGTTACATTTTGTCTCACTCTCCCTCACAACTCACTTTACTTTTAAAAAAAAAATTATTTTTCTTTACCAATATAAATATATTATATGCACCATTATAATTATTTACCAATTTACCATGTATATCATATAATTTTAAAAAATTATCATAAAATTTTGATCTACAAAAAAAACAAAAACAAAAACATTTGTATGGATGCACGGGTCACATTCTAAAAATGGTGGTAAAATATTTGTATGGATGCACCGGTCATATTCTTAAAATATTTAAAATAAAAATGTTATAGTTAAAAATAAACTTCTAAAGTAGATAAACAATAATCAAAACACCAAAAATACTTAAAATATATATTCATTCTCCATCCAAATATTCAAGTTAAACATGTTTTAATTTTTAACTTAGGTACTTTGACTTACATTACTCAAATTTATATGTTATATTATTTTTAACTTTAGATTTAGGGTAATTTAAAGAATTGTAATTTCCAATTTAACAAATCAGAAAGAAAAAATATTATCAAATTTGAATCAAAACTGGATAAATATCCAAACGGAGTTACCATTTTGGTATTTTGAGAACCAGAACCAAACCTGATCCGAATGAAATATTTTGGATATTCGAATGTATTTGAATCATATTTATATATTTGAATATGTTAGTTATTTATAGAATTAATATCCAAGATATAAGCTATTTTAAAATTGTCTAAAATATTTAAAATATAGAATATAGTCAAAAATAAACATCTAAAATAGATAAACAATAATCAAAACACCAAAAACACTCAAAATATATATTTATTCTCCATCCAAATATTCAAATTAAACATGTTTTAATTTTTAGTTTAGGTACTTTGGTTTACATTACTCAAATTTATATGTTATATTGTTTTTATTTTTAGATTTAGGGAAATTTAAAGTATATATAAATTTTTAATTTAAAATAATTTAAATGGGTTATCCGAATCCGAACTGAACCCGCAAAGTTCCCAATCAAACCGGAACCAAAATATATAGTTACCCGAATGAAGCTAAAATCTTTAAACTCAAAAATGTCAAACCCGAATAAATTATAACCGAATTTGGGTGGGTACCCAAATACACACCACTAGCTTAGTCAATGTAAAACGATCAAATATTACAAATAAATAATTTAGTATAAGTAAATAAAAATTAAAAAACAGAAAATTAATATATGTGCAGTTGCGCGGATCAAGATCTAGAATCTCTTTTAGAACGAATAATCTACTTTTAATTAAACACCTAAAAGTGGAAATGTGAATTCTACTAATTGTAAAAATAGTTATTATTCTTTCGGATGCAGTTTTTACTTTTCATCTAAAGGTGGAGCTTTTTTTAACATAGTTGAAGCGGTGGAGCTAAAACAAGACCGCTATAGAAAATGCTGACAAAGAATCTACTGCTTTGGACAAACCAACAAACAGAGGTAGGTTGTCTAGAGTATCACTTTTGAAAATTCCCTCTACGGGAACATGAATTTTACAGACTGACGCAAGTAAAAAATATTGGAGAGCCGTTCTATTTGAAGAGATAAATGGAAACATCAAATATGTGGATACAAAAGTAGACGGTTTAAGATTCCGAGATGCATTATCACTCCACGTTCAACGAAATACTTGCAGTCAAGAAGGCTATTGAGAAGTTGGAGTTTCATCTAATAGGACATAAATTTCGCACGGAGATGAATATGTCATCTTTTCTTAAGATGTTACAATTCAAAAAAAAAAATGGTTCCACATCAACAATTATTACGATGGAGTAAATGGTTCTCGAAATACGATTTTGTATCCTGCTATTTAAAAGGTACAGAGAATACTCTCGCTGATATACTCAGTAGAAACCCAATAAAAAAAATACAAATGATGGAAGACTCTTCAGCAAAGAGTTACTATGACTTCGCACCCAACATGCCCAAAGACGCTCATCAGCTTATCAACAGAAAAGCTATGCACGAACACCTCCATGATAAGGTTTTCTTCCACCAATCAATCATCCTGTCAAGATACAGAATCTCCAATCATCTCATTTCACCAATGGGAATTCACCCTGATTATCCGTTAGCACATCTCTACATGATTGAAAACGCATACATGAGAAATTTGAGACGCTCCTAATTCATAACGATGTAACTGATCGTGGAAATCCGATTGGAACAGATGAGCTTGTAGGCACCTGATTAGTTGAGGTCAAGAACTTAGAACTCATGTTCTCTCAAATCTTGATGCAATTATCAGCGAGATAAATGCGACTTAATCGTGTATTTCATTACAAACACTTATCTTTTTTTAACTTTTATTTTATTTATGATCATTTTTGTCATTTTATATGTTGTTTATTGACTGGTCTTTATCCTTAAAACTCTTTAAATATTTTTTAGTGTTTAAAATCAATTGTGGATCTACCTTTTTTCGAATTCAGCTTTGTTTTCTCAAAATAAATATTCAGCTTTTTCTCAAAAAAAAAATCAGCTTTGTTACTTGAACATTTTTCTTTCTCTAATTCTTTATTTGTTCCTTTTTTTAATTCCTGATATACATTTTGTGATCTTTTGTTTATTGTCTTTTAATTTAATTTAAATTGGTCAAAAACACTCCGTCAATCCTTTCACAAAAAAAAACTCCATCAACATATTTATATAGCTGCTACTTATTTTGTATCAAAATATGTTACTAAACACACAAAATTCCTTAAACTATAAACCAGGCTAGCAGTAGGTTGGAGCCTAGATTTTAAATTAATTTCAGTTTATTTTATTGTAAGAGGGGGACGTTTGGCTACAAAACTGACCTATTGGGTGATAGAGTTACAAAAAATATCTATAATAATATTTTTTGTGAAAGAAATATCTAAATTTTTTAGAATATTCAGTTGATACATTATAAAAAAAGGAGCTAAAAGTGTTTGAAAATGTAAGATTTATAATCAGGATTATTACTTTAAAGATTTTTCCAAATCCAAGCCATTGATCAATTACTACCCAAAAAATATTTAATCTATTTTTTTTTAAATTATCACTTTGACATTACTACAAAAATTAAAAAAATAGTTAAAATTTATTTATGTTCTTATTGATTATACCTATTTGACCAATAATAATTGAGATAAATAAAATTATTTATAAGATCAATATATTATACGATTAATATTAAGCTGAAATAAATATGATTTTCATTATAATTTTAACATGGCACTTTTTATATAACAAAAGTGTTAAAATGATACTTAAAAGAGAAATAGTAGTTGTCTTTAAAGAATTTAAATAGTTTATGAAAATAAGAACTAATATTATCGACTAGTGAATTTGAAACCAAAAACAGGAAAATTTGTGGAAACTTCTTTGGTCGAGTGGTTTAATTAAGAGTTCATTAAAGTTTTTACATCAAAAGGTTTGGGGTCAAACTTCATAAAACGCAAATTATGCAGATTATAGAGAAAAAAAAGTTACAAGAGGTCTTCAGCATTGTGTATGGCGTATCATCGAACATAGATCTCATGGAGCGGTTCGGAGTGATATAGTTAGACGTGTATTCTCATATGGTGGTAAAATTATCGATTGTAAAATTGTCTATGTAATATTTCTCAGCATTGTAATAGCATAATTAATCAGATGTTAAAAAAAACAAGAAGAAAATTAATTTACCAACCTTCCTTTTTTTCTTTTGACATACATTATGCACGTTTGTTTTTTTTTTGAAAGAAATTTTTGCACGTTTATTATTTAAAGTAGAATAAGAAAACATATAAATTTTGTATATAATTATTACTATAACTTAACAAGTTGGAGTCAGTCACATGGCCCTGGAGTATTTATATTGATGTCATACCAACTTCGCCGATATGTGAATATTTACAAGATTTTTTGTTATAGTATATAGTCTATAGTTCAAGTTGTACATAAGAAAGCTAACTCAGATGTATAACGTCTACGACAAAGAAAAACAGGGAGCTGTTCACACAGAAAAAAAGGATTGTTTCATGCTTTTCTGTTTTAAAATATACGATTAAACAAAATTATATGTTCAGAAAAGAATAAATATGGTTTGACCGTATACTGATCAAGGAAAAATTCTTATCGAAAATTGAATACAAATGGGCCAAATTAGGCGAACTAACTCGTTGTAAGAAAAATGGGTTTCTGACATTATGGGTCGATTGTAATACAAAGCCCAACAAACAGAACACAAATCGTGAGTTTTTCATTTTATATCTTTTTTTTATCTTCTTATATCTTCTTACATGTTTATACAAAACCACCATTGAAGATGTTCATGTCAAAGGTTCAGATATAATTTTGGCAAAACTATGTGAGCAAATTACATTTTCTTGCAGTCACAATTTGTGAATAAATATTTTTGTTTTGTAGAAAAATATGTGAGAAAATTAACAAATGTGCAAAAGTATGTCTAACTAGCAATCATTTATCAGATTTCGTTTATGTTTGACCTCCAAAACTCATACATCTTAATTTGAAAGCTTTCGTTTTTTAATCTAAGAATCTTTTGACCAACAACTTAAATCTGAAACTTCTTAAATTTAATTTTATATTAAACTATTTTCATATTTAATGACGATGTAAAAAAAATTATTAATAAATAAAAAAATTGTTAAAATAATCTTAACAATATATTAATATACAAATAAATATATTAAAAGCAATAATTTTAATATCTCACTATTAGATTTTGATTCGAACACCCGTGCAGATATATATATATATATAATCAATTATAGATAAAATTAATTAACTTTTTTACTTTAACAAATTCTTTTTAAAGATATATGTCATTTGAAACAATCATTAATGTTAACCAATAAAATTAATTGATTGTATTTTTAAGAAATATTTTGTTAAGATTATTAATGCTAATAATTAGGATTAGTTAGTTTCTAATGACATTATATTCATATTGGTAAATTTTAATAAGCTAGATAACATAAAAAGAACTAAAATAAAAGATATCCATCAAAAAATTTGTTTGAAATGTATTATTAACAAATTGATAGTTTTCATCAAGAAATTATACTTTGAGACAATAAAGATTTTGAATTATTATAATCCCATAAAGATTATTTAAAAGTGATTTTTTATTATGCTTATCTATCATCATTACATTCATTTTCATTAAAAATGACATGGTTAAATGAAAACGATGACATGCTTAAGTGAAAACGATGATATTTCTTAATTCTTATTATGACATGTCAAATTTCATTTATGAAAATTTTATGTTTTTGATAAGATGCTTTAAATATACTTATACATATTAATTTTCATTTATGAATTTTAAATGTTTGGTAAGATTCTTAAATATAGAATTGATTTATTTGTATTATCACTAGTAAAATTTTTAAATTACTGACATAATTATTAAGATATAAAATATTTATATTAGTTTTAGAATTAGAATTAGAATTAAAAACACTTTTAAGTGTTTTGAATTGTATTTTAAATCGGTGCCAAAAAACTAATCAAATTATTTAATTTTATAATTCTCGTAAAATATGTTCATTCTACGAGTGTTACTCGATTCATTGAAGTTATTAATAGGATAATTTTATTACTTTAATGCATTTCAACTAAGAATTAATAAATTAATTAATTAAATTTATATTAAACTAAATAAATAGGAAATATATAAATTTAAAGCTTTAGACCATATATAAGAGATATTACAAATAATTATTTTAGGATTTTATTCTGATAAAGCTAAAATCTAAAAATTATTATTTAAAAAAAAACAATAGTTCTACAAAATTGTTATAACTGGCTAACTGCCCATGATGTATGAAATCTCTTAGTAGTTATCAATTCTTTGGAGTTTATCATCAAATTTTAAAGCACAAAGTAGTCATCTATACAAAGACAACAAAAAATCAATGCAAAATGTGGACCAAAATCTTTAGTTTTAAAAATAAAACTTGCATGAACGTTGTGTACAACCAAGAGTTCTTGGTCTAGTGGTAATGGAACTCCAGCTGAAGTGTTTGCTTTGGGTTCGAGTCGTTTTGGCCATCTTCCCACCTATATATAACTGTGCATGTCCGGATGGAAGATTTTTTGGAGATTAGTCTGAGCTTACCGATTGGGATCCCACGGTTATAGGAAGAAAAAAAATGAACGATGTGCGTATTGATATTTCTCAAAAAAAAATTTGCGTATTGATATGCAAATTGAATCTTTCTAACCGATAGTAAATTTTGCGCATTCTTTATTTACCAAACGCAAATCCACGTGGTCAAACTAAAACTTGGGAATGATAAATAAGAAATAAATTTGACAAAAAAGATAAATAGAAGCAATGAGGTCAATCAAACACGAAATGGCAAATCTTGAACCCACCCACCATTATTAATGAAGTTAAGACTACTCAAACTTTGTACGACGGGTCCATTCAGCTTCTTAACCCAGCTCACACGTCTCGTTGTACTAGATCCACTTCCAAAGCATCCAACCTCTGCATACGTCAGCTGTGATTCGTGGCCCACTAAGTTCCATGCGTCCCAACCTTCGGGAACAACCACGTTGGTCAAGTTAGTGTTGTAAAATATCACTCGAGCGTAACTGCGCCACGGTCTGCCCAAGTAAGCCATCCCGGTTCCGTGAACGAGGCTATCCATGAACACGAATCCATTCGCATCGTATGGGTTTGTCCGTCCTTGAGCCGTTATGTATCCGGCTAGCCCCGGTTGTAGGGTCGCTCCTAGCACTTGAATCACACATTTCTAGAAACCGACCAATCACATTAAAATCGAACCACAGTTTGTTAGGATTATTAATTATTTGATAATTCTTTTTCTATGCCTTCTCACTATATGGACATAGACATAGACATAGAAAAAGTAAAGAGTTATTGCAGAAAACAATTTGACTAGTATTATCCTAGATATAATAAAAACTGACGTAGTTATGTTAAGAGTGAGAATGTGACAAACCTTGTAAATAGATTGGCCGTTCCCAAATATGAAATCAACGGCGCCTTGGATAGTGCAACGGTGAAACAAGTGTCGACCATCCGAATCCCACAAGGTATCTTGAATTCCGGCAAATCCTACCGAATAAAAAGCACACTTATCACCGTCGATCAACGCCGCCACCGCTGGAGTCCTAGGGTTTTTGTTTACTTTCCCATTATTCGGGAAATTATACGTATTCTATACAAAAAAAACAAACAAAACCCTTTTTCATGTTCTAATAAAAAATGAATCAAATCAACAGAAGAAAAAGACAGTACTAAAACCTCCACCGTACCACGAAAGTGAGGCTCTTAACGACGGTGTTATCTGCGATAGTAGCAAAAGTAGGACTTTGTGCAACGGAGTAATGGTCGTCCCATTCAACCCTAGTTTTCCTCTTTCCAGCTCCCACTAGTACAATGAAGGGTTTATCATATGGGATCTTTATTTTCTCCCTAATGCATAAGAGGAAAACGTTACAAAACATTTTTCGCATATATGATACTTCATTAATTTAAGTCAACTAAATGTAACTATTACTAACTTGTAAAGGCCGGCTGCAACGTTGATGAAGAACCAATTACGATTGTTGGCTGGAACCGAATCGATAGCTTTTTGTATTTTCGTGAAATTTCCATTGCCAGATTGATCCACGAACACTTGTTGGTGGTACTCTCTGTATTGTTTAGCTTCGATTAGATGAGGTAGACAGAAACAACAAAGAGTTGCAAAAGCGAGAAAAAGTCGATGAGTTCCCATTAGAGAATATCAAAACGTAAGAGATTAAGTGGGGGAAGACAAAGAAGAGTAGTGGAGGAAATGGATTATTTAACCAGTCTGTAACATTAATGCATTTAAATATATTGTTAAATATTTGTACCAAGATTTATTTCTGTTCTCTTTTGATTGCGCACAAAATTAAAGTAGAATCGAAATGAAACTGGCAAGTTCAGCTTTGTTTCCGGATTTAGTGGTCAGTTTTTGTTTTGTGGGAGATGTTGCAAACCAAAAATGGAAGTTGTGATCTCGGTGATTGTAGAAAGTGGGAAATAGAAAGTTAGTGGTCGAGACTTTGTATTCATTTGGAAAGTATTGCAAATATTATGGAGATCTTTTCTTTTTGTCAACAAATTATGGAAATTAATAGTGAATTTTGCTTAGCAGAAATTACATTGGAATGGCAGGAAATTAGGAAAATATTCGTATACCACACTGATTGTTGGGCCTGAATTCCACCCCCAGTCTAAATCGCAAGTTTGACCCGACTATCCAAAACTTGACAGAGTGTTTTGGTGGTCATTAAATGACACTGATTGGTGGTCAAAGTCGCAGCCCGAACCCACTCAATCCTATTAATCTTCGGGTTTAGGCGTAATTATATAAGCCCAAAAAATTGGGATTTTCAGGTTTGGTCCATTTGAGATTTAACTGTTCTGAGTTCAATCCTGCTTGAGGTACGACCAAAACTGAATACATCTGATGTTTCGTTTTCAAAACGAGGACAGTGAATAATGGAGAAATCTAAAAGTTTAACCTTCAGTCGTGATATCTCTTTTAATTATGTGGAAAACTTGGCCACGCTTCTTGTTCTTGTAAATTATAATATCAAAGACAAGTCCTTGTAATCGGTACCAAATTATTTTCACGCCGACATTTGTATTCGACATTTGTATATGTTAAAAAAAAATGGTCTCTGTGGTAAAAGACGGTTTAGAGTATTGTAAAAATGAAAATAAACAACACAAAGAAAGACATCGTAAATGGAACCATCATCAACTTTTGTTTTTAAGCCACCAACGTTAACTTGTGAAAATACCTTTAACGGAAACAATAGGAGAAACATATATATATATATATATATATATATATATATTACTACATGGTTGTATTTGCATGAATAAAAGTAAATATCTCCTGGATCGAACTTGCAATGTCTTCTGCCGTAAACCTTGTCTCACTTGTAATCTGCACATGTTGTACATCACCTCATGTTAGCCTTTATCATTTTGCTACATATATTTTATAACAATACAAATCCATAATAAACCGCGTGTTTGTGACTCCTTTATGATGTTCTCTTTTGTGTGTCGAGGGAAACAAAACCTGTAACTAGGTGCTGCTGTAAAGCTCTTTCTTTAACTTTTGTACCGCCATAAATTTGTTTAATAAAATCAGAAATTATACCTTATGCATAAATGCTATAGTTGTTATGGTGTCTTATATAGTTATATGAATATTGGCTAATTACTAGACTATTATTATTTTCTTGTGGCTTATTAAATTTGATTTATTTATATGAATAGCTAAAATATGCGCTCAGAAAGTTTATATGTATTATAATGCAAGCAAGTGAAACCTACCTTGACATTGAAGGAGTAGAGGACGGTTTGTTCCATGGTAGTGATGTTGGTGTGAAGGATAGAGAGCTGAAGATCCTCCAAAGCAGCTATAGTCTTAATCAGTTGTCCTCGTCTTCTTCTTGAAAGTATCTTGATCATGGCATCAAACCCTAGCAGCTTCACCTCTACATCAGCCAAACACGACTTATTCTCTGCCGTCTCCTCCTGAAGTCCTCCTCCACCCTCTGACTCGGTTACATTTCCGGTAATAATCAGGGGATTATTAACAGAAGTTATGGGAGAAGAAGTAGTCGTTGTCGTGGTCATGTCCCCAAGATGCCTATTACCAGTTTCTCCCAAGATTCTCCGACGCTTCTGTGATTCCAGACATTGTAGGAGTTGCTCAAGCTCTCGTACAAACTCTATTGCTCCTCCAATGATCGACGCTTGATCTCCCTATTATATTTGCATGCATTATTTATTATATTTTTTAAAAAAAAGTTTGAGAAATTCTTAGTTATATATATATGAACATAATCACAAATTAAAATATATGTGAATAATACCCTTTGGACGTAGGAACCAGGCATGAGAGACCTGAGTACACGAAGATGCTCGTTCATTTGCTTCCTACGGTTCCTCTCGACCGCGATATGAGTCATTCTTTGGCTTTCCACTTCTTCGCTGGTTTTGCTTGTTCTAACTCTCTTCCTCTTGCTCTTTACCTCCTTTGTCGTAACATTTTTGTTCTCTCTATCTTCTTCTTCTTCTCCTCCAATAAAACGGAGCTGCACGGAGTTGTTGTCGTTTTCATCTTCTTGGTTCTCCTTTTCTTCAAGAAACACGTTCCCTATGTTTCCTTCACACTCACCTCCTTCTTGAGACATGAGATGATGAGTTTGGTTATGATCCTCGATCTTATCGTTCAAGACCGGGAACTTTAAGAAATAAACCGGGTCCATCCCCTGCCCGGTTTCTTGATCGTCTTGATTTCTGGTCTGGTTCAACGCCAGTTTCGGACCGAAGTCCGCAAACTGCATCACGTCTGCAAAGCTCATTTTATCAAAAGTTGGCGTTGCTCCGAATCCAGAAGGAGACAGTTGATGCTGTTGCGGCATCGATTGCTTTTCTTGCTGAAGGTTTCTGTTGAACATGTAGTCTATCATACCATCGCTGGTATCATCCTTACCGCCTGAGGATTCACCTAAGAAATTTGGTGCCTGAAGAAACCGGAGAATCAAATTGATATCAAAAGTAACATAAACTGACTCATATACAAATATATACATACATACACATATATTATACTTTTATATGTAGGAGAAGAAATAAACGATTAAGATTTAGGTACGTACGGAGTATTCTTTATCCATTGCCATTCGTACTTGATTACAAACGTCTGAACTCTTAAGGCTAGTTACGGTTTAGCTTCTCGACTGCAACACGACCTAACGACAACAATCTATGAGTTCCAGAGTCGGTTGAAAACATATACATGAAAAAACACCACATGTGGAACAATATAAAAAGACTTCTTAAGACCAAACCTATGTATGAATTAAGAAAACAACAAGTGATGGACACCAAAATTTCGAACTTGTTTACTATGGATTGATGAAACAAAAGAGGGCTGACCTTGGACGAGTTACTAGGGTTTGCAAGAGATGCATATAAAAGATATGCTAAATTAGCAAAAGATACACAAGAAGAGATAGCTGTTTTTAGAAGTCCCAAATGAGCAACCACTACCAAACTCCCATATATATCTATATAAACATACTCATGTATACACATAATATATATATATATAGAGAGAGAGGCATCGGTCTACGTACACAATTAGGTTTAGCAAGGGGTTAATAATTCTTAATAATTCGTTTGTATAATATCCCCCCTCCCAAATGTTTGTATAGAGTAACTAAGGAATCATTATATAATTCAGGTTATCTTCACATAATGATTGGAAATATTGTCGTTCAACTACGTAGATAAATCCTTAAAATTATTGTAGTCTATTTTTCTAAATTAATTTTAAAAGATGAGATACACTATTATTTTTCCTCTAACTAATCTACTTATATTGGCTAATTAGTCCATTAACCAAGAAATAAATATAGTAAGAAGCAAAGAAATGATGGATTATGGTTATCACAGTTTCCATGGTTATTTTTTTGAATTGGAGATCTATTCTTTTTCAAATATAATTTTTTGCTTAAAATTATTTTCTATGTGAAGTCAAATTCGAAATGGAGATCTAGAGCTCTTTACCAGTTCAATCGAATTAACGCCGAGTCAAATGAATGATTATTGAATTTTCCAAACCATATCTTGTTTTTGCAATAAAGACGATTTTTTTTTTCTTTATCTGCAAACGTAAGAGAGCGAGAGGAGCCACATATAAAGAAAAAGGGAGAACCGTGAAAACACCCGTGTATCACCTCTCTCTATTTTTGAACCATTGAAAAGTAGATAACTTTAAGAGCTCACACACAAGCAAAGCCAAAACCGCTCTTCTTTTCTACCGCTTTTTCGTGAACTTAATCAAATTTCTCTACGCGTCTCCAATCTTTATTTCTATCATTTCATATGAGTTACTTTAATTTTTTCACGAAAATGACATACAATGTTGTTTGTGTGTGTTGTGGAGACATGTGATTTTATCATTTTATTTTTTTTGGTCCTGACATGTGAAATTAATAAGGACAAGGTGTAGTACATATAGATATGAATTTTTTCAAATAGTAGTTTTAATCATCAGTGCATTACATTATCATACACTTTGGATGTTACCAATAAGTTTTTTTTTAAAAAATCTGGGGTTATCATTTTTTAATCTCGAGGTATCCTGGGCCGAGACCCGAACTAATTCCCAAAAATAAGTGCAACTCATCGATAAATTGTTTTGGAGTAATATTATAATCTAGATTTAAAATTACTCTCAAACCAGCTATAATTTTACCAATAAGGTAGAATATTATAATTTCGTACTTACTATATTTACTGTTCAGAAGAAAAAACCACACTTTACTTTTTACTAAATATTTTGTTAGAGTAACTAATGTAACTCTTTCACTTTTTATTTCCTCCAATTTACTCAATTATTTACCAATCAGACTATTTTTTTTATAAACACAGATGCACTTTAAATTTAGAGTTACTAAATTCCTTCATATTATACCTTTGAATGAATGGAAGAAAAACTTGTTGCAATTGGACTGAATAGTTTATTTAGGTGGTGTTATTCAATCATATGTCTAATACATTTTATTACATCAAAATATCATGTTTTTATTTTTATAAATTTTTAGAAATTTGTTATCATACATTGTAAAAATTGATTATACCGTAAAAATAAATATTGTTATTATTATTATTATTTTTTGTCATCGACTTTACATATCGTTATTAATTTTCTTTTAAATTGAATTAAAGTTATTTTTTATGTATTCGATCTTATCAATTTTAGAACTTATCATTTATATTGATTTTTAGTCAATTTATCTTCATTCTGTAAAAACACACAAAACTGATTCATTCACATTTATAGTAATGCATAAAACAAATTTATTTCGATTAACAAATGAAAATTGAGAATGTAAAATATAAAATAACCAAAAATACAACAAGCAAGCTTTATTATTCTTCACTTGTGTTTTTAAGTCTTCTTTTTTCTTCCTATTTAAAAATGAGCATGCCAATTTTTTATGATCAAATCTACATAAATCAAATCTATATAAACTTGTGTTTTTAACTCTAGTATCATATTAATATAATGCTTCCAATTTTTAATTTTATATTATAATAAAGTTTTTATTGATTAATATTTATTTAAACCACTTACAATGCAGTTTTATTATAATCAAAGCTATACAAATCATATTATAAAGTATTAACTCTAGTCTCATATTAGTATAATATTCTGCTTTTTTTAGTTTTACATTATAATAAACTTTTTAATTATTAGTATTATTTTTAACAATTTAGCATATAATTTTTATGTTTTCAAATAAACAAATAATTTAATCATTTCTAGAAATGGTAACTCAACTATACCATCAATATTTGTCATTGAAAAATGACTAATTTTTTAAAATTGTATATTTGACAGTTTTGCATTCATTGGACATATTCTTTAGAAAAATATATAGTGTGTATAAGAAATATTATTAGGTTTAAGTTAATTAGACATAAGATTTATTGTATTCACTATTAATAAAATAACTAATAAAAATATGCTTGAAATTATTTATAATATTATTTCTATAGTATCATATGTATATTCTAAATATCTATAATATAATCTATGATATTTTTTTGCATAAACAAATTATGTTAATTCATCAATATTTACGATATTTAATTGTTTGATTGGTAATATAGATTAGATTAGGTAATTATAAGATTAGTTTCCTTTTAAAAAACTTAATCATATAAATGAAAATTCAAATAACGCCAACCAATCAAATTAAGAGAATTAATTCTAAACTTGACTTATGAATGATACATAAGCAAAATCTACTTAACCACTTCTCAATTAATATATAGTAGGATTTTTGGATAAGTAATGGGTACAAATTAATTTGGATATATTATATTCGAAAATGACTCGAAATACCTGAAACGCCAAAATTATTGAACACGGTAAATATCTGAAACACACAAATGAATATCTGAGTCGAGTACGCAAATACCCAAAAAACAAAAGTTTGCCATAAATCTAACCGAGGAACCGAAAATACCTTTTAAAAACTTATGATACCCAAAATATACTTTTAAAAGTTTGAAATTTTACCAGAAACTCGAAACTACAATCAGAAACCTCAATCCAAAACTTAAAAAGTATTCTTAATACCGCAAACATATATGAAATTCCCAAATATAACTAATATACACAAAATATTTTAGATATTTGGGATATCCAATCAAGTCTCGGGTAAGATTCAGAATCAAACGGAGAGACTGCGGATCGAAGTAAAAACAAAATATGTATTTTGCCAAGGACCTAGACAAAACCAAAGCTATATTTTTGGGTCGATTTTGGTTTGATTTTTCAGATCCGGTAAAATATCCAAGCCTAGAGTGTACACCAATTCCAAAATAGTAATTCACAAATTTAGTTTACAATCCAAAAAAAAATTGGTGCTAAAACACATATCAAAATCTAGTTCTCTTTTTTTTCTTATGGAATCTCGATATTGTTTATTTTTTGGGTCTGGCCCCAAGTGTATCACTAAGAATGACTTTGAATTCGTGATATATGTGTTTAAAGAGATTTGCACTAACAAAAGCAAAACTGGTGAAGAAATTTTCTCATCCGTATTGCCTATTTGATGTAAACAGAGTAGATTTGATAATCGATCTAGAGAGTCCATAATATATCAACCAATAAACCTGAGACTTTTACAAGTTTTGAGCAAAAAAAATCCCTAGAGGAAGTCTCCACAAAATGTTTTGTGCTTTTTAACTCTCGAATCTGAATGCTGACCTTGGTAGTTTGAAAACGAATCATGTTTCTTCTTCACCTCAGAGAATAAACATAACTCTTGTTGGTCTCTTCCTTTGTAAGCCCGGCTAGACCCAACATCAATTGTTGTGGAGGGTGGATCTGAAGATACACCAAGCCTCAAAGACAAATCACAGAACCTCTCTGTTCTTTCTTCCGGAGCCTTTATACTAATAGGCATGCCAATGATTATAGGCGTCTCAGGGACTCTTGAAGACATGTCCACTTGCTGAGTCTGATTAATACCTCCGTAATACAACGGATACACCGAACCCAAGTTGATTGGCGCTGGTGCAGTGATAGTCCCTAGTTTTCTAGCCAATGGCTTTTCATGTAGAAACGCTGCTCCTCGGTTGTTGCTGTCCTCAAGAACCTCCACTGGGATTGCAGGTTGAGCGGTATGGCTTGGCTTGTTAGTCTTTTGCGGCTCATTAGCAGATGCAGAAACAGGTTGTTGGTATTTCGGACAGAGGTAAGTCCTGACGTTACTATGTCGTTGGCTTCTTGAAGCTCTTACAGCAATGCACCCAAGGTTAAGAGCAGCTGACCACAGACCAAAACAAACACATAATGCAAACTTTCTAAACAGTTAACAGAAGAAAGCAAGGTTTACCTTCAACACAAGGAGGCAAAAGAGGGCCAGTTTCAGTGCTTTCATCTCTTCTAATAATGGTGTCAATAGCATCATTGACTCTATTCCACATAGTATCAGCATCTGTATACTCTTCCTAATGTTAAAACCCCAAAGTCAGGAATGATTCTGATGTGAAACATGAAAACAAAAAAAACACAGAGAAGTAGGTAAGAAGAAGAACCTCGGAGTTGGATTTAGAGTACATGATTTCCTCGGCTTTCAAGACAACAACAGGAAGCTTCTCCTGCCATTCTTTGTTCTTCTTCGTAGCCGCACTGTGTGCTTCCATGGCGAGTCTGAAACCCTTAAAAAGTTTTAGAAACCCTAAAAAAGAGTGTAAAATTGAGAGAGTAGGAGGAAAACCTGAAGATCTGGCGGATGATGGAACCTCGAATGGGTTGGTGACGATCGCTATGCCAAGCTCGTTTCACACACTCGTAAGGTCTTGGACCTGGCCTAGGCATCTTCTTCTTCTTCTTCTCTCTCTCTCGGAGCTTCGAATGATTAGGAAGAGGGAGAAGGTGAAACAGATCTGAAGCTTGTTGAAAACTTATAAAGGCATCTCCATGTTGGTGGGAATCTCTCAGTTGTTACTGCGTCTCCATCGTCACCGTCACTGAGCTGCTTCTTTTATGATTTTTGGGACCAGTTCCTCTAAAACCGAACCTGTTTTTATGATTTGCCAGATAAGACGGTGTTCTTTAACTGTGTCCTTTTCAACTTCAAGTAAGAGGCAAGTACTTGGTTAAAAAAATCGCTAAAAATGGAACGGAATTGAATTAAACCGTACGATTTTTTATAACCGAAGAAACACGATCAATCGGTGGAAGTCCTATAGTCCAAGGTCTAGGATTCGTACCCAAAAAAAATGAAAATTATACTGATTATAAAATTGTGCAGATTATAAAAAAAAAAGTTACAGTAAATCTTTGGTATGGTGTAGAACATATTATCGAACATAAATTTTATAGGATGATTCGGAGTGGTGTAATCACAGGTATATTTTTATGAGATGGTAGAATTATCAGCCGTTAAAAAAAAACACATAACCGATTAAACTTAGATTTGAACAAAAAAAACAAAAACAAATTAAACATAGATTTGTCGGGTACGAAATTGTGGTTTTCTCTAAAATATCATATGTTACTTTTAAATTGTTATATCACATAAATTGAACCGAACAGAATACCGGATTGGACCGATATTTGGACTGCATAGTATACGACACCGTATAGTGGGAAGGTGTGTACCACATCGATCCTGTAATCATCTCCCGGCTCCGTCTCCTTCCATCAAAACATCTCCGCCAGATAAAAACCCCGATCTCTCCTTGCCTGAAGATGCAGTATTTCTACATATTGATCGTATCTATACTCCTCCTCACCCTTAATTTCAAGGTTTCTTTTCGAATCTCTTTCTTCATTTTTTTCCCCACAAAATTTTGCGGATCTCTGACTTTTTATTTTGAAAAAATTGCCAAAACGGAATAGAAAAACAAGTGCATTGTCCCTTTGCCATAATTTCATTTTTTGCTTGTTTTTGACTTTCATGTCCCTGATGAACTTTAAAAATTCATAACAATTATTTTAAAAGTCAGAAAAATATGAAAAAATATACAAATCGTACATGAACAAGAGACAATCATATGAAAAATAGTTTTGTTGATTAAATATAAGTAGATCATAATTCTATATTCTGGTCTACGGCTCGTAGACAATCTAATCTACCGTCTACGGGCTCGAAGGTAACTGGTTCTACTAATCACTTACATATCTACGGCCGTAGACGAGCAAATCCACTGTAAAATATAAATCTACGTTCGTAGAATGAACCACCTGCCATGTTAACTTAGTTCTGAACTACGGTAGATTTCATTTGAGCAAATAATCTGCCATTATAGAAGTACTCTACGAAAGTTTAACAAAGTAATCTACGAAAATGTATTTCCCTACCACAGTTGTATTACACAATCTACCCTCTTATCTATATTCTACGGGAGTAGATGGTTCCTTCTACCGACGCGGAAATGTTAATTTTCCTTAAATATCTCCAAAATCTGTTAAGTGTATATTTTTGAATCTAAAACTTCCTAAATTTTAGTGATTTTCATGTTTCCTAAATTAATTTTTTAAAAAAAAATTAAAAAACGTGATCTTCTTCTTCTCACACACGTTATTGAGATTTTTTTTAGAAATCAACCAAAAATTTTGAAGCTATTGTTGAAGATGCATATTTATGCTTCTTGTGAGGTGTGGAAATTCAGTCCCCTTAAAGGATGGGAATTTGCTGTTGATGAGAAGAAACGGGATAGAGTATTGGTTGTGGAGTTGACAAGTTCCTTTGAATATCTAAGGATTTTGGCTTTTGATGATTTTGGAACCAGTTAACGAGCATCGTTTCTTGGTTCGTGGAGATACATTTGACTGCCTGGTTGATTTGGACAGAAGAACTTGCTTATGTGGGAAATATGACCTGCTTAAAATTCCATGTAGACACGCCATCAAAGCAGGTTTAACAGTTGGCCGATCCCCATCCTCACTAACGGATGACATGTACACTACTTCCACATGGAGAACAGCTTATCAAGAAACTATCAATCCAATAGGTGTTCCTGAGGATAGTTGGGTTGTTCCAAATGAAGTTGAAATTGCTAGTGTACTACCGCCTGAATCAAGAAGAGGAGCAGGAAGGAGAAGAAAACGCAGATACGAGACAGTTGAAGACAAGCTTCGTTCGTCCCAACGAGGTCAAGAAAAAAAGAGGCGCAGATGCAGTCGATGTGGCGAAGAGAATCATAACAGGGCTACATGTGACAGAGCTATTTAGCTCTGATTTTCTACTTTTTCTTATTGTTGTTGGCTACTTGATTTACTCGTTTTGTTTGCTTTTGGATTTTCTTGTTCTACTTGATTTACTCGTTTTATCATAATTACTTGATTGCTTTTTGTACTCTACTTCAAACTGCAACTACCTGCGAAGACTCTTGCATAAAGTTGTAAAAAGAAGCTGAATAGAACGACCTATCAATTGTAAACAAGAAGCCAATAATGACCCAGCAAGAAGTTGTAAACAGAAGCTAATTATAATGAGCATCACTAGAACTAGTTCAGACAGTATGAGAAGTCCACATCACTGCGATGGCTCCGACAAGTACCATCGCCACTGTCGCAATCTTTAGCTTCTTTTGTATCTCTTCTTGGACTCTAGCAATCTCCACTATTACCTTCTCATTCATCTTCTCTGTCATCTCATGTTCTACTCTAGCAATCTCCAACATCACCTTCTCATTCATCTTCTGTGTCATCTCGTGTTCAACTCTAGCAAGCCGTCGAGAAACCCTATCATGTTTCGCATCTACTTCTCGTATCTCGTCAAGCAAAGCTTCATCAATCCATTTAAATAGATGATTCTCAGATTTTTTCTACCAGAAACGAAAACAAAAGTGGTTACATAAAGGAAAGCAAAGGAAGGACTGAAATCACATAAAGAAAAGCAAAGTAAGGACTGAATCGAGTTACATGTATTGCGGTAAGAAGCCTCCGAGCATAATGGAACCGCATGGAATTCTTGCATCGCAAATCTGAGAGGCCTCCGAGCATAATGGAACCACAACTCATGACGTTTTGCGGTAAGAAGCTGCTTACAAGCAAAGGTGTGGATCAGTCTCCCCGAATACTGAAGCTTATGCTCATAAATTGCCATAACCTGAGCAAACAGCGGATCAGCCAACACTTCTTTGTACTCTGCCTCAACGTACTTCTCCACCTCCTCAAGTATAGAAGTTCTACAAGTGTTGTTCACCTTCTCAACTTGTGTTTCGGTACCCTCTTTGAATAGGCATTTAGGCAACTGATCCACCGTCATACCTGTGAACAATGAGACAAATACAATATGAGTTCAAAAACATCAAAAAGAATTAAACTTTGATATCATATACAGCTAAATCATTAACACAACATAAATTGAATACCTATCAAACGCAAACTATTTAAAAAAAAATTAAACTTTTAAAAGGCCAGATAATGAACAATTAAAAATTAAACTTTTAAAAGGCCAGAGTTATACAAGCTTTTGAGATGTTAAAAAAAGACAGACAATAACCAATAAACAACAACACAAACGTTAACAGAGTGATACAAGCAATCCGTAACCACAAAAAGTAACTTTTAGCATAGAAAATAATGTAATGAACATGGTCATGTTACTTGGATGGTTTCATTACTCTCACGTTGATTACTCATCGTGCTAGTGCTACCATGTACTAGCAATCTCCAAAACCAAGCATACATTAATAACTTATAAACCCGTAGGAAACCAAAGAAGGTTCCACTCATATAGACTAAACTAAAGTAATCAACATAACATCAATTGTCTTATTTATAAGAAGAAAGTATTTTTTTTTTCAAATGAACAAAGTAGTTTTAGAGAGCAGTTTTTCTTCTTTAACAAAGGCTATGACGGGAGATGTAGACAATCACAACAACAATACAAGAGTTATACAAGCTTTTTAGATGTTAAAAAAAGACAGACAGTGACCAATAAAAAACAACACAAACGTTAACAGAGTGATACAAGCAATCCGTAGCCATAAAGCATGACAGATGCCAAACATGAAAAAGTATAAGAAACTTTGATAGCAAAAAAGAAAATTTCATAACATAGATACCTAAATAATTCTCAGAAACTAGAAACAAAACCTATCACACTAAGATACAAAGACATGCAAAAAATTCCCAAATCCTTATACAAACCTGAAAGTCTCGATTGTTTTGCTTGAAACTAAAGCTGAGTGTGTGAATTGCAGAGCGGCGAGGTAACAACTTCAGTTCCCGGCGAGGTACGAGCTTCTGTGTTCGGCGATTTAATTGACAACGAGACGCGAAGTGAGCCGGAGGTTCGATTAAGAAGAAGAAGACCACCAGCGGAGTGCTAGCGGTCAGAAGAAAGACCGGCGAGGCGGCGACGGCAAGGAGACCTCTGAGAAATCGAGGATCTGAGAATCCTCTTTTGCTCTGTATCGCCAAAGGAGAGAAACGATATTAGGGTTAAAACACGATTTGGGAATTTTCCCCCTTTTGTTTTATTTTCCCTTTTTGTTTTATTTTTTAATTAATTATATTTAAAAAATCGAAATCATTTTAAATCATTTTAGATGAGGGATATAATTGGGTTTTCTAAAAAAATTATACCAAGCGGACAATTTATGTTTCAGATTATGGCATAGGGACAATGTATCAGTTTTTTTGTTCCATATTTCCAATTTTCCCTTTTATTTTTTATTTTATATTATTTTTGATGAATTGGATTGTGATAGGGTGAAGCCAGTGTCTCTGTTTTCTTCATTGATGGATCCAACAACCAATACCTTCGTCCACCATCACAGCAGGTTTTCATTGTCCATTGCCTCTTACCACTTTTTGTTCGTCCCTGTTCAGACACGTGGAATCTAAGATTGAAAGGATACGACTTTCCTGTTTACATCGACATTGGTCCTTTTTAGAACATCTGTTGATGAGATCTATTGTTTAGTCTAAAGTGGAACCAAGTTGATGTTTTTGTCTTTTTTTTTTTTGCTCTTGTATTAAATTTTGAGCGTTTGGGCTAGAATCAAATGGTGGTAGTTAAATCACATTGTTGTTTTCATATGAAATCCAACAGGCGCTTCCCATGTCGCTCTCTCAAGTATCTGCATCAGTCTCTGCCTTGTTGGGTTTCGCACCTCCACCTACTTTAACACCTGATGGCTCATCCATGGTTTTTTTTTCACTACTCTACTAATTTTTTTTTCATTCTTGGTTAAAGAGTCATGTACTTGATCATCCTTTTTTTTTTTTACTTTGGCGTAGCTGAACAAGATTCTTAAACCTAATCCATTTGAGAGGCCTCGTGCTGCTTTTGTGCTAGAAATCGCTGGAGCTGATGGTATGCTTTATCTGACATGAACCAAATTCTTTTAAATTCTAAAACATTCAAGTGTTTGTTTTTTACTTGCAGATGCGCTTGTGGAAACTTTACCTAGTCATTCTTTGTTGGGCAATGCTGTGAGAGGCAGTATCCGTTCTGATTCTTACAAAGCTGATATTGAACTTCCAGGTGCCCCGTGATTGCTTGAGTAGCAGTACCATCTGATAAGCATTGAATAGTTTCTAGTTTTCTGAGAAAAATGACGTTAATCTTTTCAAAATTTCTGCAGAAAGTGAAGCAGATGTTGTGTCTGTCAATGAACCCTTAACTGATGCGACTGACAAAGACATGAACGAGTTTGTGAGTATACAAAGTGCAAACAATATTACCTGTCTTCTTTTTTTTTTTCATTTTTAATGTGACCACTATCCATAGGCATCTTGGTTGGGTGGATCATATGTTGCTGGATCTGCTGAACCATTGACTGGATTGCTGAGTATCCCTCTGGCTGGTGCGGCTAACGTTGAGTTCAATTTGGAAAAGGTGGTATTTCCACGAAACTATATGATTTTTCCAAGGATGAGGTTCCGGAATTGCTTGTGATCTGAAGGCGTTTTGACTTGTGTTACCGTGGGCAGGAAGCAGAGAGGAAATTTGCTTTGAACCTTTTGGAACTATATAAGAATGTCAAACGAGCTGTCAACCTTCATGAGGATTTATCTCATCCTGAATTAACAGTTGGACGCTTTGGCGGTATCGATGTAAGCGACTTTTATTTCTCTTTTTATTCTCCTTCATTTCCACAGTCTTAGTTTTGATATATGAATTGGTGAGTGGAAGTGAATGCTCAAGTAAATATACATTCCTGGGGTCTCTTAAAAACTTAATGATTGGTTGTTGCTTGTGCACTCTTTTTCGGGCTATAAGGACCTTGTGATGTGTTCATTACTTCAGCTCGTAGACTTTTGCTGCTGTTTAAACTCATATTGTTCAATCATCTTGTTATTCAGCTTAACCCCCACTGTAATATCATATATTCTCACTGGAAATTACAGGCTTTAGCACAGGAGTATGGACAAGGTATGGCTAAGAAAGGGATGAATGTATTGCTTGCCACACTATCGAAGCTATTCGATCTGTTGGAGACATCTCATAAAGGTGAAGTGTCTCTTTGATTTGTTAATCCACTTGAATGTTTTTTCTGTTCTGTTTGTAAGCTGAGAAATGTTTGGGTTCTTGCAGGCCAAGTTGTTGGAGTGGTCGTCCTTGATGATAGAGTAAACCAAGAATCAGCTAATCTGCTGAGCGTTGGGTCTTCTTCTTCTCGTTCATATGCAAGGTCGATGGCTGAGGTAGAGGGAGTTCCAAGTGCAGCCATTATCGCTCAAGTTATACTTGTTAGGCTTACGCTTGCATGGTTAACCGGAATAATCCTTCTAATTGCAACTATCCTTGGGGTAAGTTCACATGATGATTCCTTATCTGCCAATGTAGAGTTGAAACTTACCACTGAAGTGTCTTGCTAAAGAATCATATCATAGTTTGTAAAAAAAAGGATTTGTAGCTGAATATTGAAATTATAAGTCGTTGGAGTTTTAACAGCCGTGCTTCTCATGGTTGTTGCAGGTGTACTTCCTTATGTACATGCCTTTGACGAAGGACACGCTTCTATATTCAAACGTCAAGCTCGATTAATACAAGATTCAGCCGTGTTTCTCAACTGGCCACATTTGAAACCAGTAGTCTTATTTAAATGTTTTAAGAGTAGGATGACACTCTTTTCTGTGGCCAGACCAGTGGGATGTGTTTATGTGTATGTCGACCTAAGGTTGCATTCTCGATTTTATAATTTATTTTCTTCTTACATACATGTGGGTCTCAATCCTAATAATAATAAATAACAATTTGGACATTTTCATGTGATCTTCTTTTTCTTGTAAGAGCTTTTGATCAACGGAATATGAATAAGATTATTGTAGCTTCTTAAGAACTCCGTAGGCTTAATTGATTTTAATACGAATAAAAAAACTATAAGAGTAGATTTTGACATGTTTCAAATACTTAACAGGGATTGTTTTATCAGGAATATATTTTAATAGTAATTTTGTTCAGTTTATTACCAGTATTCCGGTTCAGTTTATAATTAATCTTAAATTTTCTAATATTTTCTATTATTCTTATCATTAAAAAGAACAAAACCCCACCTGAATTAGGAATTTATGATTAAAAATAAATAATAATAATTAAGATACGCGCTTAGGGAAAAGAAGATTTGGAATATTTCCGTTTTTGGTTTGCCTATATATAGGGTTAGAAGGTTAGTCTCCAGCGTTTCTACGTTAGAAACAAATCAGAGCGAAAAAAAAGAGTGAGAAAGAGAAAGCGACTGCGAAGTGCATTATGGCGTCCGTCGATGAGAATTTAGGGTTAACGCCTGAGTCACTCCTGAGTTTCTTTAAGGAGACCAGAGACAAACTGAGTGACTCGGGGATGAAATCGTTACTTTACTTGATTCATGCCTTCACTAACAAGGAAATCACAGTTAGCGTGCTCAGTAAGTCTACTCATCTTTTGTTCGGCTACCATAAAAACACCACTGAGCAACAGCGCCACTCGGGGATGGAATCGCTACTGTCCTTGATTGATGCCTTGAGTAACAAGGGAATCACACATAGCGTGTTCAGCAAGTCTATTGATGTTTTGTTCGACAACCATGTTAAGACGACCAAACAAGACTTTGTTGAAGAAGGTGAGATCCGAGAAGATTACCATGCCTGTGCGTTTAGGGCTGACGTAGATGAGAGCCCGGAGAAGAGTGGAGCCCACGTTAGGATTAGGGTTAAAATAGATGAGAACCCTAAAGAAGATGTTTCCGAGGGAAAGAAGAGAAGGATCTTGCAATCGGAAGAGAAGAAACCTAAAAAGTCAAGGCGGTTAGACCGAGTGACACCGAGCTACAAGCGTATCCCTGAGGAACAACAATATCCTGTCTCAGACAACCTTGACGGACCAGAACTGGACTGTCTGAACAACAAGTACTCTGTGATGCAATTTAATGGTGCTTCGGGACATAAGCAACTGAGCAAGTACGAAGAAGCGATTGAGAGATGCGAAGAGGACATGTTTGAGACTGATATGTTGATGGGATCTCTTGAAAGTGCGGTGGAGAGCGCTGAGAAAGTTATAAAGGAGGAGATGGGAGTGGAACAACTTGGAGTGAAGTTCTACAGGTGCATCGACATGCTATACCGTGGAGATATGTCTGAGATTGTGAGAGAAGACCACAAGAAGGCTTTACCTGTGATCTTAATCCGGTTGAAGCAGAAGCTGGATGAGCTCACGGTTGCTCGGGAAAGCTGGAAGCCTCGCTGGAAGAAAGTCTTTAAGGAAAACACTGCAAAGCAAAGAGAAGCCACAAGAAAAAAAATGAAGGGAAACAGTTTTTGTTAATGTATGACTTTTGGTTTATTTTTTTTGGTTGTTGTAATGTTCCATTTAATATATGAAACTATGGAGAAAGTTTTGTGAATTTATTAATAGGTATAAGTCAACATCACATTGACTCAGCTCTCTGATCAGACTATTTGTATATGAGTTATTTATGCAATTGGCTTTTCTAGATTGTGGCGGTTCATATAGAGACTCGTCTTAGGTTTGGCTCTGTAGGCAATGCGTCTGGTCACAGTCACGATTCCCTCTGCAGGAGTTGGATGTATCCCAACCTGTGGAGTTTGTTCACACAAATGTTAAATCTTAATCCTTTGTTAGAGAAACTTCAATCTCTTGAAAGTGAAAACTGGAAGTGTTGTGATTCAGTTTACTTAGAGTGCTGTCAAATTGTGCTTTGGTTGTTGCAACCACACTTGAGCGCAATTGCAATTTCCTGCATTGAACAACATGACATCAGCCACGAATTCTTCACCATAAGAATATGTATGCTCAGTATACGATGACTTCGTGTAACTAGTGAAACTGTCAATGGTAAAGAGCATAAAAGAATGTATATATGATTCGTTTGGACCTTTGGTGAGCTAAATTCTGATATTATCATATATTCTTTTCTTTTTATTTTAATTTATTCTCCCAATTTTCCTTTTTTTTTGTCTTCAATCAAACGATGTAAATAAATTTACTTAGAGCTCTCTCCTTCCCCAATAACTGCTGGTAAATTTGAACATGTTATTCATATGCCAACTTATCGTTTTAGTAGACTTAGTTCCAGATGATTTTATATTGTTATATTGTTTTTTTTGTAGCATCTCTGGGACAAGTGTATAAGGGGATCTAGTGGCCTCTGAAAGTACAGAGGCCTTTTGTTCTTGAGACTGTGACTGTTGACTTGTTCGTGATACAGAATTTGGGTCTGTTTCTGCGGAAGTTCCCTCAGGCAAGGTTTCGTCTGAAGGGCTCAGCTTATGCGCTTATAAGTTTCTGTTGGATGAGGTATTCACTAACAAAATCTATTAAGCTATTACTAAACTATGCAAAATGAATGGGAACATAGATTGTAATTGTTAACCATTAAAGATTGCAATGGTTAATTAAGTTCGAAAGTTGATCACCAAATATTGCAATGGTTGAACACCAAAACTTGCAATGGTCAACATTTAAAGGTTGTAATGGTTCATTTTTAAACAGTTACAAAAATTAATTCAAATAATTGTAAGAATTCATTTAAATGGTTGCAATGATTCACGTAAATCTCCAACATGATTCAGACTCTTATAAGTGAAACTACAATAAACACCTATGAGCAAAAATGTATAATACATGTAATGCTTGTCTTTTAAAATATCCAACTTAATAAATGCATTTCAAAAATCCACCTTTATTCTTAAAGAAACATCTCAACAGAAAATCATAAACCGCATAATTCGCAAACTCAATTCAATGTAATTAAATCTGAAATAAAACATAAGTAAAACCCATTTTAACAACCAGCACCCGACAAGACTCACTGTAAACCTTCACTCCTCACCTGAAAAGGGAAAAGGGGGAAATGGGAGTGAATAACACACAGTCATTCAGTAAGGATGGTCATGCCTGTCCACATGACTCCTAACACTATTAACCAACTTGCATACAAAAATACTAGTTCTAGAACATGCATCACCCAACATATTTAACAATTAACAAGCATAATAAATCGTTCATATCAATACACATTCATTAACCACATTAACATTTCTCATATCATAATCATTTCCAATATTAGTAATAACATAACACTTAGGCTGGCCGTCACCTCGAAAGGTCGTACGCCACCTTGGGCTCGTCAGCCGGTTTACGGGCTTTGACGGGATCGCCATGTCCTCGTTCTCAGTCCGACTTCACATATTTCAAATATACTTAACACTTTCATCACTTATCACTTTAACTAATCATCAACTTTATCATCTTAAATACTCATCACATCAATCACAATCAAGCACACACAAACTTCTAGACTTAGCATTTAAGAACACAACTTGACTAATAGTATTAAGAATCCACAGATCGCACCCTCACCTTTGCCTTAGGGTTAAAAGTAGATTCTGAATATAGCGGTTGAAACACTGCTCTAACGATCTGAAACTCTAACCAAGAAACCGTCAACTGATATGGATTCCTCGCAGCAAGAGCTTTCCAGGGATACCTTACTCGCGTTCTAACTCTCTCTGATTCACCGGAAAATTTTCTCATAAAACCTCTATGTGAAACTGGATAAGAGGGTTCAGATTTAGAATTTCTGAGTACAGAAAATAGTGATTTTTCTCCAAATTGAAGATCGAATAACTTCCCAAGATTACCTCGTAACTGAGTGTTCTCAGTGTCTCTAGAAAGCTGGGAACGTCAGCTTTCTAAAAATGTCAAGAACGTCAACTAACTCCTTCTGAATCAACCGGAAATAGCTTCACAATATAGCTCTCGAAATTGAGATCCGAAAGTTGCTGTGTCTTCCTTGCAACGAGATCTATCAATCTAACTAGGGTTCTTTGCTTAACTTTTACGTATCTGGCCATAAACTCCTATCCAAAACTCCAACTTGACACTGATATCACTTGAAGAACAGAGTGTTGCAGGCTGCGTTTCGGTTAATTTGGCAGGGCTTCGCCGTCAAGTTTCTCTCCACAGGACAAATTGTCACCAATTGAACTGCATACATGTTTATTAGTAAAGATTAAAAAACACATTCGTAGATATTGTTTGGAATCCCTATTATAGTTTTAAAACTGTTTTCTATTGATGAAGTAAAATAAATAATTATTGTATGAAAATGATATATATATATACCATTTCAATATTGCGACAATTGGTTCTTTTTCAACAAGAACAACTGGTTTTTGATGATCACATTCTACAAACAAGAGAAAAATAATTATAATACAATTATAAAACACACAAAACATAATAAATAAATTGAAAAGATATAAATGAAATAGAAATACAACTTTGAAAAACGAAAACGGTTACAAATGAAAAGGTACCACAAAAAGTTATGAACAAATTTATAATGAAAAGACATATTCACTAGAAAAAAATAGCACTCAAAAAATAAAATGATTAAAATAGTACTTTTTGTTTTGAAAATTTTAATATTTATTTTTTTATTTTTAAAAATTCGAACATATTCCTAAAACCCCATCCATTAAATCTAAACCCTAAGTTTTAGATTAATTAACCCAAGAGTTATAAATGCATATTTACCCTTAATAAAACTTCTTTTGATCATTTTCTTCTTTATGATGCTATTTTGTGATAAAAACTTAGTTTGGTGCTATTTTGTTTCTTTATCAATATAAATAGTTATTTTTAAATAAAAAGACACAATTTTTCAAATTAATTAAATAGAATTCATGTCTTTTGGAATTAATTAGGATTCCTATTATTAGTAGATATCTCATTTACATGGTGACCATATAACAAATATGCAGATATGTTTAGCTAATAAAACAATGAAGACTGTCCAAACTACCTTCTTTAGCAAAATGGAAAACATATGCAAAAGAAGCAGAATGAATTGTTTTTACGTCACACTTGAACAAAAAAAAAGGATCCCAAACTTATGTTACAAAAGAATGATGAACAAAGAATCAAATCGCATTCCCATGATCAGAATATGATGCTTTTCTCTTTGCAGATTGCAAGTGAGTCAGCTTCAATCCAAATATCATAACCATTTCTCTTCATTGTCTTTTCATGACACAATCTGTGTAAGTTAGTGTTTCAAGACTTGGGAGTGACTTCAGCTTAACTTGCTCTGCCTTTTTACCCTTTCTCGGTTTCTTTTTCTTTGATTCAACACTCACCCAAGTATACCCTGCTGGGATAGCAAATGGATCTTGTAAAGCCTGGGACTTACTGCTTAAACCATCTTTGTTTGATCTGACTCTACGAAACCACGAGGAGGACGTTGAGTTGGTTGAAGCGGCTGGACTCTCATAGCCAGAAGAAGCAGTGGGGCTAGAAGGAGGCGTCTCAAACTCATCTGCAGGATCAATCTCTTCAAACTTTGTGAATGTAACAAGCACTTTTATAGTCGGTACCACCGGAATAGCAACCTACAATTTTACAAACAACTTAATAAACTCATCTTGAGGAACACCATCAGATCATTAAACGATGACATACCTTGACTGGAAATGTTCCTGAGGGTAGCTTTGTAGTAAGAAGCTCTCTAAGACGACGAATTGCCTTGACTTTGTTTGCAAGTATGTCAAGCAAAGGAAGCAGCTCCTCTGTTTGTAATGGAAAGTTTGGAGATAGCCAGAGAACAGGACGTAACCCTTTCTTGTATTCACTCTCCTGGAGAGTCTTACTCAAGACTGATGATGATACTCTTGGCTTCCTAGTAAGCTCATTATCTACCGAGTGTCTTCCTGGTTTTATCTGATTATTACAGTCTCCTAGAAGATTACTTACTTTCTCATTCACACAAAGAGAGCTTCTCGGAGGCTCATACTTGATTTCCTTCTCCTGTTTTCTTCTCCAGCTTCCTAACCACCCTTTCTTCTCCTGTTTCTTGTGAGACGGACTCAAATCAACATTAGGGAACTCTGCTGGTAAGTCCAGCTTAAGTGCAGCCTCTAGTTGCTTCTTCTCTTCATCAGTTAGCACATCGCAATGATGATCATCATCATCATCTTTATCAACTGATGAACCAGGAGCCTTTCTAGACTTAATGCTAACAACCACATTGTTCATCTCATACACCTTAGCTTTCCAAGGACCAACCATCTCACTCTTCTCCTGCCTCCTCCAATTCAACTGCGGGTTTAAAACCGCACCCGTCACATCGATCCCGGGTCTAAAGACACTGCTCTTACACATGGAAGCCACTTCTTTCCTAACATCTTCATCCGAAGGAAAACCACATGCACCATCCAACGTATTCATCACTTCTTTATCCTTATGGTTTACCATGTAGAGCGACCCGGGAGGCACTTTACCATCTTCAGACCCATCACCAAGAAACAGTATACTCTGGTCAGACCTCTGAATCTTGAAACCATCAAACCCAGCCATAGTCATATCAGCTCTCAGATTTGAACCCATTTTCCACACCTTATAAGTATCAGAAGGAGCAACCTTCGATACAAAGGGCACAACAGAGCTCTCAAAGTGGAAACTCATCTCCAAGTAGAAATCTTTCATCTCCCTCATCGTTGCTGTCAGACGTGGCAGCCTCCTACACCACTTAGCCCAAGCTAGAGGCTGATAGTGCCTGACTATGATCATCGCTATCGACTCTTGTCTGCTGCAGACAGCTTCTTGCAACGCGTTCCAGCCGTCTTCGTTCTGCAGAGTCCAGTCAGCTCCAGCCGCCATCAGCATCTCGGCCGATGTCGAGTCACGGAGCTTCACGGCTAAGTGGAGAGGCGTGTCGCGGCTCGGCACGTCTCTTCTGTCGATGAGGGCGGAAACGGCGCCGGATTTGGCTTCCTCGGCTAATGAAGCTGCTTCGGAGTGAATCTCGGAAGGGTCTCGTGGGGTTGGGAGAGAAGAGAGTATTGATCTGAGAGTGGCGTAGTCTCTTGACGCAACCGCTCTGTGTACAGAGCTGTGTGTGTACTTGGACACATCAAGATTCTCCATTTTTTGATCCAAGATTCGGGATTTTGAGATCAAACGAGATGGATTGTGTGTTAAGATTGAGACTTTGCGTTTTTTTAAGCCTTTTTTTTGTTGTTGCTTGTGACTTGATCTGCAAGAAAAGCTTGTAAGCTTTTGTATTACTACTTTACTTCGTAGGAGAGAAGGGAAAGAGAGAGTCCGTGATCTAAATCCAGGTCAGACACGAGAATTACGCATGTGGGCACGTGAAACAAAAAACACGGAGAGGAATTTGAGAGTATAATAAGGAAAAAAATCAATCACGAGATTGTCTTTACAGGGAGGGAAGCAATCATTCCAAAGAAACACACAACTGGCATTGACTTTTAGTAAAAGAAATTTTGAGTGAATTGAGAATTTTTTTTGTTAATATATAATATAAAAACTCTTATAGTAATAAGCAAGAAGAAAAATTATAAACTGTATAGTTAGGGTTCTTATTGAATTGAGGGTTAGTAAATTTTGGTGGCTTTTAGTTTTGATGAATTTTGTATGGATTTTGAGGAAATTTGCATAATTTTGTAGGATTTCAAAAATAAAAATATATTAATGATTTAATAAACTTTAATATTTATTTTAAAATATGTTGAGTGATTTAACAAGGACCAGTATTTTCTTTCATATACTCTCTATTCATTAATTTTTCACTATAGACATTCTTTCGAATCCCTTCAGTCCTATTGATATATCTTATTAATAAAATTATAAAAGGTTCTAATTTTCAATAAGCTATAATTTGGAAAAATAAATAATTTAATAACTATTGTTTTGACATGAGTTTTGAAAATGTTAAATTCACTAAGCAAAGATTTAAAAGAAAATAAAATTCCTTCAAAATATATTAAATTATATTTTAAATATCATTTACTACCTGTTAATTCATATGAATGTTACTTTGTTTTAGTGTAAAAGATAATATATATATATATATATATATATATATATATTATTTGCAAAATGATTTTTCGCAATCGACCTCTCACGTTAAAAGTTAAAACGATTAATATCGTTTACGTCCGTAATGAACTATTTTATTTTTAAAATATATTTTTTTAATAGTTTATCAAAATTTTAGTGCTAAATCCCAAGATTAGTATTATCATTATTTCATTTATAATGTTTTTAGTAACCATAGTCACTTAACATGACTTTTAAAAGTTTGACTCTTAAAATTCAAATTTCATGAGCACTAATGTTTGTTTTTTAATTGGGGATCTAGGTAAGGCATTCCCAACTCTTGATCCACACATAGGGGAAATCATTGCGAACATAGGTGAAGGCAATGCTGAAAAAATCAACCGCAAAATGAAATTTGCAAAGAAGGCCATTTTTAAAGGACTTTGGCCTAAAATGATTGCTTATGTTTAATACTATATAATGTTTTGAGTTTTAGAAGTTATGAAATTTAATGTGATATGGAATGATCTTTGATTGGTTTGGCTTTAAATCTGCTCAAGAAGATGGACAAGGCGAAAACAGAGGCGAATGTTGTAATTTGTAAGACACTTATTGATGGTCTTTGCAAATACAAACATGTGGATGATGCACTCAACATGTTCATTGAAATGCTTAACAAAGGAGTCAGGCCGAATGTTCTTTTTACTTTCAATGCCTTTGCTAAACATGGAAAGATTCTAGAGGCTGAAAAATTGTACGAGGAGATGATGGCATGGAACTCTTTCGCGAGATGGTGCTAAGAGGATTTGTTGGCAACATCATCACTTACAACATTCTTTTCCATGGTTTCTGTCAAGTTGGAGACTTTGATAAAGCTCAAGAAATTTTCAAAAAAATGGTTTCTAGTGGTTTAGCTCCCGATATTTGGACGTATAACATTTTGTTGGATGGGCTTTGTAAAAACGGAAGCTAGATAAAGCATTGATCATATTCAAGGATCTTCAAAAGAGTGCACCAGAACTCGATGTTGTCACATATAGTATTATCATTGAAGGGATGTGTAAGGCTGGTAACGTGGAAGCTGGGTGGGATTTGTTTTGTGGCCTCAGCCTCAAAGGAGTGAAGCCTAATTCTGTAACCTACAATACAATGATCTCAGGCTTGTGTAATAATAGATTAAAGCATGAAGCATATGCCCTGTTGAGAAAAATGAAACAAGACGGGTCTCTCCCAGATAATGGCACGTATAATGCGCTAATCCGGGCACATCTTGAAGATGAGGATGAACAGAGGGAATCTGGTGATCTGAAGAGACGACGATAGATACGGTTTTTCATTCACGCCATAGCTCATGAATTCATCCTATTGCCAAGCAAAGATAGTTAGGAATTCGCATCCGTTTGTCCCCGGTACGCCTGATTAGACTTAAGAAATAGAAATAGACTATCTTACAAGTATTGCTGTTTTGCACCAAAAAAGGTATTGCTGTTAAAATAGAGTCTTAAGAAACATAGTTATCTTATAATGTTCTGTGAATGGTGCATGTTGATTGAACTCTCTTAAGAAAGAGGCTCTTGCGTCGAGGAAATGATTTACTTGTTATACCTTACAAAATGTGCTTAGATATGTGTTTTAACTTTGTTTATTTTTGTTATAATTATATTCAAGTTATCCACCGACATGTTACGAACTGCTTTAAACAATAGATACAATACATCATATCCATGCAAAATGCAACACACCATTTTAATTATTGTCTGCACAAAATCTAACAATGATATTTACTACCTAACTGTATTTGTCAGCTTTTCGTTGTATAGCATAGCCCTTAGTCTAGGTAGAATTTTTTTTCGTTAAAATTAACTCTTGTCTTTTATCATCTGGCTTACATGTGCAATGTGCTTCCACGAAATAAATCACCATTGAAATGTCCATCACATTAATGGCAATAGAGCTATCTGTTTAGTTAATATATGTGTCGAACGGGAACAATATCATCACCCATATTTTTGAAATTCTCCGATATCTTATTCGTCTGATATTTCATAAATAATGAGATAATTGATACTTAAACCTAGGTTTTAATCAGTAACGACTCTCGAATATATATATAGAGGAACGTTTTATCATATTATTTACAAAAATCAATAAACATGTGTTACTTACTTTAGAGAAAACAAAAAAAAAACATGTGTTACTTTTCTTATTAAAAACAAGTTTTGGAAAGCTAGTTATAATGATTTTATAATCCACTGTTTTTATCTGGTATACGAAACTTATATCAATGTGTTCAATTTCAATTTCAGGTATATAACCAGGATTATGAAACTTATAATAAGGAGCGACGAATGTCACCCTTTGCGTTCAGAATTGTAGGTTCTCATTTGATCAATGGAGAATATGATACAACATACAACTTGCCAATATTTCGAGTCGGCCTGCAAAGAGTTAATTGCAATGATCAAAGATCCGACAGCATGGCCTGACATCTCACCGGAACTAACAGAGTTAGCATCACTTAAGGAACGCTTTGAAGATTTCAAGATTTTTCATGTTCGAAAGACATAAAACAAGACTGCTGATTCTGTAGCCAAGACTGCAAGAGCGTTTCATAGGAACTTAGTTTTTATGGGTTGTTCTATCCTGGTATTAATTTCCAAACCACCTTTAATTTGAATGATAGAGTAATTGTTTGATGTCAAGAAAACCGGGATTATGAAAAAATATTTGATAAATCAAGTTCATGATACAAAATATCTAGTGCATGATAAAAAAAATCCAGCCCATGATTAACAAACTAAAAGTTAATAAAAATATTTGACATTTATCAATACTATTAAAACAGAAGCAATATTTATCTACTTGCAAGTAGTCTAACTTATTTTTCTCAATCCAATATTAACTATATATCATTTCTTCCCTAGAAATCAGCTACCTTAATTTGTATATGAATAAAAAAACAATTCCAGTCAATATACTAACGATTAAAGGTTTTCTATATTCATATTTTTAAATATTAACATTTTCTTAAATGATTATTTTATTATTATTCCAATATTACTTTCAAATATGACAAATCCATCATGAATCCGAATATTTAACCTGTAAAATTATGTTGTCACCATTTGTATGTCGACATCAATCCTACGGATATCTAACCATCTATACTATTAAAACAGGATCTTATTGGCTTTTTTACTAAAAATACCCCTTTCTTTAATAACATTGCATATTTCATTAAGGGTAATCAAGTAATATTAATAACAAATCTATATTGGGTCATTTTTTTTAAATCCAACCCATTGCCCACATCATCTCTTTTGGGCCATTTGGGCCGATTAACAAATCACATTCAATTTTTATTTTTTTCGGATTGGGTTCGAGTCGGATCTTTCCGGGTCCGGGTAGGTTCGGTTCTCATGCATAAGAACCTGAAAAATAACCAAATAACCAAAATATTTAAAACGGGTTCGGTTATTTATACTCAGAGTAACCAAAGTATCCGATTCGGTTCAATTTTTTGTATCCAAATTACTCAAAAGTAACCAAAAATATTCATTCTATACAGTTTTTTTGGATAAACTTTTATCCAAACTATCATATTTTATCCAAATACTCAAAAGTACTAAAAATGACTACTATAGTTAACTTATGATATTAATTTAAAATATTAAAATAATTATAAATATAATTATAACATATATTTTTAGATATATATTCACATTTCGGGTATCTTCGGGTACTCATTTGATTCTCGATTCGGATCGGGTTCGGATCGGTTCTTCGGATATAGCAATTTAGAATTCATTCGGATATTTACCCCGGGTCTGATCGGGTTCGGGATCCTGATTTTTGGGTCGGTTTTGGATTGGTTATTCGGTCCGGATATTGTGATCAGGTCTATACTCATTTAAAATGAAACACGATAAAAAAAGATAAAAAGCTTAAATCTTTTATAAAAAAAACAAATATATGAAAATATGACATTTATTAAATATTTGTCAATTTAAAAAAAAATAAAGGAAAATAAACCCGCGCTTTAAAAGCGCGGGTCAAAATCTAGTTATACTTTTAAAGACGATAGCTAATAAGATAACTACCATATATCCTATTTCGTCTAAGATAATGATGTAACTTGTCATACTTCTTATCTCGTTAGGAACTTTACCTTTGTATAAATAGAGGCCATTGCTTAAGGAATCAATAATAAAAACTATTCTTTTACATACTAAATTTATTTCATGGTAACAGAGCAAAAGATCTCAAAATTTTCCCCATAAACGTGTTTCTTAACTCTCAGAAAACATGTTTGATACTAATTCATCTGCGCCGAATCCACCTTCGACTACTTTATCTACTACTACCGATAACTTCTTCCTACTCCTACACCCATCTGATTATCCTGGAGCTCTTTTTATATCCGTTCTACTTCATGGAGACAACTATACTGAATGGACAACCGAATTATCAAAATCAATACAAGCTATACAAAAGCTAGGGTTTCTTAAAGGAAGTCTAGTAAAACCGACCTCAGAACCTGATATATCTTGATGGCTTGCTACTAATTTGATGCTAGCGGGTTGGATTCATACGTCTATTGATCCAAAGATACGATCCATGGTATCCTTTATTCCCGAGGCTCATAAACTTTGGGAAAAACTCAAGCATTGATACTATGTTATTAATGGTGTAAGAGTTCATCAACTCTGGGATGCAATCAACAACTGCAAACAGAATGGTCAAACGGTTATCGACTATTACTGACACAATTTGGATTCACTCATGATTAAGCAGACCAGTCCTTATTGTCCAAGGTTCGTAGTTCGATATGCATACATATACTATTCTATGTTGATGACTTTGTCATAGCATATAATGATGCTACTGCTTTACAAGAATTTATAGACTACTTACAACGCTTCTTCCATATGAAAGGCTTAGGCAACTTAAAATACTTTCTTGGTCTCAAAATCGCTAGGAATACTTCTGGTTTCTACATCTCGCAAAGAAAATACGCCCTTGACATAATAACAGAAGCAGGTCTGCTTGGCGCCAAGTTATCCCCCGTTCCAGCCGAACTTAATCATAAGCTCACTAAAGCTACAGGCCCTCTTGCCAACACACATCAGTACAGATGCCTTGTTGGTCGTCTGATATATTTAAGTAACACAAGACCGGACCTCGGATACATTGTTCATGTACTTGCTCAATTTATGCAGAAACCTTTATTGCCTCGCCGGGTTGCTGCCATACGTGTTGTTAAATATCTCAAAGGGTGTCCGGGTCAAGGAATCTTCTTAAAAGCAAATGATTATCTTCAGATAAGTGTTTATTGTGTTTCGGACTGGAGCTCATGTCCTACATCACGTTGATCCTTAAGTGACTACATTATCTTTGTTTTCACCGGTTGTGTGGAGAACAAAAAGCAAGATGTAGTGTCCCTATCCTCGGCTAAAGCCGAATACCGTGTCATGTCTGTGACGCTTAAGGAACTGAAATGGATGAAATGCCTTCTTCAATCCTTCGGAATTCAACATCCAGCTTCTATGAAACTTTACTGTGATAGCTAGTCTGCAATTTATATAGCCACTAATCCAGTTTTCCATGAACGCACCAAGCATATAGAAAGAGACTGTGATGCAGTTACTTCCAAACTCATTACTACCGAACACGTGTCCTCCAAGATCCAACTGGCAGACATGCTTACCAAGGCTTTACCTTAACCTCTATTCGAAGATCTCTTGTCCAAATTAATTAGGTGTTCGAAATCTCAAACTTCCAAATTGATGAGTAATAAGATAACTACTATATGGTTTAGGATAACTCCTACTATTTCCTATTTCGTCTAAGATAATGATGTAACTTGTCCTACTTATTATCTCGTTAGGACCTTTACCTTTGTATAAATAGAGGCCATTGATAACTAAGAAATCAATAAAAAAACTATTTATTTACATTCTAAAGTTATTTCAATAGCTTTTTCAAAAAGCAAAAAAAAAAAACAATTCATGAACAAACTAAAAAGTATTGAATTGTGGGTTTTTTTCTGTGTGGTTGGGTTATAGGCATTGACAATGATTCTGGGCAGCTTACGTTTATATGTACAAATTCAAAAGTTTAGGGTTACACAATTTTGTTTCAAAAAGGGTTACAAACTTTTTTTTTGCTTAAATTTGGGGTTACACACATTTGATTGAACAAACTTTTTTTTTTAATTCTCACGTTGATTGTTTTGTTTTAATGAGATTCAGTAGATAACAAAAAGTAAGGATGTAAAATAACATTTATTGCTTAGTTTTCTTGATATAATTGTATGAAATCAAGATGTTGAAAGAAAGAGTGATGGTGTGAAAGTTAAAATGAGGAGAGTCCTTTTGGGAAGAAAAAAAATTAATGGGTTTGATTGAAATCGATAGGTGCTATAGTACTAAGTAGTTAGAAGGAGGAAGCAAACAAGCATGGGTTCCGTTTTCACTTATTCACTTACTTTTAAAATCGCACTGCCAAACTCATTACACTTTCCATGTTCTTTGTTTCAAAGATTTCTCCGATACTCTCTTCTTCATAATAAAAGAAGACATATATATCGTATATACAAAAGCTCTTTAAGTGGTTAAAATTGTCTGCGACATGACCATATCAATTAGTAAATTAAGTTTGTCGTACATGTAATGCTGACTCTGTCCAAAACAACCTTGAGAGATAAGATCAACTGATGATATCAAGTAATATGTACTATAAATTACACCATATTATTTAAGCTTAAAATCTACCTTTCAAATCGAGTATTATTTATGAATCTAAAGTCACTTGTAAGGGAGAGTATCATGTTGTTTTCCTAGTGAGTCGTAGCAGAATGTTTGGGTTTCATTCATAAATAAAAATACTATTTAATAAATTACAACTGGTCAGCTTTACTGTTACCATAAATGAGTCCACAGGTTCACTTAATGGGGCTGAGGCTTGTGAATCTTCAAATCAGAGACATAATGAATAACCCTTTTTATCGTAGCGTCAACGAGATAAAGAGGAACATGCATGATTTCCACATAATTACCTAATTATTTTTAAGCTAAAATACTACTAATTTAGTTACATGCTCCCTTTTATTTGTTCTTTTATGCATTATAGATTATTTTCCCTTATAAATTTTATCCACTCTAATTCTTTTTGCCCCTTTTATCAAACGTCGCTATTTATAACAGTCGACCTATTTGCTTTCCTTCAAATTATATCCTCATCAAACAAACAAAAACATTTTGACTAAAATAGAAAATGAAGATCAGGGGTTTAATATTGGCTTCTTCTCTCCTGATTCTTGCATTCATTCATCACTCGGAATCAGCTTCAACGCGGAGTTTTCTGATGAAGAATGGATCCTACGAAGATGGAGAAGTACAAAATCTAAAGTTCAACTCCGCGGAGATGATCACTAACGCTACAGCTGTGGAGTCAAAACGGATAATTCCCACGGGTCCAAATCCACTTCACAACAGGTAACTTTGATCATTCAAGAACAAGATATGTTTATGTGCATGTATCTTGTTGTTCTTTTTTTTTTGTTATAACCTATTATCTTATTGTCTAATGTAATGATGAAGATATGAGACATTTTATAATTAATGTTAATTACTCGATATTCTTTGCCTTTTCACACATATTTGTTTAAAACTTTGTTTCAAATTGATTTAAAGAAACCATATGATATAGGGTTTAGAGCAACCAAAATACCATATGGTTGGCTCAGCAAACAACAATCTAACTTTGGAGGCGAAAAAGTGGAAAGTGGTTCTCTCTTATTTTTCAACATAAGTTTTTAGATCTATCGTTCTATACTTCGCATGAACCACATGCCCGTCATTTTTTACGAAATATTTTAGTGAAAAAATGTCCTCTTCATAATTTTTGATGTGCTAGATCTTCAATGTAAATTTCTAACTCATTTTTAATGTTAACTTTTAATTTCCAAATCTATCTCTACAATTCCTTTGATCACTTTATTCACCCAGCTTCGAAACCCGGCCACAGCGATTTAACATCCTTACTGCTGGGGCGCTGGACCCCTTCGGGGGATATTTGGGAAAGTGGCTGCCCAGACACCAGAGATATCAAAAAAAAAAAAAGATAGTTCACCTATTATTCGTCGAAAAAAGATAGAATGTTTTTTTTCCTGCCCGGAACGTCGAATGTTCAATTATTTTTTATAAAAAGTAAGATGGAGAAAATATATCGCATGGATGGTATTTGGATTCACGTTAAACCTTATAATATTATACAAGTATTATTAGGCTGATATTTCAGTTTATTGTGTGAATTTGTGTTTTGTATAGACAGTCGATTTTTTCTTGGGCAGAAGTTTCTGAAAATCTAATTAAATTCGCATATGTCAGAAGAAACTCACTTTATAGTTAATACTAAGTGTCTCCCAACTCCTACCTTGTCTACCTCTCTCTCTGTTCCGAATATTAATAATGCAGTCTTGCAAGTGTTTTGTCTTGAACGATATTTTTAGATCATTTTTCACCTGGTAATCTGGTTGTGTAAGAAGCCCTAATGTGTTTTGTCCTTTAATCTGATTTTTACTCAGATAAATCATGGGAGCCCTATCAATTCTTAATCCTTATATGATTTATCGCTCCTTTGTTGAATGTTAATGGTTACAAACTGAACTAATACAACTCTGTCTCACAATCAAAACGAATCGATTGAGGTCAGTTTTAAGCCTGTGAAGCACCGCATATACACAGGTCAATTCTGTGGCATATATTTGAAGTCAATCTGTAAATATATACTACGATTTTTGACATTTAATTTTAAATTTTAATATTTATATCTCTAACTGCAATTTTGCATTTTTGTCCATAGATTTGATTTTGCAAGGGTCAAGAATAAGCAAAGTGTTATCTTCATCTCATGGATTAACAATAAAAACCTATATTTCCTTATTTACACTTAAAAACCTTTTTAGGAGATATTTTTATGTTCCTTTAAACTCTATCTTTATACTAATCACTAAACCTTGTACCTTAGAATCAAGTTTTAAGATTTTGGATCGAAACCATAAATTTGGGATAGAATTTGAAGAGATAAATTAAGGCTTTGTATAAGAACTTAATATGGTGGGTATAAACTTTAGAAGTTTATGATTCAAAATATATTAAGTACACATAAAAACTATACATGTTTTATATTTTTTTATCTTTCAATATGCATAATTTATATTTATGCCAACACATAAATAAAAAACTTACATTTATATAGTTATATTTTAGTTCATTATTTGTTTTGATTTATATATTGTAATTTTATTTCACCATTTAACAATTTTTTATTATTATTTGTTTTGATTTATATATTGTAATTTTATTTCACTGATCACTTAAGGTGTTCATTATTTCTAACTGAATTATTTAAATTAGATGAGTTCAATATTTTAATATTTGTTTTGAACATGTGGTTACGCTGGTGAATCTGGTGATCTATGTATACATAGGTTTAGATATAATAAAAATTATTTATCAATTTAAAATCTCTAAAAACTGCTATTCACATATGATCTGAGACTGGCTGATCTGATATGGAAACTTAGGAAACCATGTAGTATTTTGAAATATTGAAATGAACTTTTAATTATTTTTACCATGCATAACATAGAATAGATATTTTTTTTTTTTGCAACTATAGAATAGAATAGATATTTTCCATCATTAGTGTTCGAGAAACCTATACTATAGAACAAGAACGGCATGAAACAGAGGAAGGATATATTATTTCTTCCGATCAATCTGATTCAGATGGTATGGGTTCATATAAAGAATTATGCTCAACTGATCAATTATTATTATCTAATTTTTTAAAAACATATTGCTATGCCACCAAAAGAGAACTGTGATATAAATAATTAGAATTAGTTGATGTAATTTCAAAATTAACTTTAAAATAATCATTATTTATTTATTTATTAATTATCTTAATTTTTGTCATGATTACTATTTTGTTATAAGAAGTTACTCAAATAAAAATGAATTTAAAACAAAAATAAATTTCAAATTTAATTTTATTTTATAAAGAAAATGTATTTATATTTTTCTTATATTTTTATATTTTGTCTTGTTATATATATACTATGCAATTAGTATCTTTCGTATATATATTAAATCTATTTATTAATTTTCTCTATCGTTTAATTACGATCGATTCAATAAGCCGTAGAACCAAAATCTAATCTGATTTAGTATATAGATTAAATTTAAAAAGATTGGTTGAAATTAGTTTATTTCAGTTTTACAATATTAGTTTATTTCAGTTTTACAATATTTAAAATGTATTAGTTTAGTTTTAATTTTAAATTCATTTTCTTAGAAATACTATTTTATCTACTAAAAGATGTAATATAACTTAAATATATATGTCTAGGTATGCAACCTCATATTTTTTAGAAATATTATAAATTTATAATGAAGAATATTTGTTGGAAATTTCACATTATTAAATTTCTTATCATGTACTCCATGTAATCGAAATATAAATGATATGTACCCCCCACGAGTTACAGGATACACAATATTTGGAAAATTTGGCATATTCCTACATCAACCGAGTTCGACAGTTCTTTTTTTTTTTTACTAATGGCATTCATAGTATAGCAAAAGAAATAAAATGTTTTACAAGCCCAAAGGCTATAGTCAAACCCAAATAGTAAAAAGCCCACAATTTAGGAACCCATATAGTAGATCAGAAAGGTTTTTCCAGTGGCCCAAATTGGTTAAGAATTATCGCAGTGGTTAAGATCAGTCAGAGAGCCACCAAGGGTTCTCCATGGCTAGCCACATTTGCATGAGCACCGATGAAGAAGTAGGAGATGATTATCTGTAACTCAGGATCCGATCCTTAACTAGACGATCAAGTTGTCGAAGTAGAGGGTCGGGAGATTGGAAAGTCTGTTGATGAAGACGCATGTTCCTTTCATGCCACAGAGTATAGATCACTGTCTGCCAACAGAGTAAGATAAGTCTTTTCACAAGTTTGTTACCCCTTAGAGATTGCATCTGAGCTAATGTTGAGTTCCAGTCTTGTAGTGGCTGAATGGAGCATCGACGGTAGGTGATTCCGTGACTCCGGTGCAGCGTTACAGAGAAGGCAAGCAGGATCAACCGGCAGATTCCATTGGAGGAGACGATCTCGAGTGGGGCATCTATTCAGAACAAAAAGCCATGTTAATATGTCAAAATACCACCAATAAATAGATCTGAATATTTATTGTGTTGTTAACGTTGCTTAAATTTTAGGTTATATGAATCAGAAGAATACACCCTACCACGAGTATAGATTTATTCACTTTAGGTACATCGAATGCGAGAATCATAACTGTCGAGACAGAGGAAAAGGATCTTCAAGAGTAGGGTTAACCACAAGATCAACAACGTACACCTTTAATACTGGTTATGAACTTATGAGAGGCTCGTACTCCTCAGCTAGACTTTAGAAGGTAGAAAAGATCTTCATTCTCTCTGATAAAAGACTACCAATAGAGGACAGTTGGTCGCAAATGAGCTTTATCTTCATTTGTTATGGCTTGAAGTTTGCCTTGAAGCTCATAGAGGCGAAATGAGGATTTTCCGTTAGTCACTGATAACAGAGTTTGAACTGTAAATTAACTTGCTTACATGTCACTTAAAGAATCCTACGTGGCTTTGTATGTTTAAAACAATAAATAATTACTAAAAGTTAATTATTGGTTGAAGAGGGGGAGAATCGAACGCAGTAAACAGGTTAGAGCATTTACCCATCCGAATATCAACCACTATGTCAAACCCGAGTCATTTCTATTATTTTTTATTTATACTAATGAATATTCCAGTGTCTTTGTTGTTTTTAGCTGATTTTCCTCATCACTTGTTCGTCGTTATGCTTTGTGTGTTTTCTCTAGTAACTTTCGTTTTTATTTGAATCTTATAATATGATGTATGGTAACTTAACCATATGAGGATAAAGTGCAAGTCGAAAGAACAAAAACTACTTCGAAAAGATAGTGGCCAGGGTCGCAACAGTATTGACTTCGACACAATTGTTTAATATTTGTCCAAAAGGCTTTAAATCATTTTATTCAACTTGAAATGGCTGGTGAAAGGACCAAAAAAAAAATATTTAAGCAATTTCAAGGAGTGAGCTTTTGATGAACCATGTATATCCTTTTTTTGACAATTTGATGCTCGACATTGTATTGGTTAACTTGTTTAAGCGGAAACAGATATAATGTGTTAACCTTGTTGTTTCAAAGTTCTTGTATGCCATTTTTACAGGGATATTAGTCGATAGCAGACTAATAGCGATAGAATAGACATGACGATTGACGGGTAAGTTTGCTTTAAATAAAACGTTTTGGCTGACATCGTTAAACTAAAAAGTTTGCCATGCGGATGTATGTAGTATGATCTTTAGTTTTGTTTGAACAATAATTTTCTTGTGTTCCAATCTTTACTTTATGTATCTTATAATGTACATTCTAACCTCGCGCAGACAGTTGTTCCATACATTACATGATGTAATTATGTGCCCTTGTCTTGTAATTCCAGCAAAGATAAAGCTAAATTAATATATCTTGATATGGAATTGCAGCAATTTCTACTGATTTGCTGTTCAATGTTGATTCTACTTCAAAGGTGTCTTCTTGTTGGTACCTTAGTTAAAATATCAACAACTATGAGTATTTTGGTACCTTATAATAACGGTATAATACAGATATAAATTTGGGTTGATCTGCTTGAACACTTTGTCCTTCTTGTGTTAAAAGATCACTCTTTCCTGTATTCACAAAACTTTCTTGAAATATACAGTTTCACAAAAGTGGGACATCAAACCAAAAGTAAACCTGCTTAGTTTACATTTTATCGCCGTGATTCAAAAATTTGCTCTATTTCATGTGGCCTTGTGCAGTAGATTCTCTTTGCTTTGCAGTGTTTTCTTCAAAGACTCGCTTCCACATAGGGATCCATATTTCCCGAGCAACTGTGAGCTCATCCAGCTTCTGCTTCAGCCTGCTTAAGACGACAGGTAAAACCCTCTTGTGGTCTTCTCTTACAACTTCAAACATATCTCCACGGTATAGCCTTTCGATGCATCTGTAGAACGTTACTCCAAGATCTTCCACGCTCATCTTCTCCCTCATAACTTTCTCAGCGCTTTCCACTGCACTTTTCAGAGTTTCCATCAACACATCAGACTCAAACATGTCCTCTTCGCATCTCGCCACTGCTTCTTCGTATCTGCTCAGTTTCTTACGTCTAGAAGAACCATTAAACTGCATCAGAGAGTACTTGTTGTTCAGTACATTGTCCTCTGAGTCAGGACACTGTTCTTCCTCAGGTATAAGCTTATAGCTCGGTGTCACTCGTTCTAATAACCGCCTCGACGTTCTTGGTTTCTTCAGAGACCTCTCATCACTCGGTTCCGGTTGCAATATCCTTCTCTTCTTTCCTTCCAAATCCATCTTGTCTAAACCATGCGTAACGTCTTTCACCAACTCTCTCCCCTCAGAAACCCTAATCTCAGCATCGGCTCCAATCTTTGGATCTTCTTTAGCCCTAATACCAAGACGATCTTGTTCAACGTATGGATCACGAAGAAGACCATCTTCTCGTATTTCACCTTCTTCAAGTTCAAGACCCGTATCTTCAACCCTTTGTTGTGTCTTTCCATGATCATCTCCTTGAACATTGTTCTTGAACAGAGGCGGAAGAGATTTACAAAACTGGCTGAGCCTGATTTTTTTATCACCAAGGTCTTTAATGGAGGAGACTAACTTTAGCAACTCGGAAGGACCCACCAGTTCCTCACTGATCTTCTTACAAAAGTTCTTGAGCGACTCAACCTCAACCTCACTCAGCGCTGCATCTTTATCTTCTTCTTCTTCTTCTTCTTCTTCTTGAGAGTTAGTACCGTTTAGAAAATCTGTGAAGCATCGGTGAAGAAACTCGTCGTTCTTGAACAAAACCAGAGCAGATGCAATGAGTTGGGTCTTGTCGATTCTCTTGCGATTGGAATCTATCAACAAGGAGGTGAGCGCCTTCATATCCGCCGGACTTAGTCTCTCTTTGAAGATACTCCATAACTCAAGCGCACTCTTCTTCGCCATCCTTTCTCAGTCAGTCGCCTTCAAGCTTTCTTTTTGAATCTTATTTCTTCCTTGTTGCGCACGCGATCGACTACTCTTTATAGTGATGCCGTTTATCTATTTTCTTTTGTTTCAGATATTATCCTGCTGAGTAGTCATGTATATCTCCTTATATATTGGATGATAAAAAATATATGAATCACCGATTTTGTTTTTGTCATAAAGTTTCTTTTTTATTTTAAATATTTTGGATTTTCTTTCTGACAAAATGGTTCCTTGGAGAGAGAAAGTCAGGTTAGTCTATATATTTACAAATACTAAATATATTTAGTTTTAAAGTAATCGAATAATTTAAAAATACTGTTTATAAATCAAAATGCCAATGAAAAATCAAATTACTAGAATAGTTTTATCTAAAATATTTTAAATTATCTAAATTATCTGAATTTTGATCTGAACCCAAAAAACCTAATATTTAAACCTAAAAAAATCAGTATTGTTTTTTAGTTTTATAACCCGAATTAACCGAAAATCAGAATTGAATAGAATCCAAAATTATTTCAGATATAAGTTGGTTCTCAACTTTGTTGCTCAAAGCGAACCAAAACGAATTCGAGAACCAAATATCCATGGCTAATAACAATTTAATCTTCACAAAAAAGGCAGAAGAAATAAACCATTTTACATCTAACCTAATATCTGATGCCTTTTTATTTCCGGTGTCCTTCTCTTTGCTTTGCAGTTGTTTTCTTTAAAGACTTCTTTCAGCAAGGCTTTCAGTTTATTTCAAACAAATATAAGCGCATTCGGTAGTCGAATGCGCTCACTTATATGTATGCCCCACATAGTTATTAACTATCTAGAAAAACACAAATTCATTAGCTATCTAAAACCCTTCTCTCGTCTACTTCATAGTTTTCTATATAAAATGGAACGTTTTTGGATATCCGGGAAATTTAAAATGTCGAGATTCATATTCGTCAAATCCATGGATTTTCTATCAAAATTCTGATTCATGGTTTCGGATATCCGGACTACAGATATCTATCTAAATATTATACTATCGCGAGTATCTAGATCCAGATTTGGATTTGGATTCATAAAAATAAAATAAAATATTTATTTTCTAAAATAATTAAATTTTAAAAATAATATATAAATTAAATATTTATACAAGATATATATATATGGTGTGTATAATATTTTTTAAAAATATATAAAAATATTAAACTAATTTTATGTATAAATATTAATATATCAAATATAATTATTGACAAAATTTAAAATTTAATATATTCTAAAAATACGGATCCGAATATATTAGAAAGTAAGATATTAGGATCCATATTCGATTTTGACGGATCTAAATTTTTATTATCCGGATCCAGATTCGAGCGTCTTAGATATTCAGAGCGGATCTTGGATCGAATACTGATCCGAATAATAAGAATTCCAAAGCCGACCTATGTCTCTTTAATCTCTCTCTCTCTAAATTTAACTTTTTTTTAGTTGTTTGAAAAATAAACCCAAAACAATAAAAAGTAAAACCTCTCTCAGGTGGAGAGGGTTTATCATCCACTTGCGGCTCATAAAATATTCGACTCTTTCCACTTTCTTTTTTTTTTCCGTGTTCTGTAACTTTTCCTCGATCTGGTAGAAACCCTAGAAACCACGGGATCTACCTTCGATCTCACCATTCTACCCATCACCTATTCCTCTTCCCAGCTTCTGATTTCCGAAGCGTAGCCTCAATTTGCCATTTCTCGAATCAGGGTTTCATCTCCCCCCCGGTGTTAACCTGAGATTGGTGTTTGCGATGGCTTCTAACGCTGGTAAGCCCTTCTGGGTGAAACACGCAGAAGACGCCAAAATCAAGGACGACGGAGAGAAAGACGCCGCCGCCAAAGCCGCTTTCGAAGCCACATTCAAAGCCGCCGATCAACAACCCACGCCGTTGTTAATCGAACCTTCTCCGTCGTCCACGGTACCACCGGAACAAGCACAACCGGAGGAGGAATCCGACAGCGATGATTCTTCGGATGAGGATGAATTCGATTACTTGTCAAAGAAACCGATTGGTCCATTGGATCCGAGTAAGTCAACAGCTTCCGGAGCTGGGATCGGTGGAGGAACTGCTTGTGTGCCGTCTACGTTTGTGGTTGTTACAAAGGACTCCGATGGGAGGAAAGTTCCCAACGGCGGGGCTTTGATTAGGGTTAAAGTGACGCCTGGTGTTGGTGTTGGTGGTGAAGAGCAAGAAGGTGTGGTTAAAGATGTTGGAGATGGGAGTTATGCTGTTACCTACGTTGTCCCCAAGAGAGGTAACTATATGGTCAGCGTTGACTGCAATGGTGATGCTATTATGGGTAGTCCTTTCCCTGTCTTCTTCAGCCAAGGTGAGATTTTTTTATAGTGTTGTTTCTCCTTGTGGTGTTTTGATGTTAAAGGTTCTGTCTTTTTATGTCTGTAACAGGAACTTATTCTTCTGCTTCTTCAGCTGCGGGGATCATTGGCTCTGCTCCAGCTTCATACTCAAGCCTTACGAACCAAACAATGCCGAACATGCCGAACTACACTGGTTCGGTCTCCGGTGCTTTCCCGGGGCTCTTGGGGACGGTTCCAGGGATATCTCCTGGTCCTTCAGGTGGTGCTATTTTGCCTGGGGTTGGAGCTTCGCTTGGGGAAGTGTGCAGGGAGTATCTTTACGGTAGATGTGCTAACACGATGTGCAAGTTGAGTCATCCTCCACAGAGTTTGCTCATGACTGCTATAGCTGCGACAACCAGCATGAGTAATCTGAGCCAGGTGCCTATGACACCTTCCGCTGCAGCGATGGCTGCTGCTCAGGCTATTGTCGCCGCACAAACCCTTCAAGCTCATGCTTCTCAGATGCAAGCTCAAGCTTTAAACAAAGGCTCTTTAGGTATTGTCTCCTTTAATTATTGGAACATATATATATAGGATTTTAGTTTGCTTCCCGGTTGTGATATTAATGAGTTGAAGTAGCTTTTGATTTAGGTTCCCCGAGAAAAGAAGTAAAGGGGGAAGAATTGAAGAAATATGTCCAAGTTGGCAACCTGAGTCAACTGCTTACCACTGAGCAGCTTAAGCAGCTATTTAGCTTCTGTGGCACAGTAGTTGACTGTTCTATAACTGATTCAAAGCACGTTGCTTATATAGAGTACTCAAAGCCGGAAGAAGCAACCGCTGCTTTGGCGTTGAACAATATGGAAGTTTGCGGTAGGGCTTTGAATGTTGAGATTGCAAAATCTCTTCCTCAGAAACCATCTTTGGATAACTCTTCTTCATCCTCCGTACCCATGATGATGCAACAGGCCGTGGCGATGCAGCAGATGCAGTTCCAGCAGGCTATACTGATGCAACAAGCCATGGCTACTCAGCAGGCGGCGAATAAGGCTGCAACCATGAAGTCCGCCACCGAGCTTGCAGCAGCTAGAGCCGCAGAGATAAGTAGGAAACTGAACCCTAATGGAGTTGGAAATGAGGAAAAAGAAGCTGACCAGAAACCTAGGTGGGCTTGCTCTTTTCTCTCTTTGATAACATTGTCATATCTTTTGAGAACTGAACTGATAGTCATCACTCTTGTGCAGGTCACCATCTAAATCTCCTGCCAGGTCTAGATCGAAGTCAAAATCACCAATTAGTTACAGGCGAAGGAGGAGATCTCGGTCTTACTCACCACCATTTCGTCGCCCACGAAGTCATAGATCAAGATCACCGTTGAGATATCACCGTCGATCAACTTATGAGGGGAGAAGGCGGTCATATAGAGATTCTAGGGATGTTTCTGAGAGTAGGAGATACGGTAGATCAGATGAACACCATTCATCTAGTTCAAGGAGAAGTAGGAGCGTAAGCCCCCAAAAGAGAAAATCAAAGCAGGTTGATTCAGAGCTGTCAAGACATAGACGAGATAGCTCATCTCGTGGGGATAAGAAACCATCTCGTGCTGGTTCACGATCACCAAGGCGACATAAGGAAACTAAGCCAACCCCAAGAGATGAAGAAACCAAAACCAAACGTAGAACACGTTCAAGATCTAGATCAGTGGAAGACTCTGCAGATAAGAAGGATGAAGCTAGGTCAAGGTCAAGATCTCGTGACGGTGGGAAAAGAACCAGAGACACATCCCGAAGTTCTGATGACACTGAAGGGAAACAGAGGGGGAGGTCTAGGTCTAAATCGTTGGAAGTCAACAATGGCTCTCATGAGGATGTTAATGTTGTTGAAGGCATGAAGGAGGAGAGGAGGGGAAGGTCTAGGTCTAGATCATTGGAAACTGAACACAGGTCTTCTAGGAGAAATGAGTTGGAAGAAGATAAAGACAGAGGATCACGTAGAAGGAGGTCGAGGTCGAGATCAGTGGACGGTAAACGTAGTCATACCAAGGAGACTCAGACCAGGGAAAAAAAGTCCAAGCGTCGTAGTGGAAGAAGGTCGAGATCAGTGTCGTCTGAGGGTAGGCATAGGAGAGAGAGAAGGTCATCCCCTGGATACTCTGATGAAAAGAAATCATCATCAAGACGGAAGGGACACTCGAGGTCGAGAGAGAAGAGGGACAGTTCAAGAGAGAAGAGATCAAAACGACATGAAAGATTGCGGTCAGCTTCTCCTGGAGGTTCTGAATGATCATCAGCTGTTTAAATAGCAGACTGGCCTTTTCTCCTGTTGAGACGCTCTTACTCTATTTTATTCTCAATGCCACTTTCAATAAACTGTTTAAAACTTTTAAAAATTGTTTCTGCTTCACTTCCATCTTCGTCCAAGATAATGACTGTTTATCGGTCTCTTAGGTTAGTGATGAATTAGAAGTAAATAAAAAGTACGTACTGACGTGTCGAAAACCTAACGAATAGACAGTTTATCATTAAAAACCCATACATTATTAATTAGTGTACTTATTTCAATCTTACACAGACACTCGCCTTCTTACCACACAACCATGACATACTTGATAAATAAAAGAAACAAAAATTCAGACACACAAACATGACACACTTGATAAAGAAAAGATACAACAAACATCACTTTTTGAATTTCATTCTCCGTTACTTAACGCTTTGACTAAACCACACTTGTTAAGTTCTCCTTTAACCTTCTCCATCTCATCCTCCGCCAACGTCACCATCACAACCCTCTCATCCTTCTCAGCCGCTGGATAAACCACCACCGCTCCGTCGTCTCCTATCCCCTGAACATTGCAATACACCGATCTCGGTGATGTCCCCCTTACTTTCGCCTCGTAGAAATCCACTTCGCTCATATCCACAAACGTCAACTTCGCTCCGTATACAATAAAGTCCTCATCTCTCTCCCCAAGCTCATTGATCAAGAACGTCTCGTCGGTCGCTTTTACCATCGCTTTTAAAATATCATCCAAATTTGCATGAACCACAGAAAAATCGACGTGAACTGAGCTAATCATCTGAGTGTTTCTCACCGCTCTATGCTTCAGTCCGTTGGGATCCGGTCTGATGATCGTGATCGCAACCGGCTCAGATTGTCCTCTAGCCTTGGCTATGCATTTCCATATGATGCCAGTTAGGATCTCGAATTCATTTCTGTTCGCTGGAAGATGTGATTTTATATCGTTGACATTTACATTGAAGGAGTATGTTGTCATTTTATAATTATTCGAAGCGACCCAGAGGTCACCAACCGGGTCTACCTGTTTGATGGACCCCGGTTCTTTGTCCGTAGTAGAAGTCGGGTTTGGACAACCTTTTTGTAAGTTAGAGGGTTTGGGCCAGTAGATCTCTTCACCAGCTAAGGTTCGAGACCATAAGTTGAAAAGGTGAGAAAGAGAGAACAGATCTCCCATGATATGTGCCCAACTTAGACCAAGCGCTAATCCACCGCACTTGAACCGGGTCATCTACAGCAACAAAACCGATATTTTACTTTGCATTTGTTTGGCTAATTGAGTACTGATATTTTACATATCTGAAACATATATTTTAATTACATGTCATAAATACTTTTTTCAAAATTTCTAAGATCTGTAAAGAAATTTTACTTTGTCGCCAGTTCCATGCAAAAGCACTCTTTTATGTCCATAGCTGGTCCTGGGCTTGATGCTTGTTTTCTTTAATATTTGTTTAGTTTTCTATAAAGGGTTTAATGGACCGAACACCATACTGATTACATGATTTACAACAACAAGATTTTTTTTGGTAAAAACAACAAGGTAAAGGTGAAACTATGTTTTTGTCTATTCATCAATGTATTTTCTTGTTTTTTTTTCTATTAGTTTAATCTATATTTTTGTTTGATCTTTTATATTTAACGTGAATTAGTAGAGGCATACACGCACCTGAATATATATCAAAGGAGAGTATGCCAACCCGGGTCCAACTGGTTGGTGATAAACCAATGACTCATCTACGGACCGGTCTGGTACACGTAGCCACTCTTCCACTGTGAGATCGCACTGACTTTCAACAAAACGCGTGCCACAGTCGTTGCACTTTATGAACAGACGTCCCGAATCGTGCCGCCTGAGCCTGCCAACGATCCATGGGATATGTTCGAACAGTTGGAACAAGGGCCATTTCACTTGCATCACGGTCAAGTCACGTGCCGTCTGGGCCGAGTATATATAAACCACCTTTAGGTAGTGGAGCTTCATGGCGAGGTCTAAACCGGTGGGTTCCTGGGTCATGCCAGTCTCTGTTGGTCGGGATGCACTCACGGTCGATAACCGAAAACTATGAATTGGACTGCTTCCCTCTTCTTGAAGTCGACCCATGTGTATGAGACAGAGGGTAGATGTATGAGAAATATAGGTAAAATATTTTTGAGTAATCTCTCGGTCTGGCATGTATATATAGGAACAATTAAATATTTTCTGGCAAACATTTACATTTAAAATTTATCACTGTTTCTTGACGTGTCGCTCTTCCTTTCATCATCTACTCACAAAGTTTTTTTATGTCCTATTGGCTGATCCTCGGTTCTAGTATGAACACACTTAATGTTATAGAATGTACTTAGTCCGAAGGTGTTACCATACTGTGTTGCCAGGTTTAGTGAGAGTGCTAAACAAAATAAGAAAAGGAGATGAAAGTGTTATAAATATTAGATATATATGCTCATTATTAAAGTCCATATTTTAAACAATTATAAATATATTTGTACTTCAATATACTTATTTTTATCTCAAGTATATATCTCTCTATATATTCGGTTATCTATAGACATCAGCAATTCCATATTTCTTGCTTTTCTATTCACAACACATATGGGCTTGTTGGGTTTTTCTCAACTGGAGATATGCTGGTTCATATATATAATTGATTTAAACTATTTGTGGGAGTTACTTAAAGAGTGTAAATGATCTTTTCTTCCTATTTATAAGCTAGATAGTGGAAAATATAGCAAACTGGTAAAGGATATGAGATTTAACATCACCGGCGTGACTAGTCACCTCTTTCCAACATTTATTAATTAGGAGTCCATAATTATTTACACGATTGAAGGCTCATTAGAACGTACAAATCCGAGCTCTCGCTCACATGTTCCCCAAACTGCAAAGATATAACGTACACACCTCTCAGTTAGATATACAATTGAAGCATGGTTAATATCTATCTAGACCTCAATATCCAAAACATGAAGTTCATACCCAAAACAATTCTCTTAAGTACTCTTTAGATCTCTCTTTATTTGATTGGGTGGTATACTTGGAGAAGATAATTTTATGTGAATAATGCAATTAACATGATATCTTTTTGGTAACACAGTTAATGCACACATATTCAGTGAGAGATGTTAATATTGCATTATTCACATAAAATTGTCTTACTAATGTACAGGTGTTCGTCACCACCATATATCTCTATAATGAGAAATCTAAATTGTTACGAACATTAGGTGCGTGTAGGTGAGCGTGACTGGAAGTTTGTTTGTTTTTGTTTCAAAATTGTTACGAACATTAGGTGCGTGTAGGTGAGCGTACATACACTTGTATCCATATATACGTTATAGGTACACAAATATCATTAAGTTTGTGCATAAATATGAATCTGGTGTTGTTACATATGGTCAATTTTATATATACCTTGTCACCTTGATAATTTTAGATCCAGATCACTTTTAATAATACTTGTGTCAGATCCAAAAGTGTAAGTTCATTTTCCCAAAACGTAGCAATCATCTAGGATTCGAAATCGGATCCCGCAGATGTCTAAAACAATACCCAGTAAGCACCAAGAACGATAAATTTGTAACTCTGGTGATGTGATACTAAGGACCAATATATATAATATAAGGTTGTGACTGACTGTGAACTGCTTTAGATAAGGTGGTCACAATATCTAGTGACAAACATAACTACTATGACCGATCCAACTACTTTTCACGTACAGACTACAGTAGGTTTATGTCTTGGGGGTTCACATGAACTAGTCGTGTGGAGCATCTATATATAATACAAAAATGTACGTTTTATTTTGGTTAGCAGCAAAGAGCAACTGATAATTATATGTATGGTCCCTGCGGTTTGTTCATACTCAAGAATATATATTATTTGTTTTACTTAAAAGTGGAAAAGCTTTTATAGTCTTTCATGAATGTCAATTCATAGAAGAATAAATGGGCTTTTGTCCCATATTCTGTTATTGGGTTTTGGGCCATGTTGCTATATGAAGCCGCTGGGTGTGGTTAGTGGTGGTTACTTATGAGGAAGAAGTTATAGATGAATCGGGAGTAAGGAAGTTAGATTCATCTATATTCAGTAGACCACCGCTCTTTCATTGTACTTTGACTCTCACCAATCAGAACCGGTGCCAGTCCTAAGGAATCCAACTACCAGAAGCAATTTTTTAAAAATTGCCCGCTTTGCTGAAGTTCAAATCCAGGTGGGCGAAGAGAAGCTGTAGCCTGCAGATGTTACCACTAGACCAAAAGAAACTTTCAAAAATTTGTGGCCGAATTTGTATTTATAATAATGCGGCCAAAAGTTATTGCTTCCTTGGCTTGGCCCAAAGGCCAGCTCTGATCAGAATGGGAGAGTGAGTTTCACTATTCACAAGAAACTAGACATCCAAAGTCGAACGAAGTATGAGTTTTGCTATCCAACACTAAGGATCGGACTGGATTCATCCTTCCATCCAAGTTTTTGTACCTTAAGTTCTTCTCAGGTCTTTCACCATCAGAAACAAGTAGTTTGAACTTAGGTAAAATTTGAGAGCTTTTAAAAACATTCTTACTGTAACATAATTTTAAGTATATAGTTTTGAAACAGTTAACATTGTGATGTTGATATGGATCAAGCTTTTAATACTATTTATTAAAAATATAGTATATTATAGAACATTAGTTATGCATATCATCAAAGGCAGGAACACACATACCTTTGTCCATTTTTAAATCAAATTGAAAAAATTTCCCGTAAATTTCTTCTATCGTTTGATATTTAATTTTCTATCTCCTTATGTACATATCATTACTTTACTCTTGTTGCCACTCAGACTTGCACAATAAAGTTTAGAGTTGGACATTCGGGGGACCAATCGAGTTTCAACCTTTTGGGTTTATGAACTTCACCTCTATTCGAATATTATAAAAGTTCAATTTGGATTTGGTTTTGGATTAAATAGTAACATTTCCAAACACCAACTGGACCTAATATAATTTTTGATTTTCAGGGTTTTGGTTCAAAAATATTGTTTTGTACTTAGTTAAATACAAAAAGACAAATAATGATCTAGTGAAACAAAGACTCGAAAATAATTTGAAATAAAAAAATGAGAAATTCTCTTTTCAAAATTCTTTTTGGCTATATAGTGTAATTTTCAGCAAATGAAATTAGATTGTAAATACAATGAATTTATTGAACTAAACTCAAAAACTATGTGCAATCAAATCATATCCGATAAACCTAAAGCAAAACACATCGAACCAGATAAACTCGACTATAGAGAAGAAGTAAAAAAATCAAATACAAAAATATATTAAACTCAGTATTTTGATTAATTATTAATGTAATAGATGCTTATTTCAGATACTTAGGAATATGTTAAAGTATTTAAGGTACTTATTTGGGATTGAATTTTACTTTGGTAGGCATATAATTATTGTCTAGCATTTTAAATTTTTTGGAGTTTTTAGATATTCATTCAGGTTCGGATCCCGTTCGAATAAATTCATAACCTTAGATACAAATAAAACATTTATTCGGTATTATATCATATTCAATTTGGTTTGGATTCAGTTTTATCATGTTAGATTTGGTGGTTTTTGGACTGGGTTTATTTGTCCACCCATAACAAAATCATTTTTCTCAAGTCAAATCGGGTTTGAGTTTTTGTTCCGGTTTAGCTTAATCTCTACTCGTGGATTTGGCATAAACACATATAGTAAGATAAAATATATTACGGTAAAAGAAAATTGTGATGGAAAGAAAAGTAAGAAAAATAAAAGGAGATTCAAATTCATGTTACAGAATTAGAGCATCTCCAATGTAAAACTCAATTTTTTCTTCCATAATTGAGTAAAAGTGAATATGGAGTAAAATTGCTCCAACCCAACTCCATTTTTCACTCCATAATGGAGTTATGAACAAATAAAAAATAGATTACTCCATTTGTGGAGTAAACTTCAAAATGGAATGAGATATGAAGTTGGTTTGGAGCATTTGTTACTTTTTATTCACTTTTACTCCATTTTAGAGTAAAAAATGGAGTTGGATTGGAGATGCCCGTACTGTTGACAATGGATCACAAGTTCCATTCCTTGAATATAAGCACTTTCCAGCAAGATCATTATCCCATCATTTATTACATAACAAACCCACATATATTTCCAATTACACTCACAAATATCTTTCTATTATAACATACAGCTGTAACAATTTAATTCCCACTTCGATCCCCCTTAAAAAAGGACCACCATAAAAAAAAAACCATTAATGGATCTTTTGGCATTTTTAAAACTAAAAACAGAAAAATACAGAAATATGTCCCTGTAAATAATTTTCTTTTCGGGTTGTAAAGAAATAAAAACAAGCATGTGATGTTGATGAAGCACAGGGTGGCATTATTTAAGCGGAATCATCGGCGTGAGAGTTTTCCCTTTTCACCCTCGGCTGTATCCCGTAATAACTAACGTACCACTTAACAAACTTCCTCAACCCCGCCGCGAGATCCGTTGTTGGTTTATACCCAAAGTCTTTATACGCCAAGCTCACATTCGCATGCGTGTAAGGCACGTCACCGTTCCTAGGCATTTTGATCAGATGCTTCCTCGCTTTACTCCCTAGCAACCCTTCCAAGATCGACACCAATCTCCCGACAGGAACCGGAGAAGTGTTCCCGAGATTGTAAACACGCAACTGAGCCGGTCCTCGCTTCTTCCCGCCGCTCCCCGTGCTTTTCTCCGCCGTGTCCAACGCACCGACACATCCTTTAACTATATCGTCTATGTAGGTGAAGTCACGCGCCACTTCTTGATTGTCTTGCGTTCGGTAAATATCTATCGACTTCCCGTGGAGTATGGCTTTAGTGAAGAAGAAGTAAGCCATGTCGGGTCTTCCCCAAGGACCGTAAACCGTAAAGAACCGGAGTCCGGTTAAAGAAAGACCGTATATGTGATTGTAAGTGTGGGCTATCTCCTCTCCTGCTTTCTTGGTCGCCGCGTAAAGACTCGCGGGCTGATCTGTTCTGTGCTCTTCGGAGAACGGGTTCTCGGTGTTGAGTCCGTAAACGGAGCTGGACGAGGCCCAGACGATCGCGGGCTGAGGGTTAGCTGCTTTGGCTACTTCGAGGAGGTTAACGAGTCCAGCGATGTTTGAGCTGATGTAAGACTGAGGGTTCTTCATGGCGTAACGGACTCCGGCTTGAGCTGCTAAGTGGAGGACGTGAGTGAAAGGGACGACGTCGAAGAGCTTACGCAAGAGAGGACCGTCGTTGAGATCTCCTTCGACGATGAACACTTGGTTCTTTTCTAGGAGTTGTTGTCTCGCTCTTTTGAGCGATGGGTCGTAGTAGTCGTTGAAGTTGTCGAATCCCAACACTCCGTCCCCGCGTTTTCTAAGCGCGAGGGAGGAGTGGGATCCGACGAAACCGGCTGCTCCGGTGACGAGGACGGAGAGGCCGTGTGGTCGTTTCGGTGTTGAGGATTGTCTCACGCGCTTCTCCCAAGCGGCTCCTTCGCCTAGGGAGGAGGAGGAGGAGGAGAAGATGCCGGTTGATAAGAAGCTGCGACGGTGGAGATGGTGTGATGCGGCGGAGTGGCTGTCGGAAAGTGGATGGTAGTTGATAGCGAAGAGGAGGAGGAGGACGAGAGCGACGAGGAGCGTTGCTCGGAAAAGAACTTTGGAAGAAGCTTTGAGAACTTTGGTGCTGTGAATCTTGCGGAGGTAGCTGTTGTACCTCTCCAGCTTCACCGTCTTACTTGTATCCGCCGACGCCGAAGCCGACAGGGGCATTTTGTCTTGTTGATAGAACACTCTTAACTTGTTTTAGATTTGTATGTTGATTCTTCTCTTTGGATCAAGGGGATCGAAAAGAAAAATTCTTGCAAAATGAAATTTATTTTCTTCAGAGGGTTTGAGAGGTTCTTTTCGAGCCCTGGGTTGTGGAGGAACAATGTGATGATTATAAAGAGAAAGAGAGAAAAATTTTCTGGTCGGAAACCACTTTTGGTGAAATAAAAGTTTAGTGCTATAAATCAACGAGTTAATTTCTAGAATATGCTAATAAATAAATAAAAGTACTGTTGTATTTTACCCAAAAAAGACCCAAAAAAGTACTGTTATAATTGTGATGGTGACGTTGGTTTTTTTTAACACGAGTGTGAGACTATTCTGGCATTAGTAAACAATATAGGAAAGTTCTTACAGAGTTTACTTTTGCTATTCATTAAAAAGTCTGTCGAATTATTATTTACTTATTTTTGTAGTCGAAGATATAAATTAACTACTGTCTACTAGCATAAGTTTCTTCATTACTACTGGATATCAAAGTTTGTTGTGTTCTTTAGCTTTAGAAAAACAGTGTTTATAATTCTGTAAGTTGCAAACTGTAGTCAATCAAATTGTCATTTATCAGTTTTCGTATTTGTAAAGATGATAATAAATAAATTTAAGAGATACTAATATATAAAGAATATTTTTAACAGATAACAAATATGCTAGATTTATCTCAAACTTCATGGTATGAAATCCTGATCGATCACGAGACCAAATGCATTTGTACATAAATCACCATCATTTTCAGGATAGTATTCCTTATGTTTCATCACCATTGTCATTATAGAACAAATATGATTTTTGTTAAAAAGGTTTAGGTTTGTTACAAAATATAGATCGTTTGGTAAAAGAAAAAGAAAAGAATTAATAGAGTAAAATGCCTAGCTAATGCACTCCTTTGTAAAATTTAAATCTAATTTATTAAGTGGTATATTAAATTTAATAGATTTTATCATACTCAATATTTTCGTAATTTATGTAAGACAATGTCGTAACGAAATTGTTAGAGGAACTAGAATAAGAGTATTTTGAAGAGTATGAAAATGTTGTTAAGATCATCTTCGAGACTATAAAACATGAACTAATTAACTAACTGGATTTTTTAATAATATAGTAGTAACTGTTCAATGACTTGACAGTAAAGTGTGGCAATAACGAGTAAAGGTATGGACCTTCGTTGTAAAAGTATATAACCAAATGATTCTAATAATCAAAGAATTTTAACAGATTGATTAAGCAAGAGGACATCCCCACTTCGTCTGTCTTGTGGTGAGGAAATGACAGGGATTATGCCCATGTGACTCCCCCCACATGTTTCTTACGTGTGACTGTGTGAACATTTGGACAAATTTTATTTGCTTACTCATTATCATAATCATATATTGCGAAATTGGTGTGGGTTCAACTTAATATAAGAGAACAGTACAGGTAGAAAATAAATGAAGCCTTTTTGACTTATTTGTCACTACGCGTTGTCAAAAAATGTTTACATTCTACGCCAAAAAAACAAGTTTAATTAAGAGTATGTATAGACCGAAGCTTAAAAATTAATGTTAGAGATCTGAACAGATAATCATAAGTTATATGGATTCAAACCAAATAGGTTTGCCTAAGTATGTATACAGTTTGTAATACTTCACTTGCAAGTAGATATATAAACAGTATAAAATCGATTTCATAGATAGTGTAACAAGTTCAAATGCGATATTCTTTAGCAAAAAAAAAAGTTCAAATGCAATATTTCTTTGCAAGTAATAATATATTACTTTATTTTCTCAAAATATATTATATAATACCCTTGACTTAATGATAAGTGATTTTGAACCGTTTAAATAGTGTTTTCTATAAATATATATTTAGACCACATACTGTGGATCTAGATTTAACAAAAAAAACTATATACGCGTGATTAGCAAAACTAAAGCGTTATTTAAGCTAAGAACTAGATTTTACCCTGTCCGTCCGCGTAGATATATTTTTGTTTTTATAATTATTTATATTTAATTTATATTACAAATTGATTATATTATTACAACTAGATGTTTTGTTTAATATAATATGTCTTATTCAATATTATTAATATATAATTATTTATTATTTTATTCATATTTTTAATTTTTATGACATAATGAATATTAATATATAATTTATTTGTAATTTAATAGTTTATTTAAAATAAATAGAATTATGTAAGAATCTAAATAGAATAATTTATCTACTTAACCCGCTTCGTTAAATTTTTGATGTTTTCTAATGGAATGGATTAGATTTTGTTTATATTTCTCATTGGTCAAAATTTATTTTAATGATTTTGTAATTTAAATAAGCTATATTTTTTATTTAATTTACAAACATAAAACATCATCTGTAAACAAAAGATAAAATCATATAATTAAGTAATATAGTTTTTTTAATTTTTTTAATTTATTTTTATGAATTTTTTTTTTTAAATTTTTATTTAAACTTTATAAAATTAAAATAATATATTTTAATAATCGTTATCTTTTATTTAAAATTTTAAAAATCTTTATTTTCTGATATTTTAGTAACAGTTACGAATTTAATGAATTATTTAAAATTAATAATAAATATTTTTTAAGATTTTTTAAAAATAAATAGGAAATATCCAAAAATAAATGGTGTTATAGTAGAATATTCTTATGTGTGATAGTATATTTTATTCAAATGCTATAATATATAATTATTTTTGATATAATAAAAATTACTAATGAAATAGTCCAGTGACTTTTATCAGTAGATAAAAATAGGACTCTATTTTAATGGATTAGATAAATTAGTATTCATCCTCAGCAGGGGCTACAATAACTTAAATTACCATATAATAACTATAGCATTGTTTAGGGTTTGGTAGGAAACAATTATTCGGATTTTTGGAAGTATTCGTCATCCGATCAATTTTGTTCTAATAATTAATTATTTGATCCTATCTATTTCGTCCGATTAGTCAATTATCCGATCTGATTCCATGCACATTCGTAACCATCCGGATATTGGAAAATTTCTAGATTTTTATCCGATATCTGATTTGATCCGTAAAAATAAATAAAAATCTAAAATAATATAAAATAATAATGTTTTATCACAAAAAAATATTTACTTTTTGAAAATTCGGAAACTAATATAATCAATTTAGTAAATAAAAATACTATAAAATTATATAAAATATAACATCTATATAACATATATATATATATATATATATAAATCTTTAAATATGTATGTATATATATGCTTATAACGGATTAGATAGAATATTTATTTTAAAAATATTAATATTTGTGATTTGCTTCAGTTTTTACAGATATTGTATATTAATATTTATTTTGCTTGGTAAATTATGGATATCCAGATTTTTTTGTTCAAATTAAAACAAATAACGAATTGAATTAAAATTCATGTACATGTTGCCCAGCCCTAGCATTGATAATTAGAACAAATAAATATGCGAAAAACGTTTGAGAAATCTACGAAAAAACGAATAAGTATTTTTTATAATCGTAGTGTGATTCCAAAGGTTTTCTAGACCAATGACTAATCACTACGACGTCCATAAAAATTCGGGTTATCTTGCCATTAAAAGCGTCTATGAATGGTTAAAGGGAATCAAACTTATGACGGAATCTGCCGCCAAAACCTTTTTACCATTAGGCCAAGACCATTTGATTAAAAAAAAGCCAATAAATTCCATTGTTTCTCTGCTTTATTTCTAAACTATAACTTCAAAAACAGTAGAGCCAAGACTCACCTTTCTTCTTTACCCAATACATGCATTTTATATAGATAACTCATTACTTTAGTAGATTTCAAACAAAACCAGATTAATTGTTTGCTCTGACTGATAATATCCCCGAATTGGAAAAAAAAAAATTCAAATAACGTTTGCATATTATAGAAAAAAAACACAGGAAAAGACAAAGATTGTTTGGACAAGTTGAAAAAAACGTTAGGTCAATTTTCAAAATCTGAAGAAAAAGTTGGGCATGTAAAAGTTAACAGCGGAGAAAACATGTCGTTGCGTAATTGTAATCATATCATTGCTTAAAAATGTTAATTCGAAGCTGCTTTCATTGGATGCGATATTGTATTGTATATATATAGGTCCCTCGTTCTCTTTTCTTTTTCGTTATCATTTTGGTTGGCTATCAATATATCAATATCATCTTTATTATATAGAGAAGTACAATTTTTATATACTACAAAATAGTCATATTTAGTTCCATGCATTCTCTTACATTTTCTTATTATTTGTAATAGTTTATTTAATATATCACATTTCTAAATAATTATAAGGATATTAATCACAAATCTATTTTAACTGTAAATTTAAATTTTAGTTGTAGTAATAACAAAATTTGAGGAAAAAATCTAACAAAATCTTTTAATTTTTAATATTATTTTAATTAATGCACTGGTTAGTTTTGTAATTAGTAGTATAATATGATTATAAATTAATTTAATTTATTTTTATCATAAAAATAAGAAAATTATATTTTAATTTTGTAAGTATAGTCTATATCATACTAAATTATAATAATGAATTACATATAAAATAATAAACTTATATTCTAATTTTAGAAATTTTATAAGTATATTCTATATTATATTAGATAGTAGTAATAAGTGAATTACATATTAAAATTATATTAATTGGTAAACCAAAATATCATTCGCCTTTTAAAATGATTAAAATTCTTAAATTATGTAATAACTTTTATTATAAAAAATAAAACTGTTATGTTAAATTTTATATGTAAAACTATATCTTATCTATTTATTTATTTTTAAAATGACAGAAATATATTATCTAAAAATAGTTATATAAAATAGTATAAACTTTTATATTTATAAATGAAAGATTATCTGCACATCTTAAGGCCGGCTTTGAACATAAAACAATCAAGCACATGCTTGGGGCCGCCAAATATTAAGTATTAATTCAGCCATTTTTTTGTAAAAATATCCTTTAACCTATTTGGTAAATGTACTCCTATAACATTTATGAGGTCAGGATTCGAGTCTAGTCGACCACATAATTATTTTTGGCTTCTAGCCTACATATTTCTAGAACCAGTTCCGGATGTGATCAAAATCTAGTTCTCTTTGATTAAGAAATATGCTATTTGCTGATAATATAGATAGCAAGAATAGTTGTAATTCATACTTTTCTAAAAATAAAAAAGGAATAGTAATTCATGAAGTAGTTAAAAATAAAACAAAAATTGCCTCAGAGGAGTCAGAATTATAAGCTGTCAGATTTTAAACTTCGTGGGGGTATGTACATCTCTCGAGATTCTACGTAATAGTTTAATCTGACTTCGGTTTGCATCGGTCTCTCAAAGTGAGCCCATAACCCTCGTTCGTTGCCTTCATAGAAGATTCACCATGTTCTTCATTTATTGCAGGAGCTCGTGGTAATTAATTTTTAATTCTTTCAAAGGACTGCCATAACAATATTTTATCACTTTATTTGTTATGAATAGTTTCGTTGAATTTTCTTTTGGAAAGAATATAACAATTTCGTTGATGAAAAAAATAAATAAGAAATAATAGTAATTTCTTTGATGTTAAAGACCCTATGTAAAAAAGAGAAAATATCGGTATGTATTTTACTAATTCGGTAACAATTAGTTGATGTAAGGGCTTGTCACCGACAAAACCATCCAGAATTATATATATATATATATATATATATATATATATAATATATATATATATACACACGCTAGATTCGCGGATGTATTTTAATAAAATATATTACTATTTATTTTCATGTTAATATCAATACTAGACAAAAAAACTCAACTTAAGTTAAAAAAAAAATCCAAACCCAAAACATTGAACCTATCCCAGTGCAAAAAAGTAGTATCAAACGTGAACATAAATTGATTAAATATCTAAATTATTCAAAATTTTAGTATTTAAAGAATTAAAACCTAATCCGATCTGAATCCAAGTATTTTGGATACCCGAATATATCTAAAATAGATTTATATACTTATATATTAATTATTTTTAGATTTAATGTATATAAAACATTTATAATATATATATTACTTTTAATTTGGTTTAAATACTTGGAAATATATTCAAATAATCAAAAGTAAATATCAAAAATTGTTAAAATATATTTAAAACACCAAAATATTTTAAATAATTATTGATTCTCTATCCAAATATTTAAACCAAATCAATTTATATGTTAAGTTTAGGTATTCTGACATATGTTATTCAAATTTATATGTAATATATTATTTTGTTTATAGATTTTGAGAAATTTAAAGTATATTATGAATTTTAAAAATAATTAAATTGGTTATCCGAATCCGAGCTGAACCGACAAAGATCCAAATTGAATCTGTACCAAAATTTAGAAATATCCGAATGGAGTTAAAATATTTAATCCCAAAAACCTGAAATATAAATAAACCCGAATGAGTACCCGAACGTCCACCCCTACACTATTATATATCATATTTGTGTCATCATATAATTAATCAAATTTTATATGTACCATCATATAAGTAATCATATAATTAAAAATATTTAATACATATCATTATATAAATAATCACATATATTATATTTTTAAAACTTAATGTGAAATATAAAAACCATAATTTAAGTTGGTATATGAAATTGGAATTTATATTGTATTTTTATTATATATATATATATTGAATTAATTTTTAATATTGGTTATTAAAAAATATATTAGTAAAAATAAAATTTTGAATATATGTATATTTTTGAATTTATTTTTGATATAAATCAACCTTAAATTATTATTTCGATTTGAAATATGTATATAAAATTAAAATTTTGTTTTATGATTATTTTAGACAAAATATGTTTTCACGTAATTAGATTAGCTCATTTTCCAATACTTTTAAAAGTGGTCCAAATAGATAGTTTATCATAATATAATAAATTTTCAATTTTTAATAACATAAGTCTATTATTTTTTCTTCTTAGTATACCGATATCCATATTTTCAAACAACATTATATTCTTTTTAATATTGTTATTTATTTTTCCAAACAAACTTCTTTTTAAACGAATATTCATGTTTCTAAAAAAAAAATCAAACAAACCTCTTTTTTTAAACTGCTATCCACGTTTCAAAACAATTTTTTTTATTTAAAACTGATATCAATGTTTTCAAACAAAACTAATTTGTACCTCAATTTTAATAATATATATATCGCACAAAACTTAGGTTCATCTTCTAGGATGAACTTTAAATTCGTCTCACCTTCTACGACCAATCAAATGTCACATAGATTGTAAAATGAAAAATATTAAAGTAGAAAAAAATAGCTGAAAAAGAACGATGCCAATTTTAACGACGCTAACTCTGCCAACTAAACCCTAAATCCTAGATTTTAAATCCTAAATTCTAGACTCTAAATCCTAGACCTAAACTTTAGGCCATAAATCCAAATCTTATACTATAAATCCAAATTCTAGACTCTTAACTCAAACCATAGACTCTGACCCAAATCATAGACCCGAAATCCAAATTGTAAATCCTAAATCCAAATCCTGTACCCTATACACAAATCCTAGACCTTAAACCAAAACTATATACACTAACCCAAATTCTAGACCCTAAATCCAAATTGTATCCTAAACGCAAACCCTATAACATCTAGGTTTACGGTTTACGGTCAAAGATTTGGCTTTAGGGTATACAATTTGGATTTATGGTATACAGTTTGGGTTTAGGGTCAAAGATTTGGATTTAAGGTATATGGTTTGGATTTAGGATTAAGAGTTTGAGTTTATGATTTAGGGTGTAGAGTTTAGGAGATTTAGGGTTTAGGGTTTAGTTGGCGGCGTTAACGTCGTTAAAATTGATGTCATTCTTTTTTCAGCTACTTTTTATATTTTGGTATTTTTTGTTTAATAACGTACATGGGACTTACATTAGTCCTAGAAGATGAGGTGAATTTAAAGTTTCATCTTAAGGGGTGAACCTAAGTTTTGTTTGTGGATTTACTCCTCTACTGACCCGGTTTAAAGATCAATTTCAACAGTTCAAAAGTCTATTCGACAAAATGACAAACCATGGAAGATGGAAGGTTCATTATGAATTAGGCATGGACATTCGAATTTTCAGTTTGGGTTTCCATCAGGTCTTGTCGGTCCAGATTCTTTGGGTCCTGGAAATTTATACTCATATAGGTACCTATAATTTTCGGATCAGTTCCGGGTAGGATTTTATCGGATCCGGATTGGTTTGGATCTATAATTCTAATATCCGTAAAATGTCCATGATTTTCGGGTATATTTTGGATTCGGATTGGTTAGGTATTAGGATCCAAAAACCCAAAATATCTGAATTGGTCTCGAAAACTCGAAAATATCTGAAAACCTTAAAAATACACGAAGAACCGCAAAACCTCTTAAATTTACCCAAAATCAACCCCGAAAACCCAAAAGACACCCAAAAATTACCCGAATACTCGAATTATAGTTTCTGATCCGAAACCTGAAAAAAATCCGAAACACCAAAAGTATACCCAATCACCCAAATATATTTAATATATACAATAATTTTCGGGTACTTCAGATACCCGATCGGGTCTCGGGTAAGACCCATAACCGAACCAAACCAGCGGGTCTAAATAAAAAAGATCCAACAAGTATTTTAGCATAAACCCAGATCCGGACACAAACCTGTATTTTCGGGGTTCCGCTTTGGGTTCGATTAAAATGCCAAGGCCTAATACGAATTTAAAAGGAGTTAACGCTGCATTAATGCTTCAGCTAAGAGAATGGAAGATGAAGAAATTTAGAACATATTGATGGTGTCAAATTCATGCAGGAGATCAAAGTTCCACTACGATTCGTGATGAGCCGACTATATATTTTTTGTATAAATTTTAAATTTATTCAAACAAAAAAAACAATTTTGCATCCAAAGATGCTGACAAGATTTAGGGTTCTATTTTTTTACATTCTATGAAAAAACAGAATATCAATTGCTTAGTCTTGAAGCTAGCCAGTTGTGAAGCCCTTCTTCAGACCGAGCGTCTCCCAACTGTCACAATGAACTGAATCTGGTTAACTGGTTTTCATTGCCTTGTCGATGTTTTTGATCAGTTTCTGCGGTGTTGAAAGCAAAGGTAGAAAAGGTAGAAAGACGAAGAGTATTCAGCTTTTATCTTGCCTCTCAATTTCATGGTACTATCAGTTATATTCAATAAAAACTCCTTATAAACCTTTGAATCATAGAAAATAATGGATTTGTTTGTTTCTTGTTCACTACGTAAGATCAAAATCATAATCATAAATTCGGAATGAATCTGAGATCCATTATTTTTGCGTTAGAAAGAGGAGGTCGAAAAAGAAAAGAAAAAATCCTTCTAAAAATTCGAGGTGAGACACAAACATTCCGATGATTGTAAACTCGTTCAGTTTGACATAACCTGTAGATCTCGTGGATCCCACAACACATACTGTAGGAAATCAGCTCCCTGTGGATGGAACTCCCATAACCGCTCCAGTGCCAGCACCAGCACCAGTCATCGATATGGATGCTACCCTATTCAATACATTGTGATGTACCGAATCAACATATGTGCAGTGAAAAAAAAATTAATAAATCGGTTTACTGGGACATGCTTGCTTCATAAATAACATGTTTTGACCCTGGTAAGTGTGGAACAAGGAAAATATGACAGGTTAGAAATTAGCGTAGTTAAAAAAAACAAAGGTTAGACATTAGCTAGCTAAGTACTAATCAAATTTACTAATCAGGTTAGCGAATATCCGGTTAAAGATAATTTAGTTTGCAAAATGGTTAAAAAAAGTGTCGGTGGTCTCAGACACATTTCAAGAACTAATATTGGAAATAATTACAACTCTAATTTGAAAGCGATTTGGGAAAGCAGTGGAGTCGCCTATCTTTGTCCCTTCGAAGGCTTTTTCAGTTGAAAACGAAACTCTTTGTCGGTACGGTTATACAGAGCATGATTGATCTGGATCCTTTCGTTTTCCATATAATTTTATTCAACCAAAACTATAATGTATATTAAATGTTTTGTAAACTCTCAATTGCCGTAAACTACTCTTCAACGAAGAATATTCTCGGGTCTGAATTGTAGCAAATTAATTCTGAAATTGATAAGAACCTGAAAAGCAAATTTGTTAGTGTCGTATTTTCAAATAAAAGCTAACGGATACATTTGGAATTGGCGATGTGAGGTTCTAGTCTTACCTCGCATCAGGAGGTCTTTAATTAGTTGGTTTTACAATTTGATCATTACGAACGAAGTCGGCTAAGGCCTAAGGGGATAAGAGGTGCAGCCTTCCCCTGGGATCTAATTTCATGTCTTCGACTCTTCGTGTATTCTGATGTTAACTATAGAACTCGATTCGATACGTATATAATACTGATAAAGCTGACATAGAATGACATTGCTTTGTCAGGAAGAAAAGTTGAAAGTGTTTTGGAAAGTTGTGTCCAATCATAGTTCCATTCAGTAGGTTATTAAATTAAATTAAAAATATCTAATAATTCGATTGCTATAAGAAGATAGCATATCTCTTTCTACCAGCTGCAAAAAAAAAAGCTAAAGAGTTAATTAACCAATTGGGTAAAAATATGCTCTCATGACTTTTATGCTCGTTGATAATTTAATTTAGTGGAATTTTCCAGGTATACTAGCCGCGTAGGTATGAGAAACAATAATCATCACTCTTTGACGAGTACGAGATCCCAGCACTTGATTTCAACTGGAAACAGAGTGTCTGGAATTTAAAATGTGCCCCCAAGGTTAAGCACTTTGCTTGGAGACTACTCAAACGAGCTATCCCGGTGGGAGAACGACTAGTGGAGAGACACATAGATGCTGATCCTCACTGCAAGAGATGTGGCGCAAATGAATCTATCCTTCATCTTATGTTCCAATGCCCTTTTGCTCAACAAGTTTGGGAACTAGCACCTTTTGCAGGTGATATGGATATTAGAGGAACAATAGATTTAATGACGACTTGGCATACTCTCTGCATTCTTAAGTGCTTGCCGCCGTCTGGCATCTCTTCTGGCCCCTTAGCCTTATGGATCATGTGGTCCCTGTGGCGAGCGAGAAATAAGTTTGTGTTTGAAGGCTTCTCAGCCTCTCCCGCTGAAACACTCTCGTCAGCCATTTCTCTGGTCCGTGAATGGATCCTTAACAGCAAAGCAGAGATCTCTGTACCTAAGAAGACTCCCCTCCAGTCTGACGCAGGACCGGCTAATGCCCTGATCGTGAGATCTGATGCCGCTTGGTGCTCTACTAACAATGTTGCAGGTCTAGGATGGACCCTTCTCACCACGCCCCATAGCCAAGACTTCCAAAAACGACGCCAATTTGTGGCCTCCCCTCTGATGGCAGAAGCACTGGCGCTGCGGGAAGCTACCAGAACCTGTAGGAGAATGGAACTAACCACGCTGAGATTTGAAGCGGACTCGGCCCAGCTTATAAAATGCTTGAACTCTGAGATGATCATAGCGGAGATAACCACGGTGGTGGCGGATATTCTTTATCTTGTTTCTGATACTGAATTTGTTTCTTTTGCTTGGATTCCTAGAGAGAAAAACTCTGCTGCTGATTTATTGGCAAAGAACTCAATGCTTGTACCTGTGGTAGATGAGGATGACTTTAATGCACCTCTCTAACCTCCTTGTTTCAATTAATTAAAATGTGTTCCAAAAAAAAAAAAAAAAAAAAAAATCACTTCTCCATGTAACTTCCTTTTTTTAGGTTCCGACGTCGACCGTTCGTCACAAGTAGAGTTATATTTTCGGCTATTATTATGCCAATCAGGTTGAAAATTTTCCACTTACATTTTGGCTAGTAACTGTTTAAATATAGTAAAACTATTTATTCTTTATTCCTATGTGAAGAGAAAAAAATTGTTAAGCTGAATATATCTGTTTCTTTTTCTTTATTATACTTCCTCCGTTTCATATTAGGTATAGTTGTAGAGAAAACTTTTCATTACAAAATAAGTATCGTTTTATTATTTCAATGCAAAATTTATGAAATTTATTTTTCAGTTTATTTTTCTATTGGTTGAAATAAGAATAGATGTTGAAACTTATAGTACATCTATCCTAATCATAAAAAAAAATTTAATGTACTAAGACTACTATATTAATTAAATGATATTTTATTTAGGTTTAAATTTTTGAACTACACAAATTTATTTATTTTACCATTTTTTTAAAAAAATTATATAATATTTTTATTTTTAAAAAATATAATTATTAGTTATCTAGAATTAAATGTACTTTAAAATCCAGTTATTGAATATTTATTTTGTATTATTTAAATTGCATAAAATTATTAATATAATACTTTCTTGATTATCCCTATGTATTACATGCAATATTTTAAAATTATATTACACATATAAATAAACAAAATAATATTTTAGAACTGAAAATTATTAACAATAATTAATAATTATATATTAATGTAAAAAGCAAAAAAATAATAATAATTAGCATATAGGTTTTCAAAAATATAAATTCTACAATGATGTTTGTTATCAAATTTCTGCATTTATATAGATTTATGGTAGTTTTATTTGTATTTATAGTTTTTTTTTAACAAAATTATTAAATAAATTTATGTGTGTTTCGATGAAAATATTTTATATTTAATTATTTTTAGAGTAAAGTGCTAATAATATATTTTTATTAAAATCAAAAAACAAAAACGAAAATCTAAAGCAACCATTCATGATTTTCAAAAAATTAAAAGCTACTGAAAAATCGAAAACTAAAAACTAAAACTATAATCTAAAATCTAAAAACCAAAATATAAAAACTAAAAACTAAAATCCAAAAACTATTTAAACAATCATCACCTTAATAGAATAGAATAGAAGATGTAATTAATCATATACTATTTATGTCGCAAGACTTCTCCCCATGCCATCCATGCATGCCTTATCAGTTGAACAAGATAGATGGCGAGCCTTCTCAACGTTGTTACTTTTACATTAGGACTAGCTCTATAAAAGACGTGAGTCACTAGCAACCTCGAGTTTTTGAAGTCATTATTAGATTGTTTGTTTAAATGGAGGAAACTACATCTACTATTTGGAATGTGATACGTTTGGTAATTGAGTACTCAAACAAGAGATGCCCTTCAGAACTAAACTTAAAAACTCATTTCTGATACAAATCTGGGCTTCATAATCAGATAAGAGCCCAAATAAAGTAGATCTGAATGAAGAATAGGCGCATTCAGCAAATACGACGACGTTTAGTGATTCTCTAATAGGTCGTCATAGAATTAAACCGGAAAACCAATTGAAAAACGGGGACACAGATCTTGTAATTGAACCGGTTCGGTTAAAATCGCCACATGCCCTAACGAGTTTGTTCTTGTTCATCTTCTCTGCGCAACCATCTGCAAAATCGACGACAAGGACGTCCTCTCCAGGTCTTGCTACCTTCTTCTTTTCCCTATATTACTGTCGTTGTCTCGTCAAGTAGCTCATGTGTTTTTTTCTTATTAGAAGTCTGGATTTAATGTCGGAATCAAATGGTCGGCAAGTCGTGTTTGCAAATCTTTGATTCGTTCTTCCGATTTACATCCAACTTGTTTTGATTGATGATACGTATAATGAGTTTCTGGATCTCTCGAGGTCTTAGTTGAAATTGTTGAACAAGTTTTGGAACTGCTTTTTGAGCTAAAAAGCAATTAATTAGTGGACATGTTCTAATTGTGGTTTTAATCGTTTCCAGACATCTTCAAACAAATGTCTTTCTGCACCAAACTTGCGGTTTTACAAAACAGAAATGTTCAAATGCTGCTCCCTTCACTCCGGTACATGTCCACAAAGCTTTTCATTGGTGGTAAGACTTAAAACATTCTATTCACATAGTTGTGAATCTTTGTTATTGTCTTCATAATAACAGTTTTGATAACTGTTTCCTAAGGCCTATCACCTGGAACTGACGACCACTCCTTGAAGGATGCTTTCTCTACCTTCAACGGAGTTACAGAGGGTAACCACCTTGATCTTGCTGAGTATTACTTAATATGATTTAATTTATTTGAAGTATTGTCAATTTTGTATTTGCTTTTTGCAGCAAGAGTCATGACTAACAAAGTGACTGGGAGGTCTAGAGGTTATGGATTTGTTAACTTCATCAGTGAGGATTCTGCCAAGCCTGCTATTTCAGCTATGGATGGACAGGTTAGATAGAACACAAAAGAATCATCAAATCTAACTATATAACTATCATATTAAATTGTTTCTTGGTTCTTGGGGGTGATTAATTAGGAGTTGAATGGGTTTAACATCCATGTGGACGTTGCAAAAGAATGGCCAAGCTTGCCATTGTCTTTGGATCAGGGAGCTATAGAAGATGAGAAGAGAGGCAGTAAGATGGTGAGCCGATCTGTATGGAAAGATCCATTCGTTGATGCGTTCTTGATGAAGAAGAAAAACGCGGCTCTGAACAGGAAGATATGGTCAAGGAGATCGACAATTCTGCCAGAGTATGTTGATTCGTCGGTGAGAATCTACAATGGCAAAACTCATGTGCGTTGTAAGATCACTGAAGGGAAAGTTGGGCATAAGTTTGGAGAGTTTGCGTTTACAAGGAAAGTGACCAAGCATCCTAGAGCAAAGTAAGTGTAGTTCTTGAGAAATGAGAATTGGTCACAGCTTGAGATGAACCAGAAACGAATCAATAAGAATACTGAGCAGTTAAGCTTTGAAGTCTATTTATCAGTCTCTGAAGCTTGTGCAAGTGTTTGCGATGATTCATGAAACCTGAGGAAACTTTTGTAACACTGTTGATCCTCCAAAGTGTTTTTTGTAGTTGTTTTTGATTCTTCTGGTGATACGAGTATGAGATATTTGATCCACTTTAAGGCCAAGATAGCCATTTACAATGTTGAAGATCAATTTAGAGTCCATCGCTTTGCTAATGCTAATTAACAAGAAGTAATCCATTTATCTACGGGCGAATATGGTTATTTAACAATTGATAAGCAGCAAAATGATCAAATTTACAGCGGAATTAGTTCAAATAATTTGGTATTCTTGAAGTAATCGTTTTGACGCAGAGGTCATGGCCATTTCGGAAGGATCAAAGGTTCATGAGTTCGAGTAGTTTTTAAGTTATTTTTTCAATCAAAAAATAATTTGGTGTTTTTGAAGGGAAGTATGTAGTTATACAATTTCTTTCAGTTAAAGGTACACTCACTCAGCTCTGCAACATTATTGAAGGCTGCTACAACTAATCGGGTCGCCATGTGAACATGCTCTATTTTCGCTAAGGTTTTGGACGTACGCTTCATGTTTCTTTCTTTTTAGGTTTTACTTTTTACTCTCCTTTGGAGATTTGGGTTTGTAATAGTTTTTATTTTTCTGTATGTAACTCCATTTTTTGGTTTATCTGTAAATCTAAGATCTGAAGAAACAAAACTTGGTACTGTCAGTTATTTTTTTTAGTTAATCGCGTGATCAATTTACTTCCCGTTAAATTAGAAAAAGAAAAAAGACATAGAGTCTCATGTAGCAAATGCTCTTTATGTAGATTTCCTCTGTATCTGAGTGTGCGTTGATTTTGTTGGTGTTGAAAGAGCCACATACATTGTTGTATAGTTTTCTATTTTTTGGGGAGGATGTTGTATATTTAATAATTCTTTGCCACCAGTGGGCAAATCTCTAAAACAAGGCTTTTTAAATTTTTATTACAAAATAACACTCAAAAAATAAAATGATCAAAATATCAATTTTTTGTTTTGAAAATTTTCATTTTTATTTTCTATTTTTAAAAATTTGAATACCTTCCTAAAGCCCCACCACTTAACTCTAAACCCTAAGTTTTAGATTAATTAACCCAATGATTATAAATGCATATTTATCCTTCAATAAAATTTATTTTGTTATTTTGTGATTAAAACTTGGTTTGATGCTATTTTTGTCTTTTTCTCTTATAAAATCCAGTATTTTAAGAAATATCTGTTTTCTAAGTTTCAAACTCTTAAAACATACTGCACTAACCCGCAAAACTTTTGACATTTCAACAAGAAAAGCGAAGTAGCTGTAACTACAAAAAATATATTTAACAAAGTATGGTAGTAAATGTGGAGTATAATCATGTTTAAAAGAAACTTTTTTGATAGTTGAAAGTTGATGACTATTCTCGCGGAACCACAAAAATGCCAAAGTTATTTCGGAATGCCAGTTTTTGAGATTCATAATGCGTGGCCCTTGGTACTTCCACGACATTAGATATGAACCAGACAAAAAAAAAGTAGTTGTCAAGTTAAAGGGGCCCTTGGTAGTCTTATTGCTTGCTTAAAATAGGAAATACAAGCAAAAAAATCGAATATTTAATGAGTTCACCTTATTTTTGAGGGTTTGAAAATCAGATCCACCGACGCTCTTCCACGAACCGGTGCCGATACGTATAAACGCTCAAGATATTTTGGCACCGACGCTAAAAGCATCTTGGCTATGCAAAGTATCATTTACCCACACACAAAAGGGTAACTATAACTAAAGGGGTTTGTTTGGAGAATATCTCACTCAAGATTATAAATTTGAATGTTTAGGTTCTGTTAGAACTTATTGAAGTAACCCATTTTGTAATTTGTATGGAATAAGACATTTTCTCCTTATTACTCTTTCTCATTCATCAATTAAAATGTGTTATTTATTTAAGGTTTTAAGATCTACCGCTAGGTATTGCTTTTGAAATATAGCAAGTTTTTTTGTGAAAGAAGCTTTACTAAACCAAGGTTATCTTCTCACTTATCTCTCAAGCTTGCCTTTATATAAGTCTCACTCTATTAGATAACCTTTTAACTGTAGATCAATTAAATCCAATTTTGTATCCCAATACAGGAGACAAGCAATATGATGAAATGCATTCATGATCTCAATTTGCCCAAATTCTTACTTTTACTACAGTTATGAGTTGAGCAGTACGGCCTATGATCATAAAAAAATATAGTTCGAGACCCGATTTCAGTACTACCACGCCGGCTGAATTATTTTGCATCATTCACTGTTCTCAAGTTTTACCATATTGTTTATAAATTATGTCGGTAATATAAATTTCTGCGCCATACAAAATAATAGTTTTTAAAATATCTTAGTTATGAGTTGAAAATTTAGTTGATTTACTTTTAGTTTTTCTAATCTTTTGATTTTATGGATTATAAAACTAAACTTAACAAAATTTGCTTTTTTTTTATTTGATCAAAATTCTGTATGATTAACGTCCCGACCGTCAACGGTTAATGGACTAACCATACCTACTCACTCGGTCTGTAGGCTGTATTTCATCCGATCGTCGGTATGTTAATTTTTCCAAAACTGCAATCATCATATGATTTTTTTTTGTGCTTTAGTTTCACTCGCACGCTATTACGAATCACTTCCCGATATGTCATCTATCATTCATCTACGCTTAATTCTAGAATTCTAAATGGATGCATGATGGAAAGGGTAAGTCAACTTTAATGACATAAATAGTCAAATCATTTTTCTTAAGACTTTTCATATATTACAATTCGGGGATGTTACAATTTTATTTAAATTTAATCAAGTTAACTATTTCATGATGGTTTTGTGATGAGTTCATATAAAACATTCAATTTTTCAAATAGTATGTCTTTATAAAAATTCGAGTTCTTTGTCAGGCAATCCTTTCATTTATAGTATAGATGGCTATAAATTAATTGAATAAGTGTGTTTTCTTTCATAAGTGAAATCGAAAACAGAATTGACACTCTTCACGGAAAACCTAAAAAGGATTGAAAAGTCAAATTTCTTTTTTACCAGATCCACCAAACTCTCTCAACAACTAATCATAGCCGTTTATCTAATCTCCCGCTTTTATCTATATAACATCACTCCCTACCTTCCCTTTCTCCTCGCACACTCTGTTCCCATCTTCACACAGACACAACAGAAACATTCAAAACAAAACAATGGCGTTGCTTGTAGAGAAGACGTCGAGTGGCCGTGAATACAAGGTCAAGGACATGTCTCAAGCCGACTTCGGCCGTCTCGAGATCGAGCTCGCCGAGGTCGAGATGCCTGGTCTCGTCTCTTGCGTCACCGAGTTCGGACCATCTCAGCCACTCAAAGGAGCAAGAATCACCGGTTCTCTCCACATGACCATCCAAACCGCCGTCCTCATCGAGACCTTAACCGCTCTCGGCGCAGAGGTCAGATGGTGCTCCTGCAACATCTTCTCCACCCAGGACCACGCCGCCGCCGCCATTGCTCGTGACTCCGCCGCCGTGTTCGCCTGGAAAGGGGAGACTCTCCAGGAGTACTGGTGGTGCACGGAGAGGGCTCTCGACTGGGGTCCTGGAGGTGGTCCTGATCTGATCGTCGACGACGGTGGTGACGCTACGCTCCTTATCCACGAAGGTGTTAAGGCTGAGGAGATCTTTGCTAAGACCGGTCAGCTCCCCGACCCGACTTCCACCGACAATCCTGAGTTCCAGATCGTGTTGTCGATTATCAAAGATGGTCTTCAGGTTGATCCCAAGAAGTACCACAAGATGAAGGAGAGATTGGTTGGTGTCTCTGAGGAGACGACCACTGGTGTTAAGAGGCTTTACCAGATGCAGGAGACTGGAGCTCTCTTGTTCCCTGCCATTAACGTCAATGACTCCGTCACCAAGAGCAAGGTATCGCTTTCTTTCTCTCCTGCTCAAAATTTAGAGCCTTATCCTCTTCCATTTTAGCTCTAGAAGACAAGATCTTAAGTTTGTAACATACTGTGTGAAAATGCATGTGCTTCCATTACCAAAGTGCAGTTGATTTTGTCAGTTTTGTGTTTATGGCAATGGCTGGTCTTGAGCATAAGCTAATGAATCATTGACAGATGACCTCCAAAATTTTAAGAAAAAAAAAATATATATATATATATATATATATTTCTTTATTTATTTTTTCTTTGGTTAAAAAAGTTTATATAAATCTATAAGTCCACAAATTTTGTAATTTTTTTTAAAATTCTCTATAGCTCATAAAATCTTAGGTAAAAATTTAATATGTATAAATTCCCAAATTTGTAAAGAAAAAATGTTTTATTAAATTGTCTATAGCCTAATAAAATCTTAGGACCGGTTATGTTTGTGTTTCATATGCTTTGTTCAAGATTCTGCTTTTTAGCTGCAAGATGATTGACTTTTGACTTTCTTACAGTTTGACAACTTGTATGGATGTCGCCACTCTCTCCCTGACGGTCTCATGAGAGCCACTGATGTCATGATCGCCGGAAAGGTCGCTGTTATCTGCGGTTATGGTGATGTCGGAAAGGGTTGTGCTGCAGCCATGAAAACCGCCGGTGCGCGTGTGATCGTGACTGAGATCGATCCAATCTGTGCCCTTCAGGCTCTCATGGAAGGCCTTCAAGTTCTAACCCTTGAGGACGTTGTCTCTGAAGCTGACATCTTTTGCACCACCACTGGAAACAAAGACATCATCATGGTCGACCACATGAGGAAGATGAAGAACAACGCCATTGTGTGCAACATTGGTCACTTTGACAATGAAATCGACATGCAAGGACTTGAGACTTTCCCTGGTGTGAAACGCATCACCATCAAGCCACAGACTGATAGGTGGGTGTTCCCTGACACCAAATCAGGCATCATTGTGCTAGCCGAGGGTCGTCTTATGAACTTGGGATGTGCCACTGGACACCCGAGTTTTGTGATGTCGTGCTCGTTCACCAACCAGGTGATTGCACAGCTTGAGCTCTGGAACGAGAAGTCAAGTGGGAAGTATGAGAAGAAGGTATATGTTTTGCCTAAACACTTGGATGAGAAGGTTGCTGCACTTCACTTGGGCAAACTCGGTGCTAGACTTACCAAGCTCACCAAGGACCAATCTGACTACGTTAGCATACCCGTTGAAGGTCCCTACAAGCCTGTTAGCTACAGGTACTGAGAAGAAAAAACGGATCAAGCTTTTGGTTCTTCGTATGGTTTTATGATTAGACCATTTGGTTATAATCCAAATGGCTATTGTTTGAGTTGGTTCGGGTTTGGTATGGTTGGGGAAATATGAGATATTGGTCTTCTTATGAAGTTGATCAAATATTGGTATCAATAAGGGGTTGTTGTTCTTTGGTTTTGAGAGGCTGTTTTATGTTTTGTTTTGTTTTTCCCTTTCATTTTTATGTATCTCAAGATAAATTAATTTTTGTTTACACTCTTGTTATGCTTATTTTTTAACTATTAATTATCCTTTTTAAAATATTTAAAAAATTATCAAAAGCTCATAAAATTATTGAACTTTACAACATTGTCCAAAAAAGTCATCCATACTTATAAACTCATGACTCAGCTGAAACTCTTTTAGTTCAATGGACCTAATAGTCATGTTCTTGAACTTGCAAGACGACCAAACCATGTTTTCTAACTTCATGAGAGAGAAAAAGAAGTTACTATTTTGCAATTTTTTTTTACCATTCGTAAGGTCTCAGTTCAATCTTGAAATCTAACTCTCCCATAAGAACCATTTCAATTTTTAACAAACCCTGCCAGAGATTTCTAACTTTGGTCCATGAACCCCTAAAACAAGCTTTAAGAACTTTACTTTATCTGTGACAGAAAAAAAAAACTTTACTTTTGTCAATCTTCCATCTATTAATCCACTCAACACTTCCAGTCAGTTATTTTTCACCATTGTTTACATAAAACTATATAAGCCTTCTACTGTATACAAAAACATAGCAAAAGAGATACTATATAGTATTGAACTTGCCTTGCTCATGCCCTTAGAGAGAGCATTTCAAACTCACAATCAAGAACCGCATTACAAAAAAAAAAAAAAAATTCAGGTCTTGATGTCGCTAGTGTCTCTATCACACCTTGTGATGACGTTGCATCCTCGGCTGTAAGAATTGGCTTGTCCTGAGCGACAAGCGTAGTAGGAAGCACCAGGTTTCTCACAAGGAACCATGTCTCTCCTTAGCGTTCCGTAGCTTATGTACTGTTTCCTCATCATCATGACTCTGCGGCTTACCTCCGACGGCATCATCTCCTCTCCTTCTTCCCCGATTACGCCGTTCCGGTCGAGCATTGCGTCGACTTCTCCAGTGACCGACGAAACTGTAACCTCGAGATAGGTCTGAAGGAAAAGTATGGATAAGTAAACGAGAGCTAAGGATCTCGACATGTCGGTATGGAAAATTTTGGTACAGGTGGTGATCGCTGCGTTACAACTCCCAAGTAGCTAGCTCTTGTGATTAACCGGTCGGTTGAAGATTGGTAGTATCTAAGTCTGAACTCTGAACTGTAACGTCAAGTATTTAATTAATCAAACACACACACACATATCTAGATATATAATATTATTTCAGTGGAATTCTCTCTAATTGTTTTAGTTATTGTGGTCCACTAACAAGCACTTGGTTCTTTTACTGAATTCATGATTAATTTGTTGTTTTCCTTTCCGACTATAATATAAATATTTGTTTGATATCCTAAACTCTCTTTTGTAAATCGTTAAGTAAAAGAACAATTTTGAAATCAACATGTTTATGTATTAATTATTAAAATAACCCAACAGTTCAATTTGTTTTTAGTTAGTATACATACTAACAATCTTGAGGGTTATTAACTCATTATGATTAATGTGTGGGGCTTTGAGTGAAGAGATAATTAAGGCGTTGGTGTTATTGCTACCAAACAAGTTCAACAACCCCAACTACATCTTGATGAGCTGTTTTCATTGACCCACATGCTCAGGCTCCATGTTTCGCTTCACACCAAAGCATCACTGGATTCAGTTCGTTGCTTAAAACAAAAGATAAAATATCATAATAATGTAGTATCATCAACTTTAAAAGTGACCATTTTCAGCAGGGTTTTTTCATTGGTATACTTTTTGTTAATGAATCTTTGGTAATTTAATAGGAAACATAAAGTAAATCACAGAGAATTCAAGATATATATATATATAAATTATATACCATATAAAGTATATAAATATTTTTTCATTGAACGAGAATTGCGAAGTTAATATTTAATTACAATGAAATATCAAAAAATATTATAAAATTTAAAACTATTAAAAGCTCTATATCAATTATTTTTTCTTTTTATTATAGAAGATATGAATGATCATAAAACCATATGATTAAAAGATCTCATTTAATAGATAATCATATTAAAATATACTATATATCAATGTTAATATCACTTAAATTAAATTATATACTATACAAAATTGATAAAAATAATTGTTTAGATCTATCTATTAATAAATGACTGTAAATAAAAAAGAATGATTGCCTATCACATATGCGATTGCGCCAACTTAATTATATATGTAATAGTTAATTATTCTCTATATATTTATTATTAAAAGAACGTAAAATAAGTAATGGTATATAAATATTTTGTTTATAAAGTGCCTGTATATATGTGATTATTCCCGAATTAGTGACTGTATATATGTGATTTGGTTCTTTTGACATAAGATGTTATATCATTTCCTCACTATTTTCTTCAAACGCATTAATATATTACTAGATAGAAACATGAGAAATGATGGAAGCTTCACTTTAAGATATTAGCTAGTAACAATATTTTTCATTGTTTATTCGATTTTTCTCAACAATAGGAAACAAGGAGTACAAACTTGGAATAATAAGGAAATTACTAATTACTAAGAACAAGATTGACTTAATACGAATGATCCAGCTTTTGATCCTTCTCCGTAAGCTTTAGTTTTGACTGTTGAGGAGGTCTTACAGGGTAACGCTAGGGAACTTGCAATGTTCATTTCCTGCAGAAAATAGTCATTAATCATAGAGGATTTTAAATTATTAAGAATTGATCATTTATTTCTTACTAGACAAGAATTATAAGTTTATAAAAAGCTCACCTGGGTTGGTCGTGGTCTCACGCGCCAAGCCGTTGAAGTAGCACTGGGAGCTTTGGTTCCGGAACTGAGCCCAGTACGAGCTAAATGCATAGCTTGCATGCCAAGTAACCGAAACTGGTGCGTAACACTCTCTTCCCGGCGCCAAAGCTGCACATGTGGCATTGCTTCTTCCACAAGCAAAGTCAAGCGCCGGCCCTAACTCCGCCTCGCTAGCTCCTTCTACCGCCACACACCACACGTTGCCCTTGAAGGGAACATTGTTATCTGGTTTAGGCAACGAACCAAGACTAGAAACCGGTCTTGTTCCACTTAAATCAATATCATAGATCTGTGTACCGTTAGGATTCAAAATTCCCCAATGCCTCTCTGTTCCTGAACCGGGTTTCTGGTTTTCATTGAACAATGAGAACAAAAACGTCGGTATTGGTGAACCGCGTCTAGCTGGTGTACCGAGTGGCGGGTTAGCAGTCATCTTCTTGATCAAATTCCGGTTATAGGTTGCGGCATTGAAAATGTTAGCTCCGGTTTCGTCGATATCACCTGAATTAGGCCACCCGGTTTCAGAGATTGCAAGACGGACGTCGGGGTAACCGAGCTTGGTCATCGCGAAGATAACCGAATCAAGCATCTGGTCTAACAGATTGGTGTAAACCAAACCGGTTTGGGGGTCGGTATAAGTTGAATTCGATTCGAACAGAGCGAAATCCAAATGGTTGTTAACCGGATCAGTGGACCAAGGGAAGTAAGGGTAAACATCGAGGAAGAAGAAAGAGTTTGTTCCGTTGAGAAACTTCAGCAACGGTAACATCACCGGAGCGGCGACTTCTTCCCGGAATGCACCGCTGGACGGAGGAAAACTCGACCGGAGAATATCCATGGCGAGTGGTGTTCCGACTTTGATGTTGTGAATGCCTCTTGCTCTAAGAGAGTTCACGATCTTACGCATGGCAGGGACAAGGTTCGCCCATATTTGCTTGTCTTGGTCGGAGTTGTAGCTGAGAATTTCGTTTCCGACAAGGACGAACCGGATTCTTGTTTGTGGGTAGTGAGGAAGGACGTTGGTGGTGATCCAGTTGTCTGCAGCGGCTTGGTCGGAACCGATTGAAATGATTTGGTTGTTAGGAACCATGATTGTGACGTAGAGATTGGTTTGAGAGAGGAGCATTAGGGTTTCTTGATCTGCGTCGTAAAGCTTGACATGACCTGCTTTAATGGATTTGATGTGGTTGATAGATTGGTAAGGAGATGGGAGATTGTTGCCTAATCTTCCGTAGTTGATACCAATCCTGCTTGCAAGTGATAACAATGTTTTGTTGTTTTGTGGACCAATTGCGTAGCTACATGAACCTGTAAGAAGACAAGAGCATGGTAAGTGAAAGTGTCTTTGGTCATCGAATCATAATGTATAAGTGCAAGGGGACTTACTTGAGAGGGCAACGAGGGTGCAAATAAACAAAGCAAAAGAAGCCATTGGAGACAACATGTTGTTGATAGGAGAGTGATGAGTTGATTTTGGGATGAAGAAGAAGAGACTTGTTGAAGGGGGTATTTAAGAAGAGATTAAAGGATTGTGTTTTAAGGATTAAGATATAGCTAATCATGCAAGAAAAGGTTCTGATCAAACTATTTATTGTTTCTTGAACTTTCCCAGTTCTTTGGTGTTTCTTTTCTTCTTTTGTTTATAATTTGTATCTTAGAAGACTGGTTGGTTGGCTTGTTCAAAGGAAACCAAGAACCTCTTTGCTAAATTATTCAATCAAAAACGTAATGCTAATTGTTTCTTTTTATTGAATCTTAGTTATTGCTCATAAATTAAAATGTTACTTTTATAAAATGTTATTTACATGAAAAGGAAGAATTTTTTTTTCTATTACAATGCATTCTTGTGCATTTTCCCAGTTTCGAGTTACTTGTAGTTTACTTAATTCATTTATATAACCTAGTAATCTAATGTAATGTATAGTTTCTAAAAACATAATTTTTTATGTTATATCTAATATCAAATAAAATATTTAAACAATGTGAGATTAAGAAGAAAAAGTATAGTTGTCATTTGATCTGAACCATAACCAAATTAATAAAATCAAATTATCGTTACATTCTAAAACACTAAATATATCGATAAGCTTTCAAAAAAGTAACCATTTGTTTGCTTAGGCAAATCTGAACTGATTAACAATTTAGCTTACTGTTCTAATTTTATAAACCTAAACGAAAATCAAACTATATATGCAACTAATAAAATTAATCCAATTTTAGCTCAACTAGAACAAAAACAAGTGTGGTTTAGTTCATATGAACTACTGCAACCCAATATATCCAAAAATGATTGACCAAACTAATATGAATCTTATATCAATAATCAAATGTTTAATTAAAATAGTAACATAGAATTATATAAATAATCTTATATTTACTTTTCACGCATATGAATTATAAAACATTTTAGTTTTGGGGTTGACTCGAATTTCTAGGTTGTTTTTGAAAGAATCTCTATAAAATATGTACAATAAAATATAAATCTATTTTTGATGTGAATTGATAAACTAAGAGTTAGAGATATATTAAATTTTGAAGAAATAAATAATATAATGTTTGTTTACGTTTATTATAGAATTTATATGTAATAATTATTAACTTATGATTTTAATTGAATCATATATTTATTATAATTTTTTTAAAAATTATTATCTTATCTAACTAGGTGTTATATTATACTGGCAAAATGTAAGAAAAAAAAATAATAATGCATAATGCCAATTTACAAAAAAAAAATATTTTATAAAAGTTGTTGTCATAAACAAATTAATTTAGCAATTAATAATTTAAGAGGGGGATCTGAACATATTAAAAAAAAAAATTAAACACAAGACTTCATCAACAGATCTTTAAACCACAAGAAGCTATACGCTCACTCATTGATAAGCAGATACGTAACCGTCTCTAGAGTTTCCGACATGCAAATTCCAGGGCGTCTTCGACGATGACACAACTTTGGTTTCTCCGATCATGACCGCTTGCAGAGGAACAAAGTAGAGAGTCATCTTGATGCTTCTTTTGTCTTTCCACCGTTTCAATTCCTATTTTGGGCCTTGCCAAATCAACTGGGCTATTAGTTCCGCTCATATGTGTTTCCTTAAGGGTTTTAATACTGGGTCAAGTCTATAACTGACTTAAACCTTAGGGGCCAGTTTACAATAAAAATATATATATTGTTTGATTTTAATTATATGTGGCTACATCATGCCATCACATAATAAACTCTCTTTTGTTTTGTGTTTTGTTTTTTCCCCAACTGTATTTATAAAGCACGAGAATATTATGTAGGAGTTCTTAAAGCTAGTTCGGTCTTTTACGCTACGCGTTTCCTCTCGGCACCAAATGACCATGGCACATGTAAGTGGTTTCTAAAAATATTTAGACAGACCACAAGGATTTGTAGCCTTTGGACCTTTTTGTCCCCGTATTAAAGAAAGAATCAGATGTCTATTTCTTACGAGTTTTGATTTAGACATTTAAACATCTCAATCTTTTAGCTGTCTTGCAATTCAATTTGTCCTAAATCACAGCCTTTTCTACCAAATAAGCATATGGCAAAATAATAGAATAAAATGTCTTGCACCGCACGTAACAAAGTTACATAGAATGTTCACTGCCACAAGCTGTGACGAGAACTGTTTGTGCAACTTGTGAATAAGGGCAAAAAGAAATTTTCAGATATTGGCTGTTCGTTTAATTAATTTTCGTTTAATCATTTTTATATATAAACGGAAGAAGTAGAAGTCAATTATAAAGAACTTTTTAACACGTCGTGAACCCTAGATTTTTATAAATAACATAAAACTTAAGCTTTTTCTAGCATTTTATACAACAACAAAAAAAAACATAAAATCCACCTTTATGCCTTTAAAAATATGAAAAATAATGGGAACATAGTAACATGCTTATTTACTTTTTTCTTTCTTTTTTTAATTAAGTTGGATCTGACTTTTAACATTCTTTGGCATCACCCATATGCATATGCTTCACCTAAAGTTGTAGACTTCTAGCTGTTGTTTCCATATCAATTTCCAGTCCAATCTATGCTCTCCTATCTCCATCATATATTTTTATAATACTCTCACAAGTATAAATATTCCCTAAAAGATCCGACTCGTTTTATACCATCTTTAGTAAATTATAAACTTTATAGTAAGTGCTTATTATATTAACCTTAATTAATGTCATAAATTCCATTTTACATTTTGTTGGCGAATTTCTTAATTTTTTTCTAATTAAATTTTCACTTGAAATAGACATTCTCCCCATATATTAAAACCAAAAAAAGAATAAGATAAGATTCATTAAACCAAATAAAAATGTGTGATTGGAGTTCATCAATAGACCAACCGCCCTATTATTATCCAAAATTTGAGCCATGATAGGTGGCAAATGGCAATAAGTCTTTGGCTTTCTATAGCTTTACAATGAAACACAGCCTGTTAAACTCAACAAATGATTGAGACGTTTACCTTTTTAAGTCGTATCCGTTTATCGCGGCAGAACTTGTTTTCTTCCAAAACAACAACAATAATTTCGCCAACATCGGTGTGGAGTGAGCCATGGATCCCCGATACGGTGGCCCGACCACCTAGACCAGCGGAACATATTGTTTACAGATTACCCCAACTCCTTGTTCACTCCTTTATTAGGGATGATACCAAGGAGTGGGATATACAGCTTTTACGGGAATTCTTTCATCCAGAGGATATTCCCTTTATCCTTGGCCTGAAACCTTCTCGGTCTTTAGCTCCAGATGGATATGTGTGGAACCATACGAAGTCAGGAGTATACTCGGTTAAGACAGGTTATGAAGTACTATGCTCGAACAACCTAGGCTTGATGGATGACCGGGTTCTTGAACCAAGCATCACGAGGCTCCAAAAACATATATGGAAGATAAAGGCCCCGAGCAAGATGAAACACTTTCTATGGCAGGCTATCTCGGGCTGCGTAGCTACGGCAGAAAGTCTCACCTATAGACACCTGGGCAACGATAGGAGCTGTCCTAGATGTGCTGACCCAGTGGAGTCGATCAACCATCTCCTCTTTGAATGCCCCCCAGCGCTACAAGTCTGGGCATTATCGGACTATCCGTCCATTCCGGGTGACTTCCCGAGTACTTCGATATACCAAAACATGAATTTTCTGTTTTGGGAGAGAAAAGAAGTGGCCCCAATGAGGCCACAATTCGATACCTTCCCATGGATCTGTTGGTACATATGGAAGGCGAGAAACGACAAGCTCTTTAATGGGAAGGTCGTTTCACCTATGGACACTCTTCAACATGCGACTCTAGAAGCAGAAGGTTGGAGGAAAGCAAATGAGAGAGAAGAAACAGAGGAGGATCATGATGAATCTGCCATCACGGGAGTGGAGTCAGCGATCCAGTTCACCACGATACCCCAAATCCCTACCTGCCAAATCGATGCGTCATGGACCGATAATGGCATGGTAAGTGGATTAGGGTGGAGTCTGAAGGACCAGACGGGCTCAGAGATTTTTGGACTGCGGGCATGCATCAGGAGCCTATCAGCGTTACATGCGGAAATGGAGGGGCTACTCTGGGCAACTTCATGTCTGAGAGATAGGAGGATCACCTCGATACATATTGAGACGGACTGCTCGGATCTGGTGGACATGATCATAAACCCGATGGAGTGGCCTATTTTCTCGACTGAGATAGAGATCTACCGGAAGCTCCAAGAGGATTTCATGGATGTGAGACTTACTCATATTCCTCGAAACCGGAACGTTCGAGCTGATACGCTAGCAAAGGAAGCAAGGAACATAGGTCATATCTTCTCCCATATAGATCAGACCCGTTCAGATGGAGACACTCTACGGAGGGTCGCCCGACTGACCACCAATTGATCTACAGAGATGGGCGGATGACAAAAAAAAAAAAATTTCGCCAACATCTACTATGCCAAGATTCTAAGTCATGGCTTATGTAATACACTTCAAGTTAGTATACTACTACTACTACTACTACTACTACTACAAGTTTCCATTTTCTTCCACAAAACCAAGCTACGTGATACAATTTCCCTTAAAAAGAATGAACAAACGCAAATGCTCAAGTGGTCAGTCGCAAATACAACATATATGCTTACAATATATAAATATAATCATCACTTCATAAAAAGACAAAAATCCCAAATGGAAGATCTTAAGTATCACCGATTTGAATACACACACAGAGTTTGGTGTCACCGACCATCAGCCGAATCAAACGTGTTAGGGAAACCAGAAGGTTTTGGAGGAATACTAGACTGTGTCTGAGAGTAAGAGAAGTCTCCATGGAACATTGACGTCGATGTTCCTTCGTTTTGCTGCCATCTCTGTAGAGCTTGAGGTAAACTCATGTTGTTCACATCGATCCCAAAACTCTCTTCTTCTTCTTGGCACGAGGGTTTCCACTTCTCTACTAGGGGGCCTAGCACGTTAACCGCGTGGCCCATGTCTGGTCTCTGTTGAGGCTCACGTGCTGTGCAGTGTCCTGCTAGCTCAGCAACCCTGTGAATGCTCTCCATTGTTTCCTCGTCTGCCTCTAAGGTTTGGTCGATCGCCTTTGGGATGTTTTCTTTATTGATTAGGATTCTTCTGAACCATGTGACTAGGTGAGATCTCTCGTCCGGTAATGAATCATCTAATGCTTTTCTTCCGGTTATCATTTCCATAAGAACCACTCCAAATGCATACACATCCACTTTCGTCGTTACTCTTCCAGTAGCTGCAACCATATTATAACACACATATCTCAGATAAACGCATAGTAATATAACAAACTAGGCACATTGTGAAACTAACATGATTTAGACTAAGGTAGAATCAACTTACCGGCGTATTCAGGTGCTAGATAACCAAAAGTGCCTGCTAATCTCGTCTCAACAGAGTATTTCCCATCAGGTGCGTTCTTAACCAATCCAAAATCAGCAACCTTTGCCCTCATGTCATCACCAAGAAGGATGTTAGAGGGCTTTAAATCTCTGTGGATGAAGCTCTGCTGAGCCAAGCTATGGAGATATTCCACGCCTCGTGCCACGTCTAGAGCTATACTCACTCTCTGTTTCCACGTCAGAGGAGGGTAACCGAGCTCACCGTACTCAAACAAATGCTGTCCAAGATTCCCCTGCGGCATGTACTCATATACAAGCAATCTCTCGTTCCCGTTCACACAGTAACCCAACAGAGCAACCAAATGTCTATGCCTGACCTTAGTGAGCACAGCTATCTCGGCTTGAAACTCGTTCATCCCTTTATTACCCATCGCTGAACACTCCATCCTCTTGACCGCAGTCTTGGTCCCATCGTGTAACTCCCCAGCATACACAACACCAAAACCGCCTCTTCCCAAGATGTTAGCCTCGCTGAAGTTATTAGTAACTTGACGAAGAACCTCCATCGGAATGGTGACACTCCCACCTTCAAGAAGGAAACGCTCGCTATTATCACCACTACTAGGACTGTTCAAGGCATTGAAGTTATTAGCTCCATGCCCATTCCCATATCCACCACCACCACCGTTACCGTTACCACTAGAAGCAGCATCACTAACCAAAACCTTCCCTGCATTCTCAGGATCCGTCGTCCTTCTGAACTTCCCATACTTCTTCTTCATCACAAATTTATAAACCACAAACCCTAAAATAGCAAGAAAAACAAGAACCGCAACGATCACACCAACGATCACTGGAGCCTTACTCCCACCACCACCACCACTCCCACCAGAAGACCCACCACTACCACCACCGCTTTTAGCACCATTCCCCGGACTAGAAGAATATCCAGCATTGGTTCCCAGCAAAACATTACCCGGTTTGTAAGTAAACTTAACCGGAGCCGGAAACTTCGGTATTTCCCCTGTGAGATTGTTGCTTGAGACGTCAATGAGCTGAAGAGTAGGCATAGAGGTCAACACAGTCGGTATAACACCGGTTAAGTTGTTGTCGTTAAGGTAAAGACTCTTGAGAGAAGTAAGATTCGCAATCTCCGGTGATATAAACCCTTGGAATCCATGTTTAGCAAGATTCAACGTGACAACACGCTTAGCTGAATCGCACGTCACATAAGCCCAACTGCCACAAGCATCGTTCCCTTGCCAAGACTCAGCCAACATGGAGGGATAACCCAAACCTCCGGCCACGGCCAAAAGCGTCGTCACCTGAGAATCACAGGGATCTCCGGGTTTGGTAGTGCAGAAGAGGTTGTGATCAGCGGTTACTTTCTCAACCGCGGGCGGGAACGAAGGGAGAGGGCCTTGGAACTTGTTGTTGTCTAACGAAATGTTCTTGAGGCTTCCGAGTGGTAAGAGCTGCGGGGAGACGGTTCCGGTTAACTGGTTATCTCTGAGCTGGAGATCGAATAGGTTCTCGCTCTTGGATAGATCTGGAATCGGACCGGTGAACTGATTCTTATGAAGCCAGGCTTGTGATAAAGACGTCATACCGGAAAGCACTTGAATCGAACCGGATAAACCGGAGAGCTGGTTATTGATCCAGAGATTCTGAACCGTGGATTTGGCTAAGGAGGGAGGTAACGGCCCGGTTACGTTATTGTAGGAGAGGCGGAGGTTCTGGAGAGAGGCGAAGGACTCGAAGATGTCAGGCAAGACGCCGGAGATGGTGGTGTTGTCGAGGTAGACGGTGGTGAGGGAAGTCGAATCGGATAGCTCCGAAGGGAAGGTCCAAGGGGAGAGGTTAGCGTTGTCGCTCATGCTCAAGATCTGGAGGCTGGTGAGTCCGGCGAAGGCTCCGGGGGAGACGGAGTCGAAGAGGTTGGAGTCGAGGTAGATCGATTGGAGAGAGGCGAGTTTCGCGAAGGAAGGGATCTTGCCGGAGAGCTTGTTGCGCTGGAGTGTGATGGTTTTGAGCTCGGAGAGGGTTGAGATCTCCGGGGGTAAGGCTCCGGAGAGGGATTTGTCCTCGAGGGTGATGGAGTTGACGCGGTCGGAGGAGCATCTGACGCCGGACCACTTGCAGTAGCCGGCGGAGGAGGTGGTTGACCAGTCTGACGGCGGGGGAGTGAAGGATTTCGCTAGAGCGAGCATTGCTGCTCCGTCGTCTGCGGTGGTTGAGGTGAGGAGAGAGATGGTGAAGAGGAGGAAGAGGAGGAGGGGGAGGTGAGGCGTGGGAGCCTCCATGGTTGGAGATACACGCGCGGCGCGTGGAGAGGAGGAGGGAGGAGGAAGGTAGGGTTTCGTAGAGAGGTTTGGAGAGAGAGAGGATGAATGGAAGCAAGCGCAGAGTGAGGTGTCATAAGCTGTTCAACAGATCACTTCTATTATAAACGTAACCCATTTTCATTCCGTTCTGTCCCGTTCCGTCACCTTCTCCTTTTTAAAATATTATTGTTTGTATATAATATGGTAGTTCTCTCGAAATGGAAAAAGAAAACAGAAAATACGTGTTTTAGTGTCTATTACCAGTAGTCAAAAACTGTATGGACTTGTATTCTGTATATAGATAACTTATACGCTTTAATAATTAGAGTAACAATATTCCGTTTTTAATATAATTAAAAACAAAAGTAAACTGATTGAGATTATTATTGCGCCGGGTGGTTGTAATAATGGAGATAACATAATTTTGTGTTTGGTCGGTAATTAACAAATTTGGAATACAATGTAACAAGGATATGATTAATCAGGTTCAACCTATTGGTGGTCGAGGACCACGAATCCGCGAACCTTTGGGCTATGTAGAAAGTGTTGATTCGATCTATTATCAGTTTTGGTTCTATCCAAGTATCTGATATTTGTAATTCTACGCATCTAAGAAAATATACAATATTTGTTCAAAACGGAATAAATCACAAATTGTGAAAAAAAAACAAAGAAAACTAATTAAAATATGTTAAAAAAACTAATTTGTAGTTTCAAGTTTGTTATGCAATGTTTGTTTTGCGGATTAATCTTATACTATTTCAATAAGGTTGTCACGTAATCATAAGCTTCATTTTTTTTTCTTACAATATAATCTGTAGACCGAGAAATGCACTTACCAGTTACCACATCGCAAGGTCGCCAGGAACCCACTATAACCTATCCTTAAATAATTAGGTGATGACACATATTTATCAATAAACTATATATCTTGGGGAAAAAAACCTTATTTTTTTTTCTTTATAATTATTTTACAAAGGTGAATAAAAAATGAAAACGGTTTCTGAACTATGAGAACTCATGAACATATATGAGAGACAGATCCACATAGATAGAATTTGCTCACAATGTAATTATTTGTGGCAGGAGGTTATACAACAGAATATAAAGTAAAAAAATTTAGGCATCATGTGGTTATAATAAAGAATATCAAATGTGAACAATACTAGCAAGGATGAGCTGTGTTAATATGTTTTACTTAAAACATCAATGAGCTGTGACTAAATCATTCTTACGAATCTTGGCGGCGTTGCTGGATTTTGGGAGAAAATAATTGTCCTAAATTCATGTCTATCTATAATCCTGTGGCGTACTGCATTGTCATGTGTATAATGATCTACGCACAGAACTGTTTACGCAGTGGCTTTGTATATACATGAATGTATAATATAATTAAAATGCATTATCAGCTTTTATATGTGGACGTTAGAAAATTAGTAAGAATAGTCAGCATTGCATGTGGCAGTCTGTTCACGTGTCTGTCCGGCAAGAACTTTTTCTCTTTTCTGAGTGCCCCAACCCCAGATTTGTAATTGTTTGTAGGCAGTGTAGTATCGCGTTATTAATGACCCATATATATTGGTCTACTACGCTGCATTTTATAAAAATACTAATACACTAGGTGATAATCCGTGCCCTGCGCGGAATGAGATTATTTAAGAGACGATCATATTTTATGAAAAGAAAGAATGAATTTTAAATCCATAAAAAAATTAAAAATCACAGGAATATTTTTATTTATTTGTAAACTTGTGGTTTCGTTTGATTGTTTATTGCGATCATATAACATATAATTGAATGAATAAGTATAAACAAAAACTAATAAAAGAAATTATGATGTAAAAATAATATAAGTCCAAATTTATTTTCATTTAAAATAATAAATATAAGTTAAAACGAAACAAATGAAATTGAAAAATAAAACCATAAATAAAAAATATAAGAAATTATCAGGCTGATCAGCAAGTTCTAAAAAAAATCGGTGAATAGTGTCCTGAATAGTGCTGTGAATAGTTTCACCAGTTGAAGAGATTTTAAAAGGTGATAATCTGCACTCCACGCGGAGTGAAAAGATTAAAATAGATTATTAATTTGAAGTAATATATATTATAAAAGTCCAATGCATAGAAAAAATGGAAAATATTGTAAAATTAAAGTTGCGATTAAATTTCACGTTTAACTAACAAATTAGGCATGTTTAAAAAAAAATTGTTGATGTATTAGTTTATTTGTCATATATACGGTGCAGGAGAATCAAAAAGAGCCATAAAAATAAACAAAATCTAATATAAAATAAAGTATGAATTTAAAATAAAATAAAACATAAGTAATAAACGAAGAAAACCCTCGAGTAGCATAATATAATAAAAACAATTTAAATTGAAAAAAACATCTGCGGTGAATAATGTCTTCAAAACCCTTCATTTGCAACCCTATTAAGATTATTCACATAGTTACAATCTTAAGACATAATAAAATCTTTTGTAGTGGTTTAGTAGTTTTGAGAAGGAAACAATTGTGATTTCAATATGCTATAAATTTTTCTATTTATATATGCAATGCTCCCAAGTTTTGAGTAATCTCCACGCATATAAATTTGCAGTTATATGTCGAATTCTTAATTGAAATCCAACTTCCTAATTTGGTTACCAACGCAATCTCAGAATTACCAGTAATTGAAATTCTTTGTCATATTTTTGGTGATTGACAATAAAATAGGAAATACCCACATCATGCAGATTTTATTCAAGTTAAAGCGATCAGTCCTAATGAGATCGAGATTGACTCCTCAAATTGAAAATCAGCTATAAATGGGTGATTGACAGAAGAATTGATGTAAATTATATATATTAATCAATTTCGAAGCCATTTTTGTAAGTTATTTATTATTTTTCCTATCTTGAGTTATAAATATGGATTTGAAGATTGTGTGTATACATTATATAATTTACACATGTATACATTTAAAATAAAAGTCTAACTTCCCATCCGCTTGATATTATTCGAAGTTTTTCGTAGGTGAAATCTTATAGTGATGGCAATGTTGGTGTATCTTATAAAGAATCAAATGTTGTATTAATATATATATTGTGACAACCGTAGAAACATATTTTACATTGATATTATGAAAACCGTGCAAACAACATATAGTACTATATACATAAGAGATGGAGTGAGGAATATAAACTTGAAGTAACTAAGGTAATTTCTGAAACATTTAATGCACACACACGTAGAAACACAGATGCACAAACGATTATATACATTATGTTAGGTTATATAAGACTAATGACCAATGGCAAATGTTGTAATTAGGTTAGTTAACTAATAGCTTTTATATATAAGTGGTGATAGTGATTGTGGAGTTGCCATGTGTAAATGGCACTCATGTAAATCACACATCAACCAAAGGTTATTTATTAAAAATGCTCCTAAAATAGTATATAGAGGATTTTAATCTATTTACAAGGGCTGGCCCATGAGCTTGCGTTAATGGACCATGCTCCCGATTTCAGCCCAGCAACCTGACCTGATTTTACTATTTCTTGGCAGTTCAGGATCGAGACAATCCTACCGTTACTTTTTAGAATTTCTTTTTGTCCACACCATTACTTTTTAGAATTGTTTACGAATTATGCCATTCCCTTATTTACAACTTATTAAAAATTAAATTTAAGTCATTAAAGGATCTTTTGCTGGAATGTAACATTTTTGGAAAAGATGACATATTATCTTTTTCTTTTAACTCTGGATAATTATGCTATTATAAACTATGAGAACGTTAGAGACGATTTTACAGCCGACAATTCTACCCGTCACTGACTGCATCACCTCACCTGAACCATCCTATCGTATCCATGCCTGACGGTATTCCTTGCGCTATGCTGCAGAACCTCTTGTAAGCCTTCTCTCCCTTAATTCGCATAATTCTGTCTTCACGGGGATTCGAAACCCAGACCTCCTGGTGTAGAAGCATTAATGAACCCTTAGTCAAACCACTGGACCAATGGGGCTTCCACAAGATGACATATTATCTATTTCGATGCAAAATTTATGTCTAATCAGATGAAACTCGAACTTTTTAATAGTTTTATTTACATCTAGTATATTTTTGAACGTGGAGTGATATTTCAGAATCTTTAAAACGTCCACTTTTTTATTCACAGATTTGACGTTTTTCATTTATTTCTTTAAATAAAATGACTCTCCGATATTTATCACTCGCGTTAGTCTGTAAGATGCGTGTTCTAGTAGAGAAAATCTTTAAAGGTGATAGTTTCTAACAGTCTTAGTTTGTACATTGTGGTGGATTCTTTGTCAGCATCTTTTGTAGCAGTTTTGTCAGTCTCAAAAGGTGCATGATAAAGTCGCTAACATAATTGATTACCGTATCGAGGAGGGGCTTGAATATACGTAATATTGCTTGTTGGAAAAGAGATGGCGCAGTTTTGAGGCCAAAAGATAAGACATTGCATTGAAGATGTCGATTCGGTAGACAGAAAACAGTTTTGTACCTTTCTTCAGGATGAACACCAAATTGCCAAGCTCCGAACTTGTGATCAAATTTTGAAAATATTGTTGCTCCTTGAAAGTGTTAAAGAAGCGTCTTTTTGTTTGGTAGTGGAAATTTGATGTCTTGCAGGTACTTATTTAGCGGCTTGTGTAGTCAATGGCTAGTTTGAGTTTTCATCTTCTTTGTTCAGCACGATTGTTGACGTAAAACACTTTACATGTCATGGAGAGTTAGTAGTTGAAACTATTCATTTTCCTACTAACGGATCGCATTCGTCATTTTCTTGTATTAGCAAAGTAGGTTGCATTCCTGCATAGCTTGCCTTTGTTGGAGTGGTGTTAAAATTTTCTTTGAATGGTAATGAGACGAAGATTATCACCGACAAATGTAGAGTTTGTATTTCGTAGTTTTGCGGCATTTTTGCTTTCTGATTCTATTATTTTGGTATATGAAAAGTTTTGGAATCCAAAAGTCTTTTCTGAAGCAATGCTACCTTTTCTAGTTCTATGGAAAATTCAGTTGTAGTTCCGGGTCCTGAATCATGGATATAGTACTTTTGTATCCAAAATATTTTTAGATCCCATTCTATTTCAAATTTTGGTTAGTTAGGTCAAAAAGTTAAAAAAGTTGGGATTTGTTTTTAGTTAATTCTTTTGGTTTCAAAATAAAAATCAATTGAGATAAATTTTAGTATCATGGATAAAAAATATATTATAGTAATTTAATTTTTGGATATTTCGAATATATAAATTATATTATAGATATCCTGGTACCTGTTTTGTTTTCGGTTCAATTTTGGTTCGATTTTGACTTTTTGATTCTAGAAATATAAAATTCACTAGTATAATTTACATGATTCAAATCTCATTTTTGGTTCAGTTCGTTTGTTTCTTCCATTCCGTATAAATGTGCTGAGCTTACTTTCAGTTTATATAAAAAGAAAACCTGATGACATTTTTCTCACGCTGAATAAAAATTGGGGTTTTAAAATTTCCTTTTGGTTTTAAAATAAAAATCAATTCAGATAACTTTTAGTATTTTGGATAAAAATATTATAATAATTTGATTTTTGGGTATTTCAAATATATAAATTATATTATACATATTCGGGTACCTATTTTATTTTTGGTTCAGTTTTGATTCGGTTTCGACTTTCTAATTCTAAAAATATAAGATCCACTAATATAATTGACATGATTTAAATCTTTTTTTTTTGGTTATTTTGGTTCTTCGATTCCGGATAAATGTGCCGAGTTTACTCTCAGTTTATATAAAAATAAACCTCGATGACATATTTTTCTCACGCTGAATAAAAAATAACTTCATAAACTCGAACCCTTTACCTACTCCCAAAATCTTCACCAACCAAAACATTTTCACAGTCGCAATCGAAGAGAACGTTTCACTCCACAAGACGCCGAAACCAAACGATAAGAGAGAGATATGATGTGCGTTAGAGCTCGGCCGCTATTTTCTTCACCGTTATCTCTCGCGTTCTCACCAACCAAACACTCCCCCCCTACCCTCCTCCGTCTCCCTCTCTCCTCCTCCTCCTCACGACGCTCTCTCTCCGCCGTCGCAATGTCTTCCTCCTCCTCCACTCCCCCTCCCGAGCTCATCGAGCACATCGTCCTCTTCAAAGTCAAACCCGAAACCGACTCCTCCAAGATCGCCTCCATGATGAACGGCCTCAACGCCCTCGCCTCCCTCACCCAAGTGATCCACATCTCCGCCGCGCCTCTCCACCGCGTCAGATCCTCCCCCACCGCCTTCACCCACGTCCTCCACAGCCGGTACGGTTCCAAGGATGATCTCAGCGCCTACGCCGCGCATCCCGACCACGTCCGCGTCGTCAAGGAGTCCGTGCTGCCGATCTGCGAGGAGGTCATGGCCGTCGACTGGGTCGCGGATCGTGTCCCCGGAACCCTAGCTCCGCCTCCCGGCTCCGCCGCGAAGCTCACTTTCCTCAAGCTGAAGGAGGATGATGGTGGTGCCAAGTCGGAGATTGTGGGTGTGATCAAGGGGCTTAGCGAGAAGGTTCCGGGGATTGGTCAGATCACTGTCGGAGAGAACTTTTCTCCGGCGAGAGCGAGAGGCTTCTCGGTTGCGTCGATTGCGTTTTTTAAGGATGTGGGTGAGTTGGAGGCGGTGGATGGGCAGACGGAGTTGGTGAATGTGGAGAAGGACAAGGTTCGTGAGTTTGTTGATTCCACCATTGTCGTTGAGTTCGTGGTGCCTTCTGGTTTGGTTTCTGGGTTGTAGAATGTTTAGGGCATGTGTGTGTTTTGTGTAAACCATGAACAAATAAGAGGTAATAAGAGTTTCTGATTCTGTTTCGTACGATCGAGATATTGAGTTCGGTTTCTTTGTTATAAATTTGAAGTTCCCCCAGTTTTATAGTCTTTTGTCTTATGTTGTCTGTGTTTATATGCAAAGTCGACTCTGATCTTAAGAACTGTACTTATCTTATTAGTTAGGTGTTAAGAACTGCAGTTAATATACAATCAGTCCTGTATGTTGTTGAAGCCATTATCTTGTGCTTACTTAAGTAAACGATTGTGTCAGAACGACCTAAGTAATACAAGAGTTACTGAATTTTCTGATCTGTCCGGTAATAATGTATAGTCCAGATCATTGCATCTCCCACTTTTGCTTTAAGTTTCAATGCTAAGAGCTTTGTACATGTCCAGAAGAAGAGGATTTCAGGCTATGTTGTTTCCAGTTTCCGATTCAGTTCTTACAAAAAAGATTATAAGATCATATCTATAAGACTATAATAGAGTGTTTATCTATAATAGGGTGTTTCAACACCAGCTTTTGTGTGAAGTAGGGCATCGACTTTTGTGTGAAGTAGGGCATCGACGATAATACGTTTTCTAAGTCAGATACTGACGAACATAACAGCAACATGTCGAAGAAAAATATACATCAGAAGTCTATAAGGCTTTATTACTAAACTGTTGACATACATGAAATCATAAAGCATATGTGATCGAAAGTAACAAAATGGAGAGAAGCAAAGCTGGTTTAGGGTTTTTACGATGCTCCAAGAATATCTACTCCTTGGTTTCTTCTTCTGTTGAAACCTCGAAACCAGGCGGTATAAACACAATGTCGTCCCAGTTTGATGTCGCGCTTTCCTGCAATATCAAATCCAAAACTAGTTATTCTTACAGAACCAACAATCTTGTTGTGATGTGTATTTTCTTTCTCTCTTTTACCTTCATCCCTTTGACAATTTCTTCAAAAACTGCAACCTTTTGGAAAATATACAAAAAACATGCATTTCAATATGAGGTTCGAAAATTATGGATTTGACAAGAAATAGGAAATGACGAAAAACCTGAATATCTCCCGGTTTCAGAGCAGGGTTGAGCCGGTTCTGTTGGCGGGAAGCTCGTGTCAGAGATTTTTCCAAGTCCTCCTGTAAGAAACAGAACACAGCTTAAAGGTTTTCGGATCAAAAGTGATGATTACACAAGAAGGTGATTGTGACCTTTCTGAAGAAAACAGGGCGATAGCTCTTGTTATCACTTCGCAGAAGCAAGCTCTTCGACTGAAGCAAAAGAAGTCAGGCTGTTAATAAATAGTATAGACACAATGGATCGAGTAGCAAAAAGAAAAAAACTCTTTTGCGCATAACCTGGAAAACTGGAACACCGTTGAAGTCGTCATCAGCGAAACCAGCTGTTTTCCTTTCCTGTATACACACATAAAAGAGAGAGAGATACATTTAGAAACTAAGCGCAACTTCTACAAAGAAGTTCATATCCATAAGACCCATGTGTAAAAATGTATAAAAACTGAATGCTAGTAGCGTAGTTCTGAAGAAAACAAACTATAAATGATATGATTAAAGGAAAAAATGCTTGTTTTATCAGAAACCTCAGCACAGTATCTAAGGCCAAATACACAATGCATAATCTCTTGACACATTTTTTGTAACAATATTATTAACACCAAAATGGAATCCTAAGAGTCATGACGTTGCGTTGCATCTCCATGGTCTAGGCTTTAAGTTTTACAATTCTACGTTGACAAGTGGTGAAGCATCTAATTTAATTTAATGGAAAATCAACATACCTTGAGAGCATTTTTAACTTGAGTAGACTCAGGAATCAACCTAAACGCCACACCATTAACTTTTAACTGGAAAACCTGCAACAACAACAAACAAAAAAAAAAAAATCAGAACAGCAAGAATCAAAGACACACCACACAACACTCACTAAGTATATGACAAACAAACTCCCTTTTCACACCTTACTAAGAGCAAGAGCAACAACTTTGGAACCTTCTTTCTTCATCCGAGGGTCCATAATCTTCATCTGGTTAAGCAACGCCTCCGCGTCTTCCTCCTTACAGAACAACAAACCCAGAGACTTCCCCGTGGAAGTCCCCGACACCAACACAAACTCCTCATTCGAATTGCTCAGCGCGTAAACCGGAACACCCGCCAACCTCTCTTCCATATCGTCATCCGACAGTCCCGGACCACTGCTTCGTCGAACCGGAGCCGCCACCGCAGCGGCGACATGGGTCTTCTTCCCGCCGTCGTCGGAGATTCTCGCCCAGAGGGGTTGTGGTGTGTTGTTGTTGTTGGAAACGGAAGTGAAGCGAGAGATTCCGGAATCGAGAGCTTGCTTGGCTTGGGATCGCAAGGAATCGAGAGCAGAGAAGATGTTGTTGGGAGAAGAGTTGGGGTTGAAGAGAGGGTTTAGGGTTTTGGAAACGTTGTTGAGTAAATCGGAGCATTGGGTTTGTATGTTGGAGAAGGATTGTTGCAAAGTCGGGTGCTTTCGGTGTTGGGATGATGAGGGAACTTTTGAATCCATCTTTCTTTCTGGGGGAAAATGCTTTGCGAGTGAGAAGAGAACACACAGTTAGTGTGAGGGTTTTTGTTAAGACAGAGGATGACGAAGCGATTGTGATCCTCTGTGGGTAGACATATGTTTTGATAATAACGCCAACCATTTGGACTCGGCCACGTGTATGTACTTTTTTCTTTTAACTCTTCGTGTGAATTCATAAGTGACAAGCTTTTATCCAAATCCTATACTTATATCATGCCTTCATGAAAACGTAGGCTCTTAAACACATGCGGGATGTCCATTTTAAACGCACAGCTCAGGATGATCAATTGGAAGTATTTGTTCAGTGGCTTGAGTGAGTTACTGTTTCATGAATGTTCTTGGGTCTTGAATTGAAAATTTGCACGTCAGTTTCCAGAAGTTCAGTTTAATGCAAGATTCGCCTTATTGGGAGAAGTATTGATACAATACAAAGGATTTATTTTTGGAAGAAACATAGCAAGCAATGTATAGCAGGGGATGTTTTAGTTGGAGTCAATAATGGTTGACTAAAGAGATGCGCAAAGACTAAGTTTTCAAAAGGCTAAGTTTAGCTCAGATTAAGCTTTGCTGGATATCCTTCGCTAAGCTCGAACAATGTGGATGCAATTGAGAACGTCTTTTGGAGCTAGAAACCATACTTGGAGAGCTATTTGCAAGAAGATGGGTATAGTAGAAAAAAGGGTATAGTAGACATCATTGCAAAACAAAATTTACTATTTGTAATTTTGTATCTTGGTAATCTCCTCGTGTAACACCTGCTTATTACAAGAGATCATGGCTAGGAATATCTCTAGTCTATTAGACTGTTCTATTTTTGACAAAGCAGTTCCACTCCTGGATTTGCAATTAAATACATACACGTCAATATTTATTACTGGCTGATTGCTAACTGTGTTAGTTTAGATACATTGTCTTATGTATAACCATCAAAGATGCAAGAACGTTCTGGTTTCATTGTTTAAATTTCATCTTGATCAAACCTTTCGTCATAATTATTTCTGTGTTGCAAAATAGAAACCATGAAAATCAATCGCAATGATTTGAGGTAAGAGTGGTTTCAGAAGACCTACAACTTTGTCTCAATTGCGAGTTATGTGTTTCTTAGAGATTCCCATAGAGCATAACTATTGTTTTGCTATGTCGTGACAATTCCCATTCTAGACCTCTCTACTTCTTTATGCAAATACCACCTTCTGAAGAGAAAGTCTGTTCTTCTTATCTGTGCTGGAAAACGAGTAATCAAAGCTATTTCTTTCATGCATGTGTGGCCATAGACAAATGGTTCCTTACTTGATTTAAGTAAAATATTGTTCATGTGCAAGAGACACCACTTGATAAAGTCTTTAGATCAATTTAAGAAAGCCCTTCAGCAAATGCTAGAATGGGTCCTCGTGAGAAAGAAATTTGCTTTTTGGCCTTTGAGTAATTTCAATGGTATTATATTTTTATTCTAAAATAAAGTTAAAGTAAATATACTCTAACATTATTCTATTTTTCACTCTATGATATAATAAAAATAAATTACTCCATAAATAGAAGAAATTTTTTTTTTCATCACTCTATTTTCTTCTAAAATAAAATACTATTGAAGTAAAAATCAATTCTACTTTAAAATTATTCTATTTAAAAATAAAAAATAGAGAGTTAGATTTTATTCCATGAATATCTTTTAGAGCGAAAAATATAGTGATGAACAAAAAAAATCTATATATAAAATAAATCCATTTTTTTACTTTATTATATAATGAAAATAGTGTACTTATGAATACTTTTACTTCAAACTCTATTTTATAGTGAAAATAGAGTATGATTAGAAATGATCTTAAACCATATACAATTATTTTTTTATTCAACACCCTTATTTTACATTTTAAATATTTCATATCATTTTTTTCTTTTTCCACCTAATCATTTAGTATCTATATATTTATATTAAAATTTATTTAAAAAAATCCAATATTCTATTTTATTATTTTGCCTCAAATTCTCCAATAGTTTTCTATAAGTGTATATATTAAAAATTAGTTCTATAAACAAAAGTTTATTAGAATATATATATATAATTTGTCTCCAAATGAAATCAACTAAGTATCTATTTCTGAAGCAAATGTTTTTATTGAAAAAAACAAATGTTTTTATTGAAAAAATGATTTGCTCTAAAATATGTGATATGTAAAAATTAGAATGTGAAAAATATACCATATCATCATTGTGGACCCGACTTTTTTCATTTTCAACTAATTAGAAAAAATATCAATAGAGAAAACTAATTCAACCAATAAGGGTGTTGTTCACATTATAAATCCATTTTACATACAACTTAGAAAAATAAAACATCAAATACACAACTAAGATAATAAAAAACAAAGAAGCCATCACCATCGTATTCAAGATCTAACCTTCGCGTCAATTATGGGCGAGTATATTTTAATTTTTAAATTTCATGTTAATTAAAATAGTCTGTTAACCAAGAATAACTAAGCATGATAATTAAAAATTTTGTTATCCTTTTGTTTGTATCTTCCCTTCCACAACTTTCCTTGTCTCTGCCATGCACATGCTCCTTCTCTTCTCCTCTCACTCCAATGATTACAGAGGACAGCCTAAGCAAGCTTAACAACTTTCCTTGTTCCTCCATTAAACATAATAAACCCACCTAAGATTCTTCACTTTTGAACTGTAAAACTCAACTCTCTTTATAATTTTTTCTTTAATTAAATTTCTTATCACTACTTTCCCTCTTTCTTTTTCTCTTTTGTCATTTTCTCTTTAACCTTCTTCTTCTTCTTCCATCTCAGTAACAAAAGTCACCGTCTTCTCTTTCCTCTCTCTCTCACACTTTGATTGATCAATCATTCTTCTTCATTTCTACTTCCTTCGCCTCTCTGCATTCTCATTTCCTTTCCGAGGCAAACAATACCCAGAATTCGTTAAGCTCTTTGCTTACATTTTCCTGGAAAATTCAAATCCTTTTTTCAGAGTACAAAAGTCTCAATTTTCCCGGAAAATCTCTCAGTTTTCCCGGAAAATCTCTCAGTTTCCCGGAAAATCTTTCCATGTCAAAAGCAGCTTTCTGTCTTTCTAACTGATTCAGAAGCTCATTAAGTCAATCTGAAGTCATCTTCTGAAACCTCACTCAATTGTGTGGAGAGATGGAGAAGCAAACGCTAAAGTACTTACCTCTGGGTCAGAGCGATCCCTTTGGCAATGACAATGGCAATGGCAACGAAGGAACCATCGGCGATCTCCTCGGCAGGTTCTGCAACCCTCAAGACATCTCACCACAATCCTTCTCCCCTGGGATCCGTTTCCCTCCTTATCCGGGTCAGTTCGGATCCGATCGCGACAGCAACAAGAGCTCCTCGCTGTTGGATCCAGATTCAGATCGGTTTCAGACACCGAAACCAAACTCCAGGAAGAGAAAATCTATCCCTGTTGTCCCTGTCGGAAACGGCAAGGAGTCTCCAGCTTCGTCTTCTCTTACCGCTTCTCATTCAAAGGTTATTTTTGGAATTTCACAATTTTTTTTATATTCTTTATGGATTCGTGAACAGAGTGTTTTAGGCTTAGTTTAGTGTGTTGTTGTTGTTGAGATGTTGCTTTTCGCGGATTTGTGATCAGATGTCAGGAGAGAATGCTGTATCGAAAGATGGGAAGAGAAGCAAGCATGATGAAGCTGGGAGCAGTAAGAAGGTAATAGACAAGTGTGATGATAGTAAGGACGATGCAAAGAAAGATTACATTCATGTTAGAGCCAGAAGGGGTCAAGCAACCGATAGCCATAGTCTCGCTGAAAGAGTAAGTACTAAACACACCCATCTGTTTTTTTTTTTTCTTTTTATTTATTTTTTGTTGATGTTTCAGTTCAAATTATACAATTTTGATTTTTCTCTCAGGCCAGAAGAGAAAAGATCAGCGAGAGGATGACAATGCTTCAGGATCTTGTTCCTGGTTGTAACCGGATCACAGGGAAAGCTGTCATGCTTGATGAGATTATAAACTATGTGCAGTCCTTGCAGAGACAAGTCGAGGTAGGAAGATCAAAGAATCTATGACAACGTTGTTTTTCGGAGTTTAAAATACTTGCAAAAGATCTGAAATTTTCGGTCTTTTTCTTCAGTTCTTGTCAATGAAACTGGCTACTGTAAATCCAAGGATGGAGTTTAATGCTAATGCTGCTTTATCCACAGAGGTAAGCTTGCAATGATACAATGTTGCTTCCTCTTATCGAAATGTTTATGTATCAATAACGTGTTACACATGTATTGTGTATAGATGATTCAACCGGGGGAGTCATTAACGCAGTCTCTTTACGCAATGGCTTGCTCAGAGCAAAGGCTTCTCAGACACATGCCTAGATACTCAGACACACAATTTCCCTCGAGTGATGGGTTTGTTCAAGCTGAGGTAGTTGTTAGTAGTTAATGTTAGATTCAGGAAGTTGTGTAGTAAACTCGACTTGCTCAATCATTTTGTGTGTTCTGATTGATTTTCAGACACCGGGGTTTTGGGAAAATGATCTGCAAAGCATTGTTCAGATGGGGTTTGGAGATATCCAGCAACAACATAGCAACAACAACAACTGTAAGAAAAAAGATTTAGAACCAGAGTCTCTACTGAGAAGCTTTAGGAACAGTCTCTCATGTTAATAATCTCTTTTATGTTACTAGGTTCCGAGCCAACACTACAGATGAAGCTTGAGCCATAAAAGCTAGGTGTTTGTTATTGTATCTCTCTGTACAGACGAAACCAAGAAGTGATGTGTACGGAGTGAAACATGTGGCAACTAACGTTTACTATCGTTTTTTCTTTGTTTGTGTCATCTGTTAATTTCTTCTCAACCCCAAAAAGAAACCAAAAAAATCTTCATATCATGTTAAAAATGCCAATAATCTTTTTATGGACAATCTCTCTATTACTTAAAGTTACTATGTATTATTATTATTATTACTCAACTTGTAAGAAATGTGAATAATTTTTTCTCAAAATTTAAATTTAGAGAACAATATATACTAACGATAAGACTCGCGCATGGTGAATTTATATGAAAATTATTTAAAAATATTGTATGAAAAAATAAAATATATATTCTTGATCGATTAATATTTTTGATCCTTAAAGAATTTTTCTTTTTTGTTAATTGTATAATTTGTTTACTGATGAACTATTCCACTTAAAAAAAATATTTTAGGTAAAAAAATCACTTATTGTATAGGAACGTAATGTTTAGGCCGAAAAATCTCAGACCTATTATTTGATTACAGTGAAACTATGTCAATTCGATTTTATATCATGAGATCATTTTTCTTTACTAGATGGTTTTCTCCCTGAAACAATGGACCCAAAACCATAACACTGATAAGGAAATAAGTAAATAACAATGATACTTTGCAGACATCATATCTGGTTAAAGTCATAGAGGCTTAGCATAAGAAAAAAAGAAGCATACCTGATCAACAATGATACTTTGCAGAGGATTATATGGAACAGTTGATGTGAATCTTGAAACGGTAGCATTTTTATCAGTCGAGACTAGTATATTGTTTACCCAGCATGATCTCTTCCCATTGCAGATCAACCTACATCTTTTTAAGATGTGTTCATCTTTCAGAATACATTGTGCAATATCAAGTAGCTTACCCTGGTCGATCGAATCAAATGCTTTGTAGACATCTGCAACCACAAAGAACAAAGGAGGAAGTTCCCCAGATTGACTCCTCAAATGTATCAGATATGGGACTAGGTTTCTGTAGAAGTCGTCATGGTCAAAAACAGAAGACCCAAGGACATCTGGTTCTTTCAGCTGAATGTCCTTCAAAACGGCATGTACATCACGAAGAGAATGCAAGCTTGAAGAGGAACTACAATTTAACAGCATCCTCACACCATCTGCCTTTGGTAGAAACCTATACTTCGATAACTCAAAACTTTTTCCTTCTACTTTCAGCTTCAGCATTCTCCACTTGGAGATATCCTTTAAGGGTTTTGCTAAGTTCTTTGCTCACTAACCTCTCCCAGTTGCATTTCCGGTAATAATAAATGTTCAGTCCCCCATCTTGGCTTTCAGTGGCATAGAAGTTGAATACCAATTTCTTGACAATCTCTAAGAAAAGCCAAGATATCCATTTCGTGAACAGGATCTGCTGTGTACTTCTGATGGACTCATTCTGGATTGCATGTCCATTGACCATACAGCATAACTGTTTGCTGGCAAATAATGGGAAACATGATGGTTTCACTTTATGCAAGAATTGCGTCACGGTGCATTTCTCACTTCTCCGCCGAGAAACAAACCAGGCTATGTTTCCCATAAGCACTCTCATCTCATGAGTGGTCCCAAGCAAACCTTCTGGAATAATGTGGCTACAGATGGCCGAAATAAAGGAAACTACTTGGTGATTTGTGCAATACAGCCTCGCTTCTCCGACATTGTGACTATTGGGTTTGCCCTTCTCTGAACAAGATCCATGAGGCAGCTCATCTGAGTTTTGCCTCCAGGAACTCTGTAATATAAGACACATACGGTTTGTCAATCAAAGGATCGGTTGGAAGTGTTCTAATACTATTAGCAATAGTCTCTAGCAACCGTGTTAATTTATCTTTTTCTACATTCTTTCGCTGCTCATATTCCAACACAATATTTCTGAAGTAATAATGATACATTATTGAAACTCCAATGAAACTTATTTTGAAGACAACCTCATAAGGAAAAAACCAACCTGAGAAGTCGCATTTGTGGATTTCAGCGCATCCTCTTGTGGCAAAAGAACAGGACAGTGTCTATCTAGTAACGTTTTCAAATGAGAGGACTTTGTTTTTCCAATTAGACTTCTAAGAGACTTGAGCAGTGAATGATACCTGCAGGACAATTGAAAAAAACATGGCGACATCATTTTCAAAATGTACTCTAAGACAAAAAAAAACTTGCAGAAATAAATGCGCAACTTACATGCAAATAGATCCACTGGGACAATTGCCTTTGCCATGAGATGGCGCTGCGGACCAAGCACTTACTTCACTAAATATATGGTTCATCAGGGACTTTGAATCAGAGCAGTTGGCTCTTAATGTTTTCAAAATGTCTGTATACCATAAGGAATCATAAACAATGGAGAAGAAACGTACAAAGAAGAATCATAGAAAATATTTTAAAACGGTAAGGATACGATTCCGTGGTATAACTGAAGCCTTTTCCGAGTTGGAAAACTTGAAATGTTTATTTCTTTTCACCTGTTTAGCCTACAAAAACAAAGTGGTTACATCTTCAGAAGGCAATAACAGGTTTTCAAATTTGGTTACCTGCTTTGTAAAACCAGTGAGACTTCCACTTGCACTGCTTTGCAGATTCCTTCCAGCAGCTTCATTCCTAGTTGAGGGTTCACCATTTGTAGAAGAAGTTACATAAGGTGCCGCCTCATCGTCAACTTTTGGGGAATTGTCCCTTCTCTGCTTTCGTCGACGCTTAAGATACAAACGGAAACGCTTTCTAGGTTTCTCCTCTCTATGTTCGCCTACTACATCCACGGAAACTTTGGTCGTAACAGCTGCAGACTCATCCTTAGGGCAGTCATCGACAGTAGAATAAACCCGCTGCCTTTTCTTCGATGGCTTCACGCTCTCGTCACTCTTTCTTGTGTTGTTGTGGACTGGCAAGGTCTCTACACCCCATGGAAAATGGAAACTTCCACCAAGTTAGTATGAACTAGAACAAGAAACTGATAATAGATGGCTAAGAATTTGACAAAGAGACATCACAACGTATTCAGAGATTCATCCTACTATAGCGTCCTTTAGATTCGTGGCTTTTTCTCCGAACAATCTCCGCAGAATCTCCGGCACATTGCATCTAGGTTTTCGCGCCATTTCGCCTTCCTCAGAGAGTGAGAGTGAGAGAGAGAGAGAGAGAGACTGTTGATGTTGAAAAGACGCGGAACTATAGAACCACGATTTTATTGATATTTTCTGGCCACAAACGCACCGCAAACGTAGTTAGGGGGGCACGTAAACCGCCAACTAAACCGAACCGATATTCGCTTAACATTTGTCAACTGGTTAGGTTAGATTGTAACCTTTTTTTCATTTTTTTTAAAATCCGGTTCCCTTACTTTTTTCAAATTTCTAATCAATAACCGAAATAAAAACTCATGGTAGTATGATCAGACATATCTCTTCATAAATTATGTTGAATTGTTAGTTGTAGCTACATTCATATATTGTTTCTCGTAGTTTTTATAAACATAATTAACCAACATTAACAAAAAGAGAATTTTATGTTATTGATATATTTTTATCTATATTTATATTAATCTATAAGTTAGAAACTAATATATAGTTACCGGGAAATAAATATATCAATATATATTAATATATTATTAAATTTTAAAACTAAATCAGTTTCTTTAATTTTAAAATTGAAGTAATAATATATGATTTACATGATTTTCCAATTTTTTGTATTTGATTAAGATAATACAGAACTAATTGGAGCAACTAGTGAAGTAAGTAAGCTTTATATACTAAAAATATAATAATATGTACATATTATTTGTATTATCATAAAATTTATCTAATAACCGATGTTGACAGTTCAAAATGAACTCACATGAACAAAGATTAGAAGATATTTCCAAAGATGTGCATTTAATTATGGAGAAAACTTATTTATCTGAGATACAAGTAAAAAGGAGAAATTCAATATTCTTCTTAATGTTTAAAGATTCATAAAAAAATTATAAATTGAATATACTTTATATTATGTTTGGAAGATTTATTATATGCGTAACTTAATACTTGGATTTTTATTTTTCTGTTTAGTAAACTTCCGACAACAAATGCAAAGACAAGAAGAGAAAAAATAAAAGGAAACAAGTAATAATTTTTAGAAAATTTTAAAATTTATTTATTTATTTTTGTTATTTTAGTATTAATAGGTGTCTCTTTTTATTCGATTAATATAAATTCAATTTTTTACTACTATTCTTTGTATTATAAACTATTCTTTATATGTTTTTTACATCAACAAAAAAACAGACTCAACTAAGATTCTACAAACCACACTGGTAGCTCGGCATCCATATAGCCCTTTTATTCAACGTCCGGGGTATATGAATGAGCTCCGATTGATTGAAACTTCCTTTAATATCTTGATGTCTTCCAAATAACGTGCAAAAATATATGTTCTTTATGTGTTTGGTAAAAGAAAATCAAGTTTTATGCATCATCTTATTATATTTTTGTTTTACTATGTTTTTTATAATTCATTTTTAGTTAAGTTGTTATAATGGAAATATATAATCAAAATAGTGAATTCAGAAAATTATTTAAAAATGAATAGGTTTATAAAAAAAAATATTGTTACTGAAAAGTGAGGAGCAAGTAATTTGAAAAAAGAACAAATATGAATGAATTTTCTCTTATCTGATGTAAATTTATATATTAAGTTTTTTCAATTTTATTAGAAATCTTATATAAGTATAATTATGTAATTAATTTGTTTTATGCGGAAAATTATAATTAGGGCTATATGCATATTTATTTTCTGGAAATTTTTGTTACTATAATTGCAGATCTAAAGTGAGATTCATTTATTAGAAAAAAGGAAAAAACTAGACAATATCTGATATTGAATATCTTATAACAGAAATGATTACAAAAAAATATTATTGATTGTGTCTTTTTCATGTATATTAAACATGTAGTACACCTTATTTTCATAAACAGTTATTCACACAATTGAGAAACATGATCTTTATCATACACATATATTTTTATGGCTACAAGAAACAAATCAGTATCAAACTGTATAAAGTATTAATAGTTTAGTTACATCCAAGTTACCTCTAATTGCATGACAAAAATGTTAATCCCTGATGTTTTCTATTGGTTAAACAACTTAGAATATTTTCAATTCAAATATATATACATTTCTATAATTTTTTCTAAAATAGAAAATTATACTATAGAAGTGAATTTGCTCCAACATATGATTATGTAATACAATTCTTTTATTATTAGAGTTAAATATAGAGATATGCTATTTTGTTTAAATATAGAGATAAAAATATCATTCATTACATTTAAAAAAAATATAAAAACTGTATAATAGAGTCCGAAAAACTCACCCCTATAATAGAATTTATCTATTTTATGATAAAGTGTAGAGAAATAGATATAATTAAATTGGAGATATGCAAACAAAATTATATACATGATAATAAGTGCACAAAAAAAAATCTTGAAACCCTACAATGACAACACAAACATTACAAAATTACCATTGAATATGTTTAAACAACAAAAATAACATATCAAATTAATACAAACATTAAACTAAGAGCTTATAATGTGTCTTATAATGTGTAATGACATTATAATCGACTCAATTGGTTTGATTCAACTTTCAATTTTTTTAGATTTTATTCTTATTCGTATTTCTTTAGGTAGGATTCTATTTGAATTTTGGCATATGATTTTTTTCTCTAGCCGTATATATGAAATTGCACATAACTCGCTTATGTGCCATCATTATTAAAATAGAAGTATGAACCAAAATTTATGTGAAAAATAAATTCTTTTTCATAAAATATTTCAACACAATATATGCAGAAATCATACTAAAAAAGTTTCTCATTATTATTTTTTCGTATAATTAAAATGTTAATTAAAACATGTGCAACGCATGGGTCCATATCTAGTGTTTAATAAACTTGAGGAAACAATATCGTAAATGGATTTTCTTTATTTTTTTCTTGGAAATTTTCTTTATTTATATTTTCAAATTTTTTTTTGTAGTTTTAAATAATAATGTTTATTTATATTGATGACATTGCAGATATATTTCTTACATATAAGTAGCTTTTATATATAAAACATACATTTTGGGTCTCAAACTCACTTTAAATTTAATGTATTATTTGGTTGCACGAAAAAAAAAAACTGAAAATGAGAGTAATTGGAAACCAAATGCCTTGGCCCCATATCATACTCAATATAGGGTAAGGATCCAACCCTATGCGTTGCTCTTAAACCTTTGAACAGGAATCAGCTTGAGGGGGTATTTCCTTGCGACAAGAAACTGAGATACCTCCTCCATGTTAAGCTCTTCCGGTTTAGAACCATCCGGCATCTTCCAATCAAAGTGATACAAAAGATTCGCCATAACCTCTTCGAGTAACGTGTTACCATAAGCCATACCAGGGCAGTTCCTACGACCAAATCCATATGGAACGTACCCTTTGGTCCCCATGAATTCAATGTTCTTATCTAGGAATCTCTCAGGGATGTAATCGTCAGGGTTCTCCCAATATTTAGCATCTCGTTGGACCGAAGAGAGATTCACTAATATTATGGTTTTTGGAGGTATATCATAACCACCTACTTTGATCCACTCGGATGATGTCTGTCGTGGAATTATCCCTGGAGGGTGCATCCTCAGCGTCTCCTTAATGACACATTTCAAATAATGCATTTGATCTATTTCATTACTGCTTATCTTTGATTTGGTCCCAACTACTCGTTGTACCTCATCTTGTGCTTTCCTCATAACTTGGGGGTGCTTGATGAGGTCGGCCAGTAACCAATCTAGCTCCAAGCCTGTAGAGTCTACAGCCGCGATAAGTATACCCTATAACAAGCACACATGGATCTTTAATCGTTAGGCAAGAGTTCATTCATCTAAAGATACAAATCATTCTTAATTCAGACTAAAATAGATATTTGATTTGTTACCATATTCACTTTAATTCCATTTGAAACAAACTCTACCAGAAATCTAGTTATAGGGTCAGTACACAATTAAATATTTACAAAATCATATAAAGGCTAACCTGCATGATTGCTTTGACGTCATAGTCGAGTTTAGCGTTATCTCGTTGATGAAGAAGAACATCCACGAAGCTCTCCTTCTTTCTTTCATTGATAAGACTCTCCATAACATCGTCCATCTCGGAGTACGTAGTCTTTTTGAGGGTTGTAAAACCCGTAAATCTATCCAAGAATGCTAAGCTTGGAAGGAAATCCTCGAAGCAGAAAGATCCCAAGAGCTTCTTCAATTTGCCATCGCAACTCAAAAAGTTCCTTGTAGCACTCTCGAGCCCTCTCATCTCTCCCCTTTTATAGCTGCCCGTGTATGACCTATGGAAGACATTGGTAAGCATGGTGTTAAACATATACGACATATCGATCTCCTCGCCTTTTTTGCTCGAAAGATTAATGGTCTCCAATATACTCGAGATCTCTTCATCTCTAACCGTTTGAAACCGATTAACTACGTTCTTGCTCATCAGATGAAGAACACTGATCTTTCTTATTTGCTTCCACTGATCTCCATGTGAATTAAACAGCAAATCTTGACCATTCCCCGTTAGAGGAGAAATGCCAGTGTTGGTGTGTCGATTAGAGAATGTGATATCGTGGTTTTTGGTCATCTCTTCGAGAGCATCAGCGGACGAGACCACGAGGCATGGTGTGGTTCCTAGGTTCACAAACATGAACGGGCCATGCTTGAGGGACAGGTCGTGGAGTGATTTGTGGGGTAAGTTACCGATCTGGTGAAGGTTTCCAATAATGGGAAGCTTTGTGGGGGATGGAGGAAGCTTTCGCTTTTTGGATCTGATCTTATTTTTGATAACTGCGAACAAGATAACTGGGAACAGTGCAAGAAGACTTAGAAGGAAAGGGTTTGAGTGGAAGCTGATTTGCTCCATAATTTTCAAGTTCAATTTCTGATGTGATATTTGATCTATCATGGGCTTCCATATTTATAGCAGATTGATATTAGGATCCTTAGTGCTTTTCCTCGAATGTTCAAATCAAAATAAATTTAATCAAAGAGTATATAATTTCATTTCATTTCAATAATAGTTAGTACACGTGCTATAAATAATGTATCAATAAATAACTGAAACCATTAGTTTGGTCACTAATAAATAAATACAAGAAAACAAAACTGCATCACCTTCTTAACAGCTCGGATATGAATACAATATGTCTACGTGAATCTCAATGCTAGTATTATATACACAAAACCATGTTTTAAATATGATCTCAAATAAGTTTCATAACAAGTGTCCTAATTTCATTACAATATTTTTAGTTTTTATTGTTTTCATGCTCGCTGATAGAAGCGCCAAGACGTGTCGTATGGTTTCATTATTATACTCTTCCCGTTTCATTTAGTCTTAAAATCAAAATTTTAGTCAAAATAAGTATCGCTTAAATATATCAATGAAAATTTATTAGTTTTATATATTGTATATTGTCATGTTTTCTTCAGTTGATTAAAATACTGTTAGATATACATGTAATGATATTTTAATTTTAAAATATATAAAATTAATTACTTTTAAACTATTCACAAATTTAAAACAATAACTAAAATTTAATGGAGAGAATATTTTTTTTAATGTTTTAATTTTTCATGTTCGCCGGTAGAAACGCCAAGATGTGTCATATTACTTAAAGTGGCGTAGTCAGAAAAACTATTTGATGAGAACACATATTATATATAATTAATAATATTTATTAATAAATAAAACAAAGATTTAAAAATATAAAGCTTTAAACTATTAATCAGAAAACATAATTTACTATGAGCTAGGAAAAGTTAAAAGCAATATTTATTTTTTTAGGCATGACATTTTGATAAAATTATTTGAAAAAGTAATTGTTTTTAAATGCTACAGTTAAAATTAGATTGATATATATATAAAGTCTTTAAGTTTATTTTATGTATATAATAATATGTTAATATTAATAGTAACTTGTTTTGATATTTATATTTTAAAGAACTAAACTTTACAATATAAATAAAAATTAATGCAATATTTACTCTTTTAATTTTTATCGACTATTTACAATTTATTATTTATTATTTTTAACTAGGTGTTTTCCTGCACTATGTGCAGTAAAAAAATTTTAAAATATTTTTAACATATAAATATAAATTATTTTTATTTTTTATTAATATTATAAATTTTATTTTTATCAATATTTTAATATAAATTTTATTTAACTGAAAAATAAAATTAAGATAAAAACAATTTTGTTTATTTTAAATTATATTTAAGAATGTGCATGTATATATTTAAAATAATAATCTTAGGTAGATTTTTTATCTATTTATTTTAATTAAATGTATTAAATAAATATTTAAAATTGAATAATTGTCAAAAAAAAATAAACAATATTTATAAAATCTGTAGATATATATAAGAAACTAATGATTTTACGATTTAATTTGATTTTATGATTTATTTTTTATAATTTTCTAAAAATATGTATATATTTTTGAAATATTATTAATTTAAATGATATTTCGAAATTTGAAATGCCATATTTGAATATATTTATTTTAATAATGATTTATGAGTTATTACCATATTTTTTTAAAAAAAATCCAAAATATAAATCGACAATAAATGTAATATATGAGTTATTTCCATATTTTAAAAAGTTTACTAAAAATATAGTTGTCCATATCATCAATTTTAGTAGCCAAGTCATATTTTTGTGAGAAAATGATTGTATAAAAGACATGTGGTAAAATCACTTCTCAAATATAGTCTAAGGGATTGCCTAGAAACTAATTCCACGGAAAAAAATAGTATGTGTTTCAGGAAAAATTAAAATATAAAAAGGAAAATGTGATAGCAAGAATAACCAAAGGAAAAATAAAGAAATAGAAAAGACACCTTAATAATAAAAATTATTAATTAATACTGAAAGTTTCAGTCTGAAACAAAAAGCAAGAAAAATATTACTAATAGTAAAAGACATAGGATAAAAAAAATAGTAAAAGAAAAAGTGTAAGTGTCAAACAGCACACAATTTGTACAGAAAGATAAGGATATTATATAAACAAAAACCATGTTTTAAATACAATCTCTGCTAATTTTCCTAACAAGTCTCCTAATTTCTTTAAAATATTTTTTATTGTTTTTGTTCACCGGTAGAAGCACCAAGACGAGTCGTATTATTTCCAGTGACGGAGCCAGAAAATATTTTGGGATCACATATTATATATAAATTATAATATTTATTAATAAATAAAATAAAGATTTTAAAATATATATGCTTTAAAATGTTAATCAGAAAACATAATTTACTATTTCATCTTTTCATAATAAGTGTCAAATGGAAACTTTGCACACATATTAAGAAATCATCTAAATACTCTATTTTATCTTTTTTCACACACTAAATAAATTTCTTTTTCTAATTAATGCATTAGAATTGTAGGGACTTAACTGGATTTTTATTTAAAAATTTAAATACAAAACGACACTCTTTATGAAACAAAAAAAAAACCTAAAAAAAAAAAAAAAACTTAAAACGACACTCTTTGCGGAACGGAGGGAGTATAAGTTAGGAAAAGTTATAAGCAATATTTATATTTTTAGGCATGAAATTTTTGATAAAATTATTTGAAAACATAACTGTTTTTAAGTGCTACAGTTAAAATTAGATTGAAATATATAAAAGTCTTTAAGTTTATATGATGTATATAATAATATGTTAATATTAATAGTAACTTGTTTTGGTTATTATATTATAAAGATTTCAAAATAGGAATATATATAAAAAACTAATTTTATTTATTATATTTTTATTTCTATACTAATATATATATAAATTTTGTAATAGTAAACATAGATATAACTAAAAAATATTATATATATTTAAACTTTTAAATTATTGTTAATATTTTATATATTTTAATATATTTTAAGGATCCAGATCAGGATATCTGTCGGATATTACAATTTTTAGAAAGATATCTGACACCCGAATATCCGAGTAACCCGGATCCGGATATGGATAGTAAAAACATGGATCCGCCGGATAAGGATTCAGATCCGGATACCTTAAAATACTCAGAATATCCGATCCGTCACAGCCCTAAGGATTATGAAGTATTGTTCATCGGAGGGGGGGGGGCAACAAATAAAAACAATAAAAAAACCTGCATCACCTTCTCGGTAGTGTTATATATTGTATAACTCTATAATTTTATTTTTAACCTTTTATTGGGAAATTTTCAAAAATACCACATTCATAATACCACTTTTCATGTTTATACTAATCAATAATACCCTCACTTTCAAATAAGGAAAAATACATTTATAACACTAGGATTAACTTTGACAAAAAAACTTAGAGTTAACTAATCTAAACTTAGGGTTTAGAGTTAAGAGTTAGGATATGATTTAGTGTTTAGAGTTGAGGGTTTATGGTTTAAAGTTTAGGGTTTAGAGTTTAGAATTGAGAGTTTAGGGTTTAGAGCTTAGGGTTGAGGTTTTAGGGTTTAGGTTTCGAATTTTGAAAAAGTATAATTCGAAAACATAAAAACAATATTTTTATTTATTTTAAAATTTTTATTTATTTAAATTTTTATTTATTATATATAGAGAACAAGAGTATAAGAATCTTTTGTCTTTTAGTGAAGAAATTATTTTTGAAATGTCTCTTTATTGGTTGTAAAGATGAACAATGGTATCAACAAATTGGTAAAATTAAAAATTTCCCCTTTTTATTCCCAATTATTAATATTTAGTGATTTTTCGTGTTATATAATGATATTTTTTCTTATAAAATTCTTACTTATTAGTATATTTGGAATTCGATACATAAAATTATAATCCGAAATATTAAATATATAACTTCCTTAATATAAAAAAATTTCCAGTATATATAAAATTTTCCAGTATAATTCAAGTGAATTATACATAATGTTTTCCAGTATATAATTTTTTTTACCATATATATATAATTATTTCAATACTTTACTAATGATCGCCATTTTTAAAAATAACGAGTTCGTTGCCCATTTTGAACAAGTTATACCACAAAAATCAGCAAATTATCTCAACAAAAAGAAAGAGTAACAATTCGTGAAGTGAAGTGGTTAAAAATGTAGGTATATATATCACATTATAATTAATTATGTTAGTAACTTTAATATAAATTTAATATTAATTAAGTTATATATAATTTACAGGTTGATTATGATGATCTATTCTATCCTCTATGGTTTCATGAATTAATACATGGTCCTGCCTCTAAATCACCACAACACCTATATATTTCACACGAGATTATACTTTTTACACTTAAGAGTATGGATTCGATGAACTATGGAATATGTGTGAAAAGCGAAACAAATTTTTATGAGATATTACAAGAGATGATCGAATTGGAATTGAAAACAAAAAGAAAACAGAAAATGGGAATAATTGGTAAACCAAATGCCTTGGCCCCATATCATACTCAATATAGGATAAGGAACCAACCCTATGCGTTGCTCTTAAACCTTTGAAGAGGAATCAGCTTGAGGGGGTATTTCCTTGCGACAAGAAACTGAGATACCTCCTCCATGTTAAGCTCTTCCGGTTTAGAACCATCAGGCATCTTCCAATCAAAGTGATACAAAAGATTCGCCATAACCTCTTCGAGTAACGTGTTACCATAAGCCATACCAGGGCAGTTCCTACGACCAAATCCATATGGAACGTACCCTTTGGTCCCCATGAATTCAATGTTCTTTTCTAGGAATCTTTCAGGGATGTAATCGTCAGGGTTCTCCCAATATTTAGCATCTCGTTGGACCGAAGAGAGATTCACTAATATTATGGTTTTTGGAGGTATATCATAACCACCTACTTTGATCCACTCGGATGATGTCTGTCGTGGAATTATCCCTGGAGGGTGCATCCTCAGCGTCTCCTTAATGACACATTTCAAATAATGCATTTGATCTATTTCATTACTGCTTATCTTTGATTTGGTCCCAACTACTCGTTGTACCTCATCTTGTGCTTTCCTCATAACTTGGGGGTGCTTGATGAGGTCGGCCAGTAACCAATCTAGCTCCAAGCCTGTAGAGTCTACAGCCGCGATAAGTATACCCTACAACAAGCACACATGGATCTTTAATCGTTAGGCAAGAGTTCATTCATCTAAAGATACAAATCATTCTTAATTGAGACTAAAATAGATATTTGATTTGTTACCATATTCACTTTAATTCCATTTGAAACAAACTCTACCAGAAATCTAGTTATAGGGTCAGTACACAATTAAATATTTACAAAATCATATAAAGGCTAACCTGCATGATTGCTTTGACGTCATAGTCGAGTTTAGCGTTATCTCGTTGATGAAGAAGAACATCCACGAAGCTCTCCTTCTTTCTTTCATTGATAAGACTCTCCATAACATCGTCCATCTCGGAGTACGTAGTCTTTTTGAGGGTTGTAAAACCCGTAAATCTATCCAAGAATGCTAAGCTTGGAAGGAAATCCTCGAAGCAGAAAGATCCCAAGAGCTTCTTCAATTTGCCATCGCAACTCAAAAAGTTCCTTGTAGCACTCTCGAGCCCTCTCATCTCTCCCCTTTTATAGCTGCCCGTGTATGACCTATGGAAGACATTGGTAAGCATGGTGTTAAACATATACGACATATCGATCTCCTCGCCTTTTTTGCTCGAAAGATTAATGGTCTCCAATATACTCGAGATCTCTTCATCTCTAACCGTTTGAAACCGATTAACTACGTTCTTGCTCATCAGATGAAGAACACTGATCTTTCTTATTTGCTTCCACTGATCTCCATGTGAATTAAACAGCAAATCTTGACCATTCCCCGTTAGAGGAGAAATGCCAGTGTTGGTGTGTCGATTAGAGAATGTGATATCGTGGTTTTTGGTCATCTCTTCGAGAGCATCAGCGGACGAGACCACGAGGCATGGTGTGGTTCCTAGGTTCACAAACATGAACGGGCCATGCTTGAGGGACAGGTCGTGGAGTGATTTGTGGGGTAAGTTACCGATCTGGTGAAGGTTTCCAATAATGGGAAGCTTTGTGGGGGATGGAGGAAGCTTTCGCTTTTTGGATCTGATCTTATTTTTGATAACTGCGAACAAGATAACTGGGAACAATGCAAGAAGACTTAAAAGGAAAGGGTTTGAGTGGAAGCTGATTTGCTCCATAATTTTCAAGTTCAATTTCTGATGTGATATTTGATCTATCATGGGCTTCCATATTTATAGCAGATTGATATTAGGATCCTTAGTGCTTTTCCTCGAATGTTCAAATCAAAATAAATTTAATCAAAGAGTATATAATTTCATTTCATTTCAATAATAGTTAGTACACGTGCTATAAATAATGTATCAATAAATAACTTAAACCATTAGTATGGTCACTAATAAATAAAAACAAGAAAACAAAACTGCATTCACCCTCTCAGCAGCTCAGGTATGAATATAATATGTCCACGAGACTCTCAATGCCTAGTATTATATACACAAAACCATGTTTTAAATACGATCTCAACTTACTTTCATAACAAGTGTCCTAATTTCATTACAATATTTTTAGTTTTTATTGTTTTCATGCTCGCTGATAGAAGCGCCAAGACGTGTCGTATGGTTTCATTATTATACTCTTCCCGTTTCATTTAGTCTTAAAATCAAAATTTTAGTCAAAATAAGTATCGCTTAAATATATCAATGAAAATTTATTAGTTTTATATATTGTATATTGTCATGTTTTCTTCAGTTGATTAAAATACTGTTAGATATACATGTAATGATATTTTAATTTTAAAATATATAAAATTAATTACTTTTAAACTATTCACAAATTTAAAACAATAACTAAAATTTAATGGAGAGAATATTGTTTTTAATGTTTTAATTTTTCATGTTCGCCGGTAGAAACGCCAAGATGTGTCATATTACTTAAAGTGGCGTAGTCAGAAAAACTATTTGATGAGAACACATATTATATATAATTAATAATATTTATTAATAAATAAAACAAAGATTTAAAAATATAAAGCTTTAAACTATTAATCAGAAAACATAATTTACTATGAGCTAGGAAAAGTTAAAAGCAATATTTATCTTTTTTAGGCATGACATTTTGATAAAATTATTTGAAAATGTAATTGTTTTTAAATGCTACAGTTAAAATTAGATTGATATATATATAAAGTCTTTAAGTTTATTTTATGTATATAATAATATGTTAATATTAATAGTAACTTGTTTTGATATTTATATTGTAAAGAACTAAACTTTACAATATAAATAAAAATTAATGCATTATTTACTCTTTTAATTTTTATCGACTATTTACAATTTATTATTTATTATTTTTAACTAGGTGTTTTCCTGCACTATGTGCAGTAAAAAAATTTTAAAATATTTTTTAACATATAAATATAAATTATTTTATTTTTTATTATTATTATAAATTTTATTTTTATCAATATTTTAATATAAATTTTATTTAACTGAAAAATAAAATTAACATAAAAACAATTTTGTTTATTTTAAATTATATTTAAGAATGTGCATGTATATATTTAAAATAATAATCTTAGGTAGATTTTTTATCTATTTATTTTAATTAAATGTATTAAATAAATATTTAAAATTGAATAATTGTCAAAAAAAATAAACAATATTTATAAAATCTGTAGATATATATAAGAAACTAATGATTTTACGATTTAATTTGATTTTATGATTTATTTTTTATAATTTTCTAAAAATATGTATATATTTTTGAAATATTATTAATTTAAATGATATTTCGAAATTTGAAATGCCATATTTGAATATATTTATTTTAATAATGATTTATGAGTTATTACCATATTTTTTTAAAAAAAAATCCAAAAATATAAATCGACAATAAATGTAATATATGAGTTATTTCCATATTTTAAAAAGTTTACTAAAAATATAGTTGTCCATGTCATCAATTTTAGTAGTCAAGTCATATTTTTGTGAGAAAATGATTGTATAGAAGACATGTGGTAAAATCACTTCTCAAATATAGTCTAAGGGATTGCCTAGAAACTAATTCCACAGAAAAAATAGTACGTGTTTCAGGAAAAATTAAAATATAAAAAGGAAAATGTGATAGCAAGAATAACCAAAGGAAAAATAAAGAAATAGAAAAGACACCTTAACAATAAAAATTATTAATTAATACTGAAAGTTTCAGTCTGAAACAAAAAGCAAGAAAAATATTACTAATAGTAAAAGACATAGGATAAAAAAAATAGTAAAAGAAAAAGTGTAAGTGTCAAACAGCACACAATTTGTACAGAAAGATAAGGATATTATATAAACAAAACCATGTTTTAAATACGATCTCTGCTAATTTTCCTAACAAGTCTCCTGATTTCTTTAAAATATTTTTTATTGTTTTTGTTCACCGGTAGAAGCACCAAGACGAGTCGTATTATTTCCAGTGACGGAGCCAGAAAATATTTTGGGATCACATATTATATATAAATTATAATATTTATTAATAAATAAAATAAATATTTTAAAATATTTATGCTTTAAAATGTTAATCAGAAAACATAATTTAGTATTTCATCTTTTCATAATAAGTGTCAAATGGAAACTTTGCACACATATTAAGAAATCATCTAAATACTCTATTTTATCTTTTTTCACAAACTAAATAAATTTCTTTTTCTAATTAATGCATTAGAATTGTAGGGACTTAACTGGATTTTTATTTAAAAATTTAAATACAAAACGACACTCTTTATGAAACAAAAAAAACCTAAAAAAAAAAAACTTAAAACGACACTCTTTGCGAAACGGAGGGAGTATAAGTTAGGAAAAGTTAAAAGCAATATTTATATTTTTAGGCATGAAATTTTTGATAAAATTATTTGAAAACATAACTGTTTTTAAGTGCTACAGTTAAAATTAGATTGAAATATATAAAAGTCTTTAAGTTTATATGATGTATATAATAATATGTTAATATTAATAGTAACTTGTTTTGGTTATTATATTATAAAGATTTCAAAATAGGAATATATATATAAAACTAATTTTATTTATTATATTTTTATTTCTATACTAATATATATATAAATTTTGTAATAGTAAACATAGATATAACTAAAAAATATTATATATATTTAAACTTTTAAATTATTGTTAATATTTTATATATTTTATATAAGTAGCTTTTATATATAAAACATACATTTTGGGTCTCAAACTCACTTTAAATTTAATGTATTATTTGGTTGCACGAAAAAAAAAACAGAAAATGGGAATAATTGGTAAACCAAATGCCTTGGCCCCATATCATACTCAATATAGGATAAGGAACCAACCCTATGCGTTGCTCTTAAACCTTTGAAGAGGAATCAGCTTGAGGGGGTATTTCCTTGCGACAAGAAACTGAGATACCTCCTCCATGTTAAGCTCTTCCGGTTTAGAACCATCAGGCATCTTCCAATCAAAGTGATACAAAAGATTCGCCATAACCTCTTCGAGTAACGTGTTACCATAAGCCATACCAGGGCAGTTCCTACGACCAAATCCATATGGAACATACCCTTTGTTCCCCATGAATTCAATGTTCTTTTCTAGGAATCTTTCAGGGATGTAATCGTCAGGGTTCTCCCAATATTTAGCATCTCGTTGGACCGAAGAGAGATTCACTAATATTATGGTTTTTGGAGGTATATCATAACCACCTACTTTGATCCACTCGGATGATGTCTGTCGTGGAATTATCCCTGGAGGGTGCATCCTCAGCGTCTCCTTAATGACACATTTCAAATAATGCATTTGATCTATTTCATTACTGCTTATCTTTGATTTGGTCCCAACTACTCGTTGTACCTCATCTTGTGCTTTCCTCATAACTTGGGGGTGCTTGATGAGGTCGGCCAGTAACCAATCTAGCTCCAAGCCTGTAGAGTCTACAGCCGCGATAAGTATACCCTATAACAAGCACACATGGATCTTTAATCGTTAGGCAAGAGTTCATTCATCTAAAGATACAAATCATTCTTAATTCAGACTAAAATAGATATTTGATTTGTTACCATATTCACTTTAATTCCATTTGAAACAAACTCTACCAGAAATCTAGTTATAGGGTCAGTACACAATTAAATATTTACAAAATCATATAAAGGCTAACCTGCATGATTGCTTTGACGTCATAGTCGAGTTTAGCGTTATCTCGTTGATGAAGAAGAACATCCACGAAGCTCTCCTTCTTTCTTTCATTGATAAGACTCTCCATAACATCGTCCATCTCGGAGTACGTAGTCTTTTTGAGGGTTGTAAAACCCGTAAATCTATCCAAGAATGCTAAGCTTGGAAGGAAATCCTCGAAGCAGAAAGATCCCAAGAGCTTCTTCAATTTGCCATCGCAACTCAAAAAGTTCCTTGTAGCACTCTCGAGCCCTCTCATCTCTCCCCTTTTATAGCTGCCCGTGTATGACCTATGGAAGACATTGGTAAGCATGGTGTTAAACATATACGACATATCGATCTCCTCGCCTTTTTTGCTCGAAAGATTAATGGTCTCCAATATACTCGAGATCTCTTCATCTCTAACCGTTTGAAACCGATTAACTACGTTCTTGCTCATCAGATGAAGAACACTGATCTTTCTTATTTGCTTCCACTGATCTCCATGTGTATTAAACAGCAAATCTTGACCATTCCCCGTTAGAGGAGAAATGCCAGTGTTGGTGTGTCGATTAGAGAATGTGATATCGTGGTTTTTGGTCATCTCTTCGAGAGCATCAGCGGACGAGACCACGAGGCATGGTGTGGTTCCTAAGTTCACAAACATGAACGGGCCATGCTTGAGGGACAGGTCGTGGAGTGATCTGTGGGGTAAGTTACCGATCTGGTGAAGGTTTCCAATAATGGGAAGCTTTGTGGGGGATGGAGGAAGCTTTCGCTTTTTGGATTTGATCTTATTTTTGATAACTGCGAACAAGATAACTGGGAACAATGCAAGAAGACTTAAAAGGAAAGGGTTTGAGTGGAAGCTGATTTGCTCCATAATTTTCAAGTTCAATTTCTGATGTGATATTTGATCTATCATGGGCTTCCATATTTATAGCAGATTGATATTAGGATCCTTAGTGCTTTTCCTCGAATGTTCAAATCAAAATAAATTTAATCAAAGAGTATATAATTTCATTTCATTTCAATAATAGTTAGTACACGTGCTATAAATAATGTATCAATAAATAACTTAAACCATTAGTATGGTCACTAATAAATAAAAACAAGAAAACAAAACTGCATTCACCCTCTCAGCAGCTCAGGTATGAATATAATATGTCCACGAGACTCTCAATGCTAGTATTATATACACAAAACCATGTTTTAAATACGATCTCAACTTACTTTCATAACAAGTGTCCTGATTTCATTACAATATTTTTATTTTTTTCATGCTCGCCGATAGATGCGCCAAGACGTGTCGTATAGTTTCATTATTAGGCCATGTCCAACGCGGATCCGTTAGGCGAATCCTTAAAAAAAAAGTAAAATATTGATTGTTTTGGTTTTTTGCCAGATCAATGCCATAAATAACTAAGCTAAGGACTGATCTCAAGCGAGTATTATTACCATGTTACGGACTTCACGATACGTGGTGATCCACGATTAGCTAGTCTTTTTTTTAATTAAACAAAAAAGTAAAAATACTAATAAAAAAATAAAAAAAAGAATATGGGAAATCGAGTTTTAAAAGACTTACCATTGTACATGCTCTTATATTCTTCCCGTTTCATTTAGTCTTAAAATCAAAATTTTAGTTAAAATAAATATCTTTTTAATATATCAATGAAAATTATTAATTTTATATATTATATATTGTCATGTCTTCTTCAGTTGATTAAATTATTTTTAGATATACATGTAATGATATTTTTATTTTAAAATTAAAATATTGTAGATATACATGTAATGATATTTTTAATTTAAAAAATATAAAATTAATTAATTTTAATTTGTTCACAAATCTAAAACAATAACTAAAATTAAATGGAGAGAATATTGTTTTAATGTTTTAATTATTTTACCGCAGTACCAAGCATATATGTTGATGAAAACTTATTAAAATATTAATGATTTGATTTTAATTTATATACTATATGATGTTCTATATTGCCATGTCTTTTTCGGTTGATTGAACTATTGTTAAGTACACATGTATTGATTTTTTTTGTTATTTTAGAATATAGAAATTAAATATTTTTAATGTTTTCACATATCTAAAACAACAAATAAAATCAAAATTTGAGTTATATTTGGAAAATTATCATTTATTCAATATATGATATTTATGGATGTTATAGTATTAAGTTTTCTGAATTTTTGTTTACTAAATTAAGATTTCAAAAAGTTATTATTTTTTTATTTTTACAATATAATTTCTTTTTGGGTTACATTAATAAAAATTTAGCATGTATGATTTATATTTTAAAATTTGGAACATTATCATTTTGAGTTTTTAATATTATTTTAAAAATTGTATACCTAGTCCAGAGAAATTTAGAAAATTATACAATTATTATTTTTTTAGTTTGAAAGATTATATTATTTTTTATTTTTTGTTACTAAATTATTCAGTATTTTTATAAAACAATATATTATTTTTAGTAAAATAGTATTTAAATAAGACATGCTCTAATATTTATTTATATACTATTATTTTTTGTATAAAATTATTAATAGATAATATATTGCTGTGAGTTTCAAAATAAATAAATTGATAAATTAACATAAGGCAATAATATTATTTTTGTATAAAATACTACATATTTTACGAATTGATTATAATTTGTCATATTAATTTATAGAGTACATATAATTTAGTATAATATAGATTATAATTAGTAAAATCTATAAAATAAGATTACATTACTAATTACCAAATTATAATGCACTATTTTATAAAAACATATTAAAACTTTTGGTAGGATTTTATTAGAATTTTTCTCAACAGATTTTGTTATAACTAAAAATAAAATTTAAATTTGTATTTAAAATTGATTTATTATTAATTTATATATTTATTATTGATATTTAATGTAAATAGTCAAATATGTCACATACTATGACTTGTCAACCTTAAAATATTATTAAGTACACATGTATTGATTTTTTAATTTTAAAATATACAAAATTAAATATTTTTAATATTTTCACATATCTAAAACAATAGATAAAATTAAATAGAGATAATAATTTTTAAGGTTTTATTTTTTTTAACTGCAATAGGAAGCATATATATTTGATGAAAAATTATTAAAATATTAATGATTTGATTTTATTCAAAATTTTCGAGGGTATACAATTTTTACAATTCTTCTAAATAATATACATAATAATAATAAATAACGATGGAGTGAGACCATCTACGGTCAACAAATAGAAACAATAAAATAAAACTGCATCACCTCCTCAACAGCTCGGATACGAATATAATATGTCTACGAGACTCTCAATGATAGTAATATAAACAAAACCATGTTTTAAATACGATCTCTATTAACTTTCTCAACAAGTCTCCTGATTTCATTAAAATATTTTTTTATTGTTTTCATGTTCGTCGGTCTTATTACTTCTTTTTTTTTTGAAAATAGTCTTATTACTTCTTATGTTTCATTTTAAGTTCATGCAGGTATTTTTCATTTTATAAATATATAATTTTAATATTATCATACAGCTTTATATACTTAATTTACATTTAGTGTTATATATTGTATAACTTTATAATTTTATTTTAACTTTTTTATTGGAAAATTGTCTAAAATATTATATTCATGATATCACTTTTCCTGTTTATACTAATCAATATTAATTTTTATTTGAATTATACAGATGTATCATGGCCCCATATAAGTGGTCTAGACTAGTCACGTGTTGCCGCATGTCGGTCCTCTATTTCTGGCGATGCCAAAATGTTGATTTTCTTAGTGGCCAGGATTCGAACCCTGATGGCTTAACCGTATTGGACTTTTTACTTTCAAGTTAATCACCACCAGACCATAAGTCCTAGTTATCAATATTACTACCCTTACTTTTAAATAAGAAAAAAAAATTATAACCCTATGATTAACTCTGAGCAAAAGAAGCTCTAGCATTAACTAATCTAAATTTAGGGTTTAGAGTTGAAAGGTGTGGTAGAATTTAAAGTTGAGAGGTGGGATAGGATTAGAGTTGAGAGGTGAGATAGGTTTAGAGTTTAAAATCATTATATCAATTCTAACAAACTTTTTGTGTATTATTATTCTATTTTGTTTATAAATATATAAATAATTATTTGTAATATTATGTAGATTATTTGGCAAGTGATATTAATTGGTTATTGACTTGTTAAAATAAATAAAATTAAAAGTTATCGACCAATCAAATTATAATATTTTTTAAGAATTCGACTTAAGCATAAAATAATTTAAATTACTTATCAATTAATATATAGTGGGATAGTAGGATATAGTAAGATAATATTTCAAAATAGACGTTATAAATTAATTTATAAGCTTATATAAATGACTTACAACCTCATATAATAATTTAAAATATATGACAAGACAAGATAAACAGTTTTACAAATGTATTTATATTTTTATAAATGATTTATACACCATATATGAACTTATATGACGTTAATAGTTATTATAATAATTTATATACAAATATAATGCTTTAAATAAGAATATAAAATCATTATATTGATTTATATATTTTTGTCGTTTTTCATTTTATTTATTTTATAAAAATATAAAAATTGATCAACATTATTACTCTTTCTATAATTTCAACAATTAATTACCATAAATCATTATTTGTAATATTATGTCGATTATTTTGTAAGTGATATTAATTAGTTATAGACTTATTTTTTCATTTTAGATCTAATTAAAATAAATATAAATAAAAATCATCGACCAATCAAATTATAACATTTTTTAAGAATTCACCTATGATCGACACATAAACAAAATCACTTAAGTGTCTTCTCAGTTAATATATAGTGGCATGAGGATTGGGTAAATAATTTAGGCTTTTATAATGATTTATGAATCTTATAAAATGATTTTGAAAGCTTCCAAAAATGATTTTATTAATTTTGATAAATAATTTTATAAATCTTCATAGGTAATTCTAAATCTTTAAGAAAATTTTATAAATAAATTTAAATTATATATGATTTTTTAAATGTTAAAATATATTAAAAATGTATATCAAATTGTAAAGTTATTATATCGGTTCCGATAAATTACTATTTTAAAAAGTTGTATGAAATTTATAAAATTTTGATGGCTAGAAAGGAAATGATGAGAGATTATATACACTTTCCTTAGTTTTATAAATAATTAATATATGTAATTTTGTGTTAGATATTTGATAAGTGTTATTTATTGGTTCTTAAATTACTTTATCTCTTGATTAAAATAAATAAAAAATGAAAAATTCGTCCAATCAAATTAAAACAATTTTCTGAAACTTCATATATGAGCGACACGTCATAAAAAATCACTTAAATGACTTCTCAATTAAAATCACTTAAATTTCTTCTCACCTCTTAACTCCAGACCATAAGGTCTAAATTAGTTAGTCTAGAGATATAAGTGTCTATTTATCTTTTTAATGAAATATTTTGGTCATTTGATCTTTAGAGCTTGTATTTGTGACAAAAAAAAAAATTATGGCTATCCTATGGTATTTCTCATATTTATATCCGTGCATAAGCACGGAAAATCAGCTAGTAATAAAAATAACATAAAATAAAGAATAAAGAATAAAAAAAACTAAACAATTTTTATATTGAAACTATTGTTTTCAAATTCGAACTTTTCATAGTTTTTTGAAATTCTTTTTAATCTTTTTTGAAATTGAAAATATTTTTGAAACTATTTTTGAAATTTTTTTTTAAAAAAAATTTAAACCTCACCTTTAAACTCCACTTTAAATCTAGAGGTGCAAGTGTATATTTACCTTTTAATGAAATATTTTTTTGTCATTTTCTTTTTTGAATGCTTTTTTGGTGATAAGAAGTTAAAAATTGTTAACCTAGGAAAATTCTCTAATTTAATATACATAAGTAACTAATTTTAAAAGTGAATTAAGTATTTTACATATTTTGCTAATTTGAAATTTATGCAACACAAGGAAACATTATCCAGTATTCAGTCCAAAGCTTTAAGTACTTCCACTGTGGAGGAACCAATGCGGTAGATACTAGAAGCATAAATCTAAACATAACTCTCAAAAACAATGTCTCTGCTCAACCAAACGAGCTTCCCAAACATCAGTAAAGTTTGTGGGAAACTAAGAAGTTGATACATTAATCATTCTCGACAGGACCAAAAATCGGAGAAGCAAAAAAACAACATAACTGGCTATAGATAGAGTCATCGCCTTGGGCACCATAAAGTGATGTTTGCCAATGGGTTCTGTGGACCAATCATGCTGTGAGCTATACAGATGATGCTATGAGCAGATAGATGAATCAGGTCTAAGAGACTAGCAGCGCTTCAGTTTAACTTCATATATGTTGAAACTAATTAACAAATAGATTTTGTTTGTCGAGAAAGAAGTTTTCATAACTAATATCACAACTGCCTTTGAGACATCGAGCCAAGACCCACCCACCATATGACAAGACAGTCTTTGAGCTCTCTCTTTACTTACTATTGCCATCCTCCATATCGTTGGTTTCTAGCACCACCCATTGGGTTCTGTCCTCTTCCAGAGCCACTAAACTGACCACCATTTTGTGAGTAGTTGGGCGGTCTAACACCATAGCCACCGCTAGGACCAGCGCCATAAGGTGCACCTCGACTTTGCGAAGGGTACGATCCGCTGCTATAACCTCCACGGCTCCGATTATTATACCCTCCAGTCTGGTTTCCGCTAGGATGGTACCCGTTTGAACCTGGTGCGGGGCCACGGGGATTCTGATAATAGTGATGACCACTAGGTCCACCAGCAGGTAGTTGAGATGGTGGTCCGTTGTTAATAGGGTGGTTCGGTCCAGCTGGCCAGTGTGGAGCGGCATGAGCCTGACCAACACCGTGTTGCTGTGGAGGCCAACGAGAGTGTTGCTGCGGATGCTGCATTTTCTGTTTTTTGGCTGCTTCCTCATTATGACGCATCTCTTGCCGCCTTTTCTTTGTCTGGAACTCATGTGATGATTCATATTTGGGTAGACTGTTTGAGGGAGACATGGAACATTGTCCGGTCATATGCACCAAATGATTTTTCATAAACAATAACAAAACTTAAGAGCAATTCGATTTACCTCTTTGGATCACACGGCAACGGATCAGTCCAAAAGTAATCTGCATCAAGAGCATCCTTTGCAGATATTCTCTGCACCAAGAAAAATGAACTAAATCTCACAAAAAAAAGAAGGCTCTTATAATTTATGCAATTTGCTAATATTTCAGATTTAGTTTGGTACCTGAGACGGGTCAAGCACCAACATTCTTTCCAGTAGTTCAAGGGCATGGCGATCAAAGCTATTATAGTAGAAGAGAAAAAGCCAAAATGAAACCTCTCCTGTAACAAAAGGTAAAGTGTTGCAACTAACATAACCGCATGAACTTACTTTCGGTAGATATCCCTTAAACGTCTTCTCAAGGGCCGAGGTGATTTCAGTTGGTCAAACCAAGGCATCTTCGAAACACCAGGCCAGTTGTTCTCATCAGGAGATCCGCAGAGTTCATAAATCTTAGTCAATTGTTCAGTCTGGAGAAAGATGACATTTTGAGTGAATAATCAAAATCTAACGCATGCCCGAGATGTTCCAAAGATGAAAAAAAAAACGACCTCAGTTTTGCCAGGCAAGATTGGTTTCCCATTCAAAAGTTCAGCAAATATGCAACCAACTGACCACATGTCAATCGCTGGTCCATATTTTGTGGCACCGAGTAACAATTCAGGGGGCCTACAGCAATACATTAAAGATGCAAACAAAGTTAAGCAAGACTTATCATATCTCTCTCTCTCTCTCTCTCTCTCTCTCTCTCTCTCTCTCTCTCTCTCTCTCTCTCTCTCTCTCTCTCTCTCTCTCTCTCTCTCTCTCTCTCTCTCTCTCTCTCTCTCTCTCTCTCTCTCTCTCTCTCTCTCTCTCTCTCTCTCTCTCTCTCTCTCTCTCTCTCTCTCTCTCTCTCTCTCTCTCTCTCTCTCTCTCTCTCTCTCTCTCTCTCTCTCTCTCTCTCTCTCTCTCTCTCTCTCTCTCTCTCTCTCTCTCTCTCTCTCTCTCTCTCTCTCTCTCTCTCTCTCTCTCTCTCTCTCTCTCTCTCTCTCTCTCTCTCTCTCTCTCTCTCTCTCTCTCTCTCTCTCTCTCTCTCTCTCTCTCTCTCTCTCTCTCTCTCTCTCTCTCTCTCTCTCTCTCTCTCTCTCTCTCTCTCTCTCTCTCTCTCTCTCTCTCTCTCTCTCTCTCTCTCTCTCTCTCTCTCTCTCTCTCTCTCTCTCTCTCTCTCTCTCTCTCTCTCTCTCTCTCTCTCTCTCTCTCTCTCTCTCTCTCTCTCTCTCTCTCTCTCTCTCTCTCTCTCTCTCTCTCTCTCTCTCTCTCTCTCTCTCTCTCTTTAATGTGAATAGCTTTCAAAGGATGCATACCTATACCACAAAGTGATGACACGGTTTGTAAGATTTCCATCGTGATCATGAGAATAGGACCGTGCAAGCCCAAAATCCGCAAGCTTTAAGTTTCCCTCATTGTCAATAAGGAGGTTGGAACCTGCATCAACAATATCATATATAGGTAAAAGTAGCAAGTAAAGGTCCGTCAACAAATGTATTTAGGGATAGTCAGTCAATCACCTTTAATATCACGATGAAGAACTTTTTTAATATGGCAATAGTGAAGCCCAGTGAGGAGTTGCTTCATGTAACACTATACATGTCGAAATGTCAAACGAAGTTGGAAATAAAATAGGTTTTTGCAAAGGCTACAACAAGGTATCTAGCCAATGGCGATACCTTGATCTGAGGAACAGTAAATCCCTGTGTAGAACGATCAGAAAGTCCGGTCAAGTCATGATCCATGTACTCAAAGACCATGTAGATTCCGCCCTTGTATTTGTTATTATCTAAAAATGAGATCAAAGACAGAGAAGCTTTCACTATGTGATCGGTATGTCTTAAGTTGTCCAAAAATAATAATAATAGGATATTGGATAAGTCTCTCACTAACCTGGCTTTCCTTGATCGTCCCTATCTCGACCTTTTGTAAAGTAAAAACAAAAAGAAGGCATAAAAATCAAATAACAAGGGAAAATTCTGAAGCTAGTGCAGGTTGAGAGAGAGGTGGGATGGTTCGTTGTTTACCAGGCGAAGTAACAATCTCTTTCAAATGGATGACGTTTGGATGATCCAGCTTCTTCAGAATTTTGATTTCCCGGATGGCTGTGATGGGAAACTTGAAGCAAAAAAAAAGAGAGTGATTGATATAAGTCATCACAAAAGGTTGCAACTTTAGTAAGGTAGTAGTGAGATGTAGCTTACCCCTTCTCTTTCATTGTCCATACGGATCTTCTTAAGAGCCACGATCTCCCCAGTTTTAATTTCTCTAGCCATGTATACTTGACTGCCAAATCAAATAGCCAAACATATTAACACCAAAATAAAAAATAAAAAAAGCTTGAGATTGATGTTTACTCACAATTATCAAAAGCTTAACTTTTGTGTAATCTAGCTTTTGGATTGGATTAAATTTTAAACTACTAATTACGCAAATCTATTAACACCCTCAAGCATACGATTTCTACAACATAAAACCCTAAAGAATCCAACTTTACTCAATCAACAAAAACACACAATCTCAGACCAAAAATCAAGTAACCGAATGGCGAATTAGCAATCACAATCGGTTCAAAATAAATCAAATAGAAAAACCCAGAAGGGGAAGAGGAAGAAGGATACCCGTAAGTTCCTTCGCCGACCTGTTCAAGCTTCTCGAAGCAATCGACGCCACGAGATCCCCAGAACGGAGGGGGCTCCTCCATATTCAACTGCCCGAAATCAGCAATCGCCATTCTCTCTAGCCCCAACGACGAATCGTATTTGGCTCCGCCCTCGTCGTCGCTTCCGTCGGCTGGGAAACCCTAAGAGCCTTCTTAGCGTTTTTTTTCGGTTTATGGGTTCGGTTTAGTTTTTTTAATTTATTTTGCGTGTTACTTCCCTTGCAAGTAACCCACGTTGACTGTTAAAAAGGAAACATAACTATGGTCAATAATCAATATGGTAAATGAGTAAAATTTTTTTTGACGAAAAATATGGTAAATGAGTAATTACTAGTTGACAAAAAGAGTGACTGATAGTATTTGTGTAATTCTTTTTTATCTTTTTAATTGTGTTTCTTTATTTTCTTTTTGACCTCTTTAATGATTTCTTCTTTTCATTTTTCTTTAAGGCTTTCATTGGTAAATAATAGAGTCAAATGTTGAAATTAAAAAAAAAAAAACTAGAAGTGGAGGAAATTAAAAAGTGAATCTGAGAGTAAAACTTTTATTTTGACTGGTACTAGAGTAACATGGTAACCTACTTTTACTATTTTTTGGTGTTAATGGGTGAAAAAACATTTTTCATCTAATTGGCTAAAAATCAGAATCATTCAATAAAAAAAAACAATTTTCCTCTAATTTATTCTTTTGCTAAATATGTTTTTCAGTCAAGTTCTAGATGTAACCAATTGTTAAGATGGTAAATAAGTAATTAATATTTATCACCCTTGTATTCAAAGGGACTTGTTTCTTTTGTATTTTAGTTTTTTTGGCATGGCTTTGAATCCCCTTTTTTCTTTCATAATTGCATCATTGGACTTTCATAAATAGGATTTGCATATATATATGAAAGCGCTTGTGAAGAAGAGTATTAAGACATATAGAAGAAAGACACCAACAAAGAGAAAAGATGGTGAAAACTTATACTCTTGAATCTCTCAAGATCATTTATTTGTTCATGTTTGCACTACTGATTGTGAGATTAATTCCATCGCAAGCTCAACCTCCATGTACTATGGAAAGACGTGATACTGAATATTTTAATTGCGTTGATTCTCTCAAGTTGGGTACACCATGGGTTCCTCCTTCCAAAGATTGCTGCGAATATATACAAATCGATAACATGGCTTGCTTCTGCAAAGGCGCCAATAGATTATTTTCGGCAATTTTTGACCAAAATAAGCTTTTCAAAATCTCTCATGCATGCGGAGATCTCTTAGTTCCGGGATCCTATTGCGGAAGTGAGTATCACTTAAAACTACACTTTCAAATCTAATCATCTTCGTACTTATAATTAACGATTTTTTATTTGTTTTTGTTACTCAGTTTTCAAGGTTCCTGGTGGTGCGTGAGAAAGATGGATGTGCATTTCCTATTTTGTTTCTCTTCTTTATATTACATATATATCTATATATAAAAATCAAATTTTACATTATCTATGACTATCATATGGGTTAAAAGTCAAAATAAGATGAGCTTTCTGTCGATATTGATAAACCAATGAAACGTTATATGCTCAAGCGAAATGATTGCAATATGGTTAAAATGAATGAACGAAAGTTGATATAAAGTTGAAAAATGCACACCGTTATTACACAATGATTTAATAACATACAGTACTTAAACACTGATCAATGTACAGTATTTTGGCTTGCTTTCCGGGTCCATGTAATAAGAGTTTAAATGGTCCGTTCGTGAAAGTAACATCTTGCAAAGAAAATTGTACATAAGTATTAATATTATGAGTCAAAATATGTATGTAAGAAATGACCTTTTTTCTTTTTTTTTTCTGCCGTCAAAAAAAAGAAATGACCTTTTTCGTTGAATTTTAGATATAAGATATTTTCATTTTTGTTTTTTTTTAATATTAGAAAAATTCTATAATTAATTAGTGTAAACATTACAAATAAATTTCATCAAATAATAGTATATACTTGGATTTCTTAGTCTTTGTTGAAAATCATTTTTAAACTCGATAGAAACTGAAACTGAGATTGACCAAAACCAGACTAAGCCATTAATCCTTACAGACATCGTGTACATTTTTCCCTAGGCTGGTCAGTTAATAAGCTCACATATAATTTGTATTGATTTATTTGGGTAGCAAAGTAATCCAATACAACACAGTGAAACTGTAAATCTAAACGTACGAACACTGCTCATTCACTTATTTATACACAATCCCAAGTAGTCAACTAGAACAGGGTAATGAGTTGATATCGTAAACACATATAAATCCAACACAATTATGGGAAACTTGTGACTTCATATTCATGCTCTATTTTCAGAGGTGATTCCTTGGAAACAGGTCTGTCTTCAGACCATAACTCCAAGTTAATGGTTCCACAGTCCCAGTGGATACTACATTTGAAGACCTGACTAACGTCGAATCTGTTTACCAGCCCTATATTGAGGCTCTTATCTACCAGCATCCATTCACCTGCAAAACGAAAAAAAAAAAAACAGAAGACGATGTTTATTTATTAAAACATGAGAGAACAATATGAAGAGGGTACAGGTACTTTACCATGTGGGAGGTTGTTCCCTTCATATAATTGCTCTCCAGAGTCTGGCCAAACTTCATGCTTTGTACCATCAATCGATGTGAACGAGACAAACGATTCGGTCGGGTGCATAAGACAGAAAGTTGGATGGACTCTTAAGCATACCAGCCTGCAACATCATTTTCCAACCACACATGAAAAAAAAATACTATAGTTTCTTTTCCCACTGTTCTTCTAGGATTATGTATTCTTGTAAGAGTGGTCTGAGAGCCATATCTTATAAATTGTCTTAGGTACTAGAGCGATATAAATAAAATGTTAACAAAAGGATTAAACATAGGCATGGTGGCAAAAGAAAAAAAATTGTAAAGAAAGAAGACAGACCTTGAAAATCCACCAGAACCAGCACCAACACTACGGGCTTCAATGCTAGAGGTAATTTGAACAAGTCGGGGATTGTCTTTAGGTATTGCGATTTTACGCCGAAGAACCAGTCCACCACCTACATCACCTTCTAGGATAAGAGATTCTTCTTCACCTGCTTGTTCCAAATCCCTCCTATACAGGATGAAACAATCAATTCAGTAACAGAAGTAAACATAATGTAGAGAGAGTGCTACCTGCCATAGTATAAGCCTTTGTCACACTGTTGTTCATATCTAAAACCATCGCATACTTGAAATGTGCATGTGTTAGAGAGAGAGAGAGATTGTCAAAGTAAACTCACTCAATAACATTATATTCCTCGGTACATCCAGCAGATCGGTACTCAGTACCACTGTACTCTTCGTAACCATTCATCTCTATCCTGCTGTGAAGCCATTGAACTCCTGTAAAGTGCAATCAACCAACATTGTTATTTTCAACCTTGTAAGAGTCAAAACAGGACATAACCCTACACAATTCAGCAAGTTTACATTTACAACTGTAACACAAATTCCAAGTGCTTGTGATCATGGCTGAGATTATATACTTCAAAAATAGGATTAGTGTATGATCTTGAGCCTCCGCCACAAAAATGTTGAAAGTATCTCATTCACAAGTGATCTAAAGCTTTTTAAAAGTTAATAATAGACAGCAAAAGAGCGTATATATTACCTGATGGAACATGTGTCATAGATAATATCCTTCCACCAATCCAAGGAACTATGTTCAATTTCCAATCGCCACTGTTTAGCTCAACTGGTTCCCTTGAAAGTTCCATTCCCTTTTGTCCATGTAGCACTTCCTTCTCAGGTATCAGTTTTGTATTTTCTACATTCAATGATAACACATGAAAGACACTAAGAAAGTAAATAACCATGATAATTAGAATTCGGGTGTAGCTACAAACACATTAAAAAGATGAGATTTACCCATATGAAGTGTAAACCGCTCATTGCTTGTAGATATTAACGCTGAAACTTCACTTTCTGAAGGCATCTTAATCTGGATAGTCTCTCCATCCATTCCCCAAGCATCAAGCTGTTCAACATTACGTAATATTTAAATCTTTTGAACTTACACACCCCTCTAGATATTTTTCTTTTAACAAAAGAAATAACAATACCATTGCACCACCACCAAGCAATAACTGAATATGAATACGGCGTTTTGGCCTCTGCCACTCTCCTTCCGTTTTAAAAATCTTCACAGTAACAATGGAAGACTGTCGCTCAGCAATATAGTGTGTAATTAGATATCTGCCTTCTCTGTACCCATATCCATCTCCATCATCTTCAAATAGGAGTCCTACAGCTTTCCCTGACAAATAAAAAACTTAATGTCATATGCTTATTATGAAGTTGATAATATGAAAACAAAAGCTCAAAAGGCAATCCACAAAACTGTAATTTTCCTTAATACATGATCCTGACCTTGGGGTATACGTAAATTAAGAGCTGTTGGAAAAGACAATAACAAACACTACTATGCACAACAACCAGAAGCAATAACAGTTATCTTTCCATCTCTGCTAACTAAGTTACAACAAGACCAACAGAAGCAGAATGAAAAGTTACAATGTTATCATATCTTAAGCTAAAAAGCATGTTCTCCTGTCAAAACATACCATTTTCATCTAATGACACAAGTAGGGTTAAGTCATCTGACAGCCTAGATTCCCCAACATGGAGATGTGGAGGACCAAGTGCTATGATGGATCCGCCTTGTAAATATAATGTCGGCAAATCCTGCAGGCCTCATGAGCGGAATAACAGAACATAAAATTAATTGTGTCTTTCCCAACAGAAGAACGAAGAGGAAACTGAAAGTTTCAGTAACCATACCGGATGTGAATCTTCAAAATCAAACCTCAACCAAGTTCCTCTGGGCAATACAGGCTGCAACTCGTGTGATCCCTGATTAGACAAAGTGCTAGCCAATGATAGAAACAAACCAAAGACAAGTTAGATGTTTGGCAGTTTATAAACTGCAGAGCAACTCACAAGAATAAATAAACAGCATTTTTTTCCAGAAAGATTTTACAATAAATGACTCAAAAAGAGGCAAGACACCGAGAGAGACAGATTGTTAGGTGAAAGATTTTATGATAGCAGAAATGTTGTTAGATTTTAAACTAATTGAAACAACTTCATGACTAATCCTCGTTAATTGCCAATCAGTATGCCCAATAAATGGTTCTAGTTCAACAAGCAAAAGATGGAAGAACCAATCATTTCCGCTCTAAATGGGAAGAAGAAAACCTCGTATGGATAAGAAGTGAACCCAAAAGAAAGGCGTTTTCAACAGTCCTTAGGCGGGGATCTTTAGGATCTGCATACAGAAAGACAAAAAAAGGAAAGTGAGAACATAAGATATCACTGCATAAGTTAAAGAAATGGAATACTAAATCTTAAACAAACCTACCAGAGAAAAAGATTGGAGCTGCAACTGGAGCACCAGTTGTATGGGCAATGTAAAATAGAGTGTAAAAATGTGGTAGGAGTTGGTAACGCCTCCTCAATGCAGCACGACAGACTTCTTCACACTAATTAAAAATCGTTGATTTTATATAAGAGATGCAAACAAGTCGTTGCTCGTTCTATGGAGAAGAGGTAGTATTTTTCCATGCATATTATTAAAATATGAATTGTAATACTGAAATAGCTCTTATAAGATATTGCTAGCAAAAAAAACACCTCTTCTCCGAAGGACCATGGTTCATGGTTATCAGTGCCAGCCTCAGAATGACCACGGCAGAACGGAAACATAGCTCCAACGCCCATCCAACGTCCAAATAGCCGTGGAGTAGCATTGCCAGCAAAACCACCAATATCTGGCCCTGATAAGGGCTGACCACTAAGTCCCTGAATTTAAGTTATCAAAGGTGTTGCAGATGGTTAATTTAACGCTTGACAATGTCACATGGTTCTTTACCAAATCAAATATACAGAACTTTTAAAAAAAAACGAATATTTACTCATTTGTAATGATAGCTCTATTAATGTGGAAAACAATTGTAGGTTAGAAGCAACACTAGAATTCAAAAGAACAAAAGAAAACTACTTATATAAAGAAATCAACCAGTTAACTAAGAGAATGGGAACAAAACAGATTAACTACACATCAAAAATGATAATCGCACACTCAGTGTTTTAGTTTTGCGATAAGGAGGCAATGGACTCTTGAAATTCTTACCAGCTGAAGTACCATGGATATAGACATATGTAGATGCTCCCAGGTTGAGAGGTTATCTCCTGTCCAGGTTGCAGCATATCTCTGGCTACCTATGAATCCAGCCCTTGTCAATACAAAAGGTCGCTTATTCTTATCAGCTAGCTCCATCCCTTCATAAGTTGATCTTGCCATCAGCATCCCGTAGACCTATACAACGGTAAATCTTGACAATATTAACTTGAAGTGCTTACCATCTTATCTAAATATGGTACAAAAAGTGTATTCGTTAGGCAAAACGTATCTACATTCAGCAACCAACTACTTTCACTCTAGATGCACTGCAAAATTTTCTTCTTTGTCTCAGCATAGATATGGGCTATAACTTTTAGGAAGCTCCAAGATAAAATTTTAAGAGCTAATAACACCATACCATAACGAGACAAGTAATAATCTTTATCTTTCTATCATCCTATGTCTATATGTACATACTCAGAAAGCCAAGGACCCACTGCATTTTTATATAACTTGGATAAATTCAAACATGAGATAATTTGAAACTCGATAGAAGAAGAGAAATACATTGTGATAGTACGAGTGGTTTTGAACACCTCCAAGCTCATTATCTCCTCTGTGAATATTGTTCTCAGGCATAGTCTTTGTCACGACCTGGACATTGACAAATAAGATCGCATGAAAAAACTCAAAAAGGATCCTATCTAGAAAATTCAACTATGAAAGCAAAGTATACGTGAATTACTTTGAAAACTGCAGGCTCATTCATATCATTCCAAATACCATCAACACCATTTGAAATAAAATCCTTAACCAAATTAGCCCACCAAGAGCGAGCTTTGGAATTCGTATAGTCAGGAAACACGCAAGGCCCAGGCCACACTTCACCTAATGAAACCAAACATAAACTTCAGAAATGTTTGAATAAGTATAAGATTAACATGACAAGACAACATCAAAATCATACCAATAAAGGGCTTCCCATCTGCTCGCTTAACCCAAACATCATTCTTACTTCCACTATCGTAGACATCAAAACCTTCCTCCTGTTTTATTCCAGGGTCAAGCATCCAGATCGCTTTGAAACCGTTATTATGAAGATGTTTTGCCAAAGCACTAGGATCCGGGAAACGCTCCTGAAATAGTGATCCATATGATGTCAATACCTAGAACTTATAAATTTAGCCTATGTAAACCATGGGAAGCACTAATTAAAATCTACTTGGGGCTTAAATAAAAAAAAACCCACCTTGTCAAATGTGAAACAACGAAATCCATCCATGTAGTCAATGTCCATCCATATCACATCAGATGGAATCTTCTTGTCCCGAAATGTTTGAGCTATCTGCAATCATAGCCACAATGATGAAAATCATGACAGGGAGGCCCAAAAATTATAGACAACATATAAACACTGACCATATTCTATAATTCAAATATATATAAGAATATGAACAAATACTGACCTCGGCTACTCGCTTGTCAGACATATAACTCCAACGGCATTGATGGTAGCCTAATGCCCACTTTGGAGGCATAAATATTGTTCCTGATAAGTAGAAAGCATAACTTATTTAGAGTAGAATGATATTTACTAAGGAGAGGAAAAGAGAGAACAAAGGTAAAGACGAACGTAAATTAAGAAACAGTTTGTCTCATTTGTCCCAAACAATAACAATTTGCATAAACAACAATAATTTCTGCAATCCTGTCAATTTTAGTAGCTCAGGCAAGTTAACAGTTGAAATATGAAATGTCTCGATGCATAAAAAACCACAACTAATAAGAAAGAAGAGAAAACATAATCAATAAATTACCAACGGCATGGGAGAGGGACTGCAAGACAGCAGTGGGTGTGGAGAACGGACCAAATGTGATTATAGGATATGATGGTGGGGAGATTATTCTTATGACTCCTTCTTTCCTTAGATCAATCTTAGGGACAAGAAAAAAAATATGTCAATACAATGAAAAAGAAAAATTACATTGCAAAGTGAGTCCATAAAAGAGGGGAGTATGTCCATATGTAAATACCTCACACTTTCGTGTGGTATCAGCAAGAACACCAAGTGTTTCTCCAGTTGGAAGGACAGCTAGTACCCAAGGATGTGACTGGTACAGTGAAGTGGTTCCAGGGCCATAACCCCATGCATCAGTGTTCCATGTAAAAACCTGAACATTTATTAGTTAAGTGCTTAGGTGAACAGATGACGCATGTAGAAGAGAATGACGCACCCGTTTCCCTGTCCTCTCCAACTGGCCACTAACTTCTCCCGTCCCATAAAACGACGTGCCAGGTGAAAACTGTATCACAAGTGAATATCTCAAGATTGAAATTTTTTTTCAGGAAAAAAAAAAAGAAACGCAAACCTCAAAAGTGACAACTTGTTGGTCCTGAAGAAGGGAACAAGTAGGAGTAAACGCTGGAACAATGCGACTAGGAATGGGTGCTTCCTGGTCTTTGCTGTTCTCAAATGAGAGACTTGGAAACGAAGCTTTCCTATGCTCCAGAGAACAGTCAAACCGGAAAACTCCATCCTCCAAAATTGGCTCAAAAATCATGTCGGATGGAGCAGTCTCCGAGCTATCTCCTCCACTTACATTCATCCTCCTGAATAAACACCTTCTTCCTTGGCTTCTTCTGCATGCAAGGTGGTTGTACTAGTAAGTACTCCTTGTTTGTACAACCCTCTGTTCATCTACAATACAGAGCAAGGTTCTACATAAATCATCTCTAACTTTGCTTCCTCCGTATAATAAATTAGTAAAGATTCAAACTTTTCAATAGCAGCAATCAAAAGTTACCAACTTTCATCAAAACAGCAACGAATAATCAAAATTATAGTTCTCTCAATGAGAGAGACCAAATGCAAGAAGCGAAATAGAAAGAGAGGACCTGGTGGTGACGGCAAGAGCAGAGGATCTGATAGCGGGAAGGGAGAGCGATGGAGGGATCGGATTGAGAGAGGGAAGAGAGCGATTGGATTTAGAGAAGAAGAAGAAGGAAGGAGAAGAGGGTAGAGTTCCGCTTGTGAGTGATGACGATGATGATGAAACCATTGGTGAGATACTTTGGTTATGAATGGCGACAATCAATTTGCGTTTTTTTTTCGATGCGGTATTTTGAAACCCGCACACCCTCTAGACACCACACCATTCACAAAGGTGATACGGTCGTTTATGGCATTTGCTTTGCGTTTGTTCAAAAAACATTTGCAATTTTCATCTTATATATTAAGTACTGTTTACTTTTACCGACCAGGCAATTGTTTAATACTTCAAAATATCTGTTCTGCTTTAAATATATACGTACGGTCCAACTATAGAATATATTAGAAATTCTTATTAATAATTTAAAAAAATATTATACCAAAAACATAAATATGACAAGAAAAACATAAATACAAAAACTAAATTTCTAAAAAAGTAAAACAAAAAATATACTCGCCATTTTAGGACGGATTATAATCTAGTTTATTTTATTAAAATATTATCATATCTAATTGATAAATATTTAGTTCAATAATGAATTTAATTTATTTAATAGATTATGATATCAAATTAATTAATATTAAACTCAAATATGATTACACAAAAAAAAATATAAGAATTAGTATTTTCGAAAACGTTTTAAAAATATATATCCGTCCTTTAATCTAGTATTCAAATCGCACCGCACTTTGATTTTGCACTACTTATTTTACCTAATTTGCAGTTTCTGTTTGGACCTTTCATCTCATCTTTTTTAATACTCACTGTTTCCTATTATCTTTTTCCTTTTTGTGTTATTATCATCTTAAATATAATTTAAAAGTTAGAGAAAATCTTTAAAAAGAAAATTAACAAAATAACATGTAACGAATAACATGGCCAAAATAATTTGTTTTAAGGAGGTAAAAAAAATATTTTATCTTTATTTATAGATATACAAATAAATATTAAAAAAATAAGAATTTTTCAAAATATTCTTTTCAAAATTTTGTATTAACAATTCCAAAATTTATTTTTGAAACTATTTTAAAATTATTATTTAATTCTAAATATATTTTTAGTCCTAAACGGCATCCCCTCAATCTTAAACATTAAATCTAGATTTTCTTTTATGAAACAAAATTTAGTTTTTTTTCCTTCGGTTTCACATGATATGTTTGCTCGATCGCTGGTGAATAGGAGCATTGACCCATGCTCTATTACCTACACACTTAAATCTAGACTAATTAATCATAGGATCTTTTACCCTTTTTGTCAACAAATATCTTTTACCTTTTTGTCATTTTAATATCTATGTGTTATATTTATGAAAAAATAACTTTTTAGTAAGTTTACAGAATTTCTCAAAAATATTTTTCATATTTATGCCAGCGTACAGCAAAGTCTTGTACATTTCAAAGTCTCTCACTACTTCCAGTAGTGTACTTTATATATGTCAAACACTCCAAAATATTTTTCATTCATTTATTTATTAATGCATAGAAAACTGAACAACCCAAAGTAGCCAAGTAGATTTTTGCGAACAGGGGGACTGAGTTACAACACGATTATGGGAAACTAGTGACTTCATATTCATGCTCTATTTCCAGAGGTGATTCCTTGGAAACAGGTCTGTCTTCAGACCATAGCTCCATGTTAACGGTTCCGCAGTCCCAATGGATAATACATTTGAAGACCTGACTAATGTCGAACCTGTTTATCAGCCCTAGATTGAGGCTCTTGTCGACCAGCATCCATTCACCTGCCAGAAAATATAAAGTAAGTTGATATTGTACAAAACATGAGACCAATGGGAAGAGCGTACAGGTATAGTACTTACCATGTGGGAGGTTGTTTCCTTCATATAACTTTTCTCCAGAATCAGGCCAAACTTCATGCTTTGTACCATCAATCGATGTGAATGAGACACACGATTCGGTTGGATGAAAAAGAGTGAAAGTTGGATGGACTCTTAAGCATGCCAGCCTGCAGCGTTTAGTAACATCATCAAAAGAACCACCATGTGAATTGCAAGTTACCTATGTCTGGAAACTCTACTTAAATAACACAACAAAGATTACTAAAGATTTGGGTTTCACTGTTCAGGAAAGCGTGAAGCAATTAGACAAACCTTGAAAATCCACCAGAACCAGCACCAACACTGCGGGCTTCAATGATAGAGGCAATACGGAGAATGTTTGGATTGTCGTTAGGTATGGTAATTCTACGCTGAAGAACAAGTCCACCACCTACATCACCTTCTAGGATAAGAGATTCTTCCTCTCTTGCATGTTCTAAATCCTTCCTACATCATGAGATGAAAGAATTCATTCAGTAACATAAACAAAGATAATGCAGAGAACATAACAGAGAAACCGATGCAGCGGTGAACTCTTTTCCTTCATTGTATTTTTATATCAAGATTCAGAGTATAAAACGTATATGCATGTGTGAGATCAAGGTCGTCAAAGTAAACTCACTCAATGATATTGTATTCCTCGGTACATCCAGATGACCGGTACTCAGTACTGCTGTACTCTTCATAACCATTGATATCTATCCTGCTATGAAGCCATTGTACTCCTGAAAATTGTAATTGAACAAAATTGTTAAGTAAAATAAACATTTACCCAACCATTATCATGCTTACTAGTAAACAGAAAACAGTATATTACCTGATGGAACATGTGACATGGACATTATCCTTCCACCAATCCAAGGAATTATGTTTAGTTTCCACTTGCCATTGTTTAGCTCAACCGGCAACCTTGAAAGTTCCTTTTGTCCAGGTAGCATTTCCTTCTCAGGTATCAGTTTTGTATTTTCTACATTTCAGTAATACACATTGAAGACATCATGAATATGTTCACAAAAAACTATGTAAGAATTAGTCTTTGGATTTAGCTGTTTTATGATGATAAAGATAATGTTCACAAATATATCAAAAAGCTACAATGATGAGTCGCACATACTAAGATAGAGGTCAGCAGCTATATCTGAAGAAGTGTACATCAGTATGTAACAAGGTAGAGAAAGCAATATATATATCAATAGTTATAAAACTGATACAAATGATCCTACGTGCATATTGAGAAGATGAGATTTAGACTTACCCATATGAAGTTTGAAGCGCTCACTGCTCGTGGTTATTAATTCTGAGACTTCACTTTCTGAAGGCACATTAATCTGGATAGTCTCTCCATCCATTCCCCAAGCATCAAGCTGTTCAACATTTTTTATGATTCAAATGTTTTTAGCTTAATAGTTACACAAGATTTTCTTAGCAAGAGAAAGAACAGTACCATTGCACCGCCTCCTAGTAATAGCCGGACATAAACACGGCGTTTTGGCCTCTGCCAATCTCCCTCAGTCTTTGAAACCTTAACAGTAACAATGGACGAATGCCTCTCAGCAATGTAGTTTGTGATTAGAAATCTTCCTTTAGTGTAGCCATATCCATCTCCATCATCCTCAAACAAGAGGCCTTCAGCTTTGCCTGACATAGACAAAGAATTATACATTCATGATTATTAAGAGATTGGCAACAGTAATAAGTGGCAAGGTGAACAAATCTATACTATTATTTACAAGTGAGTTTTCAGAATATAGTTCTATCATTCACTTGTCAGATTTGAAAAATATAAACTACCATTAACGATATAGCTTATTTACTAATAAATTCAAAGCAAAACTAAACAGAGAAGGTATTCTTTTATTTCTTATAACTAAACCTATAAAATTTGATACCAACAAATCCAAAAAAAAAAAAAATTTGTGATCCCAGATATTTATCTCTAAAAAAATATATTATTAATTTCTTAGAAAACACTAATTTATTCCCGCTCAAGGCATGAGAGAATCAGCTAGTTTAGTATACTATTTTTGCATAGCCTAGGCCAAAAGTAGGTCTCCTCTATCTGGATCAGAAGCTAAACTTACCATTTTCATCTAATGATACAAGTAGGGTCAAGTCATCTGATAGAGTAAACTCCCCAACATGTAGATGTGGAGGAGCCACTGATATAATGGATCCACCTCGTAAATATAATGTCGGTAAATCCTGACACAAAGAAACGAGTAAACAACATGTGGCAACCATAAAACAAAAATCTAAGTTATTTACCCAAGAAAGAAGAGGAAAGAGTCAGAACTATCAGCAATCATACCGGATGTGCATCTTCAAAATCAAACCTCAACCAAGTTCCTTTGGGCAATATGTGATGCAACTCATGTGATCCCTGATTATTTATAGTGCTAGACAATGATAGAACAAACCAAAGACAACTTGATGAGTATATGATTTGTAGATTAAACTACTGAACGACTCAAAAGAGTGAATAAACATTTTTCCTGTAAGCTTCTACAGTTAATGACTCAAGATAAAAATTAACAAGGTGAAAATTTATGATGACAGTGTGTTGTTAGTCAATTGTGCAACACCTCATAAGTTGTTATTCATTATGCCCAACAATCTGATCACTTGTTTGAAGAATTCACTTTCATAGCATTTAAGACTTGGAAAAGGATGACAGCTTTTCTACAATCTTTTGGAAAAGGAAAGCAATGACTCTGAATAGGAAGAAGAAAACCTTGCATATACGAGAAGCGGACCCAAAAGAAAGGCGTTTTCAACAGTCCTTAGTCTAGAATCTTTCGGATCTGCATTTATGAAAACACGATATAACTGCAAAAGTTCAAGAGATGGAATCCAATAATTTACAAAAAAAACTACCAGCGAAAAAGATTGGAGCTGCAACTGGAGCACCAGTTGTATGGGCAATGTAAAATAAGGTGTAAAAATGTGGTAACAGTTGGTAACGCCTCTTCAATGCTGCACGACAGACTTCCTCACACTAATTAAGAGACCATAGTTCATTAGTGGCAAAATAAAATCTTAAAACCAGAAGTTGACTTTCTTTAAGAGATGGCATGCATATCTTATACGAGTTATTTCAGGTGACTCTTTCTATACCTCTTCTCCGAATGACCATGGCTCATGGTCATCAGTGGCAACCTCAGAATGGCCACGACAGAATGGAAACATAGCTCCAACCCCCATCCAACGTCCAAATAGCCGCGGAGTTGCATTGCCTCCAAAGCCACCGATATCTGGCCCTGATAAGGGCTGACCACTCAGCCCCTGAATGAAATTTAAAGTTTTATAGTTAAAAAGTGGCAACTGTATTTGCGATTTCTTTCAGAAAAACCATATTTTACTGATTTATGCGGTTAGCTCTACTAAAATGAGAAAAGTATTAAGTTATAAGCAACATCGGAACTTAAGGTACACAAAGACAGCTTATTCATGTTCATGAGTATAAAATTTTTAAGTTGTCAACTTAAGTGGTAATCCAAGTCAATGGTGTTTTATTTTGTGATAAATATGCAGCGAACTCTTGAAATTCTTACCAGCTGAAGCACCATGGATATAGACATATGTAGATGCTCCCAGGTTGAAAGGTTATCTCCTGTCCAAGTAGCAGCATATCTCTGGCTCCCTATAAATCCAGCCCTTGTCAATACAAAAGGTCGCTTATTCGTATCAGCTCGCTCGATCCCTTCATAAGTTGACCTTGCCATCAGAGTCCCATACACCTAGACAATGACAAAATATTGGATATGTTACCATCAAATGCCTAGCATGCTAGATAAAACATGCAAAAACAGCTACCGTATGTCCAAAGTTTTTTTTCTTTGGCTAAAATGCATCTACATTAAGAGACCAACCACTTCTTGTCTCTTCAAATTCAGTCTACCTAGAGCACTCAACACATACATTCATAAGAGACCTAGCTTTTTCGTAAGCTGCAAGGAAAATTTATAGAGAAATAACTAATAAAGATCTGTATTATACTGATTACAAGTCATTTACAATAGTTTTTTTGTCTGTCTATCAGACTATTACTCTATTTCTATACATTACATGCACAAAACCATATGAAACGGTGATAATCTAGAAAGACAAGGACCCATTGCATATTTATATAGCTAATAGAACTTCATACATGCATAGGAATATTTAAATTTGAGCAGAACAAGAAAAATACGTTGTGGTAGTGTGAGTGGTTTTGAACACCTCCAAGCTCATCGTCTCCACAGTGAATATTGTTCTCAGGCATTGTCTTTGTCACGGTCTGCGCATAGACAAAATAAGAACACATTAAAAATGGAAAAATATTCTGACTAGAAAATAGCAAAAGATGAAAGTAGACAAGGTTTACGTTGAAAACTGCAGGCTCATTCATATCGTTCCAAATACCATCAACACCATTTGATATAAATTCTTTAACCAAATTAGCCCACCAAGACCGAGTTTTGGAATTTGTGTAGTCAGGGAAAACGCAAGGTCCAGGCCATACTTCACCTAATGAAACCAAACACAAATGTCATAAATTTGCTGCATATACATCAAGACAAAGACATGACAAGACAGCACAAAAAATCATGACACCAAATTGAAATACCAATGAAGGGCTTTCCATCTTCTCGTTTAACCCAAACATCGTTTTTGCTTCCGCTATCGTACACAGAGTAACCTTCCTCTTGTTTTATCCCAGGGTCAAGCATCCAGACCGCTTTGAAACCATTATTGTGAAGATAGTTTGCCAAAGCACTAGGATCCGGGAAACGTTCCTGAACGTAATATTCCATAAATGTCAATATCTAAAACTTTTAATTACGATAGGCCTGAATCAGGTTTATTGAAATTCGCAGATTAATCGAAGATCAATAGCGGACTAGTTTTGAGTATTTTTCTTAATTTTCGGATACATTTGTAGACTTAAACTTACAAACCTTAGTCTATACATATATGTAAACATATATGTAAACCATGGTAAGTACTGATAAAAATAATCTAGAAGAAAAAACCCACCTTGTCGAATGTGAAACAACGAAAACCATCCATGTAGTCAATATCCATCCATATCACGTCTGCTGGAATCTTCTTGTCACGAAATGTTTGAGCTATCTGCAATCACATACTTATAACCTTTCATTATTTCATCAGCTTCACCAAACAACAAGAATATAAACAAAAACACTAACCTCAGCTACTCTCTTCTCTGACATATAACTAAAACGGCATTGGTGGTAGCCTAATGCCCACTTTGGAGGCATGAAAACAGTTCCTGATAAATAGAAAGTATATAACTTTTCTTTTGCAAGAAGTATAACGTATTAAAGCAGAATAATACTTACTAATTAAGGAACAAGTCAAGACAAAAAAACTAGTAATCAAACTATATAAAGTGGTTCAAACCATATAAATTGCATAAACAGTTTCATAACTAGTGATCTTTTCTATAGTCATCGAGCCAAGTTAACAGCTGATATACGCAAAGTTGCAATGACATAGAGAAGCACGATTAAGTAATTCGAAAAAAAAAAGAAAAAGAAGGAGAATTATAAAACATACCTATGGCGTGCGACAAGGACTCCAAGACAGCAGTGGGTGAAGAGAATGGACCAAATGTAATAATTGGATATGCCGTTGGAGCGATTATTCTTATGATCCCCTCTTTCCTCAGATCAATCTAGAGAACAAAAAAAAAATATATGTTCTATTTGAAGAAGACAGATAACATAGCAAAGAGGGTCTGCAAAAGAGGTTGCACCAACTAAACTATTCATATACCTCACACTTTTTTGTTGTATCAGCAAGAACACCTAGTGTTTCTCCAGTTGGAAGAACAACTAGAACCCATGGATGTGACTGGTACAGCGGGGTGGTTCCAGGGCCATATCCCCATGCGTCAGTGTTCCATGTAAACACCTGGCATTTATATTTGCCAAATTAGTTAGGTGAAATAAATAGATGACGTATGTAAAAGAGAATGACTGACCCGTTTCCCTGTTCTCTCCAACTCGCCACCAACTTCTCCCGTCCCATAAAACGACGTGCCAGGAGAAAACTTCATTTTTTTTTTGAGCAACCACAAGTTAGCATTAAGTTCTGAAATACTGGTAAGTTCTTGGATCATGTCAAAATGAATATTGTAAAATAAGTTTGAGAAGACGCTAACCTCAAAAGTGACAACTTGCTTCTCCTCAAGACAAACACAAGTAGGAGTATATGCTGGAACATTGTCACTTATAACCGGAACCTCCCTGTCTTTCATGTTCTTAAATGAAACACTTGGAGATGCAGCTTTCCTATGCTCCACAGAACAGTCAAACCGGAAAACTCCATGCTCCAAGATCGGCTCAAATATCATTTCGGTTGGAGCAATACCTTTAGTTTCCGAGTTATCTCCACTAACTGTCATCTTGACTACGTTTTTTTTTTCCTCTTCCTTCTGCATGCAAAGTGGTTGTACAAGTAAGTACTCCTATAACCTTTTGAGTTATGTTTTTCAAGCAAACAAGAGAAAGAAATAAATTAGCCTCTTGTCTAAAATTTGAATGCTATAACAAAAGTTATTGATAATCAATCGAACCAAGGCTCTATATCCAGAAGTCAACTCAACGTCGCTAATCCTTTTAATAATATACGGTTGATAGTAACCAAAAATCGTTGTAGAGCCTAAAGTCATAACCAAAAATCAAAGTTAATCCTCCAAATGAGAGATATCAAAGGATGAACCTAAGTTAAAAGAGAAATAAATTATCAGATATGTCAAAGAGGAGCATGTAATCGAGCAAGAAACAACCTGACTGTGATCTAACTGCATAAAAGAACAGCAACGTAGCAATCTGATTCAGCGAAGGAAGACAACGATCGTTAGTGAAGAAGGAAGAAAGATCGATTTCCTCTAGTCAACGCTAGCGATGATTGTGCTGCTTATGTCAGTATATTAGCTCTCCATTGGTGGCCACTGGACACTAAGTTCAGTTTTCGTTGTTTTTTAATTTCCTGGTTGATTTTATATTAGCCTCGAGTTCCACCATCTTAATATAATAAAGAAGAATTAACGTTAACAAAAGTTATAATGAAAGATTTACTGCAAACAAGTACTAATTATAAACCGTACGAGTTATTTTTGTGGTTTAGTTTTAATATTTTCATCAAGTATACTAAATGAGTACTAACTAACTTTTTTTTGTTGTGTGAGATAATGTGAACTTTTTCTGGTATCTCTTTCTTTTCTTCGTTTTTAGTTTATAATTCAATTTAAATTTAAAAATGATTTTAATCATTTCATTATGGAAAAAAGAGTAATTGGTGTTGCCTAGTTTGACTGATTATTCCTTTATTTTTAATAATTGTGAGATTTGATATTAGGATGTACAATATGCTTAAATACCAAATATTAAAGAGAGAAACATCTATGAGATAACACAATCTGGAGATAATGGTGAGTGGTAATAACATCATCTGTATGCATATGTTAGCATTGTTGGTGATACTGACATACTATTCATATATATGTTCATGTTAACATTGTTGATGACAATATCATCTATGCGCTGTGTAGCCAAGTCACACATTTACGAGGATTTATAGTTTACTTATTGTGGTGGTTCTCACCTTAATATTGTTCTCACCATGGGTTTCTCCACTAAATTGTTAAGAAGTACAAAAACAAAATGGACTGAATCTATCTAGGTGTCACAAAAACTTTATTGCAAGACTATGGGCTTAATTGGCAGTACATGATGCTCGTTATTATCCAATCAACATTTATCACAAAAGCATTTAAAAAAACATTTACAATATGCTAATGTTCTCCAAATGTTTTTTGCTCAATGTTCTCATATGGAGATTTTGGTAGAACATTTGCTGTTAGAATATATAAAAAAATTAAAATAATTAAATATAATTTATTTATTTTATTTAATAATACAAAATTATGTTTATAATAAAAATAATATTTAGAAAATGAAAATTGCGATTAAAATTTTTTAACCTTTTTAAAAGAAAAATATTTCACATTTAAAATATTATAATTACACAATTTCATTATTTTAATAAAACATAACACAATATATATATATATATATATATATATATATATTGTATATTATAAAATAAAAATATCTATTTTATTTAGAAATATATAAATCATACGTCCTATATTAATTTATGATAATAATATATATGAATCATTTACTATTCTACCAATAAATAAATAATAATAGTTTATATATAAATTATATATAATTAATTTATTTTATTTAATAATATCAAAAATTATTTTTGTATCCAAAAATAAATTTATATTTTAAATAAATTTTACATTTATTTTTAAATAATAATATTTCACATTTAAACTTTAGTTTAGTTTATATAATTATATAAGATTCATTATTTTTAATAAAGATATATTATTAGTATATATTATAATTTAATATATATAATTTAAAAATAAATATATTATATACTAACTTTTATGATAATTTTAAAGTTGTCTACCGATAACTTTTTACCAATCATCTTATTAAAAACTTTAGTACAGCCTCTTCATTAGTAGTACCAATCGGCATAAATAAACTTCCGAATAAATATATTATATACTAACTTTTATGATAATTTTAAAATTATATACTGATATTGTTCTACTAATCATCTTATTAAAAACTTTAGTAAGAGCATACATCATACAGCCTCTTCATCAGTAGCAACTTTTAACTCCCTGGACCTTATTGCGGATATTTATATCTTATATATAGTTTAAAGAAGTATTATTTTATTTTGGTTATAATGCGTCAATTTCAACCTTATTAAGATTGAATTTTGTTTTCTGTTTTCAAAACTATGATACAACAAGAAGAAAATAGTGGGGGGTTTTCCATACCCTTTGATTCTTTTTTTTTGACAACCCATACCCTTTGATTCAGTCAATGTTAAATCGTTTTTAGTTTGATAAACAAGTAAAAGACAATTTTAAATGCATCTGGTTTTCTTAGTAAGCTCATGGAACAACATTTGTTGCATGATATTGATATGAAGAAATAAAGACTTAAAGAGGAACATAAAAAGCAAACCTGACCTATGTTTGAGTGGAGAACATGACAATGTGAAAAGGAAGAATTGGACTGACTTAACCAGATTAATCAGACTTCAAGGGCGAACAGTGTTGGAATTCATACCGGTTTATAACGATTTATAAATTTTGCATAGTATCTCATGTCAATACTGAAATAAATCTAGATCTTAGATTTTCGAATATACCTGGTAATTCTGTAGCGGAACAAAGAACAAGGCCAAACCAAGGTTTCTAACACTTCAAACGCCGTGCCTTTATCGTAGTCACACGCACACGAACTGAATCAAGATGGGATGGTAGTTGATATTCGTGTTCACGCACACCAATTAACCTAATGTGCACACTACCACAATCGAATGGTATGTCGATGTAGCACTTTAGGATCGAATCCACAGAGACCAACTCTTACACTTTATTTCTATTGGATCAATACTTAGCTAAAACAAAATGGGGTTTTGATTGATTTGGTAACGTGCAAATAAATAAGCAATGACAAATGTAAATTCAGATTAAAAAGAAGCCAGCCTAGGGTTACTTCATCGGGTGCTAATACTTGTGAGCTAAACAATTATTCAAGTGCTAATAAGAACAGTCTAGAACTCGGATCACTCAAGTAGAACAGTCCACTATCGTGGTACTGCTCCCTATGCTGATCGATCTCACCGTCTAACTGTCGTTGAGGTGAGAAGCGACAACAAGCAATAGAGATCAAGTCCGATGGGTTCACAGAACACCCTAATATCTACTTTCGCTGATTAGGGATGCAATGCTCATTCAAAATATATCTAGCAACCTAAGCACTTTTGATGATCAGATTAAACCTATGATCTAACATTAAGCGGCCAGTTTAATGCAAGCAATAAGAACAGTTATGAATGAAGACAATCAATGGATTCACTTATCTATGTTTAGCTCACGAAATCAACACCCTAGAACCCTAGACAAGCTAGCCGACTACTCAGCCATAGCAACTGAGAACACAGATATAACAGATGAAGAAAACATGCTGAATCAATAAAATAAATGAGATAGGGTTCAGGATTCTTCTCAAGAGTGTAGAGATCCTTCTCCCTTTACAAATAAGTAAATCCCAACAATGGAGTCTTAGGGTCTGTTTCTCTATGAAAAGTAGCGTAGAATGATGTAGAAAAATAGAAAAAGAAGTTATATCAAAAGCCACAGGCGGCCAGAGAGAAAAAGAGGATAATTAGGGCAAATCCCGAGATGTTGTATTTTCCTTATTCGTCCGGAACAACCGCGGGATCACTCCGTCTGCTTGTTCCGCTTGATCGGGAACAGTCATCAGACTGTTCTGCGTGAAAATCACCAAACTGCACTGTTTTCTGCTTCTTTTGTTCCAGCAGGTCCATCTCCCATCCAGTGCAACTCCAGACCTGAAATGACTCGAAAAGGACTAGAAAGACTCGATAAAGACTTGAAAACCAATTAGAAAACATATATACAATGATGTATAAAACACCATATATCAGTAGTACCATTGAGATCATATCTCAAAACTTGACGAACAGTTTCGTCTATGTTGGATCTCTTTAGTTACTTGACTAAGAAGAAACAATTTGCTTCTTTACCACACGTTCTCTTGTCTTTGTAGACGTTGTTGTGTGTGCGGTGAAGTATATTCATGACTAGGTCTCGGTTCGCGGGTCAACCCGCTCCAACCCGCCCCGCGACCCGTGGGTCGACTTATTTCTTTTGGTTCAAAAATTTGACCCGCATGACCCGCGAGTAAGAAAAATAAGACCCGCACCCGCCCCGCTTATTTAAGCGGGTCACCTGCGGGACCCACGGGTAATATTAAAAATAATAAAAATAATAATTTTATATATTTTATTAATATTTTTTTTAAAATATTAAAAAATAATATATTTTTATTGATATTTAAAAAAATATTTAATAAATAATATAATTAAATTAAAATTTTATATATATATATTCGTAACTTTAAATATGTTTTTATAAAAAAACCATATTTGTTTTCAAAAAATCTTTTTTTTTTATTTTGCGGGTTGGCGGATACCCGCAGTTAAAATTCGATCGACCCGCATCCGCTCCGCATAAAATATGCTTGACCCGCACTCTCACCCACCCCGCAAATTTTTCAAATCTGTTGACCCGCACCCGCCCCGCAACGGATCAAACGGGGCGGGACCCGCGGGTAAAGAATCAAATTCCCAGCTCTATTCATGACCCCTCTGCTTCATTAAGCAAAGTTATCTTATTATATAAAGTTTGGTTCTTTAAAATTATTAATTAACATGATTGTAACGCATGTTAATTTTATATCTAAGATTGTGACATGTGTTAAATAAAAAATTTCATATAAATAATTATTTAATAGTAATTTTACCTTTTTAAAAGTTGTTAATTAATATGATCGTGACACATGTCAATTTTCTATCTAAGATTGTGATATGTGTTAAATAAAAATCTCATATAAATAATTATTTAATAGTAATTTTACTTTTTCAAAGTTGCTAATTAACATGATTGTGACACATGTCAATTTTATGTTTAAGATTGTGACATGTGTTAAATAAAAAATTTCTTATAAATATTTATTTAATAGTAATTTTCATTTTTTGAGAAACAACGTATTGTAAATAAAATAATTTACATACAAATAATAAATTAATATTAATTTTTCTTTTTTGAGAAACAAAGTATTGTAAAATAAAAAAATTTCCATACTGATAGTAAATTAATAGTAATTTTCCTTTTTTAAATCAAAATGAAAATTATAAAAGCTATATGAAAATATTTTTCCTTTTCAAAAAAATCTAATGTTCTTTTTTTGTCTAATAAAAAAGATAATTAAAGACGTTATAAAAAAAGACGTTATAAAAAAAAGATAATTAAAATAAAAAAATATTATTTTAATAATATTTAAGAATGATAAAATCTTAAAAGTACAACAAAATGTTTAATAATAAATTTAAATATTTTATTTTTTAGAATTCTAAACAAAGAGAGTTGTAATTTTATTTGTAAACAAAGAGAATTCTAAACAAAGAGAGTTATAAATTTAAATAATGATAACTAGTTATTTAATAGTAATTTTCATTTTTAAAGAAACAAGTATTGTAAATAAAAAAGTTTCCATTGGCCTCATATTCTGGGTGTGCCATGGGGGTACAAAAAATAAATAAATAGTTATTTTTTTAAAATGTAAAATGAAATTTTTAAAAGCTATATGAAAATAATTTTCCTTTTCAAAAAACTATTTCTTAAAATCATGAAAAAGAGAATTATAAATTTAATATAGTAGTTTAATAATATTTAAAACTAATGATTAAATCAAAAGAATACAACAATCTGTTTAGTAATAAATCTAAACCGTCGATGCCCTTTCGAAGGTTGATAAATTAATATATATATATATAATTATTAAAAAAAATCTAAATATTTTGTTTAGAATTCTATAAAAAATAGAGTTGTAAAAATAATCTTCTTATTTTTCTATAATTAACTTATTAATCAACTAATTTTCTATGGAAGCCCCATTGGTCTATGTTTAACTAAGATTAATGCTTTTACACAATATGGTATGGGTTTCGAGTTTCATAAAAGGTGGATTATTAGTTTATTGGAGAAAACAATTATAGGAGATTTTCAGCATTGTGCAAATAATACCGTCTGGTGTGGATCTTATAAAAAACTTTATGGTAGTGTAATCAGACGTTCTCATAAATTTTGTAGAATTGTCAGTTGTAACTACAGTTATGTATTTTTTTCTCATAGTTTGTATAAATATAATTAACCAACATTAACAAAAAGATTTTTTTTATATTTTATTGATATTTTTTTCTATATTTATATCAATCTATAAGTTAGAAACTAATATATATAGGTACAAGGAAATAAATATATGAATATATATATATATATATTGATCTATTATCTATATTATTAAAAGAGACGTATCCATTAAAAATACTCCTTAGTTTTCAAAGTTAAATAAACTTTCATGCCACTGAGAATTAAATAAAAAATGTGCATTTAATTATGGATGAAACTTATATATTTGAGATAAAATTAAAAAGGAAAAATTCAATATTCTTCTCAATGTTTAAATATTCATGAAAAGTTATAAAGTAAATATAATTTAGATTTTGTTTGGTAGATTTATTATATGTGTAACTTAATACTTGAAGTTTTTTTCTGTTAAGTCAACTCCCAACAACAAACACAAAGACAAGAATAATAAAAATAAAAAGAAACAAGTGATAATTTTTAGAAAAAGCCAAAACACTTAGACTCAGGTGATATATTAAATTTTATTTCTTTGTTATTTTAATATGAATATATGTTTCTTTTCATTAGATTAATATAAGTTCAATTTTTTTGTTACTACTATTCTTTGTATTATTATTGTTTTAGTAGCGTTTTATTGTTATCATATTTTTCAATGAATAATTATAAAAAATTAGGATGTTGTCATGTTTTGTTTTTAGATGTATTTGGTCATAGGAATATAATTTTTAGTGCTTGGTCACTAAAATATATTATTATATTATTGCCATAATTGGTTTTTATATGTGATTGGTAAAAATTCAAGTTTTATGCATCAGCTAGTTATATTTTTGGCTTTTACTATGTTTTTTATAATTAGTTTTTAGTTAAGTTGTTATAATGAAAATATATTATCAAAATAGTGAATTCGGAAAATTATTTATAAATGAATTAGTTTATAAAAAAAGTTCTTTATTGTTACCAAAAAGTGAGGAGCAAGCAATCTGAAAAAAGAACAAACAGGAATTAATTTTCTCTTATTTGATGTAAATATAAATATTTATTTTTGTTTTCTTTTATTAAAAATCTTATATATGTATAATTACATAATTAATTTGTTCTATACAGAAAATTGTAATTTAGGGTTATATGCATATTTATTTTTTGGAATTTTTTTGTTACTATAACTGTAGATGTAAAGGGAAAAAAACTGAATAATCATTTTTTAAACTTAGACTATATCTGATATTGAATATATTATGACAGAAAAGAAATTACAAAAAAAATACTAATGATTGTGTCTTTTTTCATGCAGTTCAAATTATTTTAATAAACAGTTATTCACACAATTGAGAAACATGATCTTTATCATACAAATATATTTTTGTGACTACAAGAAATAAATCAGTATCAAATTGCATAAAGTATTAATAGTTTAGCTACCTCTAATTGAATGATACACATATATTTTTGGGCAAAATCATATATTTTTTCTTCTAAAACAGAAAATTTTACTATAGAGGTGTTTTGGCCCAACATATGATTATGTAATAGGTTTTTTATTATTTAAGTATAAAAACTGTATAATCGAATCATACATTGGATAAATTCACCTCTAAATCAGAATTTATCTATTTTATGATAAAGTATAGAAAATATATATAAATTTTGACTGAAGATATTTCAAAGATGAATAAACCATGCAAACCAAAATATATAAATGATAACAAGTGCACAAAAAATCTAGGACCCTACAATGAAAACATAAACATTACTAAATTACCATGGAAATGTACGAATATGTTTAAACAACAAAAATAAACATACCAAGTTAATACAAACATTAAACTAAGATCTTATAAAGTGTATGGCGTTATCATCGACTCAATTAGCTTAATTCAACTTTCAAATTCTTTAGATTTCACTCTTATTCGTATTTCTTTAGGTGAGATTTCAATTTCAATACTCGCAAATGACTTTTTTCTCTAGCCATGTATATGAAGTTGCAAATAACTCATCACTATTGAAATATAAATACGAGCCAAAACTTATGTGAAAAACGAATTCTTTTTCATAAAATATTTTTCACACAATATATGCAAAAATAATAAAATTTCACTAAAATGGTTTCTCGTTATTATATTTTTCATAAAATTAAAATGTTAATCAAAATCCTTACAACGCACGGATCCATATCTAATCTAGTATATAAATAAAAGACACTGACCTAATTCATTTAGGTTTACTAATGGACCGTATCATTATATTAATATTCTCAACTTGGCCATTATAATTATAATCTTAATCACATTAAGATAATTCATGTCCAAAAAAATAATATACATATAATATATATTATATTTTCCAACATATTTATTATTCAGCTTGTTTAGGTGTTTGACCCTATATGATCATATAATATTAGCAATGAATTCTTAATTTATAAATTATAAGCGGTTTCTAACAAAATATTACAATCACCTAATATAAGCGGTTTTTAACAAAACATTACAATCACCTAATATTATACTATCCCCCTTTGTGGGGGTCTGGACCCCTACGAGTGAGATTTTTCGTTACCCTCTCTGAGATAAATAATCAAACCTCAACGTTATGATTTCTACTAGAGTTAGTACAACATATTTCAGGACATTCCCAACAGTCCTCCACTTGTAATGGAATCATATATTCTCATAATCCCTGTCTCTTTATCTCGATCTCAGCATAAAATAAGAACATGTGTCATCGTTATTAATCTAGATCATGTTTATTGAACTCTGATTTATACTGATAAATAAACGAATGATACTCACTTCGTTTGAGCACAGCCACACATTTCTCAGTGTCAAATCTTCGATAGGCCCAGAGACATTTATCTCCCGTTATATGGGAGAGACTCCCATCTTTTTCTATCCATGTTCCTTACAAACTTCATAGAACACCAAATCAATGTCTTTATAATCACGAGTTATGGTTCTATCGTCTATCATTTTTCAATTTTAAATTATTAAAATAAGTTAAACAACCATATAATTAAAAATTAGACTTTTGTATATGTTATATTTCGATTTTTTTTTTAAAATGACTATAAATTATTTTAACTGTCGAAGTCTCAAATTGAAAATTCTTATGATCAATTGTATTAATTTAAAAAAATATTTAAAACATGTTTCTTATGTTACCCTTTAAATAGCCTCTTTGACCACTAGACTAAAGTATACTTACACAATATTATTACAAATCTAATATTACGTAACAGCCCAAGAGACAACATCATTAACGCACCAGCGTCAAAACATAGAATGAGTTTTGCTCTTTACCTAAGTTACAAAAAAAGTTTGCTCTTTGCCTATTCCGGTACCACACCTCCTCCAGAAACCCATCATCCATCACCAGAGCACAAGGTGTTATTGGCTGTAGCCCCAACCACTTCTCTCACATCGCTTCTGATATATACAACACAATTTGACGGTTGCAACATGATTAATTGATTATGATGATTATAACCGTCCCATGATTAGGAAGTATAAGGATTAGGCTGAAATTTCATGTATCTATTCGTAATACTTCTAACTCATCTATTCGTTACAAAGAATTTTTTTTAATATGAAGAAGTATCATGGTGTATGTAATTTTAAATTTATACTGTCATGAAAGTCTAGCTTAGTCTAATGCTTGAAGAGTATTATTTAAATGGTAACTGAGTATAGGGTTCAAATTACGCTGTTTGCTGAGCTGACGGTTAAATAACTTATGTTTTCGTTTATGATGAGTGTAGATAAAAAAAAAACAAATGAAGAAAGAAAGGGACGATTTAGACTAGATAATTTTTTTGAATTATCATTGAATTAGAGTAGTATTTAGCACAAGACATTTGTTTGAATCGTATTTAACACTATTAAAATTGTTGAGGTGAGTAGATCCTTTTTCCTACTTACCTCACCCACAATCACTATCAGAACAATCACAACTGTAAACCAAATAAGATAAATATCATCTGTCTTCTCAAATAAATTGATAAAAATTGTAAACCAAAGAATAAGGGAAAGAAAGACATCAGATGCTGCCTCCTTGGGACATTTGTTAAGTTCATCCCCTCCTCCTCCTAAAGATGCGTTTTGACTTGACATCTGTGTAATCAAATTTAATGGATGGTCCATGAATAAGTAATAATTAATGTTATTAATTATTACTTATATACTTATACTAGTACATTACAATTAATAAGTGCCTCTCATTCACAACTGTACGAATGTCATTTATGATTGATGCAACCTTCTCCACACGCTTTTGCTCTTATTTATGTACGGATGATCCTAAGTTAAAAACCGCGCGTGCGCATTCTCCAACTCGCCGACACAGAGTTCTTAAACTCACTCAAAAGTCTCGCGCGTGATTCACGCGCTCATACCCTCTCTCTTCTGTTTGTTCTTTCTTCGATTCTTCCCTTTACCAACTTAAAGATTCCTCTTTTCACTTTATACTATAATTGTTCAAGAATTTCATTTAACTTCAAATGTTTCAATTTTTGTAGGTACACGGAAGAGAACTTGTTATATATGTAATATGATACGAGTATATAACTTTCATTTCAATTTTTTCTGGTCTTTTTTTTTTTTGCCATTTGGGGAAATCTCACACCCAGGAATCCCTGAAAGTAGAGTCGAACTCCGGTGTCTTGGATGCCACTTAGCCACTAGACTAAAGCTGACCCGGCTCTGGTCTAAAAGTTAAAATTTATACCATTTTCTGAGGTTTACAATCTTGTGGAGCACAACTTATTACAAAAGAGTAGAAAGAGAGGGAGAATAAAAGGAGTAGCATTAACTAAATGCGGTTATGTTGTTAACTTCAAATTTTACAGGAGTTTATATCTTGGATAATTACAATTTGTTAATTTTATCTGATCCTAATATTCGGTAAGGTGCAATCGTAGAAAGTTTTTATATTGAAAGGCCGGCCTTCTCAGCTCAAAGCTAGCTAGATGTTCGATGCTTTAGCTAGGCACATAGTACTATTAATTTTGAAAGACTTCAAATGTAGTAGTTACGTTTTCTAGAGACATGACATCATTTATTTAATCAGGGTTTCTTAACTGGAAAACTAAACTAAAACGTCTCACATCCATGTTTCTCTTCGAAACAAGAACTGAAAAAAATAACACAACGACGCACAATCTTTGGAGGATTCGTGAACTAACCACAATCCCAAACCAAGTTACATTTGTTCCTTTACATGCTCCACAACCATTTTTCTCAAATGACATTTTAGCGTTTCCAATTTAGATTTGTCCGTTAACATAATTTGTATACTATTATGCTATTAATAAGAGTTAGTCTTGTCTTATTGCGCTTTGCAATTGCGTAAAATTCTAAAGATTTTTTTAACAATTGTGAAATCGTTAGTTATAATCATCATATAATTTATATTTCTGTTAAATATAGTGATCAGCTAATGGAGATGTTCTTATAGTTTCATTGCTTTTTTGTGTGAAAACTTAATTAATTATAATGGCAATACGAACTTCGTTTATCCAGCAGACATTTTCAAATTAACAGAACTTAACTGTTATATAGTTAGTTCCTTAGCTTCAACCAATAACATGAATGCGTAAATGTAAGGCTAATAAGAGATACCAAATACAGAAAAAAGCAAGACAAAATATTGTTTCTATATTAAACGATACACATAATTTTGATATCGTGGCACAAGGAATGATAACTTTCGGTTATCGTGAGCTCGTAGTCAAATACTCAAATAGGTATCAAACATTTAATATAAGGGAATCAACTATACAAGCATTAAAATAAAATGAAAAACTCTTTCGTTTTTTTTTTCATTTTATATGTCACACACCTGTGTGTTGCAAAAAAAAAAAACTCCAGCGAATCACCACCACACATACGTAAATCTTTTAACTCACTCCAAAAAGCTTCACAAATCATTTCAAAACAAAACGTTTCATATCATATTGTGAGCCCTACTTCCACTTCCTCCGCCGTAAGAGGCCGCTCCAATGGTGGTCAAACAGTGCTCAACAGCATCTTTTTTCATCACATGTCTATTAGAAAACTTGTCGACGATTCTCTTTGTCGGTCTCGCTACAAGATTCTCCCAAGCCTCGTCTGCTTCTTCTTCATTACGTTTCAAGAACACTTCCGTGGCGTCCACACGGTGCATACACGACTTCCATTTCTTGCTCAGGCGTTGAATCTTTAGTAACTGTCGACAAGCTAATATCTCTGTGTTCTGTTTGATCTTTTTAACCGCTACGTCAAGCATCTTTCTTTTTGTGGCACGGTCCACTAGAGATTCGTACCTTAAGTACTCGTGGAGCTCGGGAACTCCGATAGCTCGTCGTATCCCGACAGAATAATCGGCTTTCGGATCATATACTTCTCTCACTTCATCTAGTAGTCCTCCTTCCATCATGCGATCGACACGTTTTGAGACGAAAGAGTTAAGAACTGGTAAGGAAACGTCGATCCAAATGAAACAACATTTGTAGTCGTTTAACAATAGTCCAGACGAATGATTCGCGAGTGCTTCGATGTATGAGTTTGATCCACCCGCTACTATAGGAAGCTTGTTGTTAGCTGAGAGTGTTGAGATCTCTTGTGACGCAAGGCGAGTGAAGTCGGTGGCCGTTAGGTTTCCAGCTTCCGAGTCAAATATCCCGAGCAAGTGGTGAGGCACTCCTCGACATTCTTGAGGTGTAACTTTATTTGTAAGGACGTCGAGGCCCTTGTAAACTTGGATCTTGTCGGAGTTTATGATCTCTGTCTGAAACCGTGTTGCTAGGTCGATGGCGAGTCGAGACTTGCCGGATCCAGTGGCTCCCATAACGAATACGACTTTTTCTTGGGGATGGAGGAAAGAGTTGACGTTGACCATGGATAGTTTGTTTTTGAAGCTCAAGATTGGTTGTACCTGCTTTAGTGCTGAGATTGAGAACTTCATGATGAATTGACCTTTTGGTGGGCGAAAAAATATGTTTGTTGGTTTGTCCTTTTGTAAGACCAGCTCAACTTAAAATTTATGCTTAGAAAGATCAGCCTTGAGAGTGCGAGAGAAAATTGTGAAATGCAGAAAATGATTTACATGTATTTAAGTTTAGAAAGATCAGCCTTTATATATAGACCTAGAAATGCCTTTACGACCTTTTAAAAATAGATTTTAAAGGCCCCATCTATAGAAAATCGGCCTAATAATTTCTTTTTCTTATAAGAAATCTGATGGTAATTTCACAACTTAAACTAAACAAAAATACCAGAAGGGAAAACAAATTATTTAAACTCAAAGCCCCTTATAGACTTTATCGTTTGTTCTCCTTTCTATTGAAATATAAGTTCAAGCATGCTGTTTATTTTTAAAAATGAATTTCATTAAAATACAAGAAAATCATTGCATGCATATAATATTAATTAGTGTTATATAGTTCGAGAAAGTTGATCAAAGAAAATAAAAGTGATCGCACAATTGTAGTAAAGAGAGAGGAGTTGAGCTATTGGTTATGGCTATTGTTGTAGTTGTTTGTTCGACTTCAAAAGAAATTTAGATTAGGTGTATAGTCTCTTCAATTTCAACGACAGTGGTAGTACAAGAGGCTAAAGCAAAATTAGTAACAGCAAGTGAGTATAGACAGAAGGTAATCCATGTACAGCAATGGAGGAAGTAGTAGCTGCAAGAACTGATTGTATTGTCTACTTATATATCCTTTATGAGTCTTTAAGTGTTGCAACAAAAACATGAAGATGCAAAGTTCTCTAATGTACAATTTTTACCAGTCGGAAATACAACTCCGAATGTTTTAACTAGATTAAGTAGTTGCTAATTAAGCTGGAACTGGGTGTTGAGCTAAAGAGAGGAGCATAAGCTGAGTTATACGTATCTAGGTTACCGAAGAGCCGGATAATCACCTTACATAAAAGACACGTGTTAAAGGAACAAAAGAGTTGATGAAGAATATTTTGTATAGAGAAAATTTGAAAATATTGTGTCTGATTAAAAAAATTAGTAGATTTTTTGCTATGGTTTTAAATTTTATTGCTTTAAAATTTTATGAAAAATTCCAAAAAATTGCTGTAGATATTTGGTTCTGCAAAATACTTGTACAGCTGTTTATTGTTTTAAGAGGTGTAATTTTTAAAAAATTATTTAAATTTAATTGATGTGAATTTAGTATTGTAGAAATATGTGGAACGGTGGATAATACCTACATCAATTACCAATAATATAAATTGCTTACTAGAGTTAATCGTATTTTCTACCATCTAAGAGTGGATGATGATAAGTTTTGTATCGATTATCAGTTAAAAATTTTCATAGCAAAAAGAGTTCAATACTTTGTAGTTGAGTTTCATAATTAAGATTGTGGTTAATTTATGTCAAAAAATACTTGTAATTCATTTGAATTTTCATTTAATAAAACATATATATTTGTAAAAATATTCTTTACTTTGTTTTACAATTTTCGACGTGATTCTTGTATTGTAAATACTATGAATTAATATGTTAAAATTTGATATTTGTTAATTTATAGAATTATTAGTTTAATTTTTTTATCTAATTATATATATTTAAAGTATGTATTATGTAAAAGTAAGAGAATATTTGATTTTACAGTATATATATTGATTTAATTTTAGAAATACAAGTTTATGTGGTTCTAATTTGATTATTTGGTTATAGAAACTATTTACCATAAAATAAATGTCTTTACCATAAAATAAAGATATATTTCAGTGTAAATAAAAATAATTTATTTATATTTATATAAAATTTATATACATTAATTATTAATTTATATTAGAACTACTGCATATTTACATAAGTTTTTTATCTTAATCTCATAGAAATTATGTTATATTTTACGTTAGCCTAATTCCTGAATGAAAAAAAATAATTTATTTTTTTTTATATTAATTTAAGGATTTTAAATTTGTTGAGTTTTTACTGTGTTTATCAAAATATAGGTTTGGACGTGTACCATTATAATATAAATAAATAAATGTGGGACCCACAATACTGTACACGTGTCACATAAACAGGAGAGAAACTCGCTCATTATATTATAGATTATTATTATTATTATTATTAATAAACACACAAGAAAGACGGTGTTATAATTTGGAGGCTTACGTCATACCGGACGCAAAGCTGTTTCCAAGCTAGAGTGGGACACCACAAAAATTCAATCGATCTTTAATTATAACTAGATTTTGACCCGCGCTTTCGAAGCGCGGAATATTTTAACATGAAAAATTTCACTAATAATTTAACAAATATTTTGGTAATTTTTAAAAAGTGTGTATTTAAAATATTTTTGCATTTAAATCAGTATTTTTAAATTCAACCCGATTGTGATTATACCGGTTAATCCGGAGATCTGACAATTCAATTTATGTTTTTAAAATATTCATATTAAAAAATCACTAAAACCCGAGACTAACCGATTGAACTGATGGATGACCGATATGTAATCTAATTGGATTTAAATTGTAATAGTTTCATAATTTGTAATCTTATAATCGAAATTCTAAAGTTCACTATTTTGCAATTTACGAAATTATGACGTTTCTACAAAATTTTAAAGAGAAAATGATAGATATAAAATAATTAAGATTAATTATTTTATTATTTGGAAACATTGATAGTAGTATAATAAATATATTGTTTGGAAACATTGATAGTAATATAAAGAAATGAGTATATTGTTTGGAAATGTTGATAGTAGTATAAAGAAATAAGTATATTGTTTGGAAACATGGATAGTAATATAAAGAAATGAACATTAGTGATTTAATATATGTTTAACTATAAAGTATAAAGGTGTATTTAATTTAAAAACTTACAAAATAAATGTTAGGTCCAACAGAATGTTTCTGTTTTAATAAGATAGATATAGCCCCCACATATATATACATATTTTTTTGGTCGAAAGGCCCCACATATTCTATCATCATTATACACACGAGCGGGGAGTTAAATAACACTGTCCACCTCACGTTTGTGGCCTCTCAGTATGTACAAGGTTGGTCTTTATAGACAATTAGTGATCCTCGCACTGATAAATATTGTATATACAAATTGATTTACATTATTACTTATTTTATATATTTTACATATTACAAAAAATAAATAACAAATATGTATTGATAATTGAGAATACGTTAACTAATAATATATAATTAAATTGACGCAAATACAGAAATCAAATCAACCATTCTTATTTATTTACAATTATTTATCTATTTTGTATGGTATATGATTCAATTTAAATGATAGTATATTTTAATTAAATATATATCAAGTGACACTTCTTAATCATATGTTTTTGATCATTTGTATCTAATCATAATAAAAATTTAAATTATTCATAACAAAATTTTCAATATCAAACTTTTAATAATTTTAAAATTTATAATTATTTTTGAAAATTTACTATTATGTATTTTCTATGGTATATAGCTTTATATATAAAAATTAATATTTATTAAATGAGATTTTACTCATATAGTTTTATGTTCATTTGTATCTTATTATAATAAAAACTAGTTGATAATCTGCGTCCATGCCATGGTAAATTTTTTTAATAATATTTGATTAGAAAATTTGTGTTATACACAACATTTTGTATATAGTGATGATTTTGGAGATAAGGTTTCTAACTAAAAATCCACTGATGTTGAAATGATGATTTTTAAAGTTCATTGTATTTATTATTGGAATGCATTACAAGTTATATATTAGTGCCTTGTTAAAATTTAATACGACTTTAAAAATTATTGAAGGTATCCATGTATATAGATTGCATTCGTATATTATATTTCTATGTTAACTATAAATCATGCCATATTAAATTTGACAGACTTCTTTTCCAAATAATACAAGTTCTTCATATAAGGAATTATACATTCTTTGTATAATAATACTAATTGAAATTAAACCTATTTCAAGTCTGTCTAATCAAGAAATAATCACCAATAACTAACACCGGTAAAAATCAAATATTATATTACCTTGTTTTATAATGATATACTTAGAATATCTTATCCGAAAAATGTTCAAAATTAAAATATTCATGTATCAATATATTTTCAATATGAATTTTGAAATTAACGTATTTATATATTTTATATGCCATATAGTTTAACTTAAATGGTATTAAATATTATAAATATTTAATCTGAATATCCGTTAAATAATACTTCATATTTATATGAATTTATGATCATTTGTACCTTTTATAACAAAATAAGTTAAAGCAATATTCACAAAATTTTCATTGTTAGACTTTTAATAATAGTCGTTTTAAAATTTTCAAAATATAACATATAAAAAAAATATAAAATTTTATTATATAATTAATGTGATTGTTTAAAATTTTAATTATATAAATTAAAAAAAGAATTGAGGATGCAAAAATTATTATTAAATCTTAATTATTCAAATCATTAACTGTCATATATATGTTAATCATAGTAGACAATTTCGTAGTTTTTATTTAAGGAAATAATAGAGAATATTTTAATGTATTACTAATCAATTTGAATATGACTATTAAATTTTTATTATGTGGTTAATGTGACTATAAAATTTATTTTAATAATATAAAATTAAATAAAAGTGATGAAGGATATAAAAATTGTTATTAAATCTTTATTATTCAAAATTATTAATTAAAATATATATATTTTAATTATATTAGATAATTTTGTAGCTTTTATTTAAAAAAAGAAATAAAATATCATTTTGAACATTAATAATAATTTATGATTAGTTTAATAAAAATTATACTATATGTTTAGATGAACCAATTTAATTCTCTAGTGATTCTAAGAATCATTGTAATGATAACACGTGTCATTAGTAAAATGTTGTAATGCTTTTATTTTAATATATAAGGTAGTTTAAATAATTGATCATAAAAAACAATATGAGACTTTTAACAGCTTTAATCATCTATATTTGTTTTTAAAAATTCAAAATATAACGTATACGAGACAATCTAAATTTTTATTATATTGTCAATATGAATATTTAATTTTATTTAGTAAATAGAAATGATGGAAGATTTATAAATTGTAATCAAATGTTAATTATTAAAACCATTAATTGTCACATATATATATATATATATAAATTGTAATCAAATGTTAATTATCTTTGTTGACCACCAGATAATTTAATATTACACTTCTAGAATCTACAAAATAGTCGGTCGACTACGGTAACCGGATACTGATACCGTTGTTAATTCAAAAATAAAATTATTTATGCTTCATATTTTTCCCAGCCACCGATAGTTGTTATTAGGCTACTAGTGTACCTAAAATATTCGAGAAGAAATGTATTAGTATACGATTAAGGTACGAACTTTGGTTATACTTTTTGACAAAGAAATTTGTTATTCCCTCCGTTTCATATTAAGTGTCGTTTTGGAGAATTTTTTCGTTGCAAATAAGTGTCGTTTTATAGTTTCAATGCAGAATTTATTAACTTTATTCTCCATTCTATTTTTCTATTGGTTGAATTGTATCGGTAATGATGTTTTTATATTGAAAATATGCAAAATTAAATGCTTTCTTAATATGTGTGCATAAGTCTAAAACGACACTTATAATAAAACAGAGGGAGTATATTAATGATATTAATTAATTGAATGCGCACACACACATAAAAGAAAAGGGATGGAAAAGAGCACAAATGATCGCATCATACGTGGAACCACACAATCTAAGCTATATATAAGTATTTGTTTATGTTCCCAAAGTATTCAGCTTACATTTCTAATGGAAGGATCATTACGAGCATAATAATTTTTCAACATCATCTATATTATCTATACAAACAACTTGTCCACATATTTGGCAAAAATAAACAAAATTTGTCCACAATTATAAATATTATCTATACACTATACTTTTCATCATCATTTATTATCTATACAAAAGATCCAGAATATTGGCTTTTACATATCGTTTTTTCTTAAAAAAATTAAGCTTTAAGCTTGCTTGAGGTATGATCTAATAAGTCTTAATCTCAGCATTACACAGCTCTGAGTGATTGATAAATACTCTGAGTGCTTTTCACAGCTCTTTTTTCTACAACAATTTTAATTTGTCAATCGTGTCTTAAAAAAATAATTTAAAACTACAGATCTAAATTTAAGATAGAAAATAAATTGGCTTTGGAAATTAAATTTTTAGAATTTTATTTTTATTGTTTTAAAAATTATTTATGTAAATTTACAACAATAAAATCTACAATTACAATAAAAACATACATTATATATTCTAAATTAAAATAATAAAAGTCACAGTTTTTACCAATCAAATCTTTAAGTTTTCTATAACCCCTCTTAGTAAATAGTTTATATCAGTTATTTATGAACTATTTTTTTAATTTCGTTTTGAAATAAACTTATAGCGGAAATAATAGTGCTACAATAGCCAATATTAATGACAACTGGAACGATGAAGATCCATTATACTAAAATAACATACTCCTCTTCAGTGGAGGATCCAGACAAATTATTAGATGGGGGCACAAATTTAAAATTTAAATAAATAATATATTATAAGTAGAATTATTATAAACTGTGAATATAAAACTATAAATTTATTCAACTCGTAAAATTATATTTACACACTACAAAAAAAAGACAGTTTAACATCATTTACTTTTAATATTTGCATTATTTATAAATGATGTAAAGGAATTTTACATCACTTAAAAAAGTGACTCTGAAAGTGGTGATGCAAATAATTTACATCAATTCACTGAATAATTGATGTAAAAATATAAATTATTTGCATCAATTATAGAAATGATATTGATATGTGTCATTTATAATAAATGATGTTAGTTTTTACATCAATAATGTTAAATGATGTAAGTATTTCTATCAATTAGAATATTAGATTTTAATAATTACGTCCACAAAATAAAAATATTTGTTTAATAACAAATTTATTTTTTTAAATAATTACGGAATTATTATTTTATTAATTAATTATATTTTACATAACAAAAAATATATTTTCCAATATCAATTAATATTACAATAGAAAAACTAAAATTAAAAACTTTCATTATACTTTTTCTGTTACACATTACGATAGAAAAATGATTTACAAAAAAGAGAGGAAACAAACATATCAAACACAATCAATCGCCCTTTCAGCCATCATTCTTGCTTTTGTTTCAAATTTCTTCATTCCATCTTACAAACTCCAGTATTCTTTGTATACTCTTTCACTTCTCCTTGTAGAATAAGAACTGCAAATTGTCCAATGATGGAGATGGATCCTGGTACTTGAACATATTTTTAACTATCCTACAAAATGTAAAAAAGATTAGAATATTTAATTTAGTGAAGACTCTGGATAATCCCCTCTAGAGTAAAGGTAATGTTATAAGTATCAATAGCATAACAATTTAAAGCATCTTTATTTTCTGTTTCTGAAAACTATCGGAGAAACACACATTTATAATGATTAAATGCATACCTCCATTGATCTTGACGTACACCATGTCTTCATGTTTTTTTTAGCTATCAATAACTATTATAAATAAAAAATCATGTCAAGAACAAAGAAAAATAAATATAAGAGAAAATCAAAATCTTAACATGCAGAAGATTAAAGAAAAATATGATAAAAGATGATCAAGCGTCAGATTTGAAAACTTCTTAAAAACTGTGTTGAAAGAGTTTAACAGATATTGTAGAAGAAGAAGAATACTTTGGCGTTTTAAACTATGTGGGGTTTGTGGGTGAGATAAAATAGGAGACAAATCAGGAGATATCATCCACTATAATTCTTATAACAAATATTGTATTTAATGAATTTACAAAAAAGAAAATATTGTAAATTAACAGTAACATTTATTTACGGCGAAAATTTGGCATATTCATTGTAAATTTTGGTTTTATTTTAATTAGCTTATCTATTTTAATTAGATATGTACAGATATTTTAAAAGTGAGCTTTTTAGTTTCGTTATTAAATAATTACTTACTGTCAGTTGTAATTTTAGTGATGAATATGGGATTTATCAAAATATATATTAGATATATTAAATATGTTCAAAACTCATATGAATCAATTATGAAAGTAATACAGTTTTAAAGATAATAAGTAAATACACTGATTTTCTGTATATAATTTAACTAGAATAATTTTAAATTTAAAGAATATAAAAATTTAGCGTCATCAAAATTTTGAACCAAAACAAATGAACTACATATATTGATAATTAACTAAAATTATTACAGTATCATTTTATTACTGATTCAAAAAATTATATCACTTATTGAAATGATACTACTTCTGCATCGTTTTATAAGTAATGTTAGTACAGATTAATAAGTGTGTCAATTATTTAATTGATGTAAACTTGGATTTTGTATCATTTATTTTGAAATGATGTTAATTAATATAGTTTTGTGTCAATTTCATTGAAATGATGCTAGATAAGTTAATAACAACATCATTTGACATAACTGATTCTGAAATATATCATTTATCAATAAATGATGTAAATTAACATCGCTTATTTTTCTGATACTAATTAAGTGATGTAATACTACCATTTTTTTGTAGTGACATATACATATAATTTTAAAACTTTTTTACTAATATTATTAATCATAATAACACACTGTAAATAAATTAAAATTTAAAATATATAAAAAGTAGTATATGTAATATTATGTCATTTTATACGATATAATTTTCCTTATCATATCACAAAGAACTAAATTTTCAGTTACAAATAAAAAGGAAAAAAAGAAGAAGTAAATTCTAGAGTGTTAATAAAAAGTAAATAGATTGTTTAATATCAGTTAAATGAATCTAAAATTTTGGAAAATAAAATCTTAAGTTGAAAATATAATGGAAAAAAGTGAAAAAAGATAGATAGAAAATGAAATAAGTATGTTAATAGGAAAAGAGGTAAAAAAAAAAAACGTGTCAATAGCCAAACAGAACATTAAATGCACACAAAAATAATATGTGTGGCATCGAACTCTCAACAAGTCAAACCGGGCACTTTTACCAACTTTAATTACAAAGTAAGAACTTATAAATTATAACTGAACAAGTTTTCAAAAGTAGTTGGGGGGGACCTCATTGCTTATAATGTACATCCGCCCCTGCTCCTCTTACAGTAGTTTCTCAAAAAAATCATGGCATTGTACGCTCACAGGAGAACCTGAATTTCCAAATAAAGATATAGCATAAAAGCAAAAAAAAAATGTGGTGCGAATTGTTGGTTATCACATGATAATAAACAACTAATGATTGCACAACAAGTCTTTGATCATTGTTGGTCTGAGCGTGCGGTTATGTTATCATGGTCGAGCTAAATTTTGTTTGCGAATAAATCTTTATTTCGGAAAGTATCGTCAAATTTATTTCTCTTGTTATATCGGCAGCAAAAAAATCTTTTTGCTTCATATTTTTACAACTATTTTGATCCAAATTAGAATTTAAGGCAGGAAAAAGGCAGGATTATAGGGTTAATTGAGAATGTATTTAGTGATTTTGAATTTTAAATCTAATTTGTGTTTATAACTATGAAAATTCCAAGATTTATTATTTGTTTTTGATATATTTAATAAATATATGGTTTTAAATCTAATTTGTGTTTATAATATTCAAGATTTGTTATTTTTAATATATTTAATAAAGGGCAATTCTCTCAAATATCACTGTTTGAGTTTTGTCACAAAAATAGCACTATAAAAATAAATGACCAAAATAGCACATTTTGTTTTGGAAAATTTAATATTTATTTTTTTGTTTCTAAATATTTGAACACATTTCTAAAATTCCACCATTTAACTCTAAACCCTAAGTCTTAAATTAATTAACTCAATGGTTATAAATGCATATTTGCCCTTCAACTCCATCCTTTAACTTCTTTTAATCATTAAAAAGATATGTATTTTTAAGCTTCTATTTTTATGACAAAAACTTGATTTGTATCTTATTTTTTTTTTCTTTTTAATAATATATGGGTGTGTAAATAGACACTCCCAAAAATATATGTTTCTAATTTTGAAAAAGTCGCTTCTATATTTCTGTATAATTTTACTCTTCCGTTTCTAATTTCACACCAGTTGATTTTAATTATTTAAATAATAAAAATCTGTGAGATGTTAGATTATAGTATAAAATAACTATTTTGTAACTTTCTGTAAAATCTACATTACAATTTTATAAATACATATGCGCGTGTTGTCGTTGACTTCGAAATTTTATTAACAGATACAAAATATAATTTATTTGACAAAATTCGGTGTATATTTAAAATTTTGGTCAATGGAGGAGATATACAGGTCAATCTGTTTTCAAATGACCACCGATCGTGTACAACGGTACGTGCATGCATTGAGTCGAAACTTGTAAAACAAATGGACTGTCGTTCTACGCGTATAGAGGGAGGGGAATAATGATGTCTCAGACAACGTAATAAATAAATATAAAAGGGACTTGAGAAATGAGAAGGTTTGTCTAAGGCTGGACATAATATCCTTATCCGAAGTATTTACCAGAACCGATCCAAAAAATAGAATATCTGATCCGGTCAAATTCGGCTTAAATATCTGAATGAAACAATTTTTTTTTGATAAATCCTATCGACTGATCCGGTCAGTCCCGGGAGAAATACTCTTAGTGCTAATGAGTAGACTGACTACCACGCTCCTTGACCCGAGTTTGGAATACCTTCCGACTAATGCGAGGGAGTGAACCGATCATCTGTTACGATCTACCATGTAAACCACTTGGGCCAAAGTCCAGACTGACCAAGTGATGATAATTTAGTTCCCAATGAGAATCGAATCCAGGATTGATGTGGGTACACTAAGCCCAAGAGATTCCCACTAGGTTACCACCACTTGGTTAATGAAACAATTTTTTAAAAATCCAAAAAACCAAAACCGAACCTGATCCGCACAAAAAAACGAAATGAGTATCCTAACATATCAACATATATATATATATATTAATACATAAAATTAAAATTGTAAACCAAATATATTAGCTATTTTAGGCATTTATAGATAAAAATAGATGTTTTGGATAAAATACTCAAATAACATTATGTATATGGTTATTCTCGAACAAAAATAACCAATTTGAACTATATAAATTGACTATTTTCGGATTTTGAAATTATTTTAGATAAGTTTGAGTAGTTTAGATATAAAATATCTGAGTAGAATTGAATAGCTTAGTTATTTTATATAAAACCTGAACCCATCCGGATCCAAGAGGATCCGATTCGAACCCAACTCGATTTTTTATAATACCCGAGTGGGATCTTTTTTCAAAATTTGGAATAATCGATACCCGAATGGATAATATCAATACCTAAATGAGTACCCAAACACACATACTTAGATTTGTCCCAACTATCAGTATTAATTCATTACTACAGTATAAGTATATATATTATATGATAATAATAAAATATGTATATTATTAATTTCTTCTATAAAAAATATGTATATTAATTAATGACGAACATCTTAACTCCTTAATTGTCGTTAGGGATTAATTTGTTACTCCAATAATAAGTAAAATAACTAACATATTCCATTTGTTTTTGTGCACAAAATTATTGGATGAACCTTATTGTAAAGGATTTTCATAGAGAATTTCTCTAAAGAGTTTTTCAATATTATAAAATCAAAACCAATAGAAAAAGAAGAGAAAATTGAGAGATCATTTGAAGAACTTAAGAAAGAGATAATTGGCTCACATAGCCTTGGATGTGACCATAATTAAAGAACTACCTCTCATAAGTAGAAAATAATTTTGATTCCAATTTTATGCCTATAGCCTATAATCTAACCCTTGTATAGTGTCCGTAAAATATCACTCAAATGAAGAAAGAAGCCAGTTAGGCATAATTTTATCTAGCGAGTTAAACCAATCTATATAACCCTTTTATTTTTCCTAAAAAACAGTGATATTAGAAAAATAAGCCAACTCAATGATTTAAGTTTGATAGCAACTATTGTTTTTTTTCTTTTTGCTAAATAATATTTATATTATCAACTAATTTAAAATTTAATATTTAAATCATTACTATTAAAATTATTCGAAGCATAGCCGATAACCATTTGCCACATGATAAGTAAATTTTAACGTTAGCCTATGACCATTTACCACATAAAAATATGATCTATGTTCCAGTTAAAGACAACATGAGAATTAACAGTTAATAAACATGTTACTGTGTAAAACAAATTATTAGATGTATGGTTATTATATGTGTTGCATGATAAGTAACAGCTAATAATTATGTTAACAGCTACTATATTTTTAAATGATACATCAACTATTAACAACCTATAATAACGATTATTGCATGCTAACTTTGTTGTTTTACTCATTAGTTTAAATTTTAGTAGCTAACATATCTATTTACATGATAAATAATATATTAGATTAATAACTAATACTAAATTATAAATATTGGTATTATATTATTGATTTGTTTAATGCGCTACAGATAATACTTAAGTTGCTGATCAAATAAGTATCTTAATATTTCTATAGTATGTAGTGTTAGTTTTAGAAAATTGGCATTCAAAATTTTGTATATTATCAAAAACGAAGAATCAATGAACATAATCAAAGAAGGGAGAAAGAGAAGAAGAAAAGAAAAGCGTAAAAAGATGAAGAAAAAAAAAATGGGGATAAAATGAAAGAAATAAAAAATAATGAGAAAAAAGAGAGAAAGAAATGAAAAAAAATGTATCACACGAAAAGACAATGAGTAGAGATAAAAAAAGATAAGTTAACATTAAAAAGAAGAGAAATTGTACTGGAGAGAGATAGTCGGATGAGACAAAAATTACAGAAAAAGAAAGTGTAAGAAAGACTTTTACACTCCATGCAACAACAAAGTATCTAACTGATTTCTCATCATGGCGTAGGGGTATAATCGTCCGCTCAAGCCATAATAGACATAACACAGACCATTAACGTCAATCGATGTGTAATTCGCCAATTTAGACTTCCATTATATACATATATTCAGTTAATTGTCTCCTTAAGAAAACCATAAAACATTTATAACTCTTCCATTGGTTCAGTTTTATCTGAAAGATAAAAGTAAAACTAAATTAGAATACTAATATTTTTTAGAATCTTATAAAGTTATTTCATGGATTGATATGCTCTTATCCAGCATAATTGTATTGCTCTATATACTTTTGCTGTACTTTTTTCGTTTGGTTTCAGTTGTATAAAACATATAAAACTAAAAAAAGAGACCATAGGGGTAGGTTTAAATTACAGATAAGGTTTAAGCCTAATGTGGAAGGGAGACAGGTAACGGTGGTCAGTCAGTTTCATTTTAAAGTTAGTAGGTAGAGAAAAATATACCAACAAAGCATCGATTTAACATTTTGGGCTATTCTCCTACTCTATTATAACTTAAAAACCAATTCTTTTTGCCTAAATGTGGAGTTATTAATCACAAGAACATAAGAATATTCACCCTAACAGTGAGGAAGGTATTCTTATCTGCCATTTGTTTTTACTTCAATATTTTTACAACTTTCATTGTTGCAATTTATTTAAAACGAGATTCAAATTTTAAACGGCAGTTAAATATCAATATGATGCTTTCATAGGTTGTAGGCATCGAGAGCTGACACAAAAAAAGATGTGTTTCTTTATCTCTTAATACTCTTTCTTTAAGATTCTTTTTGTTGCAGAAAATTAACAGAAAAAAACTATCTCGATAAGTATTAGCGTATAGAAATCATTCATAAGTAGAAAGAGTCCATAGAGATGGGGCCCTTTTAAGAAAAAAGACATGTTACACTGCAATATCATCTCATCTTCTAGACGTCGAAAGTGTCGTTTGATGCAGCCACAAGTGGTTTTGTGAGTCACTCAGACTCTTTTAGCTTTTTGGAAGCAGACCCTTCTTCCTTATTCTTCTTCAGCTTACCCTCTCTTCGCTCTCTCTTCACTCCCTTCGATTTATCCGGCAACGGATTTTTTCCAACCTGCACACAAAGAGATTGAAACAAATCAGTTCGTGTATCTGCAATGCACATTATGTGTGTTTCATGTGGTTTCTTTCTTTACCTCCTGCTCAGGAATATAAATCCTCCCTCTCTTCCCTAGCACATCATCTTGATCAACATTCTTCACCTGTATAAGAAACAAAGATTGTTTCCATTGATTGTTAGTTTCTATCAAAATTTTAAGGAAACGTGACACAGCAAAAGCTACGGCAACATAAACTGTACCTTCTTCTTGGGCTTATCTTTAGATGATTTCATAGCTTCTTTCCTTAGGCCTTCGTTGGGGAGACGATTACGACGGATAACCAAGTCCATGGATGGACCTACTTCAACAAGCTCTATTCTAGGCACGATGGTCCCTGACTTTTTTAGCTTTATTGCGCAGTGAGTAAGGAAAACCTTAGTAGGGGATATCGCTGTGCATATGTAAGCACGGTCTAATCCAGTAAGGTTTAGATTATCCACAACCTGCAGACAAAACAATTCAACTTCTGTTATAAGCAAACTACGTAATCAGAATTCAAAACCTTAAAAGGCGAAATCATCGTAAAATCACCTCGCCTCGAAACAGATCAGTGAGGACTTCTTTAAGCTGCTTGAGCTCTGGCACATTCTCAAAACCCTCTCCAGTAAAGCAAATGAAAGGCTTTGATCCTTCATGAGGTGCTATTTTCTTGTCGTAGGAAAACGATAGCAAAGATTTAAAGTTCTCAATCCCAACTTCTATCAGATCGTAGACATGGTGATCATACATTCTTCCCAGCACAAGATTGTCAGGTCGTTTCTTAGTGTGAGAGCCATACTGCAACATTATTAACATCCACCAAACACCAATGTTAGGACTCACCAAATCAAATGTAACTCTTCTGATTCTTTTGGCACAGAGATAAAGTTAGCCAATTATAAACTAAGCTTATATCTTCTACCACCAATCTACCCCATAAGAACATACACTGAAACCGCTATAAATTAATAATATTGTACTATACCAAAACTATAATTTTTTATTAATTTATAGAAAATATTAATTTACCGAAATACTAATTGAACCAAAAACTCAATTTAGAACTATGAAATTATATTAATTTATAGAAATATTAATTTATAGATTATTAATTTAAAGAGATAATACTGTATATAAAGACAATGTATATAAAGACAAGAGCTTACGGCGAAAATGCTACAATCAGTTTTGAGAGAGAAGAACTCCAAAGAGGTTTCGCCACCACTCTCAAAGGGTCTAATATTCTCATTCCTCCTCGAGTACTTAATGGCGCCTCCCTTCTTTAAACGGTACAGTTCCATCAACACAGCGCTAAGCGTAGCGCTCGTTTTAGTTCCGTGAAGTATCAATGTCTTCTTCCCATTCTCAACCTACACAAAACCAATATCAGATACAAAAGTGAGAAACTTTCAACCGATTTTTCCGTAGATACGACCAATACAAGAATCAGCATCGAATTGAAGAAGACTTACGAGCTTAGGAGCTCGCTTTTCGAGTACGCGCTTGGCTTTGTGGGTCTTCGGAGTTCGTATTTCCATCATGGCTGGTGATTTTCCTGCGACTTCCAACAAAGCGACGGGCTCCGAGAGAGACGAAGAAGAGGTTTTTCGATAAGCGCTTCTAGGGTTTTAAGTTCTAGCAATTTATATAGAATTTGTAATCTCGACCCTTATGTTATTATGTTTATTTCAATTTAGTCCTTATACTTTGTTTTGTATATATGAGACCTAGAGGTTTCAGTAGGTCCACGATGGGTTCAAATAATGAATTGACGGCCCATGAAACTCTTAGGCAATTAATATTTGGACATAGCTTATTGAAAATTTTACAGATTCTTTTGACACATTGATTAACATAATTCCTTGAATCTCTAAATATTGTTTATGAGCTTGTTTTCTTTAACTGCTCCAAAAGTTTTTTATTTCCTTCTTTCAAAATATTAATAATACTGATGTTTAATCATCATTTTTTCTTTTAAATTTGTTTTTTTTTTTAATTCCACTTGATCTTTTAAATGAAGATCCATATATAATATCTTCTTTGTCACCTATATTCAAAGAAAATGAAGACCAACCTAGAGATTCTTGTGTATCATAATCAAAGATTGATTTTGTATCTCTGAAACCACAAGAGTTCGACATTTTTTAGCAGATGTGCCATCTTTAAACTTCTCAAACTTCTTGATAATATTTCACACATGATCGAATTTCTAACCTGCTTTGTATTTTGGTTCATCAACAAATATTAAGTTGGCTTGCTTAAACATTTATTTGATGACAAGAAAACATTTCAGATATACTGAAAAGAAAACAACTTTGAAATTAGTCGTAGATATATCTCATCGTAGTAGTGGCAGATGTGTACCCACCATCAATAACCAGGTTATGTCCGGTAATGAATCTTGAAGATTCTTCACTTGCAAGAAACAAAGCTGCTTGAGCCACATCCTCCACAGTACCAGCCCTTCCGGTCAGTAAACTTCCTTTCTCAGCCACAGTCTTTGTCACTTCAGCAGCATCGATTTTGTCATTGTGAAGATAGGTACGATAAGCGTTGACCAAGATGTCAGTGGGAACTCCATGCGGAGAGATACTGTTCACACGGATACCGTGAGAGCCAAGTTCGCATGCCGTTGTCTTCACGAGCCCGTTAATTGCTCCCTTTGAAAGCGTATATGCGTGACCTCCAAGTCCTCCCATCACTCCTGATGAACTTGATGTGCATATTATCGACCCACCTCCTCCTTTTGCGTTTTTAGATGCATCAAAACTAAATTTAGCTGTCTGATGATAAAAAAATTAGGCTGCACAATATTGTAACTGATCCGAATGATACCGATCAAAACACAATACTAGAAAACGATACACAGTAATTAATAAAACAAAATAACAATATAAAACTTGTTTACTAACAGTGTAATCCTATGTGATACCAATAAAACTTGTAATCTCTTTGTTTTAGCCTTACTCATGTATCATAATTGACTTCTCTATAGGTTGTTCTTTTTAAAAACTTTCTGTCTCAAACACCCTTGATACTGAAATTTTTTGGACAAACAACTAAGCCATTTCATTAACATATGTAACCAAATCAATATTTAAGTATTCTTTTAAAACTGGTCAGATATTTTTTAAGAAGACACATCTAAATCAAAACCAAAAATGATTAATGATATTCAGTTTCTACTTATCTCTTAAGAGTTGCTAAATTGCCAAATCTGATTGGACACCAAACTAAAACACTCACCTTTGATCATGGCCTTGGCGGCGTGTTTGATGCCAAGCAAGACACCATTCACATTGACAGAGACAAGTTTGTTAACCATCTTAATGTCCATCTCCATGATGCTACCTTCGTTCACAGCCATTCCAGCATTGTTGAACATCACGTCCAGCCTCCCTTTACGTCTCATGGCTAGCTCCACTGCCGCCTCCACATCAGCCTCCTTGGACACATCGCAATGAACGTAGCATCCACCAATGGATTCTGCCATATGGACGCCTTCTTCATCGAGTATATCCGCGACTATGACATATGCACCATTCTCTGTAAACAGCCTCGCCGTGGCAGCTCCGATCCCTCTTGCTCCTCCGGTTATTATGGCTACCTTGTTGTTTAATCTTTTGTTTACGTTTGCCATTAATTCCAGTTATTTTTTTGGGGAGTTTTGGTATTCGACTTTGTTCTTATACCACTTTATTTTATGTTTCTTGTTTTAGACATGCTCTTTAACTTTCCATTCAACTACTTTTGTTTCTTTCACTTGTTAGTTCACCCATCTTCTTTGCGTTAAGGCAAGTTTGAAGAATATTAAAACAAAAACAAAGAGTGAGAACTTTCATATGGACTTTGGTTGATTTTGATTATATACCAACGTTATAAAATAATATAAATCTCGAACTTTTGTATATCCTACTTGAATTTGTACAATAAAGTTTTGCAAGATTAAGATTGTATGTCACTTCTCTCTCTAGTTTTCTATATATACAATCTCTTTTCTTTGACAAAGTATAACTACACAGTCAGCAGCACTTATATATATATATGATAATATGAAGATGTATATGGTTGGGTTATCTTTTGCTTTTAGTTCACTGTATACGCTATGACTTTCATGAAACAATGAAACTTTACAGAATCGTTTACAGTTTTTATCAAGTTGTTAAAGGAGAGAAAGAACAAAAGAAACATATGAAGCTTCGTTTGAGATTTACAAGTTTCCTCTTTAAGGTATGATCTTCGAGGGGTCTTCACAATTGACATTGGCCAAGCGATTCTTGCTTCCTCCACAACACTTTGCTTTGCGTCCTACGAGTTCTGGCCACTCAACTATTCCTTTACTATTGCCCCCATAAAAACAAAGTAAAGAACCTCTAATTTAGAGGTCTAGTCATTCAATCTTTCTTTACAATCTAATTTAGATTCACCAAAGACATCTCAAGCACAGAAGACCCCCACACATGGGAATTTGAGAAATAGAAGAGAAGGCGTACCTTGTAAAGACTTTTCAAAGTCCTGTAATTGCCTGATGAAACCGGCGTTAGGATTAGCCACGGGTCTAATGCTCTTAACATGTTGCAATGCTTGGGTTAAAGTCATTCCGTGTCTCTTCATGAGGTAAGCAACAACTACAGTGACACTGCAAGGAGCAAAAACATTCAGGGAACAGAGTGCCATTAAATTAAACAAGGTGTGTTCCAAATATCACAAAAAAAAAAAAAAAGAAAACCTGCGTGATTTGCCAACGAAGCAATGGACAAGAACGCTACCGCCAAGCTTCTTGGCCTCATCAATGAAATGGATACACTCATCAAAGTATACTTCCAAATTTGTGTCTTCCTTATCCACAACTGTAACATATACAAAGGGTAAGAAAAACATATTGTGTATAACAGTTTGAAACCTTTATTACGCTACTATACCTGGAACAACCTTGTAGACGAAATCGTGAGGGTGAGCAGGTGTCAAGGAGGTAGCTACAGTTAAGATGTGAGTAACGTTGCAAGACTTCAATATGTTCTTGTTGGAAGCTGCTGCGAAGGATCCGAGATAGAGACCCTGTTGGATAAGGGAAGGGAGATTGTCTTGTCTATAGAGACGAGCAACTTTAATAAGACGAACAAGCTCTTGTATCCGATTCTTCACGTAGGTTTCTTCGTTATCCGTCGTTGCTGCTGAAGAAGAAGAAGATGATGAGGAGGATGATCCTTTGTCTCTACAACTCCTGGTAATGTAAATGGAAATGGGATTGAATCATCGATTAGTTTTAAACTGACAATTAGAGTCAATAGCCTGATCACTGCAAGAAGAGAAATGTTTGAAATCAAGGAGTTCGATCACATGAATCAAAAAAAAAATATCTAACTCAGAGAATTGGGTACGACATGATTCGAAACTGGGAGAATTAAATTTGCAGGTATAAATCTAAAATGAAAGAGCTAAATCTATATATAATGATCGTTTGAGATAAACGATTGCAAGTATGGAGATCGTATTGACACAAAAGACGGATTCGATAGCATATTTAGAAGATGTTACTTACATTGTAGAAAAGAAGGAGGTGGAATATCCAATTACGAGGAGAAGAAAAAAGTCTGATAGATTGGTGACTGAGAGAGATTACTAAAGGGGAAGTTCGCAATTCTCCAGCTTTTTGGAGGAGGAGAGGGAAGATGCGTCCAAAGGGGCTAAAGTGTGAACGATTTGTTCTTCAGAGACTAAATATGTAATTATTTATCAAATTCCAAACATAATTAGAAGAAGACTCGAAGACTGGACTGAAAATCTTTCTGTTCTTTTTCTTTTCTTACGCCAAATATTTGATATTTCTTTTATATAATATCCCGAAACAGGAAATAAGATTTCAATTACCGGTTACGAAAATACTCAAATCAAATGGCTCTGATCGATGACATGTATTACCTTTGATTAAGTTTGAGTTAGATTTGTAACTCAAAAATGTTACCAATCATGCAATATTTTTTTTTATTTATTTTAAGTTTGATTTAGCATGTGTTATAGTCATGCAATAAAATATTAACTAATTGTTACAATTTATTTCTTTTATAAACATATATGTATGAGATTTCAAAATATTATAGTTATATTTATTTATGTATTATGAATCGATCAACAATTAAGTTTATTTTTCTATTTGATTTTCAAAACAATATATATATATAATATTATTACTAAAATAGATTTACATACCTAAAAGAAAAATCAATCTAAATAAAAATCATAAATTATTCAAAATTTTAATTTATTTAGAACAAAAATACCATAGTTGAATTCGAAGAATTTGATGTTATCTAATATATTAACGTGATAATCAAACTAATCATATATCTTTAGTTTTATTGTTGTCAAAAAAAAGAAAAAAACTAATCATATATTACATATCCAAAATCACATTTAACTAAAACAATATAATATTATTTATATAAATTATAAATAGTTGAATTGAAATTAAATGATTAATAAATTATTACAATATAAATTACACTAGATTTTAACCCGCGCTTATGAAGCGCGGTATTATTTTTAACAAAATTCTAGTTTATTTTAATTAGATAGTGTATACTTATATATATGTAAATTTTGAGATATTTTATATAGCTTACTAATTTAAACCCGTTCTGAATGCAAATGATATTTTAATTTATTTTTATTTTTATATTTTCTTCGTATTCAAATATCTATGTGGAAAGTAAAAAAAATGTATAGTTTCATTTTGGTATAAATGATGATAGTATGTAATTTATATTAATATGTCTTTATAATTATATTTATATGTTTGCATATATTATATATTTTAATATTTTATTTAATATTTTTGTAGTTTAAATGAATGCATTTCATATTTTCAAAAAGTAAGTAGGCAATAACATTAGTTTAATATGTCTTTTATCAATAAAAATATTTTTTCAAATCAATGGAACGAAAAATCTACAGAAGATATAGTTATAGTGAATTTTAAAATTTTCTCTTCTTAACAAATTATTTCAGTTTCAGTTTTTATTTATTTTTTCAAATATAATAAGTATTTAAATTAAAAGAAAAAACACTTAAAAGTGAAAGCTATTATTTTAGATTGTTTTGGAAATATATTTTTTCGTGTATTGTTTGAAATAACTATTTTTATGATTTAATATAGTTGATTGATTGAATGTTAAATGATTATTGACTGTTTATTTGCTTAAGACGAATTTTACATGGTTTTTTTCTGGGAAGTTGTTACATATTTTTAGGTAACTATTTCAATTACTGTTACACATTAAAAATCAAGATTTTAAGAAGATCTTGAAAATATAATTAAAGTAATAAGATAGTTAAATGATAGTGTCATATCTTGTAATTTTATTTGTAAAGTATTTTAATTTGATAGTGTCATACCTTATAATTTAATTTGTTTTAAATGCAGTTGCATAAGTTGGTAAATATTAAGGTAAATTACGGGTTATTTCTTAATTGTACTTCAATTTTAATAGAATAAATGAGTACAGTCACAGAAGAATCACTTACTATTTAATAGTCAGAAAATAAGTAAATTACGAGCTGATAACAATTAAATAAGTAAATATATAGAATATTTTATAAACTTTATTTTTATAATGACTATCTATATCTACGAGCTGATAACAATTTTGGAAAGTGTTAATTTTATTGAAACTTTTAAATAACTCAGAGAGTTTTTCAAAATGTAAGACTTATTAGATCTTGACCCGCCCAACCGGGCGGGTATTTATTTTATGTTTTTTTTATAAATGATATATGTGTAATATTTAAACATAAATTTAGATTGAAAATTAACATTTATAGTTATATAAAAATTAAAAATTTTAAAAAATATTTTGATATAAATTTTAAATTCTTAACTAAAATAATATAGAGATGGGTCATAATTTTTTCCAATTCCAAAATCTTAGCATTATTAATAAAAAATAAAATAATTTATAAATAAATAAAATATATAAACATATTTGAAATTAAAATAAATTTGTTAAAAAAAAACCTTACGCCATTGTTGTTTATTTCTATAGTTTGACCCGTGGCCATATAAATATTTGCTTTCACTTCAATTTTTTTCTTTGTTCTAATGACAATATCTATATATATATATATATATATATATGTGTGTAAATTAATATGTATTACATAATTGTTAGTATAACATTTTAAAACAAAAATTTTATTTATTATTTTAAATAATTATATTATGTGATTTTAATCATCTATTATATCAAAGTGTATCATATAAAAATCTAATATTTATAACTAATTGGACTTATATTATAAAAGTGTTATATTAACAATTTATAAATAAAATATTTATAAATATAAAATATAAATACTAATTGGACTTATATATCATATAACATATTTTATATTTTATTTATATGATATATAAATTGATTTTGATGTGTGATTTTTATTTTATTATTTTTATTAATAAATATTGAAAAATATATAATGCTAACAAAAAATCTATAAAGAAATTTATTTTGGTTAAGATTCAATCTATTAAAGAAATCTATTATTTAAATTAGGAAAAAATATTAAATACTTAAATCTATCATTTAAATAAGGAAAAGACAAAATTCTCTACTATCTTTGTTACCAAACAAATTTTTCTTTTTTTAAAGATTCATATCCCTATTACCAAACAAAAGCTTAAAGTACTTCTACTTTAATAAGATAGATTTATTAATCCATCTGGTCATATTTTTTTGTAAAATAAGATTTTATGAATGATATTCTCCACAAAAGTAAAAATGTTTTACAAAAGATTATTATGGTTAAACATCAGCTGCTATAGAAAACATGCCAAAAAAACATAAAAGCAGAAGACAGAAGCAATCATTTCAGAAAAAGGAAAAAAAAAGTCGTCCATATCTCAATTACATTGCTTAGGCAATGGAATGACAAATCTAATGCCTGTCATTGGTACCGCAAGTAATGCGCAAATAGTAATCTTAAAACCTGCTACAATAGGGGCCCATATGCTCCTCCAAATGTACAGAGAGCAATCTTGTGCAAGTGCAAAACAACCTTTCAATCCAATGGCTGACCGCACAACACAAAAGCAACGATACAAAACAATCAATCATGATCTTTGTGATGGAGAGAAGCAACGGCAAGAGATGGCAAGGAAGCATCAAATTTTAGCCAAAGACTTTAGAACGACACGGTAGCAGAGAAACAGAGACAAGACTCGCATCTCCTTAAAGCAGAAGACAACTTTGGATAATAAAATTAAACTGACCATATAAAACTGTTCAAACCAAAGAGGAACTAACAAACAGATAAATTAAAAAAGAAAAGGACTTATTATTCACACCCAAACCACAGAGATCAACGAGTTATCAAGCCCAGACTCATCAAAACTCGTCTCGGATCCGTAATAAAGACTCCTGTAATCCCCAGGAACCGCTTGAATCAGCTTGAAACACCTCTCCCTCCTCTCCGATTCACCAATCAACGAATAGCAAAACGACCAGAGAAGCTGGACAGACTCCGATCTGAGGAAGTTCCTCCGCACTTTCCTCCCGTCAGGTAACCGAACGCACAGCCTGCACAGCACGCTCCGATCCGAACCGCTCCTCGGCTCTTCGGACAGTTCCGGGAATCCGATCACCGAGTTGGGAGATAGACATGTTGGTGGACTCTCGGCGTCGGGGGAGTTTCGTGGGCGTTTGGTGTCGACGAAGGGAGATAGATTCTCTAGTAATGATTGGCACTCGAGCACCGCGAATAGTCTTTTCGCCATCGATCGGAACCAATCGCAAAAAAAAAAACCTAATTTTTTTTTTTTTGCTCAGGTGCTCAGAGGCGCTCAGGCGCAGAAGAAGGAACGTTTCAGTGATTTTCGCGATTTGAAGCTTATATAGAGAGGCGTGGAGAGAGAGAACGCCGTTTCCTTTTTTTTCTTGTACATAAATTTACTGTTTTTTTTTTTTTTTTTTTAAAATTTTCCCTTTCGTTGTGTGAGTCCTTTATTTTTTATTTTTAGAAATTCCATTGGATATCAATTTTTAATTTATTTTCACAAACATAATCCATAAGAAGGAAAAAAATCAAAAGAGATTTTATTAAATGATAAAATATGCATTTAGATCTCTTGGAATGGTGTTTCAAATTTCAAAAAATAAAAAAAAACAAATATTAAAATAAAAATGATTATTTTGATCAATTTATTTTTTTAGAACTATTTTTTAGTAAAAATTTTAAAAAGGGTATTCGAGATAATAATTGTCTTTTTTATACCACAATACTACTATACAGGTTATGGAAAATTTAACAAAATATATCTTGCTTGTAAATTGAGCTTTCGTTGTCAAAGAAAAACTAACTTGTGTCTTGAGTCTTTCTTAGCTCTACAACATTTTTTACGTTTTTGAGGTTTCTGTTTCTCTTTGGTTCATTCATTATAAAGGTAGTAGAAAGATTATAAGATAAGATTTAGTGGTGGAATATAAACAGTCCGCAGGTTCCAAACCTCCACAAACAAAGTCCTCGATACAGGGAAAGCATATAGTCCTAACCAAGGGGAAACTATAAAGATCAATACGATTCTAAAATCTAAATCATTCACCAAACAAAGAAATAACAAATCCGAGAAATTCAGGATAAATAGTTTCTTCACTGGAAGTAAAATATAAAATTAGCTTATGGGTTGTTTTGTTATATAAATTTAAAATTGCGAAAATAGGTACAAGTTTATGAGAAATAAAGAAAGAGCTAAGTAAGTTTGGAAATAGAAGAAATTAATACGGATTTATATCATTTTATATATTTGCTCTGGAATTAGTTGATAATCAAGCTTACTAAAACTAAGAGGTAAAACTCAGCTGGTAAATAGTATCAAGGCAGCTGGTGCACTATGTATACCTCTTCGGATTACATCGTTTGAACAAGGTTTGTCAAGTAAACTAAACTTGGTTTAGTTAACTAAAATCATTTGCAATATATTTTGCTATTTTTACTTCTAAAATAGAAGAAATCTATTGTGAGATATCAAACAAAGTCTCACATCGGAAGTTAGGACAAAGAAAAGTCTAATATATAAAGAGAAATCCAACTCTAATTAGTACGAGGCATTTTGGAATGAAAATCAAAAGTAAATCCATATGGGCTTTGCTTTCGGGGCAAAAATGGATAATATCGTACTAATCGACAATAAAAAGTTGGACATGGGGTTTAACAATCCCAACAATTGGTATCAGAGCGGTTGATGAGAAATCTGCAAGAAGAAAAATACCTTTCGAAATTAAGAATGGGAGGTATATGACAAAGATCAAATCAGAAGATAATGGAACCTTTGATATTGTGGGAAAAGCATTCTCAAAAGAATGAGAAGAATGTGAGACGCATTCTCAAAGAAGGAAAACACACATGAGATGAGTGTGGTCTTTAGTTTGAGGGGGAGAATGTGAGATATCAAATAAAGTCTCACATCGGAAGTTAGACAAAGAAAGTCTAATATATAAGGAGAAGTCCAACTCTAATTAGTACGAAGTCTTTTGGGATGCAAACAAAAAGTAATTTCATGCGAGCCAGCCTCTAATGCTCAAAGTGGACAATATCAGTTAATCGGATAATAAAGAGTTGAACATGAGGTTTAACAATTTCAACATCTATAACATAGATAAATTATGTTCTAATGTATTTCTCTAAAATAGTAATCTCTAAATATAGAATAAAAAATAGAAGAATATTATTTTTTCTTCTATAAATAAAGGAAAAAATATAGACATCTATTATATAGGAATAAATAAAGATGAGTTGAAACAATTTCACCTCAAAATGGTATTAAAGAAAAAAATGAAAAAATCGGTTGTAAAATGATAAGACCTTAATTCGATGGAATTCATTCACAAATCACATAGAAATCGGCACAAAAACAAATATTTATATAGCTTTACTTATTCTTACTGAGTTCACAGCTCTTTGATGATTTCATCGTCTTTTTTTCTTTCTAAAATGTAAATATTATATTAATGAAAAAAGAAATTATAAGGAAGATTTTAAGTTTGAGTTATCTTGGCAAAAAAAAAATAAAAAACAAGATGGACCATTAAAATTACACCTACAAGGAAGAAACTTAACTCAGCCACAACACCAAGAGCTTATGAAAAAGCTTACTTAACTTCCTAGCTGAAATGTGTTTCTCATCTCTTTATCAATTCCATAACAGACAGATGCAGGCGAGATCGTCGGATCGATATCTGATTATGTATTAAGTTATTTCTTTGTTTCCATAGATGAAAGACAGTGGTTTGTGAAGCCAGCTTCCGGAGGAGAGTTAACTTCTTCGACGGTGAAGATCTGATCCACGACAGGAGTTCAGACCAGTTTGTGAGCCGTGCTGAAGGCGACTGGCACCTAATCAGTACCTCAATGTGGGTGGCGAACTACGACAGGCTTCCGACAAGATCAAGGCTCGCAGGTTGGGGTATGCTTGTTTCTGCTTCATGTGTTTTCTGTTCCAAATTTGATGAAACTAGAGACCATATCCTGTTGACCTGCGAGTATAGCCAAGAGGCATGGAAGGAGGTGCTGATTAGGTGCCAGTCGCCTTCAGCACCTGATGAAACTAGAGACCATACGATATGGTCCATATCGTCTTTTTCTTTTGTAATCATCATTTGATTAATCAATTGATGTCTTTAAACAAATCATTACTAAATCAGATTAAACAACTGGCTATCTTTGTAGAACTAGAAAACAACTACAAGAAATATCAGATACGGTCGGAGACGACAACTAAAACCGGCACGAATACTACTCCGCTGTTTACAAAACCTCACCACCATGATGACTATGATGCAAGACCTAAAGGAGCATATTAATCAACAAGGCACTTCAAACAAAGCAACCAACAAACACCTAGATGCCTAACCACCACCTTCAAGTCGCCTATTGCAGATGGCACAGAACCCGAAACTACGAGAAGACAAATCTTCCAGACAAATAATCCCTACATAGAGTCACAACGATTCAAGCTGACCATGCAACAAACCCCAAAAACTTCTGTTCTCTAGAGCACAATACATGATATCTCTTCAAATATCCACTGAGTAACATGTTCAGCTTCTAAGATAAAATGTGTCCTCGCTCGCTGTAAAGCATATGACCCAGAACAATAGCAACATATATACTTCAAAAGTCCATTAGACAATGACATAGAGTAGAGAGACACACACACAACCCAAGAGTTTTATTGTACTTATTATTTCTCTCCTTATTTTCATTCAACAAACAGTAGCAAATGTGCTCACTTAAGTAAAATAGAGCCTTCTCTCAATCAATCATTTGACGTAACTCACAAACCAGTCAAGCATCTCCTTGTGAGCTTCTTCTGCAGCTTTAACAGCATCTGGGTCATTGATGTCGTACCGTGTTGTCCAACCGTGTGAGACATTCGGGAAAATCTTCACATAACTACTCACCTACACATTCCTAATAAAGTTAAGTTAAAAGCAATTCAAAACTTTGTTGATTTGCAGAAGAAGCAAAGGCTCTACTACCTCGGGCTTGGAAGCAAGAATCTCCTCAAATTGCTTCACGAGAGCTGGTGGGGTCAAAAAATCATCCTCAGCTCCTAGTATAGCTATTGGAACCTTCACACCTGCAAGAGGAAACCGTGAAATCGATAAGGCATACACCATGGAACCAGACCAAATTACAGTTGATCTTTAAAAGTACCAAAAGTCACTTTACCCTTGATATCATCGATAGTGACATAAGTAGGATGATTTAAAACAGCTGCTTGGATCAGCTCTTGTTTTGACAATTCCACAACCACTTTTCCTTCAATTTATTAACACAAGAGAGACAGAACAAAAAAAAATGCATTAGACATTTCCAGTTGCTAGTAGTGAAAGAGAGTGTGTTTAATATCATGGTTTAAGACAAAATAATATGCATTAGACATACGTTAGAAATTCCCAATAAAGAAGAAAAAATAAACTCACCACCCCAGCACATCCCAGCAGCTCCAATGGCAGTGATGCCTTTGTTCTTTATGGCTTCAAGTACTGGCTTTGTGTCTTCAAACCCCTTATCCTAAGGACAAGAGAACATGAACTGTTTCACTTATGAAAAGAACAGAACAAGGTAACATAATATATCTAGTGGAACAAAACTGCCAAAATGAAAGGATAAGGAACGAACAGGGCCATGGTCTTTGATCCAGACAGGGACTGGTCTCTCCTGATGAGAGGGGTCATAAGGATCTCCATAGAAGTAATCAGGAACCACGACATAGAATCCTGAAGCTGCAACCTTGTCCGCAAGCGCCCTTAAGAAAACATAGTTACATAAAACAATTAATAATTCTAAACATTTATTTGTAGTTGTGCCGAAAACAACAAAGTAGATGCAGAGAACGCAACTGACTCAACGCTTATCATAGCATCTCCAATCCATACCTATTTTTTACACTATAATTCCCACAAAAATAGAGTAACTCTATTTTATTTGGAGTGAAAAAGTAAAAACATAGAGTCACTCTATTTTTTCGTTCAAAGAGTTATTCTATTTTTTCTGGGAATTATAGAGTAAAAATAGGTTTGGGTTGGAAATGGTCTTAAAACACAAAAAAAAATCTTGCAACCAGTAACACATTCAGATCTTATCTACTAATATATACTTCATATTGATGAAGAGGGGGAGAAGTATTATAATACCTCAAGTTTGGAGCTTCATACCCTGAAGAAGAAAACACAAAGATGAAGTCAAAACAAAGAGATGAGAAATGATCAAATCAACAGATGGGTCCAAATAAAAACTTTCACTTTTTACTCAAATCAAGTCTCTAAATAAAACAAACGACTTTCAATCAGATAAAAGACAAAATAAAAAAGAGGGTACTGTTTACCATAAATATCGGAGACGAGGAGGACGCACTTCTTGGAATCTGGAGAGCCAGAGACGTAGGCATCGAGGCCACCTAGCTTCTCCACATGACCCGAACCGGAGAGAGGGTCAAGAACCGGCGGGTTTTCGCAGCACTGAGGTCCCAACATTATTGGTTCTTCAAAGTGGTTTAGACAAAAAAATGGCGACCAAACTTAGCATACGTTTGTTTGTTGTGGGTCTATTATTAAATAAGAGTTGGTTGCGGTTTAATACTCTTCAATAGACTTTTATTTCGCTTTAAGACATTTTTTGACACTTTGTTTATGATCTAACGGTCAAACATTTTCATTTTATTTTAACACATTTGTTGAGACTTTTGTCATGATCTAACGTCACAGACAGAGTTATAATTGTCAAGAAACAACTAAACGGTCTAGAATAATGATTTGTCTCAAAGTCTCTAGAAAAGGAAGAATTTCCAATTTTTACAAGCGAGATTTATTGCAAATGTTTTGCAGCAGAAGCAACAATTTGTTATGAAGCAAACAGAGCCATTTATATAACTTCTTGCTTGGACACTTTTGCCGGATACCATTTACACGAGAGAGATAATTGAGAGAGGGTTTCCATTTTTTAAAATCATTCCTTTAGCTAAACTGAGAGAAAGAACCTCTCACTCACTCCCTTTTCTCTATGTAGAAAGTAAAAACAGTCTTGAGTAATCCGGTTAGGAGACTGAATACAAAATGTTCTTCTCAGGTTATTAACTACGCTCTTTTTTTAAAAAAGGTCATCAACTACGAAAAGAAGCATAAAGTTAAGTCAAACTTAACATCTTCCTAGGCATGGACGTTCAGGTATCCGTTGGCATTCAGATCGGGTTTTTCGTGTTTTTCGTGTTTTCGGGTTTATACTCTTAGATCCCATACTAAAATTTTATTAGTACGGATCGGGTTTGGATAATAACAATTCAGATTCGGTTCAAAATTGTATTACATCCTAAAACCCATAAAATAACCATATATCATACATATTCGGGTTATATCAGTTCGATTCGGATATAATCGAAATAAAAGAAAAACAAAATTTTTGAAGCAAAACATAAAGAAAAATATCTAAATTAAATAAAAAATTAATCTATCACACATAAAATTAATAAAATAACAATAAAATATTAAATCAAGCATGAAAACAAACATCACTAGTAAACAATATGTATTGCCTTAGAGCATCTCCAAAAGATACTCTATAACTTCAAATATGAAGTTTTTTACTCTAAAAAAAAACTCCAAAACTTCAAATTTTGGGTGTCGCTACTCAAAACTTCAAATTTAAAGTTTCATATTTTTATTTTCATTTTAATCTTTACAATTACATATTACATTTATGATTCTTAATTTTTTGTCAATTAAATATTTTTAATCCTCAAAAAAAATTTATAACTCATATTTTTTTCAAAATTTCCTTTACAATTTAAATTTTACACATAAAATTAAATAAAAAATAAAAATAAAGACTTATAATTTTTAAAACTAAATTTACAAAACAACAATATTACAAAAACTTAACAAATGCACTTATTAATCATATATAAAAATATTACAGAAAATATTTTCTAGGATAATGTGGTATTTTACTTGTAATTTGATATTTAATTGTGTATTCTATGTAAAATTTTATCATAGTGTAACATTTTATGAATTAATATTTCTGTAATATTTTTACATAAGTGATATTTATTTTTAAAGTTGTATGAATTTAAATTAAGTATGATAAACATAAGGACTTTATTATAAAATATAAATACTTATGAGGTTAGGTTTGAAGTTTTGATTTTGGAGAATAACCTTTAAATTTAAAATATGAAGTTTTGGAAACTTTAAAATAAGGTATCTTTTTAAAGATGCTCTTATATTATTTTACGAAATTAATTATAAAGCAAAAATATTACAAAAACTTAATAAAACTCTTAAATAAGACACATGAAGACATAATTATTAGACAAATTTAAATATTACAAAAACACTAATAGTCTGATAAAATTGCTCCGGAACCTCAATAATTTTTTTAAAAAAAATTGTGTAACTGAAGATGGAACATTACGGAAATAATTTTATGGAATAATATGGTATTTTCTTGTATTTTAATATTTAATCATGTATTTCTATTTATAATTTTATATATTTAATGTACAATTTTACTAATTAATATTACGGTAATATTTTTAAATTTTATATATGTACAATATTTATAAAAGTTTTACGGATTTATATTAATTATAACAAATATAGGGATCATAGTGCAAAATACAAGGAATTTTGAAGTTAAGTTTGAAGTTTTGTTTTTGGAGACTAACACCTAGAAACTTCAAATTTAGAGTTTTGCAAACTCTAAAATAGAGTGTCCTTTTGGAGATGCTCTTATAGAGAGTAGACTTGTTATTTTAATAATCAAATTATAAAGTACTTATTTATAACTAATTGTGTACTTAAAGCATTTATTAAAATTTTAATATTTGTTATTTTATATCATATTACCATAAATATTGAATTTAATAATTGAAATACTTATATATATATATATATATTGACTATTAATTTCGGGTTACCGGTTCGGGTTCGGATTTTTTTGTACCACCCTACAAAACCCGTTCGGGTATTTTTATATTTCGGATCGGATAACGCAGGTTTTTCGGTTCGGATTCTGTTCAGATCTCGGGTTCCAAATTTTATGCCCATGCCAACATCTTCATGTATAGCATGAAGTCTCTCTCTCTCAAAATAAATAAATATATATATATATATATATATATATATATATATGAGCAAAATGTACTACTACATTAATTCAAGGAATGTTTCCATCATCTTTCATAGATGTATTGTTACATTAGTATTTCTATTATTTCAATTTAAATTTTTTTATTGAATATTTTTATGGGAGAATTAGTAACTTACCTACGTAAGGGGTTTAAATTGGAGATCCACCATTAAGTTGACATAAAGGCATATTCGATACAATTTTGGTTACAGTTGGATGATTTTGCCCTTCTTACCCATTCTTTTCTCTGCTCTCTTCTGACAGTCATTTCCCGTAGTTTTTTGTTTCTTCCAATTCTCTCTTTTTTTCCAGCTCACTTCTTTTCTTCTATCTCCTCTTTTTTTTGTTTTAATTTTTTTCTTTCTATTTCCATTCTTTTTTCACCAACATTTTTCTATTTTATTTTAGAACTCCAAACCTTTAATGATCTTCACTTATTATTTATCTTGATGCACTAATTAAAAATTATAATTGACTGCAGAATCTTAACATATTTAAATGTATGTTAAGAAATATTGTAACCATAAATCATTAGTAGCATTTAGATAAAAAACCATGCTATATATTTATATATAAACTGAATTTTTTTGTTGCAGAAATTATTAAATGGTTATACATGTTCTTGTCCTTAATCACATATGGTTTATATTATGCTAATAAAATAGGTACCAGATAACAATTTATTTATCTGATAACAAACTATTTATCAGATAATGCACTGACTCACAAAACATACATCAATTCATTTATTATCTAACAAACCAAAAATAAAGTTTCTTATTCAACTAATCATATCGACTAACAAAACATGTATCAGCTAACAAACCATACAAACTGATTTGTTAGTTGATCATGATTATGTGCAGAATGTTAAAAGAATCAATCACATATGTAATAAAGAAATAATGTATCTACTACGAAAACATGTATTAACTAACAAAATGTAACCTCTAACAAGCCATGTATCATCTAACCATTAATATATCTGCTAACAACACATAAATTATAACACTTTACCACATATTATCAATTTTCAAAAATTAAACAATAATAGCTTAAAAAACATTCATCTCAAATGACTATAGAAAAAGAAGATACATTAAAACATAAGTTATATTGTATAACAAGTAAAATAGCTGCTAATATAGATGTTATATATCTATATAAAAAAATCACGAACTTGCTAGCCATCACTCTGGATTTATCTTCAAACTCCTGCAACTTCCAAATTTTGGAAAAAGACTTCATCAGCTGATCTCTTTCAAGATCTGACACAACTTTCACCTACACCATCAAAACTAAGTTAGACTTTAATATGATTTTGAGTGACCATAAATCACAGAATAGTCAAGACTTTCATATGATTTACTCTTTCGCAATCACATGCAATCGCAAATGCTAACTGGAACTAACTTTTGATTTTAAGAGGTTCGGAGGGGTTTGAAGGAATTTATAGCTTTTTATAGCGTTTTCTATGATTGTTTCAAAACGCCAACAATCGTTACCAACGATAAAAGTTGCGTATGCGGGTGGTATGAGGGAAACAGTCATGCTCTTCTAATAGAAAAAATCATAGAAAACTTACTTGAAAGTATTATAGACCCTAATTTACTATTCTCTAAAGACTTCTGCAGAAGTCTTCTAATGCATTATTTGTTGGAAGACTTCAAGTCACCTAAAACCCTAAACTCAAATAACTAATTAACTAAAAACAAACACTTCAAAAACTTAAAATCCTTTAAAGTGTTTAATATACACAAAACTAAACACATATAAGTCAAATTTGTTTTATAAGTTAAGCTTCCAAAATCTAACCGTAAGAACATATAAAATACTACAACATATATCACCACAGACTTAACCAAAGAATATCATGACACACTACATTCATTCATCTATGTTGAAAATAATTTAATTTTACTAGATCTTAATTTATATTATTTACAAATGTTTATAATTATATGATTCAAATTTTTCCCGTCTAAATATTTTTTTATAAAACATATTCGTAAAAATGAACTTTTTATTGTTTGGTTAGAAGAGGATCGTTGTAATTTCACTACTATTTTGGGTTAATTTTGCATTTGATTAAAATCCGTAGACTATATTCGCGAAGTAATTTTGCCACATGTCCTTTCTACAATCAATTTCACAAAACAAATATGACATGGCTACTGCAATTTATGACATGGCTTCCGAAAAATATGACATAGCTAATTTCATTTAATGTTCATTTATATTTTTGGAAAACTTATTAGAATATGACAATAATTCATATATTACATTTAATATTGATATTTCTTTTTGGTAAACTTTTTTTTAAATATGGTAATAGCTCATACATTTTCTATAAAATAAATATATTCAAATATAACATTTCAAATTTCGAAATATTTTTATCTTGTATAATTATACAATTTGTATTACTAAAGCTTTCAAAAGTTTCTACAATTTTTTAAAAAATAATTATCTAATCGTAAAATCATTAGTTTCTTATATATCTACAAACTTTTAATATTGTTTAGGATAATTTTTTGATAATTATACAATTTTTATATCATTTTTATGTTTTATACAAATTGATTTAATAAATATCAAATCTATATTAAATATTAGTAAGAAAATAATAAATTTATTAAATTTAATAAAATTTATTTTTAAATATAAGTTAAATTTTAAAAATTCCTTACGGTGCAGGAAAACACCTAGTTTGATATATATTTGGAGTTAAAATCATATTTTGAGTCATATTTGAAAAATACTCGAAGAAAATTTACTTAAAAAAAGAAAAAATGAAAAAGAAAAGGAAAATGAAAGAGTATTTAAAAGAAACATCGTTTTGTTTTTTATAGAAGAAACATCTTGCAAAATTGCTGACCTCAAAACCCTAATAGAGGCCTAGCCGTTTTCTTCTTCCTTGGGAGAGAACGCAATGATGATATCCTATCTTCCCCACCACTTACTAGAGGAAATACTCTCTAGGGTTCCGGCGACAACTCTGAGACGGTTGCGACCTACTTGCAAACAATGGAATGCTTTACTCAAAGACCAACTATTCACCGAGAAGCACCACCGTAAAGCTCCAAAGCAGCCTCTACTTCTCATGCTGAAGGAGTTTAGGATTTGTCCATTGAGCGTTGAGCTCGATCTCAGCGTCAATGCTCCATCTATAGAGTTTAAGGATGCACTTAACCTAAAGAAGGGTTCCCACTCTAGTTCACAAGTCAACATAGTTGAAGTGATTCACTGCGAAGGTTTGTTGTTATGCATTACCAAATACAATAAGCTCGTAATTTGGAATCCATTTTTAGGGGAAACTAAATGGATCCAATCAAGTAGTCGTCATTACAAGAAAAGGTCTAGTTTTGCTCTAGGATACAGAACCAACAAATCTTGCCGTGACTACAAAATCTTGAGGTATTGGCAGAGTTACAGGAGCAAAGACCAAATTGTGGAGTTTGAAATATATGAATTTAGATCTGATTCATGGAGGTTTCTCGATGGAATCTCGCTCGACTACTATATACATGGAAGTGGATGCGTATCCTTGCAAGGAAACACATATTGGGTTGCTACAGATAGAAAAGACGAGAATTCTATATTCTTACTCAGTTTTGATTTCTCAACAGAAAGATTTAGACGTTTAAATCTTCCTCCAGTTCCGCCAACTATGATGCTATCTCTTGTTAGAGAAGAACAAATCTCAGTGTTACATATGAAATATTTTCCATTAAAAATGGAGCTGTGGGTGACCAGTAACTTTGGTACTGAAGCTGCCTTGTCATGGAGCAAGTCCTTTGAAGTGGATTTACACGTTCTTGAAGAACGTTACCCGTTCTTCCCGACTTTTTTACTCGACGAGGACAAGAAAGTGGTCGTGTGCCCAGGACCAAGTGGTTGGAACATGAAGAACGTGGTCTACATTATTGGAGAGGACGATGAATATCACACCGAAATCCCTTATGAAAATTCTACACAGAAATCATGGTGGCCACGTATATTCAATTATGTTCCAAGTTTTGTTCAAATCCAGCAACGAACACAGACACAAAACACAAGAATGAAATACGATTTCATATCACCAGAAGAAAAGAAGACGCAGTAGCCACACTTAGACTGTCGATGTCAACTTGTTTTACATGCATGTGAGATGATTTCTGTCAGGGTATCTCGTGGGAGCTTCTCAAGAATTGAGAGAGGGATGGTTTCGATTCATTAATATGTTGTCTGATTTTTCAAGTTTTGTGTTATTTGTCTTTGATCGACTGCGCGCGAGTTTATATATGTAATTTCTATACATTTGATGCGAACATTCCGGTAGATTTGATGTGTGCGAATCCTTTTTATTATATGTACGAGGGGCTTGCCCCCGCGCAAGAGCGAGTGGTTGTGCTGAAGATTACATGGTAGATTGGTTTTACTTTATATTCCTTGCCGGGGAAGTCTGTGCGGGTATGTGATTGCAGAGAAGTCTTTTTTTGGTTTTGTATGTTGTTGTTTCTGGTTCAGTGTGATAATTAGCAAACGTTGGGCTTTTGATTGTGCTATTTTAATGTTTTTACTAGATTCTGAAGGGCGGGTATATTTTCTGTTTATTTTTTAAAGGAAATTTTGTTGTTATATTTGTCTTTTTTATAATCATAATTTTTTCTAATCATATTTTTTCTAATATTAATTTAATATAATATAATTTTTGGTTACTATATTAAATATATCAAATTGCGTAATTATACATTTGTGCTATATGTATTTCAGAAATTATTTTTAAACTTTATTCTTAAAATTTACAACATATATTTTATATTTTCTTAGCAGTCACCTAACATAATTAATAAATAATATTCGTACAAAAAAAGATTTGGAATCGACCCAAAAATCAAAGTTTCATACTCCATTAGACATGGCGGTTCTTGGATTATTATATTCGAAAATAAATATCAAATCCAACCCGCTCCAACCTACCCCGAAGACCAAACAATTTTTTGAAAAATGTGAAAAATAATTTTTAATATATTCTGTTATATATATATATATATATATATATATATATAAAGTATATTAATTTTACATATTTATTGTAAGTATATTAATTTAATTTTTTGAAAAGTGTGAAAAAATAATTTTAATATATTCTGTTAAATTTTTAATATATATATATATATAATATTTCTGGAAGAAGAATAACATTGTTGAGTTAGAATTAGATAGTGATAGTTTTCGAATCACTTCTATTTGCGTTAAAGATAATATATTATTTAACCTGTTAAATTTATTCTGTAAATGTTTTATATCTAAACTAAAATAAGATAGTTCATTTTTACTGTCAAATAGTGATCAATTTTTATTTTTTTTCAAATGAAATTGATGTTAATATGTTTTTTATAGGGTCTCATATTTTATAAATATTTTACATGTTTGATTTATAACCCGTAAATATCATTATTTTAATTAGCTACTCTAAGTAAATATTAAAACCCCCAAACAATATTATATTAAAATATAAAAATTAAAAATAACTTTTGCAGTTTTTATTGAATTAAAATTTGGAAGAAATGTATTAGGAATATTTTTCGATTATATTTTAGATATTTAAATGTTTTATATGTTTTGTGACTGTTGTAATATAAAAAGAAATTCCTAAAAAAAATATAAGCACACGATGTAGATTTGGTAGCAATAAACGAAGGTGAATCCATATTGTGATTTTAATCACCTGCATTATATTAATATTAGTTATTAATAGCATGTTAATACTGTCACTTATCTATTGTAGAAAAGAATTGATATGGTTCAGTTATATATGAGGTCATGGTTACGGAATAATTATTAATAAATATAATTGTCCACTATATATTGGAGAGAAGTGGATCCGATAATTTTGGGATCAAAATAAAAGCAGATATAGTTATATAAAGATATGGTTATATAATAATAAATGTTTTTAAATAAATAAATAATTAGTTGGACCCAACTATTATCAATGGGGCATGATCCAAAATTAATAGTATTGATCCTGTTTGTTGCTATATTTGATACTTGATAGGTTGTTATTTAGGAATAGTAAATGTATATTTGGACCGTTGTATAAAGAGCCCAGTGCCCGTTTAGATAGGGGACAAGTGGTGCGACCGCTCCAGGTCCAAACCATTGTCCTCCTATTTTAGAATCCGATTTTCAATATATATTAAAATTATATAAAAAAGGGCTAAATTTTTTGATATATGAAAATACTTTTATCTTGACACAATTTTATTTTAAAACTAGATATGAGCCCGTTGCGTTGTAACGGGTTTTGTTTAATGTTTTAACTTAATAAAACATAAAATAATAATTGTTTTATTATTATTTTATGATTGATTTGCATATGTTATGTGAAATTTATTTTATAATTAAAAATATTTTCATACATAAGTTTAAGTTAAAATTTATATTTTATAATCATGCTACATAGATGGATTGTTATCAACTTTCTAGTTGGATTAGGATAAACACTATATCTGAAGGTTTAAATTGAACCCAACATAAAATAAGAAATTAAATGAAAAAAAAAATGAAAGTCAAATAATTTCAATCGAGTCAATGACAACATTATACATTTTTATGTAATAATTTAATGTTTTATTAAATATGTTTTTATAATGTTACACTTCTTTTGTTAATTAAATAATTTTTAGTATTATGTTCATCATCAAATTCTCCATTAAAATTTTTATACTTAAAAATATGATACAAATCTCTTTTGTTTAGGATTTTGTTTTTAAAAAAAGGAAAACAACTATCAAATATTATTTTACAGTGTTTTAGTATCTTATAAAAATAAATTAATATTACATAATATTTTACAATTAAAATTTTCTAGGATTTATAAAAATAAAATTACTTTGCAATAATTATCTCAAGTTAATATTAAATATTTTGCCATTTATAAAGTGCCATTTTTAAAAGTGCCATTTTCAAAATTTGTTTTTTTCAATATCATTAATATTTTTACAATTTTAAAGTAATGGCAGATTTTTATTGACACATTCACAATCTAATATTTTAATTGACACATGCCTCGACTGAAATATTTGAAGTTATTTTTGGTTTATTAACTTTAACATAAAATTATTAAGAAAATAAAATTACTTAAAAGTTGCTTGTTTCTTCAAAGTTGTTAATTAATATGATCGTGACACTTGATAATTATATATTTAAGAATGTGACATGTGTTAATCTATGTCATAATTAAAAGTATATATAGTAATATGATAATAATAATAATAAAGAATTTTGTTAAAAAGTAATTATTAATATTATTTAATCGTAATTTCTGTTTTTAAAATTCTAACCAAAAGATAACTGCAAAAGATTATTTAATAATAACTTTTCTTCTAATATTGTTAACTAGGTTATTTTCCCGTACTCATGTAGGGGTATAAATATTTATAAAATAAATGCATTATAATATTTTATTTCCATTATGACAGTTTATTAATATTTTTAATTTTTTTTAATTATTCTGTTATTTATATTGTAATCAATACGCATGGTCTGTTTTATATAACATTGTGTTATTTTAATTAGATTATAATTTTGGATATATAATATCTCGACTTTTTGGTTATTATTTGGATATATTAGATAACATTTACATTTTACGATTCAACTAAGATATTTTGTTATACCGATTAAATTTTTGATTAATTTTGTTATTTTCATATAATTTGATTCTTGCCTTAAATTTGTATATATATATATATATATATATATTTTAGTAGGATTATGTATAATTTAATATATGTTGTTTTGAAAATTAAATAGTAAAAGTAAACTAAAGTGTTGGTCGGTTCAAAATTACATCTTAATTGTAATAGTTGGTTAATATATTTGTAGTATTATTCATATTTATTTAGTAAAATGTTGAGAATAAATGATAATATATATTATTTTTATTTAATGATTGGCTTTGTATAAAATAATTTGGATTGGTCTAGTTACTCATTTGTGGGTATATTGTGTTACATATTTCCGTTAAATTCAAGTATAACCAAATCATATTTATTGTATTCATTGCATTAGTTTGGTTTTCATCTTAGATGTGTATATATATTTATGAATTGGAAATTTGTAAATAGCCCATGACTATGTTAATTTTATAGTACTTGGTAATTTGGAATATGTTAATTATCACAAATAAAATTATAAAAATAAAGTGATGATAGGTATAAAATTGCATAAAAATATAATATCAATATTATTTTTCTAAAATTTCCTTTTTATGAAATCAAATTATATATATAAATTATTTTCGGTTTAAGTTTATAAATATTTTCTTTATCATACATGTTATTTGAAAAATATAAAAGGGAACATAAAAATATTAAATAAAATTTTATTCATTAAATATATCTTAGTTTATGCTATTTAAATTATTTTGTAATAGTATGATAAATATGTTTATTTAAATAAAATGCTTAATACTTTTAAAAATATATATTATATTGTTAAGGTTATTTTAAAAAAGGGAAGATTATTTTCTTACTTTAAAATCAAGATTATTTTGTGAAATTTCCTTATCATGAATTACACTATATATAAAAGATATTTTCGTTTTTAAATTTATAAATTTTCTTTATATATAGGTTATTTGAAGAAAAAAGAAAAAGGAAACCTAAATAGAAAAGGAAAAATAAAATAAGATATATGATTAATAATGATAATTAGATATATTTGATTCATTAAGGGTATCATCGTAATCAACCACCGTGAGAGTTAACGTGAGCGCAACACGTAGGAAACTGACTTCTCAAATAATATTATAGAGATATTAAATGTGTTTAAATATAATTTATAGTTACGTTACCTGAGCGATATCAGATGCAATGAAATCCCAAACATCATTAATAAAATGTTGGACTTCAGAAATCTCATTATTCATTGAAGGAATTTCAATCATATCGCCAAGATTAACCAAACATCCATCATCATAGCTGAAACTAATAGAAAAGTATAAAATCAAGTTAGTAAATTTGTTTTCAACTAATTAGGCCTAATTTTAATAAAATGAACATCCAAAAAATTTAAATTGTACCTTTTTGAAAGTCGGTAACAGAATCAAAATCATAATTCAAATAGAATTTAGTCCCAGAAGATGCCGACAAACAAATTACACCTTCATATGTCTTGATCAAAATACTTCTCATGATAAGAACAATATTTTTACTTTTTACAGGATGATATTTATCTTCAAATAGTTCTGCTTGTTTAGCTCATAGTGTTGCTCGTATTTTAATTCCACTGTATAAGATATAATTTTTCTAAAAGAGAAATAAAATTTTTTATAGTGAGACTGATTGACAGAATTGGAATTGAAAAATATACCTCCCTAACAATAAAGTTAGAATAGATCTTCGGAGGACATGTTTAGTCTTACTACGAACATCCATTTTCTCCATTTTATATAATTCATTACATCTGTAACAAAATCATGTTATATAATAATGTTATTTCAAGTAGAATTCATTACGAATACCCAATCAATTGACAGTAACATACAAAACCGAAAAGAACATGCGAAGGTGATATTAAACTCACATAATATTTTTTTTTGAATCAATAAATATGTTTGGTAATTAAATATAAGAAGTGACAAAATATGACAGAGCTTAGTTCTATATACATATATATATATATATTTGAATGACTATAGTTCCTTTTGGTTTTATGATTTTTTTTATTAAGGATTGTAATAAAGGAAAAATAACATTAAACACCCTTTAACAATTTCTTGGTTAAAATTTTTAAAAAGGAAAACTACTATCAAATATTGTTTCACAGTTATCTTTTCTTTATGATTTTAGAAAAGGAAAATTAGTATTAAATTAATTATTTGTACCAATCGGTTTTGGTATAGGATTTGTTAAAATTGAAATTACTGTTACTTTTTTTTTTAAACATCGTGTTAATATCCAAATAATTGTAGTTCTTTTTGTTTTATTATCTTTTTAATTAGGATTTGAATAAAGGGAAATTAACATTAAACACTTTTTAACAATTTTTGGTTTTAGATTTTAAAAAGGATAATTACTATCAATTTGTTTTTAACAATTATCTTTTCTTTATGATTTTAGAAAAATAAATAAAAAAGATAATTACTATTGATCTTTTAACAATTATATTTTTCTTTATGATTTTAGAAAAATAAACAATATTTGCAAACACATGTCACAATCTAAAATATATAAATGTCATGTGTCACAATCATGTTAATTATTAACTTTGAATTTAGAAAAATAAATAAAAAATGATAATTACTATTAATGATAATTTCTATTAATTTTTCTAAAAATTATATTTTCTTTATGATTTTAGAAAATAAACAATATTTGCAAACACATGTCACAATCTAAAATATATAACTGCCATGTGTCGCAATCGTGTTAATTAGTAACTTTGAAAAACCAAGCTTTATAAAATAAGATATATTTCTAATATATTGAAAATAAAAACAAATACCTATTAAAAAAACTCTAGGGCATAAAATCAGGGTCCATGACATTATTAAGCTGGTCCTGAAAGAGCCCAAGTGTTGATGTCTTAAAAAGTTCATGCTTTCAAAGAAATTAGTAGTTTATAAACCATAAAATGGTGTAAATTGATGGTTAGAATCTTGTAAAATAATTAATAATCAAATTCCCTAAGAGTATTTGCCGTTAAAAGGAAAAAGGAAAAAGGAAAAAGGAAAAAAAGGAAAATAAAAGAGTATATAAAAGAAACACCGTTTCATGTTTTTCTATAGAAGAAACCTTTGTTCATTAAAAAAAGTGAATACCTGAAAAACCTAATCGAGGCCTGGTCGTTTTCTTCTTCCTTGGGAGAGAAGAGAATGATGATATCCGATCTTCCCCACCACTTACTAGAGGAAATACTCTCTAGGGTTCCGGCGACAACTCTGAGACGGTTGCGAACTACTTGCAAACAATGGAATGCTTTACTCAAAGACCAACTATTCACCGAGAAGCACCACCGTAAAGCTCCAAAGCAGCCTCTACTTCTCATGCTGAAGGAGTTTAGGATTTGTCCATTGAGCGTTGAGCTCGATCTCAGCGTCAATGCTCCATCTATAGAGTTTAAGGATGCACTTAACCTAAAGAAGGGTTCCCACTCTAGTTCACAAGATTCCGATATAATGGAAGTCTTTCACTGCGAAGGTTTGTTGTTATGCGTTACCAGATACAATAAGCTCCTAGTTTGGAATCCACTTTTAGGGGAAACAAAATGGATTCATCATTACAAGGAAAAATCTAGTTATGCTTTAGGATACAAAAACAAGGAATCTTGCCACCGTGACTACAAAATCTTGAGGTATCGGCAGAGTCCCAAGAGAGAAGACAATGTTGATGAGTTTGAGATATATGAATTTAGCTCTGATTCATGGAGGTTTCTTGATGGAATCTCTCTCGACTACTATATACAGGCAATTGGATACGTATCCTTGCAAGGAAACACATATTGGGTTGCTTCAGATAGAAAAGACGATTATTCTATGTTCTTACTCAGTTTTGATTTCACAACAGAGAGATTTATACGTCTAAATCTTCCTCCAGTTCCGTCAACTATGATGCTACTATCTCTTGTTAGAGAAGAACAAATCTCAGTGTTACATATGAACCATTTTCAATTAAAGATGGAGCTGTGGGTGACCAGTAACTTTGGTACTGAAACTGCCTTGTCGTGGAGCAAGTCTTTTGAAGTGGATTTACACGTTCTTGATTCAGAACGTTACCCGTTCTTCACGACTTTTTTACTCGACGAGGACAAGAAAGTGGTCGTGTGTCCAGGACCAAGTGGTCTGAACTTTAAGAACGTGGTCTACATTATTGGAGAGAACGATGAATATCACAAAGAAATCCCTTATGTAAGATCTACACAGGAACCATGGCTGTCATGTATATTCAATTATGTTCCAAGTTTGGTTCAAATCCAGCAACCAACCCAGACACGGAAGAGAAAGAGAAGAAGTAAACTAGAACATGCGATGCTGGTTACAAAGAAACAAGAGAAGAAAAGAAGACACAGTATTCACATTGAGACTGTCAATGTTGACTAAATTTTCCTCATTTTTATTGTCTACACTATGATACAAACTATGTTTTCTTTTATTATTCCATGTGGTAGCAAAAACCAGATCATCATAATGAATATTATGAGAAAAGAACATTTAATTCTTCACAAGATTTGTATTCTTTTTATCATTCCCTATACATGCGTGTTAGAGTCATCACACTATACTAACAGCTAGTAGAGTAAGCCAAAACTATCCACCGTCAAGCAAATCAACTAAAACACTATGAAAGAGATCAAAACACTTAGAAGAAGCTAGGAACGCAAATGAATGATAAACTCAGCGGCATGATCCATTGTTTTGAGACCTCCAATGGAGAGAAGTAAAACCGCTAGCTCATCTTTCCCCCACCGTCTCAGCCCGTTGCTCAGACTCTTCATCACTTCTGTATCGATCTCTATCACCCAACTTGGCAAACAGCTCACCATTAGACTCACCAAACCGGTAATATAAGCTCGCCAAGTTGCTGTCTCGCACCCCACTGTTATTTTCCCGTCCAAGGCACTCGCGAGGAACTCCAAGTGGCTTCCCATGATCCCTTGGCGGCGTTTCGATGCAGCTGATCTCCAGTCCATCCCCCAAGCTAACGCTCCACATAGGACCACAAAGTAAGCAAGGGCATTCCCTCTTAGCTCCGCAACTAGCTCAGATGGTACTCCTTCTTGTTCTTGGTCAACCGATAGAAACCAGGACGGGATGGTCTCTTTGATCAGTAGGTGGACCACACCTAAGCCGCCGGTTAGCCATACCAATGAGGCACTAAGTGAAGCAGCAAGCTTGACTTGAGACATTGCTGTTGCTAGTGAACTCTGGCCGTAACTTGATCCGGTCTTCACTGTCTTCAGCCTTTCCAGATCCTGCTTTGAGAGCCTGTTCTGCGCTATATCCTTCACAGAATGTATCAGGAGAGAGAGAATCTCTTCCGTTACAGGGACGGTGTCTCTGAGAGCACGGTACATGCGTAGGTAGAGAATCCCCGGTGCTACAGGAAAGATCCCGCCATGGCCAAGAAGAGATCCAACACTATATGACATGGGTGCAGCGTTTAACCCGAGAGTGGCACTGAAGCAGTTCCTGAGGAGCTGAACCACAGCGTCTGGGTTGTGAAGAAAGACGGTGCGAGATGCAGAGAAAACAAGAAAGTCAAACCAACGTTTCGCCTTTTGGGTCCACAACGAAGCTACAATGGGCATGCAAGGCCAAGGGCAGGCTGCAGCCAAGCACTCGAGTGCTGGCCCGGCCAGATTGAGGAAACGCTCTGAAGCTTTGTCGACTTTGTAAGTAATGGTTAGAGTGACAAAAGCGGCTAGAGGTAAAGGAAGCGTTGCTGGAGAACTCCCTCCGGCTATAACACAAGCAAGAATCAACCATAAGTTCAAAAGACAAGTTTCAACAAATCTAAGACAATGTTGAACATGTTGCATAGTTTTACCTGGAGCAAGGCTAGGGATATCAACTCCTGTTGTTGCGAGAATTTTCTTTATATAAGCCTCAACGTTGGATAGGTTTGCAGCCGGATTTGGCCAATCAATGCCGTTCATGAATACTTGCTTCCAAACACCTCTGCTCACCTCAGCCGACAAGTAGCTCACTATCGTTGCTAGTGATGCTGGGAGAAAATCTGTTAAATCTTTCAGACCTGAAAGAACAACACTTATTGTCACAATATATGATATATATTATTGGCACAAGAGAAAGCACGAGGCACAAACCTGTTGCTAAGTCACGAGTACAAAGCCTTCCATGAGAACAAGCTGTTAAAGCAGCATCGACGACATATGGAACAGCTTTGAGGATATCCCAAGCAGGAAACTCAGGTCTTGGAATGCTGTCTTCACTTGCAGCTCCTGATGAACTGCTTGTGCCAGGATTAACCTTTCTGAACACCATGGTGAGAAGTGCTTCAACTGTCTGGTGGACAGGAGATCCATGTGTAAGTCCTGATAACGTGGACGCTATGCATTGCTGGTGCTGCCTATACCAGAGTTTCAGCTTGGGGAACGAGTCAACAAACACGGGCTGGCAAGATGCTGACCTTGCAACTTCTGAAAGTCTCTTTCTGTTCCGGTCTTTGTTAAGGGTCTCCGAGGAAAGAAGGTGAGAGTTACGCACCAAAAGAAGATGCTCGAGTGTGAGTTGGGATCCAACCGTGGGCACATCTCCTACACCATGCTCAATTGGAGGATGATTGAATCTCCAAAGCTTTAAAAGCAGAGTGAAAGCGTTCGAGAAAACAGAATATGCTGAGATTTCTTCTCCAGAGGGAAGAGTCCACGACACACTTGGGGTGTAAGATCCAAACACTTCACAGATTGGCATTAGAGAGCAAGCAAGTTGCGGAACCTAAAAGAGTATTCTCATCAAAACCACATATCTTGCAGCATCAAGAAACTTGAACAATAGTGTTTACATACCATGCCATGCAAAGAGAAAATCTGAATGCTGTCAACAGATCCTATCCCAACAATAATAGCATTCAGCATGCAGGCATAACCAATTAAATGACTTTCAGCCCCGGAATAATCTGCTGGAGCGGGTGGGGATAGTAATCTTGTAAGATATTCAACAGTGTGTTCCTGTAAGATAAAAACAGATGTGTTTTCAAGCGGTAAACTCAACAGAATTTCACTACTGGTGGATGTAAATGCGGACCTGAATGTTCCAACCCCGTGTGAGAGATGCACCACAAAGCACTATAGCAGCAGATATCTTCTCGTCATCTGATCCTTTGACTGCGACCTCATATAGTTTCTCCACCTCCGTTAAGCTTCCATCAAATCCATGAGCTTAAATTTCAGTTGCTTTACTCTCGGTAAATTAAAAAAGATCATCTGAAACAAAAAGTAATAACTGAAGAAGAGGCAGAACTAGAATGCAACCACGCTTCTCACCGAGGCCATTTGGTTGTAAAAATTGTGGTTTTTTAGGCTATGATTTTGAAACTCAGCAGCTAACAGTTTTTTCATATTATTCATAAGAGCTCATTCTACCTTGAAGCAGGAACTGAAACTAATGCTTTCACCATTGCAGCATTTAGTGGGGCTCCTTTCACAAATGACGACCAGCATGGAACTTCACTCGACAGACTCTGAGGTATTTGGTCGTTTTGGCCGTTAACATAGCCAGGCCACGAGTAGGCCGACGAATCCAGTATGTTTCTTGCTATACAAGCCTCAACTATCAGGTGACGCATGTTTCCACCTACAACATGTACATTAGGCGTAACTTCTGAAGCACACAAAGATAAACAGATTGGTTTAACGCAGAATTTGCATTAACTTACGGCAGTTGATAGGCATGTCCTTCATGTTTATGACATCAGAGCATGACTTGCCAACATCTCCACCAGACAAAAACATGATTGCCTTTGCGGCAGCCTTGTTCGCAGCAGAAACAACGCACTGGGGAGGAGCCAGCAACGTAGGGAAATCACCAAGAACCTTCAAACTTGTAATAAGATCACCTCGTAGCGTTTTCATGACGAATTCGTACTCTCCCTCTTCAATAAAGTTCGCTACTATAAGAGGTACAATGCATAATGACATACACAGCCTTGTGTCCAGTCGAGGAATAGGTCCTTCAATAGGATCCCTTTCCTAGCAATAAAGAAAGACAAGTAAATCAGAAGAGACACTAGTAACCAAATAAAGGAGCTTTTAGTCTAGAGATTGGCCTAACCCTTTGAACAAGTCGAAGAGCTGCTATCCAAATACCCAAGAAGGTGTCATGCCAAGTGCTGCCATTAAACCCTTTAAGTGTTTTAGCTAGACCTGAAATTTTGGTTAGTCATTTCACCATACATTTGTGATATCTTTAGTCAAAAAAGTAAGATGGGAGTCTGCAAATAACCGGTAATGATTTCAATAGCACTTGTAGGGTTAACTTGATATCCATCCATAGCATCTTCAAACACCAGATCAAGAGGAAGCCAGAGTGAAGAGAGACTTGCTCCATGGCATAAGCCAGCAAAAGGAGCAAGAGATCCAAAATCCACAATTGCATTGGATTTGCGTAAAGAACCCACTTTGCTGCTGTCACGAGAATATGCAAATCGTTTATTTGAAACCAACTCCAATAGATCCCCAGAGTTAACAACCTTTGAACTTCTTAAAGCTGATGAGCTTTCTGCAAGCAACTTTACTCTGCTGACAAATTCATGCCACTTTGTAACCCTACAAAGCAAACATTTACAGAAATGATGACTACTAATCCAAGCTTGTGGCTATCATTTTAGGCTGACTGTAATGCATACCTGTTGGAGAAGACCAAGTATAGCAACCTGGAGATCACTGTATCTCTGAGGAACTCTGCAATCATCTCGATAGCCATGATGTTGTTTAAACTCTGTAACTTCTCGTCAGATCCGGTCTTCTCGTCAATTTCCATATCTTGAGATTTGATTAGCCACAGAGAAGTGGAGTCTTGGCTTAGCTCTATTAGACCTTCATCAGTTAAGCATGCGTCTAGCAGCAGTGAGACCATCTTAAAGACGAACTCTACAACAAGTAGACCGGGTCTGTCTGTTTCCAGAGGAAATAACTCTGGAAGACGAAGAATGTTTGCTACTGAGTTCATGACGCTGCAGCAAAAAAAGTATATATCCACATTAGAGCATATGAATAGGACTCAACTATGATTAATGAAACAAGGACTGACTTGTGGTAGTGAGATCCGGTAATATGATCTTTAATGGTGAAAACGTTTCTCTTGAGAAGCTCCAAGTAAAGTCTATAAGCCGCTGATTGAGTAGACCGGTTTGGAACAACTCTGCAAGAAACCAAACCAATAAAGATTCAATCTTTTAACACTTCAAGACTCTAAAAGATACATTTCCAAAATTACAAACAATAAAGATTCAATCTTTTTAACACTTCAAGACTCTAAAAGCAACCTGAGAGCGAGGAGGGAGAGAACGAGGAGAGGAGAGACGAGGTTCAAAGCGATAGCTCTGTGGAGAAACTTCCAGAGGATGGGGACGTTGTTATCCCAGCAAATGTAGGAGACGAGAACCTCCGCGAGCTCCGTGGAGGGGAACTCGACGAAAGGTTTCAAGTTGGAAGATAGATGGGAAGCCCAGAGATGAGGGTCGACGCACTGTTCCTGAGCCTTCTTCGTCAGCTCGATTACTCCGTCCCAGACGGTTCTCTGTCCGGGAACCACCATTTTCTCTCTGTGAAGGTACAGAGAGAGAGAGAGAGAGAGAGCGGTTAAAACAAAAAGAGGAGAGTTTCAGATTTGATTTGGCAAAAAAAGAGAGTACGCGTGCGTGCGTGCGTGTGAACGTCCCGAGACAAAATTATGATTTCTTGAATTTATTTACTATGTCAAACCAAAATATATTTATATTTTTTGTTCAATTGTTTGATTTCTTGAATTTATTTTTTTGGAGGTTTTAATATAGGTCTATATCACATAACCTTGATAAAACTATTTTGAAAACTCACTCACCACAAAATTCTAATAATCTCCTCATTGATGATTGAGTTTTATTAATCCAAGCACAAAACCGATTGCCAATCACACCTCTTGTAAGCCTCAACAACATGTTCACTTCATTTCTTTGCATTCCCATACCAAGTGTTCTTTCACTTTCCTCTTTTTGTTTAAGTGTGTCAACTCAGGCTCATCCTTGGAAGCAACTTCACATACCAACAACTCCATATTGTTGCATAACTCCCCCCTACATTGTTGCATTTCAATGTATTCCGCTGGGACAACCATCATACGTAGCCGTTAACCACATGCAGCTGATCAGCTTTTGTTCCAGCAGACTACTTCATTTCGGTCTTGTTCCAGCGGAATACATTGTATTATACAGCTCAGGTTTTGTTTCACTTTTGTATTTATATAGAAACGCAAGGGAACCAGCAGACTTTCCTTTAAACCCACTTTTTGGGCTTGGGTTTTGAGGTGTTACATTTTTTTCTTAGTTTTCTTCCATGAAATTGAGTTTTAAGCCCGTTAATGACGGATTTATTTCTAGAGAGTTAGGCTTCGTTCTACACATAACTAGGCTGCGTTCATATAATTTTGACGCTGATTATACAGAGGCTTGAATTGATCAAAATTTGTTAGGTAACAATTTTTTTTATTTCGCTTCTAGCTTAATAAAAAGACTACTAATCTTCAAACCATAATGTATGAATAAATTCACATGCCTTTAATGAACAGAGTTATCGTTAAAGTTCTTTCGGTTCTTCTTCTTCATTCATTGTCAATGTTCTTCTTATTTATATTTTAACATTCTTGATTAAAAATTAATTGTGTCAAGTATTATCAAATATGATATTTTTGTTTTAGATTTTTGAACAAGTATTCAAATTTTAATTTTAATTAGATAGATCCAGTTTAGGCGATTAGTTGAGTTTGATCTAATATGAATGAGTGGATTGTTGAATGGGTAGATGTAAGAGTGACTGATTATGTAATATCAAAAAAAATTGTTGAACGTAAATAATTCACAATCTATATATATAAATAAATAAACTATTAATTTAATTTATTTTTTTTAATTTGAGGTTTTGGAGCATAAGAACTATTGAGTTATATCAGCATATCAGCATACACACATGACACATGTGAACATATATTCACTGATATTTAAAATCATGTAACACGAAAATAACAAAACTAATTAACCACACGTTGCAAGTTTGGAGATAGGGGGCCTCTGACTTTGAGCCTTAGAGCATGTTTATTGGTAAAACCCTTAAGTGTTGCTTAAGTGGACTTTAATGAATTTTTAACTATTAAAATTGAGATAAGCAACTTTGTTAAGGGACACTTAATTATAGTGGTTTAATGGTGGTTACTTAATTAAGGTTCTTAACAATGGGAGATTGGAAAGGTAAAAAACTACAAGTATGGAGAGATTGGAGAACACAATTTATATGTGTGTTTCTGATGCAAAAAAAAAAAATACAAAACCATTTGTATACAACACAAGCGTGACTTTCATGATACAAGACAAGCACTGTCCTTGTCTGCCTCCGACTCCGGTGACCTCTCTCGTGTACTCTCTCAGCTTTCAGTCTCATGTTCTTGTAGTCTCATGTTCTTGTATGCCTGCATTACAAGATCAATATAAACACTTAGCATAACAGGAACATTTACATAATAACAGGAACAAGAAACAGAACAACACTTAGACATTTTAGCAATAACAGGAACATTTAACAGAACAACACTTGGACATTTTAACAATAACAGGAACAAGAAACAGAACTACATTTTAGCAATAACAGGAACAAGATCAATTTAAACTACAAAATTTTAGGACATAACAGGAACAAGACAAGGCTTATGAACATCAGAAAAAGGTATAACTCACTTTGAAATCAATCATACGCAGCAAAGAACTCTAGAGGTTTTGGATATTTACTAGGATCAAAGCTTGGTTCTTTTTGAGGCTATTCACTGCAACAAGAATATTTATAGGCTTTGACCAAGAACAAAACGACCTTACCTTGTGACCGAAAAGTAGATCATGATTTTCAAGCTGCGAGTTATGCCCGTCACCGTTCAATCACTTCCGTGCTGCAATACTTCTTCATTGTCTCAGAGCATCTCCCTGGCTCATTTATGGGAAACTAATTAGAAAAAATCAACAATCGCACGGCCTCGTTGGAACTTGAAGGCAAAGAAACATAGAAAGCAAAAGAGATAGCTTGAAGTTAGAAACAACTTGAAGGAGAAGGGACTTGTAGAAAGGGGATTTAATTAAAACAACGCCGTAACTAAAACAACAACCTTTGATGGAACTTCTTCTTTGCTTTCTTCTCCCTGATTGGATTCAAACTTGTTTCCATCCTCTTTCTGATAGTTGTCTCCTCAAAAACTCCGATCTCACTTCCACCGAGAGGGAGAGAATCCATTGAAATCGCCTTTCGCTTTCGAGAGAAAACGAACGAAAGAGAGAACGAACAAAAATTCACGAAACCTCGACACCGCTCCTCTCCTCTCCTCTGTAATATCGCGACACGTGGCTCGTAAGGGACGCCCCTTCGGTGTCGTAATTAAGCTACGCCCCTTGCTTTAATCTCATTTTTTCTTTATTTTTAAACCCCAATTATGCTAAGCAATCCTCTTAGGGGACCCCAATAAACATGCTCTTAGCTCACTGCTTGCCTTTCTTTGTGTTAACGCGTAGCTACTTATCTCCCTTATTTAATTCATTTCTTCATCTCCCATTCTTAAGTATCCTCAGCAACCAAAGTAAGCATAAGTGCTTTTAGGGTATCCAGTCTATGATTAGGATTACCTATAGTGTTTATCTTGATTAATAAGTCAGTTATGGTAAGGACAACGATAGTTTAGCTTATGTGTATATAAATAAGGCGTTGTAAGTTCTCTTGTGACAAGTTAGAAATTTACATATTACACCAAGTTTACAGCTTCATCAAGAAGATCCAATGGCTGATCCTACCAATACGATCACTCCCTTGCTGGACGATCATGAAGTTGGAGGAGATGACGTTGGAGGAAGGAAAAGCTCATCTTGGGTTCAAAAAGTGATAGAGCTGGAAGAATTAAAGGCTCAAATTACTTACGCTCTTCCAATGATATTCACAAATCTTTTCATCTATTGCATCCCTTTAACATCTGTGATGTTTGCTTCTCACCTCGGCCAACTCGAGCTCGCTGGGGCAACCCTCGCCAATGTTGAGATAAGCTTGAAAGGAGATAATAAAGCTTGAAGATCAAGTAAAAGATCTAGTCCTACCGAGATATGGATTTAGGAATCATTATATGTTTAGGAGTTATCTATAACATATTTAGGAGTTATCTTTATGATTACCTATTAGGACTAGGTTATTTACATCTCTATATAAACATATGTCGAGTTGTGGCATATGTGTGTGGATTAGAGATTTGAGAGTTTGTGTGGCTTTAGTTTTTGAGTGAGTTTTCTAAGGCTTAATAAAGAAGAGTTTGTTCTTTATAAATCGTTGAGCTTTCATTCTTTGATTCTACATTTGGTATCAGAGCTTGAGAAAATATGAGTAAGGAGATCGTGACTACAACCCTAAAGTCGAAGGAAGGAGGGAGCTCTTCCATCCAATGCCCAATGCTTACTGCAACTAACTACACAGTATGGGCAATTAGGATGAAGAACGCTCTCAGGATACATGACGTCTGGGAGGTAGTCGAAGAAGAAACCCTAGAAGGAAAGAAGAACGATATGGCTATAGGGCTTCTATTCCAATCAATACCAGAGGTCTTAGTACTGCAAGTTGGTGAGCTTAAGTCGGCTAAGAAAGTTTGGGAAGCTATAAAGACCAGGCATGTAGGGGCTGAGAGAGTTCAGGAGGCGAGACTATGTACACTGATGAGCGAATTCGATAGATTAAAGATGAAAGATACTGATAAGATCGATGACTTCGGAGGCAAGCTAGCAGAGATAGCAGCAAAATCAGCAGCGCTTGGAGTAAGCATAGAAGAAACAAAGTTAGTCAAGAAGTTCTTGTCAGGTCTTCCACGACGGAAGTACATACATATGGTCGCATCATTGGAACAGGTGTTGGACCTCAAAACGACAAGCTTTGAGGATGTGTTGGGTCGACTGAAAGCGTATGAAGAACGTATTAGTGAAGAAGAAGAAACACAAGAGGAACAAACGAAGTTGATGTATTCAGATGACCAATCAAACCAATACAACCGGGAGTATAACAGAGAGTCAAGAGATTATAGCAGAGATTCACGAGGAAGAGGTATGCGAGGCAGAGCATATAACAGAGGAAGAGGCAGAGGTCGTGGACCTAGAGATCCTTCGAAGGTTACATGCTATCGATGTGATAAGCTAGGTCACTACGCCACTGATTGTCCCGACCGGCTACTTAAACTGCAAGAAGCTCAGGAGAATGACAATACCTCTACACAAGAAGCAGATGATCTCATGATGCACGAGATAGTATATCTGAATGAAAAGAACTGTATACCCGATAAGTATGAGACCAACACAGATGCAGAAGACATATGGTATTTGGACAATGGAGCAAGCAATCATATGACTGGAGATAGAAGATATTTCTCAGCTATTGATAGTACAGTTACCGGGAAAGTAAGATTTGGAGATGACTCCAGAATAGACATTAGAGGAAAAGGTACTATCTCTTTCATTGATATGAATGGTGAGTCGAGAAAGATGACAGACGTGTACTTTATACCTGAGCTGAGAAGTAATATTATAAGCCTTGGACAAGCGACTGAGTCGGGCTGTGATATAAGATTGCGAGGGGAGCACTTGACTATGCATGATTCAAACGGGAGACTTCTGGTACAAGCAAACAGATCACGGAATAGACTGTATAAAGTACGGATGGGTATCAAGAATGCATCAAGGCTGTATTTAACAGAGATCAGTGAATCAAATAGGTGGCACGCAAGACTTGGTCATGTGAATATCACAACAATGAAAGCAATGATGAGCAGAGAGCTAGTCAAGGGAGTACCGAGTGTTGACATTACCAAAGATATATGCTCTTCATGTCTACTTGGAAAGCAAACAAGGATGACGTTTCCACAGTCTACCACATACAGAGCATCGAGAGTACTTGAGCTACTACATGGTGATCTATGCGGGCCTCTAACTCCATCCACATCGGGAGGAAACAAGTATGTTTTTGTGGTCATTGATGACCATTCGCGGTACATGTGGACTATACTTCTCAAGGAGAAGAGTGAAACTTTTGAAAAGTTTAAAAAGCTGAGAGAAGTAGTGGAGAAAGAAACTGGGAAATCAATAAGAACGTTTAGAACAGATAGAGGAGGAGAATTTGTGTCTAATGAATTCAACTCCTACTGTGAATCCTCAGGCATACAGCGACATTTGACTGCTCCGTACTCTCCACAGCAGAACGGAGTGGTGGAGAGACGAAACAGAACGCTAATGGAGATGGTAAGGAGTATACTCAAGCACATGAGGATGCCTAATTACTTATGGGGGGAGGCCGTACGCCATTCTACATGCTTGATCAACAGGATTGCTACGAGGTCTCTAAAGGATCAGACGCCATATGAGGTTTACCGAGGGAAGAAGCCAAACATCAATCATCTTCGTATCTTTGGGTGTATTTGTTACGCAAAGGTGGACAAAGTTCATCTAAAGAAACTAGATGATAGATCTCGTATGCTTGTCCATCTAGGAACCGAGCCTGGATCAAAAGCGTATCGACTACTTGATCCAGAGACACGAAAGATTACTGTTAGTCGTGACGTTGTGTTCGATGAATCAAAAGGATGGAACTGGCGAAAGTATACTAGTGAAGAAGATTATGGTGATTTTGTGGTGACACTAGGAGAGTTTGGTAATCATGGAATACTTGAGTCTGGAGTTCATGTTACAGGTACTCGTCCAGTGTCTACAGAAGAAGCTATTAAAGATGAAACAATGGAGGAAGATGATGGAGAAACAGGAACAGTGGTGATAAGGAAAGACGATGGAGATAATAATGGAGAAACAGAGAAGGAAACAGAGGCAGTCCCACTAAGAAGAAGCGAGAGACAAACAACCACACCTAAATACCTTGACGACTACGTTTTGGTCGCTGAAGAAGAAGGTGAGATGTTATTGGTATGCTTGAATCACGAGCCAAGAAACTTTGCAGAGGCGAGTCAAATAAAGGAATGGGTCGATGCTTGCTTAGAGGAACTTGCCTCTATCGAGAAGAATAAAGTGTGGAGCTTAGTGGATCTTCCTGAGGGAGTCAAACCTATAGGACTCCGATGGATCTTTAAGATCAAACGTAACGCTGACGGGACAACCAACAAGTATAAATCAAGATTGGTTGCAAAGGGATATGTTCAGCAATATGGGATTGACTTCGAGGAAGTCTTTGCACCTGTAGCTAGACTGGAAACGATAAGGCTTCTGATCAGTATTGCCGCAACTAATGGATGGGAAGTACATCATCTTGATGTGAAGACAGCGTTCTTGCACGGTGAACTACAGGAAACGGTCTATGTAACACAGCCAGAAGGTTTCAAAGTTAAGGGAAGTGAAAGAAAGGTCTATAAGTTACATAAAGCCTTGTATGGACTAAGGCAGGCTCCAAGAGCATGGAATACAAAGTTGAACCGAATACTACTTGAGCTCGGGTTCAAGAAGTGCTCCAAAGAGCCCTCAGTTTACAGGAAAACCGTCAAGCAAAACATATTGGTGATAGCGGTTTATGTGGATGACATGTTTGTAACAGGAGCTAATAGTGAGATCATTGAAGAGTTTAAGAGAGAGATGTCGTTAAACTTTGATATGAGTGATCTATGAAGGTTAAGCTATTATCTTGGGATAGAAGTTCATCAAGAGGAAGGAAGGATAACGTTAAACCAGAGGAGATATGCACTTAAGATACTAGAAGAAAGTGGGATGAAGAGTTGTAATAAGACTCATACGCCAATGGAAGTGGGACTCAAGCTTGCAAAGTCGATACATGAGGATGACATAGATGCGACAGGATACAGAAGAAACGTTGGATGTCTGAGATACCTTCTCCACACACGACCTGACCTATGTTACACGGTTGGAGTGTTGAGTCGTTATATGCAGAATCCGAAGACGTCACATGGGGCTGCAATGAAACACTGCTTGAGGTATCTACAAGGTTCGACAACACTAGGCTTGATCTTTAGTCGCTCAGCTCCAGAAATTCCGAGGCTTATTGGGTACAGTGACAGCAGTCACAACGTTGATGAGGATGATGGAAGGAGCACAGCGGGTCACATCTTTTATTTTGGAAACAGCTTGATTAATTGGTGCTCGGGGAAACAGGAGACGGTTGCACTGTCGTCGTGCGAGGCAGAGTTTATGGCTGGTACTGAAGCGGCAAGGCAAGCCATCTGGCTACAAGAACTGTTAAGCGAAGTCACCGAGCAGCCTGTTGAGAAAGTCACTATCAGGATTGATAATCAGTCTGCTATAGCACTGACAAGGAATCCGGTTTTTCACGGAAGAAGCAAGCATATACACTCAAGGTTTCATTTCATAAGAGAGTGTGTTGAAAAGGGACAGATTGATGTGGAGCATGTTGCAGGCAGCGAACAGAAGGCTGATATATTAACCAAAGCTTTGGGGAGAGTCAAGTTCGTGGAGATGAAGAATCTCATTGGAATGCAAGAGTTGTCAAGTGAGGATTTCAAGCTTAGAGGGGAGAGTGTTGAGATAAGCTTGAAAGGAGATAATAAAGCTTGAAGATCAAGTAAAAGATCTAGTCCTACCGAGATATGGATTTAGGAATCATTATATGTTTAGGAGTTATCTATAACATATTTAGGAGTTATCTTTATGATTACCTATTAGGACTAGGTTATTTACATCTCTATATAAACATATGTCGAGTTGTGGCATATGTGTGTGGATTAGAGATTTGAGAGTTTGTGTGGCTTTAGTTTTTGAATGAGTTTTCTAAGGCTTAATAAAGAAGAGTTTGTTCTTTATAAATCGTTGAGCTTTCATTCTTTGATTCTACAGCCAATTCTTGGGCCACCGCTACCGGGTTTGCCTTCATGGTAAAACTCACATCTTTCATCTCATCAATGGTTTTGGGAATCAACAAGTCATGTTTTTAATAGTCGCGTGTAGATCTTGACCCAATCACAAGGGACGTAATTAATCAATTTTCATATTATTTATGGCGTCTATATCGAAGTGTATACACGTTCTTATCTGAATTTTCTTTTCGACATATCTTCGAGAATATATTAGAAACTCTACAAATTAATAGAAACAAGAAATTAATAATTTATTTGGTCCTTAATCTATCCGGTTCAAAATATTACGTGATAAAATAATAAGATAATATTTTTTAAAAAAAATCTATGTAAACATATAATCTCCCTGAAATAATAAATTAATAATTCATATATATATATATATATATAAGATACATATAAGAACAAATAATGTCCCTGTTTTACAGACAGGGTTAAGTGGAGCACTTGAGACATTATGTGGTCAAGGCTTTGGTGCAAAAAGCTACAGAATGTTGGGGATTCATCTGCAATCGTCATGCATCGTCTCGTTAGTTTTTACCATCCTCATCTCTATCTTCTGGTTCTACACAGAACCGGTTTTCGGATTTATCGGACAAGATCCCAACATCTCAAGACAAGCTGCACTCTATATAAAATACCAAATTCCTGGTTTACTCGCTGACGGGTTCTTACAGAGCATTCTGAGGTTTTGCCAAACACAATCCATTGTTGCTCCGCTAGTCATCTTCTCGTTTGTTCCCCTGGTGATCAATATTGGTATCGCATATGTTCTGGTCTATTTAGCTGGCCTTGGATTCATTGGTGCTCCAATAGCTACATCTATTTCATTGTGGATAGCTTTCGTTTCTCTTGGAACTTATGTGATATGTTCTGACAAGTTTAAGGAAACATGGACTGGGTTTTCATTAGAATCATTCCGTTATGTAGTAATAAACTTGACATTGAGCCTCCCTTCTGCTGCTATGGTATGGTAAGTCAGATCAGTAACCATTACTAACTACTAAACTTCATATGATTGTCAGAGCTTAAGTGTGGACTATATTTTTGTAACAGTTTGGAATATTGGGCGTTCGAGATACTTGTGTTCTTGGCAGGATTGTTGCCTAACCCGGAAATCACCACCTCTTTGGTAGCTATATGGTAAGCTTTATACCACTATTTAATTAATTAATGTTCTATTTCATATCAAAAGAATAGCTTATTGTTACATAATGTATTAATTAAATTCAGCGTCAACACGGAGTCGATTAGCTACATGTTAACATATGGACTTAGCGCAGCTGCAAGGTCAGCCATCTCACCAATCATTTTAAAACTATGTATTTTCCTCTTGTCACAACATTATTTTATGTAATATTAAAAAGGTTACTAACCACCCTTGTAGTACGCGTGTGTCCAACGAACTTGGAGCTGAAAACGTGGAAGGCGCAAAGAAGGCCACTTCTGTAACCGTTAAGTTGTCTTTTGTCCTTGGCCTTGGCGTAGTGCTTGCTTTACTTGTTGGTCACGATGGTTGGGTCGGGTTATTCAGCAATAGTCGTGTCATCAAAGAAGAGTTTGCACCATTGACATTCTTTCTTGCTGCCTCTATAACACTTGATTCAATCCAAGGTGTTCTATCAGGTAAAATATTCTACTTTTTGTTGAATACCAAACATACAAAAAACTCAACTTTTATCGACAGGAGTAGCCAGAGGGTGCGGTTGGCAGCACGTCGTCTCGGTTATAAATTTGGGAACGTTCTATTTAATTGGAACGCCTATTGCAGCCTTTTGTGGTTTCAAGTTAAAGTTGTATGCCAAGGTACTCTCTTATGAAATTGGTAAATAAATCAAACATTTATCTGATCTTCTGTTTTTTTTTTGAACTGGGAATGATGCTGTGTTTTGAGTCATCGTTTTGGTGGACACAGGGTTTGTGGATTGGTATGATAACTGGGATATTTTGCCAATGTTCGTCACTCATGCTTATGACAGTTTTCCGGAAGTGGACAAAGCTAAATGCTTCGGTCTAAAAGATCATGAAACTATGGACGAGATTAATATTATTATTGTGTTTTTGGATTTTTAATAATAAAACCAAAGAAAATCTCTAAATTATTTTTTTTCAGTGAATAAAACCCTCGATTTTCTGTTAGTATCAATCTCTCTTCTGTCTAAAATCCGTTAAGAGTAGACAAGAACCGCTAAGTGAAAATGCTGTTTTGAACAAAGCAAACTTGTACATGTTTTTAATAATAACTAGATTCTGACCCGCGCGCCCGCACGGATGGTTTTTTAATTTTTATATTGTTCAATTTTTTCACAAATAATTGATAGTATATATTTTACCATTTACCAATATTTAATAGATGTTTAATATGATTTTTGTAGTTTATATGCATCAATTTTATTAATTGTTTTTTGTTGTCATTTGTTTTGGTTCGTTATATAAATATATATAATATTATTTGTGAAATGATTTTTCGTATATATATATATATATACTATTATTTGCGAAATAATTTTTCGCATTCGAACTCTCACGTTAAAAGTTAAAGCGGCTAATATCGTTTATACTCTTAATGAATAAAATCATGAATTTTATTTTTTTATTAGATAAATGATTAAAATTAATAATAATAAAAATTATCTAAAGTCTAAAATATATATTTTAAAATAAAAATATAATTCATATATATATACATATTGTGTTGTTATCTGAATATAAAAAATAAAAATTAAGTTGTCCAAAAAAAATTAAAAATTAAAAAACCGAAAACATAACTTAATATTAATCAAGTAAAATTCTTAGCTTTATATAACCGAAAATAGAATAATTGATGATTTGTAAGATTTATTTCTATATAATGAATACAGTGTACAAATAAATTTACAAAAAAATATAGTTTGTAAGAACTTTCAGATAAAACACAAATAAAAGCTTATCAATAAAATTATCTATCTTCACATTCTTGTTGGTAGACTTTGACACAGACCCCTTTTTGAGCACTGCACTGATGTGACTTCAGCTTAATACCAAACCACCACCACCATCGCTTGTGTGCAAGCTTCTAAAGAGAGCTTCTAGCAATCTAACAACCTGCAAAGATTCTCTCTTTTTGTTTCCATTAACCACGTATGAGGCATTAAGTAAATGTCTATTGCACGATATAGTCCATCATCTAAAAATCTGGTGTATTCAGGAAAAGAAGCAGCTAAAGTTTGGAACTTTGGAAGCTTGAGATTTACATCAGGTGCAACTTCAGAAAGATACCCATCGATTAGCTTTGCAACCGCTGTCCTTGGTGTTGACTGCGGTAATCTGATTATATTCCATCATATATTATAGAACAGGGAGAGCCAACGTCAACAGACGTAATCTAATCCGTACTAAGAAAATGATCCAAGATCTTCTGCACAGAGTCAACATCGTATATATTCTCTATTGTATGAAAAAAGCTAGGCATTAGAAGATCTTCTAGTGCCGCCTGGTCAAGCTGCGTCCCTATCCCCTTCTTTGGATGCTTCTGAATTTCTTCTTTCCTTTTTTTGATCAGAAAAAAAAAAAAAGAAATTCTTCTTTCCATGACTCCACTTCTAGAGAGCAAAGGAAACTTGTGAAGATGGAAATACACCTTTCCAACTTCAACTTCAAGGACAACTAGATTTTGACCCGCGCTTCGAAAGCGCGGATATTATTTTTTACTTTTATGAAATATATTATTTGTTTGTAATTATTGAACATATTTATTTTAGTAAAATTTTCTTTATAATAAATTTGACACACATAGTGTCTCTGGTAAACTATGTGTTTCTCTGACTTTGTTTTATTCCCTCTCCAATCAACATATCGAAGCGCGGATATTATTTTTTACTTTTATGAAATATATTATTTGTTTGTAATTATTGAATGTATTTATCTTAGTAAAAATTTCTTTATTTTATTCCTTCTCCAATCAACATATTTATTTGGCTTGTTGTTAAAATAAATGATTTTAGAACGCAACTGTTTACTTTGATATTTTGTTTAAACAATGTGACATATTTCTGTATTAATTGTGTTCAATTAAATATTTACATTGTAATTTAAATTTGTATACAAATCAACATATTTGTGTAGTTTGTTATTAAAAAAATGATTTGAATCCAAATGTAAGTACTCTTATAGTGATTTTTTCAGTTCATATAATTTTTTAAAATATATTTATTTCAACTGAACCAATTAATATTTTGTTAAATTGGCCCGTGAAATATATTTTTATACATCGATATTCAAAAGATCTGGTAACTAACGATACTCAAAAGATCTGGACCGAATCAGGTTATATGGTTATTTTTATTACAAATATCCGAACCCGTTTTAGATACATTGGTTATTTAGATATTTTTAGGTTCTTATACATCAGAACCGAATTCATCCAGATCTAGAATGATCCAACTCAAAATCCACACATAAGTTTATAATATTCAAGCGGGACTTGGTTACCAAAAAAAAAAGATACCCGAAAAGAACAACATGTACCTAAATAGACAGATGATGTTCATGTCTAAATGATTATATAAATTAATAAAAAACTGTTTTATGTGTTTTGCTAAATTAAGTGAAATAGAAAGAGTTTTTTTATCAAGTAAAATAATTATATGGAGTGGAAAATTAAGTGACAATAAATGTAGGACATTTTAAGTATTTTGATTTAAGTTATTATTTTATTCACAAAACATATTTTTGAACTATGTTTTTGGGTACGTAATTTTCCACCGATTGTAACTAAAATAAAAATATTTTAGTAAAATAAAATAAACCAAATGTTTAATCATATGTAAAACCTATTTATTTAGCATTTTTGATTTTATAATTGGCACAAAGTTAATATTGATTAACTAATAAATAAAAATATGCACTATTATTATTATGGTAATATAATTAATGATGTGATTTATTATTAAGGTAATATAATTAATTAAATTGTTAAACTAAGTGAAATATGGAAACACAATTAATAGATACTACTATTCAAGTTTCCAAACACTCCATTTTTTATAGCTATAACCAAACACACCAAAAAAATTTATTAATCTTATCCAAGTATCCAAACGCACCGAATTTGTACTTCACCTTTAATAAGATAGACTAAGGGCGGGTATTATTTTCACTTTTATGAAATATATTATTTGTTTGTAATTATTGAATGTATTTATTTTAGTAAAATATTTTTTATAATAAGTTCGACATATAGAGTATTTCTCGTAAACTATGTGTTTTTGGCTTTGTTTTATTCTCTCTCTAATAAATATATTTATTTGGCTTGTTACTAAAATAAATAATTTTAGAACGCAAAATGTATAATATTTTAATATTGATATTTTGTTTAAACAATGTGACATATTTCTATATTAATTAAATTATTGTATTTTCATTTTTTATACAAATAAAAATATTTGTGTAGTTTGTTGTTAAAAAAATTGATTTTGAATGCAAGTATACAGTATTTTTATATTAATATTTTGTTATGTGCAGCCATTATATTTTGTTCAAATATAAATTATTTTCAAATACTTTCGTTATTTGAACATTTTTAGTTTCCTATACATTAGAACAAAATTCATACAGACCCGGGGGATTCAATTTGAAACTCACACATAAATTTATATCCAAAAATGGCCTAATATCAAAACCAAAAAAATCTATACCCGAAAAAATTGACCAGTACCTAAATGGGTACCCAAATATTTATTTCTAACGGATTCCGTAAACAAATAAAAAATATTTTATGTGTTTGGCTAAATTAAGTGAAATATAAAATTTTATTCAGTAATATTTGTAAAATATTAATAATGATCAATATATGAATATCAATTTGTTTCAGTAAGTTTTGGAATTGTAATTAATGAATTTTAATTGATTTGAAATGCAGTGGTATAATCTGTAAATAAAAAAATACAAAAAAGGAAGTACCTAAAAAGAAATATCAAAACCCAAAAAATATATACCCGAAAGAAACGACCCATACCTAAATGGATACATGAATGTATATGCCTAACTGATTTTGTAAACAAATAGAAAATATTTTTATGTGTTTGGATAAATGAAGTTAAATATAAATTTTTATTTACTAATATTTTTACAATATTAATAATGATCAATATATGAATATCGATTTGTTTAGATAATTTTGAAATTTTAATTAATTAATTTAAATTAATTTTAAATGCAATGGTAGAATCTATAAATAAAGAAAACACAAAAAGGAAGTACTAAAAAGAAATTTCAAAACCCAAAAAAACTATACCCGAAAGAAACGACTCGTACCTAAATGGGTATCCGAATGTTTATGTCTAACTGATTTTGTAAAAAAAATATATATATTTTTATGTGTTTGGTTAAAATAAGTGAAATGTTTTTTTAATAGTAATTTTACATATTAATAATGATCAATATATGGAGACATCAATTTGTTTAGATAAGTTTGGAATTATAATTAATTATTTTCAATTGAATTTAAATGTAGTGGTAAAATCTGTAAATAAAAAAATTACAAAAAGGAAATACATAATTTTTTATAAATGCAATGACTAAATCTGTAAATAAAAGAAAGTAAATATACTGCTATTCCTTTTTCCAAACAATTCTCATTTAATATTGTTATCCATGTTTCCAAACAAACCTCCTTTTTAAATTCTTATCCAAGTATCCAAACACACCGAAATTGTACTTCAGCTTTAATAAGATAGATATCACTTGGAAGTCCAGTGTGCAAAACCTGCAAATAGCAAAAAAAATGAAAAGAACAAAGTCAGACAAAGGAAAAAGGTTTGGCTGAGAAATGCAGAGACCAAAGGTATCAGATTTAACAATGAAAATTATGAAGAATCAAAAAAAAAAAAAAAACTCAGAGAGATAAAGGTGAATATACCAAGCTTGGCCTTTTCTTTGGAAAGCATCAGATTTGGATCCCAGCTTCATGCAAGCCAAACTTCCTCCTTGACGAAGAAACTACAGTAGCTAAGCCTCCACCAAACTCAAAAGATTTCTCAAAAAGAGAGAGACTTTGAATCCACCCCAGATCGATAGTTACTCAAAACAGATCAATTTCACTCATAGACATTTCAACAAACACTTAAGCTTCAATCTTTTCTCCACATTCAATAAGCTCACAATTATCTTCAAGAAATTAAACCTAAAGCCCCAAAAGAATCAGACCGATGTGAAATAAAAGAGATCCCTTTAACCAAAACCACTAAAAAACTAAAGGTTTTAAATAAACTTGTCTGCAACACCAAATTCAGACGTTTTCCCCAACAAAATAATAAAAATTAAGAAAGCCAAATCCTCCAGAAACCCAGCTAGAGAAGAACAGCTAAGCATTAAAGATGGTTTAGTCGTGATGTTTGGTTTAATATTTAGTTGGTTTATTTTAATATTTACGAATGGTTAGGCCAGTGGCAATATCTCGTAATTATTTGGCAAATCTCAGGGTTAATTTAAATTTGTACTTCACTTTTAATAGATTACACTAGAGTGATAACGCAGATATTTCTTTGATTTATAAATGTGACTATATTTTTGATTTTGAAGATGTAAGATGTCTGCCCCAAAGTAGTCGCTGACGTATTTGACATTGTATTGAGTGGTAAAGACCATGTGGAGTCGAGATGCTGAGCTGGAGTCGTGTAGATTTTGAAAGCAAGAGAGTATTTTGGAAATAAGAAAAGAGGAATAAACTTGGCGAACAAGTTTATGATTAAAAGGAAGAGTAATAAATGTATTCCAAGAAAATTGAAGTTGCATTTATTGTTATGGAAGATGTCTATATCTATGTTGTCTTAGAAACTAGGTTTTCAGAAACATGAAGAACTATATAAAACTAGGTGATTCACCCGCATTTATATGCGGGAATGAAAATTTATGTAAAACATAAATTGTAATTGAATATTTATTTTTGTTTAGTTTTAGTGCTATAAATTATTTTAGTTAAACCATGTTTTTTACGAATTTTTGAATTGTGATGTTTAATATACTTTGTTTTAAATAATATTTAATTTTGCTATGATATTTGTTTCAAAACTTCTAGTTCAATTTTAATCTGACGTCTCTAGTTTTTTTATTGTTTGTATGGTTATTTCAGTTATAATTTTTATTTTTATTTTATTTTATTGTCACAAATCACTTAGATAATTTATAGACAGATAAAATTGATTTTTTTTGTTTAAAATCAGTTTAAAATTTCATTATTCAAAATATAACTTTAGATTTTAAATTTACGCATAAACATAAATTCAATTAAAGTTACCTAATGTTTTAGAAAATTTTCTTGTAAATAGCATTTTTGGTTTTATTTTGTGAAGGCAACATTAAATAAAATTGTATATTCCCTTCTAAACTGAAATATCGATATATGTGGATTAACAAATATTTAAATCCAAAGTGTTAGCTGGCTCTATTACATATTATAAATGCTGTGTCGATAAAATATTTACTTAACTAAGTTATTTGAAGTCTTATTTCATTATATATTTTATTTTATGATATTCACTTTGATACTTCATTTATTCAAAGATGAATGATTTTCTATACAAAAAACGAAGGGTCTTTGATTTTACATAGAAAAAGATAACTTTGGTGAATAAAGTAGAATCTTAGATATATTAAACTATTTAAAGAGATTGTTAAAATTTCAAAGAATTATTTTTTTTTTTTTGTAAAGATATGAAAACCATATATCATTAAGTTGAGAATTTTTAATCATAGAAACAATTATTGATTATAATTAAAACGTGATTAAAATAAATTTAAATAGTAATTAGGATGAACAAGTAATGTGAATTTTTTATAAATAAGATTTTTAAAATTATATCCTACACAAAAATGTTTCCAATAAACGTGACCAATTTTTAAACAAGAATTTTTTTTAATATCTTAAAAGATATTTCAAACTAATTTGACATATTTATTTTAATAATGAGATATATTAGAAATTATCATGTTATAAGTAAACTAATTTAATCAACATGATTTAGGAAAGAAATATAATTTATGAATTTAAGAAAGGGAATTAATTTTTAAATTAAAAATGTTATAAATATAAAAGAAACTATTATATATTTATATATAATATATTATCTTTTTGATATTACATTATTTTGATATATAAAATAATTATTTTTTTCTTAAGTTATAGTTTTAGATATATTTTTAAAATAAGTATAGTATATATTATATTATATTCATTTTTGGTTTATATAATTTTAAATTAAATAATAATATTTATATATAAAAACTGATATTGATATATTTATATTAAGATATTGTATTTTTATATAAGATTCCTTTTTGAGTTATTTTTCTTAAGTTATAGTTTTGGATATATTTTTAAAATAAGTATAATATATATTTATATTATATTACTTTTTGGTTTATATAATTTTAAATTAAATTACGATATTTATATATAAAAACTGATATTGACATATTTATATTAAGGTATTGTATTTTTATATAAGATTTCTTTTTGAGTTATATAAAAGGAAATTCGTTTTTATTAAATTGTATGTTTTAAAAATGTTATACATTTATTAAATATATTTCCTTTTTCATAAAAAGGTGATATGGAAACAAATATTCAAAAAGTTAATTTAAAATATAAATAGTGGTATTTTAACAATAAATTTTATTCATTAAAGTTATCATTGTAATTAACTATTCTAAGAATTAAAGTGAGTGCGACATATAAGAAACTGACTTATCAAATATATTATAGAGATATTTATATTATATTTTTTTTTGGTTTATATAATTTTTAAATTAAAATACAATATTTATATATCTAAACTGATATTGATATATTTATATTAAGATATTGTATTTTTATATAAGATTTCTTTTTGAGTTATATAAAAGGAAATTCATTTATGATTCTATAATTCAAAATGAGTAGCAGGATATACAATATATTTGAATTTTGTCTATAACAGTTTTTTTTTTTTTTTTTTTTTAACTCGAAGAAAGTTGAGATACATAGTGTCGATAAGAAACCAAAGACAAAGAACATAAACCAAACAAAATAAAATAAAGACATAAACTGAGCCTAAAACCCATATATGTCCACAAATCTATTCCTTCCACATTTCGAGAAGAATTCGATATCAATGGAGCTGACCTAAAGAACAAATATCTTGAGCAGTCCCAACCCTGAAGGGAGTATCACCAAGCCATATTAGAACCAGCAACATCAGAAATAATCGAGAGGTCAAATCTACACCAACTCCAGCAGCTGCTATCCATGTGAAACTTGCATGACCAGAAACCACCACTAAAACTAAGATACAAGGATAAAAGACCTTGAAACGCTACTTGGGAAAACGTCAAAGAAAACCACCAGTTCTTACACGCGGACACTCGCAAGGCAGCCAAGTGACCTACAGAACAAAGACTGCCCATCTCCTCGCAAGAGAAAAACTGAAGATCAAGTTAACTGCTTCGTCTAGAAACCATCTCCCAAAACCACAAAGGTCCAAGATAAGGTCTAGTAGATCCACAGCGAACATAAATCACAAAAAACGAACCCAAAAAGCTAACTTAGGATGCGACGAAGTGACTGAAACAACAAGAACCAAACAAAAGCAGTATTCCCACGACTTCAAACTAATATTAATTCACCACACAAGAACATAAGTTTCAGTGATCGAGATGCTAGAAAAACCATCCTTCCTAGAGACACAAAGCCGACGATAGAGATGTTAGAAGAACCATCCCTTCCCGGAGACAGAAAGCCGGCGGTAAAGAGCTTTGAGAGCCTCTTTCCCTAGAGTCTTACCCGCTCCCGGTGGTGGTGAGAACCACCAACCACCGGAGCAAGAGAAAGAAGACCGACGGTTACTCTTCTAACTAGGGTTTTTTTGCAACTGTTCTTTTTGTTTTTTTTCTAAATCAGTTATTTATAAACTTAGTAAAAATATAATAAATATTTCCTTTTTATTATATATGTTATTTGGAAAATTTTAAAAAGGAAACTAAACAAAAAAATTAGTAAAAATATTTAACTGTAATAATTTAATTCATTAAGGATATCTGTGTAATCAACCATCGTGAGAGTTAACGTGAGGACGACACATAGGAAAATGACTTCTCAAATAATATTATAAAGATAGATGTGGGGTCGTCTTTAGTGAGACGGAAATACAGAGACTGATCTTATAGAGATAGAAGCTTTTGGAAGTGCTCCGGGGTCATGTTGAATCAGTGTCTGAAATATTTTACGGAGGAAAAACATAAACGACATGATAAACATAATTGAAGAACTTGATAATAAATTAAAAATTAAAATTAAAAAAAAAAAGACAATCAAAATTGTATATAAAGAGATTTCTACAATATTCAAACGGCATGATTCTTTCTAATTTTTATAAAATAGTATATATACAGTATAACTTCTTTAAATTAATAATATATAAATTAATATCGCTATAAATTAATATAATTTCATAGTATCAGATTGAGTTTTTAGTTCAATTAGTATCTCGATAAATTAATAATCTCTATAAATTAATAAAAAATCATAGTTTTGGTGTAGTCCCAACATTATTAATTTATAGAAGTTTCACAATCAAAATCATAGTTTTGATAATAATTTGTATATCCTTTAAAAATTTTTAAAATATATTATTAAAATAAATTGAATAATGACATTAACCATATAAAAACGTTTAGATTTTTCTGTATATATTATATTTTGATTTTTTTTCAAAACAACTAGATCTTGATCCACTTTGAAGATTTTTTGATCAATGATTTAATTTTATTATAACCAGATACAAATTTTCATAAAACTATATTAATAAAAAATCTTATTTAATAGATACTAGATCTTGATCCGCGTAACCGCGTGAATTCTCTTTTCATTTTTATAAATATAAATATTTTTTAGAATATAAATGGTACATATTTTTAACGTTAGTAATATATTTAAATGTTTATATAACTCTTTCAAATACTATAATTTATAATTTACATGTTATACTAACAATTGTTTAAAATCGTATGTATTTGTCACTTCTTATTATATATTTATCTTATTATATATGAATTTAGCTATTAAACAAATTAATATATTCATGAGAAAACATATCTGAAAATTATTTTGTATTTAATTTACGGTAAATTCTGATCCACTCTTCAAAACTGGATTTACTTTTACAAATATTTTTATGCTTATTTGTTTTAAATAATATATTATTGTATTTTATTTTTTAGACATGTGCTATATAGTTTTCTAATCTTAAGCCATACTGTCAACATATTTAAAATAAAAAGATATTATGATTAAAGTAGTTACAAAGATTTTATATTATTAGCTTTAATGAAATACATGTTAATTCTTATACATGTATTATATATTTTGATAATGTTAACCCGTCTCACAAAAATATTACATTTTATTTTTGAACATAAATATTTTATGCTTACGAAAATAAAATATATTAAATATATTAAATATATAAATTATTAATTTAATACAATTTTATTATATTTAACTGAATATAATAATTTTCTTTTTAATATGATTGATTATGATTAAATAATAGATAAAATATAAATTCAAGGGCGGATCGTTTAGCACGCAGTGCCAGACAACAATCGTCTTTTGTCATTCACATGGATGCCGAGCTACCGGTTTGGTGTACATAGTCAATATGAGTCTGTATTTTTGATGACAAAAAAAAAATAGATAAAATATAATATATTTTTTTATTTTTACAAATAATAACTTAATTTATTAATGTATAATAATATTCAAACTAATTTCGAAATTAGTGAAATTATTTAAATATCATTCCGAAAAATGAAGATCTTGTAAAAATATTTTAAAACAGATTTGTTAGAATTTCTAAATAAATATATTTACATTTAAAATGAAAAAATATCAAAAGATATTATGATTAAATTATTTTAAAGATTCTATATATGATTATTAGTCTTAGTAAAATTTAATAAAATTTCTAAATGATGATCCAAATTAAAAAATCACACATGAAAGAAGTCATGACTTCTGTTTTAATATATAAGATTTAGATTGTTTATATATATGTATATGGATATATGTATTTTCTAATATATCATGTAAAATTCATAAATTTAAAATTTACATTGAAGAGTACTTAGAATTTAATATTTTAGTTTAAAATTTTCATTGAATTTTTAAAAATGATTATAAATTATGAAAAAATTAAAAGTTCCATATTTAATTTTTTATCAATGATTTAATTTTTTCTGCTTTAAAAGTTACAACGATCATAAAATCATATGAATATAAAATTTTATTTTATAAATAGTCATATTAAAATATACTATACATCTTTTAACATCATTTAAATTTAGTTATTTATCATATAAAATAGATAAAAATAATTATTTGGATGTGTTTACCGTAAAATGATTATAAATAATAAAAATTATTGTTTGATTTATATGTTTGTGCCAATTTAATTATATACATAATAGTTACTAATCTCTCAGCTCTTTAATATATATATAATATGTATAAGAACATAAATATATAATAGTAAATAAAAATATCTGTATATACAACACTCATTTTTTTTTTTGATAACCGTGGGGTTCGGCGACCGAGGTCAACCGACTAATCCCACGAGGCCCACGGCACTTCACGTATTTTTGCGATTTAACGCTAGTCCGGGTGATCACACAGGGTTTCAAAGCCGTGTCCGTATTGGGATCGTAACTCCCTCGACACCACTAGCCCACCATTACATGGTTTACAAAACTCATCTTTGCATGACGTAGATCTTAATCTGTTAAATAAAAAATGCATATGAACAGCACTATAACTCTGAACCGCACCATAATTTGTAGTCACATAATGATAAAAGAAGTGCGTTATTTATAACTTGTAGACCACACCAAAAACAAATATTTTGGTTATTGCGTTATTTAACAAAGTTGTTTTCCTAACTAAATTTTTTTCTGATTGGTGACAATTGCAAAATATGTCAAATCATCACAAAACATATACAATTTTCTTTTAATCTTATTTCTTTTTCTTTTTAAGATGTCATTGTAATTTAAAACAAATAAATTTCCGGAATTTTTAATCTGAAAACTTTTTAGAAAGAAAAGAAAAACTCTTTCCATTTATAGTTAGGCTACGATTAAAATATGTAGCCAAAAGCCAGGGCCTAATCATTTTATTTTGTTTAAAAAGGTGTGGCAAAAAGAAATAACTAAATCAAGAGAAATTATTGGATTCACCCCTATAGGTTCATCCAACCAATAGGATTTCGTTATTTCATAATCAACATCTTAAAAAAAAAATATTGTCAATTTATATTATATTTTAAACTAAAAAATAAAAATTAATAAAAAATAACATTAATTGTTAATAAAAACACGTTAAAAAATATTTTTAATACCGTTAGCCAAACACTAAACCTTAAATCCTAAATTATAAACCCTAAACTCTTGGGTAAATCCTAAACCCTTGGTAAATTCCAAACACTTGAATAAATTCTAAATCCTACGGTTTAGGATTTATTCAAGGGTTTAGGGTTTACCCAAGAGTTTAGGATTTAGTATTTAGAGTTTAGGGTTTAGTATTTATGGTTTAGGATTTAGTGTTTTGCTGACTGTATTAAAATTTTTTTTTTAAAAAAATCCAAAGATTTAAAATTTATCCAAGGATTTAGGGTTTACCAAGGGTTTAGGGTTTATGATTTAGGATTTTGTGTTTTGCTAACGGTATTTTATATATAATTTTTTTGCGACTACTATTATTTTCTATTTATTTAAATTTTAAAAATATAATAAAACTTGACAATATTTTGTTTCCTTTTTTAAAAATATTTTTTAAACGTGTTTTTATTAACAATTAATATTATTTTTATTTATTTTTATTCTTTAGTTTAAATATATAATATAACTTGAAAATATTTTATTTCCTTTTTTAAAGATGCTGAATATAGGTTCAACCTATGGGTGAACCCAAGTATTTCTCTTAAACCAATCAGTTAGTCGTAAATAATTTGAAATTATTGATATATTTACAGGAGTGCTCTGATTCTAATCTTGGTTTTCGTTAGGTCTGGGCACGGATCGGATATCCAAGTTTTTGAAAGTATTTGTCATTTGTCTCGAATATTACAGATATCTAATTTTCTGATTTACTTTATTTCAGAAAATACGGATATTCGGAAAACGGATATCCGGAAAATAAATAGATATTTGCGGATAATTACGAATATCTCATTTGGTTTGATTAATAAAAATAATCTTAAAAATTCGATACAAATATGTTTTCTAAAATATATTTTTTTGCATGATATAAAAGATAAAAATTAAAATATATAGTGAATCTACATATTTTGTAAATTTTTAAACTTGGTTAACAATTATAATAACACAAAATTAAGAAAAAAATATAATTGTCGTAAATGTTTTCTCTTCCTTTTATGTAATACTTTAATATAAGTAATAGTGTGAATATAATGTGTCAAATCATAAGTTAGAATAATAATTATATAATTTTATACATTTAAAATTTTAAATATAATCAACATATACATGTATTTATATATTGACGGATCGGATCGGATATTCGCTTCCCAAAATTTTAATATTTGTGATTTGCTTTGATTTTAACGGATATTGAATTTTAGTATTTGCTTTGTTTCGAAAGCTTACGGATATTCAGAATTTTTGGATCGAATAGCAACAGATAGCGAATCGAATCTAATTTAACGGATAAAATGCACAGCCCTAATTTTCCTTATATAACTTTAGGCAATCTTGCTTTATGGTAAACAAAAATAGTGGAAACCCATTTTCTGAAAACAACAATAAAATTAAGTGTACACCAGGCCAGTCTCAAGTATTATATGGACCCTAGACTAAAAAAAATTTCTCATACCAAAATGAAACTTTAAAAATCAAAAATAGCAATGGACCCAGTGCCACTGTCACATGTCTAGAGCCGGGCCTGGTGTACACGTTGATGGTATTCGTAGACTAAATGAATGAATATATGATTTTATTTTGTATGTACATGGCTCTTAAATTTCATTTGCTTTGGTGTTTACGAAGCGACAACGATAGCAAAGAGTAGTGGTTTCGACATGAACTGAATTTATATATAGTCCATTGTTATTACGGTGTGGCAATAAATAGAAAAGAGAAGGTAGATAAGAGATGGGCCTCTTGAATTTGAGCCTTAACTCACTGCTTGCCTCTCGTTGTGTTAACGTGTTGCTACTTCACTTGCCTCCCTTATTTAATTCAGTTTTTCACCTTTACAAATCAGAATTCGCCTCTTCTAAGTTCTAACTCTTGTCTTCCTCTCCCATTCTCAAGTTTCCTCGTCAACCAAAATTAAGCAAAAGTGTTCATCAAGAAGATCCAATGGCTAAAACCATCAAGACTACCACCCCGTTGTTGAATGATCACGGGGGTGAAGGAGACGATATAGGAAGGAGAAGCTTATCTTGGGTTCAAAAAGTGATAGACGTGGAAGAATCAAAGGCTCAAATTATATACGCTCTTCCAATGATATTCACAAATCTTTTCATCTATTGCATCCCTTTAACATCTGTGATGTTTGCTTCTCACCTCGGCCAACTCGAGTTAGCTGGTGCAACCCTCGCCAATTCTTGGGCCACTGTCACCGGTTTTGCCTTCATGGTACCATCCCCGATCTTATACCATAATCATTTATATCCACAAGGTCCTATTGATTTCAAGCTGCATAAATTACTTATCCATGTCTCTAGAATTCGGTTTTTGGAGTCAACAAGTCCTTTTTAATAGTTGCGTGTAGATCGTGACCATAACATAAGGGATGTAATTAATCAATTTTCATGTTACTTAAGGAGTCTACAATGAACAGATGTCAAAAAAAAAGGAGTCTACAATGAACCTGTGGATAAGTTTAGTTTGAATTTTCTTCTTAACATATCTAAAAGAATATCTGGCTCATTAATGATGATTTGTAAGCATGTGAATATTAGAATATGTATATATAAGTAATAGTATATGATGCCAAAAAAAAGTAATAGTATATGTTGGTGTCCTTTTATTATTTTCAGACAGGGTTAAGTGGAGCACTTGAGACATTATGTGGTCAAGGCTTTGGTGCAAAAAGCTACAGAATGTTGGGGATTCATCTACAATCATCATGCATCGTCTCATTAGTCTTCACCATCCTCATCTCCATCTTCTGGTTCTTCACAGAACCAGTTTTCGGACTTATTGGACAAGATCCCAATATCTCAAGACAAGCTGCACTCTATATGAAATACCAAGCTCCCGGTTTACTAGCTTACGGGTTCTTACAGAGCATTGTGAGGTTTTGCCAAACGCAATCTATCGTTACTCCGCTAGTCATCTTCTCGTTTGTTCCCCTGGTGATTAATATTGGTGTCTCATATGTTCTGGTCTATTTTGCTGGCCTTGGATTTATTGGTGCTCCAATAGCTACGTCTATATCATTGTGGATAGCCTTTCTTTCTCTTGGAACTTATGTGATATGTTCAGACAAGTTTAAGGAAACATGGACCGGATTTTCATTAGAACCATTCAGTTATGTAGTCATAAACTTGACATTGAGCCTCCCTTCTGCTGCTATGGTATGGTAAGTCAGATCAATAACGATTACTAACTACTTGAATTCATATACGTGTTGAATCATAAGAATTGACTATATATTGTTTTTGTAACAGTTTGGAATATTGGGCTTTCGAGATACTTGTGTTCTTGGCAGGTTTGATGTCTAATCCGGAAATCACCACCTCTTTGGTAGCAATATGGTAAGCTTTATATCACTACTTAGTTAATTAATGTTCTATTTCATACCAACAAAAATAGCTCATTCGTGCATAATGTAAAAATAATTTCAGTGTCAACACGGAGTCAATTAGCTACATGTTAACATATGGACTTAGCGCAGCTGCAAGGTCAGCCATCTCATCAATTATTTCAAAACTCTGTTTTCCACTTGTTGTAACATTTTTTTTTGAAAATGTAATAATGAAAACATAACTAACAACCCATGCAGCACGCGTGTGTCCAATGAACTTGGAGCAGGAAATGTACAAGGCGCAAAGAAGGCGACTTCTGTAACCGTTAAACTGTCTTTAGTCCTTGCTTTCGGTGTAGTGCTTGCTTTACTTGTAGGTCATGATGGTTGGGCTGGGTTATTCAGCAATAGTCCTGTCATCAAAGAAGAGTTTGCATCATTGAGATTTTTTCTTGCTGCCTCTATAACTCTTGATTCAGTCCAAGGTGTTCTATCAGGTAAAAGATCTTTCTTCTTGTTTTGAATTGCCAAAGAAATTGAAGCTCATATTTTCTATCCATCCAACTATCTATCGTTCTACAGGAGTGGCTAGAGGATGCGGATGGCAGCATGTAGTCACGATTATAAACTTGGGAACATTCTACTTAATTGGAATGCCTATTTCAGCCTTCTGTGGTTTCAAGTTGAAGTTATATGCCAAGGTACTCTCTTATGAAATTAGTAAGTGAAATTTTTTTTATGTTTATTATTTGTGATGTTGTTTCTTTATTCACTGGTTTGGTGAAAACAGGGTTTGTGGATTGGTTTGATAAGTGGGATATTTTCCCAATCTTCATCACTCTTGCTTATGACAATTTTCCGAAAGTGGACAAAGCTAAATGCTTCGGTCTGAAGATCATGAGAACAAAGTTAAAAAGTAATCCTATTCCTGAAGTCTACCTGTTTCCATGGCAATATATTACACAGGGAAAAGGCTTTCCTCCAGGTCTTTCAACTGGCATGTAATGATTATACTGGATAACATTTCCTCCACTGTTTTTAACCTGCGAGGGACGCATCCGAATAACACTTAAGCCAGGAAAAGAAAAAGAAAAATAGCTAATGAAGCAATTTTTCCTTACTAATTAGTGTTGACATTTGAACAACACAGCTCTGTTACCATGTTGTGATTTTGCAGATAAATTTGTTTTAAAAAAAACCAACATTGAGTGTTTGTTTTTTGCAGGCTTTTTTTCATAGCTTAAGAAGATTTTGCTCATTAATGGTGATCGATATAACATGTGGATTTAGTATTCAACATCCTCACCTCACAAATAAAACACAACATCACAAACAAGCAAAACATAAATTTTGCTTTTACCAGTGGCACTGACTTCCAAATCTAAATTAGTGGGTCACCACATGCTTTGAGCTGCTACTTAAAACCTTCCTTATTTATTTCTATATTCATGGACCAACATGGACTTTGTCCATCAACACTCTAAACTTAACTTTGAAACCCATTTCTTATGGTCTTCAAGAAACAAGACAGAAAGCAGTAAATGCAAAAATATAATTGAATTATCATGTGTCTGTAACACGAGTGAGAAAGAGGATGAAGTAAACTTAAGAAAATACTTGAAATGAACAAAGTGCAGACCCAAGATTACAAACATTTGAATAAAAAAACCATAACCAAAGCCAAAGAATGTTAACCTATCATGAACAAATCATTGAAAAAGAAACCAACTATTTCTTTTGGACATATATGCATTTTGCATTGACTTCACCAAGTTTCAAAATCAAACTGAATAACTGGAATTATTTGCTGTTTTTGAAGAAGTTGAAATCCCATTTACTACTGCTACTACTACGTTCAACTGTCACAGTGGGCTTTGCAACCGCTGACATGTCACCGGTCTCGTTTACCTTCTCGCTCGAAGAAGCCGGCGTCTCACTTGGTGCATTGGACACGGAAGAAGATAGTAATGCATCCCCTGGACTGGAAGCATAATCAGTCTCTGATTGGTTCGCTTGAGTTGAAGTTGATACTTCACTAGAAAGGAGGGATTGCTGTGCAGTCTTAAAAGCATTGCTTCCGTGAACTCTCTTCTCCGGAGGTTCTTTATTCTCAAGACTTTGAACTTCCAAGTCCTTCAATGATTCCATCACCGCTCTCATAAGCATCTGAATCAAGTAAATAAGATTATTATTATGAATGTCAAAAATAGAACATGAAGACATATTTACTTAGAATGTCTGCTTTTGGATCTCTCACCCTTTCTTCTTCCTCTGCATTAGATGGGATGTCCTCCAAGTGATATTCTACATCTTGATCGCTGTCTAACATATCAAAGCTTATCATATCAGGAGGAGATGAACTGTCACAGCCATCATGATTCTCTTTTTCCTGTTTACAAAGAACATAAGATGGTCACCATCAAACATCTGTCTCGAAGAATAATGAGTAGGAGCAGCCAACAAAAACAACACAAGAATAGCAAATAAGAAAAAGGAAGAGAAACTGATTTTCTACCTTAGTTTGTGATGAAGAACCGTTAGATGTGACATTCGAAGGAACCTGATGAGAGTAAATACAAACCCATCAAAAAAAGTTTTAAAATCTTGCACTACGAACGCTAAGGTGACCAACAACTCATTGCTTATCAGAAAAATGGAAAACAAAACATCCAAACGTATGCACAGAACTGCCTTACATCAGTAAACAGAGTAATGTGCATTAGCAGTTATAAAAAAAAAAGCTCAGATTAGTCAAAGAATTACTGACATCTGTGCGACTCATCGGTCTTTTTGTACGGACTTCATTAATTGCGTCAGAGATGCTACTCGAGGCTAAACCTGAATAGTAGTCAAAAAGGATGTAACGTACGTTTGCTCAAAATATCTGAAAACTCAAGAGGAAGACTCACTTTTCTGCATTGAGGATTGTGGAATAGTGGTGTCATGAATACTACTCCAACTTCCCTGAACATAAAAAAAAAAAAATAGACAGCGATATTGATGTAGTTAGAAAAATAAATAAAATAAACAGTCAACATGGGCCATGGTTGATTGCATTACCTTTGCCAAGTAATCATCCAACGGGTCATAAAATGTTGGCCCCACCACCTCTGGAGGTTGAAGGACGTTATGGAAAAATATATTTATCGAATCAATGAAGAACTGAGGCCGTGGAGAGTTATGGTCTCCCTCAAACTTGACTATATTTTTGTCTCCCTACAAAATAATCATAAAAGCCAGATGTTTATAGCAAAATGCTATTTCATAAGAGAACATATAAGACGACGAATGCTATCAAGAATTGGTTACTTACTACGTAGGCTTCATATATACGGTCTGAATGATGAGGGCGGATGAAGTCATCATTCAAGGCATGTCCAAATAAAACCGGAACAAAACTAGATTTTGCCACCTGCAGGCAGCATGGAACATAAACAAACCAACCAGTATCATGATCGTGACAGGTAAAGCAAAAAAATGTTGTTACAAACATCAGAGCTTTTATGAACACAACCTTGATGGTGTTCAGATCCATTATATCAAACTTGGCTTTTTTCTGAATAGCTCTACGCATAAACTGTATTGCAAATTTCACCTGAATATACAGTAGTGGAAGGAGATTAAAAACCATTAAAAAATAAAAGTAATGTGGAAGACAGAAAAAAATATTACTTACGGTGAACTTTGGTAGAGGGAATTTATATGTATCTACAAGTTCCATCATCAGATCGACCAAATCGGAGAAGGGGCTGTCTAGAATCATTCCTGCAATGGAAGGATCCTCAGCTCCATACATCAAGCTGTAAACAGAAAGGATGATTCAACACAAATGATATATCACAGTTTAGCAAAGTGATTGCAATAATAAATTGCTTATTCTATAACTTCATCTACTCTCTTATGGTGGTTGCATTGACATTAACTTTAAACTTGATGATGCAAGACAGAAGAACGAACCTAGTAACAGCACCCATCGAACGCCCCCATAACCCAATCAGGGATATATTTCCATCCTGCCGCAAATACTCAACCACAGCCTTCAGATCATCCTTCTGCAACCACTCACAACAATATTTAACTTTAGAATGATCACTCATTTCTCAATAAACAGTGACGACTAAACATGAGCTATATTTCCTACACCAACCAGATCAAGTGGAATATCTCTTCATAAAGATTAGTGGGTTTACAAATGGAGCAAACATGTCAACACCAAAGTAACAAGTATATGTTGAAGAGATAAACAAGGACATACTTCGTTCCAGCCCAAGGTGACATGCTCCCCGCCAGAGAGACCAGATCCGGAAAAGTCAAGGGTGAAAACTGTGATGTTCGAAAGAAGCAACACAACAGCGGCTTCACTACCATCCGCTCTACATCCACTGAATAATAGAATTGAAGTACCAATTAATAAAGGAAGAGGAGCAAATGAGAAGAGAATCATAATTCCTGATTCAGTGTTGTGTACCTGTTTCCATGGCAATATATGACACAGGGCAAAGGCTTTCCTTCAGGGAGTTCAACAGGCATGTAATGACTACACTGCAGAACATCTCCTCTACTGTTTTTAACCTGCCCATCACAAAAATAGCTTAGCTGATGAAAACACTTTACACTAACTAATTAGGAGTTAAAATTTTCTTCTTTGACTATATACTAGAGACATGTTAGTTTCAATAAATAGATTTGAGTTTGTAAGAAGAAACAACAGTGGGGACCTACCTTACCTCCATAGAAAATCCCATTTATTAGTAGAAAGCATAGAAACAAATGAAGAAAGCATAGTTTTACCTCCAAATCTTTCCTGTGATACCATCTACCTTTCATCATGAAGTCCTTTTCCAAGAGATCATGTTCAGGGTCGTACTCAGCTCTGCAACTCAAAATATTGATGAATTGTTTGTAAATCTCTTAAAACAGTGAGTCATTTTGAAAAGAAAAACATGGACACGTTCCCAAAAAGAAGATTCAGAATTAGGACCCAGTAGAATCTGAATAGTAACTAACTCTTCAGACAGAGAGAGATCACGTGTGTGACAAAAGAACAAAACAAAAAAAATTGATTCTTGTGATGAGAAGAAGGTACTTTTTTTTGTCAGGGAATCTCAAATTCAGAGGGAACCCAATTCCTAAAAATGATTGAATCTCGAAATTGAAAAGGGAGAGAGATCAAAAGACAAAAACTTTCAAAAATCAAATCTAATTCAATTAAAGGAGGAGGTAGGTACGGTCACCTTGGAGGTCGAATGATGAAGTTGACAAACTGCTCCATATCGAGAATCGAATTGAATCGAATCACTCTTTTCTCATATATTCCTTCTCTCGATTGGCAATTCGAAGAAACCCGAAACGAGGTAATTCGATTAAATTAAATCTACAAGAAGCCCTAATTGAAAGAGAAGAAGAAGCTTTTTTTTTTAGCAACAGAAGAAGAAGAAGCTTTAGTACGGATTTTGTTCTTGTCTTGTTAATTGTTGAGGCTCGCTCGACTATTGTTTGTTTTTTTTTTGTTTTTCTTCTTGTTCAATTTCTGTTAACATATTTTTTTTTTTTAATATTTAAATTCTTTCAAATCCACTCCTTCAATAAACCCATGAAAAAAGTGAATAAAAATCGTTGGAAAAAAAGTAACTAAAATCTAATAAAATTATTCATCAGTTTTAAAAATAATTTATTCCATTCTAGATTTGTTACTAACAATTTTCTTACTGTAGATTGATTTATATACACATATATTACTTTTGCTTTGAGGCTCTGAATGATAAGAGCGGATTGAACAGTGTAAGACAAAGGATACAACTTCGATATGGTTCTAACAGTTATAAAATGTATAAATATAATACTAGATATGGATATGTGCATCTATGCATATTGCGTTTTAAATTTTATTAAAAATAAATTATATATATATATATATATATATATATATCTAGTTTAGTTACTAAAATATAATTAAAAGATATAAATAAACATTGATTTATAAAATAAAAACAAAGAAATATAATTAAAAGAGTTGATTTTTAATGAATTTGTAGATAATTGCAGAGGAATTAGAAAGTTTGGTGTGATGTTTATTAAAACACTATATAATCTCATCTAAAACAATGAAATTTTTATTTTTATAACTAAAGAAATCTACTCAAATACTCTAGAAACACTTAAAGTATTTTAAAATCTTCAACTTAAATTTTATTCAATATCTGTGAATTTCAAGGTGTTTTATAAAATTACAAGTTCAATAACACTGGATTTTAAAATATTTTTGTAAATCCATGTTTTAATAATATTGGATTTATCATTTTAATATAAATTATTCCAAACTTCTAGTAGAATACACCTTCTAAATAACATTCAAATCAGAACCAAGGGATAATTAATAGGTGCATGTAGGTATAATTGATAATAACATAATGTATTTAATTAAAATCTTACAAAAAAATTAAAATGTTTTTCAAAATAAGTATTTTTAAATCTGGTTGAATCCAGAGACGTCGTAAGTCGTAAATCCGCTGATGTATGTGTTAGGTGAATAGAATAATTTAAAATGTTTTTGTTTTAATAAGGAAAACTAGATCTTGACCCGCGCTTTGGAAGCGCGGAATATTTTACGATGAAAAATTTCACTAATAACTTAATAAATATTTTGGTAATTTTTAAAGAGTGTGTATTTAAAATATTTTTGCATTTAAATCAGTGTTTTTAAATTCAACCCGATTGTGATTATATCGGTTAATCCGGAGATCTGACAATTCAATTTAGGTTTTTAAATTATTCATATTAAAAAAATTGCTAAAACCCGAGACTAACCGATTGAACTGATGGATGACCGATATGTAATCTAATTTGATTTAAATTGTAATAGTTTCATAATTTGTAATCTTATAATCCAAATTTTAAAGTTCATTATTTTGCAATTTATAAAATTATGATGTTTCTACAAAATTTTAAAGAGAAAATGATAGATATAAAATAACTAAGATTGATTATTGTATTGTTTGAAAATATTGATAGTAGTATAAAAAATATATTGTTTGAAAACATTAATAGTAGTATAAAGAAATAAGTATATTGTTTGGAAACATGGATAGTAGTATAAAGAAAGTAATAATAGTGATTTAACGTAGGTTTAAATATAAAATATAAAGGTGTATTTAATTTAAAAACTTACAAAATAAATGTTATGTCCAATAGAATGTTTCTGTTTTAATAAGATAGATATTAGAAGATGTGATCCAACAACCAGATATTTCACATCATAATCATTTTTAAAAAAAACTTATTGAGTCACGGTGTTAACTCTAACGAGAAATAAAAGTATTTAACTCTAACGACCAACAGAATTATTCAGGAACTATATTCAAATCGAAAGTCTTACGCCGCTAATTCAAACTTTGAATAACACTTATAACAGTGTTATTAACTAACATCTTCATAAATTATTTAAAACAGTACATTAGTTAAATATAAGGTTTTTTGTAACATAAAAGAGTTAAACTCGGATTTATTAAACTCACGGATAACTCTCTTATGGGCATTCAAATGAGTCGAAAGCAATAGTCTATATCTGTGTAGCCAGTGAAGTTTAAATATGGATTCGGCGTATTAAGTTTTTAATTCTCTCAAACGCCATTAGACCACCACCACTGGTTTAAATATAATGTTGTACAAAGAATATTATTAGACATTAAAAATAGGAAAAAATAGAAATATAGATATTTTCAATAATTTTTTAATATTTAATTTCCAAAAAGTTGTGGAATTCATTAATACGTTCAAAAACAAGGTGGTGTTATTCATGGTAGATGTTAAACTCAACTCCAAAAAAAATAAAATGTGTAATATTTTGAGTGATTCATTAATGATATATAGTTCTATCTTATAATCAATACCAATGGATTTTAAAATAGATAATTTAAAAAAGAGTTGTAAGAAAAAATTATTGATATTATAAATACAAAAACCAATTAAAGTAGATTTAACCTCTTTCAATAAAAAATATTTTAAATACAAGAATCTATAACACTGGATTTATATAAAGGAATTAAAATCAACTGTTGAATAATAATAGATTGTTCTTAGATTTAAATTCTATTCAAGTTAAGATATGGATTTTGTTGTTTGCTGCTTGCAAGTCTCCAAAAACTTGCTGACTGACAATTTTGCATTTTTAGGTGGAACTGACGTTTATATGATTGTATCATAAACTAAGTAATAAGGAATTCTAAATTAAAAGTAAACAATTTTTTTTGACTAAGTAAACAGGTGTTTTTTTTTAACTTCAAAATAAACAAGTTGATAACGAATTCTTGGGCAGAGACAATATCAGAAGGTTTGGCATTTTGTGACCGTACAAAATGGGTATGGATCGGATCAGTCATGAAGCTAAAGCATATCACAAAGTTAAAAGTACTTCTTTTTTTTTGCTAAAATTTGTTGAAGTTAAAAGTACTTCAAAAAATCTTATTAATAACTAATGTGGTTTAATGCCTTTTTGCTATGTTATGTCTAGTTTAACTTTTAACTATATTTGATCCGTGTTTTCAAAAGACGGATTTGATTTTTGGGTAAAACTGTCAGATGGTATTAAGTACTATTTCTTTTAAATTTTAATCTACATATTTATATTAAAAATTAAATATTAGGCATTCTGATATTTGATCCGGACCTAAAATTAAGTTTTAGTAGAATTTTGTGTTCCCGCCTAAAATTTAGAAGAATTTAGATTTTCCGCCTAAATCAAAGTCTTCCAAAAGTTTTCTGAAAGTCTGCTAGGGGAAGTCTTCTCATGTATTAGATCTTAAAAGTAATCAATGAATTTAATAAAAAAGTTTGAAAGGGAAAAATCAAAATCATGTATTCATAAATATTTTTAAATGATGGAAATTTAGTTTTACTAAAATTGAATTATTTTTAACATAGATGGGTGAATGTAGATTGAGTCATGATAGTCTTTGGTTTAGAGTTTGATAATATATGTTATAGTATTGTTGGTATTTTTAGGGTTAGATTTTGAAATCTTATCTTTTTTTTGTTTGACATAAATATATTTAGTGAATATCTAATAACTTTATTTAAATATTTTCTAAGTTTTTTTTAAGTTTAAGAAAGTGTTTTTTTTTGTTTTTTAATTAGTTATTTGATTTTTAAGGTGAAGAAAACTCCTTCGCAAGTTTTTTAAGAGAATGAAATTTTTGTCTCTTTGTGACAAAAAAAGAAAGAAATTTTCGTCTCCATATATAAAGAAAATTTACACATTCCCCAGCTACCCTTCAAATGACTGCAACAAAAATATAATGTTTCTCACTCTTAAAGTCTTCAACCTCTCTCTAATAAATTTGAACATCAAAACACCAAACTTTGTATCAATTTCTCGTTTTTCTCTTATGTCTGCTTAGTAAGTTATCTTCTTTTTGCAGATTTTTTATTACATGATTTTCATCTTTAACTCTTTCAAAAGTGGATCTATAAATTTTGGATATGTATTTTTGTGTGTTTTATATGTTAGATTCTAAAAAGAAATAGATTCAACATAATGTGACTGTTTTGTTTATTTTGTAAGCATAAAATTTCATTTTGAAGTTTTTCTCTATTTTTAAGCCATTTGAATATTTTTTGAGTTTGCAGTTTTTTTCATAGACAAACTTTGAAAGACTTTTCAAAAGACTCTCGGAATACTTCTTGGGAAGTTTTCTAATGCATTTTATGCAAGAATACTTTCCACGAAGTCTTTTTGCCCAAAGTGATACGAATTGTGGATATGTATTTTGTGTGTTTTATATATTAGATTCTAAAAAGTTATAGATTCAATCTAGTGTGACTGTTTTGTTTATTATTTAAGCATAAAATTTTACATTTTGAAGTTTTCTTAAAAGTTATAAATTCAACATAGTGTGATTGAATATGTAGAATTTTTAGATCTGAGTCAGATTTTGGAATATTTTTTTAAAAGACTCATGGAAGACTCTCGGAAGACTTCTTGGAAAGTCTTCTAATGCATTTTATGGTAGAAAACTTCCTACAAGTCTTCAGAAAGTCTTCTGCCCAAAATGGTACAAAATTTGGATATGTATTTTTGTTTTATATATTAGATTCTAAAATTTTATAGATCCAACCTAATGTGGGTGTTTTGTTTATCATTTAAGAATAAAAATATATTTTTGAAGCTTTTCCTATTTTGAAGCCATTTGAATGATTTCGAATATGTAGATTTTTCAGATCTGAGACAAGACTTTGGAACAATTCTGAGACAAGTCTTGGAAGACTCTCAGAAGACTTCCCAAGAAGTCTTCTAATGTATTTTATGCTAGAAGACTTCCCACGGAGTCTTCGGAAAGTCTTTTGAAGTCTTCTGCTTAAAGTGGTACAAAAGGATGATGTCAAGTGCAGTCCAAGCTTATCTATGTTGAGCAATAATATCTAGCTCAGTGTGTAATAATTTTGTTTATAGTCTGTTTTATGATTTGTATGTGTACTATTTTAGTTGTGAATGCTTTTGTAAACTTTAAGAGATGTTAATTAAAAGAATTTGGTAAATGTGTTCATGTTTTGCCAAAAGTAGTTGACGTTATTAAAGTTATTGATACAACATACCAATAAATTATTTTAACCATTCTACCCATTCATAACAAAACACAACAACACAAAAACTTAGTCAAATTTACTAAAACTAAGAGAGAAGACTTCTCAAAAAAACTTAGTCAAATTCACACAAAAAAAATCAAAATTGAATTTTAAGTGAAAGTTTAAATTTTAATGGAAGTTAAAAATTAGTTCTTATGATCCAAAAGCACATTAAACCACATGATTTGATATTCATGAAGTTACCTAATATTTTTTAAAGTTAAAAAAGATACCTCGAAGTTATTTAAACATCTTGAAAATTTAACCTAGAAGAATTCTCTAAGAAGAGTTCTTAAGAAGGCTTCTCGGATTAGCTAGAAACATTAGCCAACTTGAATATTTGAAATCTCATAATTATCTCAAAATAAGTTATGAATTTCATCCAGAAATTCCAATATTGACTAATATACATGAATTAGCAAGAAAATATGACAATTCATTTTAAATTTGAACAAAATTGAATTTTAATAAAAAATGATGTAGAAGACTTTCTAAGAAGCCTTCTATTTAGGTCATTTTCGCAATTTCAAATTAACGAAGGAAGACTTCTTAAGAAGTCTACTCTACATAAGACATCTTGAGAAGTCTTCCTTTGTAAATATTGGGTTACATTTGAATTTGAAAATTTCTCGAAAGTGTTAGAGAAGACTTCTTTAAAATTAAATTCTAAAGAAGTCTTCTCTCGTAACCAAAGGTTTGACCAAAAATCCGGAATAAAATTATGAAGACTTCTAAATAAGTCTTCTAATTAATATTAAATATTTTACTATTATTTTTCGATTTCAAAATTAATCCACACATACTTCTTGCTACAGTGAGAGGACTTCGGAAAAACTTTCCGAAGACTTTTCAAGAAGTTTTTTATAAAAAGTCAAATTTCAGACAAACTTCGGCCAATTGCAAAACTAACCTATTTATCCGAGGAAATTTCTCGAGAAGTCTTATGTGGGATTTGTAAGGCTTTTTTCCTTAACACATCTAGCGAAGTTTTCTGAAAGTTTTCCCAAAGTCTTCAAGAATAGATCTGAAAAACGATTTCATACCTTGAACATGTGAAATGACTTGCTTAGCTTCTCCAAATACCCAGAACTTCACTACAAAAGCTACTAAGTCGCTAATGACCAAGAATCATGAGATATGAAGAGTAAAAATTGAAACTTTGGTGCATTGAGAACTTTAAATTAGTTGTTCATGGTGGTTGGTGTATTGATGGAAATGATAATATGGTAATATTTGGGAAAAATAAGGATGATAAGATAAAAACTTATTTTCAAAAAAAAAATTATAACAAAAAAGTAAAGGTATTTTCGTGAATAACTTGAAATTTTAGGGTGAATATGAAAAAAGAAAATTTCAAAAAACATTGGTAATTTTGTGTTTGACTTGAAATTTTATGTTATATTTTTTCAAGCCCATTACTTTATTTACCTTCTATGTTTGAAAATATTGTTCTCTCAATATATTTATCATTATATTAGAGAGTAATATAAATGTGAATACTGAAAATAATTATTACATTATTACATGAATTCCCCTAAGAGAAAATTAGAAAAAGAGACATTTTCATCTTGGATTTGTCACTCTAAGATTTTTAGAAGATGTTTTAAAAAAATAGGATTTTGATTCCCTTTAAATACCATATTACCCTTAATTGAGTTTGAATTGTAATTTATAATTTTTGTAATTGATTTTAAATGTTAAAATATTAAAAGGTTAATAAAATAAAAATAGACAAAAAGAAAACATGAGGTCGTTGATAGAATCGGACTCCATCTTCTTCGTCTTAGCACTCAGCTCGTGGTCGCCATCCTCACCGTCGCAGCCAAGCTTCTCCGCCACGGATCAGTCTTCATCTCCGTCCCTTTGCTCCACCAAGAAGCTCCTTCGCCGCGACTCCTCCGTAAATCGACTAATCTCCGCCGCCAACTTCGTCCCAGAATCGAAATCGACAATTGCTCAGCCACGAAATCTCTCGTCCAAGCCATCTCCATCGTGTTCACGCCGTGACTGGGCTTCACCTCTCGTCGTCGTCGGGATCGGAGATGAAGCTTTCGTGAAACACCAATGGCCACTTTTGGCTAATTTGCAATTTTAGTCCCTGAACTTTTGGAAACTTCGTTTCTGACCCCGGAACTTTGCAAATTGCATATAAGTCTCGCGAATTGACCCAAAACTTCTAATTGTGCATTCCAAACCCTGTTATATGCAAATGTGTATGCAAATGCAATGAATACATTTAAATACAACCTAAAATGATCATAATAATCAAAAATATAAATCTAAAAACTTATAAAAACATGAGATATCAAAGGGGATCATGAGATAAGAAGAAAAATGTGAGATATCAAAAAAATATTCTTTGAGATTTTTAGGGAAGATTTAGAAAACATCTAAAACCGAAAATGGAAGTTTCCATATTTTTCGGATTTGCTTAGAATACGCAATATACCTAACCCAGAACACAGTACAACACATTCAACGCCTATTCTTCCTTAGGCGTCACATAAGGTAAAAGGCAGAAGAGTCTATGACACAACATCTAAGTAAAGTACAATATAGAGTTCATGCTATATATCGTTATATATCTGCTGGTACACTGAAGACATATTGTTATATTGTGACGTAACTAATTCTAACTCAGATATAAGGTAGAAGAAACTTTAGTTTACGATATATACCCAAAATATATCTATGTATTAAACTTAGAATCTGTTTTCTGGATAAAGTAGACTAACAGAATGTGTATTCTATCTTGGTTAGAAGAGAAAATAAAATATGATTCTCCATTTAAAAAAAATAAATTTAAACATATAAATTATCATACCTATGTTTCCAATCCTTTTCATATTTTTTATATTTTAAAAGTTATGTTTACTATTTTTTCCATGAACGAAGGGCAAAATATGTAAAAACTGTCAAAAGTATGAAAAGTCCTAAATGGACAAACAAAAGTTTAAAATGTCTCTTTTTTCCAATTCTCCCAATTATGAATATCGCTATTGAAAATATGATAAGTACTTGAGAATAATGTGTATGATAAGACTGATAGTTAGACAACACAGATAGGTAAAATCCTTTTGGCTTTTGTTTGCAATGGTCACTATTAAATTATTCCGTAAGATTTCATTACTTTAGATATCTTTTCTCATGTAATGATTCAAATTTTCTAAATTTTTACTATATTTTATTTAGATATTTTATTCCATGCAGGACATATATTATTACCTAATGATTAGTATTTGATTGGCAATGGGATAATAAAGGAAAAAGAAATATGTGAATGATACCTTTTATGTAAAGAAAAATATTTTTTTGAGAAGTAATAGAATGTTATATATTTCTATTTTTAGCTACATCCACAATCATTTCAAAATAAACTCTAACTATTATGCACAACTTTATTTACTTGCCGTCAAATATTTACTTTTCATAGTAGACCATATTTTTAATTACTATAAATTATTTAAGATTTAAAAGAATAAATACAGTATCGATTTCAGAAAAGGCAATAAACCAAAAAATTACAACATCAAAATCTAGCATTCCTTTTTCGGTCGTTTTGTCAGTGAAATACTATTAAATAACACACTGAGAAACCACCAAACTCCAAAAATTCATTTGTTTTTTTTTTCTGAAACCAAAAGTTCATTTGTTTTTTTTTCTGAAACCAAAAGTTCATTCATAATAATATGCTATTTGATTCTCTGATAGTCTGATGTATTATTTTAAAGGAAAAACAGATATCGTTTTAACACATATTAACAATACCTGAAATTACATCAAGATCGTGGACAGAAAAACATTCAGAAAATTATTATGCTAAAAATTAACAATTCAGAAAATACAAAGTAATAACATAAATAGAGGTTTGAAAAAGGAAAGAAATATCATATCTAAAAAAAGAGAAAATAAATTAAGTGTTATATACCAGATTGTGATCGACATAACCGGACCGACCAGGACCGTACCGACCGCAGGAGATAATGCTTATCGACTGTTATACTTATCCACTTAGGATAAACACGACCTGATGTATATATATATGTAAGACCCCTGGTCGAGATTAATAATAGAAACAAGTTTCCCCACTTAGTTTTACAACACGTTATCAGCACGATACGTTCTCCAAAAACCCGAGCTACCCAAAAACTCTAAAAACGGCGCATCTTAAAATCGCTCTATTTCTCCAACCGTAAGGATCCAGACAACGAATCACATATCAAATCGAAGCTCGCGACGAAACGAATCCAACACCGTAAACCTCGTGTCAATCCGATCTCGGACGCTCCCTCACGCTCTGTTTCAATATGCGCCGCCAGTAACCCTAAAAACCCTAATTTTGGCGCAACTTCAAATCGATCAATCTCTTCAATCCTGAGGAACCAGAAGACGAGTAATATATCAAATTAAAGCTCTTGATGAGACGAATCTAACGCCGTCGGCCTCGCCTCTATCTGACTCCGGACGCGCCCTCACGCTCTATTCTAAGACACGCCGTCAAGTGACCTAAAACCCTGAAATTCTAAAACTCATTCGACGACTTCAAACCGTTCGTTCTCTCAAACCGTAAGGATCCAGACGACGTGTAATATATCAAATTGAAGCTCTTGACGTGAAGAATCCATCGCCGCAAACCTCGTATCAATCCGATCTCAAACGCGCCCTCAAGCTCCGTTCCAACCCGCGCCGTCAACTACCCTAAAACCCTAATCAAAAGCCTAAACCGCAGCCTCTCTTTATACTTTGTTATTTTCTGCGATTTACTTCATCTATCTATACTAACTTATTTTGATTCATTTTTGATTAAGGTTTCTAAAGATACAAGAGGTTTTTGCTCAACCTAAGACACGCGACCAGCTTCTGATCCGTTCCGGTCATGCAGTTCGCGATCCGACTTGTTCCAACTCTCGGTGGTCCAAATCTACACTTCAAAGTTTTAAAGGTAAACTTTGAAACCTAAAAGAACTCATAATCGAACATGGTTGATTGATAAAGGAATGACCATTAAAATTTTGCAAAATCCCAAATCAAACCCTAGCAAAGATTAATAGGTCCAAACCCTTCCATGAGTAAATCGAAACTCTTAAACCAAAAGTTCGATATGAGATTGTTTTACAATTAAAATCAAAACCACAATGGTTTCTGAATCTCAAAACCTCTTTGATCTTAATGATCAAATCGATAAAACCTAGAAATCGATCAATCCCCTTTAAAATCTAAATCTGATCGATTTCATCAAAAAAAAAAAAAAAAAAACCCTATTTTTTATTAACTTGAAATTTGATTGTCTACTTGATTGTTTGATAGTAAATTTCGAAAATATAAAATTTCCATTTATAGAAAGTTTCAAAAATAGAAAGTTTTCATTTATATAAAGTTTCCATTTTTAGAAAGTTTCCTTTTATAGAAATTTCTTTTTCTGAAATTTCTTTTTATAGAATTTTATGGGAAACTTTTCTGATTCATTGATCATCTAGAAATGTTTTCTAAGATTGCATCATAACTTCGATTATTTTGCTTGCATCAATACTTATTAAAAAAAAAAAAAAAAAAAAAAAAATTCTTTCTTTGGTGTGTGTGATAAGAAGTATTGATATTGATATGAATAATAAAATTTTCTAAAAAGATTACTTAACATAAATTAAGACCTGTTTTGGATAATGTGATTTCAGATGTCGAATTTCGAAACTTCAGATTATACTACCCTAAAATCTTTATGGAGATAATTGATTGAAAATGGCAAATGAACACTTCAGTAGTCCTGATGTCAAGAGGACTCGGACAGTGTATTAATCAAGGTAATTATGTAACTGAAAGTGAAAAAAAAAAAAAAAAAAAAAAAAAAAAAAAAAAAAAAAAAACCATAACAATTATGTGGTATCATCTCACTAAGGATCTGAGAGAGCAGTATGAAAATACTAGGGATCCTTATGACTTCTGGTCAAAACAAAACTTCAGATTCTCAATGGTATTATGGCAAAAGGCCATAGATGAATGAAAGATTCTCAGGTTCTAGGATTTTGAATCCGTTGACAAATATCATTCTGCTCAAATGAGAATCACCTATAGTTTTTAAACTATGTGCTGAAGTGGTAACAGAAGAGGACTTATTTTATATGAACTATTCCACATTTCATTCAAAGGATATGTTGTTATCACATAAGTCTAAAAGGTTTCACGACCTATAAAGACTTATTATCATGCCTATTGGCAGCCGAGCAAAGAAAGCAGAAAATTCGAGATACCATCAACTGATTGATAAAATTCAGTAAACATACATTGAGAAACAAGACAATAATATGAAACCTCCTGAAAACATTGAGGATGAAAATGATATATAAGAAAAATCTGAGGAAGCCGTATGGAAAATATAAATTGTGAGGTTGGCTTACACATTGATTAAAGAATCAAAGATTCAGACATTCTGATTTCATGTTTTATGTTTTGATTTGATTTGCTTTTCATTTATAAAATTTATAGCAATAATAAAAGTTGATTCTGGTCTTATATTATCTTGCTTGATTTGCTTGATAATTCCTTGATTGATAAATGACAAATGAAAATTTAGAAAATGAGTATAGTAATTAAAAATCATCCGACCAAAGGCATTGCCTAAAAGAGACATGAATTATTCACCCAAATAAAAGTCCCATTTGAGTTATAAAATTTTGAAAAGTGAATGGCTTCCACATTGAACCAATGGGCAAAGGAAATATAAGTTCCTTAAGATTATAAAGAAAGTAAAAATTGTCCAAGGCATAAAAATGGTCGAGACTGTACTCCCAACTGATCTAAACTATGCTAAAATATCAGTATGATAAAGGCAAAAGGCCTAGGTAACCAGATAGGTTGACCACGAAATTTTATACACTTTATGGCATGACTGGACTAGCCATCCAGGTCTTTAAAATTGATGCAAAGATTGATATCGAGAAAAGGCACAAAAGAGTTATCCCATAGAATCTCACGTTGTGTAACATGTACACAAGGGAAACTCAATAGGCTATAATGTTCCAAGCATCTAAAAGATTTATAAGCATGTTCATGAGGGGGAGAAATGACACTCCCGTGGTACATGAACAACACTAAAAATCCGAGTGACATGGTCTATGACCATGATAGAACTTGGGCGAATTCTTTGTGTACAAAGATCACTAGCTAATGCTTGGGAACACATAGATTTACATGTAATGATAATATGCATCAGGCCATATAAAGTGAGCATAGATATTCCCATCTAAAGATGATAAAGGGTCATGATCCAGACATAGACCATCCTAAGAGATTATGTATAGACCACCACAATAATATGTGCCGTCTAGGATGGAACCTCATAAGAAGATGAAATAAGATTGGGAATATATGTTGGATATGAGAATGCTTTCTCCCACGATTTTATAAGAAACCTTGAGCCAAATATGGGTGATCAGATTAAGGCAAGGTTCACGGATTGTATGATTAAATCCGACTATCCAACATCAGGGGGAGAAAGAAATAAGCTGGTACAAGTATAAAGAAATGGAATGATATTAACCATCCTTGTCTTGGCAAGATCCTCGGACCAGAGAATATGATTTAAGACGTCCAAAGAAAGATCATACAAAGCTAGCTAAAAGAATGCCAGACAGATTAGACCCGAAAAGAAAAGAAAAAGGATGACTAAGTCATACCAGCTTAAGCACCACGAAATTAATGTCTTAGAAGTGACATAATCAAGTTGCTATAGAGTCTAAAGATAGACCAATATGTTCCATAAGATAAGGAACCTCAGAAATGAAAAGAAAGGTGCATAGAAATGACATATCCGAGGTCATAAGAGAAACCAGACCAGACATTGAGATAAGGCTGCGCAGCTAAACATCTAAGATACCAGACCATGTAGTTTGGGACGCCAAACTGCAAGGTAAATGAAGGTTCTTAGTAAGAGTGAAATCTCTAATCGATTAGTTCATGTCTGGAACACAATGGAACACTATAAAAGAAGTGTCGACACATAAAAGATAAAGATGCATAAGGAAATAGCACTTGAGTTTAAAAGATATAAGCGAGGATCAGAACCCACGAGAATACAAGAATGCATTCATAGACTAAAGGAAACTGTGGGGGTTCAAAGAAAGATTTAAAGAATCTATAAAAGAGATGGGTGTATTGACCATATATAGAAACACCATCTGATAAGATAAAACCAGTGAAAAATAGGTCCTGTGTGGGAAAGAAAAAGAAATCGTGAGACATGGACTAAGATGTTTATATTCCTATTTAAAGTATTCAAGGAATGGCTTGATTACACAAGGATACTCACAGAGACCAAAGGAACAGATTATAAGGAGATATACTCCTATGTGGTGGATGCTACTACAAATTCGAAAAGGTCTGGATATAAGTAGAAAGAAATGTAGTAAGTAGCATATTGATCACTGGATAAAGAAATGATAAAAGTATCAAAAAGATGAGAAGAAATTCTCATAGAATAGTTTTGTTCCTAAGCTATTCATGAACTGAAACAAGGCAGCTGCGAATGATAGACTAAGAAAATAATTAGTACAACCAGTCCATATATCCCTATAGAGGATATTATAATTCCTTGTGTTTATGTTTATACCAAACCAACCTAAAGAGAGGTTCAATGGTTCAATAGTTTCAATGATACAAGTTATCAATTGATTAAACAGGCTATGTCTTACATATGGTAAAACTGCAGAAAAATCATAGCCGTGTGAGTGTGTGAATGATTAAGTCAGCACGCCTAAAGTGAGAACCATAATCTAAGATAGTGACCAGAAGCATACCTGGTCGTGGCTTAATAAATATAGTATTGCTAAAGGCAAGAAAAGATCGATAGCTATGTATAAAAGACATGAGTGCATTTGACTGCGAATTCATAGTTTGATGAGTTCCATTGCAGCAAATAATTATTTATGGTTTTACCTTAGACACTCATGGTAATGGACGTGTATAGACAAGGTCTATAACATAACATTGATCGACAAAAGGAAATAAAGAAAGACTGGCTACAATAGATAAAACAATTGGCACATACGAAGAGAAATAAGTCCAAATGGGCAAAAGATATAAAGAGAAGTGGTTCGTATGTGTTTGGGTCAGAAGACTCAATATATATTGAATGTCCACGTTTTGATAAAGCCATATAACCAAAGTATATCCGTTGGACATGAAAAGGACCTGCAAGTAAAGTTTTATTGCAGACTATAAAGTCCATCCGAGCATCGTTCGAAGCGCCATCAGTCCGACCATGACATGGAGTGATCAGCAGCAAAGATGTACATCCTGACCACATCTTTATGGAGTTCCAAAGACATCAAGACGTCCAACATTCACTAGTTCATTCAAGGAGAATCCAGTTGATCATCTTCACCAATTCACATGCAGCTTCAACGTTCAGGAAGACTCGGATACCAGATGGAATGCGTCTACTACAGTGATGCATTCATCAGGGGGAGTTCATGTGTTGTACTCTTTTTCCTGTCCATGGTTTCCCATTTTGCCACATTGGTTTTGGGGTTTTCCAGGAGAGGTTTTAATGAGGCAACATTAAGCATGCAACGAACCAGTACGGGATGTGTCGATCAAGGGGGAGTGTTATATACCAGATTGTGATCGACATAACCGGACCGACCAGGACCGTACCGACCGCAGGAGATAATGCTTATCGACTGTTATACTTATCCACTTAGGATAAACACGACCTGATGTATATATATATGTAAGACCCCTGGTCGAGATTAATAATAGAAACAAGTTTCCCCACTTAGTTTTACAACATTAAGGAAATTAATATAGTTCTGCGGGTGAGATTGGATTATGATCCTACAAAATCTGTTAAACACATTTTTGGTAAAATAATTTGCATTTACCAGCTGTTTCTTTCTCACTAATTTTCCATTTTTATACCCTCCAATACATAACTTTCTTCAACATCATTTTATTAAACCCTAAGACACTGTCGGGGGGTTTTGTGTTACTTGGCTTACTTCTCTCCCACGCAATGGATCCGTGCACTTTCCTACGAATTACTGTCGGAAACTTGGTTGTTAGGGCATCACCGTCTATTTCGGACGCAGCACCTGGTAACTGGTTCTGTAAGATCAAATTCAAGAGTTTCCCACGCCAAGTCGTTGCGGTTCCCGTTCTGTTTCGAACCGAATCAGAATCCCAGTCCCGGTTGTGCTCCGGTGATGTGTCAACCGTTGCTGCTTGCTTCATTCTAAGCAAGGCTCAGATTGAATGGTCTCATATGAAGCCTGAACGGAGTGTCCTCTCCGTCAAGGTTTATTCCTCTGTTGCATCGTGTGGACTCGTCCCTTCTTTGGGTGTGAAACTTATTGGTTGCTTTAACATTTCATTGGATTTAAAGACGGCGGAAACTAGGACGTGTTTGGCTCACCATGAATGGGTTGAGTTGGGCACTAATAACAAGTCAAAGAAAAAGAATCCGGACCTTCACGTTAGCGTACGGGTTGAACCCGACCGGAGATTTATGTTTGAGTTCGAAGGCGAGCCCGAGTGTAGTCCCAAGGTTTTTCTTGTACATGGAAACAAGAAACAAGCTGTCTTCACATGCAAGTTTGGAATCAGAAACTCCCCAATTCTTACAAGGTCAGTAATATTTTTCACTCTTTTTCATATGTTTTGGGTTATATGATTTTAATTAATTAAGTCTATGGTTCGTACTACTTATAGAATGTCACCAACCACATAAAATTGTACTCATTTCATGTTAATTCTTTAGATTGCCGTCATTGACCACCGGAAAGAAACATACATGGAGGGAGAGAAAAGGTTGGTCGATAATGATCCATGATCTCTCTGGCTCAGCAGTAGCTATGGCTTCAATTACCACACCTTTCGTACCATCACCCGGTTCCAAGCGCGTGTCTAAGTCAAGCCCCGGCGAATGGCTCATCCTCCGGCCTGATGGAAACATAATGAAGCCATGGGGTCGTCTCGAGGCATGGCGTGAGCCTGGCTTCTCTGATGTCCTCGGTTATCAGTTCCATCTATTTCAAGATGACATCGCTACTGAAATCTCCTCGTCGTCTTCGATCAGGGCAAAATTCGGAGGGAGTTTTGTCATCGACGGAACCATCGCTGCCGCGGACATCAACACGGCTGCTTCTTTGACACCCTCATATGGGAGTTTTGATCTTTCCTCCCGGTTGAGTAGTGGATCATCAAAAGCCCGTTCAGGGTGCGGGTCGGATTTCGGGTTTCTTCTACCGCAAGCGCAACATAACTTGGGGTTTGTGATGTCGACCAGGGTGGAAGGAGTTGAGAAACAGAGCAGGCCTAAGGTGGAAGTAGGGGAGAAGTATGTGAGATGCGTGGAGGATGCCGCGGCGCACGTGGCTTTAGCAGCGGCGGTGGATTTAAGCATGGATGCTTGTAGACTGTTCTCTCACAAGATAAGAAGAGAGCTGAGACAGCCACGATGAACTGGTACCGTTAGACGTTTATTGCTTTTATCGTTTTGACGTACGAGATTAGTCGTCTTTTTCCACTAGAATAATTTTGTTTCTAGTGGATGAAAAAAGAAGTTGAAGTAGTTTTTAAATTTGATATTACATGTTAATCATGTAAACTCTAAAAGTTAATCATGTATCCAATTATTTTCAAATAAGTTCCTTACTTCATAGGCTAAATTGATGACAAAAGTGTTGGATAAGCTTCAAGAGATAGCTTAGGAATCAAGTTATTCTTAAAAGAAAGAAAAATAACTTATAAGTTTAGGATAAAGACAAAGACTCCTAGATAAACATGTAATAGGATAAGATAAGTAGCTTTATTACCTATATATAAAGACCTAATGTAAGATGATCTTAATAACAATTAAGAAGAAAGCAAAGAAAGAAATAAAAACAAAGGAAGCGTTTTTATAATCTCTGTGTCTTAACCAATTTTTTTTGGTATCAGAGCTTGTGGTTTTATCTTGATCGCAAAGCTTAGATACAGAAACAATGACAGATTCTAAGGCTTTAGTAAAGATGAAGGAAGTCGTACCTGGCGCTGTGGTATGTCCGATGCTGAGTACATCGAATTACACGGTATGGGCTATGAGGATGAAAGTGCTCTTACGTGTGCACAAAGTATGGGAAGCTATAGAGCCATGAACTGATGAGAAAAGACAAGAACAACATAGCTACAGCACTTCTGTTTCAGTCAATACCAGAATCCATGATCTTGTAAGCTGGTGATCTAGGTGTAAGAGATAAAGAGATATATGATAAGGATACGCCATTTACTGCATACGATTCTAGTTCCTCTGTTTTAGGAATGTGTAAATATCTTCCCTAGTCTCTGCTGTGTATATATTGTAGCTCTCTTGTATCTTGACATATATATGAAAATACCTTTCCTATATGGTATCAGAACTATACCGATTACTCTAAAAAAATTTTTTTTTCCTCAGCCGCCACATCCCTTCTTCTCTAATCTCGATCTCTGTTCATCACCATGGCCACCACCCCTGTTGAAGAAGTTGATACCACAAAACCTCTTCTCAATGTAAACATGGTGAATGTTAACAAGCTCACATCCACAAACTACATGACATGGAGCCTTCAACTTCATGCTTTACTTGACGGCTACGCTCTCGCTGGTTACATTGACGGATCTACACCACCCCCTGCTCAAACGATCACCGTCGCTGATGAAGCTGTAGTCAACCCGGAGTACACCAAATGGCATCGCCAGGACCGCCTCATCTACATGGTACTCTGTCGCCATCAATCCAGTCTCTTGTCACCAACACCAAGACGTCTCATGAAGTGTGGAAGTCCCTAAGCTCCACCTACGCCACTCCAACTCGAGGACACATACAACAACTTCGTCTACAGCTTAAGCAATCCACCAAAGGAGACAAGTCCATCGATGAATACATGAGGGGCTTGACCTCACGCTTTGATCAGCTTGCACTGCTTGGAAAACCCTTGGATCATGAAGATAAAGTGGAGTACATCATTGATGGTCTTCCAGACGACTACAAGAGTGTAGCTGAGCAAATTGAAGGACGTGATACATCACCTTCTATCGTGGAGATTCACGAAAAACTGATCAACCGCGAAGCTAAGCTGCTCGCCGTCTCCACTCCTGCCTCGACTGCTAATGTTGCTACCTCGCGCCCTAAGCAGCAACAGAACCACCAGTATCGTGGACAGAACACTAACTGGAACAACAACTCCAAGTCTCCAGCGTACAACACGCAGAAGCAAGAGTACAAGCAGTCTAAGGGGTATCAAGGACGTTGTCAAATCTGCAGTGTCTTCGGCCATAGTGCTAGAAGGTGCCCTCAGATGTTCCAGCAGCCTAGCAACGGTGGTGTCACTCCGTTCCGTCCCTGGAAACCTCGTGCGAACGTAGCTATGGCAAATCAATACCCTTCTAATGCGTGGCTTATGGACTCCGGTGCAACGCATCACTTGACTGGCGATCTGCACAACATGTCTGCTCAGCAACCCTATCATGGTGAAGACTCGGTACTCATTGGTGATGGTTCTGGTCTCTCTATCACTCACACTGGTTCTATCTCTATGCCCTCTCCTACACGCAATTTGCTACTTAACAATGTTCTTTGCGTACCAAATATCAAAAAGAACCTTATCTCTGTGTATCGTCTATGTAATGCTAATAAGGTTTCTGTGGAATTTTTCCCTGCTTCATTTCAGGTGAAGGATCTCAGCTCGGGGGTCCCGTTAATCCAAGGCAAGACCAAGGATGAGCTGTACGAGTGGCCACCCCACCCATCTACCCTGCAAGCTTTCTTTACTTCTGCAAACCCAAAAACTACTTTGTCTGATTGGCATTTTCGCCTAAGACACCCTTCTTCTTCTATTTTTAAAGCTATTGTTTCAAATTTTTCTTTACCTTGCACCAAATCTGTAAACCAAAACACTTTGTGCTCAGATTGTGCTATCAATAAATCCCATAAATTGTCTTTCTTTCAAAACACTATCACTTCTTCTCGCCCTCTTGAATACATATACACAGATTTGTGGAGCTCACCAATAATCTCTGTTGATAACTACAAATATTACTTGGTGCTTGTGGATCACTTTAGCCGCTACACATGGCTCTTCCCGCTGAAACTCAAGTCCGACGTCAAAAGCATTTTCCAAACCTTCAAAGCACTTGTGGAGAACAAACTGTCGACAAAGATAGGAACACTGTACTCAGACAATGGTGGAGAGTTCATTGCTCTACGAAAAATTCTAGCAGAAGCTGGCATCTCTCACCTCACCTCCCCTCCGCACACACCAGAACATAATGGAATATCAGAGAGAAAGCATCGTCATCTGGTAGAGACTGGCCTTACCTTACTCACTCATGCTGTCATGCCTAAGAAATACTGGACCTATGCCTTTGCAACTGCAAACTACTTGATCAATCGTCTCCCCACACCCGTGTTAAATATGGATACACCTCTACACAAACTCTTTGGGACGCAACCAAACTACTCCAAGACAAGGGTCTACGGTTGCCTCTGCTTCCCCTGGCTAAGACCTTATACAAGTCACAAACTTGAAGACAGATCGACGCCTTGTGTGTTCATTGGTTACTCACCAACTCAAAGCGCCTACTTGTGTCTGCAACCTAGCACTGGCCGAATCTATGTTTCCCGTCATGTCAGGTTCGATGAGACAGAGTTTCCGTTCCACAAACTCAACACCCCACCACCAAAACCGTCCTCACCCGACACCACACAACCGTACACATCCCCACCAGTCACAAAAATACCCTTCTTTATACCACCTCTCGTACAGCAAACGGGAACCACGAGCTCAGAGCCTCACTCGTCTGAACAGGTAAACTATACAACTCATTCTATTAGTGTTACTAATGATGCTACTATGAGTGCAGAGATACCGACTGGCTCCAGTTCCCCGCAAGGCGACAACACACCCGTGACAACACCATCGTCATCTCATTCTGTATCGTCATCGTCAAGTCTACCCATGAACCCGCAAACCTCCGCTGGTGCTCATTCATCTGCGACATCCAACTCATTGCCTCCTCCACCATCACCTTCTCCTCCACTGTCACCTTCTCCTCCACCAGCGAATAAACACACTATGGTCACTCGCAGAAAGAATCAGATCTCCAAACCCAATCCCAAATACACCTACTCTGCTGCACGACTATCATCTAGACCTTCAGAACCGACCACCATCGCCCAAGCTCTCAAAGACAAGAGATGGAGAGGATCGATGTCTACGGAAATTGATGCTTTCGCCCGCAATGGAACTTACAGCCTTGTTCCCAGGAAACCAGAATATAATGTTGTTGGATGCCGATGGTTATACAAAGACAAGTACTATGCTGATGGGACGCACAAATGCTCCAAGTCGCGCCTCGTCGCTAAGGGGTACAATCAGGAGTTTGGTCGGGACTACATCGAAACCTTTAGTCCGGTCATAAAGGCGACAACCTTAAGAATGGTCCTCGATGTAGCAGTCAGTAACTCTTGGCCTATAAAGCAGCTAGACGTCAACAACGCCTTCTTACAAGGCACGCTTAAGGAGGAAGTATACATGGATCAACCCCCAGGGTTCGTTGACGCAGACAGACCAGATTATGGCTGTCGTCTCCACAAAGCTGTCTACGGTCTCAAACAAGCCCCACGGGCATGGTATATTGAGCTACAAACCTTTCTTCTCAGTCTCGGGTTTCAGAACTCTCTGGCAGATACATCATTGTTCGTCCTTCACACTGGTAGTCAACACATCTATCTCCTTATATATGTTGATGACATCTTGATAACCGGAAACACAACGACTGGTATCCAGCGAGTTCTTACTTTACTTGCAGAGAGGTTCTCTGTCAAAGATGCAGAAGATCTTAACTACTTTCTGGGCATCGAAGCTCGCAGAACAACTCATGGGCTTCACCTATGCCAAAGAAAATACATACTAGACCTGCTGCACAAGTACGACATGACAAACGCCAAACCTGTTTCAACGCCCATGGCGTCATCACCCAAGCTTCAGCTCAGCTCCGGCACTGCTCTTGTGGATGCCACGAAGTATAGACGCCTGATCGGAAGCCTTCAGTACCTTCAGTTCACGCGTCTGGACATTGCTTTTGCTGTGAATAAGTTGTCGCAATTCATGCACATCCCAACAGAAGATCACTGGCAAGCAGCTAAGCGGATACTTCGATACCTAGCTGGAACACCTGACCACGGCATCTACTACTCTGCGAAGAATACACTGGTTCTCCAGGGATACTCAGATGCAGACTGGGCCGGTGACTTTGATGACTACGTCTCTACCAACTCCTATATTGTCTATCTCGGCAAACACCCGATATCGTGGTCATCAAAGAAGCAAAATGGGGTCGCAAGGTCGTCAACTGAAGCGGAATACATAGCAGTAGCCAATGCAGCCTCAGAAATAAATTGGATTTGCAACATTCTCTCCGAACTTGGCGTCTCACTACCAACTGCACCAGTCATATTCTGTGACAATGTGGGAGCTACTTTTCTTTGTGCAAATCCAGTGTTCCATTCAAGGATGAAACACATAGCCATCGACTACCACTTCGTCTGCAATCAAGTCCAAAAAGGTGCCCTTGCAGTAGCTCATGTCAACACACGTGATCAACTGGCTGATGCCCTCACTAAACCTCTCTCTCGGGCCCGGTTCTTAGAACTCAGACACAAGATTGGAGTGTGCTCCCCCACTCCATCTTGAGGGGGCGTGTAAGAGATAAAGAGATATATGATAAGGATACGCCATTTACTGCATACGATTCTAGTTCCTCTGTTTTAGGAATGTGTAAATATCTTCCCTAGTCTCTGCTGTGTATATATTGTAGCTCTCTTGTATCTTGACATATATATGAAAATACCTTTCCTATACTAGGTTCCCCTAAGGTGATTTGGGAAGCCATACGATCAAGGAATCTAGGAGCGGAGCGTGTTAAGTCAGCTCTTCTTCAGACACTAATGAACGAATTTGACTGTATGAAGATGGATGACTCAGATACTATTGACACGTTTTCAGGAAAGATTTCAGAGCTTACATCTAAAGCGACTTCATTAGGACAAAGCAGACCCAAAGTCGTAAAGAAATTCCTAAATAGTCTACCACCAAAGTTCATCCACATGACAGCATCACTGGAGCAGATGTTGGATTTGGAAACAACTAGCTTTGAGGATATTACTGGGAGGCTTAAAACTTATGAGGAACGTATAAGAGGCTTTGAACTGTTTGAGCAACAAGGAAACCTTCTGTACTCTAACACTGAAAAGTCGTATGATCAAAGAGGACCAGATAATACAGGAAGAGGGAGAGCACATAACAGAGGACGCAGAAGAAATAACAGAGAAAGAGGTCTAAGCAGGAGCAGTTATAGCGAGAGAAGCAAAGAGAAAAGAGACTACTCTCAGATCGTGTGCTATAATTGTCGAAAGAAAGGACACTTTGCCTCTGTGTGCACTGAAAAGAAAGCTGATGAAGAGCTCAACAAAACTGAAACTGAGACTGCAGAAGCTTGAAGCCGACAAGAAAGAAGATGGAGTGTGGTATTTGGACAATGGTGCTAGTAACCACATGATAGGAGAAAGATCTTACTTCTCTGAGATAAACGGAAACATCAAAGGGAAAGTAAAATTTGGAGATGGATCATACGTTGACAATAATCTGCAACTGGATAATATCACCGATACACTTTTATGCTTATCTCAACTATATTTTGAGGCATAACAATATAACTATTTTACAAATATACACATCATTTAGCAAAAAGAAAACATTTCGTTAGATTACATTTATACTATTAAAACATAAGGTTTTTTTAGGTCCCCTTTGTTTCACAAGTATTAACAAAATAGGCCACTATCATTTATTGTTAAATAGTATTAATCTATCTTATTAAAACAGAAACATTACAACTTCTTCTAGGTGGAATTTTAAGTTGAACCTTATGTAATTAATGTTATATTAATCTACTTATTATTAGACATGCCTTTTATAAATAATTAATATCAACTATTACCATAGTTTTTCACTTTTTACCTTATTATTATATCCATTGCGCATGTTTCCTTATATTATATATATTTTACTATAAGCTAGATACATCCACTAGCATATTATACTATAAGATAGATTATTAATAATACATCTACTAACATATAATACTATACGACAGATTACTAATAATACAATATATTATATGTATTCATTAAATTGCATCTATCAATATTAGCAATACTACGAAGACGACTAACTCTATACTTTGGACCTATAAACCATGATATACTAATTTATAACAAAAATGATATTACTGTTTCAAATTAGTTTTTATAAAAATTATTTATAGCAGCAATTTGTTATATAAGATAAATTTAATCAAAGACCCAAATCTTTTTTTTTTCATGTTCAGAAAAAAAAGACCTACGAATATATATCATTAAGTTAGCCAAAAATCTTCCGAATAAATAGTAAATCTCACCAACCCAAAAAAATGAATTAAAATATTATGTTTAAAATTTAGCTCACTGGGTTGGGTATAAATCTGTTCATTTGAGGTATGAGTTCTTCGAGTTCTCAACATTTGGATCTAAGTAGATATTTGATTTTTTTTGTCCGGGTCGATTTTTTTTGGTTCCAGATCATTTTAATTTTTTTTATATTATAAATCTTAAATAATATACGACATGTATATAAAATATGTGAATCGAAAGATAAACCCGCGCAGGCGCGCGGGTCATGATCTAGTTATTTCATTATTTCTCTATGCAACGTTTAAAAAAAAATTAAATTAACATAAAAACTGATCTTAAACAATTTCCCAACAATAATATATGCGGCCAGTAATAATACTGTATCTTGCGATATTCTCATAGTTTATCCCATTTAAAACATTTTAAAATATTAAGCTAACAATTTTAAAGGGATAACTAGATTTTGATCCGCTCTTTTAGAGGGCGGGACAATCGTTTTTACTTTGAGTCTGAAGCTACCATTGTTATGGGAATCTTAAGAACATAAATCACAACCCATCGAAACCAACTGATATCTTGTGTATTTGCATAGTTTTAATCTTCATTCTAGTCTTTATATTAGTCATTGGCATTTGTTTAGTGTGCATTTAGGTTGCATTGCATCATTTTGTCCTTTTCAGGTATTGGAGACCTTCATTGGTGACTTTGGAGACATTTGAAGTGTTTTGGGGACAAAAGAGTGATGTTTGAAGCACAAATCATGTCCCAACTGAAGTGCCGTAGCGACATCAGCATAGCGACCTCGCCAAGTCGCTAAGACGCAACCCGAACCATCGTAGCGACCACCGTAGCGACTTACCAAGTCGCTATGGTAAGAGAAGCCATAATCCAAGAAATGACTAAGTGTATGTAGCGACTTCTGCGTAGCGACATGATCAAGTCGCTAGGAGGCCACCCGAGTGAGCGTAGCGACCACCGTAGCGACTTGCAAGGTCGCTACAGATCCTGGAGTATTGAAGAGTTAATAGCGACCAGAGCGTAGCGACTTGCATGGTCGCTACAGGCGAAAAAGACTGTTTTTTTATGGGTTAACCCAGGTTTGTTGGGTTGACCCAAGCTCGTTTTTTAGATTCCTATAAATACTCTTTAGACCTAATGATGTAGGGTATCTTGTTTTCTTTGTAATCACATTAGCTATTTTGGGTGAAAGACTTAATCTTGAGCTTCTTTTCATCTCTATCTCTTGTGATTATTAATCAATCTTGACCATTAAGCATGATTAACCTTCAATCATCCATGGGTTTTGGGTTATTCATGTCTATTAGTGAGTAGTTACCTTTTGGATTCATGGGCTAGGGTGATTAGAGTGATTAAGTGAAGATCTAAGGGTGTTTAGTGTTAAATCTCTTGTTTCCTTGCTTGTCTACTTCTCTTAATGCTAGATTAATGTTGGCCTCTTTATTCTAGAGCTCTAGACATTTCCCACCCACAAGGTGTTTGATGAAATGTCTGAGCCAAGTAGAGCTTGCTCTAAACTTACCTTACACAAAGACCATTGTGTTAAGGGAGTTTAGATAGTTAGTAGACTCATCCTTAATGATTGCTTAGATCTTTTAGGCTCAAAGACCTTTGATGTCTAGTTGATTAAAGCAAATGAGCATTCTTCTTGACCATAGAGCTTGCTTATTTCAGTGTTCTAGACTTAAGGAAGTTATTGATTGAAAGTTTGCCATCCTTAGATTGGATCTTAATCACTTAAAGTCAAATGCCTAGCCCCATGAGTCCTATTGTCCAAGATTGATTGAAAGCTTGTTTCTTTATTGCACTTTAGCATAGTTCTAGTTCATAACATCATTGAAAACCTGATTGCACTTAGATTAAGCATGGTCTTGCATTCCCTTTGCTTTAGAATCACTTAGGATTGGTTCGACAATCTTTTACACTACAACATTTGGTTAGGGACTCTTCAAAAGTCCTGTTATCAAATTGGCGCCGTTGCCGGGGATCGAACCCGGGTCACCCGCGTGACAGGCGGGAATACTTACCACTATACTACAATCAGAACCAGAATCGAGATGGAGAGATCCCTTTAGGAGCTGCCCAAGAGGGAAATGGTCAAGGAGCTGCCAACCTTGGACCACGACATCCACAGCGCCAAGCTAGAGCAATTGGTGCCCATGATCAGCCTAACATCCATGGAAATAGGGCTGGCATTAGAGCACCAGCTGTGGAGAACAACAACTTTGAGATCAAGTCAAGCTTGATCAACATGATCCAAAGCAACAAGTACCATGGGCTTGCTTTGGAAGATCCTCTAGATCACTTGGACAACTTTGATCAGCTGTGTGGCACCATCAAGATCAATGGTGTTTCTGAAGATGCATTGAAGCTTAGACTGTTTCCATTCTCTTTGGGAGATAAAGCTCACACATGGGAGAAGGGTCTCTCAAGAGATAGCATCCGGACATGGGATGAGTGCAAAGAAGCCTTCCTCACCAAATTCTTCTCTAACTCAAGAACTGCGAAGCTTAGGAATGAGATTTCAGGATTTCAACAGAGGAATCTTGAAGGTTTTGGTGAAGCATGGGAACGATTCAACAGCTACATTACTCAATGTCCTCATCATGGTTTCACCAAGGAAAGCTTGCTTAGTACCTTCTACAGGGGAGTTCTCCCATCTTGCAGAAACAGGCTTGACACAGCTAGCAATGGTTTCTTCCTGGGCAGAACTGAGCAGGATGCAGAAGAGCTGGTGGAGAACATGGCAAAGAGTGATTCAGTCTACAATGAGGAGTATGATAGAGCCAACAGAGGGGATGACCAGCAGACAAGGAAAGATATCAAGTCTTTGCAAGACAAGTTGGACTTGGTTCTTTCAAACCAATCCAAGAAGGAGCAGGTTAGCTTTGTTGGTGATCCTAGTCAAGAGGTTCCTCCTAAGGTGAATGAAGTTGATGGTTTGGAAGGGCAAGAGGAGTTATGCTTCATCAACAACAATGGTACTTGGTACAGGAAGGAGCCCAACTTTCAGTACAACAACTACCCGCAAAGACCTTATTCCAACAACCAACAAGGTGGTTACCAGCCTAGAAACAACCAGCAAGGAAGCCATCAACCTCAGCAAAACCCTCCTCCTGGTTTCTCCAACAAAGGAAACCAGTCTACTCAAGCCCAAGGAAGTTCTTCTCAACATCAGGCTCAAGACACAAGTGTGGAATCAATGTTCAAGCAACTACTTGAAGCTCAGTCAAGAAGTGAGAAGCAAATTGGTTATGAGTTGAAGAACATCCACTCAAAGATTGATGGGAGCTACAATGAGCTCAACAACAAGCTCACTTGGGAGGAAGTCCCATGTTTATCCTTGTATATATTCTTTATGTTTTCTTTATCTTTTTAGGATTGTTTGGTGTTTGTGAGTAAGTCTTTTCAGGTTGCTAGTTGATCAGAGGTGGAGAAAGGAAGCTTGAATGAGGACAAGGCTCGTAGCGACCTGTCTGTAGCGACCAGGTGAAGTCGCTAGGAGAGAGCCCGAGGCTTAATAGCGACATGCCTAGCGACATACTTGGTCGCTACAGAAACTTTTGGAAAATTTGGCTAAGGGGTCGTAGCGACCTACTCGTAGCGACCAAGCGTGGTCGCTATCGGAGAGCCCGAGCCATCGTAGCGACGTCCTTAACGACTTCATATGTCGCTACGGGTTTCCAAGCAGAAACGGAGAATTTTTCTAAGTGTCCCGTAGCGACCTCGCCATAGCGACTTGCGACGTCGCTACGCATACCAGGTAACCGAATCCAATTCGAAATCCGGTTCAATTCGAGTGAACCGGACACAATTTCGAAAACCGGGTTCTTCTTCTCCCTTAACCCTCTGTCGCGTCTCTCTCTCCCTTTCTCTCTTTTCTTTTCACGCTTCTCTTTGCTCTCAAACTCTCTAGTGCTCAAGCATCATAACTCTCTCATTTCTTCACCAAATTCACTGATTCAACCTGCTATCATCTCGAAATCTCACCCTCTGTGCATTCATCTCGCTGATTCTTGCTAGAATAAGCTAGGGTATGTCAATTTCGAGTTGGTTTGTTTGGGCCATAAAGTTCATCTTTTGAAAAGTTGTTGCATGTTTGATTCCGGGTTCACTCCTTGTTCATTATGCTTGCATTAGCTTGTTTAAGGGCTGGGTTGATGAATTTCGTGGTGAATTGGCTTGAATTGAGAGTTTGAAAATTAGGGTTCTTGGTGAAAAAGGGGGAAATTCGAAAACGTGGGCTAGTGGGTGTCTCTTGCATTTGCACTTGAAATGTTCATGATCTTGTGAGCTTCACTTAGCCTTGTTCTTATGCTATTTCAAGTGTTTGGTTTCAGGTACCAATGACAAAAACCACTAGAGCAGCGGGGAGAGGCCAAGATGATAATCCACCCAAGAGGAAAGGGAAAGAGACAGTGGAAGCTCAACAGGATAGTGATGACAGTCTTGACAGATTCATCGATGATGCGCTGCATGCTCCAACTGAAAGTGAGCATGAGGAGGAGTTGCCGGTGCAACAAGCTAGTGAGCCTCAGAGGAGAGGAAAGAAGGTTATGTCTGGTCCCCAAAGGAATAGGAAGGTCAAGCCCACAAAGCCGCAGCTGCTTGCTCACCTCCGAGATGGAATCACATGGGCCCCGACTAGATTTCCTGATCCGTTGTTCTTGAAAGAGACCGGGCTATATGATGGAGTGCTCCAAATGTTCAAGAACATGGGATATCAGACAATCATTACCATGGAACCTCAACCCCTATATGAAGACGCTTCTTGTCAGTTTCTCTCATCACTTGAAGTGTTTCGCTTTAGTGAGAAGAATGCTGAGCTTGGTTATGGACGGATCCAGTTCAAGATAAGGGGGAAACTTTACAAGATGAGCTTCAAAGAGATCAGTGATATCATGGGCTTCTCAGACGATGTCTGCTCGGGAATTCCTTCAGATTTTGATATAGGTGACAGGGTCTGGCCACTAATCGCGGGAAAAGAGGCTAGACATCCCCAGCTCAACAAGAGTGTAGGCATCCGGCATCCGGTCCTTCGGTACGTTCACCGCACCCTAGGCAACACTATTTTTGGGCGGCGAGAATCTAGCAATGTCTTGGATGATGAATTGTCTCTGATTGGTCTTGCACTCGAGCCATTGTTTGGAAGCAAGGCTATATATGGTGTAGCGGAGGATATCTTTTCAGACTTCTCAAGAGTTGGGTTCTTCGTCAAGAGGTTGATGTACTACAGAGGTTGGGCTTGGACTACTCCCGATAAGACGCCCCAACTAAACATAGGCGGGTTGATTACACCACTGTTGAAGGCAGCAGGTGTCCCTCTTGGAAACGAGCGTAAAGGCGCTCAACCCCCTCTTTATTTGGATGGTCCTTACATGAAGAAAACCAAGTTCCTTTCGGGTATGTATCAGGACAAGTACGTCTTTTCCTTCCACATGGATGGTCATCATGCAGAGCTTGTGCTGCCCAGTCCACGCATGACCATGATCAACCGAAAGACCGCCATCGATTTTGTTATCCCATACAACCTCCAGCTTGGCCCGCATGGTCCCCTTACCCGTGTACCTGATAGAAGGAAAATGATGGCGAGACAGTCGAGTGCTGGTCCTTCTTCTACTGCTGCTACTTCAGTCTCCCTCCCTGCCCCAGCATCCAGCTCACGAGCTGCTCCGGAGATTGATGAAGAGATGCCCACACTCTACGGTCCTAACCGTTACCACTTTACGCCATTTTCCGGAGCTCTCCCAAAGGGCCATTTGCGTGATGCCCATGAGTACATTGGGAAATTAGAGGGGTGGAACAGAATTCAAGACAGAACCATCTACAAGCTGAAAACCAAGTACAAAGCTCTTAAGAAGACGGTGAAGAAGAACGCTCGAACCTCAGCCAAGTTTATGAAGAAAGTTGGTGACCTCTTGGTGAATGCTGGCATCGGAGGCTGTAGCGCGAGTGACTTTGATGTAGTTGAGACTTCTGCTACAAGATCTAGCGACCGGATCCCTGTTGATCGCCAGCGCCGCAAGAGGCGTAACCCATCTCCTGTTCGTGGAGACTCTGAGAATGAATCTCCCTCATTAGACACTTCAGAGGAAGAAGATGAATGTGATGAGGTGAGCAACCAACGGTTTGAGGAAGAGGCTGAGGTTGATGTAGATGACCAAGGGGATGCGGTTGATGAAGACATCCAAGAAGCTGAAGGCCATGAAGAAGAAGGCGAGGCAGAAGAAGACGACGAGGCTACTGCCTCAGATTCATCATGAGGTATCTCCACTACTTTAACCTTTGTACATATTTCTTTCTGTGTCTTTCATTTGTTTTATTTCCGGTATCTCTCCTTCTCTTGATCACATAGAGACTGTGTGATTCAAGTGTGGGGGGAGGTACCAAGTTGCTAATCATTTGTGTGTTTCATGTCATTGTCATGCATTGTACATACTTTTATGCATTAAAAAAAAACCAAAAAAATCTGAAAAATTTGAAAAAAAACTCAAAAAGAAGCATGTAGTTGCATTTGCATCTTTAAGATCGAGTTTAGAGCATTCATCTTATTTGCATAAAAAAAAAATAATAGTTTGAGTCTAGAAGCATGCATGTAGGTTGCATTCATTTGCATAGGGAGCAATGATTTAAAATGTCTTGTAAAGAACTCCTGTTTAGCGCTCAAAGTGGCACCCTAGTTAAGCATATCAAGTAGCTTGAGCATCTCTTGAAAGCCTTGCACGCTTCGAGCCTTGAAAACTCTTCTTAAAACTTGTTTGCTTGCTTGATTTTGGCATTGTTCTTAAAACCAACTCCAAACTGAACTTGGGCTTAAATGAACTTAATTTCTCTCACTTATGGGCATTTGCATACTTGATCATGGTTCTCATACACATTTGGGTTATCTTTTTCCATTGTACCACTCTTTGTTAACCCAAATGGTATTCCCTCACCCTTGAACCCTTACCTTTCTTTGAAGCCAACATTGATTTGCATGAGTGAGGCCTTTTCTGATAGCTTGTCATGTGCAAAATCTTGAGAGTATTGGAGGCGACATGGATTTGTTCTCATCTCTTGCTAGCATAGGATCATGATTTGAGCTAGCTTCTAGGATGATGGTTGGGTTTATGTCCTTTATGAGCTTGTATCTTGGGTTGGGGTAGTGAGAAAGTTGAGAATGATGAGCAAAAGAGTGTAGATTGAAAGAAAAGCCTTAGGGACCTTAGAATAAAAAGAAAAGAAAGCTCTAGATTGTGTTATTTGATTCCTTCCCCCTAAAAAAAAAAAAAAAAAAAAAAAAAAAAAAAAAAAAAAATATAAGAAGAATCAATAAGATAGTGGGGAAGGGAAAAGAGAAGTAAGAGCTAAGTATTGAGCAAAGATTGTCCCTAGTTGGCTAAGTAAAAAGAAAAAAATTGTTCATTGGGTTAATCATGAAAATAAGTTGCTTTTTGGGTTATGGAATGAAGTGAATGGGGTAGAACTTGTAACCACTTAAGAAAAGGGTAGAATGATGAGAATGGATCCATGTATGCATGAGTTGCTTCTAATCTTAGATAAATTTTGCATAATGATCAAGCTCCTTGTTCTTGAGTGATAACCACTTTAAAATGATGCATTTAAACCCTCTTCTTCATTCACATTAAACCATTTTGATCACCAAGCCAAATGATTGAGATCATATGCCCATTTGTGAGAATTCACTTTGTGTGTGTGTGTGAATCAATGTGAGAGTTGGTTGAAGGAACTTGTTGATTGATGAGTATTGCGACTTGTGTAAAGGCATAGGAGTATCCTAATAGGCCTAGAGAAGCTAGAGTGTAATAAGAGAGTTGCTCATGCTATTTGCTATATTTCTTTAGGATGTCAAGTTGAGTGTTTTTGGTGTTTCTTTTGGCTATGAGCTCCCCTTTTCAAACCTCTTCTCCTTGATCTTGAAAGTTTACTTGTGGACAAGTAAAGGTCTAGTGTGGGGGAGTTGATATCTTGTGTATTTGCATAGTTTTAATCTTCATTCTAGTCTTTATATTAGTCATTGGCATTTGTTTAGTGTGCATTTAGGTTGCATTGCATCATTTTGTCCTTTTCAGGTATTGGAGACCTTCATTGGTGACTTTGGAGACATTTGAAGTGTTTTGGGGACAAAAGAGTGATGTTTGAAGCACAAATCATGTCCCAACTGAAGTGCCGTAGCGACATCAGCATAGCGACCTCGCCAAGTCGCTAAGACGCAACCCGAACCATCGTAGCGACCACCGTAGCGACTTACCAAGTCGCTATGGTAAGAGAAGCCATAATCCAAGAAATGACTAAGTGTATGTAGCGACTTCTGCGTAGCGACATGATCAAGTCGCTAGGAGGCCACCCGAGTGAGCGTAGCGACCACCGTAGCGACTTGCAAGGTCGCTACAGATCCTGGAGTATTGAAGAGTTAATAGCGACCAGAGCGTAGCGACTTGCATGGTCGCTACAGGCGAAAAAGACTGCTTTTTTATGGGTTAACCCAGGTTTGTTGGGTTGACCCAAGCTCGTTTTTTAGATTCCTATAAATACTCTTTAGACCTAATGATGTAGGGGATCTTGTTTTCTTTGTAATCACATTAGCTATTTTGGGTGAAAGACTTAATCTTGAGCTTCTTTTCATCTCTATCTCTTGTGATTATTAATCAATCTTGACCATTAAGCATGATTAACCTTCAATCATCCATGGGTTTTGGGTTATTCATGTCTATTAGTGAGTAGTTACCTTTTGGATTCATGGGCTAGGGTGATTAGAGTGATTAAGTGAAGATCTAAGGGTGTTTAGTGTTAGATCTCTTGTTTCCTTGCTTGTCTACTTCTCTTAATGCTAGATTAATGTTGGCCTCTTTATTCTAGAGCTCTAGACATTTCCCACCCACAAGGTGTTTGATGAAATGTCTGAGCCAAGTAGAGCTTGCTCTAAACTTACCTTACACAAAGACCATTGTGTTAAGGGAGTTTAGATAGTTAGTAGACTCATCCTTAATGATTGCTTAGATCTTTTAGGCTCAAAGACCTTTGATGTCTAGTTGATTAAAGCAAATGAGCATTCTTCTTGACCATAGAGCTTGCTTATTTCAGTGTTCTAGACTTAAGGAAGTTATTGATTGAAAGTTTGCCATCCTTAGATTGGATCTTAATCACTTAAAGTCAAATGCCTAGCCCCATGAGTCCTATTGTCCAAGATTGATTGAAAGCTTGTTTCTTTATTGCACTTTAGCATAGTTCTAGTTCATAACATCATTGAAAACCTGATTGCACTTAGATTAAGCATGGTCTTGCATTCCCTTTGCTTTAGAATCACTTAGGATTGGTTCGACAATCTTTTACACTACAACATTTGGTTAGGGACTCTTCAAAAGTCCTGTTATCACCAACCAATTCACTGTATATATCGGAACTCAGAAGTTATCTTCCGATATGTCAAAATATCTCGATCCTCATAATTGATTATGTCTATTGGTCTCTTCAAGATACATATCCAAAGAAGACTTCCTGCTAACAATAACACTTGACTATTGAAAGGCGAAGAAATTCTGGAATTCATGAATGTTCATATATATGAAACTCCAAGCCTAAAACTATAAATATCTGAGAAGAGCTGCACATCTAAAGGTCTATAACACATCTTAGAAGACCAGCATGTTAATAAAAGAATACAATATTATCTAATGAGCATGATAGGATATAAATACTAAGAAATCATTGTGATGTTCGGCGTACAAATTGTAGCAATAGCATATCATACCATGCCAAATCTGAAGGCTAACCTCCAGGGAAGTACTGGAAAATGATATGAATCTAAAAAGCCTATACACATCCATGAAGACGTTGTTGTATGCTGTAACATTGTAATACGTATGGCGTTTGTTTGTTTCTGCTTTTCAATAAGTTTTTTTTTTTTTGCTAAAAAATTATATTAGACATTAGTAAGATAAATTAGTAAGATAAACAACCGGACAACTAAAACAAAACCAATATTTAATCATTAAAAGTAAATTAATATGTTAATCCGGAATTAAAGTATAACTAGACCGAGGATTATTTACTACTCCATTATCTTTTCAACAAGTTGTGCATTTCATTTTACTTTTATGTTTTTTTTTTATTATTTCTTAGTAGGTCAATGTTCTTCATCCATTTTAAAGAAAAAATTACTTCCGACCAGATACACTTCTGGTGTTCAACATGATATAATCTATATTATTGAAATGCGTATAGCGAAACTCATTCCTCGTCGTAATTCAAAGTACATAAAGCTAGTATATTTGGAAATGCTCAAGGCTTATAAACTCAAGTGTACGTGAGGCATGCATTCAATGCAACGTCATGGGTTTCAGCTTAGTGATGTCCGATTCCGCCACCCCCTCCACCTCCACCTCCACCTCCACCTCCGCCTCCAAAGCCTCCACCGCCAAATCCTCCGCCCTTACCAAATCCACCACCTCCACCAAAACCCCCTCCTTTCCCAAATCCACCCCCGCCGCCAAATCCTCCGCCTTTACCTATTCCACCACCGATTCCCCCGCCTTTGCCAAATCCACCTCCACCGCCAAAGCCTCCTCCACCTCCAATGCCTCCGCCCTTGCCTATGCCGCCACCAATTCCACCTCCTTTTCCAATACCACCACCAATGCCTCCACCTTTGCCTATACCTCCCCCTTTCCCAAAGCCTCCACCAGCTCCACCGCCGACACCTCCACCTTTGCCAATGCCGCCACCAATTACACCACCTTTTCCAATGCCACCGCCAATACCTCCGCCTTTTCCAATGCCACCACCGATACCTCCCCCTTTGCCAATTCCACCGCCAACTCCTCTACCTTTGCCGAAACCACCACCAATACCTCCACCTTTGCCAATTCCACCACCAACTCCACCGCCTTTGCCTATACCACCGCCAATACCTCCGCCTTTACCAATACCACCCCCAACTCCGCCGCCTTTGCCAATACCACTTCCACCTCCTCCGCCTTTGCCGATACCACCACCAATGCCTCCTCCTTTACCATAACCACCGCCAGCTCCTCCACCTTTGCCAATCCCGCCACCAACTCCTTTACCTTTTCCACTACCGCCGCCAAATCCTCCACCTTTGCCTATTCCGCCACCAACTCCGCCACCTTTGCCTATTCCACCACCAACACCACCGCCTTTCCCAATACCACCACCAGATCCACCGCCAACTCCTCCACCCTTTCCGATCCCTCCGCCTTTTCCAAACCCACCACCGGCTCCAGCACCACCACCAACTCCTCCACCGTGTCCACCTCCACCTCCAAAACCACCGCCAACTCCACCACCCTTACCAAAGCCACCACCGACTCCAACACCTCCCCCATGTCCACCACCAAACCCTCCTCCGCCTCCACCAGCACCACCGCCGCCTCCAAAACCACCACCTGCTCCAAATCCACCTCCAGATCCTCCTCCAAATCCACCGCCAAAGCCACCACCCTTGCCGCCTCCAATCAACGTTTTCTCCTCTTCATCTTTATTAGAACTCTCACCATTTCTTGCAGCAACATTCACAGCAAAAACATGAAAACATAATAAAACCAATAGAGAAGCTCCATTAACTAGACGTCCCATGTCTTCCTGTTTTTAGTATGTTTGTTCTATGCAGTGTTCACTGCCCGATGACCAAAACATTTCTGGACTATGGTCTCTTATATAACAACACTCATCATCTACTTTAATCTTTGAATTAACTTAGTCCAACCACTAACTACTACTCACTGCATTCAATTCCTAAATCCTTTTGCGATATCCTATCCACATGTTTTCTAGTAACAAACCATATATAATACATATTTTATCTCCTTCATTTATACACTGGAAAATATTAAGAACACGAGTTTAATATTTTACTCAAATATACCAAGTAGACTTTACCGTTTCACCCAAGTTACCATAGACTTTCTGACATTAATGATTTCTCAACCTCCTGACATTTATAGTTAATTCTACTTCTTTTGTGTCAAATAAATAATTCAAAAGTTAACACGTCATTTTATGTATGTTTATAGTCAAAATCTTTTCAGTTTGTGTGTTTAAATAAAAACTCCACACAATTCTATTCAAGTGCCCCCAAAACTGTAAGTTTTATAGCTTAGTTCAAATACTAATGCTTCGTAGTTGATGAATAAGCCATGCAGATGTAACATAATTTACAATGCATGGGATGATAGTTACTTCACTAACTAATACTCGTTCCGTTCCTGAAAGTAGGATTTTCTAGATTTTATTTTTGTTCCACAAAGATAGATTTTCTATATTTTTAAGGTACTTTTGTATACTTTTGAGGATCATTAATTGTGAATATTTGAACTGATTAAATTTTATTGGTAGATAGTTGTTGGAAATTGTATAAAAAGATAAATAATAAACTAAAATTACCAGTATTTATTATAGTCTTAATAAACGTGAAAACTCTACAAAATCTTACTTTCAGGAACGGAAGGAGTATAATTAAGACACATTTGGATATTTCACGAGGGAAAGCTAACTGACTAGCTAGTGATCCATGTTTGGATATAATAGACTAATTAACTTATAAGAGCCAGATGTTCTGTAATAATTATCATATTTTTCTTAAGTTCCAAATTTGTTTATCACAAATGACAGCAAAACATGCTTACTCCTGCTTGTTCCAGCGTATAGGTGCCTTGCAGATCAAAAAACGTAGTTATACATGTCTTGTTGTTCTCATTGATTAACCTTTTGTTATGTAGTGAGATATTAACATGCCGACTACTCAATAGGCACTATCAAGTTAAAATCGATCATTGTATCTCCACACCAAACCATGTGCGAGTTAGATGATGAATTTATTGCGGTTTGAACAAAAAAGTCCGTCATTTATTTTCCAACCTAGAACGTCCTAAACGCAAATATTTAATAAATACAGACCAGTTATATTTACTCCTCCTTCAATTAGAAATCGCTACATGTCATCCGAGAACATGGTTGTTACTTGTTAGTGACTCTCTGATGTCCGACAATTTCTTGGGTCTGTTTAATAACTACGGAGTATTTTAGGGTCCTATTGGCTGTCTCCTTTCTTTATTTTTTTTCTTGCTTATTATCTTTCTTATTTTCTTATAAGTTACTATAACAAATGCTGAAATGTATATTTCACTCGTCTCAAGATTATTAACTCTTGTTTGAAAATATAATCCGTCATCTATTCTTTTTTTTTACGGCGATCCGTCATCTATTCAAAACATTAAATACTTAACAAATTTCCGTCTATACATAAAATTGGTTAAGCTTATATTTTTATTGTTTTTCAATAAAAGATTAAAAGGTTAACATTTAAATTTAAAACCAGCGTTTTAGTAGGCCAATCTATACTATATAAAAGTTGAGGCTATAAGCCATTGAGAGCGTCTACATATGATTTTAAACGACCAATTGAAATATGACAAGTTAGATTTTTAATTTATTATTTTTAAAAATGTTAGTATTTCCAATTTTTTTAAACGAAATTGATAATATATATAATTAAACTAACAAAATAAATATTAACATTTTACAGCTTAATTAAATAAATGGTAAATGTTAGAGAAAATTGGAAAATCAACATAGTTAAATTAACAAATTAAGAAACTCGACAAATCAGCAACATAATTTATTGATTTTTAAAATATCAATATTTCCAAAAAAATATTTAAAAGCGAAATTAATTTACATATATAGCTTAAACTTAAAAATTAACAGTTCACATCTTACTTACATATACTAATTATTACAGTAAAAAGGAAAATAAAAAGAAAATATTAATATTAACAAAATAAATATTTATTTTTAGGTATAACAAATACTTTTAAATTTTTGTGTTAATTAATGTATTATTTTAAGTTAATTTACCATTTTTTGTTATAATTTAATTTGTTATTTTAAAAGTATCATTTATACAAGAAAATAGAAAACTAAATTATTAAAAATGGAAAACTAAACTTAAAGTCAATAAATAACAAAAAATTAAACATCTGAAAAGGGAAAATCACTTAAATACAAAAGAATAAACTTTCCAATATATGAAGTATTTGGTAACTATAAATAATTGTCTAAATCTTGAAAAAAATTTCAAGTTTAACTTGAGGGGAGATATATCTATACTATATAAAAGTTGAGGCTATAAGCCATTGAGGGCGTCCACGTAGGATTTAAAACGACCAATCAAAATACGACAAATCAGATTTTTAATTTCTTTTTTAAATGTTAATAGTTCCAAATTCTTTTTAAAACGAAAGTAATATTATATATATATAACTTAACCTAAAAAAATATTAACATTTTCAGTTTTTTTAAATTTATTATTTTTAAAATGTTAATATTTCTAAAAAAAATTTTAAAAACGAAATTAATATTATATATATAACATAAACTAAGAAAAATAAATATTAAAATTTGACAACTTACTTTAATAAATCTATACTATATAAAAATGGAAAATAAAAAAAAATAGTAAAGTTAACAAAAAGGAAATATATAACATGAATATATAACATGAATATAAAAATGTCATAATAACATGAATATATAACAAAATATTAAAATTTGACAACTTACTTTAATAAATGGTAACTGATATAGAAAAATGGAAAATAAAAAGAAAATAGTTAAGTTAACAAAAAAAGGAATATATAACATGAATATAAAATATCATATTAACATGAATATATAACAAACAAAAAATCAGTTTTTAATTTATTATTTTAAAATGTTTATATTTCCAAAAAGATTTTTTTTAAAAACGAAATTAATATTATATATAACATAAACTAAAATAAATAAATATTAAAATTTGACAACTTATTTAAATAAATGGTAACTGATATAGAAAAATGGAAAATAAAAATAAAATAGTTAAGTTAACAAAAAAAAGGGAATATATATCATGAATATAAAAATGTCATATTAACATAAATATATAAAAAAAACTAAAACATCTAAAAGGGAAATTCACTTAATATATAAAAGAAGAAACTTTCTAATAAATGAAATATTATGTGACTATAAATAGTTGTCTAGAGTTCCAAAGGTTTTCAAGATTTACTTTGGGAAAGAGAGAGATATTGAAAAGAAAAAGATATATTTACGCAATGGTGGCTTCTGCTTCTTCTTTGGTTTTTAATGATTTAAGAAAAAGTTTTAATAAGAATGAAGTTCTTGCTAGAGTGATTCACTTTTGGGAAGCATTTAACATCAACAAGGGTGTGCTTATGGGTTTGGAGTTATTTCTTATTGATCAAAAGGTATTGAAGAATAAAAGTTGAGACTATAAGCCATTGAGAGCGTCCACGTAGGATTTTAAACGACCAATCAAAATACGACAAATCAGATTTTTAATTTTTTTTTAAATGTTAATATTTCCAAATTCTTTTTTAAAACGAAATTAATATTATATATATAACTTAACATAAAAAATTTAACATTTTCAGTTTTTTTTTAATTTATTATTTTTAAAATGTTAATATTTCCAAAAAAAAAATTTAAACGAAATTAATATTATATATAACATAAACTAAGAAAAATAAATATTAAAATTTGATAACTTACTTTGATAAATCTATACTATATAAAAATGGAAAATAAAAAGAAAATAGTAAAGTTAACAAAAAAGGATATATATAACATGAATATAAAAATGTCATATTAAAATGAATATATAACAAAAATATTAAAATTTGAAAACTTACTTTAATAAATGGTAACTAATATAGAAAAATGGAAAATAAAAAGAAAATAGTTAAGTTAACAAAAAAAGGAATATATAACATGAATATAAAAATGTCATATTAACATGAATATATAACAAAAAATCAGATTTTAATTGATTATTTTTAAAATGTTTATATTTCCAAAAAGTTTTTTTAAAAAAACGAAATTAATATTATATGTATAACATAAACTAAAAAAATAAATATTAAAATTTGAAAACTTATTTAAATAAATGGTAACTGATATAGAAAAATGGAAAATTAAAAGAAAATAGTTATGTTAACAAAAAAGGGGAATATATAGCATGAATATAAAAATGTCATATTAACATAAATATATAACAAAAACTAAAACATCTAAAAGAGAATTTCACTTAATATATAAAAGAAGAAACTTTCTAATAAATAAAGTATTATGTGACTATAAATAGTTGTCTAGAGTTCCAAAGGTTTTCAAGATTTACTTTGGGAAAGAGAGAGAGATATTGAAAAAAAAAAAGATATATTTACGTAATGGTGGCTTCTGCTTCTTCTTTGGTTTTTGATGATCTAAGAAAATATTTTAATAAGAATGAAGTTTTTGCTAGAGTGATTCACTTTTGGGAAGCACGTAACATCAACAAAGGTGTGCTTATGGGTTTGGAGTTATTTCTTATTGATCAAAAGGTATGAAGAATTTTATTTAGACATTATCAATCTAAAATTTAATAAGATTATTAATTTTAATATATATATATATATATATATATATATATTTTTTTTTTTGTTGACTAAGCTTAATCATCTCATCGATCGAGAGGATCAAAGTGCATTTGTTGTGAAAAGAACGATAAAATGAGAGGATTAGGTTTCCTATTTTCTGTGATTTTCTCACCGAACGTTTGAGTGATTAGGTTTATCTTTAGATTTTTTTTTTTGACCAACCTTTACATTATTTATGTTTCTATCGTAAAAAAATAAGTTTCTAAACCAGAACTATACCATTCCACAAACCAAGAGTAAACCAAATATGAGAAAATCAGGTACTATAAGTGTTTAAGAAATAGTTTTAACTTTTAACACGTTCCATCTAAATCCTTATAACTTCTGATAACAATTAATATATTTGAAATAATAAACTAAAATTTTAATAGAGAAAATGTCAAATTTATCGAAAACTATTGTTATCATATGTATAATTATATCCATTAAACCAATTTAGAAACTTTTCTTATCTTTTTGCATCACTTTTGATATCTTCTTATAAGATATGTAATTAGCTATCAGAAAAACACAATCATAATCGAAATATATATTAAATAAAATAAATAATTATAAGTTTAAAATATATTTACTGCTCTAATTTTTAATAAGACCCAGAAAAAATTAAAAGCAAATAACTTAGACACACTCGATCTGAACAGATCTAAAACTTTGCTATATAGAGAACCAAAACTAAATCTGACTTCAACCAAAATATTTCAAATATGCGAAAATATCCAATCTAGATTTATTAATTTAGATGTATTAATTATTTTTAGACTCAATATCAACAAATCTAAATATATAATATTTTTTGAAATTTCCCGAAACACCTAAAAATATATAAAAGAATCAAAAATATATATCCAAAGTAGTTAAACAACACTCAAAATCTCAAAATATTTGAAAATTTTATTGACTCTCCATCCAAATACTCAACCAAAACCATTTTATGTTAAGTTTAAGTATTTTGATATAAATTATTCAAATTTATATATTATATATTGTTTTCATTTTAATTTGTTTAGGAATAAGTGTATATGAATTTAAATTATTTTTAAAATAATTTAAACGGGTTATAATCTGAATTAAACCGCAAAAAATTCGAACAAAACTCAAATTAAATTTTATAAATACCCGAATATAACTTAAATATTTAATCTCAAAATTCTAAAACCGAATAAACATGTGAACGAAATCGAACGTCCAACTTATAGTTTTAAGGAAAGAACTTATAATCAAAAATTATTTCACAAATAATAGTATACTCCCTCCGTTTCATATTAAGTGTCGTTTTAGAGAATTTTTTTCGTTGCAAAATAAGTGTCGTTTTAGAGTTTCAATGCAAAATTTATTAACTTTATTATCCATTCTATTTTTCTATTGGTTGAATTGTATCGGTAATGATGTTTTTATATTGAAAATATGCAAAATTAAATGCTTTCTTAATTCGTGTGCACAAGTGTAAAACGACACTTATAATAAAACAGAGGAAGTATATTGTAAAGAGTATACTTATATAGACAAAATAAAAATAAAAACTAAATGTTTTTTGATATATTTTCATAAAGACAAAATTTATATAAATTAGTTATATTTTTATATTTTTAAAAATGAATAAAATATTATTAAGACAGACTCGCGCGTAGCGCGAGTGAAAAACCTAGTGCAATTAAAAGGCGGTGCCATATAATGGAATGAAACAAAAGTAAGCGCTTGGACTAGGGAGTAATTAATAGGATGCTGAAAATTAGGAAAAACTGCTCAAAGATGAATACTAATTTGAAAGGGATTGGTGTCTGTCCGCTCAATAAGACAGTGCCCCGATTTTTATGTCGACATTTGTTTTTTCTAAGGGAAAATTTGGAAAAATATATTCAAATGAGAATATATTTTGAGAAATACATTATTTATTATTGTTTTTGAAAACTACACTTATTTATCAGTGAAATGACTAGAATAACCTAACTAAAAATTTATAATAATTTCAGTCTCAAATTGAAATTTATATTTAAAATCAAGTATTTCCATGTTTTAAATTCAGCATAAAACTCTATCATCCCAATCACGAAAAGCTTAGTGTTTCCTTTTTCCTTTGCATCTATCTACTCCTATTGATTTACGGTGGTTCTATTTATCTATCTTGTTACCACGTCAAATTTCCATAGGTGATGTGTTTAGTATTCTCAAGACCCGATATTCAGATGGTTGGGTAGCATTTCTCTTGGAAGCCATAAACTCATCTTCTTTATTCTATTTTTTTTTGAAATGCGAATCTATATTTTTACCGACATTTGTCACACAACTGGTAAAGTGGATCATTTATATGGAAGCAGATCATGGAGAGAATCTAAAAAGAGTGAATGTGTAATATACTCCCGACTGAGGTCCAAATTAAAGAAATGTCCATGATGTGACATAAAGGCAAAATATGATGATTTTTGTGACTTGAATGGACAAAATTACCCTTACATCGTTATACAAAATTTGTTAGCGAGTTAACATATTGTTAACATGATATAAAAATTGTTAGCAAATTAATAAAATTTTAACATGCTACAAATTTTGTTATCGGGTTACGTCTATTTATTAACGTGTTAAAACAAATCGCTAACAAACAGGTTAACATGTTAACAATGCTGGTATCATAAAAATACATATATTAACCGTTAATCAATTATCTATCACATAGCCGTAAACCTATTTGTAACAGCTAACACCCTATGTATCCATTACAAATTCAATAAAATATAAAAATAACAGGTAAATAATGAAATAGCTACTAACTTACATAAAATCTAAATAAAAGAATGTATATTTCTAGATATGAAATTGGAAATAATAGAATTAGTATGAGATAATAACATTAGCAATATGGGTGTCAAAAGAATCAGAGTAAAAAATAGAGATTTATGGTGAAAAATGAAAGCATAAATATGATATGGGTGAGAGATAAAAAGATTAGAAGATAGGGAAGAGAAGAGAGAGAATGATATAAGGGTAAAATGGTCCGGTTTTTGAATCTTGAAAACTGAGGGTAAATCGCCAATTATGGCTCGGTTTAGAGACAATCCCAACAATTTCTATTTTTTTTTAAACATTGCTTTTATACATAAATGCAAAAGAAAATAATAGAGTTTCAAATCCAAAGGCTAGGGCTTAACCTAGAGCAACATTATTGGTGGGACAAATAAAATGTCCTTAGCATATTTTAATAATATTTTTAAGGTAGAGACAAAATTTAAGGACTTTTCTAATGTTGTAGATTATTGGTAGGACAAGAAAAGTCCTTAGCATTTTTTTTTAACTGTCTAAACCATTTGTTATTTCATCCATGAATAGAGCTTTTGTTGGACCAACGATCATCTCAGCTGAAAACAGTTTTGCAGCGTTTCAGAGACAAGCCATGCAAGCAAATAGCTGGACCAGTTTTTTCTTAGCTATGAACCGCCACCAAACCTGTTGTAAGACGTTTCTTTTGTCCTCCAGGATATGCCTCTTCTCATTGCATGGCCAAACAATGTCTCTGCATAAATGTCAAGCCCTAGGATCTGAAAAATTGCAATACAAGACATACTTAATTAAGAAGCTTAATCAAGAAGGGACCAAACTGTATCAGAGAAACTACCTTTAAAATGTAATCTGTTTGCAGACTTCTTTTAAGTCCTCTAACCGATATTGCCTATACAAAAAAAAATAAAAGGTCTATAATAAACTGTCTTGAGTTGAAAGATCAGTTTCAGGGGTGCACCTTCATGGAAGCATCTACTTCTGGATCAGGAATGATTCCACCATCCTTTTCTCTTTTAATGACTTCCCTCATAACATCTGTTTCAGCAAAGAGAGATAAGTTATGTTTGTCACTAAAACTGTTTAGAGAATATGCTTTCTTTATGGTTACTTCTACCTGTTCGGCTAGCGACACTTTGGCAACGAGTCTAAGGTTCCTGAAACCACACAGAGAAAACATCCAACATGTTATTACTGTATCAAAACATTGAATCAAAACATCTTCTAAAAGATGATACCTTTATCAATCACAACATCAAAGGAAGCATCTTCAAAGGCCTTCATATCACGCACATCCAACTTCAAATCTGTTTTTTTTTCACATGATCAACACACATAAAGACAAGAACTTTCTCCTCTAATTGCATTAGTAACAGAGAGGAGACGTACATTTGAGCTGAGGATGGTCTGAGTGTTTTTTGTTCATGGCGTCGATCTCAACAGAGGAGATATCGATATTAACTACATCTACGTACCCATCATCCACCATCCCCTCGTTGAATGATTGCGTCGACGTCTCTCTCCCCATCGTCGTATCTATGATAACTAACTGCTTTCTCGATTTCGAGTTCGTTTTCGGTCTTCATAAGAACATATGGCCTTCGATTTCGACTCAGAACAAACTCCTCGCCTTTGATTTTGATTCAGAACAAACTTTTCTCTTTCCAAAATTCAGAGAGGCCTCCGAAAGAGAGAGAGAGAAAGAGAGAGAGGCTGACACGTGCCCTTAAGGACGAGAAACAAAAGTTCTAAGCTAAGACACGTCCTTGGTTTAATTGCCTATTTTAGATTTATTTTTTGACAAATAAATGCCAAGGACATCCTTAAGAGTTACCGATAATCATGGCCTTAAGAACCTAGTTGAATCATAAGCCTAGTTTCCTCTTTTAGTTTGTCGATCTAGTTGTTGATACAGAGAGTTGGTTTTAGATAAGGGTAGATGAATCAAGCAAACAGGAGCCACAATTGCATCATTTTTGAAGAGGAGGAAGATAGTTGTTGGATAGGGATGACATCAGGTTATAGAGAAGGGGAGAGGACAAATACTAGGCCACTTTCAGTTCCAAAGACACTGAAAACTAACTAGAGAGGCTCAACCGAAAGTAAACTGGATTCATGGAATCTGGTTCACTCTCAACATTCCTAAATATTCTTTCATGGTTTGGCTAGCTATTCTTGATAGGTTAGCAACAATGAAAGATAAAGGTAGTGGAATACGCAAAGCACAAGCTCGTGCATACTCTGTAATGATCCTCTGAAAACGAGAGACCATCTTTTTTTTTCAAATGTCAGTACTCAGAAACCGTGTAGAAAAAGCTCATACAGAATTTGCTATCTACTCCTATACAAGTCAGTGGAACCAAATTCTTCAGCTTCTCCAGTGCGTACACTGCAATCAGAGTAGCAACCTGCAATTGGAAAGAAGAGTGAGATGAGGTTCTTTCCTAGAATTCTTGAAAATATGATGTTCTTACCAGTTGTGCAAGTCGAATGCAATAAGCAGAAGTGTCCCAGGACGTTCAAAGACTGACCAGCTCCTTGACCTGGTGACGAATATAAGCGCTTGACTGATGATACTAACTTGTAGGTACGCAGCAGCCATAAGTTCATCGTTATTGTCCTGATTTATTTCACACCAAACTTGTCCTACAAATCAGAGCCTCATATTTTTGTTCGTCCAGAGAGAAAGAGATTCATGGGGAGAGAAAGAGACTAGGATTATGACAACTTAATTTGGAGTTTTTTGTTTGTATTGTTTTTAATCTACTTTCATTTTTTATTTTTTATTAATTTTAATCAAATAAAAAGTAGTAATTGTATTTTATTTGATTAAGTGTGATTAATGTAGAGATAATTTTAGTATTATCGAAAGTATTATATTATAAGTAAAATTTAAGGGTGATATTATACTAAGGAGACAAAAAAATGTTCAATTTTCATTATATTTTTGCAATTTTCGTAAATAAAAATAGTAACATGAAAATCAAATCACAACAGTGAAGAGAAGTGGAGTACTTTTGTATCGTGTCAAAATTTTATATCTCTTTTAAATAAAACATAGTTTGTAGACACAAATAAATGCATCCCTTCACATTCATAAATCGATATGTTGGACCATATTTGACGGGAGAGAAAAGTAGGTTAAAAGGTAAGTTTCAACAATAACTCCCACCACTGGATTTGTTTATACAAGTATCTTTTTACAAAAAGAAATTGCTCTATCATGGTTGGCTGAGCAATATAATGGTGATGTGTGCTACATGTTAGATTGTTCAAATTCGTTTGTTATGTGCTATCGTGGTACTAGGTCAAGACATGCGTCTTACCTGAGATGAAAGTTTTTTTTTGAAACTGTAAAGGGTTAAACCCGGGTCAATGATGACACAAGCCTAACTCTCGGGTGGAGGTACAGCTCACGGATAGATCTTCTCCTGGGCATTCAAATGAGCCGAAAGCAATATTTCATATCCGTGTGGCCGGTGGGGTTTGAACCCGGGTTCACCTTATTGGGTTTCTTAAATCTCTCAAGCGCCACTAGGCCACCACCACCGGTTGCGATGAAAGTTATATACACATAAATTTGTACATACTATTATTCTTTCAGTTTTACATATTATAAAATAAAAACTATATAGTACATAACTGAGAGATCAGTGACTATTACATATATAATTAAATTTGCGCAGATACATAAATCAAAATAATTATTATTATTTATTTCTAATTATTTTACAGTAAATAAATTCAAACAATCATTTTATCTATTTATATGATATATAATTAAATTTAAATGAGATTGACATCGATGTATACTATACTTTTGAATATGATTATTTATTAAGTAAAATTTCATATTCATAATGATGTATTTTTATAATAAAATTTTAAATCATTGATAAAAAAATCAATATGGAAATTTTAATATTTTTGTTAATTTCTAATCATTTTTACAAATTCAAAAAAAATTGAAAATAAAATATTAAATTCTTAATATATTGTCAATGGAAATTTCGAAACTTAAATATTTATTAATTTATATAATATATAGTTTAATTTAAATGATATATATCTATTTATATTTATTCTAATATTTAATACATAAGATTTCCTATTCATATAATTTTGTGAAGATTTGTATATTGTTATATATAAAAATAAAATATTTGATCACGAAATTTTAAAGTGATATTTTTAACATTTTTATTAATTTATAGTCGTCTTTAAAAAGGTAAAAATGTTATTTAAATCGTCAACTTTCAAATTTGGTTGAAATAAAACACCAACTTTTCGGTAAATAAAAACACTAAATCTTTATTAATAAGCGATTTTAATCATTGAATACAGATTATTTGGGCAAATTGATATCATATTTACTGCAGACCAATTTATGACAATATCATTTTAATATCTTTCTTTACACTGTTTCATTATTTATTAACATGTATCTTATAAGCCCATATATAATAGGTATCTTCAATTAGTTAATTTTTTATAATAAATTACAATGTTTGCATAATTTGAATCTGAAGAATATTTACTTCACGATTTTAAATGTAATTTACCATGTTTGTAATTTGTTGATTTTTTTGTTAATAACTTACCTTATTTTCATTGCAGATTACTTCCGCAACTTGGTATCATATTTATTGCCTTGTTTATATAATTTAACTTTAATTAATTCGGTTTTAATAACTTACCTTATATTGAATATACATTATTACTTGGACAAGTTGATATCATATTTACTGCAGACCAATTTATGACAATATAATTTTAATATTTTTCTTTAAACTGTTTCATTATTTATTAACATGTATCTTATAAGCCATATATAATAAGTATCTTAATGTTGTAAGATCACTATTATTAGCCCATATATCTCATCTTTTAAATATTTTTAATTAGTTATTTTTTATAATAAATTACACTGGTTGCATAATTTGAATCCTAAGAGTATTTACTTCACGATTTTTTTAATGTAATTTACCAAGTTTGTAATTTGTTAATTTTTTTATTAATAATTTATCTTATTTTCATTGCGTATTACTTGCGCAACTTGGTATCATATTTATTGATTTATTTAAATAATTTACCTTTAGTTAATTCAGTTTTAATAACTTACCAGATTACTTGGGCAAGTTGATATAATATTTACTGCAGACCAATTTATGATAATATAATTTTAATATCTTTCTTTAAACAGTATCATTATTTATTATGAAAAATATTTCGAAAATGTCATTTGTTACGATATTTATTGCTTTGTTTAAATAATTTACCTTTAGTTAATTTGGTTTTAATAACTTACCTTATATTGAATACAGATTACTTGGACAAGTTGATGTCATATTTACTAGAGACCAATTTATGATAATATAATAAGTATCTTAATGTTGTAAGATCACTATTATTAGCTCATATAACCCATCTTTTAAATATTTTCAATTAGTTAATTTTTTTACAATAAATTACACTTGTTGCATAATTTGAATTCCAAGAGAAATTACTTCACGATTTTAAATGTAATTTACCATGTTAGTAATTTGTTAATTTTTTATTAATAATTTATATTATTTTCATTGCGAATTACTTATGCAACTTGTTATCATATTTATTGCTTTGTTTAACTAATTTACCTTTAGTTATTTCGGTTTTAATAACTTACCTTATATTGAATACGGATTACTTGGGTAAGTTGATATCATATTTACTGCATACCAATTTATGAAAATATAATAAGTATCTTAATGTTGTAAGATCACTATTATTAGCCCATATAGCCCATCTTTTAAATATTTTCAATTAGTTATTTTTTATAATAAATTACACCGATTACATAATTTGAATCCCAAGAGTATTTACTTAACGATTTTAAATGTGATTTACCATGTTTGTAATTTATTAATTTTTTGTTAATAATTTACCTTATTTTCATTGCGGATTAGTTGCGGAACTTGATATCATATTTATTGCTTTGTTTAAATAATTTACCTTTATTTATTGCTTTGTTTAAATAATTTACCTTTGGTTAATTCAGTTTTAATAACTTATCTTATATTGAATATGGATTACTTGGACAAGTTGATATCATATTTACTGCAGAACAATTTATGACAATATAATAAGTATCTTAATGTTGTAAGATCACTATTATTAGCCCATATAACTCATCTTTTGAATATTTTCAATTAGTTAATTTTTTATAATAAATTACACTTGTTGCATAATTTGAATCTCAAGAGTATTTACTTCATGATTTTAAATTTAATTTACCATGTTTGTAATTTGTTAATTTTTTATTAATAATTTACCTTATTTTTATTGCGGATTACTTGCGCAAATTGGTATCATATTTATTGCTTTGTTTAACTAATTTACCTTTAGTTATTTCGTTTTAATAACTTACCTTATATTGAATACGGATTACTTGGGCAAGTTGATATCATATTTACTGCGTACCAATTTATGACAATATAATAAGTATCTTAATGTTGTAAGATCACTATTATTAGCCCATATAACCCATCTTTTTAAATATTTTCAATTAGTTAATTTTTTATAATAAATTACACCGATTGCATAATTTGAATCCCAAGAGTATTTACTTCACGATTTTAAATGTAATTTACCATATTTGTAATTTGTAATTTGTTATTTTTTATTAATAATTTACCTTATTTTTTTGCGGATTACTTGCGCAACTTACATTGAATACATATTACTTGGGTAAGTTGATATCATATTTACTGCAAACCAATATATGACAATATAATAATTATCTTAATATTGTAAGATCACTATTATTAGCCCATATAACCCATCTTTTAAATATTTTCAGTTAGTTAATTTTTTTTATAAAAAATTACACTGGTTGCATAATTTGAATCCCAAAAGTATTTACTTTACGATTTTAAATGTAATTTACCATGTTTGTAATTTGTTAATTTTTATTAATATTTACCTTATTTTCATTGCGGATTACTTGCGCAACTTGGTATCATATTTATTGCTTTGTTTAAATAATTTACCTTTATTTAATTCGGTTTTTATAATTTACCTTATATTGAATACGGATTACTTGGACAAGTTGATATCATATTTACTGCAGACCAATTTATGACAATATAATAAGTACATTAATGTTGTAATATCACTATTATTAGCCCATATAACCCATATTTTAAATATTTTCAATTAGTTAATTTTTTAATTATAAATTACACCGGTTGCATAATTTGAATCCCAAGAGTATTTACTTCACGATTTTAAATGTAATTTACCATGTTTGTAATTTGTTAATTTTTTATTTTTAATAATTTACCTTATTTTCATTGCGGATTACTTGCGCAACTTGGTATCATATTTATTGCTTTGTTTAACTAATTTACCTTTAGTTAATTCAGTTTTATTAACTTACCTTATATTGAATACAGATTACTTGGGAAAGTTGATATCATATTCACTGCAGACAAATTTATGACAATATAATAAGTATCTTAATGTTGTAAAATTACTATTATTAGCCCATATAGCCTATCTTTTAAATATTTTCAATTAGTTAATTTTTTATAATAAATTACACTTGTTGCATAATTTGAATCCCAAGAATATTTACTTCACGATTTTAAATATAATTTACCATGTTTGTAATTTGTTAATTTTTTTATCAATAACTTACCTTATTTTCATTGCGGATTACTTGCGTAACTTGGTATCATATTTATTGTTTTGTTTAAATAATTTATCATTAGTTAATTCAGTTTTAGTAACTTACCTTATATTGAATACAAATTACTTGGACAAGTTGATATCATATTTACAGATCAATTTATGACAATATAATATGTATCTTAATGTTGTAAGATCACTATTATTAGTCCATATAGCCAATCTTTTATATATTTTCAATTACATAATTTTTTATAGTAAATTACACTTGTTGCATAATTTGAATCCCAAGAGTATTTACTTCACGATTTTAAATGTAATTTACCATGTTTGTACTTTGTTAATTTTTTTATTAATAACTTACCTTATTTTCATTGCGGATTACTTGCACAACTTGGTATCATATTTATTGCTTTGTTTAAATAATTTACGTTTAGTTAATTCGGTTTTAATAACTTACCTTATATTGAATACATATTACTTGGCAAGTTGATATCATATTTACTGCAAACCAATTTATGACAATATAATTATAATATCTTTTTAAAACTGTTTCATTATTTATTATGAAAAATCCTTCTATATATTTAAAAAGAAGTCACTTTGCGAGATGTCACTTATACAGAGCTTCTCAGAAGAATTCTCTTAATCTTATTGGTTGATTTTTTAGAATTTTTTTTATTTTTTATTTTAATCATGGACAACACTAAAAGAAAAGTAACACTAAATACTAACCTTATTATATATTACTTCCGCAAGAATATTAATTAATACATGTATTAATAAGTTTCTTTATTACAAATATGGAAAACCATTCACTTTTGATATCATATTGATTACATTATTTAATGCGATTTACTGATTTGTATCTAACTAGGTTGTTTGTTTTTATTAACTTACCTTAGTAATATTGATTACTTGCGCAAATTAAAAACATATCATATGCATATCATTTTATGAAAATACAAATATAATATATTTTCTTAAACGATTTCGTTATGCAAATTAAATATATAATTTTATTTATTTTATTACAAATATAATTAAAATATAATTAAAATATATTTAAAATAATTAATTTATTAAAATTTAATCCGTGGGTCCCACGAATTATATTCAAATTTGGGCGGGGCGGGTGCGGTATTTGAATCTTTCATTGTGGATCATGCGGATCGAAATTATGAGTCAAAAAAACTAGATGATTCGCGGGTTGGCAGGACAGGCGGGACGGGTCGACCTGCAGACCCAACTTTATCCGCATAGAGTGCGGACCGGTCACCTATAAAATCCGTTACTGTTAAATTTTGTACTATTTAATTCATAATTTGAATTTGTACAATTTCCGCACAGGGTGCAGACTGGTCACCTAGTTTCTATTACATGATTAGTCTAGATAATAAATGATTTTAATGATTTTAGGATTCATGTAAAATCATGTTTACAATCATATTAATAATACTAAGAGAATAAAAATATTTGATAATTCTCTGCAATTGTTACGATGGTCAACTAACATAACAAGATAATAGTAGTTGGAAAAAAAAAAACAAGTTAATAGTAAAGTAAGTTACGCGCTAAAGTCCCCAATTGAATCTATCTACCGGAATGTGTTAGTATATGTGCAGTGACATGTAAATTTTTTTGGTGCAAATGACATGTATATTATAATAGGTAAGGGTGACACATAGCGGATATCCGTAAAGATATCCGTAATCCGATCTGTCACGTACGAATAATCGATTTTGATCCGATTTGATCTGTAATATTTACGATATTTGGTGTTATGAAGATTCGATCCGTCGATCCAGTAAAAGATTAAAAAAATTATTTTTTCAAATAAATTAAAAAGAAAGATTTTAATATAAAATAATAATATTTCATTACAAATTATTTAAAAACTAGGTATTTTTAAAAATTTAATGACAAAATAATTAATTTAGTGGATAAAATAACTAAAAATCTATATAGAGATATTAAATTATATAGTTGTCAAAAAAAGTTGTTAAATTATATATACATATAAATACATATGTACATTACATATCGGATCGGATATTCGTTTTCTAAAAAATGTGTATTTGTGATTTGCTTCTTATTTGATGGATATTGAATTTTAGTATTTGCTTTGATTCGTAAAGTTACGTATATCCGAATTTTTCGGATCGAATCGAAACAAATAACGGATCGAATCAAATTTTACGGATATTTTACCCACCTCTTATAATAGGAACTGCAAATACTGATCCGTTCAGATCTTTGAATCTGTACATATATTTGTCTTTTTACTTTTCTATAAATTGATATTTCTGGACATATGTTATTTAGATATTTTAACACTTTTATGAATCTATCTGAACCCATAAGGATTCCATTTGATTCTGAAAACTTATAGTATCTGATCAAAATAATTTTAAAACCTAAAAAATCTGATACTTAAAAAACCGATCCATACCCGAATTGATACCTAGATGTCTGTGTCTAACTGATGGTAAACAAATAGAAAATTCAATGTTAATCTATTTGAATTCTTGTTACGAATAAATAAATTTTATTTAAACTTGTAAAATTATTATGATTAATAAGTAAATAAATGATGTTAAATTATTATGATAAATACAATTAGCTAAGTATTAAGGAAGAGTGAAAGAAAGAAATGCAAATTTTTTTACAAAACACTTAAATAAATAAAATTTATTTTGTATTTTTGTAATAAATGATAACGAATTATTTAAAAGACAACAAAATAAATGAAAATATGTAAAAAACACTTGTGAAAGTAAGTATTATTTTCATTTCAGTTTTAATAGAATAGATATTTTGACATCGTAAAAAGATGAGAAATAGTTGGAATACTTGTCTGATGCTTTTGACTTCTGACAATATGGCTTTATGTTTTTTCGTATGTTTTTTTTTTGAACACAGACATACGATTAATTAAGCAGATCAACTATAAATAGTTGGTTGGAGTTCAATACAACACTGATTTTGCAAGAGAATCAGCTATGCAGTTCATGTTTCTTGGAATAAAAGAAAAGGCAATAAAATCAAAGGAGAAGGATAGATGCTCGATGTCCCGGGTGATTCTGTAGAGATCCGTCGGGTAGTTCTTCGAAGTGATGCTAGCAACGAGTGCTTGACAATCTGATTTGATACAGATTCTTGAGTAGCCGGCTGTCCGTGCGTGTAAGAGAGCCGATCTTATGGTTTTTTCGTATGTCTTGAAAAGATAACTTGGGCGAATCGAATGCAAGTGTACGAACATGTTGGAACTGTTTTTTTGGACAAATGGCTATGGCCAATATTCCGGCAGTTTTTCCGAGCAACTTGATTGTCGGAATAACCGGATTGTAGAATCGTTGGATTCTTTGTTATGAGCACTATAATATAGTGTAGTCATATGTAAAAAACGAAGTTCGTTTGAATGAGAAATGAAAGTCTAAAATAGATTATATGTAAAATATCTATATTAGAACTATGAGGTAAAAAACCTCTTGTGTTTAAAATGGAGAAATTGTAACAAAATTATAGAAAAACTTTGTAGACACTTATGTCTTATAAAAAAGAGATACTTGGGCTGGATCAAGTTTTGTTATTATGCAAATAAGACTAATCTTGTTTAGCCCATATCTATTTGCTAATTATTTACATAAATAATTGAAGCATACTATCTCTTGTGCGAGAGAATTATTCTCACGTTTCTTGATATGATTATCTTTTTTGACTAAATATTTGACCAATGTCAAAGTTGATTTTCTGTATTTACTTTTGTAACATATGAAAATCAATTAGTCATAATGAAAGAATCAGAAACGTCATCTCCATTTAGTGCTGTGTGTAGTCACACGTTATTTTGTGAGGCTATATAAGGAGCCATACTCTTCTCATTCTAGATACACATCCAAAACAGCAAAGCCACTTTCCCCTTCTTATTTTTGTTTTTGTGTCGAGAGTATAACATAGATATAGGTTCGACAGGCTCTGGTTCTCAAGTGTTGTGAGGCTAGAGATATAGGCAGTTGTATCCTGGGATCCTTAAACGTATCAAACCGGCACACTACGGGCGTTGAAAGGGTTAAGGAAAGAGATTTCAATCTCGACTCTGCTTCAGTCCAGTTCTTATCAAACTACGGTATTATATTGTTGTAATTTTATTTTTACTTCTGTAATTTTATTTGCTTTACATATCAAATCGCCATTTTGTAAATTTGGTGCCTACAGTCTTAACCCTTTCAATATTTCATATTGCCTTATTGCACTAATGAAATATTTGATTGTGAAGCAATTATATTACGATCGGTGCCGTAGACGGAGCTTGACGCGTTGGATATTTTTTGCTCTAACAACTTTGTTTTGCAGGATTTGAGTATTTTTTTTGGTTTATTATATTCTGGAAAATTATTTGTTAAACGATCGTGATTCGTTTTTCAGATTATTTTTTTTTCTGATTGCGTTTATGCAAGTTTTGCTGTGCTATGCGACTCCATATTTTTAGAGAAGCATAATTGATTTAGTTGACTTGTTCAATAGTTCATATTGTTTATGTTTATTGGTTCAGCAGCTTTGTTATAGTTCTTATTCGTTTTCCTTGCACGAACTATCAAGTGTCGTTTGCGGGACTACTATTATTATTTTTTTCTCGTCTTCCCACTTACCTTCAATCATTATTTTTGGTTAAGGTATTACGGAAAAAAAAAAAATGGATTGACTCGTTCTATTGAATTGAAACGAGTTGTGATTCTTATTTTATTCAGTCTAAGACCTGCATCGGTTTAGAATCTCTGGCTTGATTATTTATAAAGTAAATAAATGAATTATTTATCTCTGCTCTTACCGGGTCGTATCAGTTCAGTTTTAGAATTGATTTGCAATTAATATTCTTTGTCATAATTTATTATATTGCGATTGAACTTCTATTTCTTGGTTTGTTAAAAATTAGTATATTAATTCATTTTGTTTTCTGTGAACAGATTTGAATTCAATATGACTATGGACAACCAAACTTTGATCGATGGGCAAAACCAAAATGCGATCGATGCAACCATTGGTGGTGGTGTTAATGGAATTGGTTCAAGTGGTCTGCCACTTGGAAACCAATCAGTGCCTGGTGCTTCCAGCATAGGACTGATGCCCGAAAAGTTCGGTGGGAATGGGTTCAAAACTTGGCAACAAAAGATGCATTTCTTTTTGACCAATTTGAATTTGGATAAGTGTCTGAAAGAAGACCCACCCATTCTCCCACCAGGAAACACAGATCCCATGGTTTTTGCCAGTGTGGACTCCTGGAACCATTCGGACTTTGTGTGCAAAGGTTGGATTCTGAGCCGCTTGATTGACCCGCTGTATGCTGTATACAGTGAGGTGAAAACTTCCAAGCAGCTTTGGACTGCTTTGGCAAAGAAATACAAGTCTGAGGATGCTGGCTGTCAGAAATATGCTACGGCAAAATTTCACAACTTTAAAATGGTGGATTCAAAACCCATCATGGAACAAGTTGAAGCCTTCCAATTGATTACGCATGAGATAGCGGCTGAAGGGATGTCGATTTGTGAAATCTTCACAGTCAATTCCTTCATTGAGAAGCTCCCTCCTAGTTGGTTGGACTTCAAGAACTATCTCACGCATAAGCGTAAGGCAATTTCCCTCGAGGACTTGATTGTCAAGCTACGGGTTGAATCCAGAAACCGTGAAGCCGATGCTGTTCTCATTCGTAAGAATGATGTGAACTTGGCTGAGCACAAGAATAAGGGCAAGGGAAAAATTCTTCCAAAAAACTCCACAAGCTTTAAAAAGCCAATGGGACATGTGAAGTTCACTGGAACTTGTCACAAGTGTGGCAAGGTGGGCCATAAAGCTAATGCCTGTCGAAGCAAGGCTGGTCCAAGCAATGACAAGGGGAAGTCTCAAGCTCATTTGACTGAAGATGACATGTGTGCTGTGGTCACTGAAGTCAACAATGTTGAAGACAACCCAAGAACTTGGTGGTATGACACAGGTGCTACCATTCATGTGTGTGTTGATAAGGACATGTTTGCTACTTATCAAAAATGCAATAGTGAGGAGCGACTCTTAATGGGTAACACCGGCTCGTCCAAGATTGAAGGCAAAGGTGAAGTGAAGCTTCAGCTGACCTCAGGAAAAGAGATAACTCTTAAGAATGTGAAGCATGTGCCAGATATGAGGAAGAATCTGATTTCCGGTTCGCTTTTAAGCAAAGCTGGGTTTGCTATAACTTTTGATTCTGATAAGGTTGTACTCAAGAAACATGGGGTTTACTTGGGAAAGGGGTTTGTTCATGGTGGACTGGTCAAAATGTGTGTTAAGACAGTCATACCTTAAAATGTGTAAGGGGTGTTTTTCATTTGCTTTACCATTTCAATTCAATAAAGAATAATGCAGTTTTTCTTATTTGATTGAGTTTTTCAACAAGTGTTTGTTCATGGAAAAACATTGTGTATGAAAAAAATGTGTAAAAAGAAAAAGAAAACCCTATCTTCTCTTGTAGAGAAAACGAATGAACATTGTGATTTAATTCACATAAATTTATGTGATTTAGAATCTGCTCAAAAAATATATAATTTAGAAAATGAGAATTTCTAAGTTAATTCAGAAAATGTGGGGGATACGTTGATCTTCCCACACAAGTCATTCAGTTGATAAATACTGAAAAGCTATAACTATAGTATTGAGTTACATACTTAAAAGTTATGGGCTGCTTACAACAATTAATTTCAAAATGGTAGTTTTGAAGCCATAAACAATATCATGTAGATGATATGTATATTTGCCAAAAAAAAAAAAAAAAAAAAAAAAAAAAGCAAAAATATGTTTTTGGAAAAAATCAAAACATATACAAGTTAGATTTATACATCAAAACTTGAGAGAGCTATAAAAATAGCTATTTGTAAAATGTGATTTCTAAGAATGAAATACATTAAAAGAAAATTGTAATATTTTCTAAAATTGCTTTTATATAATTTAAATCTAAGAGAGTTGTAAATCTAAACTCTTGAGAGATGTTAAATTTAAATATACATGTTTTTGAGCTATCTCAAGAAATATGGGGAAAGCTTTGCTTACCATATAAAGTTATTGGCAAGAGGTCAAATGAACTTAGAGATAGTTATCAAAAAATATATTTTTTTATTATTAAAAAAAAAAAAAAAGAACTATAGTGTTATACACTGAGTTATGTATATAATGATTAATTGTATCTTGAAAAAAAAAGATGACAAGAAATCATTAGACAATTGATCTCGACTAATCTCAAGAGATTATGTTCATTGTGATGACAACCTAGGATCCTTATATTAAAGGTGTGTCATGAGATCAAATTGTTATATCATCAAAAGGAATGGGTTAGCCTATGAACTAAGATGAGGTTTGGCGGTAACTCTACTTATCAGATTGGAGATCCCAAGACATAGGTTCAAGGAGACAACTAAGTCAAACTAAATCTGCCCAAAGCACTGTAAGACTTCGGTCTATACCCAGTTCCTAGGATGATTAAACAGTGCTACATGTAAGGAATACAGGATAAGCATTTGCTTTTAATGATTTGTGCCAATTGTTTTGAGATATGAATGGAGTAGTACATGATACTCCTCTAAACAAAACTAATGGCAAATCACCTTGTGGGTGTGAAATGGGGCCGTTTCTAGGAGAATAAAAAAGGCTATATTCTCTAAGTTCACTCATGATTACCAGGATTGTTCACGGCCAAAATGAACACAATAGAGAACCTAATCTATGAAAAAATGAAGCTGTGTTTTGGCTATTGTCTAGGTTTACACCAAAGCCCGGGAGGTTCAAGACATCATGGCCACCTCCTGGCCGAGTAAATCCGATAGTTATTAACAATGACTGGTTCAAGGCTGAAAAATTGCTACCAACTCATCATGCAGTGGATTTTTTGTTTATACTCTCAAAAGTCGTTTTTATCGAGTCTTTTTTGAGTCTTGTCGAGTCTTGTCTAGGTAGTCAAGTCTGTCAAGTATATCGAGTCGTCTAGTGTCTAGAGTCATTTCTATTCATGTGGGGGATTGTTGGAACTGTTTTTTTGGACAAATGGCTATGGCCAATATTCCGGCAGTTTTTCCGAGCAACTTGATTGTCGGAATAACCGGATTGTAGAATCGTTGGATTCTTTGTTATGAGCACTATAATATAGTGTAGTCATATGTAAAAAACGAAGTTCGTTTGAATGAGAAATGAAAGTCTAAAATAGATTATATGTAAAATATCTATATTAGAACTATGAGGTAAAAAACCTCTTGTGTTTAAAATGGAGAAATTGTAACAAAATTATAGAAAAACTTTGTAGACACTTATGTCTTATAAAAAAGAGATACTTGGGCTGGATCAAGTTTTGTTATTATGCAAATAAGACTAATCTTGTTTAGCCCATATCTATTTGCTAATTATTTACATAAATAATTGAAGCATACTATCTCTTGTGCGAGAGAATTATTCTCACGTTTCTTGATATGATTATCTTTTTTGACTAAATATTTGACCAATGTCAAAGTTGATTTTCTGTATTTACTTTTGTAACATATGAAAATCAATTAGTCATAATGAAAGAATCAGAAACGTCATCTCCATTTAGTGCTGTGTGTAGTCACACGTTATTTTGTGAGGCTATATAAGGAGCCATACTCTTCTCATTCTAGATACACATCCAAAACAGCAAAGCCACTTTCCCCTTCTTATTTTTGTTTTTGTGTCGAGAGTATAACATAGATATAGGTTCGACAGGCTCTGGTTCTCAAGTGTTGTGAGGCTAGAGATATAGGCAGTTGTATCCTGGGATCCTTAAACGTATCAAACCGGCACACTACGGGCGTTGAAAGGGTTAAGGAAAGAGATTTCAATCTCGACTCTGCTTCAGTCCAGTTCTTATCAAACTACGGTATTATATTGTTGTAATTTTATTTTTACTTCTGTAATTTTATTTGCTTTACATATCAAATCGCCATTTTGTAAATTTGGTGCCTACAGAACAAACTTCGTGTCCACAATTTAACTCCATTTTAGATCTTTAAAACTACCTGTGGTTTGCTCCATTTTTCACTTTAATTTTAGGGTTAATTTGTGAAATAACTATAGTGAGCAACAAAATTGAACAAATAGCCATTTAATAATCTGCATATCTGATGTGACATTTTATTTCACAAATGGCGCGTAAGTATGCATTGCACAATGAATGTCGTTAGATACTATTATGTTTTTATCGTCTTGTTTTTTTTTTTTTTGCCATCTGAATATTTCATTGATCAACCAAGTACTCCAGCAAAGATACAACACGTATCATAACCAAAAAAATCATACTAACAGGCCAACTACCTCTAAGAGACCAGGCCAACTCAAAAAATATTTGATAATAACCATCTAGGAAGACCCCTAGCTACATAGGACTGAAACCTATCTCCAGTCACTACACGGTTAGCAATTAAACAGGCTTCTCGGATGTTTTTATTGTCTATATAGAATAGACTTTCTTATCACATATTTTTAAATATAAGTGGTAATTTATATACCATTTTTTTTGTTCGTTGCGAACTTCAATGCAACTTTAGGAAATGTTTTAGGAAAGTTTTGTTTATTGGATGCATGTTCAGAGATAAGAGGGATTGTAAAATAAAAATTATAGTTCATGTAATTAATCTAAACTTTTCTGCTAGACAAAAAGTGCAACATCCAAAAATTTTGTCCTAATATGTATCGGAAATAAATGTACATAGTGAATATACGCCGTTTACTTAGGCCTCGAATGCGGGAGATAAATCATGTTACCATTTAGTTATCTTTTTTTCTGTTAATTATACAAATAAAATAAATAATCCCTAATTTTTTTGAGAAAAGTAGTGTGGTATATTTAGTCAATGACCGCACTACAAACTAAAACGAGGCTAATATAGTGTGGTTAAAAGGTTGTATTGTTTATTTCTTGCATTTATTTACTGTAAATAATATTTTTAAATTAATTGATTATTTAAAAACTAAATATAGTTTATATTTTTATTCAGTTCTGGTTTGATTTTTGATTTACTTTCGGTTTAGTTTTTGATTCGATTCTGGTTCAGTTCCGACATTCCTGTTGATATATGATCTATTATTATTGGACACTATAATATTAATATTGTGCAAGTTTTCATACAAAAAAAAATATTTTAAAAGAAGCCCTTTTTCAAAAAAAAAGAAAAAGAAAAGTTTTCATACAATTCTACATGAACAAGAGAATAACTAAAATGTGTGTTCGCTAAATTCCACTGATAGTTTAAATTCTTAAGATTTAAGAATTGATGATTTTTATTAGTTCTACACAGTAAAGTTCCCGAACATGTTAAACTTTACATTTCTTCCTAATGAAAGTTACTTTAAAATATATATTATTATGTGCGTTTGAGTAAAACCGAGATGCAAGATTCTCAATGCTTGTTAGCATAAAAAAAAAGATTATCAATGCCTTTTTATAAAAAATAAAAAAAAGAGATTCTCAACACCTACAAATCCACTAGGGATATTAGTGATTCAGATTTAAAATAAACAAACATCTAGTGGGCTAAATAAACATATATTAATAAATAAATTTTATGGAGTGTACTATTCCAACGTCATTTGAATACCATTAGTGCGAGTAATAATACAAAAACTTAAAGGGGAAGAGTAGATCATATACCTTTTTAAATATTCCCTGAAATGGCTTGTTAATTTTCCATCACCCAAATCTCTCTAGATGCATTATTTCAGTGTGGCCTTATGATATTGTGGAGGACAACTAAACAACAATACTTCTTTTTCTTGAAAATTCTTATGACTTGGTTCTACTTCTACCTAGATGTGCACACTGTAATTATATATATTAGTATATCACATATGATGTGTTTTTATTGATTATGGTTATTTGGACAATTTGGTTATAATTGTATATTTACTGGATTCAAGCTTCCAGATCTGATCGAAAATAGTACCGGTCCGGTAAATATCAGGACCAGAAGCAGAATCAAAATTTATTAGTATCCAACCCACTCTAATCAATATTTTCTGCGACATTTACCACTGTGCTACAAAGGGTCAATGAAAAGTGACGGCCGATAGATTCCTTATATATCTTGGGAGCGGAAGCTCAAGCTTCTAAGACTTGGTATCAACGCCGGTACTGATCGAAAACAAAAGAAAACCAAGGGTTTAGGGTTTACTCAGGGGTTTAGGACTTACTCAGGGATTTAGGGTTTAAGATTTAGGATTTAAAGTTTAGTGTTTGGCTGACGGTATTAAAAATATATTTTTCTAAAACGTATTTTTGTTTGCAATTAATATTAATTTTTATTAGTTTTATTTTTTAGTTTAAAAATATTAATATAATTTGACAATATTTTGTTTCTTTTTTTTGAAATCCTATTGGTTGGGTGAACATAAAGGTTCACTCTAGGGGTGAACCCAAAAATTTCTCTTTTAACATGAACAAAACTTAGCTTCACCCCCTAAGATGAACCTCTACATTCACCCACCAATAGGAATTAGTTAATTGAGATTTGATATCTCTTAAAAAAGGAAACCAAGTAATAAGAATTTAATGAAATATAATTATATTTTTAGATAAATAAAAAATAGTAGCAATTATCAAAAAAATATAACTTTTAATATTGATAAATCCGTCAGAAAATACAAAACCCTAAACCCTAAATTTTAAATCCTAAATCTTAAATTCTAAATACTAAACCATAAACCTTTGGGAAAAGCCTGAACCCTTGGGCAAATCCTATACCCTAAACCCTCAAATTTAAACCAAATCTTAAATCATAAACTAAATCCTAATCCCTAAATCCTAAATCATAACCCCTAATACTAAATCCTAAATCCTAAATTCTAAAATGGTTTATGGTTTAGGATTAAGGGTTTATGATTTAATATTTGTCAAAGAGTTTAGGGTTTAGGGTTTCGTGTTTAGAATTTAGGGTTTAATATTATGGTTTATGATTAAGGGTTTAAGGTTTAGAGTTTAAGATTAACGATTTAGGGTATAGGATTTGTCCAAGGGTTTAAGGTTTAGTATTAAAGAATTTAGGGTTTAGGGTATAGTATTTTCTGACGGGTTTATCAATATTAAAAAAATATTTTTTTTTATAATTACTACTATTTTTTATTTATCTAAAAATATAATAGTATTTCATTAAATTCTTATTACTTGGTTTCTTTTTTTAAGAGATATCAAATCTCAATTAATTAATTCCTATTGGTGGGTGAATGTAGATGTTCACCTTAGGGGGTGAAGCTAAGTTTTGTTCATGTTAAAAGAGAAATTCTTGGGTTCACCACTAGAGTGAACCTTTACGTTCACCCAACCAATAGGATTTCGTTATTTCATATTCAGTATCTTTTAAAAAAGGAAACAAAATATTGTCAAATTATATTAATATTTTTAAACTAAAAAATAAAACTAATAAAAATTAATATTAATTGCAAACAAAAATACGTTTTAGAAAAATATATTTTTAATACCGTCAGCCAAACACTAAACCCTAAATCATAAATCTTAAACCCTAAATCCCTGAGTAAACTCTAAACCCCTGGGTAAACCTAAACCTTTGGGTAAATCATAAACCCTAAACCTATGGGTAAACCCTAAACCCTTGGGTAAATCATAAACCCTTGGGTTTATGATTTACCCAAGGTTTAGGGTTTAGTATTTATGATTTACCCAAGGGTTTAGGGTTTATCCAAGGGTTTAGGATTTAAGATTTAGGGTTTAGAGTTTAGGGTTTATCCAAGGGTTTAGGATTTAGTATTTATGATTTACCCAAGGGTTTTGGGTTTAGTATTTAGGATTTAGGGTTTAGTGTTTTGCTGATTGTATTAAAAATATTTTTTAAAAAGTCCAAAGATTTAAGATTTATCCAAGGGTTTACCATGGATTTAAGGTTTATGATTTAGGGTTTAGTGTTTTGCTGATGGTATTTTAAATATAAAATCTTTTTTTTTCGACCACTATTATTTTATATTTATTTTTATTTTAAAAACATAATAAAACTTAACAGTATTTTGTTTCCTTTTTTAAAAGATATTGAATATGAAATAACGAAATCTTATTGGTTGGGTGAACCTAAAGATTCACTCTTAGGATTGTGTCATTTAAGATTTAAAATCTTTTAAAAAAGAAAACAAAATATTATCGAATTATATTATACTTTCAAAATAAAAACTAAATAAAAATTATACTAATCACAAAACCAAAATTTTTTAATCTTAAGAAAAAATATTTTCAAAAAAAAAATTAACGCTCTCAACAAACATTAAATTTTAGACTTTTGGATAAATCTTAAATTTTAAGATTTATCCAAGATTTTTGGATTTACCCAAGGGTTTAGGGTTTACCCAAGGGTTTAGGATTTATGATTAGGATTTAGGGTATAGTTTTTTGTTGATTGTGTTATATATAATTTTTTTTTAAATCAAAGTTTTATAATTTATCCAAAGGTTTACTAAAGGATTTAGGGTTTAACATTTAGAGATTGGTGTTTTTTTGTGGTATTATTTTTTTTAAAAAAAATATCTATTTTTGCATTTAGTATTATTTTATTTATTTTTACTTTATTTTTTATTTTTAAAACATAATATAATTTAGCAATATTTTGTTTCTTTTTTCAAAAGATGTCAAATTTAAAATAACTAAATCCTATTGGTTGGTGAATCTATAGGTTCATCCTAAGGGGTGAACCCAAGAATTACTCTGTTAAAATACTTCTAGGAAATCTTCCAAACGACTTAGAGGGAAGTTTTCTAAGTCTGTCTCAGATATGAAAAACTTGCATATTCAAAAGCATTAAAATAACTAGAAAACATAGAAAAACTTTAAAAATAAGATAAGAGATTAAAACAACCAAAAGAGTTTTCGAAAGGTAAGAGCTTTAAGCAACAATAGGTTAATATGATTTATAGATCTACCTTTAAAGGAGTTGAATATGAGAACTATGTAATAAAAAATCTGCAAAAACAAAATTAATCAGTGAGAAGACATGAATAACAATAAATTGATATACAGTTTGGTGTTTTTCAGTTAAAAGAGATTAGAGAGAGGTTGTAGAGTTTAGAATGAGGAATATGACATTTTTGTTGCAGCCATTTGAGAGGAAGAGAGAGAATGTGTAGATTTTCTTTATATTGGTAGACAAAAATTCCAATAAGGTTAAATATTTTTGATTTAGAAGACATTCAAGTAAGTCGTCTTCTAGAAACTTAATATTCGCTTAGTAGACTTAATATTTTTTAGCGGGAAAATAAAATATTTTTGGCGGGAGTTAGAAAACTTTCAGAGAAGTCTTCTAACTGATAATACTAATTGCAAGACGACTTCCTTGTAAGTCGACTTCCCTGTAAGTCGTCTAGTGCATTAAATGTTAAAATATTTCTGGAAAGTCTTTCAGACGACTTACAGGAAAGTTTTCCAGGGAAGTCTTTCAAATCTGTCTCAAATATGAAAAACCTGCATATTCAAAAGCACTAAAAATAAAGTAAGAGTTTAAAACAATCAAAAGAGTTTTTCAAAAGGTAAGAGCTTTAAGTAACAAGAGGTTAATATGATTTATAGATCTACCTTTAAAGGAGCGGAAGATGAGAACCATGTATTGAAAAACATACAAAACCAAAATAAATCAGTAAGAAGACATGAAATAACAATAAATTGATATAAAGTTTGGTGTTTTTAAGTTGAAAGAGATTAGAGAGTTTTAGAATGAAGAACATTATATTTTTGTTCAGCCATTTGAGAGGAAGAGAGAAAATGTATAAATTTTCTTTATATAAAGAGACAAAAATTCCAATAAGGTTAAACATTTTCGATTTAGAAGACTTTCAAGTAAGTCGTGACGACTTACTTGAAAGTCTTCTAGAAATTTATTATTCTCCGAGAAGACTTCAATAACTTTAGCGGGAAACTAAAATATTTTTAGTGGAAGTTAGACGATTTTCAGAGAAATTTTCTAACTGATAATACTAATCGCCAGACAACTTCTCTGTAAGTCGTCTAGGCTCTAAACATAACCCCTAAACTAATTTAAGTAACTAAACACTTCATAAAATCAAATTAAACTTAAAAAGTGTTTACTATATACATAAATAAAATACATACAGGTAAAAAATTATTTTTTAAATAAACATTTAAACTTTCAAAAATCGAATCCTAAGAATACATACAATACTACAACATATGTTACCAAACTCTAATCAAAGAATATCATGATTTACTATTTTTATTCATCTGTGTTGAAAACAATTCAATTTTATTATATCTTAATTTATATTACTTAAAACTATTTATAACCACATGATTTTTAATTTTTCCCTTATCAAAATACTTTTTTTACAAAATTTATAAATTACTTTTAAGATCAACTATACCGGACGACTTCCCTGAAAGTCGTCTAGACGACTTATAGTATCTCAGAAGATTTAGAAGACTTTATGGGACTATATTCGTCAAAAAGAATTTTAGTTTTTTGTTTGGTTATAAAGAATTAGCTGTAATTTGACAAGGTTTTTATGTTAATTTTGCATTTGATTCAAGTTTGTGTATAGTTTTGCATTTAAAATCAAAAATCTAGGTTTGAGTCATATATTTGGCAAATCTCCCTAAGGGTTAATTGTTTGAATTGGAATGCGAGATTATATATAAAAAGACCACTAACGGTCGGGTGTAACAAATTTGTAATCTATGAACTTTATGGTATTTTGAATTTTAGTTTCTTAAGAATAAAATTTTGATATTTTATATTTGCTTGATAAAAAAGTTACTAAATATTTTATTTAGAATTGTTGACAATATTTCTAATTTTTGGATCGGTAGAGCCATAAGAAAATCAGAATAGACATAACCAAGGGGATAGTCGGCAAATGCTCTGAATGCTGTAGAAACTCTTATTTCTTTCTAAAGCTTTTTTTATAAATCAATCATGATTTTGTTTTTTTTAAATTGAATCTACAACCAAGAATTTAGAAAAAAATATCTTAGCTCTAGAAATCAAGTTTTCTACAGCATTTACTTAGTGCTTTAGATGTATTGAAATAAATCTACAGAAAAAAAATATTAAAGCTACAGTCAAAATATTCACAGCCTTATTTATAAGCAAAAGATCTAAAATTACAATACCAACCAATCAGGCCATAAACCCACACACACAGTAACAAAGTTAAACTAATCAACGCTTATCATTATATGTATATAAATGGTCTTAAATACTGTTAAATATGTATTTATTTTTAAACTAACACACAAACATCAAAGTGACCAATTTGTCATTTATTAGAGAGGTAAATGACATTATATCTCTTTACAGATCTATAAAATAAATAAATATTTAACTAACATTTTTTAAAAAAATTGAAAAAATCAAAATTTTATTTAAGAGACGATTTAAACAAATTGAAAGACCCTTATAAATATGTATCGTATATCTTTATAAATCTGAGTTTTCTGCATATTTAGAAAAACATTTTTAATATTTATAACATCTTCCTAAAATTTAAGAAGAAATTTATAAATATGTTTATTATCTTCATAAAATTTAGGAAATATTTCATAAATCAATACTATTGAAACAAAACATGACCTATTGATATAGGTGTGGTCCAACTATTTTAATATAATTATTAAAGCATCTTATTAATCATTTTAAAAATATATTATACAAATAAAAACACAAATATAATTTAAAACATATATATATATATATAAATTAAACTTTTAAAAATGTAAAACAAAAAATATACCCGCCCTTTTAAGAGCGGATCAGAATCTAGTATGTATTTAAAGATACATTCTTAAATGAATATTTATAAAGACCTTCATAATTAAATATGTATTTATGAATACATTTCTAAATCTGAATTATATATATTAGGATGATATTCTTGAATATTTATAACATCTTTCTACAGTTTAAGAAGATATTCCTTTTTTATCAAAGTTTAAGAAGATATTCCTAACTTAACATTTTACCAAAAAAAGAAGATATTCATAAAAATATAACATCTTCCTAAATTTTTGGAAAACCTTCATAAATATATATTTAGTCTTTACGAATTTGAGTTATGTGTTAATTAAGAAAAAAATTCCTAAATATGTGCATAACATCTTCCTAAATTAAAAAAAAAACATTACAAGATGTGTATAACATATTCCTAAAATTTAGGAAACCTTTTAAAAATGTAAATTTAGAATTTTATCTTTAAACTTGTATTTATGAAGACTTTTTATGCATGCATAAGAACTCACATAATTTGAGTTATATGTACATTTAAGAGGATATCCATGAATATGTATAAAATCTTCTTAAAGTCTGAGAATTCATTCATTAATATGGACAAATATTCATAGAGTACAAGAAGACACTGAATAGGTATGATATCTTCTTCAATTTAACTTAACTGTATAGAAAAACATTACTGAACATGTATAACATCTTCTAAAACTTAAGAATATATTTCTAAATATGTATAATATCTTTATAAGTTCTAGGAAAATTCATAAATGTTGCATACATAAATATCAAAATTTCTAAATATATGTTTTGAAAGGATTTTCTAATATTTTTAAATATGTCATACACATTTAGGAAAATCTTCCTAAGTATATATACAAGTTACATTCATGAAATTTAATTGCACGTTTAGGAAAACCTTTATGAACTAGAAAAAAAGAAGTTGAAAAAAATGATATACAAAATATTTTCGAGTTTAATATTTTAAATTTATTTATTTTATCATTTTAATAAACAATTATATAAATTTTAAATAAGTATATAATTATCTTTTTACTTATTAATGAATATTAGTTTTGGGATTATTGTCCTTAATTGCTAGTTTTGAAAAATAAACATGTTTTAGTGATATTTAAGATTATTGCCTATATAAACATGTTCTTTTTTGGTCGAACGATCTTTGCATATGCATTTAGCACCTTTACTTCCCAACTATGGGAACCGCAGAAATTGGATCACCTGTGGCTCGTGGAAGATGGGCGACCAATTAACACTACTTGCATATGCAATAATTTGAGGCGAATTTATGCGCCTATGACGCTATATATAGTTCAGTTTATGAATATACCATTTGAATTTGTAATATCATTCCATAATTGTCATGCCACTTTACTATAGTCTCTACACTATTAACGTTCAACTTTATTAATACATTAGTGAAATTACTGTTTCACCCACTAATAAAGTAATTTATCATCTCATGCGTACTACTGTATCAGAATGATCTAAGAATTGTTGTTTACTAATTACTAGTCGCTATCTTTGTCATAATGAATTTCTAGGCAAATAAGTTTTGTGGTGGGAGCAAATAATCAAACGTTTTATGTGATCGGCTATGAGACAATTTCATTGTTGGTTGTTTTAAAAGATTTCGAATGGACACAATCAAAACATTTATTAACTCCTGATCAGGGGATGAGACACATGAGCTGATAATGGTCTGGAAGATGTGAAAGAGTAAAGACTGAGAGTACACATATAGGAGTTGATCAAAACATTATGTGAGGCATCATGAAATATCAGTCGAACACAAATGACGATATAGAGCGTTAGTTGTAGACTCGCAATATCCTATGATTACAGTCTTGGTCCGTGATGAGAAGTTGTTTTAAATAAGTGGAACGATCCGTTATAACTCAAAAATTTAATATAGAAATGATATATACTGAAAGAATTACAATAAATTAGTATTTGTATTTGATAAAATGTAATTGTACCCGAAACCTGCTAATTAGCCAAATAATTGTAGGATGATATACATTTTGAAAATTAATTTTCTACATGATGAGGTTAGAGCAGTATACGAAAAGAAGTTATAATAATAAAAAATAATTGGTGACGGTTTGATAAAAACTGAAAAAAAAAATCATGTGAGAAAAATACAAATATTAATTTTTGTTTATTAAAGTTAGGAGGAGAGTTTTATTTGACTTTAGTTCATCAAAATACATGATGAAAAGAAAAGTTGAAACTCATATATCAAAACACCCATACATCAAAAACTTGAAAAAAAAAATTAATCAGAATATAATTCGAAGAGCAGAAATTTATCTTTTAAAATACTGCAGTGAATAGGATGACATCTAATTTATGCATCTTATAAGAAGTATTTTCTTTCCTTTTGTTATTTGGATTCAAGGGTCAAGGACTCGGGCCATTTGATCCTATCTAAGGAATATTCTCTTCGGCTGATACCATATACAAAGCAAGATGCCGAGTGTTTTTGGGGAAAAGAAAATCTTTTTCTTAGTTTAGTATTTGCTATTACCACTAAAGTGGTGATGTAGGCATCATCGGAAACAATTGACATCCAACGAGAAACTCCAAGGGCCATCATTGATCTTTGTTTGTAATCAATTTTTCTTACCCCTTTTGGCTCTCATTCATCGAGTTTGAAAGAATATAATTATTATTGATAGTTATTAACCCACTAAGTGATTTAAATAAATTTCACGCTAGAAGACATAGACGAAGTAACTTACCCGTACTGATGTTTTTTGATTGGGTAGGAGGGATAACCTACACTGACGATGAATCTCTATAACATATAGGCAATTTGCAAATGAGAAAAAAAAAATAGTTGTGTAATTGATGAATGAGAACAAGATTTTAGAACAATCATGAAACCTCGTCAATTTACCCAAATAAATTAATGCCGGCTTATTCATCCTCATGTGGGTCAAATTCTCAGTTTTATCACAAAATGTGAATATAACCAGTTCTTCCATTTTAAGTACGACTAGTTATATCATGGGTAAGGCTGATATGTTAGATGTGACGTAGAATAATATAATAGCATCATAACTATTAGCGGAATATACTGAATTGAATGTGTAATTCACTTTCAATAAACCGCAGAGGATATGATAGATTTTTATATAAAGAGAGACCTTACCACGATGTAGAATGTGTAATCCGCTCTCATGTTTTGTTTCTTATCTTTTCTCGGTTTTGCAGTTCTGATTGCTCTGTTGTTCACATGACTGAAGTATTTTGGCTACCCTGGAACTTTAGTCTGCTCACTTCTTGTTTTAGCTATTAGTACATATCTAAAAAATGAAAAAGAAAAAGATGAAATGTTTGTATCTTCAAATTAAATATAGAATTAAATAATATATATATATATATATATATATATATATATATATATATTTATAATGGTAAAATATTATGTAGATGAATTTAGATAGCATATATATATATGTATAGTTTTTTGGTCAATATATATGTGAATAACTTTTCAGTCTGTTATTATTTTCTTCTTTCATCACCGGAACTAATATTCTACAAATATTATAAAAGCCATTTTATTATCTTAAATCAATATTTGAAAGATATATTTGAAGCATTATATATTTGAAATCAGTGGATATATATATATGATCTGATTAGTTTCACTACTAGGTGCTAATATGCGTCTTGCGTTGGATGAAGTATTATAATGTTTAATTTAATAGATAGTAGAAAGTTAAAATTTATAGTCGAACGAATGTTACGTGTTAGAGATGTACATTGGTTTCAAGACAGAGATAAAATCCATATCACTCAGTCTTTCTGTGTTTTGAAGTTTATAAGTTGTGATACGATAGATAGAAATTTACTCTGATATATATAGTAATAACTAATATGGTTTAGACAACAATAATTGAATAAATCAATATATTACATAGCGAGATTAATGCGAAAAAAAATTCTTACAGTATCGTATATAATTTTTAACTGTTGATGAGAATTTAAACAAATTAGTAGTAACTTTCATATATATATATATATATATATATATAATTTAGACAATCAAATATATATAGTAATAACTAATAGGATTTAGGCCACAATAATTTAGTCAACCAAATATATTACATCTTGAGATCAATGGCAAAAAATAATCATTACAATTTCTTATATAATTTTTAATTGGATATGAAAATTTAAATAAATTAATAGTAACTTTCCTATATTGACCAAAACTAAAATGCGTTATGAGGACTGCGTATATTAGTTTCCTATTTTTTAGCTACTGCATAAATTACGATTAAACGTAGCAAAATGAATAAAATAAATATAGGAAAAAATATTATTAGATTTTTGATATTCTTTTCCTATATTTACTTGATTCTTTTTGCTAATTTTACATTTTATTTGATTTATTAATCATGATATTTGACCATAAACTTAACCATTTGAATTTTTTAAATTAACTCATAATTTATCTATCACCATTTACGATGATTTACTAATTATAAAGTCAAGGTATCTAAGTTAAGGGATTGATTGAGACCTTGTATGAACCTTTTTGAGTGAAATTGGAGAATTAGTTTCGATTTTGTGAAACTATATTCTAACCGAAACGATTATATCTCTTCATACGACATATATTATTAAAAAAATTATATTGTCTAGTCTCAAATAATTGTGATATTATTTAATAAAATCAAATAAAATCAATAGTATCTTAAGCAAAATAAATGATATGTATATAATTCATATAAAAGAACATGAATAAGAAACAGTTTATATTTGTTGTGTAGACTGATAATATTGCCAATAAATAAAGCTTATGATCTTCACTTATAATTTTTTGTATCATTTACTATACAACAAATGTCTGAAAATATATTTGTGTCAATTTTCTAAGGTTGTCTAGGGACAATATAAATCTTAAGCAAATGGACGGGAGTATACATACAATGAACGTAGTTAATAACGTAAATATATAGTATAATTGTTTTGTAGGTTTAGTACTTAGTGGTATTACATGTAATATTTTTAGGCAATGAAGAGTTTTTCAGTGAAGAGTGTGAGAAGATTTCTAATATAAGCAATGATAATCTTGTTAATCACAAATGAGAATAAGGTTTATTGTTAATAATGTTTTCTAAATAATGAAAAGGGTATTAGTGCGTGGTTCGTTGTAAAGAAATCACACTATTAGAATTTTGAAAATTGATTACACTTCTTACCATTTTTATCCTATCCTATCCAATATCGATTTCTAATGTCATACCATTATTAGTGGACTATAATATTGATTTACTCAAATATTTAACCTATTAAAAGTAAATAAGATTGTCAATATGAATTTTGTTCCATACAAAAAGCCATATAGTGCTTCTTGTAAGCTACAGTTCTTATGACCTACACGTATGGATTACGGCATACATACATCAATTAAACAAAGAAGCAAAGTAAAAGATAAGCTTAATCAAGTTTTTCTGCTTCGTTGTTCCACGTCATTGGTCATGGAGAAACCACCTTTGCTTCCACGAGTTGTACCATTGGATCACGACCACGACTCTTTTTTTTTGTCACTGAAATTTCATTAAAGAAGCTAAGAAAAAGAGAATGGATCCAAAGATGATCCAACTCTTGAAATCCATTACAAAGATAAGAAGACTTGAAGAGCCTTTTTTACTAAAATAGAGAAGTGCGAGAAAAAGATTGATGCAAAACCAGAGGAGATCGAACGGATGTCTTTCACAATTCCTATGATTTCTTTAGACTGGAGATTGCCGGAGATTGCTCTGTTGAGCGTTGAATTGTCGGAGAAAAGTTTGAGTTTTGCAAACTCGAGGGTTAGCACCATGCAAAAGGCTGATCGCATCGCGAATACCTCTGCGACTAGGGGAGATCCGGTGTAACTTTTACCCAAGGATCTATGGATTGGAGCTTTTAGGTCGTGGCCTGAGAATTTCCGTCCAAAGCCTGGTATCTTCCTGTTTTTTTCCCAGGCTCCATCCATCTTATAGATGATCAACTTGCTGTCTTGCTGAATCCTTTGTGCGTGTCTGATGCGAGTCTGAGTTGATGAAGGTGTGCTTCTTGTTTCCTTGAATGTAGGGAAAGGCCTTACATGCCTAGATTTGAGTCTAATATTCATGAGCAATGGAGAAGAGACTGTGTAGACTCTCCTGGCCTGTGATAGCTGATAAAAAAGTGAAGCAAAATCAAGCACAACATCACGGCTTGGGGCTATGTGAACCCTGTATACTGAAGCAAGACAGTAGCCTGTGAACTTGCGGGATATCTCAGTGAAAGAGCTGTCGCATGAAGAACATGAAAGGGAGGTTGAGTCGCCAGTGCAGGCAAGCCATAATGCATTCGAGCTGCAATGATTGAGCAAGACTGTAGCCACAAAACATTCCACTACCAATGTATCAACATCCAAAATCCAGTCCTCAAGACTTTGGAATGTTGTGTCTTGGAGAGAGGGAGGTTTGAGAACATCTAGCATCCACACTAATACACTCACATCCACAAAAATATCTTGCAGAGAAGCAAGAAAGGCCCTTATGGCTGATTTGGCAAATAACGTTCTAGTTGATGTTCCAATTCTTGAGACCGTACAGCCGGCGGAGGGGCTCGTCTTTTCCGGTGAGGGAAGGAGACCATCAGAGATAACCAACGTTTGTAGGGGTGAGACAGGTGTAGGTCTGGTTGGTCAAGCTCTACGAACGGCGGAGGTTGAAGATTGTTGTGCATAGACGCATTTGCTGCCTCCCACGAATCAGTGAGCCTCCTCTTCACAAGAACGAGCTTCGAGACCTTGTTGTGCAGAGAGAGACGGAGCCAGAAAGGGCTTGGAAGTGAGCTTGGGGGTTGGACCGAGATGGAAGACGGCGGAGTACAGAACAGAGAAGTAGACGGTGGAGGAGAGGTGTTAACTGAAGATGACGGCGGTGATTGAGGTGTAATGGTCAGATCCGGTGGATCTGGTAGTTCTGGTGGGTGAAGAGGGTTCGACAGAACCGACTGACACTTCCGCCGGTGGAGAATGAGAGAGGGACGTGGAGTCACCTGGTTTCTCGGCGCGGAGGGCGGAAGCGGGACGAGAAATGTTGGCATCTCAAAATGGAGAACACGAGAGAGGAGCTTCGATCAGATGGAGGGCGTATCAACCGTGCCGGAGCTCCAGTGGGACAAGCTCATCGTTGGTGTTGCGGCTCCTCGGGTTTCGTGACTGGGAGAGAAGCTCCTAGGACGAACTCTCGAGACTCTCTAACTCCACGACCACGACTCTATACAGATATTTACCTAAGTTTTAAAAAGTGAAAAGTAAAACAGGACAGCCCGTTTGCCGTGGCCAGATTATTGAGTGGTGGAGTATTCGGTTTGATTCTAATCCAAACGAAAATTTTTATTTTACAACGATAATTAAATCAAAACAGAAAGAATATTATTTAGTAACTCCCCTTATGAGTGAAAATAAGAACGTGTGATTGATATAAATGATATTTTTGATTAATTTTATCAAGAGTAATTGTGGATGCGGTGGTTTTCTTTTGTTCGTATTGTGTTTTGTATGTGCGTTTTTATGTTATAATAGTGTCTTACTTCTAGAGAAATCCACAACGTTTTGTATTTATCAACTTTACAATATGTAAACACAAATGAAACTTTTAGTATTTTAACATGTTTGTTTATTGCCTTTGCGTTTGCAATTTCTAAAATATTTAGTTGACGAAAACAGAGAGTTTTTTTTAAGTAGAACAAGTATTTCAACGGAGAAAGACAAACAAAAGTCTTTAAAAAAATTTATGCATATAATAAGTTAATTAATGTAAAAACATTGATATCTTTTTTCTCTCTCTCATAAACTCTCCATTTTCTCTCTTTACCAAAAACTTCTAGGCCTTCAGTTTTGCAGCTCCGACGGCTTCTATAGCGTCGGGGCTGTGCTTCCATGTTTATAAATCTTCTCGGCATAGTTCTTTTAAGATCCGGTTTGCTTTTTGTGTTTTTTTTTTGTTTTTTTTTTCTCTGTTGTAGATGTCTGTTGTGTAGTTCTTTTGGTGTTGAGGAGATCCTTCGTTAGTTTGTAAGATGTGGTGTGGTTTGTGCTCTTCGTCGCTGCGGTGACTCGTTTGATAGATTTGGCCAGATCTGTAATTATTTCTGGTGTACGGTGCTGGTTGATGCCGTCTCTGATGTGGGTTGCTAATTCTTCCATCGGATTTGGTCAAGTCGTTGTCGTTTTGAGTCGTTTGTGGTTGGTGTTTGGGGTCGTTCTGTTCATCTCTTGCTTGGTTTCTTGCTAATCGAAGGAGCTCTGTTTTATGTCTCCTCATGGTTGAGGCTGTTGTCTCTGGGAAGAGATGGTTCTCATAACACTATCTTCGCCGGCTTCGTCTCCGGGAAGAAGTGATTCCTCTACACTTTTTTCGCCGGCCGGGTTTCAGTTAATCTTTGGTTCTTCTCTGCGTGTTGGAAGATCGAAGCTTTGGATTCAATCCCTTTCTCCAGTTTGGCTTCATTGATGGAGGTGATTCGGCGTACATGCTCTTCGACTTCGGAGGAAGCTCGTGATGGCCGTTCGTTACAGAAGTTCTCGTTGTGGGTGGAGATGGTGTATTCCACGTTGATTGTGGATGGACTTAAGGCCTGGATAATTATAATGTTAATGTTTATTTTGGGCTTTGTTTAGTTTGTATGTTGTTGTTAGTGTTGGGCTTATCCTTTTTGGACTAAGAACTTTTATAAAATTCTAGATGACAAAAAAAAAAAATAAGTTAATTACAAAGCGCAGCTCGGATATATTTACATTTTCACTGAGATAAAATAAAACTGTATTAAAAAAAAGACTAATCTTGAAACATATAAAACTGTTACTTAATCTTTGTAGTGCTAAAATGTATGCAGGACTCGATGAACAAACAGCACTAGAATACAACCGTTTGGTTAGTGTGCTACGATTCATATAATTAAAAGCTACGTGTACGTGTTATACGTAATATTACATCATGGATCATAGTATAGATGGAGATTTAATTGTTTAATGTATTTAAATATTATTTCTAAAAAAGAATGCATACAAGATAAATTTAAATATTATCCTTGTTCAATGCAACAGAAGTGTGTATTTGTGTGTGGGGTTCGTGACGAGTTGCACTACTCACACCTTTCTTTATAATTCCTGAGTACTAATGAGTGCGTTATATGTATACAGTATATATATATATTCAAATATATACATTTAAGTGAGTGTAATTAAGCTCGCATAATGGCCAAGCGATTTAATATAATATAATTTCCACCTCCATTTTTCCCTTTCCAATACTTTAAAATTTAGCAAATCGCATTAAAGTTAAATCGTCTCGTAGCTGCAAACCATCTGTGTGAGAAAGATATAATTCCATTAGGTTAATAAGTGCCAAAACCAAAAAGAGAAAACTACATTTACCTTCTCCATACGTCTTTCTCTCTATATATACAAACTTTCTTCTATGCCTCTGAATGCCTCTGTTAAACACTAAACCTCTCTCTCTCTCTCTTTCTTTCTCCTTCTTCACGTTTCACAAAATCGACATATCTCCTAATTAAGTGGGAAGAGATTATATGTGAAGAAGATGGTGAAGTTCTCAAAGGAGTTAGAGGCACAACTCATACCAGAGTGGAAAGAGGCCTTTGTTAACTATTGTCAGCTAAAAAAGCAAGTAAAAAAAATCAAAATTTCTCGTAAACCAAAGCCGGCTTCTCTTTACCCCATTGCTCATCATCCTGATTTTGGTCGATCTCTTTTCGACCCGGTTCGCAAATTGGCCAGGACCTTCTCGGATAAACTATTTTCCTCCTCAGAAAAACCAGAGATTATTCAGGTAATTTATCGATGCTCTACATTAATTTATCTTGAAAAAGCATGATGCATTCTCCTGTTTGTTAGAATGATTAGTATTAAATTCCGTGTGACTTCTGTAACCTCTTTTCATTTATGTGATAATTAAAACCTTTAGACCCAAAAAAGAGCAATTAGAATGATAGTCTAAATGCACATTACGTAGAAGAAGAAACTTAGTGAGACCATAGGTCTTGAGTATGTCGGAAATTATTGTAAATTTAGCTGCATTTACATTACTCATTCTTTAGCTTAGCAAATTCGGCATATGATTTTTGAGAGAGCGAAAACGTATTGATTTAACGATTTAATTTATTTTGTTAAAGCATCAGTTTTTCTCTTATGATTGTTTCTATGGAGTGTCGTGTCTGCTTACGTCTTTGTATTTTCCATTCCCATTCTTTTCGCGTCTTTGCTTACGCGTTAAAGTCACCGGTTAGTTCTGCTTTGTGTAATGAGAAATCTGCTTTTTACTCTTTAAAAAAATATTTATTAGATTAAGATATGTAAATAATACATATTTGATATGATTTAGTAGAACTCCAATATGTTAAGTCGTATATCGCAAGTTGGGAAGCTTTCTGAAGTCTTTTTGTGTATCTAATACGTAATATTTACATATTTTGTTTGTCAAAAAGAATATTTACATATTTTGTGTATGTCTGTTAAGGAAAGGTATCATTAAACACTTAAGCCTTTTTCAAAAAAAGGTATCATTAAACACATGATTGAGACCATTTAGTTCATTTCTTAACCTAGGAACCTACATGCTTCCTAAATCTGGAAACGCCTTATAGATTAACAAACTCCAAAATCTGCAGTATAATTGTTTGCGGAAATAATTGCTTATTATTTTAACTAATTATTACACTTTCTTACTCTACATCTTTGAATATGCTAACCACTAATTCCAAAATAAGGTATGTTTTTTCTTCATACTCATCACGAAAACCAAGAAGCGAAAAACGGTTGTGAAGATTATGATATCTCACGAAACCATCGTGACAAAAACTATATACAAAGCCATAACAAACTCACAAGTCACCACCCTCAAAAAACATTCAAGTCAATGACACCTATAGAAAAATATCAATAAATACAAAAATGATATTTACATGGTTTGTTAGACTAAATTAGATGAATTTTAATTCATGTCATTTTTTTTGCGGATTCACAGGTAAGGAGAAGAAAAAGCTCAGAAGATGGGGATGACGTTGAGGAGATTTACCAAACTGAACTTGTTCAGTTGTTTTCTGAAGAAGACGAGGTATTAACTTATTAACTAATTAGTAATTAAATTTTTTATATTAATTTTCCTTGTTATTAATGTTACGAATTCTTATTTCTTACTTTGAGCAAGAAGCAAAATTAATAAACGGCGTGTATATTAGTGGTTTTATTCCGAGAGTAAATTGCACAACACCCACTCCCTGAATCCTAATGAAAATAGTCAAAATAGTGAACTACTTTTTACAGTTATTATATAACTTTTTGATAAGTGTTTGAATGCTTTTTGCTATTTCTTGCTTTAGGTTAAAGTGTTCTTCGCAAGATTGGATGAAGAGTTAAACAAAGTGAATCAGTTTCACAAATCAAAAGAGACAGAGTTCGTGGGAAGAGGAGAGATTCTGAAGAAACAGTTGGACATTTTTGCAGAACTCAAACAGATCTTAAGTGATCGGAAGAAGAGAAGCCTTTCTGGCTCTAATTCACAACGCTCCTTTAGTTCTTCTGCTCGAAACTCTGACTTCTCTGCAGGTCAGTCTTCTTATCTAGTAGGCCTTTTTAGTTTTTAGGTCAGGTTGAGGGTACTTTGGTAAATTATGTATGTTGACATCTAATCTATTAATTTAGGGATTATCTACTATTTGAAGTTCTCATTTAAATTTTGGACTCTTTCATAGTTGTTACTAGAATATATCATGCCTCCTATACAATGTAACCTACTAACTTAAATTAAACCAAATCTTAACCAACATAGATTAGTTAAAACTGAACCACTCTTAAATCAACGAGTTCCATATCATTCCAGACATAAGAGAAAAAATATCCGACTCATTTACAACGTAAGCATACAAAGACCGTGTATGCTTATGCTCATTGATCTTCCAAAAACCAAATAATTGTGGCATAGACTAACATAGGCTCATGTTCGTATCACTAACTTTACTTCCATATATTTACTGTTCACCTACATCATATCACAACATACACAGTTATGCAAGAACATGATTTTTTTTTTGTTCAAACAACCAAATAATGGTGGCATATGGTCAGTAGATTTTTTAAATATGTTTTTTTATATATTACATTTTACGAGACTATGTGTATAAGTTTTTTTTTTTGAAAACGGGCATAACTATGTGTATAAGTTAAAAGGTAAAAGGTGTGATAAGGCAAATTATTATACTAAAAATGAAAGAAGATTAAATACAAACTAATAACAAGTACAACACAAATTATAACACTATTAAATTCTATATATATTTAATAAAATATTATATATATATGTCTAATATGTATATATATATAAATGTTACACAAAATATATATAATATTATATACACATATTATATATACCATATATTATTAATTGAAATTTGACAAATCAATTTCCGCCCTTTAGGGCGGGTCCTAATCTAGTTGACTCTTAAAAGCTACTATCATACATCTGAACTATGTCGTGGCATGCACCCATTAGAAATAAAAGTGCATGTCCCAAAGGCTGATTTGCGTAGTATAAAAAAAACAGTTATTAACAAAATTACACGATTTACGTTGCTATTTCTTAAAAAAATCAACTATAGAGATTTGTTAGACTTTTTGAATATTTTTGCATGTGGATAACAAAACTCAAAGCTACTAAAATATTTGAGTTTTGAGATTTTGTATCGACATATATATAGTCAATGGCCGACAAGTGCATGAGAACACAAATCGATTCTACTAACAAACAAACAAACAAATCGTTTGTGAGTAAGAAAGTAAAAATAGACAGACAACAAATGTTGTTTACGTATGGGCAAAGATAAACGCGAAAAGAAATCTTCTTATCTTTAGATATTGTGTCTTATGTTGTTAGGTAACACAATATAAACATGTTTTTTTCTTGTTTTTAGGGTCACCAGGAGAACTAAGTGAGACACAAAGTGAAACATCAAGAACAGACGAAATCATAGAGGCATTAGAGAGGAATGGTGTGAGTTTCATAAACTCTGCTACGAGGCACAAGACAAAAGGAGGCAAACCCAAAATGTCTCTCCGCGTCGACATTCCCGACGCCGTGGCCGGATCTGACGGTGGTGGTGCAAGATCCATCGCTACGGCCACGTCGGTACTATGGGAGGAGCTTGTTAACAACCCAAGAAGCGGCGGAGGAGATTTCATCAACCGGAAAAAGATTCAGTGCGCAGAGAAGATGATACGTAAAGCCTTTGTTGAGCTCTACAAAGGTCTTGGCCTGTTGAAGACCTACAGGTAAATTCATTAGCCACTAAAATATCTTCTTTTTAATATATATTTTATTTCCTAATCGCATGATTATAGCTCTTCTTTTGATATATTATATTTTTTGGCAGTTCACTGAATATGATAGCTTTTACAAAAATATTGAAGAAATTCGACAAGGTAAAGAAGCTTTATTTGACTAGTTACGATGAATCGATGATAAACAAAAATATTTGAACAAAAAGAAGATTATAGTGCTTAACGATGGACTTTGATTTATGGACCAACAGGTTTCTGGTCAGCAAGCATCATCAAGTTATCTAAAGGTCGTAAAAAGATCGCAATTTACCAGCTCTGATAAGGTATTATAGGACTGAAAATAAAAGCAGATCTACATCTTTTGTAATGTTATAGTAAATCATTTTATAAAAAAGACTGGAAAATAATTGGTGGCTATGATTAATATAAATACAAGGTGGTAAGACTGATGGACGAAGTGGAGTCCATATTCACAAAGCACTTCGCAAACAATGACAGGAAAAAGGCCATGAAGTTCTTGAGACCCCACCAGCAGAAAGATTCTCACATGGTCACTTTCTTTGTTGGTATTGTTTTATATTTTCTCTGTTTTTTTCACCTCTTTTATTATTATTTTCGTTATTATTGTTATGTATGTTTTATAGCATTCCACCATGAATTCTTGTAACAAAATGAACTGTTTTTTTTTCTTTTGCAGGATTATTTACGGGTTGCTTTGTCTCATTGTTTAGTATTTACATAATACTGGCCCATCTTTCTGGAATTTTCACCTCTGGTGCTCAAGTTTCATATTTAGAGACTGTTTATCCTGTTTTCAGGTATTTTATTTATAATTATTAATTTTTGTTAAAGAACACAGAGTTTTACTACTAAAGTACTAAGTAACTGGACAAAAGAGATCACCAGAAAAATTGTTTTTATAATCTGATTTTTTTCCCCGTAACGCAGCGTTTTTGCGTTGCTGAGTCTACACATGTTCATGTATGGATGCAATCTGTTTATGTGGAAGAGCACGAGGATAAACTACACCTTTATCTTCGAGTTCGCACCAAACACAGCGTTGCGTTACCGAGACGCGTTTCTAATGGGAACCACGTTTATGACATCAGTCGTGGCCGCTATGGTTATACATCTCATCCTCCGCGCCGCCGGTTTCTCCGCCAGTGAAGTCGACACCATTCCTGGCATCCTTCTCTTGGTAAATCATTTAGTTAGTTAATCAATCACATAGCGCGTCCCAACCGCGATCGCAATTCAAAACGCTAATTCATGTTGGTGTGTGACAGATCTTCATTTGTGTCTTGATATGCCCTTTCGACACATTCTATCGTCCTACAAGATTCTGCTTCATTCGCATCTTACGTAACATTGTCTGCTCACCGTTCTACAAGGTAACAATTAAAACTGTTTTGGTTACTTGTAACTCAAGAAATCTGTTGGAAGTTATTTTTAAAAATGTTTTGTTGTACAAAAACAGGTTTTGATGGTTGACTTTTTCATGGCTGATCAACTTACTAGCCAGGTATTTAACTAATTAAACTTCAGCTGATGGTGACTATACCTAACTTTAAGGCCACAATTAACACACTAATCATGTTCTAACTTGCTTATATTCAATTCAGATTCCATTGCTGAGACATATAGAGTCAACCGCGTGTTACTTCATGGCTCAAAGCTTTCGAACACACGAGTATAATACCTGCAAAAACGGAAGAATCTACAGAGAACTTGCTTACCTAATCTCTTTCTCACCTTACTTCTGGCGTGCCATGCAAGTAAGTTCCCTTCAGGTTTTTATTTTCTTTAAGATCAAAGCCCCCCTTCAAAACTTTCAATTAACGTTTAATTCACAGTGCATAAGGAGATGGTGGGACGAATCAAACCCCGATCACTTAGTCAACATGGGGAAATACGTTTCGGCGATGGTTGCTGCCGGAGTCCGCATAACCTATGCAAGAGAAAGCACCACCGGGTGGTTATCCGTCCTGCTGGTGAGCTCAGTCGTGGCCACGCTTTACCAGTTATACTGGGACTTTGTCAAAGATTGGGGTCTTCTGAACCCTAAATCCAAAAACGCATGGCTAAGGGACGATCTAGTTCTCAAGAACAAGAACTACTACTATTTCTCCATTGTAAGTCAAACCACATAATTGTTTAGCGTGTCTCACAAGTTTAAGATATTTTACTAAATGCTGGTTTATTTTATTATTCAGGTGGTGAATTTGGTATTGCGAGTTGCTTGGATCGAGACGATAGTAAGATTCAGAGTCAATCCTGTTCAGTCTCACTTGTTAGATTTTTTATTGGCATCACTTGAAGTCATTCGTCGAGGTCATTGGAACTTCTACAGGTAAAACAAGCTTCACCTAGCTAGGTTTAAAGATTTGTTCTATAAACTTGATTTTTGGATGTTATTAAGTATGAAATTTATTAACCTGTTGTGATTACAGAGTGGAGAATGAGCATTTGAACAATGTAGGCCACTTTAGGGCAGTGAAGACCGTACCATTACCATTCCGTGACATGGATTCAGACGATTAAACAAAGATAATAAAATGGAGAGTCTAGTCTTGAACCAGGTTCCAAGAAGCATCTCGGAGAAAACCTTTGGGGGGAAATTGCTTAACCCATAAAACAAACAGAAGAGGGGACTGCTGGATTCTTGATTTTATAAATCTTTCCAAGTGCAAAGACAATTTAACTTGCCAGTTCATAATATTAATTTTCTGTAAATTTTGATTTGAGGTTTATGTTCAACTCTTCTCTTCTTTTCTAATAAAACTGTCACTATATTTTCTATGCTCAAGAAACACAACTTCTTTAAGTTCTATATTTGATGAAAACCCAACCAGGTGTTTCTTCAGATTGATGTGTTTAGCAAAAGATTTCCATAACATTTAGCATAACTGGTAATAGAACCAGGCACTTGCTTTCGGCACAGAGACACTGGCTTTCGCTTGTCGCTTTCATTGTCGAAAACCAAGCACTACCAGGACCAAGATCACATTTTAGAAAACAACAGTGAAGACATCTATAAACTTAGCTCAGATTCCTTCAATTTGACTATTTGATATCCCAAGGCTCCCCGACAGTTTCCAGGCAGTGTGAAACCATGGAACTGGAGATTTTGACGTACAACTAAGTTGATGCCCATAAGTCGTGTTTAGAGAGGTGCACTTAAAAGCATTTGTTATTGCTTAATTTCAGAGGCTTTCATATGAAAGATCAATACTTTCTGCTCAAGAAAACAGAGCCTTATGAGTTCCATAGAAATTATATCTCAGAAGTAACCATTTTAAGTGCATAGAAAAACAGCAAAATCATATCTAGATGAGATTCAAAATATAGAGTTGGGTGGGGTGGACAATCTTATACGAGGGCTAAAACAGATGGAATCAAAGATCCAACGAAATAGAAAACTTGTAACAAAATAAGATGACAACAGCTTAGAAAAGAGATGTTCCCTTGCCCTTCTTGTCTCCACCGATCTCAAAATGCTTGCACCTCTGAAGACACAAAAAAACCAGTTAGTCTATGAACAAACTACCGAGTCTCATCAGCAAAGAAGATAGTTCGTTTTTACCTTGATTGAGTGCTGCGAAAAGTGCTTGCAAGTTTGGCACTGAAGCCTGAGGACGATCTTCTTCGTAGTCTTAGCCTGTTCAAATTACATTTATAAGAAAATCAGTATTCTTCAAAATGATTTTGAATCTGAAAAGTGGAGTATAAAGGAGACAAAGATCACACCTTCTTGTGGAAGACAGGCTTGGTCTGACCACCATAGCCAGATTGCTTACGGTCATAACGACGCTTCCCTTGAGCGGCGAGACTGTCTTTACCCTTCTTGTATTGGGTAACCTTGTGCAATGTGTGCTTCTTGCATTCTTTGTTCTTGCAGTATGTCTTCTTTGTCTTTGGAATGTTCACCTTATTAACCAACACAATCTCAGTTTAACTTAGCACAAATAAGCATTTTATGACTCAACAGTAACTAGTAAGCACTACATGTCGACTAAAGAGGCTTGAAACAGTGTCTGGTCAGAGACAGAAAACTCAAAAATATAGATCTGTAATCAATCCACAGGAATCAATACGAATCGATCAACAAGTTCAACGAATGAAAAACCAAGTCCAAAACTACGGAATCAAGTCGAAAGAGAATACCATTTTCGCTAATCTGATCGCTCTCTCGGGTGAAGATTGTGTGCCGTCGTCAGCGAACGAAACGTTGCATAAAGAAAAGAGAATTTATAGTAAGCTTTTTAGAAACCCTAAATATGTGGAAACGGGCCTTCGTTAACGTTAAGGCCCATGCTTTATATAACAACTTTTGGGCTTTGCACAGAGCTTCTAGTAAGGATAATTAAGAGTTTGCTGGTATTTTTACAAAATGATGATAAATGATTTACATAACTTAATAGTTTTTTTGTTTCTATTACCAATGATGAAAAACATATTTTTAATGTATGAAATACCCCTGTTCTAAAACGCGGCCGAGTTGCTGTATACGCGGCCGAGAAAACGCCAATCGGACCTTCACCGTGGCGAACTGATGCTGATCGGTGGTGTTAGGCGGTGCAGCGAGTTTTGTCCGCGTTGACCGTATAATAACCGTAAAATTGTAAGGCGGCGCGTTATTAGCACTACAGTGACTCTCTACAAACCTCTATTTCTTCTTCCTCAGTGACCTGACTTAATCTCTGCAATATATTGGAACTTCAAGACCATTTCTTCGATGGATAAGCTGGAGCATGTGTTTGTGCTGAAGAACGACCGATGGTTGGATCTTCACTTCATGGCGAAGCTAAATGAATCTGTGATGAATCTGAAAGTCATAGATCTCTGAGATTTTTTTCCTCTACCGTCGCTGACGCCATTCTCGAGGAGAGAAGTTTGGATGTTGCGTATTAACACCAAAGACAGACGAGTGAAAGGTGTTGGGCTTTTTGAATGGACTTTGCTTAATTATCAGCAGCCCAAGTTATAAATAAGATGAATGTGATAACAAACAAACAAGTAAAATTATATCAAGGTAGTAATATTATTACGGCGAGGCTAAATATGTTTAAATTTTGATGTTTTATGGATAAAAATTATTTAACACACACTTAAAATCTAGAATATATATACAATAACCTATATAAATGCTTTTGAAAAAAATCCCCGAATAATTCCCGAATAATTGATTCGGCGCTAGGCCTTACCTATCCGCACGCGTAGCGCCTAGCGCAATCTCAAACAGGATGAAATACTAATGAACAATTTTAGTTCTACGATATACCTCTTTCCATAACACTTAGGGTCCAACTGGTGACCACATTAAAAATGAAAGGAATCAAAGGGAAAGTAATCCAAATGAATGATATGGAATTAATTAGAAGGAAAATTGTTTCTTATCTAATTTGACATGGAATATATTTACACTATAATTCCTCATAATAAAAGGAACGTGGAGGAACTACCAATTCCTACAAGTGATAAAATTTCCATGTAACTGGTGAAAAAAGACAGGAACTGGAAGGAACGTGCTATTCCCTACAATTTTTTTCCTCAGTTGGTGTTACCAGTTGGACCCTAATAGTCTGATGGTTTACACGACTAGTCTTTCCATCTCCAATGGTTTTAGCTTTATTTTTATCTTAAAAATTTTAAAACTTTTTTTAGAATGAAAAAAATGAAGCAATATTTACTCCAATGGTTTGTTTCATTTTTTTGTAAAGAAATATTCTATTGTATCTATTTCCAACTTAACACTAACTATTAATAATTATTTCACCTTTTTAATATTTACTAATGGTACTCAATTATTTGATTTTAAAAGTAATCCAAGATATATAAATTAAACATTATTATATAATAAATTTACTAGATAACATAAATAAACAAACAAAATATCATAATTTGTAAAAGGCACCATATATATATATATATATATATATATATATATATATATATTCTATAAAAGTGATTAATAAATGTGTTTTGAAGTAAAAATAGAATTATTTATTTTTATTATTCTTAATCGAGTTAAAAATTCTTAGAAATGAATTTCTTCATGATCTTGGATATAAACATCTAATTAGATGATAATAATGGTTGAAAATTTTAAATGAATTGGATAAGATAATAAAAGTAAAAGTTAAGAACCAGTTTACAATTAACAAATTCATCTTAAAAAATGAAACATGAACAATATATTTATTGTTTAAATTTTTAAAAAAGTTTAACTTATTATTTTTTTGATGAAATGTTAAATTTATTAATCATCATAAGAAAAAGAATTTATGTACAAAAGTTGAATAAAAGAATAAGCTATATATCTAGCTGTGTGCTTGGGACCAACATTGCATTAATCCCCTTAAGCAAGGTTTCTCCAAGTATCTCACAGACATGATCATATTTTTTACTGTGACAAACTTGTCTAGGTTTCTTAGAGTGTTTCCTATTATTTCTCTTCCTCCATATCATGTAAACTGTGACTTGAAACACCACATGCAGAAGGATGAAGCGAAGCTGATCGAGCCCACCTGTTTGTAAGTGTTCAAGTGTGTTTTCCAGTCAGAATCATGGTCTCTTCTCAATAGATTACCTACATCTATCCAAAGCGTGAAGGTATATGGGCAAGTAAAGAACAAGTGATCTCTAGACTCATTTGGTTCACCACAAAACAGGCATCCCTAAGCTAGCCCCCAAGTACAATAATCTCTAGTGGATAATCTGTTCCTTATTGCCAGCCAGGTTATGAAAGAAAACTGTGGCACTCCTCCATGAGATAACCAAATCACCTTACTCCAAGCCGTGGCTGGCTTGTGCATACAAAGCTGATTCCAAGTCGCTGAGGTAGAGAAGAAGTCACGGAACTCAGTTTCATTTTGCCTCCATAAGACAACATCTTTTGCTGTTCGGTCCTCTGCTAAGCGATAATTCTCAATCATTTGGATAACTTCACGCATCCTAACATCGCGACAGCGACGAAAAACCCATTGGAAGTAGGATTGATTGAGAAAGCGTAGCAGACCTAAATTATTGGGGTTGAAGGAGGAACCACAAACAAACACCACACTTACCATTGCGTCAACTCAAAGAAGCCAAAGAAACATCAAATTCCAACCCGAGCATCCAATGAATATACATGTTTGGCGATCGACTACTCCATGACCTCACGCAAGTGAGCATAAGCTCCACACCCCTTACCAAGTAATTCAGAAGAACCCGTAGGTTGCAGATCAAGGGACAACACAACTTCAAAACACTGACACTTCACCCACTGAAATCTAAAAGAACGACCGAGGTAAAAAGGCGAGACAAAAGACAACCACAAGAAGTCACCATATGCTCCAAGGAAAAGGGCTTCTAAACAAAGACCACAGAGAAGAACCAAACCGCAGACCCGAGAGAAGACACCATCCACACTTGCCGCAAGACCACACGAACTCCCAAGCACTTATGAAGTCTGATTCTCTTATTAGAACCAAGACCTAGATAGAACAAAAGAGAGCTTTTGATGCACTAACGAAAGGGTAGAGCTGGAAAACTAGCACAATGCACCACCATTGACCACCTGAAAACCAACACACCAGGATCGATGGAAGAATTACCACCCCACATCAGAGCCGACTTAACTTGCCACCGCACACCAGAAAAAAAAATTTCGAAACTAGCAAAACCCCCCAAGCAATCCAGTAGAAACACAAACACACACTTTCACAACAAAGTCTTTCAAGTCTAAATAAAGATAACTTCACCATACTACAAGCATCGAAGAAAAAGGTTGCAAACAGGAGAAAATCAAGACAAGATGAGGCCCAGGAACTTCACCGGTGTTTGACCACTACCAACAGGTCCACGACCACCGCACTGAAACCAATCACTACCTCAGACTGCCAATTCTCCAATACCACACAAATAATCTCTCTGAAGCCAGATCCGCAACCCAAACCTTCAACATCGCAAAATAAAAGTGAAGATCCGCAAAACTAAGAATAAAGAATATCAAAAAATGCTTCCGACGGTGGCAAGAGACGCCAACCGCCGGAGAAACAAAGATGAAGGAAGACGGCGCTTTTTTCTTCAAGAGAGAAAAGGAATATGTTTTTTTCGACTTCTGTTCAGTTCAAGAATGAGTAAGTTTTTAATTCAAAATGAAACAAAAAATAAAATATAAATTAGATTTAGAGATGGTCTAGAAGAATTTCATCCCTTAAAATGAAAAATAATTTCTTACAATCAATTAGTTAAAAGCTATAAGATTGAAGAGACAAAGTGATACTGAAAGATAATATCATGATCGTTTAAGAATCTTCAACATACAAATGGCACATTTTTCATTGGTTTTGAACTTCAAAAAAGAAAATAAAGTTTGAATAATAGAGCAAAATTGTGTTAAAATAGCTCCATAATCTGAAGAACTTGAATTACCGTATTTAACTTGAAAACTCTGAATTATTTGAAAATTTAGAACCAATTATCAATTTTACTGTATAATCTGAAAATACCCAAAATTAGAACTGGATTGGGCCCAAATTTTATTAGATATCAATCCGTTCCCAACTTTGCTACTTGAAACAAAAACCAAAATAACTAAACCGATTTTTTTGTATTAAATTTGGTTTAATATATTAAAAGCTGTAGTTGTTCTAATCCTAGTGTTCTTGCTTAAGAACTAATCGAACCAGAGAGAGAGAGAGAGAGAGAGAGAGATCGGATGCTTTGTTTGTGAAAGAATGAGATATTATTCATAAGCAAACCAAGGCTCTCCTTATATAGGTTGGAGTCTAGCCTCCTATTACAAAGTTAAGCAATGTGGGACATTCTTAACTTAAGTTAAGATGTCGCCACTTAACAATACAAGGAGAAACAAAGGCCCAATCCATTAACACATGGTTGGTTTAACAATCTCGGTTTAATACAATCTCGGTTTAGTACAATCTTGGTTAAGTGTAACCTCGATCTGTTGAAACATCTGGTTATGAGCAGTCCTTAAACCATCTGGTTTACAACACTCCCCCTGAATGCCATAACCGTCTTAGGGCTTGTAATGCGTTTGGAATACTGCCTCGTTAAAACCTTTCCATGGTAAACCCAAAAACCCAATGTGGTAAAAACGGGAAGCCATGGATAGGAAAAAGAGTACAGCCGCATTACTTCCCCTGAAGTGAACATCACTGAAGGCTTCTCAGTGATCGCATACCAATCTGCTGCATAAGCTTCCTGAGCGTGCATGTTGGTAATGCCTTAGTGAAGAGGTCGGCTGAGTTCTCGCTTGATCTGACTTGGAGTACCTTGACCTCTCCTTCCTTCTGTAGATCATGGGTGAAGAAGAACTTGGGGAGAACGTGCTTAGTCTTGTCACCCTTGATGTATCCATCCTTGAGCTGAGCTATGCAGGCCGCATTGTCTTCATAAAGAATGGTCGGCTCGTCTTTACCATCCGTGATTCCACATGCTGTCCGAATATGGTGTGTCATGAGTCTCAACCAGACACACTCTCTACTTGCTTCATGGATCGCCAATATCTCCGAGTGATTGGATGATGTGGCTGATATAGTCTGCTTGACTGATCTCCATGAAATGGTCGTGCCTCCATATGTGAAAACATAGCCGGTTTGGGACTTAGCACTGTGTGGGTCGGATTGGTAACCTGCATCAGCAAAACCAACCAAATCTTCTTTGTTTTGGTTAGCATAAAACAATCCTACATCCTTAGTTCCTTGTAGGTATCTTAGGATGTGTTTGATCCCATTCCAATGCCTCATGGTCGGACATGAACTGAATCTGGACAATAGGCTCACAGCAAAACATATGTCCGGCCTAGTATGTGTAGTTAAGTACATCAAGGCGCCAATGGCACTAAGGTAAGGGTACTCTGGACCAAGTACCTCTTCATCCTCGGTCTTGGGTCTAAATGGATCAGTGTCTAGACCAAGGGATCTCACAACCATGGGATTACTAAGTGGATGACACTTATCCATGTTGAACCTTTTAAGAACCTTTTCAGTATAGGTCTTTTGATGCACAAGGATTCCATCCTTAAGGTGTTCAATCTGTAGTCCCAAGCAAAACTTGGTTTTTCCCAAATCTTTCATCTCAAATTCTTTCTTGAGATATTCAACTGTTTGGGAAATCTCTTTGGCGGTTCCAAGTATGTTTAGATCATCAACATACACGGCTATGATCACATAGCCTTGGCCGGATTTCTTAATGAATATACATGGGCTTACTTGATCATTCTTGTAGCCTTCTTTCAGTAAGTACTCACTCAATCTGTTGTACCACATTCGACCAGATTGTTTCAATCCATACAAAGCTTTGTTTAGCTTAATGCAATGTTGTTCTCGAGAACCTTTAGCATTCTTAGGTATTTCAATACCTTCTGGTACTTTCATGTATATGTCATTGTCCAGTGGTCCATAAAGATATGCGGTTACTACATCCATTAACCGTAAATCAAGATTTTCTCTTATGGCCAGACTTATAAGGAATCTGAATGTTGTCGCATCCACCACGGGAGAATAAGTCTCCTCATAATCGATTCCTGGTCTCTGTGAGAATCCTTGTGCAACAAGTCGGGCTTTATACCTCACGACTTCACCATTCTCATTTCTCTTTCTCACAAAGACCCATTTGTATCCCACTGGTTTTATATTATGTGGTGTTAGGAGTATTGATCCAAAAACACCTCTCTTCTTGAAAGAGTTTAACTCCACGTTTATGGCTTCTTTCCACTTAAGCCAATCTTTTCTTTGCATGCATTCATAAATAGACGTGGGTTCTAGATCCTCATCATCTTCAATGATCTCAAGTGCTACATGATATGCAAATAAATCACTTATGTCGACATGTTTTCTGTTCCATTGTTTTCCAGACATGATATAATTTATAGAGATCTCTTCATTGTCAGGAAGTTCAGGATCCTGAGTTTTGGCGTCCCAAATCTCATTAGATACCTTAGCAGCCGGACCAATGGTCATGTCTGTGGATTCTGGTACGTCTGGACCATGTCCGGACGTTGGTTCGTCCACGTCCCGGAGCCTTGGGACGGTCGGATCGACCACATCGACCAGATCCATCTTCCCCTCGACCACGGTTGGTCTTGCACCTTTCTTATTTATGCGAGGGTTCTTATCTTTGGAACCAATTGGTCTACCACGTTTCAGACGTGCCATAGACTCTGTAGCAACTTGGTTTTGTCCCTTCTGGACATCAATTCTTATTGGTGCATTAGCAGCTGGTATGTATGACTTGGTCATTCTATTTGGATCAGCAAAGGAATCTGGCAATTTATTAGCTAGCTCTTGCAGATGTATAATCTTTTGAACTTCAAGATCACATGCTTGAGTTCGAGGATCTTGCCATGCTTGGGATGTATGATTCCATGTAATTTCTTTTACCAGCTTGCTATTATTTCCTCCCAATGTTGGATACTCAGATTCCACAAAGTGGCAATCTGCATACCTGGCCTTAAACAAATCACCCGTGGTTGGCTCAAGGTATTTTATAATTGAAGGAGAATCATATCCAACATATATTCTCATCCTTCTCTGAGCTCCCATCTTTGTTCTTTGTGGTGGAGCTATTGGATAATAAACAGCACATCCAAAAGTCTTAAGATGGGAGATGTCTGGCTCTCGACCCATGAGGAGCTGGGATGGTGAATATCTATGCTCACTAGATGGTCTGATGCGTATTAATTCCGCAGCATGCAACACTGCATGTCCCCAAGCTGTGATTGGAAGATTACTTTTCATGAGTAAAGGTCTAGCAATCATCTGAATCCTTTTGATAAAGGACTCGGCTAGACCGTTCTGTGTATGGACATGTGCCACGGAGTGTTCAACTGCCACCCCCATGGACATACAGTACTCATAAAAGGCTTGGGAAGTGAATTCACCAGCATTATCAAGACGTATAGTCTTCAAAGGAAAGTCTGGAAAGTGTGCTTTCAATCTGATGATTTGAGCAAGTAGTCTAGCTAAGGCTAGATTTCGTGTGGATAATAAACACACATGGGACCATCTTGTGGATGCATCAACTAGTACCATGAAGTACCTAAACGTCCCACTAGGTGGGTGTATTGGTCCACAGATGTCACCTTGTATTCTTTCCAGAAAACCTATGGTTTCCTTTGTCACTTTGACTGGTGATGGTCGGACTATGAGTTTTCCTTGTGCACAAGGCACACATGTATGGATCTTAGGAACAACTCGTCTACCTTTAAGGTTATGACCATTAGAATTTAGGATAAGTCTACGCATCATAGATGTTCCGGGATGCCCTAACCGGTCGTGCCACAAGTTGAAATTCTCTTTGAATTCCTTGCTTATCACAGCATTGGCTTCGACCACACTGATCTGAGCACAGTAAAGACCAGTGAATATAGCTGGTATTGTCTCCAAGACCTTCTTATGGTCTTGGACGAATTCATAAATATTTAAGAATTCTTTGGCTCCTTCTCCAACAGTTTCAATATGAAGACCATTCTTGCGAATGTCTTTAAAGCTCAACAGGCTTCTTTTAGAGTTTGGAGAATACAATGCCTCATCTATTTCTAGATGTGTTCCATTCGGTAATAGAACATAGGCTTGGCCGTGGCCTTTTATTAGTGGTGATACACCAGCTATTGTGTTCACATTGGCATCTTTCAATGTTAGATCAACAAAGAATTTCTTATCCTTAAAAATCGTGTGGCTTGATCCACTGTCAACCACAAGTGTGTCCATACTTCCTTTCATTCTAGACAATAAAAATATAATCTGAATCATTCATATTATTATTGAAAATGGAAGTAAACATAGTTTATTCTTAAAATAAAATATAGAATGCAAAAGCACTTAAAAAAATTCTTAAAGCCTAAAAACACCAAAAGCATTCAAACACAAATCGTTTGATGCATCACATTATTCAACTGGGTCATCATTCAGCATAGTGAGTATGTCTGAAGTCTCAAAATCCATGAGGTCGTCCTTGTCATGATCAAAATCGTCCTCACCATCCTTGTACACCATGTGTGCTTCCGGATTCTTGCCCTTGAGACTCTCTTGATAGAGGTCGACCAGATGCTTGGCTGTGCGGCAATTCTTTGCCCAATGATTCATCATTCCGCATCTATGGCAAGGTGAGCTTGTAGGATTCTGTGGTTTTGAAGATGTCCCATTGCCTTTGCTTTTGCCATGCCCATTATTGGACTGGTTTGGACGGTCATAAGGGGTGTTACGCCCTTTGCCATAGCCACCACGTCCACGTCCTCGCCCTTGACCCCCACGACCGCGTCCTCTTCCATATGAGGAACTGCGGCCCTTTTGGTCATACCGGACATGGTTGGCTTCAGCACCGTCATTAGGCTCATGTGAGGCATGATGTGCCTCAGGGACAGGCTTAGATCCAGGTGGTCTAAGCTCACTATTCTTCAAGAGCAGCTCATTGTTCTGTTCTGCAAGCAATAGACATGAGATGAGCTCACTATAGGTCTGAAAACCTTTCTGTCTGTATTGTTGCTGAAGCAACATATTGCTTGAGGACATTGTCTGGAAAGTCTTTTCCAACAACTGCTTATCAGTTACAATCTCGCCACATAGCCTCATCTTTGAGACTATTTTAAACAAGGCTGAGTTGTAATCATTCACAGACTTAAAGTCTTGAATCCTGAGATGAGTCCACTCATAGGTGGCACCCGGAAGAATCAAAGTCTTCTGGTGGTCATACCTCATCTTAAGCTCTTTCCATAACTCGTATGGATCACTTACTGTGAGGTATTGAGCTTTTAAGCTCTCTTCAATGTGATGACGGATGATCATGAGGGTTTGAGAGTTCTCTTTCTTAGTAGCTTTGTTCTAGGGAACGATGCACTGCTCTAGGCCTTTGGCTCCAAGAGAGATCTCAACGTCTAATGCCCATTGGAGATAATTGTCACCCCTCACACTTAGAGGTGCAAAGTCCAAGTTTGTGATTTTGGCCATCTGAAAATCAGATTGTTTAGGTCTTTTAGAAAATTTTATTTTCTTATAATTCATCCATCAACTTGCTTTTAAAAATAAGATGGATGAGAGCATGGTCTTGGTCGTACCTAGGGTACACTTCATTGACTCATGCAGCCTGTGGGCTAGCTGTACCGGAAGGTATCTCATCGACCAATACGGCCTGTGGTCTAGTCGTCCCGGAAGGTACACATCATCGACCATGGTCTATCATTGACCTTATTGTCTAGCCATACTAAGTAGTATGGATCATTGACTAAAAAATTCAAGATCTAACCACACAATGGTGTGGATCATTGATAAAAAAATTTGGAAACATAAGACTAATTTTGTTTTAGACATATAGCGTATCATCCTTTAATAAGGGGTATCACTTGTTGTCTTATACAAAATGAAAGTCATGTTATTACATGTTTAAAATTTTCTTATGATTTAAATTTCCTTTTAATCTGATATTAACTTTAAGGATTAGATTTTAAAGATTCAAATCAGATTTTAAGTTTTGGTTAAACATATACTTATGTTTTGATTTAGACATATAGCGTGTCATCCTTAAAAAGGGGTATCGCTTGTTGTCTAATACAAAACTAAAGTTATGAGGGATTTTAGGGTTTTGAGATCCGAAATTTTAGGGTTTAGGTTTAGAATTTCGGATCTGATCAAATATGATCTAATAGAGTTTATAAGATTTTATAAAATCGATTTATAAGTTTTTAAACAAGAACTAGATCAACTTTTAAAATCGGATTCAAAAAAAAAAAAATAAGAAAGATGAAACCGAAAATAAAACTTGAGCTGTAAGTAAAAATTAGGGTTTTGAGATCTAACCTTTTACTTTGCCGATTCTTCTCCTTGGTTCCTTTTTTAGAAACCTTAATCAATCAAACAAAGAAAGGATTCAAAGTATGATTAGTTTAAGATCTAAGAAACAACTGAATGTAAAAGATCTTAGAGATAGAAGTGGTTGGCGGCGGCTAGGGTTTATGATGGTCTCCGAGTTGGTTGATCTTGAGCAAGATCGTGCTGATAACGTGTTCTAATCCTAGTGTTCTTGCTTAAGAACTAATCGAACCAGAGAGAGAGAGAGAGAGAGAGAGATCGGATGCTTTGTTTGTGAAAGAATGAGATATTATTCATAAGCAAACCAAGGCTCTCCTTATATAGGTTGGAGTCTAGCCTCCTATTACAAAGTTAAGCAATGTGGGACATTCTTAACTTAAGTTAAGATGTCGCCACTTAACAATACAAGGAGAAACAAAGGCCCAATCCATTAACACATGGTTGGTTTAACAATCTCGGTTTAATACAATCTCGGTTTAGTACAATCTTGGTTAAGTGTAACCTCGATCTGTTGAAACATCTGGTTATGAGCAGTCCTTAAACCATCTGGTTTACAACAGTAGTTGCGTTTAACTGAGCAAAAAAATTATAATGCGACAACACAATCGAAATGTCATAGAGGTCAGACTAAGTCTATACAAATCAAATAGCCAAATACAACCTTGAATCCTACTAACACAATAGAAAGGTTGTTGGAGTATATATTTGACCGGAATCATTAGGCAAAGCATATGCTACACATCCCTTATTCATAATCACTAATGTGCTCTCTCTCTCTACATAAATCTCTTTGATAAAAAAATCTGGTCTAGTTGTGCAAAGACATCTCAGAAAAGATGGAGAGAAAAGACAAAAGTGTGTAGATTATGAGATGAAAAACAAAACCACCACTCTAGTCTAAAATTGAAGAAAAAACTCTCATTTTCTCATCTCTCATCTTCCTGTAGAACTTCCAAGACCTCCCACACAAGGAATAGCCGCACGCACAGATATATCTGTTTCTTTTGTCTTTGCAGGCCCAACAGACGATCCTCCTCCTCCTCCTGTTGTTCCTTTTGACTTCTTCTGCCGCGACTGTTTCTGTCCCACAGGCTGATCATTCTGTTGAGCTAAGTCTAACCCTGAACCTGACTCCGACCCTGAACCCGTGCTCTGCTCTCTCTGTTTACCCGTGCTTCGTCTTGATGGCCTTGTTGAACCTCCTACCCTTGATGGAGACTCTGCAGGTGAGTTGTTTGTGCCTGTGGATGCTTTACGCCTCCCCTTTTTCTTTTGCTTCTCCCTGGGTTTCTTGTTGGAACTTCCTTTTTCCTCAGCCGTTGGAGACTTATAATCATGCATCTTCGGATTCCCATCAAAGATAATGAGTTCATCTACAACCAAAGTATCTATATATGTAGTGTAAGGTAATATTTACCCAGCTTGGGGTCGTAGCAGAGGGCCCTTCCCATCCTATATGAGCAACATGTTTCACATCGGTCGGTTTTCCAATCTGCATCTCTGGTTCCTTATTATCCTCTGCATGCAGCAATTTTTGTAACATTTTTTAAAATCTGATTTCATGATGACTATACATATACATGTATTAATAAATTGATAAGTGAACTCACCGAAGATGCGAGCAATATACCTCAATCCTTTTAATAAACCCTTCATTGACGAGGTCAGCTTCAACTTGCTAATGCATACCTAACTTGCATGTCAAGCAACCAAAAACCTTTTTCATAAATGTTTTTAAAAGATTCTTCTTATTTTTTCTTACAACTATGTGTTCATGTTATATAAAATGTTGTGACATGCAGAGGGGGAATATTTGAATTGTTTAAGGGTGAATCCTACTTGAAATAAAAACCGTAAGAAATCGATAAAATGAACTTACATTGTTATGGGAGAGGTTAGGGTTCCTATTACCAAAGGAACGGAATCATATAGATTTCAAAGATGTATAATTCCTGAAAAGGTAAGAGAAAAAAATATATAAAGAAATAAGAAAAAAATCACAAAACAAAACATCTTTTCTTTGGGAAAAAAAATGACAAGAGAAAATAAATTACCGGGCTACAAATCTGTAAAACGATATATCTTTCCAAATTTTTTTTGCAGAAAATCAAAAGGCTTGTCTCTACTTCTTTTGTTATTTTCTTGGTTCGTACTCTCTTATGGGTCGCGACTAGAAAGATAACGTAATGAAAAGGAAATCTCAAGATGTGTCCTCTTTCTTTGAGACAAGGAGTTCTTTTTCTCTTTCCTGTCTATTTCTACATATGGCTAATAAACACATGCGGATGATTATTGGATGTAAAAGTTGTAAGTCAACGGATAACCAGAAGATTTTCCCTTATATTTTGTGGTTTCTATTTTAAGGTTCTCCGAGTCATCTTATGGTCGTTTTTTACTGGCAAACACGGGAGATACGGTTATTGGTTATTAGGGAAAGCTTACTAAGATTTAGGAAGTTAATCGAAACTTCCACCTAAATACTGAGATTGTTTGAGAATTTTTTTTTAAAATAATAAAATCTAGCATGTAAACATTTTTACATATCTACATATAATTTTCTTCCTTTAATATTATCACTTTTGTCCACGATATCTCATGCTAGAAGTTAAGCAACCATCCCCTTGTTATTAATCAAGAAGCAAAAAAAAAAATCTTAAAATAGTAAATATATTACAATGTTGCCATTATGCATACGTGTCATTCTCACATGCCTTTTCAGCCTTCATATATAACTATCCTTAATATACTAGATTTATTACATACAACGCCATTGGTACTACTAATTTTTACTGCATAATTTTTATTACATTTATACATTTAAAAGAATAGACATTTTTAGTTAATGCCGAATCAATACGTTTATTAATGGAATAAATGTGAATCAATCATGTGGAATCAATACGTTTAGTTAATGCCGAATCAATGCGTGTTGAGTCTGTTGACTAAGCACATACCATGTTTGTATATAGATAAATTCTTAGGTTCACCCCTAGAGTAAACCTTTAGGTTCATCCAACCAATAGAATTTCGTTATTTCATATTCGGTATCTTTAAAAAAGGAAATAAAATATTATCAAGTTATATTCTATTTTTAAACTAAAAAGTAGAAATAAATAAAAAATAATATTAATTGCAAACAAAAACACATTTAAAAAAAATATTTTTAATACCGTCAGCCAAACACTAAACCCTAAACTCTAAATCCTAAACTCTAAACTTTTGGATAAATCCTAAACCCTTGGTAAATCTCAATCACTTGGATAAATTCTAAATCCCTAGGATTTAGGATTTATCCACGGGTTTAGTATTTAGGGTTTAGGGTTTAGTATTTAGAATTTAGGATTTTGTGTTTTGCTGACTGTGCTAAAAATATGTTTTTTTTTAAATCCAAAGATTTAGGATTTACCAAGGATTTAGGATTTACCAAGGATTTAGGATTTACCAAGGATTTAGGGTTTATGATTTAGGGTTTAGGGTTTAGTATTTTGGTGACGGTATTTTAAATATAAAACTTTTTTTTGCGACTACTATTATTTTATATTTATTTTTTTATTTCAAAAACATAATAAAACTTGACAATATTTTGTTTTCTTTTTTAAAAGATAATGAATATGAAATAATGAAATTATATTGGTTGGATGAACCTAAATGTTCACTCTAAGGGTGAACTCAAGTATTTCTCATATATATATATATACATTCAGCGGTGACATAGCTTTTTTGAAATCTAAAACATTCAATATGTTAACATAAAAATACATTAAACCATTTTGATACAAATTAAAAGCAGATAAATATGAATCACATATATACTTATGTACAAAGGGGATTCTTTGTATTTTAGCATATTATTATTAAAAAGTAGTATATCAGAATCATTTATATACTTTTGTCACTTATAAGAATACAGAAGATTCACGATACACAATTATTAAAGGGATTGTATCATTATTTTTAAAAACTAACTTAATAGAGAAAAATATATCAAGACTGAGTAGATCAATAACATTCAAATTTCGTATGTATATGTACTTACCATACAAACATTCATATTAATTATAATTGATCATAATTATTAATAATTGCCTAAATATGGAAATAGGATATACAGTTTAATAATTTTGCGGAATTTGATGTACTTTATAATAATCAAACTATGTCTTCTTATTTTTAAGTGAAAGACTCATTCCAACTTTAGATAGATTCTTTTATTTTTTACGAACACAAACCCATACTATAATTTTATTTTATTCAAATATGTCGATCCTCAACTTTTCAATATAAGACATGATGTGGATTATTTGTATTTTCTAATGCATATTTTTGTGTTTTCCTTTTTACAATTTTTATCATATTTTACGCCTGCATACTATATATAATATTTACGTGTGAATTTTAATAATTGTATATTAAAATTTCTCCATTTATATGTATATATATATATATATATTAAATATTATCTACGTAAAACTATATATTATTCTTTTCACTCTGCGCAAGGCGCGGGTCATATCCTAGTATACATTAATTGTTCAAACCTTTTTTTTTTGAATTATTCAAAAAAAACATTTGTACAATAGATGCTACAAAAGCTGAGGGTTTTTTATGAGATTGATATGAAACTAAGAAAAGAACTCAGAGTTCATCGAACTGAAAACCATGGCTTTAGTGTATTTGCATACACCTTTGAGACCTAAACTGGTGATCCGGTTTCTTATAGCCTTATCTACTCCTTTGATGATGGTTGCAGGACTGTTAGATTTTTCCCCATGCTTTCTGTCCTTCCTCTTCTTCCAAATAGTAGACAGAGTGGACTGAAATACATATCTGATCAGGAACAGGCGGGTTGAGTTTGTCTGGCCTGTTAGAGTTTGGATAATCTCTTCCCATTCATTCGTGTAGTGCCGGGACAGTAGTTTATAGGTTAGGTTCTTCCAAACTTCTTCTGAGAAATTGCACTTGTAGAAATGGTGGGTACGAGTTTCAAGCGGTTCGGGACAGAGAAAGCAGGCTGTAGTCTCAGCCGTGTTGCAGCCTAGAATCCTACACACATTTCTATTTGGTATTTTATAACTAGAGACGTAGGAATGACATGGTTTTATGCTGTCCAAATCGAACCAAATGTGATAGTTCTAAGAATCAAGACCCCTAATATTATTAGAATCAGACTAGACCCCTATTAAGCTGCCACTGTTACCATCTTTCAACTGATTCAAAGTGTCCTACATAAAAGATTCAAAGACAACTTAAACAAGATTCAGAATTCAAGATAAGATACAAAAACAACACAAAACGATTAAAGTTCTTTCCTTATGATTCACTCAAGCATCTCTGCTTACACCAGTTACAAACTCCAAATAAAGAACTTTGTTTTCGTCATCTTCATAACTCAAGAACGTTTGCCGATTCCCAGAATCTTCTTGGAGATGTTGAATTGATGCCTTGTACAGTAGAGACCACATTCTTATACTAGTCAGTGAATGTAAAACCTTCATAGCCTTAAGCTGACTACAACTAAAATCTGGGTGGTTCTCAATCAGCTGATTCCTGTGGGAAAGTATCTCATGAAGACGTGATTGACTATTGTCCTCAATCACTTGTGCTACAGCTAGGAAAGTAGAGACAATAACATAGACACATCACTATCAAATATAACCAGTTCCAGATAAATCAAGATGAAATATATACCTCTAGTTGTCCTTTGCATCTTACTACGAGGATTAACTCCATAAAGTTGTTGGACCGCAGCATACATTGTTTCCTCATCATGTAAAATCAAAACCGTGTCATCATCATCCTCAGTTAATAATTTGAATATATCCATTGTCTTCTCACTTGTGATTTCTTACTTTGTAGCAGAAGAGAAACCTAACCAAAAACACAATATGACAGGTCGGTCGCTATCAAATTTTGATCAGCTTCGGATTAATCAAGATGAAATTCATACACTAACAAATGACAGAAACAATATCGCTGATGAAGATCAAGAACCCATGATGATGATGATAAGTACCTCTGTAGCTGTTGTGGAAGAAGATAGTCAAGATGGTTCGAGCTCGGTTCCTTCCGCTCTCACTTTAACCTGAAGATCCTTCGCCGTGGAATCGAGACGAACATTTAGGGGTTCGAAAAATGTGGCGTAGATACGGGGCGGAGCAATAGCTGGATGGACCCATACACCGAAATTGATTCACTTTAATTTTTTGTTTGTTAAATAGCAGACCAATTGCTTCAAAAAATCATGTTATAATATCGATATTTGTTGAACAAAAAAAAATATCGATATTTAAATATTATTTTAAAAAAAAATTATGTTTAAACTTCCATATAAATATAATTAATAAATTAATTTAAAATCAATAATTTCGTATCTAAATTGTATTCTAAGACTAACTATTTTTATATGTTTTCTGTAAGTGTTGTATCTCTTGAATTTATCAGGCATATAACTAAACTGAAAGATAGATAGATTTGAAAAATACGACATATTGTTTTTTGTTATAAAATATTTTCTTTAAAAAAGTTAATGTATTAATATATGTTTATACTAACATACAAATTTATAAACAACTACTATAAAATGGTCTATACCGTTAAAAATCATCAAATGACAGATAATTTATGTAACATATTTTTGATTGATTTAATATCTAACTACAATTCAATCACTCTTAATTCGAAAATATTATCCGTTACAAATTAAGAAAACAAAGTGCAAGTTCTCTTTAAATAAGGATAACAAATTGGATTTTAATTTTTTTTGGGCTTAGGTCCCGTGGCTGTACGCATCCGATTTTTTGAATTTTCAATATATAAGTTTTGTACAAAGAAAGAAAAGAAATCTCGTTCTTCGTGGGGATGCCATGAACACCGACCAAGAAAACAGAGATCACATTTTCCACAGACTTTCCCAGATTTTGAAGGAGATTTTATTCGGAAGTTCTTATATTAAATGAAGGAAGATAGTACTACCAAATTAAAAAATAAATTCTCCTCGAGTACCACGTTTTTGTTGACCACCAACCAATAAAAAAATATTACATTACAGATTTGGCGACACGATAAAACTATATATCTACGAACAGAGCAGAAAGCAAATAATAAAAGAAGGTTACAGTGAAGAAGAAGAGTAACTAAACAAAAAAAAAAGGAGATTTGGCTACTCATCTTGGTCTCTCTCTCGGTATCTCTGCTTCTCCATCTCCTCCTACGTAAACCCTCCTCCCATCCACAGTTACCTCCTGACCCCAACTTCCTCCCCTTTCTCGGAACCATCAGGTGGCTCCGACAAGGCTTAAGTGGTCTCAACACCTATCTCCGCTCCGTCCACAACCGTCTCGGACCAATCATCACCCTCCGTATCAGTTCCCGTCCCGCTATCTTCATCGCAGACGCTTCCCTAGCTCACCAAGCACTCGTCTTAAATCAAGAAATCCAAGAGAAGCTATACCAGGAGATCAAAGGAGTTTCCGGAGAAGAAGGAAAGGAGATCGAGGAAGAAGAGGCGCACAAGATGCCGTATCTGAAGGCGGTGGTGTTGGAGGGTCTCCGGAGACATCCTCCGGGGCACATGGTGCTCCCACACAGTGTTACGGAGGACACTGTGTTGGGAGGGTACAAGATACCCAAGAAAGGGACGGTTAATTTCATGGTGGCTGAGATAGGGAGAGATCCAGCGGTTTGGGATGAGCCAATGGCGTTTAAGCCTGAGAGATTCATGGGGCAAGAATCGGTGGATATAACCGGAAGTCGAGGGATCAAGATGATGCCGTTTGGAGCGGGAAGGAGGATCTGTCCAGGAATCGGGCTAGCGATGCTGCACTTGGAGTACTATGTGGCGAATATGGTGAGGGAGTTTGAGTGGAAAGAAGTGGAAGGTTGTGAAGTTGACTCGGCGGAGAAGGTAGAGTTCACCGTCGTTATGAAGCATCCACTTAAGGCTCTTGCTGTGCCCAGGTGAAGTTCATAAACTGGAATTTACGAGCTTCCCTTAGTTTTTCATTTTCCCTAGAAAAAGTGTTTGAATCTGATCTGTCATCCTTTGAGCTTGAGCTCCCCCTCAATCAAAGTTGCAATAAGAGCAACCAAATAAAATTAAATTTGAAACTATCTTCTGGGCGGTAACATATTTTTGGTGGCTAAATAAAAAAGGTTTTATTAAAATCAAATATCATTTAATACTATTAAAAACACATTCAAATAGCATAAAACAAAAAAAAAATCCCAAAAATAGTACACAGAAAAAAAATCCAAAAATAACTCATTTAAAGGTCAAATGACAAATACACTCAAAGAGTGAGGTTAAGATTAGGTTAGGCAATTATTAGTTATTACAATATAATTTTCTCGTTTAATGATTACTCTTTTGGAGATATTCTATTTTTTTTTACGTTATCAAATTAAGTGCAATTTCTAAAATTTGCACTATAATATTTTTTAAAAAAATTATTTCAATTAATATAAAATATTTATAAATATATTGAGATACCATTTTAAACATTTTAAATTTAGATTTTTATAAAATTAAACACTTGCATTGCATATCACATATTAGCGTTTATTAATTATTATTGGTGTCAAATGGTTGAATGTAATTTGGTTGATTGGAACTTATTCCTGAAGAACTCCCACAATTCTCCACAATTCATTGAATATCAAGAGAATTATTTTCTATGAAGAACTCCCACAATTCTCCAATAATCCGCTGTATCAAATCAAATAATGCATCTGCTATCTCGGTCATCGTTTTAGCGTCTGGAGAGGAAGAATCATTCATTTCTAGTTATGTCCTACTAACTTAAAAACATCATTACCATGAACCCAAGTCTTGTTATAGAGTTACGACAGTCAATAATGAAGTATACTTGTTTCTTCTGTCTCCGCAGATCAGTTAAATGTTAGCTTCAGACCAAACATTCTCATGCCTTTCAGCTCAGACACTTCATGAGAAGTTAAGAAACTATATAAATAGGTTCCGAGTATTTGACCAAATGACATTAATAAAAATTAAGCAAAATACTTGTTACAACTTACAAGTTACATATACACAACCACTTTATAGATGTTTTAACGAACATATATTATATAAACACATACATAGGGAGAGAGATTCTTTTCTCTCATCTTCTTCCCAGATAGGCCACTTTCTGCGACTCATTTCCGCTTTCCGGAACCAATAGTAAGCAAATCAAAGCTTCTCAGGGCGTCATCACGCCCAAGCCTTGCGGTTGGCTTAGATTCTTGGCCCGGTTGAATCTTTTGGGCACCGCTTGAAAACAGTTTACTTGAACGGTTCTCACTCAGCTCACCTGATGAGCCAGGTCGGCTGCTAGACATCACCGCCCTCACACTCTCATTTCTCGTCTTTTCAGACACGAGCTGCATATTGCAACAAAACATCACAACACGCACTTTTGAAAATGATCAAGTAAACCAAATATACTTGTTTTAATCCCAAACACTCAGCAAAATAAATCATTTAAGAGGCAAAGGAAAGAAGCTAACCACTTCTTTGGAAGAGCGAATGCCAGGACTGGATACATTACGTCTGGCGAACGCTTCAACCGCACCTGAGAATCTTTCTCGCAGATCCTTCCCCTCTGCACAAAACATCCGAGCATAAAACATGTGCAGGACATGGAATCAAATTGTACTTAATTATACCTGAAGGCTTTTCACTTTTTTCTGCGGATGGTCCTGGAGGGTCTTGAGCTTGTTTTGGATTTGCCTGGTTGATACAAGATAACACATACATGAGAGTCTATAGCTTCTAAGAGTCGTTGACCCGAACAACACTAACCCTTGGTCTATTAGAACTAGAGCCCATCTGAGGATATTTCAAGATTGTCCAATCAAACACATAGTCGAACTGATAACCTGCATGACATAATCCACATGAATATATATATATATATATTACCGACAATATTAACTGCGAAAACAATAAGTAACTTTATAGTGAAGGAGAAGCAAAGCAGTAGAGGTTGTCTAACCTTCACGAATGAAAAGGTCCCTGAAGAGTCTTTTCAAGTAAGAATAATCTGGTTTGTCCTCAAACCTCAATGATCGGCAGTAATGGAAATACGATGTGAACTCCGAGGGAAATGACTTGCAAAGAAGCTGGAATAACCGAAAAATGATGTTTAGTGAGAAGTTACACAAAGCTAAATACAGTATTATAGATAGATCAGGTACCTCAACTGGAGTAAGCATCTTCCTTTCACTAATCTTGTCATACTTCTGTTTCTTGGTACCAGCTTTCAGACCTTGCCATGGTAGACTGAGACGACAGTTTTAAAAGAGATTTTCGATGTCACTATAAACGCACAAACCAAGATAGTTTGCTCCTTACCTTCCTCGTAGAAAGTACATGAGCACATAACCAAGCGACTCAAGGTCATCTCTTCTACTTTGCTCTGCATTAAACGAAAAGAGTTATCTAACATATAATGATTGAAGTGCAATGAAGTGTGTGACATCCAATACAAAAAGCACTCACCAATCCCAAGGTGTGTATTGACACTTGCATACCGAGCAGTTCCGGTTAGATTCTTATTCTCCCTGTATAAATTCCAAATCAACTCTTATAAATTGCCAAAGAAGAAGAAGAGTGGATGAAGGAAGAAATAAATTGCCAAGGAAACATTGATAGATCCAACACCTGTATGGTATATGTTTATGTGTCTGAAGATCTCTGTACTTTTTAGCAAGCCCATAGTCGATGATATACACCTGAGATTGAATCTAATCTGTTAGTATCACTTATATGATCATAATACATTCAACAATAAAGTCTAACCTGGTTTGCTTTGCGACCGAGACCCATCAAAAAGTTGTCTGGTTTAATATCACGGTGAAGAAATCCTCTAATGTGCATGTATTCAACTCTGTTTATCTGCAAGTCAATTACACAGAAGAGTTTAGTAAATGATCTCATGAAACCAGAGGCAGGGGGGGAAGGGGGGACTTACTAACTGATCAGCAAGCATAAGAACAGTTTTCAAGGAAAAAGAGCGAGTGCAGTAGTTGAACAAGTCCTCTAAGCTGGGACCAAGAAGGTCAATTGCCATGCAGTTGTATTCACCTTCCACACCGTACCATTTGAGATGAGGAATACCACCTGCTCAATCAAAGAAAGCAAAAAACAACTCAGAGACCACTGAAACAGAGAAATGAGGGTGAGAGAAAAGAGAAACTCACTCCCTCCTTGAAGAAGCATGTATACTTTTGATTCATAGTGTAGCTGAGGATGCTTTGTTTTCACAGGTTCCTAGCAACATTTACAAAAAAATAGTAAGAAATGTGGCTTATTTACAAAAACAATAAGAATCAAATAAGATTCTGAAAGGGAGGAACAATGAACCATTACTCAGAGTTGCAGATTTTGATATCCAATAAAAACTAGTCTAAATAAAACTTGAGAATAAAAAAGATTCAAGATGATTCAGTATCAAAACTACTACTACTAGTCTACTAGTGTTGATTGTTTATTTTCTTCTTCACCTTTATTTTATTTATTTTTACAAGACTTACAAAACTAAACGCCACTACATATTGATTTTTACAAATGATTTTCAAAGATTCAGTATGAAAATTAAAACAACATTATTACATGTCTTTCTTGAACTAAATCTACCCCAAAAAGATGTAAAATAAAACAAGAAAAATGAGGATTTGAGACAAATGGGGTTTTCATTACATACCAGCTTAACAGCAACTTCTTCTCCTGTTTGGACATTACTCCCTTGAAAATTTAATCAGAAAAAAATACAGTCAGTTTACTAATAAACAAAAAACAAAGTAAAAGGTGTGAAGGAATCATTATTCATTAAAGATACATACCTATATAAATTTCACCAAAGGAACCACTACCGATCTTCCTACTCAACTTGAATTTTCCGCCGATGACATGCTCCATCCTTCTCTTTTTTCCGATTAACACTTTCTGGAGAGAGTGTGTGGAGTGGGATCTAAAGAATACCTATTTTTCTCAGGAGATTGTTACAAGAAAAGAAAGATAAATAAAAAAGAAGAGTGGGAGACGATGACCGACGAGGAGGAGCAAGAAAGATGAAAGAAGACGGCTTTCACATATTTATATCGTCTCTATAGGACTCTTATCTTCTTTCCTTTTTTATTCTTAATTATTAAATGTTTTTTGTCACGGGAAAGGCGAAATAAACGAGTCTTTATTTTAATTAATTAAGTTTTTAGCACACTAATGACGAATACCTTAAGTTGTTGTTTTTTTTACAAAAATATTACACTTACGCATCACATGTGAAATTACCATTTCAGAAAATACAGTAGATTGATTGATACCGTATAATTTAACTTAGCATTTTTTTTCTTTGACAAAATATCACTCTATAATTTTAATGTTATTTATATTTACTTTCATCTCAATATTAATTTTAAAATGCATTGATTTTATAAATATATTCATTTATATAAAATATTATTGATTAATAGATGACATTAATAAAAACATAAATACAATTCAATCAATTTTTTAATATATGTGAAAAATGTCTGGATGATATTTTTTATGTATATCTTAAGTAACAAATTCTGTGTAGAATTATGATATGATGTATATACATTTGTTGTTAGTAAGTGGTTAACTATAGCGGTGCTGCGAGTTGGATCCGTATTCTTGTCATCTTCATCACAACTTTCTTTTCACATAGTGCGATTAGATGGAACTCCCAATGTTTCTAATAGTAATTATATATCTAAACCAGATGAAATGGAAACAATACTGATTCATGACTGAATTGAAAGCAATTTTCATTTGGTTCACAAACCAGCAGCTGGATTGAAGGCAATTCCATCATAATAACATTTATTTTTGATAACAGGACTTTTGAAGAGTCCCTATCAAATGCAGTAGTATATGAGATGTCGAACCAATCCTAGGTGATTTCAATGCATTGAGAATACAAATCCATGCTTAATCTAAGTGCAAACCAAAAGTGAGATGAGTTTTAAACTAGAGCAATACTAAAATGCAGTAAAACAGTAAACTTTCTTTGATTATGAGATGGGAGAACTCATGGGAATAGGGATTAGATCTTGGGTGATCAAGATTCGAACTAAAGGAGATAACTTTCAATCAATCTAGCAATCTTAGGCCTAGGCACAACACTAAACAAGCTCTATCCCTAGATGAATGTTCATTTGCTAAAGCAACTCAAGCATCAAATCCCTTTGGTCGAATATTACTAAAGCAATCATTAAAATCAAGCCTACTAGCCATCTTAACACCTTTAACAACAAATTCCTTTGGCAAAGTATGTCAAGAGCTTAGAAGAGTTGACTCAGACATTTCATCAAACACCTTCCGGGCATGAAATGTCTAGAGATCAACCTTTGAGAGGCCAACTCAAAGGATGCATTAAGATCACTCTACTAGCAAGGAAATAGATAGATAAAACATAAAACCCTTTAGATCTAGCTTAATCACCCTTGATCTCCCTAACCCATGAATCCTAAAGTTGACTACTCACTAATCACCATGATTCCTCTCAAACCCATAAGAGATTCAAGCTTAATCATGTAAAGAAAGAAAGATATGAACTTAAAATTACTCAAGAACACAAGAACAAGATGAAGATTTGATTCAAAGAAAATAACTTTCACCAAGAGGTTTTTGTTTCTCAAGAGATAATAAGATCATCCCATCATTTGGGTCTAAAAAGTATTTATATGGTCTTTCCAAACCCTAATGGTTCATAATAAAAAGTCTAAAAACCCCTTAAGAGCATTACAAATCGCATAAGTAAAAAATACGCAGCGGTGTCATGACCCCGCTGGCCAACCCCGCTCCGGCTACTTTTGCTTCGCTTCACGTGTAATCCCGAGCGGCCTTGGTGACCCCGCTCCGTTCACTTGCTCGACCCCGCTCTGACTGAATTTGCTTCACTTCGTCATCAACCCGAGCGGCCTTGCGTACTCCGCTCCCTACGGTTGCTCAACCCCGCTCCAAGCTTCACACCGGGGTCGTGACACCGCTGTTGGACCCCGCTCCAGCCTCATCACGTCGCTTCTCGTCGTCAACCCGAGCGGTTTATAGAACCCCGCTCCATGTACCGGTTCCGACCTCGCTCTGGATCACAGCGGACCTGCGAACCCGCTCTAAGCACCCCGCTCCAACTCGTCAACTTGCATTATGCCTATCTTTCACCTCTTTTGATCCATAACCCATCTCAAACACCTCCAAGAACTCCATAGCATGCTCCCACACCTGATAAGGACTTATGCATGCAAAATGCAACCTAAAGATGCCTAAGTCCTATTCTACATGATCAAAATGTGCAAGATATCAAAGCTAAAAACATGCAAATGCACAAGATATCAACTCCCCCAAACTTGTTCTTTACTTGTCCTCAAGTGAACTTGCAAGAACTCATAGGGAGAGAGGTTTGAAGTTGGGAGCTCATAGCCAAAAGAGATACTTCCTAACACTCAACTTAACATCCTAAAGAAACATAGCAAGTAGCAAAAGCACACTATCATATTATACTCTAGCTTCTCTAGGCCTATCAATACCCTTATACCTTTACACAAGATGCAATACTTACCAACCAACAAGTCTTTCCAACCAGCTCTCACATTGATTCACACACACACACACAAGGTGGATTCTCACAAATGGGCACATGATCTCAATCATTTGGCTAGGGTAAACAAATGGTCTAAAGTGAATGAAGAGAAGGGTTCAAATGCATCATTTTAAAGTGGTTATCACTCAAGAACAAGGAGCTTGATCATTATGCAAAATTTATCTAAGATTAGAAGCAACTCATGCATACATGGATCCATTCTCATCATTCTACCCTTTTCCTAAGTGATTACAAGTTCTACCCCTATTCACTTCATTTCACAACCCAAATAGCAACTCACTTTCATGACTAACCCAATGAACAAGCTTTTTCTCTTTACTAAGCCTACTAGGGACAATTTTTTCTCAACTTAGCTCTTCTACTTCTCTTTTCCCTTCCCCACTATCTTATTGATTCTTCTTGTCATCTTTTTTTTTTTTTTTTTTTTTTTTTTTTTTTTTTTTTTATTTAGGGGGAAGGAGTTAAATAGCACAATCTAGAGCTTTCTTTTCTTTTCATTCTAAGGTCCCTAAGGCTTATCTTATCAATCTACACTCTTTTGTTCATCTTTTTCAACTTTCTCACTACCCAAACCCAAGATACAAACTCATTTAGGACATAAACCCAACCATCATCCTAGAAGCTAGCTCAAATAATGATCCTATGCTAGCAAGAGATGAGAACAAATCCATGTCGCCTCCAATACTCTCAAGATTTTGCACATGACAAGCTATCAGAAAAGGCCTCACTCATGCAAATCCATGTTGGCTTCAAAGAAAGGTAAGGGCTTAAGGGTGAGGGGATTCCATTTGGGTTAACAAAGAGTGGTACAATGGAAAAAGATAACCCAAATGTGTATGAGAACCATGATCAAGTATGCAAATGCCCATAAGTGAGAGAAATTAAGTTCATTTAAGCCTAAGTTCAGATTGGAGCTGGTTTTCAGAACAATGTCAATGACAAGCAAGCACACAAGTTTCAAGAAGAGTTTTCAAGGCTCGAAGCGTGCAAGGCTTTAAAGAGATGCTTAGGCTACTTGATATGCTTAACTAGGGTGTCACTTTGAGTGCTAAACAAGCTCTTTGCAAGGCATTTTAAATCATTGCTCCCTATGCAGATGGATGCAACCTATATGAATGCTTCTAGACTCAATCTTAAAGGATGCTAATGCAACTACATGCTTATAAACTCTCTTTTTTTTTTGTTTTTTTTTTTTTTTTTTTTTGGTTTTTCTATGCAAATAGATATGTACAATGCATGGACTCAATGCAATAACAACAAGGCAAACATGATCAAATGCTTGGTACCTCCCCCAAACTTAAATCACACAGTCTCTGTGTTATTAAGCTGAAGGAGATACCCAAAAACAAAGCTAAATGCAAAGAAAAACTGATATATACAAGGAAAGAGTGCAGGAGTACCTCTATGGAGTGTGAGTAGAGGCTGTGGCCTCTTCCTCGGAGTCTTCTCCACCATCAGTAGAGTTTAGAGATGGAGATTTGTTTCCTGAACTGGAGGGGAGGATGTCTGGGTTCCTGTTCCGTCTCCTGATCTGTCTGGCTGTGAAAGGGAGGCTGAGAGCTAGGGGACCAGGATGAGGCTGAGGCTGAGGAGCTGAAGTGTCTCCTAGGTCGAAGTCTGCTGCACTGCAGCCAGCTATTGCTCCTCTAGTTAGAACTTCAGTCACTTTCTTCATGAACCTAGCAGAAGCTTGTGCTTGCCTCTTCATGGCCTTGCTGAGCTCCTTGCATTTGGTCTTGAGCTTGAAGATTGTTCTGTCCTGATGCTTGTTCCATCGCTCAAGCCTTCCAATGTGCTCGTGAGCGTCACGGAGAGGACCGGGGGCTAAGGCTCCAGCATATGGCTGAAAGTGGTATCGACGAGGACCATAGACTACTTCAGTGGTGTCCTCAGCAATCTCATCTTTGTGCAAGCGTGCATATTGAGCTGCTGACATACTCTGCCTCCTCTTGCTTGAAACCATGGGGCCTAGCTTTCCATGAGGTCCAAGGAAATGTTCTTCTCCAATAGCAAAGCTGACAGCTCCTGGGTTTGCTAGACAGGTGATACTCTTGTTGGGGAGGATTAACTCAACAGGATTGCCTTGATTCTTGTACAAGTAGACACATTCGCCAAAGTATCTCCCACTGAAGTATTGAGCAACCTTCATATGAGTGGCATCAAGGAAAGTAGGTCCTGCTGCATCACACCTCAAATCTATATGTGCCAACTGAAGCAATGGTGTAATCATGCCACCAATTCCAATGATAAGCTCCGAATCAGTTGAAGACTAAGCCCAATCCCTATAGTACTCAAGGCGCGTCATGAAGAACCCTACCATTCCAAAGTCTTTGTAGAGCTCATCAACATCAAAGGGGATGTCTTCTGGTGCAAAACGCTTCAGAGCCTGGCAAAGGAGTTTCAGGTCATCTTCATTCACATTACCGGGCTCTTTTCTTGGGAAGAAAGCGTGTACCAGCATCCTATGAAGGTAGCGAATAGCTGGGTTCCTAATGGCTGAGCTCTTGTCTCCACCAGAGCTGTGGCGCGTACCAGTGATTAATTTCCACACCTTTGCCGGGATGTTGTCCTCCTTTGCGAGTCCTCTAAGCTTGGGAAGACAAAAGTTTCCTGCGTCCTTGAGACCAAGAGCTCTCCCAATGTTCTTGAAGGTTATGTTGTAGGTCTTGCCCTCAACTGTGAATGTAATCTTTCCCCATCCTTGCCTCACATGCACAGATTGATGGTAAGTCACCCTCAATGAAGCCAAGAACTCACTAGCCAGATCTTTGTAGGTGGGATAGGCCAAGGAGTAGAAGTCTGACATGTTCATGTTACCTAGCATGGCCTTGATGTCATCATCGATACCAATTTCCTCCATCAGCTCAGTGTCACCAAATCGTGTAGGAGACCATGTAACATCTCTCTTCAAGAAGTCTAGGAACACTGCAGGGGTTGGCTTCTTCTCTCTATCTCTGTCAGCATACGGCATCTTCCTGTGATCAGTAGACTTCTTAGCTTTCTTCGGTGGAGCTGGTTCGTCCTCACTGTCATCATCACTGTCCTCTCTGGTAGAGGATGCTGGCATCTTCCCCTTTTTCTTCTCTAGGTCGCTTGCTTTCTTAGCTGCCAAAGTCTGCTGTCGAGAGGATCCTCCCGTAGGCATGGAGACTAGAGCTTTTCCTCTCAAGGCAGTCTCCTTTTCTGCAGCTGCTTGCTCATTTTCTTTCCTCTGGGCCTCGGTTATCCTCACCATTGTACCTTCAAAATTCAACCTTGAAGAAAACTTAAGTATCGGCAAGAGTCAATCAAGGCAAAAAGATAAAAGCTTGAAGAAATGAGAGCAAGCTTATCAACTTATCAATCTATTGATCAAAAGAGCTCACACAAGCTTTAGAACACTTAAACTGATATAGGCACAAAGAGGGCCTTGCTCAAGCTGGTTGGATAGGGGTGAGGATCAATGAACCGGTTGCTTATGAAGTGGAGTGAGATGGAAGGATCTGATGTAGAGGATGGTTTGAGTGATGGATCCGGTTGTATTGAGACTCGCAAAGACACCAATGGAGATGAGAAACACCACTTGGTCGTATAACCAACTTGATGATTCAATGGATGGCAAATGGGATAGTGGTGGATATGGATCTAAGTTGCTTGTTCGAATAAACAACTCAACAAAGACAAAGAGATGGTTTAATGTGGTGAGGTTTTGATTGATTCACACAACCAAAGGATGGATCGAAGTGTAACCACAAGTTCTATGATGAGGAACTTGATATAACACGATTTTGCTCTCAAGAATGCTTCTCACAAACTCTCAAAAGGCTTAGTAGTTGCTAGGGGCAAACTGACTCATATATTTCATAAAGGTTAAAGATACATGACTGCTTATAAGGGACTTATATAGTGTCCAATGCAGTTGTGCCCTTCTAGGGGTCTTGAAGCAAAAACAATACAAAGACTCGATCTAGGACTTAAGAAAGCATAGGCTAAACAATGCCTGACTCAACAAAATGAAATAAAAGAAATAAAAATATCTCAAGACCCTGCAAGATAAACCATAGGATATAAATCATAATGTAAATGGACTTACCTTACTTACCTTGATGCGGATGAGATTTGAAAGGAAGTAGCCGTTGGAGAGGAGCCTCTTTTGATTCTTGTGAAGTGATGTCGTTTGAAGGCTTGCTCTTCTCTTCTCAATGCTCACCGTTTCACTTAGGCGTGATGACAAATAAGGAAACCATTCCTTTGTGAGGAAGAATGGACCATATATTATCATCATCCTTTGGACCAACTTGTATAACATAAGCTTCATCTTTATTAGCTTCTCCTCCGGTTATAGTGAACTGATCCATGCGGTTTGTGATGGCTTCTAGCTTGGTGTTGATGTTGCTCTTGATGAGAAGAACTTCTATGGCTTTGTTAAAGCTGGCAGTAACACCTCTAGTTCCTGATCTTGTCCTTGGAGCTTGTCTAAGTGTGGGGATGTTGATGTCTGGTTCTATGTCCTCATCATAAACGAATCCTAAGCAAACTCCAAATTAACTCAATTATACACAATTTCAAAAATCCCCAATTCTCAAGAACCCTAATTTCTCAAACTCAAATCCAACTCAATTCCACCACGAAATCAACAACCCACACACATATATAAGCTTTACCAAGTCTATTTAAGCCTAATCAAGCAAGAAATTGATCAAAATTGAACTTTGAAAAATTAGGGTTCATGAACCCACGAAAATCAATTTTGAAATCAACTACCTTGCTTTTGGTGAAAGGAAAATGGCGAAATGGACCAAATAAATAGACTACAGGGGCTAAAGCTCGGATTTAGAAAGAAGAATGGAGAGATTTGGTGGAGATTTGAGTGAGTTGAGAGATTTTGGGTGAGGAGAAGCTTGGGAGAGTTTGAGAGTTTGGGAGAGGAGAAGTGGAAAGAAAGGGATGAAATCGAGTGGGGAGAGGTAGGGTTTAGGCGAGCTGGGTCGGGTCGGTTTGATTTAAGTGGGATTCGAACGGGTTTAGTCCGGTTTAGGGGAGAGAAGGGACTTACCTGGGCGTGGAGCGGTGTCGCGACCCCGCGGTGCAACCCCGCTGTGACGTTCTTGGTCCGATTCGTTGTAAAGCCGAGCGACCTTGCATACCCCGCTGCAATACCCCGCTCTTGTCTGGAGCGACCTCATGACCCCGCTGGCCGACCCCGCTGCGTCGTTTTTTGGTCCCGAATCGTCGTAAACCCGAGCGACCTCTGATACCCCGCTCTATTCTCTTGCTCAACCCCGCTGCAAATCGACCGCGACCTCTCGACCCCGCTGTGCAGACCCCGCTGCGCAGCCCCAATCTCGCCCTTCTTTTTTTTTTTTTTTTTTTTTTTTTTTTTGAAGAGTCTTGACAAGTCACACTCACTCTAATCATCACAAGGGTTTGAAGAACAAAATCCTAAAGGAATATGTACAAGGATAGACATGGGACTTCCTCCCAAGTGAGCTTGTTTTAAGTCTCTAGCTTGACTTTGCTTCCTTTAGGACTAGGTTGGGGTGGGATCAGAAAGTGGAACTGAAATCCCATCTTCTTCTGGTGTAGTAGCCATGTATAACTTGACTCTTTGTCCATTGACTGTGAACTCCCCTCCATTCTTATTCCATAGCACAATTGCCCCATATGGTCTCACTTCCTTGATTTTGAAAGGTCCGGACCATCTTGACTTAAGCTTCCCGGGGAATAATTTCAGCCTAGAGTTGTAGAGGAGAACCTGATCTCCAACCTTGAACTCTCTCTTCAAAATGCCCTTGTCATGAAAAGCTTTGGTCTTTTCTTTGTAGATCCTTGAACTCTCAAAAGCATCCATCCTTATCTCATCAAGCTCATGTAGCTGAAACATTCTCTTCTCCTTGGCACTCTTGATGTCAAAGTTCAACAGTTTCACAGCCCACATTGCCTTATACTCAAGCTCAACTGGTAGATGGCATGCTTTTCCATAGACAAGGTTGAAAGGTGTGGTGCCTAAGGGAGTCTTGTATGCTGTCCTATAAGCCCAAAGTGCATCATCAAGCTTGTCTGACCAGTCTTTCCTCTTAGTACCCACAATCTTCTCCAGTATGCTCTTGATTTCCCTGTTGGAAAGCTCCACTTGCCCACTAGTCTGAGGATGATATGGTGTGGCTACCTTGTGCTTAACACCCTTCTTCCTTAGGAGGCCTTCAAATAACTTGTTGATGAAATGTGATCCACCATCACTTATAACCACTCTAGGGACTCCAAACCTTGGGAAGATTATGCTTTTGAACATCTTGACTACTACTCTTGAATCATTTGTAGGGCTTGCCACTGCTTCAACCCATTTAGAGACATAGTCAACAGCCACAAGGATGTACTTGTTGCCATAAGAGGAAGGGAAGGGGCCCATGAAGTCTATTCCCCATACATCAAACACTTCCACCTCAAGTATTGGATTCTGAGGCATTTCATTTCTCCTAGAGATGTTTCCTCTCCTTTGACAAGAATCACACTTGGAAACAAAGTCTTGAGTGTCCTTGAACATGTGTGGCCACCAAAATCCAGCTTGTAACACCTTAGCAACTGTCTTGAATGTAGCAAAGTGGCCTCCATATGATGATCCATGACAGTGTGTGAGGATCCCATCTACTTCTTCTTCAGCCACTACCATTCTATAGAGTTGATCTTTGCAAAGTATGTAGAGAAAGGGCTCATCCCAATAGTACCTCTTCAACTCCTTGTAAAACTTCTTCTTAGCATAGCCTTCAAGATCCAGTGGCTCCTTCCCAGTAACAAGATAGTTGACAAAATCAGCATACCAAGGTTCCTTCTCATTCGTTGCCTTGACTTCCTCAATCTTCTTACCGGTCTCGCAAACTGCAACCACTGCTCTAATAGCCATAAGCTGTTCCTCTGGAAGTCCTTCATCAATGGGGATACCACACTCCACTCTCATTCTAGACAAGTGATCAGCCACACCATTCTCAACTCCAGGCCTGTCTTTAATCTCAAGATCAAACTCTTGAAGCAGTAGAATCCATCTCAACAGTCTTGGCTTTGCATCTTTCTTGGCTAGGAGGTGCCTCAAAGCTGCATGATCTGTATAGACAATCACTTTAGACCCCACAAGGTAGCTCCTGAACTTCTCAAAGGCAAAGACGATGGCTAACAGCTCCTTCTCTGTTGTAGAGTACTTCACTTGGGCATCATTAAGGGTTCTACTAGCATAGTAGATCACATGTGTCTTCTTGTCTTTCTTCTGCCCCAAAACTGCTCCTACAGCATAGTCACTAGCATCACACATGATCTCAAAAGGGAGATTCCAATCTGGTGGCTGGACAATAGGTGCACTAACAAGCTCATTCTTCAGCTTCTTAAAGGCTTCAAGACACTCTACATCAAAGCTAAAGGAAGCTTCTTTGCACAGCAGCTTGGTCATTGGTCTAGAGATCATTGAAAAGTCTCTGATGAATCTTCTGTAGAACCCCGCATGACCAAGAAAGCTTTTAATGTCTTTTACTGTCTTTGGTGGAGGCAGCTTAACCATCACTTCAATCTTGGCTTTGTCCACTTCAATGCCTTTCTCTGAAATCTTGTGCCCAAGCACAATCCCTTCCTTAACCATGAAGTGGCACTTCTCCCAGTTCAGCACAAGGTTGGTATCTTCACATCTCTGTAGGACCCTGCACAAATTTGACAAACAAGCAGAAAACGAGGATCCGTAGACAGAGAAGTCGTCCATAAACACCTCCACAACATCCTCAATGAGGTCAGAGAAGATAGACATCATGCACCTTTGAAAGGTAGCTGGAGCATTACATAACCCAAATGGCATCCTTCGATAAGCGAAGGTGCCATAGGGGCATGTGAATGTTGTCTTCTCTTGATCATTGGGATGTATGGGGATTTGGAGGAACCCTGAATACCCGTCAAGAAAGCAATAAAAAGGATGATTTGCAAGCCTCTCAAGCATTTGATCAATGAATGGCAATGGAAAATGATCTTTTCTAGAGGCTGAATTAAGTTTTCGGTAATCAATACACATCCTATGACCAGTTATGGTCCTAGTTGGTATTAATTCATCCTTTTCATTCTTAACAACAGTGATACCACCTTTCTTTGGGACTACATGCACAGGAGATACCCACTTACTATCTGAGATAGGGTAGATTACACCAGCATCTAAGAGTTTAAGAATCTCTTTCTTTACAACATCTTTCAAGTTGAGATTCAACCTTCTTTGATGTTCTATAGAAGTCATAGATTCATCCTCAAGATGTATCCTATGCATGCACAAAGTAGGTGATATCCCTTTGATGTCATCAAGAGAATACCCTATTGCTTTTCTAAATCTTTTAAGTGCATTTAAAAGTTCAGATAGCTCAAGTTCAGTAAGTTCACTACTCACAATGACAGGGTAAGTTTCATTGGGGCCAAGAAAAGCGTACCTTACACCATGGGGAAGGGGTTTAAGCTCCACCTTAGGGGCTTTGAGCTCACTCCAGTCATCTTGGTGACTGTCCTCTTGTTGAGTGGCTGAAGCTGCTTGTGGTAGCTCCTCAAACTGCACCTTCTCATCAAACTTCTTGTGTGAATCTAGCCTCCTCACAAAGTCATTACTCTCTTGGTTCTCAACCATCTGATTCTCCCTATCAACAGTTAGAGCATGTTGTAGGGAATCCTCAATTGCCAACTCCTCAAGAAGCTCATCAGCTAGAGTCTCCATCTCATCGATGTAGAATGCTTGGCTTTGAATGGTAGGCTTCTTCATAGCTTCGTTGATGTCAAAGTGCAGGATGTTTCCTTTGCCAAGATGAAGGTCTATCTTGCCATCTCTTACATTCACCATAGCTCCAGCAGTAGCAAGGAAAGGTCTTCCCAAGATCAAGGGATCCTTAGGCTCTTCATCCATCTCAAGTACCACAAAATCAGTAGGCACTTCGCAGTTTCCAATCATGACAGGAAGATCTTCTAAGATGCCTATAGGAAGCTTCACAGACCTATCAGCTAGCACCAAGGAGATTCTACACTTCTTGTACTGAGAAAACCCAAGCTTCTTGGCAATAGACAAAGGCATGAGACTCACACTTGCTCCCAAATCACATAGACACCTCTCAAATGTCAAAGGTCCAATAGCACATGGCAAGGTGAAACTGCCCGGGTCTTCCAGCTTCCTTGGGACAGTCAATCTCTGAATAATAGCACTGCACTCATGAGTAAGCACCACCATTCCTTCCATCTCTTTCTTCTTCTGTGCTACAGCATCTTTCAAGAACTTACTGTACTGAGGGACCAACATGAAGGCATCTATAATAGGCATGGTAATCTGAACCTCACTCATCTGCTTCTCAAACAACGCTTTGTACTTCTCCAAGAGTTGTCTCTTGAATCTACCAGGAAAAGGGAGCTTTGGCTCATAGGGAGGAAGAGTGAATGAAGCTTCTTTTGATGAAGTAGCAACTTCATTCTTGTTCACAACTGTCTTCTCTTCTCCCACCTTTCCTTTTCCCTTGGCTTCCACTATCTTTTCCAAGATTTCATCATTGGTCTTCTCATCTACAATCACCACATCATCATCTATGTTGATGGCCACCTCCCCACCTTGTTTCTCATCATCCTTGGTGAGAACTCTTGAAGGCAACTCTTTGCCACTCCTTAGAGTGATTGCTTTCATTGTCTCCTTTGGGTTTTGCTCAGGCTTTCCGGGAAGAGTTCCTTGTTGGCGATTGGAGTTAGAACTCATAGAGGCAAACTGATTCTCCAAAGCTCTGAACTTGTTGTTGAGCTCATTGTAGCTCCCATCAATCTTTGAGTGGATGTTCTTCAACTCATAACCAATTTGCTTCTCATTTCTTGATTGAGCTTCAAGTAGTTGCTTGAACATTGATTCCACACTTGTGTCTTGAGCCTTAGGTTGAGAAGAACTTCCTTGGGCTTGAGTAGACTGGTTCCCTTTGTTGGAGAAACCAGGAGGAGGGTTTTGCTGTGGTTGATGGCTTCCTTGTTGGTTGTTCCTAGACTGGTAACCACCTTGTTGGTTGTTGGAATAAGGTCTTTGCTGGTAGTTGTTGTACTGAAAGTTGGGCTCCTTCCTGTACCAAGTACCATTGTTGTTGATGAAGCATAACTCCTCTTGCCCTTCCAAACCATCAACTTCATTCACCTTAGGAGGAACCTCTTGACTAGGATCGCCAACAAAGCTAACATGCTCCTTCTTGGATTGGTTTGAAAGAACCAAGTCCAACTTGTCTTGCAAAGACTTGATATCTTTCCTTGTCTGCTGGTCATCCCCTCTGTTGGCTCTATCATACTCCTCATTGTAGACTGAATCACTCTTTGCCATGTTCTCCACCAGCTCTTCTGCATCCTGCTCAGTTCTGCCCAGGAAGAAACCATTGCTAGCTGTGTCAAGCCTGTTTCTGCAAGATGGGAGAACTCCCCTGTAGAAGGTACTAAGCAAGCTTTCCTTGGTGAAACCATGATGAGGACATTGAGTAATGTAGCTGTTGAATCGTTCCCATGCTTCACCAAAACCTTCAAGATTCCTCTGTTGAAATCCTGAAATCTCATTCCTAAGCTTCGCAGTTCTTGAGTTAGAGAAGAATTTGGTGAGGAAGGCTTCTTTGCACTCATCCCATGTCCGGATGCTATCTCTTGAGAGACCCTTCTCCCATGTGTGAGCTTTATCTCCCAAAGAGAATGGAAACAGTCTAAGCTTCAATGCATCTTCAGAAACACCATTGATCTTGATGGTGCCACACAGCTGATCAAAGTTGTCCAAGTGATCTAGAGGATCTTCCAAAGCAAGGCCATGGTACTTGTTGCTTTGGATCATGTTGATCAAGCTTGACTTGATCTCAAAGTTGTTGTTCTCCACAGCTGGTGCTCTAATGCCAGCCCTATTTCCATGGATGTTAGGCTGATCATGGGCACCAATTGCTCTAGCTTGGCGCTGTGGATGTCGTGGTCCAAGGTTGGCAGCTCCTTGACCATTTCCCTCTTGGGCAGCTCCTAAAGGGATCTCTCCATCTCGATTCTGGTTCTGATGGTGAGCCATATCAAAACCCAATCTGTTGAAATGAGCCTGTTGCTCCTCTTCTCTCCTTCTTCTTGTGTTCTCTCTTTCCAAAGCCCGGATGTCTGGTACTAGAGGAGTGAGGTTTGTAGTCCATCTACTTCTCAAGTTCATACACCTGAAATGAAAAAGAAAAAGGAAAAAGCAGAGCCAATATCACAATAATAAGAAAAATGACTTAGTCTCAAGCAAATGACTAAATCCCAATGTTAAAATCACAATAGAACTTGGCAACGGCGCCAATTTGATAACAGGACTTTTGAAGAGTCCCTATCAAATGCAGTAGTATATGAGATGTCGAACCAATCCTAGGTGATTTCAATGCATTGAGAATACAAATCCATGCTTAATCTAAGTGCAAACCAAAAGTGAGATGAGTTTTAAACTAGAGCAATACTAAAATGCAGTAAAACAGTAAACTTTCTTTGATTATGAGATGGGAGAACTCATGGGAATAGGGATTAGATCTTGGGTGATCAAGATTCGAACTAAAGGAGATAACTTTCAATCAATCTAGCAATCTTAGGCCTAGGCACAACACTAAACAAGCTCTATCCCTAGATGAATGTTCATTTGCTAAAGCAACTCAAGCATCAAATCCCTTTGGTCGAATATTACTAAAGCAATCATTAAAATCAAGCCTACTAGCCATCTTAACACCTTTAACAACAAATTCCTTTGGCAAAGTATGTCAAGAGCTTAGAAGAGTTGACTCAGACATTTCATCAAACACCTTCCGGGCATGAAATGTCTAGAGATCAACCTTTGAGAGGCCAACTCAAAGGATGCATTAAGATCACTCTACTAGCAAGGAAATAGATAGATAAAACATAAAACCCTTTAGATCTAGCTTAATCACCCTTGATCTCCCTAACCCATGAATCCTAAAGTTGACTACTCACTAATCACCATGATTCCTCTCAAACCCATAAGAGATTCAAGCTTAATCATGTAAAGAAAGAAAGATATGAACTTAAAATTACTCAAGAACACAAGAACAAGATGAAGATTTGATTCAAAGAAAATAACTTTCACCAAGAGGTTTTTGTTTCTCAAGAGATAATAAGATCATCCCATCATTTGGGTCTAAAAAGTATTTATATGGTCTTTCCAAACCCTAATGGTTCATAATAAAAAGTCTAAAAACCCCTTAAGAGCATTACAAATCGCATAAGTAAAAAATACGCAGCGGTGTCATGACCCCGCTGGCCAACCCCGCTCCGGCTACTTTTGCTTCGCTTCACGTGTAATCCCGAGCGGCCTTGGTGACCCCGCTCCGTTCACTTGCTCGACCCCGCTCTGACTGAATTTGCTTCACTTCGTCATCAACCCGAGCGGCCTTGCGTACTCCGCTCCCTACGGTTGCTCAACCCCGCTCCAAGCTTCACACCGGGGTCGTGACACCGCTGTTGGACCCCGCTCCAGCCTCATCACGTCGCTTCTCGTCGTCAACCCGAGCGGTTTATAGAACCCCGCTCCATGTACCGGTTCCGACCTCGCTCTGGATCACAGCGGACCTGCGAACCCGCTCTAAGCACCCCGCTCCAACTCGTCAACTTGCATTATGCCTATCTTTCACCTCTTTTGATCCATAACCCATCTCAAACACCTCCAAGAACTCCATAGCATGCTCCCACACCTGATAAGGACTTATGCATGCAAAATGCAACCTAAAGATGCCTAAATCCTATTCTACATGATCAAAATGTGCAAGATATCAAAGCTAAAAACATGCAAATGCACAAGATATCAATTTTCAAATTTAAATAATGGATATAAACTTAATTTTGGAATAGACTCTGAGTGCTAATAAGTTCATTAACCTATACATGTAGATATGTATCATTTTCATTTTAAATAAGTTTTAGAAGCAAAAGTACAATATATATATATATATATATATATATATATATATATATGTAACCTACTATCCTTCATTTCTCATAATGAAGAAATGGGCGAGTTTTCTAACAAACGATAATTACTCTTTGAGAAAGAGCTCTTCTATTTTATTTTGAGTCTCACTTGAGTTTGGGTTGTTTGTCCAACTACAAAACAAATTAGGTTGTACAATGGTCTTTTATTCTAACTTAAACATCATTGTATCTATGAATTAAAACCACATCGTATTCCACACATGTTGGACCATTTCTATTCGTGCATGAAAGTATCTTATTGGTTCTTAATCAAAAGATTGAAATCATCGTTTTAAAATTATTTTAAGAAGCATTTGTTTAATTGTTTTAAACTGTTTCTTTGAATATTTTCATAAGGACCTTACCTATATATATGCTATAACAAAATAACAAACTAACGTCATATCAAATATGTTCAGAGCTAGATATATATATGTCCGACAAAAAGCTAGATATCTAGATATCTAAGTCTACTCTACAAAATTTATTGCAATACTTTTGTAGAGTAACTTTCAAATTCATTAATCAATATGGTTGTCAAAGCTAGTAAAGATTTAAGTCTTTTTGCTTTTTCTTTTTAGAAATTTGCCAGATTATAACGATCATGGAAACCCAAGCAAAACTAATACTAATATTAAATGGAAAAGACAAGAAAACTAAAAGCATGGTAATAGGTTGGTTTTACCGCCCTCCGAAACGCCAACTTGTTTTTAAGAGAGACTTGGATTTTGCACAACTAATTATATACATTTAAATGAAAAAATAGACAAAAGTCTAATTTCTATCTGCTGCTGATCGAAAATCGTAAAGTTGTTAATATAATCCGGTGACTCAGACGTATTCTGGGCGATAACGGACATTCGCCACAAATCTGGATTCACCTCGTTGGAAATCAGGATACATCGGATTATTCGAAAAAGAAAAATCGTAAAGTTAAAAGCAGTCCAAACTCAGAAAACAAAAGATACACAAAGATCATACTTGTGTAGGTGATAAAATTAATAATGGCACCAAGCGATTAAATGACTAAACGCGAGTTAGTAAAGAGTTGGTGGTATAAATTAAACAAAAACTTGAAATCAAAATCGTTTGTTCTTAGAACGACAATAGCAATCATTGAACCGTTTGTATAGTGATAATTCTTTCTCAAAAACACTTTTTAGCTTAGTTAAAATTTACTATTTATGGTTCAGCCAACAAAATTATGACTTAACCGCCATCTTGAACATTATTACGGTATAAACATTTGTTACTGCATTATGTCACCAGACTAATAGTACCATTCTCTCTGCTTTTTAGAATACATTGGCCCTGTTCGTTTACGTATCGCTCGACCTACAATCTGCGATTTACGATTAAGATCATGTTCATTTACGTGTTGTGCGATTTGCGACTTGTGATCTACGACTAAACATGCGACATGCGACTAACATTATGTTCGTTTACATGTCGCACGACCTGCGATAAAATTTTCTTAATTTTTAATCGCTGTTTTTCCGGGTGACCTGGATTGAAATCTACGACTGGTCGCGCGACATCAAAACGAACACAACATGCGACCAATCGCATGTTGCATGTTACGCAACAGCAAAACGAACAACAATCTGCGACCTGCAACTGGTCGTAAGTCGCAGGTCGCTCGATAGCTAAACAAACGGGCCATTATATATTGATGAACAGTATTATAATAGTGGTCTTTGACAAATGAGAATCGATATTAAGCCATGACCTTCAACAATATTATAATCCATATAATCTACAAAAGTATTGCAATAAGTTTTAGTTTTGTATATATTTAGGTCCTGGTGACCTTCAGTTCTCCTAATTAAGTTTTAATTATGGTCTTTGATCCATGTATTTACTAGGGGTATGTATGCCTCTAAATCACTACCCATTTGGGCTGTATTATTTATTTTTTTAGTGCAATTGAAAGTCTTTAGTAAAAAAAAATATATATTATAAGAGTGTTGACTTTATGAATGCTCGTAATGCCAAAAGAAAGAATCCTATGGCTATAGAGTATGGGGGCAGTGATAAATAATGTGAATGTAAGGTCGGCTTTTAAAGAAAAAAAATGTGAATGCAAGGTCAGCTTCTGTCTGTTGTTGCCGTTTACACAACATATCATACATTTATGTCCAAACATTCCATTTATTTCCATTAATTGTTTGTCAAGTAAATACAAATCATGCAAAAATCAGCTTTGCTGTTGAAACAATGTTCTTAGTTTATATCCCACATAATAATTATATTATACTGTATCTAATAAACACATAATAAGTTGCTTCTTACTGATTTGAAATTACATTAGAAAATCGTTTTCACAAATCAATCAGTGTAGTAAGAAACAGGTTCCATATTCGACGTGTATCGACTCTGAACAAACATGGTGTAAAAACGTTTTTCTTTTTTGAACACCAAGAGTATAAAACGTTTTTACATTTTCATTACACCAGTCTCCACAATAACAACACTCATCTTTAAGGGTAGATCTTGCAACATGACAGTCCTTGCATATCTTTATGTTCTTAGTTTATGGGGTGATTTGTTGGGATATAATTACTAGCTTTAACATTAATTTCTATGTACGACTATATAAATTGCCAATCGTGTTTTAAATAGTTTTCAAGATTAAAAAAAAAGCTACAGAAACCTTATTTTCTAAAAGCAAAAAAAAATTATTATAGAAATACTTATATTTTAATTATTTTGTCATTTATTAATTTCTACAAATACACTAGATACATCTACTTTAAAGGATTCTTCAAACTTACTTATACAGTAAAACTTCTATATGTGCAGTTTAACCAGTCATCCTCTATTTTGACATGAGAATCAACCATGAACATCTTCTCTGCTAGCTTCCATACTAGCTTAAGATTCTTGTGAACGCTGCAAAAGACAATAAAATAGACCAAACGCTACCCGTAGATTCAGCACACATGTTTGAAATAATATTGTATGTTTCTTCAATCTTTCTTTCACGGTCTAGACGTCAATATAATTTCTCAGCAGAATATCTTAGATATATTATAGACGATTTAAAGCTTGAAATGGGTTGGTGTGTATATTTCTATTTTATGTGCATTTAAAGCTTGAAATTGGTTGTTCATGATGGTTGGTGAATTGATATAAATAAAATATTTTAAATAATTGCTGAGATGAGAATGATTGAAAATAAAAAAAAATCAATTTCCAAAAGGAAAAATGGTATTTTTGTGAATAACTTGAACTTTGGGGTGAATAGAAAAAATAAAAGTTCCAAAAAGAGGTCATATTTGCATTTGATTTGAAGTTTTGAGTCATATTTGAAAAAAAAACTATTAGTTTCTTCATATATAAACGTAAAATTCAGTATCACAATAAAAGTGTAAAACATGTAATCCAATAATTTTAAAGCATTATCTTCAAACTTAGTATAATTTTATAGTTAGTTTTTATCGGTTTTGATGATAATGTAGAAGAGTCATATTTTCTATTTTTTATTGTTAGTTGTGTTTCTCTTATTCAGTTAAAAGTAAATGTATAAAATTATTTAGTTATTTAGTTTTGATGGTTAAGTATCTAAAATCTTAATATTATAAATATATTTAGTTAGCCTAATTAAGTAAATACTTTGTTTTTCGATTTTGGATTGATAAAAATTCTAACCGAATTAGACATACACTTTGATCTAGTTTGGAAGAGTTTGGGTTCGATTAGTTCGGTTCGATTTGGTCCTTATCTATCTCTAATGAAAACTTCGATTTTAGTTTCTGTTTATTTTTAAGACAATTATTTGAACTGACAATTTACCTGTATTTTAAAGAATCTATTCTTTAAAATTTTGATTGGATGGAAATTTTTTTTTTTTTGAAAATACAAAAGCCAAAACCTAATCTTAAATCCACAAACAAGCAACACCTAAATCACGACAATAATAATAAGTTATTCATTGTCTTGAAGAATAAGAGTGAATGGTGACTGTAGTTTTGATAATATTGCGGAATTAATGTTCGGTATAGTGTAACTGCAGTTCATGCGGTTTGCGAGACAAGTGCGGTTTTGATAGAATAAGTGGTACATAATGATGTTTGATTGGTGAAAATATTTTGCAAATTTTTAGATAATATGTAGAATAATATGTTTTTAATATTTTATAAATTATTTTGGAATAAAATACATTTTAATACTATTTCTCTTATAATTATTCAGTTTAATATTTTTTGTTTGGTTTCATCGTAGGTCTATACAATATTGTTTTCCTAATAAGACCAAATTATTATTACTTATCAATTTATTAAAGTTATCATGCTTATCACACATTTTGGTTCTGGTTTGATCAAAATTGGATATCATCAGTCGTCTATATGCGGTTCTATCTTTACTATATAGTTGGCAAGATTTAATGCTCATCATCGTTTTACACTAATAGAAAGTCTTAGAAAATATGTTTTATAACTGCTAAAGGTAGAACATATTATAGATGCCTTTTTGAGTATAAGTGATGTTGATATTGTGCTGATTTTGATGCTATTTAAATGCATTAATATGATAATCACTCAAATTATATATAAATACTTCATAAACAAAGTATTTTTAAACATTTTATTACTATAAACTAAATTAATTACTTAAAAAGAATTAATATGTTATATTGTTTTTTTAAATATTACCTTGCGTTATAAACTGATCTTTCGTCTAACTTGTCATTCAAGAATAATTTTTTATTTATGTTAGAAAATTAAAAACAAAAATATAAATATAAAACTCAAAAACTAAACTTAACAGGTCTGGATTGGTTTGAGTATTTAGGATCGAAAAAGACTCAGGGGGTGTTATTGGTTTGTATATTTTAATGGATTTAAAAATACAAATCAAATCTAGTGTTATTGGTTCTATGATTTTGAAATCTATAATCAAATTCGCTGTTATTGGTTCTATAATTTTGAAATCTATAATCAAATTCACTGTTATTGGTTCATTGATTTAAAAACAGATTTTAAAATCATGTGTTATTCAATAATAATGATTTACTTAAGGATTTGATTTAAAATTAGATTTGGGTGGATTTATTAGGGATTTTAAGTTTAAAATACAAAGAAACAAATATTGAGTGAACTTGATTATTTTGATAGATTTGTATTACTGGTTACCTCGACATCTCTCTGCCCCCAAGTTTCACATACGTATTGAACACCTTTACCTTAAAATTCTAAGCAAGCACTATCAGACAATCACCAAAGTTTCACCATCTCTATAATATATCGTATACGTACAAAATTTAACCAACCATCTCTAACCTAGCTAATTATGTACACCTTAACCAACCATCTCACAATACTAACGTGTATGTGTAAGCACGAACTCCTATTTACTTTTGAACATTTTCTATTTTAATTTTTTTCCAATTTCTACAATTTCCTAATTAATAATTCTCCATTTTCTATCGTATGTATCCATCATAATATATAATATCTGTTATACATCAATAAAAAAAAACCTACACAAGACACAAATGGTGAAAAAATCTTGTCTCACAAAATCAATAAAGAAAGCATACCAATCAAGTGAGAACGACACTAGCAACAATTATGTGGGCAGATTTTATACTATCATAATAACATATGATAAAACATGTGTTGTAAGTTTTTTATACTTTATTTTGCTATAAACTTATTACAAATCCATTTGACTGATTTATAACAATATAACTATTTTGATTTTGAAATCTATGTTATTGATTCTGAAATCTAATTGTTTGATTTTAAAATCAATGGATTTATCAAAAATTTCAAAATCCAAAAAAAAATCTAAATCCATTAAAATACTAGAACCAATAACCCCCACTCAAAGTATCTGAAAACCAAAAAAAAATACCAAAACACAAAAAATACCTTAAAATCCCTAAAAAGAACCTAAAACAATTAAATACCGAGAAAGATCCAAATTTTTATTTTAAATCTTATCCAAGAAACCGAAAATACCCAAAGAAATTTATGAATACCCAAAATAGTGTTTTAAAAAAAAAAAATTTCACTCCAAACCCTAGACTAAAATCGAAAACCTGAACCCAAAACGTAAAATGTATTTGTAATGCCAAAAAAACATATCTAAAATACTCAAATATACCTAATATACACAAAACATTTCAGGTACTTGGAACTCGGTCATGTCTCGGGTAGGATATTGACTTGAAAAAGAGACCTGCTGATCCAAGAAAAATGAATATGTACTTTGCCCTTGACCCGAACTCAAACCACACCTATATTTCTAGGTCGATTTCAGTTTGGTTTTACGAGTCTGATAAATTGTCCATGCCTAAAAAAGTTACATAAGAGTGTACATACAACATCATAAATAAAATGATTCATAAATTATATGATTTTAATAAATTCTCTTACTCGATATAATATGAGCATTCACATAATAATATATAACAATTTCAAAATACTAATTCACATTTACAATCCAAAGAAAAACCCGCGCTTTCGAAGCGCGGATCAAAATCTAGTATAAATTATTTGAGAAGTGATTTTCTTATGTGTCATCACCATATTCATTCTCACCAAAAAAAAAAAACATGGCTTTGAGATATTATGAAATGGCATCACTTAATTATGAGATGTATAAATTTCTTTATTTATTGTTTTCAGCATATGAAGATGCTAGAAAAGAGAATGATGTAGAACCAATAAGACATACTGGTATAGTCTCCCTCGCCGGCGGCATGTGTCAAATATATGAATAGTATATTTTTAAAAGTATTTTATTTGGAATGATATGTTTACAAGTTGTACTAGTTATACTAGTTGTACGGTTTTCGGAAAAAATCGTCTTCGTCTTTTTGGTCTCGAGCCCAAAAGGCTAGATGCAGAGCCAGAAAATTCTTCAACCATTTCACTAAAAACGTGAGTCACCGGAAAAAAGAAAAAGATTGAGTTTGATGTATGATTTTCATGTGTTTTTTTTTGCAAATAATTGTTTTAAATGATGTATTAATACAATTCTTATCAACAGTTGTAAGATTTTAGTTTTTTTTACCAAGATAATAATATATATTAGAAAGAAACAAAATTGCAACAAATAATTCAAATAAGTTGGTCTAATCTTCCCTCACATGCATGTATCAAATACATGAATTATATTTTTTTAATATTACTTTATTTGGATAATGATTTGTTACAAGTTGTACTAGTTATACTAGTTGTATTATTTTCGGAAAAAGCATCTTATTTTTTTGCTCTTGATTCGAAAAAGTAGATATGGAACCAGAAAATGTTTAAACATGATTCCAAAAACGCGAGTCATCGGAAAGAAGAATAAGGAAAGAGCATCAATGACAAATAAGAGCGACTTATCGGCGACGAAGAAAAAGAAAACGAAGAAGGGAGGGTACTTTTCGAATCCAACCAAACAAACTCGAAACCACGCCAGAGCAGAATACGCTGAGGAGATTAGGTCTAACAATGGAGGTTCACAAGACAGAGAATGATAAAAAGGTGCAAAGAACGGTAACCATTAAATTTGAAATTGTTTTGTAAAATATTTTATTGTTAGGGTTCAGCTAAGGCTCCTTCAGTGTCAAATTGATAGCTTTTGGGATTACTTTTGAAAATTTATGTTCCTTATAAAACTTATGTTTCTTTTGGCATTAAATTTTTTGTCTTTTAATGTCAAATTTGTTCTTTTTAATAACTTTTGAAACTTTTAAAACTTTTGCTTCTTTTGAAACTTATATTATTTATGAGAAAATTAGGTTTAATTTAAATGGACATGTGTTTTGATATAACTAATACAACATATTCAACTATGCTAATATTTAAGAATTGTACAACTAGTATAATTACTGGACGTTAGTGTTCAACCACAATGTTTAAAACATTATAAAAATTTAAAACATGATCCACATTTAAAACAATACTAAATAAAATAACACGTAGTTGTACCAGTTTTATAGTTGTATTGTACATAGTTGTACTAGTTTTTGAGTTGTAACAATTTGTGCATAGTTGTACTTTGATAGTGAAATAAAAAAAAATATTAGATGTACTACATAATAAATACATCTACCTCAGTTGTAGCACTTATTTGTGTTTACATATCTTTGCCCGGATACAATGAAATCATCAATTTTGTAAATATACATTTCATGTATGTTTTCCATAAATTACGTGGACAAATAAGTTAACAAACCTTAAAAGTATAAGGTAGATAATGTAAACTTACGGAGATGTGTAATAATTTTTTTTTAATTTCCCAAAATTTCAAATTAAGTTATGAGAAACTTTCTGAGTACATACCAATTGAGATATTTAATTGTCTTTCTCATATGGAAAACCAGATTAGTTTTATCAATTTCTAAAATGTAAAAATTGTACTAGTTGTACCAGTAATACTCGTCTAATATATAATATATACACAATTATCAATTGTTTATATATCTATTTTAAATGATTTTACCAATATTTTCACATCATAGCTTTGTAAAAATATGTTCAATGTTTGTTTATCACTATACTATGTTTATTATAGTTAATAAACTTTTAAAATATAAAGTATATAATGTAAAATTAAGAATGTAATGTAATAATTTAACAAAATTTTGAAAAACTTCAAATAAAATATGAAATTTTGTCAACATATACAATTAGAATATTTACTTGTTTTTATATGTAAATTATAACGTTTGTATACCAATTATATAACTTTTTATTAATTTAGTTGTACGAGTTATACTAGTTGTACATAATCGAATGAGAGAATGAGATAAAAAATATTGTGTGATTGTATGTTGTTGAGATTAAAAAAAGAGGAGGAGAGAGAATGTAATCGTATGGCTAAGATTAAAACATAGATAAAATGATCTAATGGCTCGTATCATCCTTTTATTAATGGCAAAATTTTCATTTGATTCGACTTGATCTATATAGATTTTTTTCCCTGATTGTAGATTTTGTTTTGACCATCTGGTCTATAATATATTTTTGTCCGATTTCGTCTCCTGAATTCCATCAAATGTCGTCTCCGGAGAAGAAGAAGGAGAAGGTGGAGGAGCTCCCCTCGAACCCAACTCCTTCACTTCCCGATGAACTGCTCACAAGCTGCATCGCACGCCTCTCAAGATTGTACTACCCGACCTTCTCCCTCGTCTCCAAGAGCTTTGGATCTCTTCTCGCCTCACCGGAGCTATACAAAGCCCGATCACTCTCGTCCCGCACCGAGAGCTGTCTCTATCTCTGCCTAGAGTCCTCCTCAGACTCTCGCTGGTACACCCTCTGCCGAAAACCCGATAAAAACAAAGATAACGTCAGCAAGAAGTCAACTAGTTATGTTCTGTCTAAACTCCCATCACTCCGCTCTCCTCCTCCCGCCGCCGTTTTCACCGGTCTCGTCTCCGTCGGTTCCGACATCTACAACATCAGATCCTCCTCCAACGTCTCGGTTCTCGACTGTCAGGTTAACACGTGGCGAAAAGCTCCGAGCGTGCCTGTGGAGCTGATGACGTTCTCCGCTTGCGTCGTTGACGAGAAGATACACGTGGCGGGGATCCACGCCGAGTCGTTGAAGAACGTGTCCATGGTGTTGGACGCGAGAACGGGAACGTGGGATCACGTGGTGCCCATACCTACCAGCCTGACGAGACGCGGCGTTTTGAACATGAGAAGCGTGTGTATCGACGGGAAGCCACACGTGGCGATTGATAGAGGTGTGGTTTGTTATAACTCCCTGGAAGGTAAGTGGGAACGTGCCAAATCGAATATGGGTTCTTTTTGGTTTTCGGATTCTTATTGCGAGGTAGAGAATGTTTTGTACACTGTTCGCGATGGAGAGTTGAGATGGTACGACGGTGAGGTGAACGCTTGGATAAGCGTGGAGGGTTTGGTCGGACTGCCTAAGTTCTTGCCTGGTGTTTCTGTTAGATTGTGTGATTATGGTGGTAAGATGGTGGTCGTGTGGGACAAGGACATGCTGTCTAGTGGCGAGAAGATGATTTGGTGTGCTGAGATTGCGCTTGAGAGGCGTGAGATTAGTGAGATGTGGGGAAAAGTTGAGTGGATTGATCATGTGCTTACAGTTCCTATAGGTTATTATATCGTCAAGGCTCTTGCTGTTACCGTTTGATGAATGTGTCGTCGTCATCATATGATCATTTTTATATTTGCAATGTGTGTGATCTTTTGGTATTTGGGACTTGTATTATGAATTAATGTACTCGTCTTATTGTTTCACTTTTTGTATACTCTCCCAGTATTAACCCCATTCAGAATCACATTACCATGAATCTCGTTTTGCTTGTTAACATCCACATACTTAGAAAGCATCGCTGGACAAGGTAAAAGCATCATATGCTTTAAATCATCGCTTCCCATCTCACTCTTAACCATTCATGATCCATCTTTGTATGTTCCACTTTGTACATACCTTTGCATATTAAAGTATTCCAAGAAACTAAAATCATTTTTCCTTACAGGTTTACTTTGAGTGGTATAAACCAAAGCATGCTCCCCAAAGAGACCAACGCAAAATGAAGCAACACATAAAAAAAAATTTACTTGATTTTTGCCTCAACTAATCCTTTTGAACAATTCAGATATCAATCAACCAAATCATCATATACCATTCAATGTGAAAACTGTTTGAACAATCCTTAACTTTCTCTTTGTCTACAAAATCAAACCATCCATCTCCCCAACCTTAGTCTTCCAGCCACGAACCGAAACTGTACTTCTAATTCGCCACCCAAACATGTTACCATATATTGACTTGCGGAGGTTGACAGAAATTGCATTGTGACAATGCAATTTCTGTCAACCTCCGCAAGTAAATATATGGTAACATGTTCCACCTGGCCTCTACGAAGCATCTCAGATTTCTTAAGCTTTTTCATTGCGTAGACATGGCCATCAAGAGAGAAGAATACAATGTTACGTATATGTTTACATATAAAAGGTTTACAGTAAAGAGTAATGCTATAAGTCTTCTTCTCTAAGTCATTCATCAAATTCTTCTGCTGTTCCTCAGAGACTTGTGCAGCAGCTAACTTATTTTCCAGCATTATTTTTTATTTTTATTTTATTTTCCAGCATTATTACGTCTGCAGCAAATGCAATTTCCCCCCACCCCCCACCCCCAAACACATAACAATATCATAAAATGATCACATTATTCTATAACCTTGACATAAAGATATCTAAAAGACTCCTTGGAAAGCTCAATAACAAAAACATGTAGAAGAACCATTTACCGCTCGTGTCTTTGCAATTGTTTTTTTTGTAATGATTTTCGATATACTGTTTGGCAGCTGCAGCCTTCTGCTTTGTTGCATTTGGCACAGGTCACACAGCTTCTTCTTCACTTCCTTCCAGATGTTTTGGATCCCTTCTCGAGGAGTTCTCCTTGCCTTTAGACGTTATCTTATTCAGCCAAGCTTTGGCTTTATCCATAGCTTCCCCAATCCCCACTCCCCTTAAGTCGATAAACCAAATAGCCAAGTTAGTATCTTAAGTTGGAACCCTTTTTTTACTCAATAGGCTCCTAAACATCATTCACTAGCTAACCCTAATAGTATGTTCTCAAATGAAACCGAAAGCCCACCAATACAAACTCTATAAGATGATCATTGAAGAATGGAAGGTAAAGCGATTTGAAAGAGTGAACACAAAATGTGCAAACAAGAGAACATACTCAAGAACAAAAGCGTGTGAACTTAGATACATAGATAGCCACGTTTTATAGTGATGGTTTAAGTAAGAAACCCTCGAGTCCAGGGAGGGAACTGATTCCTCAGTTTCTTCTCTTTCTTCCTTCGATATTTTTAATGGGTTTGAGAAAAGAAATTGTAGTGAAAGAGAAAGGAGAGCGAAGTTTGAAGCTTTGGTTGCTTTTGATTAACGAAGAGAGAACAAGCACAACCGCTGCTCTTTGGGCAAATTGTTTTCACACTTTTTGTCTTTTTGAGGATTGGTTTAGATGTCATTGAAAGTATTGATTTTGGCTTTAATTGTATAGATCTCTCAGTTAACCAAACATTTGTTACCTTATCTACAAGATTTTACTTACTCCAGTGACTCCATTAAACAACACCTTTTAATCTTGAGTAAATGCATCAGGTAGCTATGTTTCAAAGATTATTTAGCTATATAGAATAAGCTGATCGAATACACTGTGCACTTACATTTAATCCAAAATTGTCCCTATCTGATAGCTCTGCTACTAGGTCTGACAAATCTTTAGGTCTGCATGTATCTCTAGGCGAAGCTATAGTAATTCCTCTACAAAAAGCTACTGTATGCTATCTAGAATAATTAAATAACTAGGATATGATCTGCACCTTGTGCGGGATGAAAATGATTACATAAAAATATAGTCAACATTAATATTAGAATGTGTAGTAGTCTTGCGATTTCGGTTTTCCACAACATCTCTTGAATCATTATTGTTGTGTGAAAAACTTTGAATAGTTTTGGTGGATGAAGCCTTAAAGCCTAAAGGGGGTATATTGATGGTGTGAGTAATGCATATTGAAACGCAGCTAAGATGTTAATTAGTACACGAATATAACTCAATTTTAACACATTTTCAATATGCATTAATCAGTAATCACATACAACAGAGTTATTTTCGAAATCTATCCCTACAATTTTCTCTTATTAATTAATGATATTATAGATGACTCGGTCATTTTTAAGTTCCATGCATTCAACAAAGTATCAAGTTGACAGAATGGAAGGAGTCTATCGATAGAACGGAAATATATATGAGATATTAACTATCAAATAAACTTAAAAAGAACTATCAAAAAGACCTAAATTCACATGGAAATAATCACCACTATAGCATTGACTCATTAGCAATTTGGCGACCATCACTCCGTTGTGTATGCTGAATGTACTAGAAAATTATCAAATTATTATGTAAGTTAATTCATAAATCTAAATGCATATATAGACATGATATGTAATTGATCATCAATGTAGCTTTGACAACTAAATCAGAATGTGGCTTAGACTATGATTTATAAAATGAACGTTACGAAAATAGGGATTAAGTGAAACAAGACTTTAATTTTTGTTGTGTGCTATGTTTAAAAAAACGGGTGCATTGAGCCATTGGCTCTCCAAGTTTTTTCTTTTAAAATAGATTTTCTCTTTTCAACTGGCGAATTATACAATTTGTTTATGTTATCACCCAACGAATAAGAGTTTACAAAGAACGATGCAACATTACAACGCCATTGAGTCAAAAAAAAAAAAACATTACAACGCCACTTCCTTGTATTTTCGACCGGATAAGAAAGAACCGATATTTGATCAAAAAAAAAGAAAGAAAGAACCGACCTATGTACTACCTAGAGCAGGAACGTATAGTAGGAGGCATGCCCCTACTCTTCGATCTTAGTTATCATTCTAAAGATCGTTTTTGACACGCTAGTTAGTTTGCACGCATATTAAGCTCTTATCTTTAGTAGCCACTACAAGAAAATTGTAAGATTGCAATAGTGATATATTGTTGCAATATGCTAATATTTTGTTGCAAAAATAAAATTGCAAGAAAAATGTGACAAATTTTAATGTCTTGCTGTTTGAATGTTGCAAATTCACATTTGTTGCATATATGTAGCAAAATTAGCAAGAAATTGGGTGGTTGCTATAATTGTCATATTATTGCAACATTTTTTTCATAACAACTTTCTTGTATATTTGCAACTTATTTCTGCAACCATAAATTGTGGTAAATCATTGTTACGAAAAGTTTATGGCAAAAACCATTGCAAATGTGCAAATTACTTTTGCAATATAATCGTATAAATGTACAATAACAAAATATAAATTTGTTATAGTTACAAGTCTGGTGCAACTTATACATTATTATAAAATATTTGCTAAATAAAAGATACAAAAAATGTCAATTCAAAAAAAAATTATAGTTATTTATAATATTTGGTGCAAGGTGGGTTTCACGTGGTCAACAATTTATATTTCAATAAAATTAGTAGATTATCAAGTTTTGCATAAATGATTTAATGTAGTTATTATATTAGTAGCAGATGCATAATAACACAAAAATAAAATGATAAACTTTATTAAATAAAATAACATATTAAAAAGTGCAACAAGCATTCATAGAAAAACCAATGATAATTTGAAAACAAGACAAATGATCCATCAATGATCTCGATGAATAAAAACAGCTACATTTTCTCAAATCCCACGCTAAGTAACCTTGCCCTTTCATCCACTAATGAACCATCTGATGTATTGTGTGTCCCACGAAGAACATTAATGTAGGATGTATCTCTGTTCTTTCCTTCTGCAAAATAGAAATGTTAAAAATAAAATTTAAAGTGGTATCGGTAAAAACCAATGTGTCTTACCAAAATATCTGCAACCCTAGCATATGAATGTTTGAACCTATAAATAAAAACGATCATCATTTGCCATATGATTCATCTAAAAGAAAAAAATTACAAAAACAAAGTTAACACTTAAAGAAAACTGATAAGAGACAATTAAACACACACACAAAACTGGAGATGAGTAGCTATGAAGAACTACTGTACGCACAAGTGTGATGAGAAGAAAAAAACAGCACACATATAATCTATATATATGAAAACAATAAAATCTAAATGTATCTTTATATTAGATATCTCCATATCTTTTAATATAATATTCTCTTAACAAACTAAAATTAAACAGAAAACAAACATAAAAATCTTTTCATATAATATTTTCTCAACAAACTAAAATAAGCGGAAAAACAAATATAAGGTGGAAAAAAGATAACAAATTTTTTACTAAAATTAGTTTTTTCTCTCAGTGTGTTTACGAAAAACTAAATAACTCTTTACATACAACTAAGCTTATTCACGTTGGAACTGATGATATATTATTTTTTTATTAACTAGAGGAACCATTCCATTTTATTATTTTAACTTATTCTATAAATGATCATAGTCTCTCAAATTATAAGCAATGTATAACATCTTTGTTAATGTGGTTGAGCATCAACTTAAGTTGCCTATTCACATCTTTGTCAATGTGGAACCATTCCATTTTATTATTTTAACGTAATTTTATAATTATCTTTGAAGAATATGTAAATAATTTTTAAAACTAATTTCTTTTTATTTTTATTTTGAATATGAATTCGTAAACTACAACATACTAGACCAAAACAAAATAAAATAAAATCCATAACATAAAATTATTTACATAATCGGTACCGAAACCTTAAAACTATAGTGTGCATGTTTAAATATTATTCAATATATATATATATATATATATATATATATATATATATATATATATATATATATATTATATTTCTTGTACTTGATATAAAAAACTATTTAACTTCTTTTTAAAACATATAACTATTTTCACGTTTTGTCACGTATTATTTGTATATATATATTTTTTATTTTTGCAAATTACCAATGGTTTAGAATCGTTTAATGTTCATTGCAAATTTGCAAGATATTTGCATATGTTGCAAAAGGTTGCAAATTAGTAATGAAAATATGCAACATATATTATGGTTGTAATTTTGCAATAAATTTGTAAGGAAATTGTGATGAATATTCACTATTGCAAATATATTGCAATAATCATAGCAAATTATTAACATAAATGGAGGTTGCAATTTTTCTGTTGCAATATTGCTAATTTCTTGTAGTGAGCTACATACTACAAATATAGACAAATACAGTAGTTTACAGTTAAAGTAAGAAGATGGAATCAAATCTACAGATCAAGTGATCAACACTATAGATTATTGATTTAGAGGAGACTAGGGTAGGCAGAGAGAATACAGTGATGATAATATATTTGGTTCTTTTTTTTTTTTCCCTCGAGTTTTTATTTAATAATAAAAGGGTCTAGCCCAAATGGCCGAAGCCCAAATACAACATAAACCAACAGAAAGCCCATAAACAGAGGGGCCAAGGACACTAACAAACGACCCATCGGCCCATTAAACCAAACCCGACGACGCTGGCTCGTTAAGATGACAAGGAGGCTGGATGTTGCCACGTGGATAGATCTGCAACGTAAGATTGCACGCGGTGCTCCGCCTCCACTTGAACATTCGTAACCCAATCAGCCGCCGGAAGGACCCACCAGAACCCTCGTTTCGCCGTAACTCAAAAGCCCGCAGAGTTCCCACCGAAACCAACTCTATTCATCCAACTCTCTTGCTTCATGTCGGAGAGCATCATCGTTCCTCGAGATCTCATCCGACACGACGAAGCTTCCAAACCCTCGAGAGATAACTAGGAATCTCTCCCGCACCAAACCATAAACGAAACCTAAACGTTTTATTCTAAAAGGATACCTTAGCCGGCGACGTAAGACTATGGGAGTCTTCACTTCCCGGAAGCTAGATCCGACGTCGGTGAAGCTGAATAAACTTCCACCTCGCGGCGACAAGGACCGGCGGCGGCGGAGCTGTCAGAGCCTCCCCCTCCCGGATAGACGAGCAAACAAAAACAGACGATCCACTTCATCGCGACACCATCTCTGTACGGCCGCGTCTTCCCTCCAGCAACAGAACCACCGCGTACAGTGACTGGTCAGAGCTCGGACAAGGCGACAGGACAGAGGAGACGGAGAAGGGAATAGATGTAGACGACTTTGATGGAAGGACAAGGGGCTCCGGCGGCGGCACGCACGCTCACGCGCCGGCCGCGCGCCGGACCCGAGGTTAGATCTCGATCTCTCTTCTCTCTCTTCTCTCTCTTTAATATATTTGGTTCTCTCTTTTAAAAATATATATATATATTTGGTTTCTTGGCGTTAGTGGACAACACCTGGAACTAAAAGACTAGATGACCCCTTAAAGAAGTTAGCAGCAAGGGTAATTTGTGGCAGAGGTACAAATCTGGATGGTGACAGAGAGGCAAAAAGAGGAGCAGTGGAGTCTGTTTGAATGGTTACTTAATAAAATAGGAAAAAGGTTGAGTCAATCAATCAATCTCACTGTTCATTTCATGTCATAGTGGACCATGTGAAATTTCTTTCACTTTGGTTTTTCATTTTTGGCCTTATTATGAAAAATCTAAGCATATATGATTCATGAACAAAGCTATTGTGTTGTTCAAAAAAAAAAAGTTAAAAAAAAAAAAGAAAAAAAAAGCTATTGTTTTTTTTTTGTTTAACCTGGGGGTATCCCAGGCCCAGAAGGCCCAGACTAATCCCCAAGGGGAAGGAATGCCCCCACGGATAGACGCCCCTCCCAGTTTTTCAAATGGGCCGAAAGCATGGCCCATATCCGTGTGGGTGACAAGAGCGTTGCAAGGTAGTTCCCTCCGGCGTTGATCGAACCCCCTACCTGGGTACAGGCGGGGACCCGTCCTAACCATTGGGCTACAACGTCTTGTCAAAAAAAAAAAAAAGCTATTGTTAGTGGAAAAGAAAGGTGAAATATGAAGTTATAAACCACGCAAATGATGTCGTTCAAAAAAAAATCGTTCAAAAAAAAAACCACACAAATGACGAAGTTATATATATATATATATATATATATATATATATATATATATATATATATATATATATATATATATATATATATATATATATATATATATATATATATATTAGTGTTAGTGTTTCAGATTGATTTTTATAAGCTTTTTATAATAACGGAGAGATTTCAAACCACAATCCATTTACAAGATATGTAAAATGTCATGTATGCTGATAGTTGGTCATTGTGTAATCAATGATTAAAATGAACAACTATCACTAAAATAAAGAGTTATTCTTCGGATCACTTCTTTCTTACGTAAACAAGTAGGTTCACCAATTAATAGTAAATCAATTATTTTATAATAAATATTTTTTTTTAAAAAATGAAATATTGTCAAATTAATAAAAACTTAAAAAATTAATAAAAAATAATAGTATTTACCGAAAAGAAACTTTTTAAAAATATTTTTAACATTGTCAAAAACACACTAAACCCTAAATTATAAATCCTAAACTCTACCTAAATCCTAGTATATGTATTTTTTAAAAATATTTTAACGCCGTTATCAAAATACTAAACCGTAAATCCTAAACTTTAAACCCTAAACCCTAAAATTTAAACCCTAAACCCTCGGATAATCCTAAACTCTAAATCAAAAATACTAAACACTAAAATACTAAATCTTATAAATACTAAACCCTTAATCCTAATCCCTAAACTCTTTTAGAAAAAGAATTAAGGATTTAGTACTTTTATGATTTAGTGTTTTTAATTTAGGATTTATGATTTATCCACGGTTTAAGGTTTACTTAAGAGCTTAGGATTTAGAGTTTAGGGTTTATTGTTTTGATGATGATATTAAAATATTTAAAAAAATTGCATAAATTACTATTCTTATTTATTTTTTAACCTTTTATTTTTAAAATATAATATAATTTGACAATATTTTGCTTCCTTTTTTAAAAGATATCGATTGTGAAATAATTGATTCATATTGATTGGTGAACCTAGAAGTTGGAATGGTTAACCAGTGCGGTATAAAAGATATATCAGTTGTTTGTTATGAATAACAAATATATAGTAATTAAGAACATGGGCTCTCACAAAGTTTCTAAAAATTTAATACTTCCTCCGTTTCAGATTAATTGTCGTTGTATGGAAAAATATTCGTTTAAAAATAAGTGTCATTTTATGATTTAAATGCAAAATTTATATAGGGAGAATTTTAAAACTACCACTTTGGTAATACCACTTTGCAAATATGCACTTAGGAGGGAGACATTTTTATAAATACCCTTTTCATTAATAGTCAAATGACCAAATTAACCTTCCCTTATCTCCTCAAACATTAATATCATTCTCTAATCTCTCCTTCAGCTCATCGTTCGTCGGAGATCAGCTGAGATCCGCCGTCTCTCTCTCACACGCCGAAGATCCGCCGTCGTCTCTATCTCACACGTCGTCTCTCTCTCACACGCCGAAGATCAGCTGTCATCTCTCTCTCACACCTCGTCTCTCTCTCACACGCCAAAGATCCGCCGCCGTCTCTCTTTCACACTTCCTCTCTCTCACACACGTCGTCTCTCTCGCACGCTGACGATGTCGAATCCTTTTCCGGTTCAATTTTCTCAGATGGTATGCGTATATCTCCTTTTAATTTTGTCAGTTTTCTCTATCTCCTTTCAATTGCCTATTCGTACTTGCTAGTCTTTAATTTTTATTGGAAGTAGTTCGTTGTTGTTTGTGATGGAGATAGTTACATTTGGTATTGGTATCTCTATTTGAATTGGTATTGCATTTGGAGTACAAGAAAAATCCAAATGTGATAGCTTCTTCTTCACTGAATGTATTCAAAGAGTGATTTATCGTCATGACCATGTCCCTTTTGTTAATCTTTCTACTACTCAATAGAGGTAAGATTATAGAATATGTTGATTTCTACTTGTCATTTTAATCATTCCAGCTAAGGGAAAGAGATGTTCCGATGGTTAACACTGCATATTGAGTAATTATAATACCTTATAAATCCGAGTTTCATGATTTGTTTGTAATACAACTGATCAAGGATTTACAAGGCTTTATAAAAGAAGCTTGTTATACAAGAGTTCTTCATCAGATTGTTACTTAGCATCAGTATTTATGTTACTGATTTTTCCAGGAGCAGCTGCAACATGAAGAAGAAGACGAGCATGTGAAAGTTGTGGCAAAGTCAATGAGGTAAGATAATTTATAACCCTTTATAAACTTCCCCTGTAGTTCTTTATAGTGGTTTATAAAATTGAAAAAGGTAAAGATGTATACTTAGCATCAGCATTTCTGTTACTGATTTTTTCAGGAGCAGCTGCAACATGAAGAAGAAGACGAGCATGTGAAAGCTGGTGGTGAAGTCAATGAGGTAAGATAATTTATAAGCCTTTATAAGCTCCACCTGTAGTTTTTTATAGTGGTTTATAAAATTGAAAAAGGTAAAGATGTATACTTAGCATCAGCATTTCTGTTACTGATTTTTTTGGAACACAGGAGCAGCCACAACATGAAGAAAACGAGCATGTGGAAGCTGATGGCGAAGTCAATGAGGTAAGATAATTTACAAGCCTTTATAAACTGATTTATAACGTCTTATAAAATTGTCTTTGGAATTTCACAGACTAATTCCAAAAATTTGTGAAATGTTATTTATAAATTTCACAGACTAATTCTAACAATGTTGAAGTTGATGCTGAAGTCAAGAAGCCCGAGCAAGTTAAAAGGAAAAACGAGGAAGAGGGAAAAATGTAAATAACTCTATTTATAACGACTTATAAAATGTAGATTCTCCATGGATCAAATTTTTTATATGATGATAAAATAGGAACAAGAAGAAGATGAAGGGAAGAAGGAAGTTGATGCTGAGGTCGAGAGCCTGTTCAAAAGGTAGGAAGCTCAATTTATAAATAATTATAAAATATTGATTCTTATTCTTGTAACTTTATAAGTCTCTATAAATTTATAAGTCTTTATAAATATTTTTAAAGAATGGTTTGGGTATGTTTTGTTTAATGGATCCAATTTTTTATATGATGATAAAATAGGAACAAGAAGAAGATGAAATGCAGAAGGAAGTTGAGGTCCAGAAGCCTGTTCAAGAGGTAATTAGCTCAATTTATAAAGACTTATAAAATATTGATTTTTATTTTTTTAACTTTATAAGTCTTCCTATAAATAAGAAGTTATAAGAAGTTATAACTTCTTATAAAATATAGATTTTTCTTCGTTTTCTAACGTGAATAACTTATACTTCTAAGGAAAAATAACTATTTATAATGTCTTATAAAATGTAGTAATATTGTTCTTGTTACAGCAATGCATTGGGTATTTTTTGTTTAATTGATCCAATTTTTGATATGATATTAAATAGGAACAAGAAGAAGCTGATGTTGAAGTCGAGAAGCCTGTGCAAAAGGTAATTATCCCAATTTATAACTGCTTATAAAATATAGATTCTTCTTCGTTTTCTAACGTAAATAACAATGATTCTAAGGAAAATTAACTATTTATAATGCCTTATAAGATGTAGTAATATTGTTCTTGTTACAGTTTGACATTGAAATGAATATGTGTATCTTAAACATGACAGCCAAAACATGGATCTGAAACTATACAAGTGGATCAGAAATGCAAACTGCTGGACATTGGTGGAAAGAAACATGTAGTTGCCGAAGGACGGGTGCATTCAACAGACCCAAATCAAAATGTCCACTTTGTACGATTGGGTCCGAATGCAGCTAGAGTGTGGGTTGATGCAGTGATGGTAGATGATGCCATCTTTTGGAGGAAGTCTGAAGAAATCGAGACATTGAAAGATGCATGTGGTTCATCAATTGCATGACCACTTGATAATTTGGTCATATTACCTTTTTCTTCAAAGGTGAATAACTATGCTTGGGTCTTTCTGTTAAATGGATCAAAATTTTGATGTTGTGTTAAGAGATGTATGAAGAAGATGAGAGAAAAGATGGTGTCAAGAAGTTAACTCTACAAATTTTATAAAGCTTTATAAATCGGTATTTCTTGGATCTCACAAACCACGTTCTTGTTCAGAGTCTCTCTTGCTTCTTCAAACAGCTCACCAATCTCGTCAATCTTCAAAATCTTGACACAAGCCAGTCACATATTATTCCTATGCATGGGTATATTTTCTTTTCAATATCATCTTAATATGATTCTCCTTATTGATTCTAAACTCTCATAATTAATTTATAAACTCTTATAAATTAATTATAAACATTTTTCAAACTCTTATAATAGTATTTGTAAACGCTTATAAAATTATCAATGAGCACTTGTAAATGATTTATAAGACTTACTAGATCATTATGATTTTTTTAAAGGCTTGTAAATTATTTATAAGATTCATTTTAAATCTTTATAATTGATTTATAAATCATTACAAAATGATGTATAAACATTTATAAATTTTTATAATAAATTTATAAATCTTTATAAAATAAGTTATAAACCCTTACAAAGCTGGAGGCAAGGAACTGTTTTGCTGCATCAGTTAGAGGCTCAACAGCTTCGGCCATTAAAACACTGGAGGAGAGCTCGAGATAGAGCAAAGCGGAATCGGGAGTCATAGGCATATTGCGGAGAAGTCTACTGCAATACCTTATGCAGGAAGCAACCTCAAACTTGTCAGCAGCCATAAGCACATCTAACAAAGCAGGTGCTGTTGTGACAGTTAGAGAATTTATGTACACAAAGTTCAAAAGCTCCATCAAAGCACCTTCCTCTGCCATAAACATTAAAACAGAGCATGATAAATCAACATTGTGAAGTCTCTTTACACTGACAATCTTTCATGTTTGTTAGAACTTGCAATTGCAACTAGGAACATGAGAGATGTACTGAAACTAAATTTTTCTTCACCTCAAGGTTAATATTCAGAGCCAAATGCTCAAGTGAGAAGCATAAGGATGAACGTATAAGCAAAACAACATGAACATATCTCAGTTGAAATTAGATTTCCAGAATACAATGTGTACAGAAGAAGTAACAAACTTCTTTGGCATGAATCAGGACATCACTGACAGGCATCAAAACAGAAAAAGGCACATGAGGCTGCTGGATCATTGAAAAATATTTATAAAGTTTTATAAATTTGAGATTTAAAAAAAAGTCATGAAAAAAAATTATATTCCTTCGTAGAAACTGATTTATTGAGAAATCACACTAAAACTAAACAAAAAGACGACAATCGTCATTGATTATCCCATACCTTTTAAGCTTTCGTCGACTTGTACGTTTTAACTTCTCGTCGTCATCGGATCTCACCGTAGCTTCGTCAGATCTCGACGTAGCTTTGTCGGATCTTGTCGTAGCTTCGTCGGATCTCGCTGTTGCTTCATTGGATCTCGTCGTAGCTTCGTCAGATCTCACCGTAGCTTCGTCGGATCTCGCAATAGCTTCGTCGGATCTCGTCATAGCTTCGACGGATCTCGCTGGACAACTCTTCAGCGTCGCTCATCGCCGGAGAACTCGTCACCGCCGGAATTCGTCGGTGACGATTTGAATATGAGATGATGTTTTTGAATTAATCGTGAGATGTAGGAGAAGAAGATATTAGTTTTAGGTTTAATTAGCTAGGGGTATAATAGTATTTTGTCTATTAAATTTTTGGTGGTAAAGTTGGTTAGTGTAAAGATGAAAAGTGGTACCTTAAAAGTGGTATTAGTGGCAATTTCTCCCATTTATTAATGAGATTTTTCTATTTATTTTTTCTATTTGTTGAAATATGGTTAGGTATATGAGTAATGATGTTTTTATTTTGAAAATATACAAAATTAAATGTTTTCTTAATCTTTGTGAATGAACCTAAAACGACGAGTAAAGTGATACGGAAGGAGTATCCTGTTAACAAAACAATATTTTCAGATATCTATAATAAAATATAAATATTTTTGTTTACGTACAATTTGAAAGATTTAGGCAATGAGTGGTGATCAATGTTTTGAAAACCGGACCGAACACCGATTTGGTGAAGCTACTGGTTGACTGGTTAGACCGGTTCAACCGGTCGAACCAGACTTTATATTTATATAAAAATGTATATACTTATTATATTTATACTATATAAATTTGTGGAATTCAATTTTTTCTTGAAAACCAATCTACGTTTTGTTTATTTCCAAAAAAAAAAAAACTGAGTGCATTTTTCAGAACAAAATGTTTTCAAGTGGACCGCACTTCTATTTGTCCAACTTCACATATCCAACGGTTTTGCATAATATATGTGTTTTTTTCTCTTTTTGAATATAAAAAATTCTTTGACTTGACATCAATATTTATCATGGACGATTCAAAATATGATAATATAGTGGTTTGCCTAGTTTCAACTTATATATGAAGCTAAAATATGATACAGAATTCTATTACTGAGTTAACTTTGTTTGTAAGTAACAATGGTCAAAAAAAGGTTTTGCAAGAACTGATGTGTGCTTTGAAATTGTGCATGTTATTATTACATTGGAGGTGTTGAAAATGAACTGACTATGTACAATGGAGGTGTTGAATAAAAGATTCAACAGTTGAATCACTACAATGGATGTGTTGAAAAATGAAATTTGATGATGTGAATTAAACTGTCCTGAAAAAATTCAACATATTGAATAAGAAAAAATTGGGGACCAGCAACGACACATGTCACTTTTAAAAGATTTTTGATATTTTTTGTATCTTCTTAGTTATTTAAAACCAATAATCTCATTATAAATTAAATAATTTATTTTATATTTATACGAAAAATTTATCATTTTAAATTCTTTATAAATATAGATTAAATTTATTTAATTTGGATATAGAAAAAATAATTATTTATTAGTAAATAAGATGTCACATTTTATTCAACAAAATCATTGTAGTGGGTATGAGTTGAATATGTGCTGAATGATGAATTAGAAGAATAAAAAAATGACATTTAGTATTAAAAGATGAAGCGGAGAGTGTTAAGTCTTGAAACCATTGTAGATAGTCTTAACAAAAAAACTGCTTGCAAACTTGTCTTATCCGAGAGAAACTTGGCACCTCCCCCAAAAGATCACAGTTCATCTGCAACCCATGTCACAGCAAAAGGTTTAAGCCTTTTCCAGTTCATATAAGAAACTTTACAACAGTTTTGCAACTCCAAAGTGTGTAAAAAGTCAATTATATGTGATGAAGGTTATGGTGATGGATTCTTTCTCTTGAGAAACAATGGCTCGTCTGAAAAAGTGCCAAATATTCAATCGCGCTGCATTTTCTCATCTTGGAGGAGATACTTGATGGATAAGTTAACTGCAAACCATGTTCTTTTTATCTCAGAAAAGAGATACCGAAGTTTTCCTTACAACAAATTTTATTTAAAAACATATATCATATCTATACAGTTATTTGAAAAATGATTGTTTGCGTTCGAGCTCCCATGTTAAAGGTTAAACTGGCTAAATACGATGTTAACCTTAATAAATAATTTATTTATTTTTATATAGTTTTTATATAATTAAACATGAATTAATTATGATAAAACATTCAAAAAGTGAAAAAAAAATGTTTTCGACAAAAATAATTCATGTCTATTGTATTATTATCCAAACTAATATTATTTTTTCAGTATGTAAAATTTTTAACATATATTTCTCGAGTATAAAAACCATTCTCAATTAAAAAATCAATAAATTTTCTCAATAATTACAAATTTATATATTAGTTATGTTTTTATAAACGTAATTGAAGATCTTGATAATAATATATATAAAAAATAAAATGAAAAAAGACAACCAAAATTGTATGAAAAGAAATTTCTACAATGTTTACACAACATGATGGTTTCTAATTTTTATAAAATAAACATTAATTATAAAAATATATTTATCAAATACAATAAAAACTATATAACAATGCACCTTATTATATTTTAGGACAATCAAAATCACTCATTATATATACATCATATATAATATATTCCAAAACTATTCATATATTTGAATAACTCAATACAATATGTATCAACATTTTTCAGGCCTTTTAAGAGAAAACACGTCAGATTCTTAAGAATAACAATCATAACTTATACATGGTTAGATTTCAGAATCTGGTTCTTCCTCATTGCTCTTCTCAGGGACTTCTGGTTCTTCGTCCTTGCTCTTCTCAGGAACTGACGGATCCAATGGTGGTTCCGATGGTGGTGGAGGAGCAATAGGTGAATCGGAAGCCGTTGGTTTTGGTGATGATGATGAATTTGGACTATACCACTTAAGCAACCTATCTTTGTTTTTAGTCCACCACTCTTCTGCTTGATGCTCATCAAATCTCTTTTTACTACAAAACAAATACTTATCAGACATGGTTTATAACTCCATACATAAAACAATCGTATTCATGTATGTTACCTGAATCTAACTCGTCGGAAAATCTTGTTGCCATTAATGTCTACAACAAAAGTCACATAAACGCCAGGTTCAAACTGTTCTTTACTTTCCTTTCCACCTCTTGATGATGTTGATGATGATGAAGATTCTGTTGGTACTGGCTTTGATGAATTTGACGTTTCGGATACACTTGAGTTCGATGATACTTGTTCATCAACCTTTTGATCTTGTGTGTTTCCGGAAGGAGATGTTTCTTGTTGATCAAGTATCGAAGTTGTAAGTATAGATGTTTCAGATACTTCGTTTGTATTTAGATAAGCTTCAGCTTGAGAGTTAATGGACTCGAAAGCCTCACTCTCTGATACTTCAGGTGGTAGTTTATCCTTTAATCCTTTTAACTAATTATAGAAAAATATTAGAGAAATTGCCAAAAATACCATTTTCATAGTACCACTTTTCATGTTTACACTAACCACTTTTACCACTACTTTTAATGAAGGGTCTAGATTTAAAGGTTTAGGATTTAGGGTTTAGATTTGATGTTTTAGGGTTTAAGGTATATAGTTTAGGGTTTAGAGTTTAAGATTTAGGGTTTAGAGTTAAGGATTTAGGGTTTATAGTTTAGACTGGGTTTAGGGTTTAGGATATTGAATTTAGGGTATATAGTTTAGGGTTTAGGGTTTAGAGTTGAAGATTTTGGGTTTAGGAATTAGAATTGGAGGTTTAGGAATTAAAATTTGGGATTAGAATTTTGAAAAACATATAAAAACAAAGATATAAGAGTCTTTACCATTTTAATAAATAAGGTATTATTGAAAATGTGTCTTTAGTGGTGGTAAAGATGAATAATGGTACCTTGAAAGTGGTATTTTTGAAAATTCCCCAAAATATTATATGGTGTGTTCCCAAAAATATAAAAATATCTTGAGCATTGAAAAATTGGAGCAAACCTGTTCTGCAACAGATTTTAGGGCTTCTGTAGCTGCTTTATGCTTAGAAGATTGTTTTGCAGCTAATTCAAAAGCTTCTTTAGCTGCTTCTTGAAATTTATGGACCTCTGTTCTTTGATTATTGCACTTCTCTTTCAAGTTCTTAACCTAAAAGTTGAGGAAATAGTGAGTTAGATTCATTATTATACTATTGGTCACTTAAAACCAAAGGACAAGAATAAATGTAACCTGACTCTGCAACTTCGTCATTTCTTGGTTCATAACTTCATTAGTCTTCTTCAAACTATCAATAACGCTTCTTGAAAATCCAGAAGTGCGTGGAGGGCTAGATCTTCTTGCGTATGGCGATGAAGATCTTCCAGGTAAAGGCGAAGAGGATCTTGTAGCTGGAGGCGATGACATTGGTCCGACTAGTAGACGCGGCGGAACAGCAGCAGGAGCAATAGGTTTTAGTAGACTGGGGAATGCAATGTCCTTTAGTTGTTGGAGAGATGGAACTTGCGAGTCACGGACATTAGAAGAGTTTGGTCTAAATCCATGCCTTGATGTCTTGACTGATTTAGTATTTCCGGACAAGAGAACTTTAGATGACCTCGCTGTTTCTCTATCTATTCTTACCGAACCATCTATTGATGACCGTCCGGGCGTTGCAACATTGTTCCTGTTTGCATTAGTGGTATAACCAGTTTCGGCTGCTTTAAGTTTGTTGTAACAAGCATCGCATACGCGATGAGGTTTCCCTGGAGTTGGAGCCAGTGCTGCTTTCAGAGCTTTCTTTGAACTACAAGCATGACAATGGACTAAGCCACAGTTGTAGCAGTTGTGTCTCTTACGTGTGAATCCAAATGCTTGGCGACATCCGGAGCAGATCGACTGATCTGCTCCGGAGACCCATTTGTGTATACATATACTAGATGTGAAGTTTGAGCCGCAAGATAAGCTCTTCACATGCCTGTCTTTCAAGGCTTCAACTAATGTTGGTGTTCTTCTATCTTCCGTATCACCATGTCCTAATCTTCCATTAGCACCTTTTCCCCATGTAAAAACTTCACTTCTAGATGTCAAAACTGCAACATGATGATCCCCACAGGCTATTTCTTCCACAAATTCTCCGACCAATCGGTCTTGCACCAGGCAAGGTACTTTACCATCAGATATTGTGTTACCGAGCTGACCATGTGAACTCCCACCCATTGTGAAAACATGTCCTGAGGTTGTGAGTGCGACGGTGAATGTATGCCCACAAGCAATTTGATGAAAGTTGTAATCAATAAGTGAAGAGACACACGTGGGTAGCAAGTAAGTCTCTTTGTTCCCATGCCCTAATCTGTTTTTATCACCATCACCCCAAGTAAACAACTTCCTAGATGACATACTCGTACCGGTCTGACCCATAACCTCAACAATCGCCGCGGTATGCCAAACGCTACAAGCAACTTTCACGGTTTTCAAACCGTTTAAGGATTGTACTTCCTTAGGGTTGGAAACGCTTTCTCTGTTTCCATGTCCCAAAACACCAAAAGCACCATCACCAAAAGTGAATAGCTTCCCATTTGCAGTTGCTAAAGCTGAATGCCATGTGCCACAAGCAACAGATAGTACCTGAAGACCTTCTAATGGACCAGAGACTCTTTTTGGTATCCAATGGCTAATATCACTACCATGCCCTAAAAGACCCACATTGTGTATTCCATCTCCCCATGAAAACAAGTCTCCAGAGGTGGATACAACACAAGTGTGATACTCTCCACAAGCTACAAAGTCTATGTTGGTTAAAGCAAGAAACTCTACGAGTTTGGGACGACTAATGTCGACTTGAATACCATGTCCAAGCCTACCTCCAGCTTCTTCTCCCCAAGTAAACACTTCTCCTTGTCTTGTCACAAGCGCGACGTGCCTTACACCGCAAACAATCTGGTGAACATCAAGAACAACGTTTGATTCCAAGGGCCTTGGAGTTAACACGTCTGTTTTCACCGTTTCTTTGCTAACAGTCCCATCTGGTAGTATCCCTTCGCTCCAAACTTCACCCCATACGTAAACGTCACCTAATGATTCTATATCATCCGGACCAGAACCTCCACTTGAACAACTTGGTGTGCTTGAGACACTAATCCGAAAACCATCCGTACTTGGTCTTAACATGTTTCCACGTTCATATCCTAGATCGATTGATGTTCTACCTCTTGGAACATTGTTTGAGACAATGTCTATTGATTGGCGACCAGTGGAGAAGTACTCACTGTCATGTATCTGAAGAAACCAAAGAATTAATTCATATTAAACTTTAATTGTAAGTATCAACATGTCCAGAACATAGACAAAGGAAGTAATGGCTTAGGACTTCAAATAGGTTCGGTCAGAATTTGAGGGAAAACATTAGTCTACGACTATATAAAAAAGGAGAAAATTAAAAGAACATATATACCTCAGGGATCTCACTTCTTGCACGTCTATTACGACTTCTTTCAATTATATACTTAAGGGCAGCAAACCAAACCTCTGTCTCAGCTTTGTCTTTACAAATCTGACGAAAATAAAATTGGTTTACTTATTTTAGTTTCAGTTTTATAATCTAAGTTGAAGAGAGCTGAAATGATCGATATCTCTTACTAACCAAATCAAGTGACCTTTCTTTGTTATTATATAGAAGTGAAAATGATAAGTGATCTTTCTCTGGACGTAAAAATCTCTTGAAAACAGCCTGTTCATAAGAAGTTGTTAGGATCCACAAATGACATTGCTTTATACGATAATTAGGTTTAAACGCACAGTTCTTTGCCCTGGGACGACTCGAGAAACTTCTGATAACTTTAAACCTTTTTCTTCTCCATGCGAAAACCAAATCAACGCTTTTTCATCCTATCATCAACATCGTTACAGTTTAGCATAGTCCAGTAGAAAAACATTGCATGTATTTTATTTATTTGAAGTAGAATACCGGAGAAAGCCTGAATGCACGAAACTTAGGTTTTCCTTTCCGACTGTACTTGAGTAACTGTGTTCCCTTTTTCAAAATGATAAGTGCCTACAAGAATATGAATACTTCATGTTAGGTCTACACACAAAAAAAAATACACACAATCTTGTTTTTTTCCCCAAAATTTTATGCAAGAAAGTAAAGAAAATGATAATTGCGTGATAGTTTGATCTCCAAAAGATAATTCAACGATGTCTTCGATATAACAGTATGTTTTGAGGATTATAAGAGAAATAAATTAAAAGAAGAAAAACAAACTTGGTCGATGTCACGTTCCTGATAGACATAACTAGCAGGATCTGCCATTCCATCTGAGAAACCCGAGAGAAGAACGTCGGATAAACTCAAGAAGTATCAAGTGGTGTAATTCACCTGTCTTCATAGATGCATCTGTCGTTGCTTCCTTTCTCAGTTTGATCCGTTTCAACTCTCATCCAATTCTCTTTAGACCTATCAAAATGTATCCACGCATCAAAATATATTTGAGCAATTTGAGTCTCAAATAATGATATGAGAAACGTGATATGGATTTTGAGGCATTGTCGCCATTTTAGGAATGTTTGAAGCTACCATACAATTAGCCTCAGACTTTGGCGCTCTTCCCTTCTCTCTTACCACGTTTCTCTGTTCTTTTTCATTTAAATGATATAACAACCTTAAAATAGCCATTTTAATCAACGGTTGTTAATGTTGTGAGAAAGAAGTTTTACTTTAACTGTAAGAGATTAGACCAATTCAATTTATAAGTTTTTTTGCAACATCAAAGTAACATAATACCATTGCCAATTGTAAGTTTGTAACCTACCGTTTAACATATTGAAATAGAAATAGAAAATCGTACTTACAATTTGATTTAAGTGAAAAATTGTGCTCCACGCGAAAAGAAATAACATCATAGAAATGTAGCAGTTTGTAATTTGTACGATGCAACAAATACTTAATAGGTCATTATAATTTGGATTGTCGTGACATATGGACATTGATCCTTGCTTAGTAAACCTTAAAATCAATCAACATGATGATCAGAAATTCCTTTGGTGCATTAAAAGATAACATTGTAAATCAAAGTCGATGTATAGATATAATAATTACAATCTTAATTAGAGCAAGCCAGCCCAAACTACAATCGGCAGCGTGTCCATATTGAGGAAATGGTTCCTTCAGACAAGTTGATCTGTGAAACATTACAACAGTCAGAGAGGTTTTCTCGCACTCATTATCTTTTGTTCCGAGTTAATAAGTGCAGCAATACAATCGATAACATAAATGCACCAATAGGTATCTAACTAATATTGCAAACACAAAAGTAAGAAACAAGATTGTGTTAACAAAGCCACTCTAGTGCAAAAGATTCTTCATGGGATCATCCTCATGCATTCTTTTCATTCGGTAAGCTTCCATCTCCTCAGGTGTAACCTGGAATTTATAAACACACACGTTTCATCAAAAATGGAAAAAAAACTCAATCAAGAGATATATATATATATATAATACATCTTTATTATCATCTGACTGCGACATATATTCATACCTGATCATTCCATTGGACATTGTATTTACGTTTCCTTTCATCATTCTCCTCTCTCTTCCTCTCATCCTCCTGTGTGCAAACCAATGACATTAGCAACATGAATATTACTAACTAGACTTAGAAATGGACCAAGTTTTGATACCTTCTTTAAAGCTTCATCAAGTTTTTCACGGTCAAGAACAAGATCTTCTGGTGTATCACTTCCCCAAGTCACAAATCTTTTCTCCTCTACTAGACCGGACCTATCTGCAAGTCACATTCATAAATAATTACTATATTATGTACACAGAAAAAAAAAACTTAAGAGAGAAATAATATAAGATCCTGTTCTAAACCATTAGAAGCTGTAGCATGTCTTTCGATATTGGTTCTCATGAGATCTGCAGCCGCCTCTATCCCCGCAACACCACTGCAATAGCTGTTCTTAACTGTTTGCTGACAGCATCTGTAACCCCACTGGTGATCCTTCCACCATGACCCCCATACACTTGTGTGGTTGTTTATATAAACATCTTCTTCATATTTGCTCTTAGGTACCGACAGTTCCTGTAAGAAAAAGAAACACACAATAAAAAAGCAGAAAAAGAGAATGATACAAAAACATGTATGAACAAAAATAACTCTAATAAATATTATACCATTCCTTTAATAACTCTTCCACATCGGTCATATTCGACTTCTCTCTCGCTTTGTCCAAATAAAAGCTCCTTTGGGATGTCTTCCACAGACGCAGCAGCAGCATTTCCATACTTCTCCATGATTGTTTCTTGGATCTGTTTCTTCAGTTTCTCTTTCGCTTCTTTGTATTTCTTGAAAAGCAGCTCTGCTTGAGAAGGAGCAGCTTGCATGTTGACCTCTTCCTGGCCTTTTTCGGATAATTGCAACGCGTGAATATTAAGCTTCTTGAACTCTAGAGCTTCTCCACTCATTCTGTATTGATTGTCTCCCTGAAGCATTTTCAGATTCTATTAATAAGGATCATCAAAAGTTATAGATTCTACAAGCACTTACCGCATAGAACTTCTCGTTTGGATCAGCATTTGGAAGAGGATCTTCACGCATAGACCTCGTCTTGGGATCATAATAAGCAGAGTTGACATCAAGATTCAAAAGATACTTTGCAGTGTCTTCACGTATACGCAAGTTCCTGAGGTTAAAGAACATATCAATCAAACATTGCCAAGAATCAAGACATTGAACATATATCAACACAAACCTAACAGTTCCTGTGCTGCCACCACCAGTGGTACGAACGCGTTTCTCCACCTTAGCAAAATCCATTTGCTTGCTCTCATCCGCTTTGGCTTCATCAAGTTTCAGAGCATCTTCTTCATCACCACTAGACTCTTCGTCATCACTCTTGTTGTTACGTTTCTTATCCAGCTTCTTCAACTGCTGCTCTTTTAAAAACTTCCTTCTCGCTTCATCTCTAGCCTCATACCTATTGATCACTTCCGCATATTTAGCTGTATCGTAACCGTTCCATCTATCCCTTTTCCCATCGTAATCAAGGTCGAAGGTCTCGATCTTTTCATCAGGAGCTATGTTCTTGTTAGTCCACTTTGCTCCTATCTTTCTTGGCCTCTCCGTGCACAACTTTGTCTTATGCGTCATAGCCCCACAGCTGAACACTAACCGATCAGTGACAAAACTCAAAACAGAGAAAGAAAAAAGAGTTCTCTTGTAGGCTTACTTACTTCTCACAAGCTCCTTTCCTGTACTTATCTGACTGGAACGTTTTGGCTCCTCTATCGTACCACGACTTTGTATAGTTAGGATCAACTTTCCATTTCCTTTGATGCTTCAAGCTCTAAGGAAACCAAAACAAGAAAATGTCAACAGCCAATCAAGAAAATGGTGTGAGAGAGAGGACAGTTATTAGGGAACAAAAGACTTTACAGGCTTGTCTGCATTGAGGTACCAAGGAGCAGAAGACATGTATTGAGGAATGTGAGGGTTAATCTCTTTTCCTTCCTCATCTATCTCTGCTGGAGCAAGCCCTGCTTTACGCGCTTCCTCCAATTCTTGCTGCTTACGGTGCTCTTCTCTTGACTTAAACCCAACTGCAACAGACATCCATTTCTTTTTTACTCAAAATATCTACTGATTCTAATATGTACCAAAATTATTTAAGTCCATAAAAAAATACAGTCAGGTGCCATGAAAGAAAAAACAGAACAAAACCAACAAGAAAAAACAGAACAAAACCAGTTTCTTGCTCAAGCTCTTTTGTTTAAACCTAGGCATGAACACATTATCCCCATCTTCTTAAAGTTCCTAAAGAGATGAGAAAGTGATACAAACCTGATGCAGTAGCCATGTTGAGTTTTCTAACAATATATATGTAAATCTACTAGGCTCCCAACAAGGAAACACGCGAAACTGATCAAGAGACTGCTTAATTGCTTGAACTTCAAAATGGCGAATGATGATGATGAAGATGAAGATGAAACCGAACATTTTGTTTGGTTTTTATTTGGCTGAGAATGAGAAGTACATGTTTCCAGATACTTCTTGTAGTTTCTGAAAGGGGAAAAAAAAGTAACGGTGAAATACAGAGCGTTAACAGTTCCGTTTGTTCGGAGGATTTTATTTAAAGGATAGACTGCAATGACATACAGACGGTGTTAACCATTCCGTTAGTTCGTTCATAACGTCCCGTTGGATTGGATAATTCATTTGATTACTTATAGATTAAAAACGTTGTGTAAAATTCAAAACTATAGCTTTTTTTTTTTGAAACTTCGATAATTCAAAAATATAGTTTCGATCACAATATATTATTTTTATCTCTGTTTCATCTTTTATTTTTCTTTCTGAAGAACACATTTTCAGTTCTCTAGCAAAAACACATAAAATATTAAAAATTATTATAAGAACTAATTTATAAACCAATCTAAACCATTTAGTCCAGTTAATTTAGACACCTGATTATTTTTTCTGTGTTGGCTTTTTAGGTTCCAAAAAGCTTGATAGCGGATATGTGTTAAGACTGGATGGTATTGTCGATAGAGATCATGCTTGTAGTGTTGGAAAACATTTAAATATAGCATGGATAACAGTTTCTTCTAGTTCACCATATTTTATACAATAAGCTCTAGTCCCATTTTTCTTTAGATTTACCCATCGGGATCTCTGTATTTTGAGGATGAAACTAAACAAGCTCTCAGGACCTTTGTGTTAAACCGGTCTAACCGGTTATCTAATGAAATTCAGTTTGTGCAGAAAAAAGTCCCATTTTTCTAAAAGAAGTTTTTTTTTTCTTTTTTGACACCACTCGAATAATAGATTGAGACTTTTTATCATTAAACAAGGTTTCACATTAACTATCACATACTTTTAAAAAAAATAAATATGTTCTTGGTTGTTATCTAGTTGGATGTGGAAGAGATTTTTGGAAGGAAATCCTTTTCGCCTTTTCAAAATTCACTCTTTTCATGTTACATGTGCAAGTTCGTCACTTCATTAGCAGTACTCGCATAGCAGTCTCTCACAAGAGGATCAGTTTCATCATGGATTTTTTCTTTTTTTTCTTTTCTAATCCTCCAGAAGTTGGAATTTCTACCTTGTATCTCTACCTTAAAAAATATAATCCGGATATTAACGAAATAGACATAACGATTCTGAATTTATATGTGTTACCTGTTACGTAAAGAATAACCATCTGAAACCTAAAAATATTGATTTAATATAAAATTCAAAATTTAATATAAATCCTATATGTATTCTGGTATTGAGAAAAATAAATGTATCTAAAAGTAATTCATTGGTCCTTTCTGTTTTCATTAGAGTTTGATGTTTTTCTTATCAAGCTATTTCTCTAATAATTTAATTACTAGTTATCAACTTTCCTTTTCGGCCGTAGTTGAACTTGAAAACCAAATTAGAAAGCCGAGTAGTATTATACTACATTAATAATACACATTGATCGTTCTTGTTGGCATGTCATCCAATGTTTGTCGGTTAATTATTTCATTACCAATATACGTTGTAGTTTATCGCTTATCATTGATTATTACTGAACTAACTACTCATCCTGGAGAAACAAATGAACAATTTTTTTTTTTTGCAAAAGGCAACCGCTAATTAATAAACTAACTAGACCAAATTTGCACCATTAAAGCCCAGATAATAAATCTTGCTCCCCACCAGTTCGAGCCAATACATCGAGCCAGAAGTCCATCTCACTGTCGAAAACCATCTCAGTACCAACGGAGCCAAAGTGCTGAAAATCTTGTTGTATCTCATCAAAACCAGCCACTTCAGGATTCGACGCGTTGTTTTCTTCATCTTGGCTATAAAGCGTCTCGTTCCAGAAGCTCTCGTCGATGTCTTCTCCAAAGTTTATGAAAGATAACGAATCATGATCTATTGTAGTAATCATTTCTCCCGATTTATTATCCATCTTAGCCTCGTTGATATGGCCTTCGTGGCTCAAGAATGTCACCGAAGAAACCTCATCACTCGACGAGGGTGATGCTGAGAACAAGCTTTCAAAAGAAGGTGTTGATGAATTTGCGAGCCCTGCTTCGCTTCTAGTGCTGTTTAATTTCGCTGGTACAGATTGAGGTTTGGTTTTAGTACCCTTTTTCTTGTTGCTGGCCTTAGGTTTAGCTGGTTGATAATCTTCGAGTCTTTTCTTCAAGTGAGTGTGCCATACGTTCTTGATCTCATTATCCGTTCTTCCTGGCAATTTTGCTGCGATTGCTGACCATCTAGAGACGATAGCAAAAGAAAACGTTAATATAAAATTTTCAAAGACTCGATCATTGTATATTCAACTTTTATATTATAGTGGACCAAGACATGTTTCTTGTGACGATTATTGTATGAACGTATAATGCATATACAGATAAATTTATGTATTTAAAAGTAGAGGAGTGTAGAGTAATACCTATTGCCAAGGATTTGGTGCAAACTAATGATAGCATCCTCCTCTTCTTGGGTGAAATTGCCTCTTTTAATATCAGGTTTTAAATAGTTCATCCACCTAAGTCTACAGCTTTTTCCACATCTCAAAAGACCTGTAATTAATAGTCACCATCTCTGTTAAGATAATTTAATTATAATTTGTTGATACAAGCTTTCTTAGGAAACAACTGGACTATATATGTATATATAAGTAAATTTTAATTTGTTCATACCAGCTTGCTTAGGGAGGGCTCGCCAGTTACTATGGCCATGTTGATGGATAAAAGAGACCAAAATTTGATCTTCTTCAGGCGTCCATGGGCCTCTGTTCAATCCCATCTTCTCGCAGCATGGAGCTCTTCCCATCTTCCGATGATGTGTTTTGATTACTGATGAAAAGTTTGTATTGTGGGTAAAATCGAGATAGATTGTGCTGATCAAATGCTTATGAGCTATATGATCAAATGTTGTTGATGAGTGTGAGAAGATCTGGCTGGTTTTGAGTATTTATACTGAATTTGTTCAAAGGCATGGGGGAGAATTCAAAAGCATTTCGTCAGCTTCCAGGAAAGAGAAAGAGAGGGAGATGTGTTTTGGTTATTGGCACCATAGTCAAAAAGTATGTTGTACATGCATATATTATATTGCATGTGGGAACGAATGATATGTTTTTGTAAAGACTACAATAGTAAATTAAAAATGTATGGGGATGTTATAACAAATGTGTGTAAAATTGTGATGGTGAGATATGTGTGTAAGTGTTAGTTCCGAGTTAAAAAGAAAGTCGTCGGGTAGACGCACAAGTAGTGTTATATCGTACATTTTTGTAGGAAATCAACGCTTACGATTATATACGACAAAACAAAATTTAACGTTGGGTAGAATATATGTTTGACCCAAAAACACTGTTTTATTTATATTCTGCTAGTAAAAAGTCTTTCGTAAATTGTTTTTTTACTTTTTTACTAAACTTAAACTTCCTTAATCTGAGTAGCAATCTTGTTTAGGGCTAAACATGTCATGTCCTAAGTTTCAGAAAAAAAAACATGCCATGTCCTTATTATAAAGGTTATGCTTTCATCTACTTATTCCTCGATTCTTTTAATTAACTGAAACTTCTATAGGCATGTTTTTCAATATTTTACCATGATACATCATCTGCCTAAATGTGTTATTCGGACGTAAGTTATAGCAAAATGGTATTAACTAGTTTATCTTTGAGGTTTCAAGTTTGATTAGTTATTCATTTTTTAATATATGAATAGAGCCTAATATTTTTCCAATTTTGTATATACATATATGTATACATGTATATGACATCCAAATGTTGACAAAAAAATATAACATCCAAACTTTGAAAATAGAAAGTAAGTTGTGCACACACAAAAAAAAAGTGTGGTACGCGTTTGCTTCTTTTCGTAATTTGTTATAGTTGAATGTGTACTGAAATTTCTACAAAATGTCATATTAGAATATATATATATATATATATATATATGTTTCGTTTAAAAATAGTTTAGTCTATTGATCAACTAATATAATGTATTCTAAATTTCACTTAGCACAATTTATATTTTCAAATCTAGTTTCTAATTTATGAATACCTGATGGGCTTTGAAAAACAGTCATCTGTAAAAGCGCAAGTTTTTTTTCTCTAGTTAATAACTCCTTGAATGTAATACCAAATTGTGCTGAGTGAAATTTAGAATACATTATATCATTAGCAGAACAATATACCAAATTGTGCTAAGTGAAATTCTTTTACAAAAAAATACCAAAAATAGTACAATAGCCGACCGAGCCAAATAGATCTTGTAATGAAGTTGACTAACGTGTTCACACACACTTAAGTTGAATGAAAGTTTTGTTCAAAGCATATGGGTCAACGAAATAGGCCTACGACAGGTATATCTATTAATTTTTTTTTTTGTAACTAGGTATCTATCTAATTAAAACAGAAACATTCTGTTGGACCTAACATTAATTTTGTAAGTTTTTAAATTAAATACACATTTATACTTTATAGTTAAACCTACATTAAATCACTAATGTTCATTTCTTTATACTACTATTCATGTTTCCAAACAATATACTTATTTCTTTATACTACTATCAATATTTTCAAACAATATATTTTTTATACTACTATCTATATTTCCAAACAATACAATAATTAATCTTAGTTATTTTATATATATCATTTTCTCTTTAAAATTTTGTAGAAACGTTATAATTTCATAAATTGCAAAATAGTGAACTTTAAAATTTGAATGATAAGATTACAAATTATGAAACTATTACAATTTAACTCCAATTAGATTACATATCGGTCATCCATCAGTTCAATCGGTTAGTCTCGGGTTTTAGTGATTTTTTTTAATATGAATATTTTAAAAATCTAAATTGAATTGTCAGATCTCTGGATTAACCGGTATAATCACAATCGGGTTGAATTTAAAAACACTGATTTAAATGCAAAAATATTTTAAATACACACTTTTTAAAAATTACCAAAATATTTGTTAAGTTATTAGTGAAATTTTTCATCGTAAAATATTCCGCGCTTCCAAAGCGCGGGTCAAAATCTAGTATCTATTAATTGACACTAAGGAACTAAACTTTCCCTTTTGTTACCATACAAAATAAAGTTAAGAGAAATTATGATGGACTAATTATTTAGTTATTTTGGGTACTAGCTGTATAACATCAATTGATCTTATTTAAACCTAATACCTGATATATTGTGAACTATCACATAAATACATACTAACGAGTAATTCTTTCCTAGTGTAGTTAATATCTATATGTAAACATAATATAGTATAACCTTACATTTGATAGACCCAGTTAATGCCATAACTATCTTCAATGATGAAAGAGTGTTTGTTTTGCCTGTTTGTCACAAATTATATCCTCTTCAACTATTGTTTATAAAGATGCTAAATAAGAATAACTCAAGTGACAAATAAATCGAGGTGTTCCGGCAGACAATTTACTTTCTTTTGTTTTATTAAAAAGGAATGTAGATACAGACAAGACAACTTGGTGTAGTTGGCGACGATTTTTTCTTTCCAGTTTACGAGCTAATCAATAAAAGTTGCATTTGCATACAAATATGTTGGTACGTTGCATTGGTAAATACGTAGTAATCTTTGGAGTTACATGATTCAAGGGTAGTAGTAAAAAGGAGTATAAGGAGTAGTATTCTTATTTGAAAATTGTCTACACTTGATGTAAAAAGCTTTTTTGATGACATTCATTCAAAAAAAAAGTTGTGGACGTTTCCCTTTTTCTTCTTAAAAATCATGTTTTTTCAAGACTAACATAAATGATATACCGCTTTCTTTAATATGGACGCAAACAGTTTTAAAATAGTGCATGGTATAGCTAGAGGCTATTTATTGGTTCAGACAGAGTGCTAGTTAATGAAGGGCAGAAAAATTCGTACATTTAAAAGAAGGAGAAATTCATATACTTGGGTGTTTAACATCATTCTTTAAATTTGTATAGAATTTTCCAAATTCAAATATGAACGCAAGGAAAAAAAATATGAACGCAAGGGACATGAAGAGCTATCAAAAAAATTCACTTGGGGAGTAAATATCAAAGGCGGATCTAGGAGAACTTTTAGCTGACGGCATTAACATAAAAATTGAATGAGTCGAGAGCACTTTTTACATAAACTTTTGAGCTAAATTTACGATGATTACATAAAGAAAAAACAAATTTTAGTCATGGGCTCGTCCAACGCCCCTGATAAATACTACTATATATGTATCATCATGTATTTATGTATATAGAATATGTACGTTTATCTAATTTAAAAGCAAGCAGAGAGCTGAAGAAAGAAAGTGGTTGCCAAGCTATGTTGCCTAATCAATAAATTAATAGTGTAAAGTATAAGCTAATGTAAAATAGAGGAATAGTGGTAATGTGAAAGCATGTCATCCTTGACTGTTTAATCTGGGAAATAATGAATCACATAAGTATAGATCATTGCATGGAGTTTTGAAGATTTATATTTTTAAACATTTAAACAGATTATCTTTAATGGCTTTAAAACCAGACTGAAAACCGAACCTGAAAAACTTTTAGGTCATGGAGCAATATGAATTGATCAAATATTAATCTTGTTTGGTTGAATTTAATAACATAATAAAAACTAAAATCTAAATCAATATGTGTGGTTATTTATCTTTTTCAAATTTTATGAATATAGTTAAATTTTATTATTAAAATTTAATAGAAATAATAATGAAATCAGATTTAAATATAAATCAAATGGAAAGCAAATATAAGTGCCCATATATTGACTTTAAAGATATATAACCATAAATTGTAAAGATTGTACTCCATCTGTTTCATAATAAATATCATTCTATTTTTTTTTCTTGTTACACAAAAAATATCACTTTACAATTTTAATGCAAATTATACTTATTTTCAGCTAAAAATTAATTGCAAACTACATTGATTTTATAAATAATTTTATTTATCTCAAATACTATTGATTAGAAATGTGTAATTAATAATAACTTACATATATTTCCATCACTTTCTTAATTTGTGTGAAAAATATTAAAGTGACACTTATTCAATTACAATAAAAATGTTAAGTTTTTATTTATAGCAGCGTTCTTTTCTATAAACTTTATTAAATTAATTTTCAAAAAATTAAGCAATAACTAACCAAGTTAATTTTGAAATAGTGTATTATAAATAAATCTGGTTTTATACGGTTTATTGGTTTCCAGGTTTTTGGCATTTTTCTATGAAGAATTTGTCGGTTCAACTATTTTTGGATTTTATATTTGTTCTATTCAGATATGTTGACGGTTTAACAAAATTCGATCTCTGGATTGATCCGGATTTAAAAACACTAGTTATTTTAAACTCACAAATTGGAAAAAGAATTTATCCATGTTTAATTTGGTGTATTCCATTTGTTTCAGTTTATATATTATCTAATATTTCACGCAAATTAGAAATAGAACTAAATGTACAATTGTTTCATTGTTTTTTAAAGATAAAAAGATAAATTTAAAAAGAAATACTACGCATAAACAATTTTTAAATAACATTTAATTTTTAAAAAGAGTATAGTACACATAAATTTTGCATGTGCCAAACACATAATTAGTTACATGTACTTATAAATAGATCGTATTCTTTTTTATATAAATAGATTGTATTCTTTTCTTAAGTAAAAGTAGTACATAATCCTAGAATTTTTTTTATAAAAGTAAGAGCTGACTTTGAAAAAATGATAAGAAGTCTACTTCATAGATTTTCAGAATAATCATTATTGCCTGGTGCTAAATTCTAAGAAGTAAAATGATACTGTAATATGGACATAGAGTATGAATTTTCTGTTTGATCAAATAAAATATGGAATGTCAACATAAATATGTTTATTGGGTTCTATAACGCGTTGTAGAACATAACCGTATCGAACACTAAAGTCGCAATAGTACGTAGGGAGTGATAGATCATAGATTCGTAGAACAAGATGGGGTTTGGTGCTATTGTCCTGTCACGGATATTATAAATAACAGGACCATTATTCCACTAATTTCCATCTTCTTATATTAATTCTTTCAATAATATATTTGTTTACGGGATCTTTATCTCACGGGTCAATTATAGAGTTAGTGCGTAATATAGAAACTTGTTAAGTTTAGCATATACATTAACTATTTGTGGTCACATTCGATTGGATATATAAGATATTCTTTTTACTCTCATAATGAGTTTTTTCTTTTGTTGGTTGTTAAATGATTTTGTTTTTAACTATACGAATATGAATCTAAGTGATATTGATATTTATATCCCATTGTCGACGACCAACGATTGGTAATCAGCAGACGATTGATCAACTTATATGCTCTAAGAATTTATCTCCAAACTATGTGACTCTACTTTTGAAGACGTTGCATTACCAAAATTAGACAATTAATACATCACCCATGGCCATGGGAGACTAGACCAAGACTAAAACTATATATCTAGTTGATCGTATGTGTGTACAAAATGTCCAAGATTCTTTTCATCGTAATCACAATGAATTGTGATTTAAAATTTTGACGTTCTTGTTTACCATAGCTTTTGTCAATACTTTGACTTCACACACGTTATGTATTTTTGCAATACATACATAAGGTTCTCGGTATTGAATTGACAATTTAGTTTCAACGTGCAGCGCCAGCGTTTTAAGTGCGGAGAAATTTTATGGCAATTTGACGGGTATCCATAGTATATATGGATTATGGATACATATAATTATGTATCCAAGAAATTGAGTTATTTGTATTTGATATGTATTCGAACGTAAATAGATCTTATTATTTCTATAGGGTGCAAAAACATTTTGGATATCATTATTTAGTCTCTGATATATAAGCAGAAATTTTTCTGAGGTTGGGATGCGATTTTTATATAATATAAATAGATATTATATTTGATTTTGTGCATGATTTGTCATTCAAACATGAAAACTGATAGTCGTCTACAAACTCATATACGGATGGATACTTATACATTCGTATCCATAGTCGCATTTTTAATTGTTTTAGAACACCCGTATCCATCTCACTTATATGTCTTAATCTGTTATTACTCGTGTTCGAATTTTCTTCCTAATGTTTATTTTTGCAGGGACCCAGTGAAGACCAACGACACAAAATAGTGCACTCTCGATATCCAAACATGTATTTTCCGTGTTTATAGTGTATTAAAAAGATATTCGTCTCAGACCTCCGATTAATAAAACTTTATCTAAGATTTTAAATTTAAAATAATTTTTAGTCTAATAGTTTAGATATATTTAAAAACATGATTTTCACAAGAATTCTTTTAATTCACCTTCTGAATTCATGTATTTATTTTTATATAATATAATTATAGTATGTTTTCTTAATAAACTTACTTTTTATAGTTTAATGTTTTTGTATTTGACGAAGATGATATATTGTTTAAAAATATTATTTTATTATAGTTGTAAATAATGTTTTTTAAAAACTTGTTTTAGACCCCTAAAATTCTTAGCATTGTATTACGCTCATATGCAGGGCCGGCCCTGAGTCAAGTCTGATGAAATATTCGCCTTAAATTCTTAAAATTTTTGAAAAGTTTTACAAGGAAATAAGCCCCTAAATTTGTAAAAAAATTTCGATCTCCAAATTATTGAATTCTTTCTTGATTCGTCTACCATTCCTGAAATTTCAGGGCCGGCCCTGCCCATATGTATTAAGCTTTTACCACTTGTCGACAACAACCATATTGGTAATTTAATCTTTTATCTTTAAAATAAGATTTAAGAAAGAAAAGCCGGTATACCCTTTAAGTTATCCAATGTTTCTTCAATATTTTCTCTACGGCAACCATGTTATACCACTTATGAAATTAAAAGAACTAACACATAATGAGTAAGTTGGTGCATTTTATACATGATTAGTCTGAAATCTAATCTACAAAGAATTAAAAGATGACACTTTCTCTTAATTAATCCAGTATATGTTTCATATCGTTTCTACACCATCTAAAACAGCTCAGATACGTTAAAACACGTTTTGGTAACACTGATCAGATGCAAATGGTGACTCTTAGCAACGGTTAGTGGCAGTGACTACAAAGAAGTAAATACAACTAAGTATATATAAGTTGATGGTCAGATTGGGTTAGGTAAGTTGTCGGGCAAAAATGAAAGTTCGATATGTTAATTCTGTATATCGATTGGAGCACTTAGCTTGGCCAGGCAAAGAGATGGCTCGACGGAGAACTTGCTCACAGATACTTCCTACATGCACACACTTTTTCTAGCTGCTCGCATGTCCTCACAAATTGACAATGACATCTGACTGTTGGAATGATCTAAACTACCTCCAGACGAAATCTAATGTATCTTATACTATTTAATTTGTTCTGATCCCTCAGTGAATATCGTCATGTCAAATTGATAATGTCTATGTATGATTCTGCATCTTAATTAATATTTTTGTTTACATATAAAATATCTCATTTTAGTTATATACCAATTTATAATCAGTTTGACTGTATATAGCTAGTGCACATTTTGCTTTTTATGTGATTTATCTCATAATCGTTAACACCACCAATAGTTTCACAGTGAATCAGAAGATTCAGAACGAATACCATCGCCGTTAGACTTCTGATCCTAAATTTTTCTATACATGAATATTGTTTTTTTTATAAATTCTATCGGCTGATCCGGTTAGTCTTAAAAGAAACGCATTTAATATTACGGAGTGGACTAAGCCGAAAGTTTATCACACTGTCTGATCCGAGTTTGGAATACCTTCCGATTAATGTCATGGAATGGACCGATCATTTATTGTAGACCACCATGTAAACTATTTGGGTTGAAAGTCAAACCCAAACTGACCAAATAGTGACAATTTGTTTTTCTTTGACGAAATTTGATGCATTAAATTTAAATGTAACTAGAGTTACAATTGTTAGAAAATATCTCACAATTGAGAAAGCATACATTTTTAGCAAATGTATGAGGAAAGTGTAGAAAAAGGAAGCTTATGAGATGTCAAAATGGTGGTAGGGGGCTATCTCGGCCACTACGCCTTTTTTCCTCCCTCTAACCGTGTTCCATTGCATTTATTGATATTTTTGTATTGGCTTTACTGCTCTTCCTCTTCGAGTCCTGAGAGAAAAGTAGAATCGGCATCCATATTAGTATTTTGCTCAAAGACCTGAGTAGTGTTTGCGCTTTGAAATGCAGAAGTAACAATGGGTTTGGGAGTAATGGCGATAGGCATTGCTGGATCCGTCTCTACACACATAAAGGCTGATGTAGGTGTAGATAATTCATATTAATGACAGTGATGCTTGAAGTTTTGTATGTTGCTTCTTTTGGAGTATTATTAGCCTGAGCGGAAGTCAATACAGATCCATGTGATGCAATGGGACTTGTATCATGTGCATTAACAGTCACAGAATCTGTTTCTACATCTGTCGTAGCCACATCACTCCATTAGCATTGACCTCATGCAGAAGAAGACATCTAGATTTCTTGTGGCTAGTTGTCCACATATCTCACATTTTTTTGGAATCCACGAATATTCAACAGAAACCATTGAAATATTTCTTTTTTTTTATCCGAAGCTGCTATCCTCTGCGGAATACTCTTGTCTAGCTCTACTTCCACTATCAGCATAGCCTCTCCCATTTGAGTTGGGTCTATCCTAACGATGACGATTTACCCCGGACTCGCCGAATTTCAGTGGGAGATTTGTTTAGATTATGCTTTCTTCTTTGTAGGTTGAAGGTTCGTGGAGTTCAAACTCGTTTGGAGACCGTGTATTTAAAATTTAATATTTTATGATAATTTAATGTACAAAGGAAATTAAATCCATAATTAATATGGGTACACACACCAAATAGTGATATTATTGGCTGGCTCATTCAAGTTTTCAATTTGGCATCATTTATCTGAGAAAAAAGGTGATAAGGTTAAAAATTTTACTTCATGATTTTTTTTTTTTTTTAATTTTACTTCATGATTAGATAAGCGTTTCACAATATTAAAGTCCACTAATATTGACATGATTATCAGAATTTGGTTGGTAGTAGACCCCAAAGAGGTTTACTTTTCAAACCAATCCTTTTGCTGAAACAGCTAATGATTATCAGAATTCGGTACGAATTTTCTACTAGGCTTTGAATAACAGCCTTATAATATAATAAGCATTTCATCCTAATTTATCAATACTATTAATTCTTCAACATGACCGGTTGATATGGGTTAGGTCCAATTTAAAAAAAAAAAAATTAGTTTTATATAACTGCATCTATTTTATAACACTAACCACGTTATGTTTTTCTATAACAAAACAGTTACTTTTCTCCTGCATCTGCTATTTCTATAACGGTTATTTCTTATGTACGAGAGAAGGTTATGTTCGCCTTTTTTGTATCCCCTCAATCCAATTTTAAACTTTGAGTTCACTCTAGATATAAGTGTAATCTTTCACTTCTCTGATGAGAATCTCTAATTATGAGAGTAATTATGATGGTGGATTCTAGATCAAAAGAGAAGAGATGTACGTTCAGCAAATTACTGCTCTATGCTTACCAATAGTTATTTTTTTTCTGAACTGAATTACCAGCAGATATTGGGTTTCTTAATCTGGTGATTTCATAGTCTTTTGTTATCTCTGTTACTGATCGTGGAGAAGAAATAAATGGGATAATATGTTCTGTGCCAAGATTAAAGCTCATAGAAAAGAAAAAAAAAACAAAAAGAAGCTCATAGATTGTGATCCGTGATCGTCGGCGGAAGCAGATTGCACAAAGAAATATATATTTCATCTCAACTAGACACGTGTGTAAATCCCTTGCAGACTATCTTGGGTTTTTTTTTTTCTAAAATATTTTCTATTAGTTAACTATTTTGGGCTTTAAACCTAATATCTCATTTATATTTTTATATCCTGTTTTAGGATTCTCAACAAGTTTTTTTGGATAAAATATAGTTCTTAATAGTGAATTATTGGTAAATGTTATATCCAATTATTTATTTATTTTTGTTTAAGGAATTATTTATTATTACTTTTATATAAATGTATGTAAGTTTATTTAATCACTAACAACCACATTATAATTGTATTGCCAAAAAGAGTTCCACATTTTACTATTTGATTACTAAAAAAAGTTGTTACTATAATTTCTTATAAAAATCACTATTTAGGATTGAAGTATAAAATTAACATGTAAAATAGTTACGACCTAATTGTATAGTTATGAACATCACAAATTCAATAAAATTATCAAAACGTTTTACTAAATAATTTATAAAAAAATCTTATACACAAACATATAAATCAATTTTTTTAACATAAAAGAAAAAGTTACAAAAAATGTTACATATTTACACAGAAAACTAAAAAAATTACAAAACAACTTTGTATCTATTATCCACAAATTACATATTGGATTATATGCATTTTCTTTTAAACCATAACAAAAACTCGACCAACTACACAGATTTACAAACTGTTAATGGAGTTTTGTATCCAACTTTTGAAGATGCTTATAATGTTCTCTTTTTTTGAACTACTATTTTTTCTTTAGGGGTTTTTTTATTTCTTTGTAAACTTTCGTCCAATAATAATTTCATTTCAATGTTCAAAATAAGAAGCCTAATCATTTTGAGAAAAAAAAAATACACAAGTAAAATTAGAAATAAAAATAAAGATTTGCCCAAAACACACATATCTGATGCAAAAATATATATATAATAACAAAAAAGCATACGCTTAGAAATGCAATTTCAAAAAAACATACAAAACAAAACATATACCCGCCCTCTTAGGGCGGGTCAAAATCTAGTATTATCTTAATGGTTAACATGTACGGTGGCGGCTAACCCAACTCTTAGTGTCAGCTTACTCGTAAATTGACATAAAAATAATAATCAGTTTCTTCTTTAAAAACAAAGTAGTTTTGTTTGTTTTAAACATCGTCCAATAATTTAATTAAAAACTGTATTCAATACTGTAGTATTTCCTCTATTTCATTTTAAGTATCGTTTTAAACTTATACATATATTAAGAAATTATTTAATTTTGTATATTTTTATATAAAATATCACTATTTATGCACCTATTCATATTTCAATTAATAGAAAAATAAATTAGACAATAAAATTAATAAATTATGTATTCAAATGCTAAAACGACACTTAAATAGTTGGATGAACACAAGTTGTTGTTTTTATAATTGAACCCAAGTCGTGACCACCCAATTTATTATAGCTATAAAGTCTTGATCATATGAATATTCAAATTAATTGTTCATGCAACGTACGTTCATTGATTATAGTTTTTATTCTTCGTATTTTAATTATTTTATACATTATACACCAAAATATATTTTGTCAACAACATATAATCTTACCTCGTTTGGATAAGAATGATAACACAACAGCGATATTATTATTTTTTATCACAATGAAAATACAAAGATAAATCTTAATACGAATTCATAAAAGGCAAGTTGCTATTATCAATCCAGAAAGGAATCGATGTGTTAACATAGGAGAAAACGTACTTCTTTGTGCGAGCATGTTTTGCAAGGAAATCCGCATGAAGATTACTAGTTCTGGTCTCATAGACCACATTGCTATCTTGATTGATATCCCAGAAAGTTCTGAACTTCTGGAGTTCAGCTACAAAACTAACCAATCTTCGGGTGTGGTAACCATTACAGAATCGTTTGACTATTTCCACTAATAATTTGAACAAAAATCTGCAGCATACCAATAATTTCTATAGGAATTGGTAACATCGATATTATTGCAAATACATGTAATAATCATATTGTAGTAGTTATCCTATTTGATTTTATTAGGTGGGTTTTCTATATATTTTGGGATATGAAATTCTTCTATAAAAATTGATGTTTTGATGGTTCTACTTTTCAAATCACATGTTAGTGATCGGATGGCATATGGCGTCCCGTAATGATTTTAAGGATCATAGGTTTGAATCTGTTATTCTTAGATTATTCTAATATGTGGCATGACGACAAAGATATCTAACTTTACGAACAACTGTGTCAGACTAACACCAATGGTCATGCACTCGGAGATTAATCGGTTGGATCTCGGTCCGTTAGATATCCGTCACCATAAAAAGGGTTCTAATTTTAATATGAAGTTCTTCTATAGTCAATGAACATGAGTTGCTATATTTATATCATGTATTAAGTAACAATTAACTTTTTATATTTTATTTAAATTTTGTTTTATTAACCAAGAAATGCAGTACATAATGGATTCGGTGACTCAATACCTACAAAGGCAACATTATAAAAATGTGATATAGTACTACAAACTGAAATATCAGCTTTAGTACTGAACTTATAGAGAACAAAGAACAACGAAAAGGAAATAAATGGATCTTTCAGCTTTTAGAAATCATTAATGGAAGGATAAGGCATGCCAATCGGACGAGAATAACGGCATATATATTGTATACTAGATGTTTTCCTACACCATGTGCAGAAATAAAAAAAAATATTTTAAAATAAAAATTTTGTTATTTTGATTTTCTTATTTGCTTACAATACATAATCTTAATTTATTCATATGTATAAATTTAAAATCAAATAAACATTTTTATTAAATGTATATTTAGTAATATATGTATATATTTAAAATTCCAATTTTGAAAATATTCCTTTATGTATATCTTTTGGTTAAAATATATTAAATCAAATTCTGTAAATTTAAAAGAAACTTTTTTTAGGTATTTAATTATCAAAACATGAAACTAAATAATATTTCTATAATTTATGGATATTAAAAATAAACTAATAGTATTGAGATTAGAAAATTACATTTAAAACTATATAATTTTGAAGAATTGTCTTACAATCAATAATTATATAATTATAAAATAGTATTAAATTTTGAAAATTTAAAAATAATATTATATTTCTATTTATACTATTATATTATGTACTGCTATATTAATGATGATCTATGCATTATTACCATATTCTAAAAACTTACCAAAAATAAAAAATCAACATTAGATGTAAATGTCCATGTTACAATTTGAAAAAAACATTCTTTTTTTAAATGCATAGTATTTTGAAGAATTGTTTTAATAATAAAATATATATACTTATAAAAATATAGCTAAATAATATTTCAAAAATTTAGATATTATTATATTTATATTTTGTTATTGTATTATGTATTGTTATTATATGATAATCTATAAGTTATTACTATATTTTAAAAAACTTACATACAATATAAATCAACAATAAATGTAAACGTTCATGTCATAATTTGATTTAAGCCATGTCGTCAATATAGTGTGTCATGTCATCATTTTTATTTCAAAATTAATATGGTGATGACACATAGCAAATCACTTCTCAAATATAGACTAATGGATATACTAGGGGATATATATACAATAAAGTGGTAAAAAGACAGCTTAAAGGATACGTATATTACTGGGGTTTTGTTGTACGTTAGATGACAAATAATCCGATGAGTGGTTATGATTGCTGTCTACGATTTGACAAACATAACGTTTGCCTAACTTTGAATAAACTTCAGTTTACAATTTGAAACCAGAAATGAATGCGAATATTTGTGATAAAAATGAATTTTAACTCCTTTGCCTAGTACATAGTGTAGCCCATGTTGTAAGAAAGTAGAGGTATGAAGAAAACTATACAATTTTTTTTGGCTTTTAGTGAATATATGCGTAAAAGTCTGTAAAAAAACATTAATACTATTAAAACAGGAATATGACCTATTGGTATAGGTGTGGTCCAACTATTTTAATAGTATTAATTAAAATATTTTCTTAATTATTTAAAAAAAATATTATATAAAGAAAAAACAAATAATGAATAAAAACACAAATATAAAATTAAAATTTCCAAATAAATATAAAACATAAAAATATACCCGCTTTTTTTAATAAATAATTTTTTTTTTGCATGATATAAAAGATAAAAATTAAAAGAAATAGTAAATTTATATACTTTTAAAAATTTTAAACTTAGTTAACAATTATAATAATACAAAATTAAGAAAAATCTATAATTTTCATAAATATTTTCTCTTCCTTTTATATAATATTTTTATATAAGTAATAATGTGAATATAATCTGTCAAATCATATGTTAGAGTAATAATTATATAATTTTATATATTTAAAACTTTAAATATAATAAAAGAATACATGTATTTATATATTGACGGACCGGATCGGATATTCGCTTTCTAAAATTTTAATATTTGTGATTTGCTTCGATTGTAACAGATATTAAATTTTAGTATTTACTTTGCTTCGAAAGCTTACGGATATCCTGATTTTTCGGATCGAATAACAACGAATAATGAATCGAATCAAATTTAACAGATAAAATGATCAGCCAGGAACCGGTCGTGAAACGGTGAAAGTCTAATCGTGAGTCTGTGATTACATAAATAATTGGAGGATCAACTCCGTACACTTATAATATCCGACATTTAACTAAAAATAGTATAGGTTAGTTTATTACTATAAACGTTATAAATGGCTTCATTTTAAATAACATGCACATGTATGTTAGAAAATTTCAGATCCTAATTAAGATCTCTAGATTTATGTATAGCTTTTTAAATGCTATTTTTGTTACAAGTTTTTTATATAGTAATAATAATACAAAAACAGTTACATAAATCTCTTATATATTAAAAGAGAAACATTACAACATTTTTTTGTAGCCACGTGTCATCACCACAATCATTCTTAGAATCTTTAGAAAAATATATTGGTTTATCTAAATATATCATAACAATTTTATCAAACTAACAATAAATTAATTATTAATATTCTCCATTGTTTCTTTATATAAAAATCACGGAATTACCTAATATGGTTTAAGTATATATGACAATTAATTATTTTAAATAAAAAATATTTGATAATTTTATCAAACTAACCATAATTAGTTATTTAAGTCCTCCATCATTTTTTTAAAAATTATAACTTATTAAAATAAATTAAACAACCACATAAATTATGTAATAAAATTTAGATTTTTCTGTGTAATTTATTATTTTTAAATATTTAAAATGATTATAAATAACTCAAATTGTTAAAAATCTCACATTGAAATTCCGTAATCCGTAGTTTAAAATTTCTATTATAACAAGATACAAATTATTACAATATTAATATATATATATATATTAATATTGTTTAAAATAATTTATATATCATATAAAAATACACAATTATTTTAATTTCTAAATTTCTTTGATTTTTTTGAGAAACATTTTGAACAAATATTGACAACTTAATCTTTATATTTTGAGCTTTGCATTGAATATTTTTAAAATTGTAAATTAGTAAAAAATTTAAACACCTCACAAAAATTGCTATAAATGATTTTAAATTTTTTTTATAAAAATAATATATAATACATAAAAGTAATTTATAGTATATAATATTCGTTATGATTTATAGTATATACGGAGCTAGTTAACACAGGAACACCGTTCCCCTTCCGTGTATGTTTAGCATTGATATTTAGACTTTATAAAAACTTGCTTAAATTATTAAATGTTAATACTTTGATTTCATTTGGAAGAAAAAAAATATTATATGAATATGCATAACGACACTCAAAGTATACAAAGCCAATTAAATTTCAGTTACAAATTGGATGGGCCTATCATTAATAACTGGACTTACATTTGGATAATTATGGGCTGATAAGAAAGCGATAAAGTTGTTAATTTATGAAAGAGTTTAACTATTCGAAGCTTATTAAAATGTTAAAACTCCAAAGTAGAAAATTAGCTACGAATTTTTCTTCTGGTAAAAAGTTAAATTTAATACCAATTTTTGAATTATGACAGAAATACGGAGACAGTACAAAGAAACCAGAAAAATAAAAACAAACCTACAACACAAATATTCAAAGAGGAGACCTCAGAAAGGCCAATCAACGACCACAACGACGGATAACGCTCCAACCTCATCAATCCCCAACTAAGTTGCAGAGCTGATCCTTACATATTTCCGTTGCTAAACTATTTGGTTAGGTAGAATTTCCTTTTTTCATGTAGTTAACGAAAGATTTGTTATTATTTCTAACTTCGAAGTTTAGGGTTCTATTTTTATTAAGACAATACAATTAATTATTATTTATACAGATTAATAAAGATAAGTTTATATTAAAGATTCAATTGGTGAATATTTGATACCATAATAGGCCCAAATATATATTTTTCTCTCTAACAAGAAGATTCCAATTTTTTTTTGTTACATTTAGACAGATATTAAAACGACATGACTATCTAATTTTTAAATTTTAAAAACACTAACAAAACTAATAATTTCAATTAATTTTATATATTAAAATAGAAGTCATGACTTCTTTCGTGTGTGATATTTTATTTTGGATCATCTTTTAAAAAATCATCACTTTTAATTATTCTATCATTTAGTTTTATAATAGATATAATCACAAAGTAAATATGTTCTAAAAAGTGAAAAATGCATTGAAAATTGAAAATTTCATCTAATTTGGAGTGAAAAAATTATCTAAGATTTCATATATTAAAATCAAAGTAAATATGTTCTTAAAAAGTGAATATATTGTATAAAACAAACAATAGAAAATTTTATGCTTTGCATAAAATTATCAAATTATAATTTATTTATCAATCATATCAATTTGATTGTTTCACCATACAATACCAAAAAACGCAGCCAACAAAACTTATAATTTTCTCAATTCAATTTGATAAATACCCGTTTTAGAGAATTAACATTTCCTTTTTTATCACAAACTAAGGAAAAAAATAATTTCCTATTTTATCTATCCAAAACCAACAAAAACTATTCGCCTAATTATATTCTAATCAAGAAAAACTTTAACTGGAGAATATAAAATACTATTTAAAAGAAAAAAGAATAAATTTGCATTGGAAATGTCATCTAGTTTGAAGTTATAAGAATTCTCTAAAACGTCATATATTAAAACAAAATAAATATGTTCTAAAAAGTGAATATATTGTACAAACAAAAACATTAGAAAATTTTCTGCTTTGTATAAAATTATCAAATTAGAAGTTACTTATCAGTCATATAAATTTGAATTTTTCACCATGCAATACCGAAATACGCAACCGACATAGCTTATAATTTCCTTAGTTCAATTTGAAAAACACCCATTTGAGAGAATTAACGTTTTCTATTTTATCACAAATTAAGGAAAATAAGGAAAAATAATTTTGTAATTTATCTAACCAAAAACATCATTAACTATTCACCTAATTATAATTAAATCAAAAAATCGTTAACCGGAGAATATAAAATATATATAAAAATTGCCTTGAAAATTAAATATTTTATTTAATTTGAAGTGAAAAGAATTCTCTAAATCATCATATATTAAAAACAAAGTAAATATGTTCTAAAAAAGTGAATATAATGTACAAACAAAAACACTATAAAATTTCCTGCTTTGTATGGAATTATCAAATTACAAGTTACTTATCAATCCATATCCATTTGATTGTTTCACCATGCAAACCGAAATACGCAACATACATAATTTATAATTTCCTCAAATCAATTTGAAAAAACACCCGTTCAGTTGTCCAGATCAAAATCTAGTTCTTTTTAAAATTATATATGTTTTTAATAATAACTTAACAATATGATTAAAATTAATTAATTAATTAATTATAGGATCTAAAAAGAAATTAATTGAGCCAGCCCTATTTGTAAGCTTTTGTTTTGGCACTGAGGTGTTTTCAAATAAAAAATACTTAGGTTCACCTCCTACGATGAATCTTTAAGTTTACCACATCTTTTACCACCAATCAAAGCATCACCTAGATAATTAATAAAAAATATTAAATTTTATTTAAAAAATCTAAAATAATTAAAAAAATAATGTCTATTTTAGTGACTTTGACGCCAATAACAAAAGTCTAACTGCTAAATTTTAAACCTTAAATCCTAAACTTTAAATCCTAAATTCTAAATCTAAACCCAAACCTTATATCCTAAATTCTAAACCCTAAACCCAAACCGTAAACCTTAAACCCAAACCCTATATTCTAAACCCAAATCCTAGACCCTAAACCAAAATCGTAAACCCATAACCTATACCCTAAACCCAAACCCTATACTCTAAACCCAAATCCTAGGTCCTATACCCAAACCATAAACCCCAACCCAAACTTTTTGTGTTTAGGATTTACGGTTTGGATTTAAGGTTTATGATTCGGGGTTTCGGTTTAGGATTTACGGTTTGGGTTTAGAATTTAGGATTCAGGTCTAGGATATAGGGTTTTGGTTTAGGGTTTAGAATCTAGGATTTAGGTTCAGGGTATAGGATTTGGGTGTAAGGTTTACGGTTGGAGTTTAAGGTTTAGGATTTAGGGTATAAGGTTTGAGTTTCGGATTTAAATTTAGAATTTAGAGTTTAATATTTAGGATTTAGGATTTTGTTAATGACGTCAACGTCATTAAAATTGACATCATTCTTTTTAGAATTATTTTAGTTTTATAAATAAAATTTAATATTTAGAAAAAAACAATAAGGTTATTAGTAATTTGGATATAGATCCAATGGATACATTAAAATTGGCAGAAACTGAAGCAGCCTTTTGAAAGGAGGCACATGTGAGGAACACCAGGATAACAACGCAACCTGTTGAGACCCCAAGCGCATCACCTATTGCAGGACGGTGGTGTTTTACTGATAGGTCATGGAAAGACAATGATTGTTTTTGTGGACGATTTTCGGGGATTGATGGGAACGGAAGCGTTGAAATGGGCAATGGAGTGTATGAGAAATTTATGCCAGATACATGTTATTTTTGCAACGGATTATTCTCAATTGATGAAGAAGATTTCAGAACCAGAAGAATGGTCTGCTTTTGCAAGTTATTTAGAGGATATCAAGACCCTGTAACAAAGTTTCATCAACTCAGAGATCATTCATTTCTACGGAAGCACAACACGATGGCCGATAAGCTAGCACGAAGTGTTAGGGTTCAACCGTCTTTTGTTGTTCATATGGATGCAGAGTTAGCAGCATGGTTCATCGAGTCAGTATGAGTCTGTACTCAAGTCGATGATAAAAAAAAAAATTAATGTTTTTTATTAGTTATCTAGGTGGCACTTTAATAGTGGTAAGACGTATCGTGAATTTAATTGTTCACTTTAGAGAGTGAACCTAAGTTTTGTTCTTTTCAAATTTATGTATACTACCTCATTCATTGAAATATAAATGTATACAATTGATTATGTTCACAAACTTCCTAATAAGTATGCTAACAAATCTCTCAAAGTCTCGTTTTACCAAAAAAAGAAAAGCTACTCTTTCTACTTGGACTCAACAATCTCAAATTTGTGTTGTCAAATGTGATTATGCATGACAAGTTATTGAAAGTCTGACAGTTGGTCAAAGCCGAGAATACTAGATAACATATTTAATTAGTGTAGGACCTATGTAATGATTTGTCGATCTACAAATTCAAAGCAAACTTTCTTATAAAATAATGTAAAAAATCATATAATAAAGTTGTCACTGTTAATTTAAAATAGAAAGGATCGGACCAAGTTCGTGTTTTGTAGAGTACTTAAGTATAGTATGATCTATTGCTATTGCTTGTTTCTTTTAGACCAAATTCAGTTAACCATTGTGTGGATAATGGATAACCTATCAAACCACGTCAACATTTTAGTCGATGTACAGTAACAGTTCAGAGTATTTACATGTGCTATGCCTTTTTACTTAGACTATTTGTCATTAATTTATGTTTAAAACTATACTAGATTTTGACCCGCGCTTTGGAAGCGCGGAATATTTTACGATGAAAAATTTCACTAATAACTTAACAAATATTTTGGTAATTTTTAAAGAGTGTGTATTTAAAATATTTTTACATTTAAATCAGTGTTTTTAAATTCAACCCGATTGTGATTATACCGGTTAATCCGGAGATCTGACAATTCAATTTAGGTTTCTAAAATATTCATATTAAAAAAATCAGTAAAACCCGAGACTAACCGATTGAACTGATGGATGACCGATATGTAATCTAATTGGACTTAAATTGTAATAGTTTCATCATTTGTAATCTTATAATCCAAATTTTAAAGTTTATTATTTTGCAATTTATAAAATTATGAGATTTCTATAAAATTTTAAAGAGAAAATGATAGATATAAAATAAATAAGATTAATTATTGTATTGTTTGGAAATATTAATAGTAGTATAAAAACATATTGTTTGGAAACATTGATAGTAGTATAAAGAAATAAGTATATTGTTTGGAAACATGGATAGTAGTATAAAGAAAGAAACATTAGTGTGATTTAATGTAGGTTTAACTATAAAGTATAAAGGTGTATTTAATTTAAAAACTTACAAAATAAATGTTAGGTCCAACATAATGTTTCTGTTTTAATAAGATAGATGCTTTTGTTATGTCGTCCAACAATCTTATATTGACCGTTTGGCCCACCAGGCCACCATCTTTAAAACAAATAATCTTCCTCAGTTTTGTTCTGCGTTCGCCGACGGTCAAAAACACGTGCGGAAATAGATTTGCATACGCTTTATAATGCTTATACGATGTTAATTGCTTTTTTGTAAATTAATTAGGTAATTGCTTTTTGAGAAAATGATAATTTGTTTTTTTCTTTTGTAAATTTATAAGTAACACTTTTTTATTGTAACATTCACTCCTCATAAAAATGAATTATTAAATGCATCATTCAACTAAAAAATCTATTATACTCTATAGGTAATTCTTAAATTATTCAACTTTTAAACACTGGTAATCAAAATTAACTTATGTTCGTTTAGAGGTGTGCATTAAGATTTTACTTTAATGATCAAATATTGTAAAGAAATTAGCTGTTGCAAGGTTTGCATTTTTTTTTTAACGTCTAAGTCGATTATTATCGATTACTTATGATATTACAACGATGAGAATATTACAAAGACGATTCTACAGCCGATAATTCTACCACCCTGTGAGAATACATGTCTGATTGCACCACTCTGAGCCGTCCTATAAGATTCATGTTCGATGGTACGCTCTACACCAAGCTGAAGATCTTTTGTAACATGTTTCTCCATAATCTGCATAATTTGGTATTTTCTGGGGTTTGAACCCCAGACCTCCGGATGTAGAAGTAATTGGAGGCAATTCCTCTCATGCCTTTATATCTCGCTCTTCAATCTCTATTAGACAGTTTTCTTCTTTTAATTTTATATATCTAACGAAAAATCATAAAATTAAATCGGAAAGGTGAATATTTTTTATTTGATTTATAGAATTTGATAAAAAATATTTCAAAAATCAAAAAACTGTTTTTTCATAGTTTCACGAAAATCATCAAAATATTGTTAAAAATGATTTTAAAATATATTTTTTTTCAAATTTGAAAGGTATAGAAATTAAATACTTGTCCATGGGTTCAATAATCCATAGGAAGGGTTAGAGTATAGTTTTGAAGAGGATGGAAGATTTGATTTGGGATTTTGGGTTTTGATTAAAAATAGAATTATGGAAAAAGAATATAGAAGATCATGGAAACCCGTAGGAGATTGTGTTTGTGTGTAGAGAAATAGGGGTATGAGAAAAGTTGACTCTAATTGAATCCGTAATCAAACATCTGGACGAAAAGGGTTTCCACAGCAAGGTTTGCATTAAGATTTTATTTTTTAGTAAAATAAATATTATAGACAAATAAATATTCCGATTATTATATACTTTGGAAAGAAAATATCACTGCCGCCTCCATTACTCAGTCAATGCCCATACGCAAGCAAACCCAAAAGTTATGACAGACCGTTCTGGTGGCCTGAACTACCAAAACAATTGTGTGGCTTACTTATTTTCTAAAACCTTCTTTTTTTCGAAAAAGGGCATAAATATTTTATTTTGTAAAACCTTTGCAAAATATTGTTCTCAAACTCCTAGACCATTAAATTATACTAGAACGAAATAAAAATACTCCGAATTTAATTCAAAGAAGCACGCGATTTTCCACTAAAAGAACAAAAGTTATTCAATTCAAATATTTCCATAATTTTACCCACATATATTACCTAGAAATTATTTCCTCCAACCAGAAATTAAATAATCGGAGTACCACAAGTTTCTAGAAGTTGCCAGCCAATCGCAGAAAAGTCAAGTCACGATTTTCATTAGAACACCTGACCATCTTTTTCAGTTGGTGTCTTATTTAAATCAATACACTTTAAATACTTCATTAGTAGATTAGCTCGCTCCTGATTACACAGCATATACTCATATAGGGTGTGATCGTATGTACTCTCATTAGAGTAAAATTTTGTTTTTGATTTGACATTTACTTTCATTCTAACTTTTCTTCACCAATCAGATGAAAATGAAAATAAAAGAAAAATCCATTTTTTTGGTAAACATATTAAACTTGTATTGCCATTTTCAAATTTGTGACAGAAATTATTATGACAAACTAGTAGTAAAACAACAGCAAAAAATGAAAACTACAGATCACAACAAAAAAAACAGTAAAAAAAACACGATATCAACTAGCGCAAGTTAGCCTAGTGGTCTTGAGGAAGCCAAACGCTCCAATACGGACCCGGGTTTGATACGCGCTGGCCACAGAATGATTTAGGTCACTTGAGGGTATAGACGCAGGCTGGTTTCAGACTCAGGGGAATTAGTCGGTTGACCACGGCCGCCGGATCACCTCCTGATTATTAAAAAAAAAACACGATATCGAACTGAAACTGAGAACAAGAGGAAAGACCACTCGGGAAGCACTTGAAGGGTATGACTGGATAGCGCAACACACATTATCAAGAGCTTCAATGGAAGGCACCAGTAAACATATGAGAATGAGCCGTTATATAATGGCTTGCTCAGGCACTCGCCTCCAAAAAATGACCTTACTAGTTACTACAAAGCCCTACCACCTGCAGATGAAAGACACCAAGTGACAGTAAACGATAATGAAACCGCACCAAGGTGGCGAACTGACGAATCAGAGCCTGTCGAAGATCCAGCTGCCAAACACCGCAAATAACCACCTCTACTCCTCCTTTCTGAAGTTCAGAGGCACCTGACTACTCCAATAACTCTATGACCCCCACCGGATCCACCAACACCGCAACTTCAGTTTGAAACCGCTCTTATTTGGAAAGACCAATGGATGATAACCTACCACCTCAAATAAAAGAAAGATGTTTTGGTTTTGATGAACTATCTCGCAGTTAAAATAAGGAGGAAACGAGTACAACACATTTTCTATTTTTCAAATTTTCTTCTATTGCCACCTAGTTACACCACTTGTTTACTAATCACACCCATAGTATACATGTAGTTCGCTCCTAAGAGCATCAATATTGCAAGGTTCTTATAGTTTGGTTCTTAGTACACACATATGTATATATTTATATATGTATATATTATATATGCGTATATAATTGTTTGTTAAGGACTTTACGGAAATCGAAACCAAAAGTCTTTAACTAAAAAATTTTCGGTTTCGGTTTCCGTAAAGTCCTTAGCAAACAATTATATACGCATATATAGTATATACATATACAAATACATACATATGTGTGTACTAAGGACCAAACTATAAAAACCTTGCAATATTGATGCTCTAAATGCTCATAATAATAGTTTGACAGGCTCGTAATTTATAAACCTTTTCCAAATCTAAAATCAAAATTTATGTATATTCTAAATAATGGATGACGTCTCCATCCCCACTTATAAATAATACTACATGCTAAGAGTTTGTTTCACGTCTTGAGGATAAATACTTGCAGCAACGAGAAAATTTACAGAGGTCAAGTATCACAAAAATAAGGAAGAGTTGGTTTCGATGTTTTCTCAATATATTAAATATTAGACTGTCACGAATGAAAATATTGGCGGATTGCCAAAAAAAAACAATAAAAATGAAAACAAATATTGGAGCCTAAACTTAGAAACATCGAAAAGCCCCTATAAACACAAATTCTACAGAAAACAATCTTCACCAGGCCCCACTGTTTTCAGAAGAACCCAAAAGCTCCTCAAGATACTGTTCTCCCAAATCCTCAAACACAACCACATTATCTAACTTCACGGAGCTGTGATCAAACTCAGCATCTTTCGTCTTCCTATTGGTCATTCTCCTTCTCATCGAGTGTTTCCTCTTCAACGCCACAACCGGAGAACACCCATCCTCGTAGCTATACATAATCTCCGAAAGCGACTCTTTCACTCTCTCCGCCGGAAAATTTAGTATCGCCGACGAGCCTCTCATCGAGAAAGCCGCTTGATCATAGGCAAGAGCCGCTTCTTCGGCGCTTTCAAACGTTCCAAGCCAAACCCTAATACCGTTTCGGGTCGAGTCTCTTATCTCCGCCGCGAACTTACCCCACGGCCGTCGTCTTACGCCTCTGTACGACTTCTCTGGCTTTCTTGACGTTCCGGTCTCTTCCTCTGTTTTGACCTGAACGTTTTGTTGCGTGGACTGCTCGATAAGTCCGTAGAGAAGCATTTCTTCCGAGTCGTTCTCGTTGAAGGGGAGAGAGTAGTTGTTGGAAGATGAGGATGAGAAAGATTCCGGAGAATATTCCGGCGAGAAGGAGGAGAACGGTGACTGAACAAAATATGGATCCATATAGAAAACGAGAGTTGAATATTCAAGGGGATACTCTGTTTTTTTTTTCTTCACAAACTACTCTGTTTTCAGTTAGGATCGCTAGTGGCTTGACGATGTCTATATATAGGGAGAGAAAAGTGTGCGAGTGTGTTAAATGTCTAAAATAGACATGATTTGTTACTGTCTTACTAAAGTGAGATGTTATGTAATAAAGGGTAAGAATATTTGATTACATAAAAACTATGTTGCTTCGTCGAAGGTTTGAACAAACACATTTTTGCACGAATGTTCTCCTTGGTAGGTTAATGCGTCTTATTTCAAAGAAACTCGGTAAAATTGAGACGAAACTGGGAAGATTAGTATTGACCTTTGTGCAATGATCCAACATACAAATCAACAATTGGTTATTTAAAATATTTAATGTATATATATGAATGGTAAAGCAACTCTTCGGATTTACAAGATCTGGAATAAATGTGGATTAGAGACTAAATAATTTATACAAATGTTTTAATTAATTTTAGTTTGGCCCAGTCCTATATAGTTAAACTTGTAGAATATGTAAAATAGTGTATCCTCTTTAGACCATTATTCTACAAGTTTGTGATGCTTTATAAATGTTATATAATTATTGGCGCATGAAGCAATAGTTTTAACCATGAAAAACCTTAATTTTGAGGGTTCAAAATTTTAAACAGGTTAGTTAGAGAAAAATTTGTGTCATAAGAAAATATTCGTCAAACCATGCTAAAGATGAGTTTTGATTAATGGAATTATATCTTACAACTTTCTTACAAAAGAAAAAAAGTTATATCTTAAAACTAATATATATGTGGTTTTCCTTTTCGTTTTAGAGTATCTACATTTTTGGAATCAATTACCCGTATATCTTCGATCATAGACAAGAACCAAAACGGACAAACTACCATTCTTCATTTAAAGTGTCCCTCCCTAAAATCAGTGTCCGAACTTGAGATGAGTTGTTACAAAAAAAAAAGAACTTGGGATGAGGTGTGACCTCTGCGGGTGGCTAAGCTACATGATTGGTTAATATATTTGGTTCTCGTTGTCTTAGTTATATGAGATTCTTATGGAGTATATTAGATTGTTTGATTTATAACTTATATATCATTTTAGAATGTATTCCTCTATTTTTTCTTCTATAATAGAGAAACTCTATAATAGAAATGAGAATATCTCTAATATATTTCTATATTTTCTCTCTAATGTAATTCTCTATTTTTTCCTTTAAAAAAAATATTCATAAAAGATTATTTTTAATTTTACAATTAACACCTTTAACTTATAAATGTTGAAAAGTAACCTACTCATTATATCTTTTTGAAATTTTTCATAAAAGTATAATATTATTTAATTTAAACATTTTATTACAAAAACATTAAACAAAAATAATAAAACAAAGTAGACATTATCTAACGTCTTTATTACTATAAGTTTCTCATAAATAATCAACTAATACATTATGAAATGAGAAATGAGTCTTTTATCTTTGATATTTTTGAATCGACTTAAAAACTCTTAAAATTGGTTATCTTTATCATCTGAAGAGAAAATAACAATCTCAATTTTATGGAAGAAAATAGAGGTGGAATGGAGCAGATTTTATTCTATTATAGCATATAGAGACAAATATAGGGGTGAGTTGAAGATGCTCTTATACTAGGTAAAGATCTCCGCTTTGTGTGGAGTTAGACAATTCTTAAAATATTAATGTTTTTAATAATCCTCATCATGCGAAAAGTTAAATATTCTTAGAACTTTTTGAAAAATAAAAAAGATATATAAAGTATATTTTAATGATTTGATCAAATTAAAATTGTAAAATATTTAATTGTTATCAGTTCAAATATGATACATGTTTCTAAATTTTTGAAACTTGATTTTTGTATATAGCATATAGTTTAACTTAAACGATATTAAAAGTCATAATACTTTTAACAATATTAAAATTTATATATGATATATATATATATATATATATATATATATATATATATATATATATATAATGAAAGTTCCTACTCATATAAATTTGTTTCATTTGTATTTTGTTAAAACAAAAAATTTAAACCATTGATTACAAAATTTCCAATGTAAGATTTTTTAACGGTTTTAGTAATTTTATATTATTTTTAAAAAAAATAAAAATATTATATTTTAAAAAATCAAATTTATTTCCTCTGTTTAAAAAAGACACATGTTTTAGAATTTTCACACTTTTTAATAAAATATATTAAAACTTAGTTATAATTGCATAGTTTTCTGTAATTTTATCTTTCATATACTTTTTAACCAATAAGATTTTACAAATTACAATTAATATTTTTGAACTTCACAATTTTTTATTATTAGTTGACCAAAATTGCATTGAGAATATAAAAAATATATGTTATAAAAACAAAAAGTTCCTCTAAAATATGCATCTTTTTGAAACGGATGTAGTATATTATATGATTAATGTGATTGTTTAATTTATTTTAATAGTATAAACTTAAAAATGATAAATGATACACAATTTTTATAATATTTTTAGTATTCAAAAGTATTCATCTCATATATATATATATATATATATATATATATATATATATATATATATATATATATATATTAGTTATATTAGGTAATTTATTGTTTTTATTTAAGGAAATTATAAATAATCTTTTGTATATTAGTAAGTGATTTTATAGTTATTCAATGAGAAATATATTATATGTTTAGATGTACAAACTTATTTTTCTAAAGATTAAAAGTGATTCAGGAGATGACATTTGTCATATTTCACAGATTGCAATATTCCTCAAATAATATATGAGAGATGTATATTTAGATATACTATTCATTTTAGAGAAAAGATATTTGGTCTTCATATGTATATGAATGAGCATTTTAAGAAAGGTGTATCATTTCGTCAAATAAATCATCACATGATTCATGGAATTTTTTGCACTTTTGCATCCATATTTAGCAAACGTAATGAGTAAATCGATGAAGTAGAGTCCACATATCTTATCTAAATTACTAATGTGGAATTTCACATCCCCTCATATAAAATAACAAGATCGATGTGAAAATGGTTAAGCCAAAATCCAAGAAAACTGCTGGATCAATACCCAATATGGTTTGGCGTTGCAAATATGATTACATCAATCGAATCCATTATCCAATAATCTTAGGAGGCTATATTTTATTCATTCTTTTCGCTTTCGCACTTATGGCCAAAAGCAAGGTAAAAGAAAATGGTTGCTTGGAAGGAGTCAAGATACATGCCCCCTTGAACCCCAAACAACAATAACTTCGAGCCATCTCATGTTTAAGAGATTATTTGGCTTTATTTGCTTTCAACGTCTTTCTAAAAAGATACTTGCATGTATCATCTTCTTTCTTTTTCTTTTTTTCCATAGTTTTTGTTTCTAATCATCATTATTTTGAGTGTAAATCAGTACCCAATTATTATTAATTTGTAGTATTGTTACTGTATGTTAAAAGAGTTGAAAATTTTATTTGGTTGTCTATATTATTAAAATACATTTATTTTTGTCATACATCCAATTTTTCGAGTTAAACGTGTTTAAATTAGATTCGTGGAAAGATGTTTGAATTATCTCACTTATCTAGAGTGATTCAAAATATCAAATGAATGAAGCATAATAAAATCATATGGTGTTGTACAGTAAACAAGTATTTCAAATCTGAAAAATAATGAAATTCACAACCGAGTAAAGGGTCACTAACATGATTATCAATCCTGAGGACATTACATTATATGTGATTGCAACATCTGAGTTTATAATGTAAAAGGTTTACAAAATTGATTTAGTTACATCATCAGAAATGATTTATTTTTCAATTATAGATCTAGAATTTTTTTAAATTAAGTGTATTTTAATTAGTGTAATGAAAAGATAGATAACCAGTCAAAAAGTGATTTGTGCTATTGTGAGAGTGAAAATAAAGCACTAAAAAAAGCTTAGTTCAAAAAAAATAAAGCACTAAAAAAAACCCACACAGGGATTCCATAATCCATAGGTAAACAAATGTTTCTAATGTGAAAAAAAAAAAGATAACGCGCGGATCATCAGCCAAATTGTGAGATCCACGTGCCGGTTGAGCATACGTGACGTTACAATATGACCGTAACAAAAGTCATATCTTTGTGAAACTTTCATGCTTTTTTTTTTCTGGTCAAATAAACTTTCATGCATTTTAATTTGAATAACCTTGGTAGGAGAAAAAACAAGCCACGAACTGATTTATCTGATAACCCGCACGTGTTCAAATGTGACCCTTTTGGCTTTATTATCAACTTCGTAAATATACTTCCTTTTTTTTTTGCATACTTCGTATATGTACATAAACGTTGAAAACAGTTAAGTTTGATATTGACTTACAGAAAGCGAATCCAAAAATATTTATGATTCATATCCGTTGCTGAACAATTTACATAAGCTGAAAGCTGAACACTTATAATTTTCGCTAAACTCTTTTTTCTTTTTCGCAAAACTTTTTTCTTATTTGTTTACACTCGAAGCTATATTTTACATTCATAATGTTCTTTTTTGAAACTGACACATTCATAATGATTGAATACTTATTCTGTACAAATGTATTATATATTGTCATTAATTTAATTGAAAGTAGTTATTGTGCCTATAACTATAACTCACCACTAATATGTTCTTATGTATTAGACTATTTAGAATATGTGGGCAGTGGAAAGTATGGTATCTCACAAATGTCAGCAAGTCTACTTTCCATTTGAATGGGGGTTGCTGGTCAATGCTATCAATAGACCACGAGCATGGCCTTCCTTCAAGTTCAAAGTATCAGAGATTCGACGTTTGCTTGAGGAGCTTTTAGGCTGGCGAGTCCTCCTTGAAACCTATCATGCGAACAGAGGAGCCTGCTTAATTGCAGACAGTGTGATGACGGGGAACAGATTTCAGTCATATGTGGCTACTGGTGCTCCAGGATGGCTACTCAATTGATTTGTATGGGGTTTGTTTTATGCCTGTTGTGGCTTTAGTATGATTTTTTTGGTATAGTATAGTGTGTACTTATATCTTGTACACTTTTGATGCAATGAAATATGGTAGTTGGCAAAAAAAAAAAAGACTATTTAGAATATAACCTTATAAAGCTGAGAAATAGGCAAATATAAAAAGAGTCAATTAGTCAAATCAAAAGCGAAAGAAAACGGAGTCCAGTAAACATTCAATTTTGACTAAGGTGTTAGGCGTAAGCTGATAGCTACACGTTCATGGTACGTGGTCATATTATGTGTATCTTATATAGCCGTATTTTATATATTTCAAGAGAAAATGCTTAAACCCCCATAAATTGATTTCCATTTTTCAAACATTCAAAAAATAGCCTAACAGCCAAGCCAGGTTTTAAAACAAGAACTTATGTCTAAAAGTTTAGGTAGCCAGCGGCCGGCGGCCGTGCTCTTCTCGCTATCGGCCTCCTTCCAGGCCCAGCTCAACCTCATATTAGGCCCTAGGACAAATTTATTCTATATGCAATATAATTAATTATATACTAGATTTTGATCCGCGCTTTAAAAACACAAATATATTTTTGTTGAATTTTTTTCATATATAACCCGTATTAGTATGTGTTGACATAACTAATTTGCTAGTATTATTAATTTCTTGAATTTATTTAAATTTCTATATAAATATACATATATGAGAATTAAAATTGTATAATTTATCTATTTACAATCCTTCTCTATTATATTAAATGATGGATATAATTTAGTTGATACAAATGTATTTGATAATATTTTGTTTAGACAAAATTGTTAATATTAAAAGATTTTATACACATTGATAGATTGTTTGTTAAAATATTTGATTACATATTCTGGTATTTCTGCATATTATAATATCAAATTTGCGTACTGAATTTTCATTGTCAAAAATTTCAAACATAATAAATCTTTCATTATTATTTTGATAAAAATACTGATAGTTTTTAGTTTAGTGTTTGTAAGAAAATTCTAAACTAGAAAACAATAACATTCAAGAATTATTATATAAAAAGTTATAGTAGATATATTTTTAGAATGATAAATATAGTAGCACATTTTTGAAATGAAAATGATAAAAGAGATTTTACATTTTGTATTCACATTATTATATAATGGTCGACGTTTTTAACTGAATACATATGTTTCCAAACTTGACTAAGCTATTAGCATCAATTTAACCAAAAAAGAAAAATAGAGAATAATTAAAATAATATCTAATAAGGAAATAGCATAACATTGTAAATAACTTAAAAAGTAAAGGTAGAATCCAAATGATTAACAATAGGATCCTGCTTTAATATTATAGATGATATTATAGGTTCTTGTTGCAAGAAAAAATAAAATTTGGACACTTTTATTTAATTTTTTTTTTAAAGGTGGACCTTGGGTGTGTGACACACTTACCTTCCCCTAGAGCCGGCACTGCCTCCTTCCTAGAATTTTTTTGTTCTTTTCTCTCTATCTATTTCTATTTTCTCTTGTTGATATATTTGTGGTTCTGGGTTGTAAAGATTTTCGTTTAGAATGGCAGTGAGTCAGAAGGAAGGGAAAGACGGTATCTTGCTCATCATGACGGACGAGTCTTGTTCCGGCGACTGGATGGTTTCTCTCTCATCTTGTGGCAAGCCGGGAGAGTTTTGAATCGACAAACCCCACCAAAAGATCTATACTCCAGGGCCTCGTCAGTGATTAGGAGTGTGCTCACCATTAGAGGACGGTTGTGAGGCCTCCGGAAGATGCAAGTCAGACTTTTGGATGTAGATTTGGTCTCCGACTGTCGATAAACTTACGGTGACGGTGAATCTTTCCTTCCGAAATTGCGGTTTCCTTAGCTATTTTCTTGTCGTCCCAAAAGTTTCTCTTCTACGCTTGAAGAAAAACGTTTATCCTTGGACCGGTACTATGGCAACTTCTTCAGGAAAAACATGTATCCTTGGAGTCGGCACATACATGCCGGTGTCTAGGGCCGCATGACCCATCTATGAGTAACTTTTACCGGAATTTAGTTTCTCTTAGACAATTTTTTTCCTTAATTTCTGCTGGTTTGTACTTAGTTTTAACACATGTAAACTAGGTACACCAATTGTTCGATAACGAAGCTTGTACTTTTCCGAATCCCAGTCTTTGGGAAAGTACAAATATACTTTTATTTTTAAAAGTTTAAAATTTGAATTTATGGTTTAGTAATTGTTTTTAGTATTTAGTATTTAAATGTTCGATTGAGTTCATAAACTTTTATAAATAATTACTAAACATCTATAAAATATTTAAGAATGTTAATTTATTTTTCATCACAACTTTAAAGTATTTATGAAAATGATAATCTTTTAAAGGCAAAATTAAAAAGTGGTATTAAATTTGTAATAAAATTATAATTCCCCCTATTTTCAGTCATATTACAAAATTTCAGAATCATTTTGATAAAGATAAATATGAGAAATTTTCTTAAAATATCATAAATTAAATATTATTTTTTAATCTTCAATAAAAAGGTCTAAATATTTGAATTTAGTTTTTATTGTTCAGGATTTAGTAATTAAGGAATATGGTTAAGTTTATAAATTTCTATAGATAATTTTACACTTATAAATACTATATGAGATTATTTTAGTCCTTTTCTTAAAAAATTAAAGTCATTATAAAATATTTATAATTAAATGGTTATCAAAAAGTTACATCCAATTTGTGATAAAATTATAATTTTTTCTAATAAATATTTTCTTCATTTTATATTTTTCTTTTGAATTTTCCCAGTAAATTAGGGGTATTATTCAATCAGTGAATTAAAATCAATTGTCAAGTTTTGTAGTCAATTAAAACTTTAAATTTAAACATAGATTTTAGTTAATGAATTCTAAAATCAACTTTAGATTTTGATTTCAATCTTTTGTTCATGAGAATCCATCACAAATGATTTGAAATAATTTTAGATACAAAGAACTTTTAAATCCTTTGAAATTGAATAATACTAGATTTAAAAAACTGAATTTAAATCATTCATTGAATAACATCATATTTTAAATTAGATTTATAAATATCATATCTAATAACACTAGATTTTAAAATAGAATTTAGAATCATCATTCGAATAAAGGTAAATTTTGATTAAATTTAGACTCTATTAAAATACATGATTGAATAACACCACCTTTGTTTATTTTTGACCAAATATATATTTTGTTTGTATGTGCTACATATTATTAAAATATAGTCTTTATATTTTACAGTTTGGAAGTTAAAAAAAAAAGAAGCCAATCAAAAAACCATAATCAGTGAAAGTTTTCACTCGAAAATAAAGAATATTAGTTTTAGCCATGTTTGTTTGTTTTTATCTTGATTTGCATTTTGATATTTTTAACCAACTTCTATATCTATATTCTTGAGTTTAACATTATTTTTTATAATTTTATTCTACTAAAACAGAACACTATATATTATTAGCATTTAGTTAATATGTGACTTATGAAAAATATCACTGAAATTAAAACTACTATTAAAATTTCAATAAAGATGTTTCGGTTATTACTTACATATTAATATATTGTAATAAAAATGTATTATCATAAATAATATTATACCATTTCATTAATATTTCATATTGTAGTCTAACACAATCTTAGAAAATTATCTTAACTCTTATTATTTAAATAACTATATAATCTTAATTATTATCAAAAATATAATAAATAAATATTATTTTCATTTTAAAAACGAAATATATATATATATTATGTAAGTGAAATTAAATGATTCAAATGTTAACTCTAGTTAAATAACATAACAAAATAATTATTCCTACAAACAAAATTATACGGTATAGATACATAACAATTACATCATCAAATAGGTTAAAAAGCATTTTATTCCAACAGTGGATTTTATCAGTTTGTAATAAGGAAATAAAAAATAGTATAAGATTCAAAAACTAGATCTGTTATATTTATAAAATTTAACCAATTATTATACTATTATTTACAAAATAGTTTTTTTTGTCCTGAATTCTCGCACTAAAAGTTAGGATGACTAAAATAATTTTTACCATTAATAAATAATTATATGTGATTTTATATAGGTAATAATAAATTAATATAAATAAAAAATTGGCCATAAAATGTTTTATAAAGAGAATTCGTATAATAGTAATGTATATTTGTCTAAAATGGTTTATTTGTCCTTTTTAAAACACAACGTTGCCAAAAGACTACATGTGCTTTTTTATTCTATATCTAAAAAATCATTTTTTCAGAAAAAATGTTACTAATTTTAGTTACAAATTTAAAATTTAAAATTGTTATTAATTGTAATTACGAATTTAAAATCATTTTTTGGTTTATGTTATTAGTTATTTTGATTATGATAATATATTTTATTATACTATTAAATATTTATAAATATATTATTATGATTTATTAATTGTAATCATGAATTTAATATTAAAATTTTGATTTATTAATTGCAATTATGAATTAAAATTAAAATTTAAGGTAATTATTGCTATTTTGAAAATAATTAGTATAATGGGACATAAAGTACATGTGATTACTCTAATGGAACATAATTATCATTTTTTGGCCTGAAAAACAATTTTCCCAAGAATATATAGACTTTATAAGGTTTTAAACTGCAATCCTACATAAAACAGTACAAATATAAGGGGTCAAATATTCTAATATGTAGGAGCGAATGTGTATATTGTTAATTATGGAATATTATTTGGGTAGGAGATGCAAATTCTCTTTAATTTATTGGGTGATGCTATTTCATATTCTCATGATACTTAGCAATGTTCAACTCTGAAAAACAATATGGCAGTGACGATGCTGGTGTTAACAAGAGGAGCAGATATAGTTTTTTTTTCTTTTTTCTATATTCATAACATTATAAATTGTTTTGTTTTACATTAGTTTACTTTTTAAAGCATTTTTGGATCATTTTAATTTACATATTTTGTTATAATTAACTCATTAAGTAATAGAAGATAATGTATTTATCAAATAGAAAAAAAAGAGAAACAAAAATCTATATAAATTTGGTTCAAATAGAATATAATTATTATATATTTGGTGTTATTATTCAAAATAATGTTATTATTCAAAATAATATTTTAATAAAATTAAATAAATAAAAAAATAGTTCAATATTATTCGTATTTACTAATATGTATCTAGAAATATAATATTTTTTATGTGCTATTAGAATTAGCATAGGATTACTATATAACTGGTTTAATGAATTATTTTTTAACTATCAGAATTACTATATAACTGGTTTTCTAGGTTTGGTCAAAATTGACAAGATCTTGACATGAATTTCCATTGCAGTTTAAAACCTCATAAAGTCTATATATTCTTGGGAGAATTATTTTTCAGGCCAAAAAATGATAATTATGTTCCATTAAAGTAATCACATATACTTTATGTCCCATTATACTAATTATTTTCAAAATGGCAAAAATTCCCTTAAAATTTTAATTCGAAATTGCAATTAATAAATCAAAACTTTAATATTAAATTCATGATTAAAATTAATCAAATATTTTAATGTATTTAGAAATACTTAATATTATAATAAAATATATTATTATAATTAAAATAACTAATAACATAAAACAAAAAACGATTTTAAATTCGTAATTATAATTAATAAAAATTTTAAATTTTATATTCGTAATTACAATTAATAAAAAATTTAAATTTTAAAAATTTAAATACAATTAATAACGTTTCTCTGAAAAAACGATTTTTTCACATATGAAAACTGAATACTTCCAAATATTTTCTTCCCATAATTTTCGGAACTGTTTATTTTTATCTGTAGAATATAATAAATTGTAGAACTTGGTTTCTACAGGTTATTAGATTTATAGTAATGTGTAGATTTGTAAATGTTTTAGATTTATATTAACATATAGATTCCGATTTCTACAGATTTTAGAGCGATAGGTTAATCGTCACATCTAGATCAAAAAAAATTACGGACAAAACTCTAAGTTAATTGACACTGAACCGAGTCCAAAAGCATTATTATTTATTAGTTTCCATTAAAGTTCATTGCTTTGCTGAATAATGTTGTGTTGCAGTTGGTGCCTGGTTACTAACTGCTCATTATTGATGGTGATGATGATGGAATTAACATTGTGTTTGGTGTGAATGTGTTGAAACTAGAAAACACTTTTACTCATTAGTTTTGTTCATATGGCGGCTATGGTGCCTTTGGTTGAGAGCTTTGTGAGCAGACAAGAGTTGGTAGAAAAGGTTAAGGGTTCTATCATCAATTCAGGAGGAGCAGATCCTCTAGATACCAAGGTTTGAACCTTTAAATGTTTCTCCATCAAACCAAGATCCTTATGTTCAACTTAGCATACTTAACCATAGTGTATGTTGATATACCGGGAGTATTATGTTATCCTGGAATGAGATCCCGGGCTAAAGACTCTCCGAAGAGGTATATGATTACTCTTAATTATATGGACCTCATGAGTTTGCTGCTGTGAGTGTTATATTCTTTTCTTTGGTTTCGATTTTGTGTTGTACCATAGGATAGCTATGTCATGACTATGAAATTGAATGGTTAACAGGTTGGAAAAGCTGGTGCAGAGAAGTTGAAACATATCAGAGTGACTCTTGCTTTAGCTGTTAGCTCTGAGGGTCGTTACTTGGCGACTAGAGGAGTTGATCGCCAGGTTTCATATATGAAATGTAGAAGATAAAGCTTTAGGTCTAATTGTTTTCTGTTCATGTTTACCCCTTTTTTAAAAATAGTTTAGTTTGGTTTAATTTGATATACTCGTCACAAATATGTAAATATATATGTATATAAAATTTTAAAATATTTTTATTTTGACCTTTTTATTTTTTTTTTTAATTTTTTTTAGTAATGCTATTATAGCATTTGTTATATGTTATTATAAGTTTTACAATTGCACAATTAAAAAACGCTATCTTAAAAATTAATTAATATAGCATATAACAAACGGTATATAAAGTGCCGAAGAAAGATAACGGGGGTAGACACATCGCACTTAAAAACGCTATGTATCACTGTGATAGCGTTTTATGGACGCTATGGATGACACTTTTTTCTTGCAGTGCGTTAACCCTTATCTTTAAGAAGTTTATTGAATACTTCCTCTTTTCTAAGTTTTGAGTTTTTTTCACACACTTCAAAAATAAATTTACATTGCCAAAAACAATCTTCATTTAATACTATAACTACAAAAGAAAAATAATGTATTTCAATGGTAATTGTTTTAATCATTACTAGGTGTTTCTCCGCGATTTCGTGGAGAGTAATATAATATGAATAAACACGTATTTTGTTTACAATGTTATAATTATTGAATAATAATTAGAATTGTTAAAATTTAACTTTTAACTTCATAGTTTGATAATCAAAAATTTCACATATATTTTTTAGAAGAGCTGTGAAATTTAAGATAATTCAACAATATAAATATAAGTCACTAAAATGTTTTTTACATGAAATCAATATTATAATTGGTTAAGGTAATTGATTGTACAATTAGCTTTTATTTTTTCTTAATTCGTGAAAAGTGTAAATGCTCTAATTTTCACAGAGAAAAGAAGAAGTATTTTTTTTTATTTTTAGCTCCAAGATGAAGATCATAGGTTTTTATAATTTTGACATCAAATTTGCTGATTTGTTTTACTTATATTTTTATTTGTTTGATTATTTTAAATATATTTTAAATGTAACGAAATTTAATTGTTTTAATGTGTTTTTTAAAAATATTTGTCGAAAACAAATTTTTGGATATCATTAAAAATAATAACATTTTATATTAGATTTATTAAAATCCAAAAACTGCAAATAATTGATTGTAGGATCACTTTTATTTTGGGATTTCATTTTAACACTGATAAAAATAAATAAAATTCTAAAATCATTAACTATTGAAATTGTAATAATTTTTAAGATGTCAGTTATTAACTACATGTAACAAAAAATCTCTTAAACATATATTTTTTAATAGATAATAAAAAGTGTGACATAATTTTATATGATTTACAAATCCTTATAAATATACATTTGTACAATTATAAATACGTTTATAAACATTTACAAACAATTTATTATAAATTTTATAAGTTTTTGTGGTTCACCTTGTTTACAACTCTTTAATTAGGTGACTTAATAATACAATCCATCATTACAAAAATATTTTTGTGCTTCAATCTAAAATTTGAAGATAGTTGATTTTATAATTACTTTTTATTTTAAAATTGATAAAAATAAATTAGATATAAAATCCATCAAAATTATAATAATCTTAAAGTTTCACCAATAATCATAGTAACCAAAAGTCACTTAAATGACTTTTGTTTAATATATAATAATAAGTGTGAGATGTCAAAAAAAATATTATAATAAGTGTAAATAATTATTTATGATTTATATATTAATCATAACTACACATTTTTACAATAATAAATATATTTAGAAGAATTTACAAATGATTTTATAACATTTTATAAGTATTATAAATGAATTTATAAACCTTTATAACGATTAAATAAAAGTCTTATAAATGATATGTAAACTCTAATAAAATTACTTTGTAAGATAGAATGAAAAAATGATCTTAAATAATTTCAATATATAAACGATTTTTATAAACCTTGTGCGGAATTTAAAAACATAAAAGTTCTAATAATGCATTACATAGAAATTTAATTCTTTGTATAAAAGTGTACAACCATTATATTTATTTTTAAAAACTTTATTATTATTTTATATAATTATAAATAAAAATTGATAAAATAAACAAATTGATGGCATATTATATATTCTTTTTATAATTCTACAATTAGTGACCATAAACAATTATTTGTAATGTTACATGTATTATATGGTAGCTTGTATTAATGAGTTTCAGATTTTTATTTTATTTTTAGATCCGAATAAAATAAATAATTAACAAAAATTATCAACTAATCAAATTATAACAATTTTTAATACTTCGCCTATGAACGACACATAAGTAAAAGTCACTTAAGTGATTTTTTAATTAATATATAGGAGGATAATAATACAATCCATCATTACAAAATATTTTGTACTTCAATCTATATAAAATCCCATCAAAATTATAATAATCTTTAAAGTTTTACCTATAATAATAGTAAACAAAAGTCATTTAATCAAATATAAAATCCCATCAAAATTATAATAATCTTTAAAGTTTTACCTATAATAATAGTAACCAAAAGTCACTTAAATGACTTTTGTTTAATATATAATAACAAGTGTGAATAATTATTTATGATTTATATAATTATCATAACTACACATTTTTACAATAATAAATAGATTTAGAAGAATTTACAATTGATTTTGTAACATTTTATAAGTACTATAAATGAATTTATAAACCTTTATAATGATTAAATAAAAGTCTTGTAAATGATATGTAAACTCTAATAAAATTAATTTGTAAGCTAGAAAGAAAAAATGATCTTAAATAATTTCAATATACATATATATAAACGATTTCTATAAACCTTGTGCGGAATTTAAAAACATAAAAGTTCTAATAATGCATTACATAGCAATATAATTATTTGTATAAAATTGTACAACCATTATATTTATTTTTAAAAATTATATTAGTATTTTATATAATTATAAATAAAATTTAATAAAATAAACAAATTGATGACATATTATATATTCTCTCTATAATTAGTGACCATAAACCATTATTTGTAATATTACATGTATTATATGGTAACTTGTATTAATGAATTTCATAGTTTCCTTTTATTTTTAGATCCGAATAAAATAAATAATTAATAAAAATTATTAACCAATCAAATTATAACAATTTTTTAATATTTCGTCTATGAACGAAATATTAAAAAATTGGTAAACAGACTTAAAAGTTACATTGAAAACACAAACTTTCATCTTTATGAAACGAATAGAAATCTGAGAAGTTCCATCTTCGTGGAACAGAAAGAATAGATCAAAAAGATGAATACAAAGAGTTAAAACGAAGATCTAATGCAAATGAGTTTTCGACAAGAACAAAATATATAGAAGAAACCGTAATAAGTCTATTAGTTTGTGAATGCGTTTTCTCGGCCTTCAGACTCTCTTTATATAGTTGATCATTACTATCCGGAAACATAACTTTAGACTGCCTTGTTAATTAGAGTGGACTGAACTCGATTACTTGATGGATCTTGTTGAGAGATGTAATTCAACTCAACCTGACTAAAACTCAAAAGCTTTAAACACCCAAAAAAAAACTAAGAAAAGTTTTAAACATCTAATTTTATAATTGCCGTGTACTGTCCAGTTGAGTTCTAGCTATTCTCTTAGACGAGAGAGTACGAATCCTTCTTCCTGCAAAAAGTACTATTTTTAATTTTTGCTTTAGGCTCTACTTAAGAGTGAGCCGGGCCTGCATATTACAATATATACTAAGGTATATGTTTATGTTTTGTTATTTATTTCTGAAAATGGCTATCTCACTACTTATAATTATTTAACGGTTTCTGTATATTGATTACACATTTGGCTCCGGATGATGATGTAATGACGACATTGACACAAGCAGCTATACTTTTTGAAAACTAACAAGCAGCTATATTACTTACATGTATATTAACAAACTATATTTCTTTTCTACAATAAGAAGTTACAGTTAAAGCACATTACACTAAATGATTATAATATAGTAAACAATGTAGTAGAAAATAAACATATATATATATATATATATATAAGTTGGATGTTTATCTAGAAGTTGTGGATATATATTTTTTCTTAAACTCAAATCCATTAATTGCAATAACTTTATTTTTTCTGATTCTTTATTTGTGCGATTAAATGCAATTATCTTAGATTTAGGATGGCCGAAGACATTTCTACGAATCAAGGTGGAGTTTTTCTTAATACTATTGGTCAAGAACATATAAATTTTAACATGTCAAAAGAATTGTCTGATGGGATAAGTTATTGAAAACTGGTTGACAAAAAAAAAGAAAAAAGTTACTGAAAACTGGCATCGTTTGACCAATATTAAGTGCATACTATAATATAAGGGTATAATTTCTTAAAGACACTTTTATGACATCCATATCGACCAAATTGCAATATCCGAGTCATGTTAGACTTTAAAATATTGCAAGTAATTTGATACTAAACATCATACTTCGAAGAAAATATTTTTTGACTAACAGCGATTGTTAAAAAAGTACCAAATGATATTTGACTATTTACTCAACACTAAACACTCGAATCTATTACCTCTTTTTTAGTTTTCAAATATACAATTACTATTTTCCTATTAACAAACAGCAAACCATTGATATAGAGTTATCATCAATAATTTATCTGAAACTTCAAAGATACGGAGCAATTTGTTGTTGTTAATTAACTATAAGATCAAAGTCCCTAACTTATAATATTCATAGGTGTTACATTTTTGAAGTAATGATTTATGTTCATATATTCAGCACAAATAGTATCGAAGAAATGATTTATGTTCATAGAATCATAGGCTCACAAATTGTGAGTCACAAGGTTGGCCTCGACCTACATATAGAATAATAAATAAACACGGGGACTTTCTGATTGTTAAAACAAGAACACAAAGTAGGTATCCAACTATGTTGTGAATTACACGAAATCAAGAATGACGGTCAAAATTGACGCTGATTAAATATGACTGTTGTATATGTTGTACTATGATAGGGAAAAAACGACGATAGGTTTGGAATCAGAACTCATGTAACATCAACTTTTTTTTTAAACTGATCATCAACTATATAGTTCGAACAAAATATAATATTCCAATTTTGGCAAATCAGAATCCCATCCTTAATTAAAAGGATTAAAGAAAACAACAAATGTCATATTTTAGGTGAAATATAAACAGATATAAAAACATAATCTGACATATAAACATTGATTTAACCATTACAGGAGATATAAGCACTCGATTGGGGAATAAAAAAGAATGTTATGTCACTATACCTGTAAGACTTTTGGAACATACTGTAAAGATATATTCACAATGATAAAAAAAAATATCAAGTATGGATAATTTTTTACACCGGCCTGAAAGAAATAACGGAGCTACAAATAAAATTTCAATATGTCAAAATTCTTTATATACTTTGAGTTCAGAATAAAATTGATGATTCTCTCTAAAACTGTAAGAATATTTCATAGAAAATTTTATTTTATTGGTTGAATCATTCTGGTATAATTACTTAAATCACTTCATGTTTGAATAAAAGAATGGTTTTTCGATGTAAAAAATATTACAAATACAAAGATATAATATATGTAAGGGATGATTTATATATATAAGCCCTCGTTTGAGTAGTTTTATACCTTGTAAATTTATCTCTGATAATATTCTCATAAGACTTTGAGAGCTACCAAACAATGTTCGATGGCTGTAAAAATGACATCAACAAAGCATATGACATTTTAAACGAACCTTCATTCGTACAGTTCTAGAAAGGATGGCTTTCACTATAATTGGATTTATTGGGTGATGCAATGCATCTCCACGGTCACTTACCTATTTCTCATAATTAATGAAGTTGGTGGTGTCCAACTCTGAAGTTGAATTATTAGGATGATTCTATGTATATCCTTGCATTTTCATCTTATGTGGAGAACTTTTCTCAAAATAAAGTTTCAAGAAAATAGCATAAAGATTAATCACATACTCTTCCCTGATGACACTATGATTTTCACTAAGTTTGATTCACAAACCTGCTATGCCCTTATGGAAATCCCTACACAGTTATGAATTAGTTTCACTCCTGATCATAAATGTTAACGAATCATCTCTCTCTTTTTCAGCCAAGACTCTCCATACAGATCGGTTACGAGTTAAATAACAGATAGGCATTAAATAGGAAGGAGATGTTGCGAAGTACATGGCACTGCCGAAACATTTTGAAAGGAAGAAAAAAAAGACTTGTTAGCCCGACAGATATCACAGCTCTATCGATGTTCACAGGTGGCTATTATGGGTGGCACTCTCCAACGTCGTTTTGTGATTGCCACCGGAATGATACAACTAACCAAGGAGAGGTTGAGATGCTCGGCGTTGAAAGAGGTGAACGACAACCTAGAGAGAACGGCAGTGGGAGCTTGGGAACAGTGGAAACCTAATTCAATTTAGAGTTTTGCTGAGACCGGTTTAGTCCGGTTTCGATTTTATTCGGGTCTATTGATGTAATCAATAAACCTTTTTTTTTGTCAACATGTAATCAATAAACCAATGTTGTGGTTTGGTAGTTTTATAATAATAGTAGTATTAAAGAAAAGTTGCTCAAAAAAGTAATATTAAAGAAATATTACCTGTCGTCACTGAATGCGTAGGACTTACGGGATTGGGTTACAAGGTAACATAATGTGCTCAAATTATGCTTTGTGTATTATGGACTCAGAGAATCTCGATATTTGCGAACCTATATTAACTATTGCGAAGATTTTTATAATCCGGTGGGAATATAGACAAAGGATATTAAAGACATCTCCAACAAATTTGGTATTAAAATTATATCTAATTTTTGATGTTTTGGTGTCATAATTTTTTTGTCATCAATCAAATTTTACACCAAAAATAATATTATATAGTACTCCATCCGTTTCAAAATAATACATGTTGTAAAATTTTCACACTTTTTAATAAAATTTATTAAAATATATTAATAAATGCATAATTTTCTATAATTTTATATTTCTTATATTTTTAAACCAACAAGACTTTATAAAATGCAACTAATGTTTTTGAACTCCATAGTTTTTTATTATTAGTTCACAAAAATTGCATTGGAAATATAAAAAATGTATCTTTTTGAAACAATTTTTCTCTCTAAAATATACATTGTTTGGAAACGAAGAGAGTATTTGATGTTTTTAGTTCTAAAACTTTTATATTTTTATTATTTAATAATTGATAAATAATTATTTTATCATTTTAGATTGTTATTTATGTTTTTATCATTTGTATGTGACAGATAATAATATTCATATAGTGATTTATTTTGTAAATAAAAATAAATTTTAATTTGTTAATAATGTGAAAATAAATTAAAAATAAATGTTAAAATATATTTATGTTTAATTAAAAATTTGATAGTAATTGAACTACATTATTAAATGAAATTTAATAAAAATATGTATTTTAAAAATTTGGTGTGATGAATAATATTATAGCAGATTGGTGTAACATTAATTATATTACATCAAATTTGGTGAAATGATGTCAATTTTTGTATCTTATCGGAGATGGCTTAAGAACATCTCTAATTGAAGATACTCATGGAGTCTCTATACATTAAAAGGAAATACAAATTGAAAATAAAAAAGAGAGATTTATTGGTTAAAGATTATGGAAAATTATTATTCACAAAAATGTTTTTTTTTTTTCAAAAAAAAAAAAAGAAAAAAGAGAGACGGTAGTTTCTTAAACATGATATTTGTAGATCCTCACATAAAACCCACATACCACATGACTGTTTTTAATTGGCTGAGTTTCTGTGAAAACCCTAGAACCATTAAAACATAAATTCAATAATTCAATAACATTAAAATATACATATATATATATATATATAATTTCTGTGAAAATCACAGAGTAAGAGATGGGGTTGCTAAAACTAGGTAACGACACTAATGACGAAGGTTTCTACACGAGTATATTTGAAACAGTTTAGGCCACTCTAGAGTCATATACTAATTAAAATAGTCCAAAAGTGTCAGAACAACCAAATATGAATTCTTACAGCAGATGGAACCTTCCTGGAAAACAACATCTTTATAATTAATCCATAAAATATAAGATAAATAAATATAAAGGATATACAGGAAAGAACAGTCAATCCCCAGAATCGTCAAGTCACATGAAAACGAACGTCGATTCTGACTCAGTGAAAATCCAGCCTTATATATAGGTATAGGCACCACATTATGCACCATCCACAGATCTGTTACCAAAATAACATTAAATCCATTAAATCTTCAGAGCAAACCAATCTTGAACCACCAGACTAACTAGAACAAGTTCTATGGAGGGAACAAACAGAAGGAGCAACAACCAAATACAAGATGACAAGCAAGCTCGCTTCCGAGGCGTGCGGAGGAGGCCATGGGGAAAATTTGCAGCAGAGATTCGAGACCCGTCAAGGAACGGTGCCCGTCTTTGGCTCGGGACATTTGAGACCGCTGAGGATGCGGCAAGGGCGTATGACCGAGCCGCCTATAACCTGAGAGGCCATCTTGCTATACTTAACTTCCCTAATGAGTATTATTCGCGTATGGACGACTATTCGCTTCGCCCTCCTTATTCTTCTTCATCTTCGGGCTCAACTTCTACTGGTGTGAGTCGACAAAATCAACGGGAAGTTTTTGAGTTTGAGTATTTGGACGATAAGGTTCTTCAAGAACTTCTCGATTCAGAAGAAAGAAACAAACGGTAGTCTTGTTTTCTATACTATATGTGGCGTTTTGGTGGCTGGCCAGCTACGTGCATTATTTGCATGTAGTTTGTTTATTTAGTACTTATTTTGGAATTTTGATAGCATACCACGGCCATAATTGTAAGATACGGTGTACTTTGCGTATCAATGAAATATAATTGTCAGATATTTACGTACCTACCAGTTTCCATTAGGTCTTCGGATATTTCTTTGGCGAGATTTTCATGAAGATGTTTGTCAGATATTTTTATAATTTTCTACTGGAAAAAATATCTGACAATTATATCCGAAGAAATATCTTCATGAAATATTTCTACTGGAAAACAACATCTTTATAATTTTCAGATGGAACCTTCCTGGAAAACAACATCTTTAACATAGTGAGTTAAACCCTAAACTCAAAATTATAAACTCTAAATCCTAAATCTAAATTAAACCTTAAAATCAAACCCTAAACCATGAATCTTTAACCCAAACCCTGGATCTTAAACGCAAACCTAAAATCTAGACTAAAACTCTATACCCTAAACCCTAAATTTATAAATAGAACCCAAACCTACCCTAGAGCTTAAACTGTAATCCTAAACAGTGCGTGAGATTTATATATAACATTTTTAAAAACAAGTTTCATCAATAATCCCTTTTTAGATATAGACTCTGAAAAATCTTAAGTGAGCCTGATTTTTATAGGGCCTATACACAATCAAAAGAAAATCACCTAGACTAACCTACCCTTTTTTAACAAATAGCTAGAATAACTCATCAAATTTGTCATTACTCAGATAACCTACTAATCATCTAAGTAATTCTATAATTCATAAATTACCATTTTATGCTTGTTTGCAAAATCATGTTAAACAAATAAATATTTTCTCTTAAATTAATTATCCATTAATTATTTTTATTATAATTGTATTTGTTTATTATTAAAGAAAGTTAAGATATAGAAGAATATTAATTATATTAAAAAAAATCATCATCATCATTCTCGTGTCACAACCACAACTTGCAGTCAAAGTCTTCATTGTATATCTCTCGTAATGGTGAATCTCGGATCTTGAGCGAAGTGAGGTTAATTAAACTTGGCTAAAATAGTTCTATGACTACTTTGACTTTCATCCGATGAATCTACGCATATGTCTTATTACTTAATAAGAGTCTTTTGTTAACATCTAATATATAATTGTTTTATATGAAGTTTTCATTTAATCTATTAGACTCATGTGTTTTACAAGATGTCTAGTTTAAACCCAAGAAAAATATCAATCACTGTAGTAAAACCAACTTTCTAGAAATACGGAAAGTGAAAATTTGTATATATTACTAATTAGTCAAAATTTGTATTAGTGAAAATTTGTATATATGTAAATTTATATATAGTATGTCATGATGTAACAACATAAAATTACATCAAGAAAATGTTAAATAAATACATGTCCGATCGCATGCTCTAGTTTTTTTTTTACATATTTTGTTGTAATGTTTTCATGTTTTCCCAGAGTTATTTACATTTTATACAACTTGTAGTTAAATATTTTATTTTAAATTATTCAAATATTATATTTTATTTGTTTATGAAAGGTTAACGATTATAATTAATTATTAAAAATTGAGAATAGATTCTAAATTACAGAAAATTTAAATATAAATTTGAAGATGACCATTCGAGTAAGATATCCTCATTCACTTATTTTCAGAATGGTTCCCTTTAACTGAAGATGCATGGGGATGCTTATTAGAGATGCTTTTTTGCTTTTTGTTTTTGACATATTAGAGATACTCTAAAACCATCTAGCATGATCGTAGTTAGTTTGTTTTAGAACAATACTTAGGTTTACCCATGAGGTGAACTTATGAATTCACCTCTTTCCTTATTTCAATTATATTGCCATAAATATTAATGTCACATAAATAAATAAATTATAAATTACAAAAGAAGTAAAATTTAAATCATAAACTCTAAATTCGAACCCTAAACCCAAATCTTAGATTTTTAATTTTAAACCATACCCTAAACCCAAACCTATACCCTAAACCCAAACCTATACCCTAAATCTTAAATCTAAATTTAAATCCTAAACCCTAAACTCAAACCATAAACCCTAAACCCAAACTCTAAACTCTAAACCCTAAACCCAAACTCTAAACGCTAAATCCTAAACCTTAAACCCAAAATGTAAATCATAAACCCAAATTTTTCAAATACCTTTGGGTTAATGATCATCAAATGTATTTTCAAATACATTTTAGTGTATAGAGTTCGGGTTTATGGTTTACAGTTTGGGTTTAAGGTTTAGGATTTAGGGTTTAGAGTTTGGGTTTAGGGTTTAGAGTTTGGGTTTAGGGTTTATGGTTTGGGTTTAGGGTCTAGGATTTAAATTTAGATTTAGGATTTAGGGTATATAGTTTGGGTTTAGGGTATAGGTTTGGATTTAGGGTTTAGGGTTTGGTTTAAAATTTAAAATCTAAAATTTGGATTTAGGATTTGAATTTAGAGTTTATGATTTAAAATTTATTTTTTTGTAATTTATAATTTATTTATAATGTGACATTAATGTTTATGGCAATTTGATTGAAATAAGGAAAGAGGTGAATTTATAAGTTCACCCCAGGAGTGAATCTAAGTATTGTTCTTTGTTTTAATGTTGGCGACATTGGCCGACTCTATTTAAGCCCAACAATAAAACAAAATTGTATAATACTATACCAAGCAACATTTGAGAAAATAGTCATTTAAAATTCCCGCGAAAAGTGACAAACAGAAAACCTTCCTTGATCGTCATTCTGATCGTCCTGGACAAAATCATGATTAGTACTAGTTTCTCCAACAATAAAAAAAAATATGATAGAACTAGGAAAATCTACAATTAATGGTTTGCGTCATTCTGATCGTCCTGGTTATAACTCTCTCCACCTTCTAGAAGCTCTTCCAACAAACTATCGTCTAAATACTCAAACTCAATGACTTCTTTCACGCTACTACCGCCTGTTCCACTAAACTGGGACGACGAAGAAGCCACAACATTCTCGCTGCGGCCACTTGGACCGTCTGTCATCATTGGGTATTCGTGAGGGAAATTTAGAATGGCCTTTTGACCTCTCATAGAAAAAGCAGCTCTATCGTAGGCCCGAGCCGCTTCTTCCGCAGTGTTAAACGTTCCAAGCCAGACACGGGCACCATGTCTGGCGGAGTTCCGTATCTCCGCCGCATATTTCCCCCATGGACGCTTTCTTACACCTCTGTATTTCACCTCATTCGTGTTAGACACTCCATGTTCCATAAGTTAAGCTTTTAAGTTATATTTTTTGCATGTACATGTGTTGATAGTAGTGATAGTTTATTTATACGTGGAGGTAATGTTGACTATTGAAAATGTAGTGGATCTTATTTTAAAGCACGTGCGAGTAGTCAAAAGCCTCCTTATTTTAATGAAAAACAATTTGATCATGGGGTAGATTGCATCCTAAAAATGTATACGTGCATTGTCATAGTAAAGAAATGATTGGGATTGGCAAACAAATGGAAAAAATTGTGGCAGCTCCTCGTTTAGTGCAATTTCTGAATATTTGAGGGGCTAAGACAAAAATATTGAACTTGTGAGTGAAGTCCAATGAATCTGGATGGTCAAGGTGACGGCTAAGTTGAAAGGAAGTATTTTGTGACAACGGACAACATTTGATTTCAGCCTCTCACTTTTTTTCGGTCAAGATTCCTTTTTGACAAAATTAAAATATTATTATCACGTGCAAACTCTGACCGCACGTGTGATAGATTCTTTTTTTTAACGTCTGCATCGATTATTATCGATTAATTATGCTATTACAACAATGAAAATATTACAAAGACGATTTTACAGCCGACAATTCTACCACCTTGTGAGAATACACGCCTGACTGCACTACTTTGAGCCGTCCTATGAGATCCATATTCGATGGTACGGCCTGCACCAAGCTGAAGATCTCCTATAACCTGTTTCTCCATAATCTGCATAATCTTGTATTTTCTGAGGTTTGAATCCCAGACCTCCGGATGTAGAAGCAATTGAACCTTTAGTCAAACCACTGGACCAAGGGACTTCCACAAATGTGATAGATTCTAGGCTTTGAAATTTCCACTTGACCATTACGAAATGCATAGAAATATGTTTGAATCTTTTAAATACAAATATATTATATACATAAAATCATATGAATAATGAATCTACCTCGCATTTAACAGGATGTACTAAAATATTTTTGCATACTTACTGTTATTTGTTTTCTTCGACCAAAGTTCAAAAGTAATTTCGTAAACCATATATAATCTTGACCGCTTTGTGCATTGTGATATATGAACGAGTGTGATTTTCTTTCTGTATTAAGATAAACAAAACTTATATTCTCTGCGAAGAACTGATGCATTATGAATGCCTTTAGTAAAAAAAAAAAAAGACCTGATGCATTATTTGCTCTTTCATATTGCTCCTACAAACGTCAGACATTTGGATATAATTTGAATAGCTATCTGCCAGACGATCGATTAACTATTTGAATATAACTACCTACTAATTTAGATGGATAGTCGACAAAAAAAAAAAATATAACTACCTACTATGAGGCGAAGCTTTCTTTTTTCTCACTGGTGTTCGGGTTGAAGAAAGAGATAGTATAAAGGTTAAACCAACTTAAAACTAATTGATTTTAAATGAATTAATCCTACTTCTTTATATATTACTAATGTCACAGATAAAGTCTCAATATGTGACCTTATATTTTCATATTATTGTTTATGTAGCGACTTATAGATGATCGATTCAAATCAAAAGCGAAATGTTGTTACTAGATATGTAGTATGGACATAATAGACCCACGAAAGTGTTACCAATTTTCTTTTACATTTTTCACTAATAATTGAAAGCCATAATTCGGAAAATTTGAAACAATTCGAAATCAGGATATATGGTGATATTGATTAGGATTTGGGATCATTGATTCTTTTTACCACAATTTAGGATCATTGATTTTTTTTTAATAATATATGCGAGAAGATAATACAAAAAAAAACTGATAAAATAAACGATAAAAAAAATTAGGATGGATTTCTTAAAAAAAATTTTAGGATGGATCACCAACTCGATACATGTAAAAGAACGTTTTATATATTAATTTACAACAAAATTTATCTTTAATTATTATTTTTTGAGAAAAACTTTAATATATATATTTTAATTATTTAAGAATTGTAGCGACCCAACCCATGATCAATATATATACAAGAATATCCCGTAGACATTATTTGAGAAGTGATTTGCCACATGTCCTCCTTACAATTGTTTTGACAAAAAAAATTGTGACATGGCTATTAAGATTGATGACATGTCATATGATTAAATATGACATGGACAATTACATTTAATGATGACATATATTTATGGAAATCTTTTTAAAATATGACAATAACTCATATATTACATTTAATATTGATTTATATTTTTGATAAACTTTGTAGAATATGATAATAACTCATAAATCATCACTAAAATAAATATATTCAAATATGAAATTTTGAATTTCGAAATATTACATAATTTTAATTTTATAATTATACAATTTTTGTTATCTAAAATTTTCTAAATTTTCTGCATTTATAAAAAAAAATCGTAATATCATTAGTTTCTTTTAGATATCTACAAATTTATATAATTTGATAACTATACAATTTTATATGTTTTTTAGTAATTTTGTACAAGTTGATTTAATACATTTAACCAAATAAAATAAATATTTTTTTATCTAAGATTTTAACTTTATATATATACATATATATATTCTTAAATATAATCTAAAATAAAATAAAAATATTTTCTCTTAATTTAATGCTTAATTAATGATATTTATATTAATTATTAAAATATAAAATTTAACTTATAAAAAATTCATCACTACACATGGTGCAGAAAAACACCTAAATTAATAATTGTGATGTGGTTATTAAAATTGATGATATGTCTTATAGATTAATATGACATGGACAATTATTTAATGTTAATTTATATTGTTGGTAAACTTTTTAAAATATGGTAATAACTCATATATTATATTTATTGTTGATTTATATTTTTGGACTTTTTAAAAATATGATAATAACTTATAAATCATTATTAAAATAAATATATTCAATTATGACATTTCAAATTTGGAAATATCATTTAAATTAAAAATATTTCAAAAATATATACATATTTTTAGAAAACTATAAAAATTAAATCATAAAATTAAATTAAATCGTAAAATCATTAGTTTCTTATATATATCTACAGATTTTATAAATATTGTTTAATTTTAATTTTTGACAATTATGCAATTTTACATATTTATTTAATATATTTAATTAAAATAAATAAATAGAAAAATCTACCTAAGATTATAATTTTAAATATATACATGCACGTTCTTAAATATAATTCAAAATAAACAAAATTGTTTTATCTTAATTTTAATGTTCAGTTAAATCAAATTTATATTAAAATATTGATAAGAAAAAAAATATAATTTATATTTATCTATTAAAAAATATTTTAAAATTTTTTTACTGCACATGATGCAGGAAAACAAAGTTTTGTTTAAAAATCTCAGTGATAACTGAAATCCCATCCTCACGTGTTTAGATCTAATAAACGAAATTGGCGGGTAGTTACACTACTACTGGTAGTCTACTAGCAAATCATATTAGATTTAAGGTATGTTAATGTTTACTAATTATCAAGACAATTTTTTTAAATTTTGATACACATCAGCCTAAATCTCAGATTAATTACATCGCATAGAAAAATTTGGTGGAGTGAGTACTTTTTTGAGCAAACACTGTATATGAAAAATGCTCATTTTGCTCTTATATATAGGATTGGAGCGCTAGGAAATTTGAAGATGCGGCGTTTGGAAACGCCAACGAACGTTTTGTTGTTCCAAACTTCCAAGTGTCAAAAAACCTGTAAGAAACTCGAATGATTCTTTTATTCTACCACTTTCTGATCAACGATGATCACACTGTTTGACTTGTCTATCCCTGTTTTAGATTGGTCGTTTTCCCACTTTGTGTATTTGTTCTTGCTTTTACAAAGTTAAATTTTTGTTCCTTGCCAAGTGGCCACTCTTTCAAACGTTCGACAAGAGGTCTTTATGAAATTATGCCTCTCACAGTAATACATGATGCCCTCAATTTTTAAAAATATTTTGCTGCCATAGGCAAAGGTTTCCTTTTTTCACACTGTGGCACGGCAAATAATCTAAGAAAATACGATCGAACCAACATAGTGCGACACCTTTGTTTTAAAAAAGCAGTCCAACACTGAACGATTCTCTTACGGTCCCGACCAGCCTTTGCTTAATGCGTGGCTTTACAAAAGCCCCATATATTGATAGATTATATATTTTCTTAGTTTAATAAAATTCACATTCCTTCCATTCTAAAATAGTTAATATTTATTATAAAGAGTTTTTGATATTTCAAAATACATGATATTTTGTTATTAATTTTAATTTTATTAGAAACTATGTGATCAATGATGTTTTATAATCTTTTTGATGATTAGTTGAATTAATTTTAGTTTATATTCTAGTGCTAACTTTAATTAGGAAGTATATATATGTATATATATTATTTATTGTTATTTCAACTAAAACACCAGGTAATTTGAAACAGAGAGTAGTTATTATCATTGATTTTGTTGTCATATATACCAAAGTATTTTTCAAAATTCGATATGTTTTTTTTTTCGCAAGGATACGATTTGGTCTAAAAAAATCCCTAAATTCCCTCAACTTACTTGATCATTATTTTCTGATAACAAACTCCGACTATTTGACGTCACTGAGATTTGTTCTCATATTTATTTCCCTCTATACACACAGTGTCTACATACATTTGTGTATTGTTGTTGTTGCGTCTCTCTCTCTCCTGACGATTTGAATACTCTCAGATTTTTGCATTCACTCTCTAATGATGTATCAATCAAACGAAGACGACGACGATCTTTTCGCTTCTCTTTGCTTCGATCATAGGTTCCTTTCAGTTTTTTTTTATTCAATCTGCCTTCAATTATGATTATTTTTTTTTGGTTCGTGTGTGAACCCATGTGGTTTGTGTTTCATTGATTCTGTAGCAATGAAGGAGAAGATCCTTACGCCTTTATACAACAGACACATCAGGAAAACCTCTTTCCGGAGTTTGGTTTGAATTTTCAGCCAGAGCAAGAACATCATGTACGTACCGTCGGTGGAGATCAGTTCGATTCCTTTAGCTGTGACAACAACGGTTTAGGACCTTTTGGTGGCCTTGTCTATAGCATTGGATCACCAGCACAACTTGATTTGGGGACACATAGCTTTAGAGGGACAACGACTCACGTGCAGCAGGAACAGGAACAGGAACGAGCGTGTTGCCCTGTTGTGGAGATCAATTCTTCATCCTCTGTTGAAGTTGCCAAGGAAGAGTTTGATGAAGAATGCTCAAGAAAGAGGTAAACCTTTTTAACATTTGATTTGACATTGATTGTGATCAGTTCTCTGAATCTGATTATGTATGAACAGGGGACGAACTGGACCATGTAGCAAGCCAGGAACCAAAGCCGGTCGTGAGAAAAAGAAAAGGGAGATGCTAAACGACAAGTATGTTCAGAGCTTTTGCCCTAATGCTTGTGTTTTTTTAGATGTTGTATTCACTTTGTATTTGTTCAGGTTCATGGATTTGAGCTCTGTTTTGGAGCCTACAAGGACTCCAAAGACCGATAAACCAGCGATTCTCGATGATGCAATCAGGGTAGTGAATCAGCTCAGAGGTGAAGCTCATGAGCTTAAAGAAACCAACCAGATGCTTCTAGAAGAAATCAAGAGTCTCAAGGTTGGTTTCTCACTTTTGTCCTAACGAAACTATGAGAGACTTATTCGGTTTTTGAATGGTGTAAAACAGGCGGAGAAGAATGAGCTAAGAGAAGAAAAGATGGTGTTGAAGTCAGATAAAGAGAAGATGGAGCAACAGATGAGATCAATGGCGGCTGTTCCATCTCCTGGTTTCATGCCCTCTCATCCAGCAGCTTTCCATCAGAATAAAATGGCGGTTTACGGAAGTTATGGTTACTATCCAAACATGCCAGTGATGCCGTACTTACTACCGCCTTCGCAGCGTGATACTTCTCAAGACCAGCAAAACTGGTCTAAAGCTGCTTAAGCAGCTTCCTTTTGTTAGTAAGCATTGAACCATAATATCAACAGTCACTCTGGAGTTTTGTTCCCTTCAGATGATTCTTTGTTATGAGTTTATTCTTTAGGTTCTACTTTTATTCTCTCTTGATTAAATAACGCAAAGGTGGAAATAAACACACCACAGTCTTCAAAGTAGTGGTTGGGTCATAGTAGAAGCATCTTTGCCACTTTGTTTTAAACTCATTTAATCCACAGCCGTTGGATCTTTGTCAATGTTTAGCTTTAAAGTAAGGCAAACCAACACACCAACCAATTTCTTTTTATTATTATTTCTATCAATCTTAGTTTTGATCCATACACACTATCCATAATTGAAATTTACAGAAAAATGGCTTCCAACTGTTAATTTACATAAAAAGTAAACGTTTAAAACATCAAAAAGTTACATAAAATTGAGTATACACTGAAGAGTTAAGAAAAAAAAGGTATAATTGTTTCTATTAACAAAATAAAGAATCAAAAATCTTAAAATGGCTTTTGTCTAATAAGAGTGTGTATATATATGGAACTTGTACAAGTGAATGCGGTTGAGTTATCCAGAAGCAAGTAGCCAAAGAGTGGTAAGTGAAGAAATGGCGATTGTGATCCAAGAAAGGAAAGCTAAAGCAACAGAGAGTTGATACCTCCAACACTCTGCTTCAAAACTGCAGCTTCCTAAATCCCCAAAATATAAAACTGTTATCCCTGCAGAGGACGAGGCTCCTGCTAGAGACAATGTTGCTGTTACCTGAATGAAACACAAACAGAGATGGTTTAAGGTTTTTGATGATTTGTTTGTGTCAAATTTTGGAAGAGAAAGAGAGGGACTTACCCAGTCTCCAACTACAAAGAGGCTGATCAAAACCGGGCTAACAAGTGTTTTCTTTGTAAATAAAGCGAAGGTGTCTAGTATTGCAAGACCAAAACTCCATATGACTTGCAAACCCATTGCTGCAATTAGGTAGCTGCAAATCAATACTGAGAATGGTAAGAAAAATAAGCTTAAGAAGTTATAATCTTTTTCCTCTACATAAGGCTTTGAGAACGCTAGATAGTGACAGAATCAAAAATCAGATTACATCTGAAAGCATACAACTTTGAAGATTAACTAATAATGTCTCAAAAAGGTCGGACTTGTACGTTTTCAAATAGAAGCAAAACAAGCCACATTTGTGTAATAACAGAAAATACAAAAAAAGCGCAAAGCTTCTTTGATGTTTTGGAACTTAAGAGAAACACCTATCTTCCTCTAGATGGATGGATCCTCTTCAATCATGAAGCAATATACAAATCAAACCACACTTGTCTAGAACAAGATCATCTTCCAGGTACCTAGAGGTCTAAACTAGTTTAAAGATTCTAAAAGCAATTTTCTAAGACGATTGGATCTGTAAAATCCTTCCCTAGATTTCAATAACACAATACCGAGGCTGATCAGGTAAGAGATAGAGAGTGTGTTGTGAATACCAGAAAGAAGTGTAGCTGAAGAATCCACCGGAAGTAACCATGTAAGAAATAGAGGCAGCAGCAAAAACACACTGAGAAATTCTCAAGACAAGACCAGTCAAAGTCCCTGGTGCCCCAGGGATATCTATCATTTCTATCTTCCAAGACACAAACAACCCAAATCAAGCCAAACCCAAATCGTCAAAATATAGTCTTTGTTTTACTTCTCCGACAAAAAAAAAGAAAAAACAGAACCTTGCCGCCAAAAAAAATAAAACAAGATTCTGAAAAGATCAGACGATTTTACCGGTGGGGAAACAAAAGAGTTTTCTTTTTTTTTAATGGGTTTTAGGATACGAAATTGAAGGATCAGAGGAGTAGAATTAAAGACTTTTGCTGAGTTTACTTTTTCTTCCGCAGAAAGGGCACAGAGAGGGATGGCGAAGAAGAACAAATGCGCATTTTTGTATTGAATGTTTTGTTTATTGGAAAGTGGAACTAGTTTAATATATTTCTGTATATTTTTAGTACATCTTTTGAACTTTCGTATTGTTGGAAGTTTGGTTTTTGTCCATCGGCAAATTCATTTTTAAAGTTTGATTGTTTAATTTCAGATTTTTTTTTTTGACTAAAGGGCAAAATATTAGGTGGCCTACTAGGCTCGAACTCATGACCTCAATGAGTCATCAAGCATAATTTCAGAATATTTCCACAAGTTCATATTTGTAATTTACGTTTTAAAATTATAAATTCTAGAAAACATAGTAGAAACAATTTCTTTTAAAAAATTATAAAGTTGTACTTTTCTATTTTATAATATCAGAAAATTCATATAATTTTCAGAGATAAAATGATAAGAATTGGATAATATATAACAGAATAAAGATCAAAATTTCTCTTGCTAGTTCGAAAATTCTAATGAACTTTTAAATTTTATATGAGAGAAACTAATTTAAAATGAGCAATTTATAGTTTACATAATAATTATAGTTTAAAATTAATTGAATATGTTCAAATTAATTGTAAACTTGATTTTTTACAATATTGCATTTTTAAAATTATAATCAAAAATATATAAAAATTTCAAAACATGAACAATATTTTCAAAATACTTTTAGTTTGACTTTTAAACCACATTTCTTTGATTTTTCTTTTTTGAAAAATAGCAGTTTCCTTATATTTTTGAGATGTTCTTATAATGTATAATATATTTTATATTCATGATCAGGGGCGGACGCACATTGATGGGTACAGGTCACGTGCACCCGATTGAATATATAAATTCTGTGTTTTAGCGCTAGTGTTATCTAGTCAAATAGCTCAGTTGTTTTAATGTGCCCGGTTTCTAGCTTGTGTGAAGGGCTTGATTCCCCTCCATCAGTATCTTAATCTTTTAATGTAACATTTTATTACTAGAGGAGTAGGTAGATAATAAAATGTTAAAACAACCTAAGTATTTTTTCGTGAACAAAAAGATGTTCACAAAATATATATTTAATATTTAAAAATAAATATTTAATATTTGGCTAATATATATCAAAAATTAAATTAAAATATATAATATATTTTTAACAGTGTGCCTCCAATTAAAATAATTTCTAAATCTGCCACTGTTCATGATATGCATGGATTGTATTTATAATTTTGTTAAGATTTTACTATTTATGTTTATTTATGAAATTGTACACTTCAAAGATACTAGTTCTTACATATTTATTTATTTATATCAATCAATATATAAATTATATTGAGAAATATATTTTATTTTTTATAAAAAAATAAAATTTAAAATTTAAATATTATAGATTGTTTGATGCATTTAACTTTTGATAAACTGTTGTGAATATATTTATCATATATTTTATTTTAATGATATAGACTATTAAGCTATTGTTTAATATTTAAATTTGATTTGTACTCATAAATCTTTTAAAATGAATGTGTTGTTTATATATATATATGTGTGTGTGTGTGTGTGTGTGTGATATTATAATATTTAGATATAAATTTTAATCACAATAAATATTTTGATAGTGTTAAATTAGTATTAAATAGTTTTTGTTATAATATCAAAATCTAAATAATGTATGAATTATTTAGTTATTTAAATAATAAAACAATCTATAGTATTAAATTTATCTTCTACTTTGATCAAACGGTTATTTGTAGTGTGAATCTTGTATGATTGTGTAATGCATTGCAATATATTAGTATTTACTCTTTTTATTAAAAATATTACTTATGGTACGATAAATAATGTTTTTTGTGTTTTGCAGGTTATAAGATATTTTGTAAACTACTACATAATATACTAATTACTGTCTAGTTTCTAATTTCTACCAATAAGATAGTAAAACTTTTAGATAATATATTCTCTATAGTCTTGATAATTTTCTTCTCCTAAGAAGTTTTTAAAATTTTATTATTTTTAGTTGTTGATTAGTATCCTTAGATAGTATATTATCGTGTTAATAAATGCATATTGATTATTTTTCTATCATATTTATTTTTTTATTTTCTGCTAATTTATTGTTAGTTTTTCTTATAAACTATATTATAAATGTCAATTAGCTTATTTGGTGTAGCTCGTTTGTAATCTTCTTAAATTTTATATGTTACATGAATCTATAACTTTATAGGTGAATCGGATTAAAGAAATTTGAGAATTTATAGTTTGCTTTAATAACCATAATCGTTTAAAAAAATAGATTACACCTAGTTAGATTTGTTTTATTATAGCATATGTGATTAATTTATATGAATATTTTAGTTGTAATAGACTTAAATAAAATAAAGTGTCAAAACATAATATTTCAATAAGAAAATTCATTAATTTCTTTTGATTAATTAAGAAATATCATGAAACTCATAAATAAACTGTTTCAAAAATATGTGTTTTACACAAAAGGATTATTGTTAAACCAAGAGTTTTATTAAAAAAAATAAAATAGTTGTTAATTCATGGAAAGGCAAATAACGAAGTGGCTCAGTAGAAAAAAAAAGAGCTCTGATCAACCAATATTTTAGTTTGCTTTAGAAACTTGTGTAATATAAAATAAATTTGGATGATTTTGTAGCCTATACCAATGCTTACGAAATAAAAATAATAAATTTTATTTTAATATATATATAACTGTTTCAGACAGCGTCAATTTTTAGCAAAAAAAAAAGAAGAAAAAAAGAACAGTGTCAATTTGAAGAAAAAGAAGAGATTTGTTTTTTTCGTGTAGTTTAAATATTTAGATTGCTTAATTTCATGCATATTTTCAATCACAATGTATACTAGAGTATTCACTGCTATGCTCTTCTACGTAAATTAGTAACGCATCGTTTCACAATTGAATTAAGAAAATTAAAAAAAATAATGAAAGAGAGATAGATAGTGTTTGTTCATTAGCCAAAAATGATTCGATGTCTAGATTTAACACATAAAAGACACAGAGAATCACATGAATTATCTTTAAAGAAAATGATATATAGAAAGTGGGATAGTTTTAGTCAGTTTTAACTTTGGATTCCTTTTTAGCTTTGTTGAGTTTGTGTTTCATTGTCAAGAAAAAGAGCAATGCTCCTACTACGGCCAATCCTTTGATGAAGCTTAAGAGATGCTGAACAAACTCGTTATGTCCGAACAATGAAGAGTTTGTAGCTGCCTGATCCGTAAGCTACACAAGACACATTATACTCCGTCAGCAGAAACATTTCGTAATGTAAAACTTATTACACATATATAGGCATCAAGAAAACACCTCACGGAATTTTGATATGACATTCTCAACATGCTGCTCGTCAAAGTTTGACTTGTAGAAATTGTTAACGGTCTCGTAAGACACCGTTTCGTTCAGGATCTAAACAAACAAATCCGGGGACAGAATAAGAAAAAAAAAGTGAGATAACAAACCATAGAGGTTCAAAAGAAAAATTAAATGTTAATATTTACCCTTTTGAATTTGAGATAAAGGAGTCCAAATTGTTCAATGTCGACACGATGGCTATAGAAATCGTGATGGATCATTGTAATAATGCCTTGGTGTAGAAGCTAAATAACCACAAGGAAACATATTGATTTGACATGAAACCAAAGAGATTTATAACTATAAGATGAAGCTCAAAATCAAAGGAACTGCACAACATTTAAGTTTGATTATTTTTATATCTTGTTCTAATTAGAGTTGGTTCTAGCATTTTCAGGATCTTTATTTTAGATCGATTAATGATAGAGGTTTTCTTAGAGACTAAACAAATAAAACTTGCAGTTAACTATCTTAAGAAGCTGAGAGTTAGTACCAATAGGAAAGCTCCAAAGAAGCTGCCATAGATGAAGATAAGTCCGCCAAGCGTCTTCACTATGATACTAATTGCCATAAAATGCTTAATCTGGTCTCCTGAATATCCGAACTTTGGTCTCCAGTAATCCTCTGCTCCTTCCCAATTGGAGCTAAGCTCCATGTAACTAAATATAGCAAAGAAAAAAAAAATGTACGTCTCGAGTTAACGCATTAACTGAGAAGAGTGTTTGATACCGTCAGGAATCTCACATCGGACACGAGTTGCAGTCTAAAGTAATATATGGACACATAACCATCTACCACAAAACTCAACATATACCTTACAATTGTTATATTTCATACCATCTTCAAATGTTTCTATGAATCTAGAAATCAACCTGATCAATCTATATTAAAATTCTGAGTGAAGATAGTTATGATGAGGATATTAAATAGAAAATTAAAGGATAAGAGGAAAACAGAAGAGGTGGTTGGTTAGTCTTACTCATGCCAAGCAGAGAAGAAGAAGGAGGAGGAAAAAAGCGCTCTTCCAATGGTTTCAACATAAGGGAAAGTAGCAACTTTACTTCCTAAATTGTTCACTTTTCTCTGCACAAAGTCCATCTCCGGTTCTTACTATGTATCCTAATCAAATATTAAAGCCAGAGGAAGATATAGTGAGGACGGAAGGTTGGGAACTTTGATCGTTTAGAAAGAAAGTCTTACTCTTTCACTGCTTATGGAGAAGAAACTGAAGAGGAGCCAATAGTAAGAATTTGATTGGTGATGAGAAGATGATTTATTTCCAAGAAAAATTGCGACTAGGTCTTCTTCTTCTTGAGAAGAAAAGGTGGGTGCACTTTGCACGTTCTAAGCGTTGTTTTTCCTGTTTAAACTCAAGAATAATTATTACTAATTACCTGTAACAAGAAATAAGTGAGTATATATTTTTTAAAGATTTTAGTTTTGAAATTTAAGATAGAAGACGTGATGTGCACATCAGACTGCATTGACAACTGTAATTCTGTGTACGGTGCACCATTAATGAATAGCTTAATACATTATTCTTACATACTTGGTGTGCTATCAAGCAAAAAGCAAGACACTTAAATTTGAGAAATAAACTATTTACATCCCAACATCGTAATCCTTATCGAGCGTACATAAAAACAATTAATGAATGTAACAGCTCTTGACTCAAGAATGGACACTTTTTTTTTAAGGATGGACACTTGTTTAACAACAAAACCAAATCATTCGTAATTCTTTACGTGCAAAAAGAGTGTGAAGAGGCAGGCTGTGTATATATTTCTATGTATCCCTGTGATTTCTGTTTGTTTTGATTTGTATTTTACAAAAAAAAATCCGAAAATAACAAAAATTGACCCAATTGTATGTTTGTAATCTGCGGTTTTAATAATTCTCTTTTTTAATTACAGTGTTTAATCTTGGTTTATCTAGTTTGGTAAGAAAATAGATTCCACGTTAAACACATGAAATACATTAAGATCACTACTGTGCGTTGTCTTCATAATTTATCATAAAAATTAGATCATGACAGATAAGATACTTAACTAATCCTATTTTATTAATTAGAATTTGTTCATACATACTCGCATAATTATATAAACCAGAGATTGATCCGCGCGCTCGTACAGATATTAATTCTTACATTTTTATATATTAAAATTTGTTTTCTATAATTAGTGTTATATATTTTAGATATCTCGTAATATAACTAATTGTAATCAAAAGATCTGAACAGAATCGGATAATATAATATTTTGTAAAAATATCCGAACCCGTTTAAAATACATTGATTATAAATATTTTTAAATTCCTACATCAGAACTGAACATATCTAGATCCAAAAAGACTCAACGCAAAATCCACACATAAATTTATAATATTCAAACGGAGTTTAATTTCAAAACTAAAAAAACAATACCCGAAAATAACAACATGTACTTAAGAAGATAACCAATATTCATGCCTAACTGATTTTATTTAGTAAAATAATCATTTAGAGTGAGAAATTAAATGATAGTAAATGTAATACATTTTTCCTTATTTTTATTTAAGTTATCATTTTATTCACAAAAATTTTCTTTAAATTATGTTTTGGCTATTCCACCGATTGAAACTAAAACAAAAAAATGTCTTACTAAAAAAAATTACACCGAACGTTTAACCATATTCAAAACCCAATTATTTTACATTATTATTTTATAATTGACACAAAGTTAATGTTGATTAACTAATAAAAATATGCAATATTATAATTATGATAATATAATTAATGGTGTGAATTATTGTTAAGGTAATATAATTAATAAAATTGTTAAACTGAATAAAATTAGAAAATACAATTAATGTAATATTGCTGTTTCCAAACAATTTTCATTTATTTTGTTATCTATGTTTTTAAAAAGTATTAAAATTACTTCAATTTTAAAAATATAGATATTGTTATACATGTTTCTAAATAATTTTTATTTATTCTGCTATCTATGTTTCTAAATAGTATCGAAATATATTTCCTTTTTAATAATAATAAATATATAATTTCTGTTATATATTTTTTTCTTTGAAGATGGGCTATTGACTTGTGTTGTGCCCTTTCATAATTGGTTTTGATTAATTAACAAAAAAGGTGGTGTCATTAAGTTTCAAATGTTACCATATAAAATGGTTACGTGTACTCTTATCTTATGATGATTAGCTGTAATCAGTCAAATAATTTGTTTCATATTCAAAATCAGATTGATCACGTAGGGATTATATGTGCAGACAGCTAATTGTTAATTCTGGAAATGTTTTTTAAGCACCAATGAAAAATAGTATTTGTCCCTCCGCAATACGATATGTCTTTTCGAATTAGAAATTTTACTTTTTAAAAGTAAATATGTATGTATAAAAGTAAAAATAAATTAAGTTTTAAAACTAATACAAGGATAGATCTTCAAAATCGTAAAATTTATTTATTCTCTGAAAATAAAAAAACTTTAAATCATGATCCAAAAATATCTCTGAGTAGTAACTATACTGAACCATGATCACTAAATTTAACCATGTCCAGTATTGGAGCAAGTAACAACAGCGACATTCAATCAGGGAGAGATTGGGGAACGAGTGCATTGATGTTTTCTTTGTCAATGTTTGAGGGTTTCATTTATTACTGGAATTTGCTTGTTTGTGTGGAAAAAATGCATTTTTTGTTTTGTTTATTTTTGAATATTGATAGAATACTTAATGGGCAGGCTCATGGATTTTGGGCCTTCTTATTCTGTATCTTAAATATTGGTTTGTTATAAATGTATATCTGAATACAGATTCAAACATGCCAGGTGTTTGAGAACAAATCAAATGGAAGAATGGAAAATTTGGTAATTGATATACTTGATTTCTGACGATATTTCTTTTGATTTTTGCCGGATATATAAATACACCAAAAGCTAAACTATAAGAATCAAGAAAGTTTGGGTCTCATATCTATAATCCTCTGAAACTCAAATTCAGTATTTAAAATCTTCGATTTAAAGAATAATCAGTCCTACTCCTACTACAAGAGGTTTGAATCTGCTGCACAAAAAAATAATTCAGGTCCTAGTACTACAATCACCAACGCTCTGGTATTATTTAAATGTTTTCAAAATCAAGTTGGTGACTAGAAAGGGAGAAATGGCTCTAGTATAACCATGACAAAGATAAAAGACATGTAATTGTTAGGAAAACCATCTCTATCGTATGTCAATGACGAGATCAGAAGTAGACAAGACTTATACAATATTTTGGATATACAAGGACCATGTTATCCGAAACTGTGCACTTATTATCTAGTGTCTATGTTCCTCGTGTTGTAATTTAACTCCGAGAATATATTTTTCACAGTGAAAAAAACTCTGATTTCCTATCTTTTTAACCAGTGATCAAGAGGGGAAACAGATTTCTATGTATATGTTTACATTTCTATATATCATATATTATGATAAGAATACTATGAAATAATATAATACAGATATTTAGAAAAATTTCAGAGGAGATATGGTATTTATAATAAAAATCACATAATATAACACATGCCTTGGGCCCTTCGGTATTTGTTCAAGTGCCAGGGGAATGAATTATACACCGAACATATTTACTGTTTGCTAGTGCGTAACTGATATGACATTCGCATTCCGGGATCTTGAACACTTTTCAACTCCTGCGAATCATTTGCATCACTTGGTCGGCTATTCTGACTAGGAACGACCACTTTGGTCTTGATCTTGTTGCTCAAGCCATTATCAATTTAGGGGTGGACATTTTATCCGTGAAATTTGATTCGATTCGTTATCCGTTACTATTGGATCCGAAAATTCTGAATATCCGTAAGCTTCCGAAGCAAAGCAAATACTAAAATTCAATATTCGTTAATATCGAAGCAAATCACAAATATTAAAATTTTGGGAAGCGAATATGGATCCGCTCCGTCAATATATAAATATATGTATATTTTGATTATATTTAAAGTTTTAAATGTATAAAATTATATACTTATTATTCTAACATATGATTTGACATATTCTATTCACATTATTACTTATATAAAAATATTACATAAAAGGAAAAGAAAACATTTATGACAATTATTTTTTTTTCTTAAGTTTTGTGTTATTATAATTGTTAATTAAGTTTAAAAATTTACAAAATACGTAGATTCACTATATCTTTTAATTTTTAATCTTTTATATCATGTAAAAAAATATTTTACAAAACAAATTTGTATCGAATTTTTAAGATTATTTGTATTAATCAAAACAAATGAGATATCCGTAAGTATCCGCAAATATCCGAAAATATATATTTATTTTCCGGATATCCGTTTTTCCGAATATCCGTATTTTTCCGAATCAAAACAAATCGAAAAATTAGATATCCGTAACATTCGAAGCAAATCACAAATACCTTCAAAAACCCGGATATCCAATCCGTGCCCAGGCCTATATCAATTTATCATCTATGCTGCATATATCCGTTTATATTCAAACAAAGCAATACAAGAATGAAATAAAAAAAAATTAAGAGACTTTTCAGAAGAAAATGTTAGAAGTAAATATAAATTGAGTAAGTATAAGTAAATATATGGTTTTATAATATAAAAATTTCATTTTTACTTGTGAAGAGGCAATTTTTTGTAAAGAGATCTCCACCGGTTTATAATTTTTCTTTTTTTTGTCATCAGAATTTTTCATTTATACTGTGAATCTAATTCTTTTCTTTTTTCTTCCTTTTCTCAAAACTATAGTCGAGATGGTTAGGATGCGTCCGCAAAAGTTGAATGCAAATTGCAAAGTGAAGAGTGGCCATCTATCTGCCATAATGGGTTTTACTGTAGTTGTCAAATAATAAGTATTTTTTTGTACTAATGATTAATACTATTCTATAGAGATTGTCAGGTTCGAAGAAACAAATGTATTACCACAAGTGGGTTTGCATATATAAATACTAGCCAGATGTGTAAACCCATCTCCCGCTAGATTCACTTTCTGCAAATCCAATCCATTTCGACTTTATTTTATGCAGTTTTATAGTTTAATATGCTCGAGGAATGTGCAGTTTAGTTTAATCTTCACTAGTCCAGGGGGTATGTATCTAACATTTTCTAATATATATTGATTTCAACTGGTAACTAATAAACTCTTAAAATCTATTTTTTAAGTTAACAAAGTGGCAGACAGAAATACAAATAAATATCTCATTTATTCATGAAAGTTTTACTTAAAGAAGACATCTAAGCAAGCAGCATGTTCTTGACAAAAAAAAAAAAGCAAGCAGCATGTCACATGCTTATATTGATGTGTTTTGTGTTCATTTTATTTCCAAAAAGATGTAAAGAGAACAAAGGAAGTCGACAAAATATGAAAATAAAGCATAGCAATTTTTATTTTGAACATAGAAACGTGATAATGTGATGGTGGTGACCTACTATAAAAGATCTATTTAACTAGGTATTCATAAAAAAACTAGGTATTCATAAAGTTGAATAATTTTGTTTTCTAATATTATATTGCGGTCTTACCCTACCAAAATACTAAGATTCACATGCAATTTCGTAGGGTCCAAAAGAGGAAAAGAACAAAAAGACAAGATATACATTTTTTTTTCTTTTGATATTTCATTTAATATATAGTGTAACAATTTGTAATTTTTCTTTTAATATTTCATTTAATATATAGTGTAAAAACAATGTTGTAAAAATGTGAATGTAGATGACAAGTTTAGCTCAACTAGAGAAGTTGATCAGCTTGCAGCAATACTCTCCGGAGCTCACTCTCCATAGCTCTTAACATCACTGGCTTTCTCACAACTCCATTGATCCCAATCTGCATACACTTGTCCCACATTTCTTCTTCCAAGCTCACGGTCATTGCCACAATCAACGGCCAAGAACGGCTCCTGATCCTCATGGCCACTTCAAAGCCATCCATCTCTGCCATTTGTAGATCAAGCACCACCACTTGAAACGACGATGAAGATGATGAAGAGCTAGGTGCAATGGCAGTGAGGCAATCGAATCCAGATGATACCGCGGTTACGCTGCAGCCAAGTTTTTCTAAAAGTTTACGTGTAACCGCCCTGTTCGAATCGTTGGTGTCTACTAATAAAACTTGCAAGCCACGTAATAAAGAACTAGCATGAGGATGAGGTTGGTGGTCAGGAGCTATTGCTTCACCTGATCCATGGACTGATATTGAGGGTCGGCGTCGAAACTTGAGTAGCAATGACATGGTTTCGGGTGAACCGTCCGAGCCAGGTACCACCGAGATGTTCCCTTGAATCAACTGCACATATTATAAAGAATACGACATGTTAAAAGATTACCCTACACCGAAACCCACACTAATAACGAGATATGTTACGAAGTAACTCACCTGCACCACTTTCTTACAAACACCAAAGCTTAGATCTTGTCCTAACCCATAGCCAGATAATCTCACTTCACCAACTTCTTGATCTCTTGACGAAACAGAAGCAAATGATTGAGAACTTGAACCATCATTCTCAACATTCATTTCGAATCTTATGCACACATCTCCATCTGCTGAAGAAGCTGGTGATCTCCATGCAGCCCATCTCTGATCACTCCTATCCAAGCTTCCTCGTTCTTTAAAAACCTTAAAGATCACCGACGACAAGGATCCTTCTCGACACTTTCTAGGCTTGACTAAACTACCAACCATATGAAGTATAACCTGAAACACTCTTCTTTCATCGCCTACTACATTATCAGGCAGAGACTTCTCCGCATCGACCGTAAACCGAAACCCATTGTAAAGACACAAACACCTCGCCAAACAAGCCGCTTCACGAACCGTGCGATGCAAACTAAACGGTTTCATCTCCGTGACAAATCTACCGTCCGAAACATCCATCGCGTCCCCGACCAAATTCGACATAACATTCCCGGTCTTCACCATCGTATCCACAATCATCTTCTGCTCGTTACTCAGCTTCTCGTCCTGAATCATAGACAAAAGACCGAGTATAGAATGCATAGGACGTCTCATCCCTTCGCTCATTGCTTTTTGCAACACATTCCTCGCTTGGCTCGCCCTCATCGCGTCCCTCTTCGCGATCTGCAAGGCCCTGTTCTGGTCGGAGAGCTTCTCCCTCATCATCTGAGACTCCTCAAGAACCGCTGCGTGAGACAACGCGACGGCTACTTGATCAGCCACGACTTTAACAATCTCAATCTCTTGATAATTCCAGTCCCGAGGCTGTCCGCTAGGTAACACGCAGACAAGTATGGCGTAACATGTCCGAATCAACTCAGGCGTGCCTCCTTTAAAATCCGACACACGAAGCATCGGCATTCTAATGGCAGCCACTGGTCCAATCTCACTAACATCCCCACCACTAGCTCGAGCTATCAACGAGTCAACGCTTAATATATTCACATCATTGCTTTCTCTAACCCTAACAACGTCCACGTCATCAATAGAAACAGAGTAGCCGTAACCACTCCTCCCTCTAAGCTCATGAGTCAGATTCATCTCACTCTTACCTTCATTCTCCATCCACACCGCGCAGTTCTGCAACGCTAGAGTCTTGGAAAGCTCGACCAAAGTAGTGTAAAGAATCGTGTGACGGTCCAACGACTTGCGTATCTCCTGAGTAAGCATACGAACGTGGACGCCAGTCTCTTTCTGAATCATAATGAGACCAACCTCACGTCCAAGCTCATGAGCCTTCTTCTTGAGCATAAACTCTCGGACTTTGACTTTCAGAAGGAGAGGGATGAGAGTGATGAGCGTGATCGCAGTGGCGCAGGAGACGAGAGCGGTCAACATCTTGAAAACGGTCAACGCTACCATGAGCTTGAAAGGGTGGGGACCGTAAGTCCAGCCGTGGAGGAGATGAGTCATACCGCAGAGGACAATGAAGGCGATGAACTCGAAGAGGACCCATTTGAACGGGACGTTGGAGCAGCTCACGAAGTAGAGTAGCTCGATCGGGATTGAGAAGTAAGCGACTGCGATCAAGAAGTCGCTTACTCTTTGCGTCTCGAGGATGTTCTCTGTGCTCCAGAAACTTCCTCCTTCGTCTTCGCAGTTACACCCGCCGCCGTTTCCAGCCGCCGCCGGAGAAACACAGATCAGTATCGAGAATAGTATCAACAACACAGAAGCTACTTCTCTCACCATCATCTTCTTCTCAAGAAAATGCTTAAACCCATGATTCTCTATAACTAGTAGAAACGATGAAAATGGAAAAAAGAATGTTTTAAATTAGAACTTTAAAGTGGCTAAGCAATAGACAGAACATGCAAAGAAGGAAAGTACCTGAAAGACATGATTTTATTAAGACCAAACCGTCTTCAGTTCTCAGATCTGATCGAACTTGTGAAACTCCAGTAAATCAACGTGCGACAAGTTTCGATTTCTCGGTGGCATTCCGATGAACGAAAACGACGAGACCGGAAAAAGAGAAGAGAGAGAGAGAAACAAATCTAGAAAAAGAATCTTAAAAAGAGAAGAGAGAGAGATAGCGACAAATCTGAAACCTATATTAAAAACGTGGTGCACGTACATGTATATATATGATTCACTAGATTTGACAACATATATATATGCAAAAAAAGAAAAGTACTTTAAAGATGCTCTCAAGTCTTCAGCTCAGATGCTTAGCGAGTTTCAGACCTCTATGAGTTGTTTCCGTGTTCTGTGATTTGTGGACAGACACTCAGGTTCTGAGATTAGTGACGGAGTTTATGCCTTAAGCCGCCATTGGAGAATATAAAGGAAAGTGTAATTTATAATAATGTACATGTGTGTAAGTAAAGGTTGGAGCCGTTGGTTTTAGAAGAAGGTTTTGGAGATTTTTTCTTTTATTTTAGATTTGGAAACCTATTGGGTCCCACTTGTTCTTACATGAACCGAACTTGGACGCACTTTTGTATTTTTCTCTGAGTTGTTTTTTATTTTTACTAATTTCTTTTCTGTGTCAATAATGCATTCCATGTAATTAAATATTAACTTGTTGACAAGAAAAATATATTAAAATATTAACTTCTGCTATTTATCTCCACTTGTCAGTTTATTTTGGGAAAATGAATTAATGTTTTTATGTAACTTATAAGCTGTAAATTAAAAAAAATTAATGGTACTTTGAATTTATCAAATCCTGTATATCCTGAGAATGAGAATATAGTTTAAAAAAATAAAATAAATGAGTAGTAAAATACAGCGTTGGAAACCAACAAGCCACATGACGTGAATCTAGGAACCTAATATACTTTAATAAATGGGTTAGTTGTAGTCAAAGAAATACCCTAAAAATAATAAAGACCCAACGAAATTTTTCCTAAATATTTTTTGGTCCATCGCTATGGCTTTATATGTAAAGAGTAATACACTAATAAACAAAAGATCACAAAATCTAACACTAATGAATACGTTTTGAACTGACATAAGCCATGGGACATAAGTAGTAGGATAGCGATGAAATTAGTCTAATCAATATCATAATTAGTCAAATAGTACCCAGACAAAAAAAATAAATGAAATGAAAATAACGCTTAAGAAGTTGATTAATGTGAGGGACCTACAAAACGTAGATCTTTTTAATGTTTCCTTCACCATACATGAATCTGAAGAGTAATGAGTATATATTTGAAACCACATTGGCCTATTCATCATTGTTATTAACATTACTTGTTAATTTTTATGGTTTAACACTACAGATCAAATTAGACCATAGACTTGTGCTACTGTCTTCGGAAACATCATTGTTTATAGGGATGGGAATAAAAGACCAACCTCTTCTTCTTTTTTGATAGTACTGGATTTGATCTAAATAAACTGAACCTAGAAGTTTTGAGACAACACGTTACCAAATTTGTGGGTTTAATCGAATGTTAAAGTCGTTTCCTTTTTGCTATATGCTTTTGATTAAACCAACTAACCATTGAACCAAGCATTCTTTTGTCTTTTTCTAAATGTTCATGTAATTGACCTCTTTCTCTGGCTATTACTTGACATTGAATTACTGTATAAATTATAATAGTCGCTTTCTTACAAAAAAAATTATAGTAATAATCTGAGACTTTTTTATAATCTGAAACTATCAGACCAATTCAAAGGTTGTTCCAAGGGCGACTTTGTGAGCTTATTGTTGGGTATAAATTAATTATTTTGGATAGAGTATAATACATTGTGATAGATCAAACTACCATATTGATGTTCTTGATTACACAAAAGGTGTGGAGTAGGTCTGAGGACGTATCGAAGTAGCATATTTTGTAATTTGTTTTGTATTTTACAGATATCTGATTTTATATTTTGCTTTATAAATATGGATATCCGGTTTTCTGTATATTTTGATTTCTGATTTTTTTTAATATATGCGAATATTCACAGATATTTTATTTATTTTGTTCAATACAATTAAATCTAGAAAAAAAAAATCAATTTATATTTTAGAAATATATTTAAGATAACAAAAATATAAAGTAAAAATTAATGAACAAACAATCCTTGTTTAGTTTCATGAAGGATGAAACGAGAAAATATTTGTTATACTGTTCAAGAACAAAAAATCAAAATTGACCTGATGAAAACTAGAGTAAAGAACCAACCAAGAGACAAACCTCATTTTGCAATTAGTTCTTTTGAGCGACCGACAAAAGCTAACGACGAAAAAGTAATTAAAAAAGTATTTCATAAGTTAACTTAAAAGTTAAAAGAAAATTGGCCATTTTCTGGTCCCATGACGGTAAATAATAGTTGTCTGTTTTTTTTCAAAAAAAAAATAATAGTTGTCTGAATTGAAACGCTAAAGAATTATATTACGATAAACATGACACTAAGCTTACTAATTTCGTGGTTATATTAATGAACTCTTATATAAACATATTAAAATGAAAAACAAGAATTGATTTTTAAAAGGTATATAAAGCTGAAAATAAAAGTAAAACTAAAATCCTGTATTACATTTTATCATATTTTATATATATTTTCAGTTCTACAGTTATTGATTTTATTTATATAATAGATATAAAACTACATAAAATATTGGTTAACTAGATAATGGTACACACCTTGTGAGGATTAATATATATCCATCCAATTCTAATTTTACATATTTTTATTTTTATCTAAATTATTTAACTATTTTAAATATTAAATTAATAAAAAATAATTTTTATTACAACATAATTTAAATAATGGTTTAATGTTTGCGATCTTTTATTTATTTTATTACTAAACCACAAGTATAAAAATAATCATCATCATAATAATCTAACATAATTTTATTAATACTTTAAAATAATATAATAGATAACTTTACAAAATAAAACTATAATTACTAATTACGAATGAAGTCCATGAAACCAAATTCCTTTATACCAGATACTAATATAGAAGATTGAATATCTTTCCTTTTTGATAATACAACCGAACACTAGTTTAACGATGAAATTGAAAAATGGGACACTCTCAACTTGAGTTTGTCCCACTAATACTTTGCTTAAGATTTTTTTCCTATTAGAATTTTAATTAATGTTAATACGATTATAACTTTAAATTTATGAATTTTTAAAAAATTAAAATATAATAATTTTTAATTTTTTTTGTTAATATGATTTTGTAAGTAAAAAAAGAAAGTGAATAGAAAAAGACAAAGCATATTAAACCTATAAATCTTGACTTCCTTCTTTCATTTTCTTCACTTCTCAGATAAAAGTTTACTCATCCATTCCATGGCAATTTCTTCTTCTTTTTCACGTGCTTAAAATTCACCATCTCTGTTTTATATTCTCTTTCTTCATTTTCATATTTATTCTTCATCTTCTCTGGTCAGCTCAGTTATATCATCAATTTCATCAAAATTTTACGATTTCTTACACATGGTATGTATTTCACCCTTTTAATTCTTAAAGCCCTTATTTTTAAGAGTTGGTTGTATCTCTTTTCAATTATAATTAGTTCTAGGGTTAGATTAGTCATCACCTACACATCGATTAAGGCAAGCATATATAGACAATAAAAAGATAGGGACATCAGATCATTAGGGACAACTAGTCTCGACTCCAAAATTTTAGCCAATGTAATTTGCTTTCTATACTGTATATGAAGACTCTCTGTTTATATTTTGAACTTGTAATGTATGCACTATGCAGGTTGCCCAGATTCTTTTCTTTTCACTCGATTTTTTCATGAGGTTAAGTTGTGTACATCCTTGATGCTTGAAAGAGAGACAAATGGAACATTTGAAGCTCCCAAGATCTTTAAATGCTTCGATCTAACAATATACCTTTTCCGAAGTGAATAATAGCTGTATATTTGTGTTTATTCCAAGCACTAGGAACATGGAAACTAAACCGACGAAGTTAAACCAATAATGTAATTTTATTAAAACGTTGTGCATAAATAAAAACCTTTGTTATAAAAGTTAGACATAAGGGATAACAAAGATTGAAAACTGTTTTTTTTTCATGAAATTGATACAGGAAAAGAAATTATGCTCTGGAGACAAAAAAAAAATCATTGATCTCTATGGTGTTGTTCCAGTCCGAAATGTTACCATTCGACCACATTTTCTTGTCAACCACAAAAACCTACCGCTCACTATCCATACACCTGATTTAACATAGATAGGAACCATGTTTGTGTGGATAGAGAGAAGAGATGGTGAGATAAATGAAGAAGAAAAAGAAACATAAAGCGAAAGAGAAAAATATTGTAGGAGAGAAAAACGCGGGAGAAAAGATATGGTGCAATTTTACTGTAGATTTAGGATAGATTTAGGAAAAATAATAACCGAAATATGGAAACTTCCATTCTTCTTTATTTAGATGGAATACATAATCTACGTATAGATTAGAAAGATGAATAATTGGTGGGAAAGAGAAGTTATGGAGGAGGAGTCTCATATCACCACATCAAGAACTTCAACAGCTCCACTTGTTCTAAAACTACCAACGGACAGAAATCGAACTTGTGAACGATTCAAAACCTATCAGCTTCTTCTTATCCAATAAAAATCTTAAATATAGTGTAAAGGATGATTTTCCGGTGGATTTAAAAGAGCTCATGGCCAAGATTTATCTTCTTTTGTGGAGGTTGTAGATTTTCTTGAATGTAACATTAGATGAATAGATTTATATAGGAGGAGAAACAAAGAAGGTGAAATGTAATCATGAAGAAAGAATAAAAAAAAATAGTTGAATGTTTTAGAGTGGGTTGATAAGGGCGAACTGCAGAATCTTGAAACGACAAAGTTGTGAAAACGAAAGAGAAGAGTCTGAAACTATCAACGCGTGCGATGAACATGAGTTCTGGGAAAGATGGGCTTGAAAGGGGCCAATTCAAACCCCATATGAATGGCCTAGCTGTATCGAATGGAAAAAGAAATGATGGCACTTTAAAATCTTCTAAATGGATGATTTTTATGTGGACATGTTCACCATTGAGTACTAAACCCTTTTAGTACTGTAAGATTTAATTTCTTGAGCTTTTAGTTACGGTCCAAATCTGATAAACGAAAGTTTCCTTTGATAAAATTTTATTACTGAACTTTGGTTTGAAATATGGTTTTTCTTCCGGACAAACTAAGCTCGGCCAGCTTTAACTGAAGAAGGCTATCAAGTTGGTTAGGTCCAATTTAATAGTCTGTTGGATCGGATAAGTGATGCATGAGTTGTTTATAATAAGCTCTTGCGCTCGATCTGTGAGAGAATTGGATTGATCTTGTAAGCGTAAACTACAATGGATATATTAAATTTCTTGAGAGGAGCATGCCTAGATGCCGAGTGTCACATTCGATGAAATCGAACTAGTAAACATCTCTGTTCTTATAGTGTGAGGGGTGTGATTCGTTTCTGAGTTTTCTTTGAGTTGAGAGGGATTCATTATATATATCCTTAAAATTGCTTGTTTTTGTAGCATCTTCTTAAATGAGATTCTTGTGAATCATTGTCTCCAAGCTCGGTCATGGCATAGCCAATTGAAATATTGGTCTTGAACTTTCAAATTCTTAAAAGTTAATGTATATGTTTCTGAATTATTTAATTAAAAAAAAATTCTTACCAAGTTATCTTGGCCCCCAAAATTTAAGGGCTGACCCTGTCCAGGCTCTTGCTTGCTTGAACCCTTCTCAACTCTCTTTACAGGTACTCTTTTTATTTTCTTTGTGGATTTACTTCCTGATTCTCTGATTCTAGCTTTATTCTACCTTGAAAAATCTTGTCGTTGATTTCTTCTGTCTTTGTGGTATGTTTGTAGACATACATCCATTACATCTGCAATCTTTTTACTCACTCTTAGGTGATCATGGACTCCTTTCCATGCTTTTGTTTTGCAATGGTGATGCTTCGTTTTCTTTTATTTCTTATGCCGCTGTAGTGGTTGAACTTTCTTTTTATGGAAGTAGAAATTTTAGTACGCTTTCTTATGCCGCCGTAGGCTGCTGTATGGATGTTTGGTGTATGAATTCTGAAAGAACTTCTTTCTCTTGTTAAAAATTCTTTCTCAAAGCTTAGTGAAACCCAACTTCTAATTTTGATGATAAAATCAGCTATCACAATGAATATCGCTTTTGTAGAAGTTGCACCATCTTTGATAGCTGAGTTTATCATCAAAATCATATATATTTTTTTGTTTGACGGCATGAATGATATATAATTGATTTTGTTGGTACAATGGCTCTAAATCTTGAGTTGAGGATAAGCCAGTATGATCCATGGATATATATATATACATATGAAGAACTTAGCACCAGGTGCGGTGGAGAAATAGAGCAAGAACAAGAAAACTCATATGGACTTTGGTTGGATACGGGGACTGGAATCTATAAATTTAAAGTCTTATAGGGTGCGTTGTTCAAAAAAAAAAGAGGGTCTTATAGGGTGCTTAGTTTTATCATTTCCCATATTTTCAATCAAAGTTGTAGTATGGAGATGATCCCTTTGAAGGTTGAAACGGACATAATTCGGGGGAAATGTTTTGTAATGTTATTTTGTATTAAGATTAGAACAGAGTAAAACAAATGCTTCTCAGATTTTAAGGCCCAATTAAAACCCAAACTAAATTTAAAAGTTGGCCAGAGAAACCTAGAGGAGAATATGATACTTTATGGGTTACCCTACAGAAATTTACCAACAAACTTTTAAACTTTCAAATCTTTTACAAACATCGTCTGAAATTTCTAATGGTTTAAGAAAATGTCGTTAATCAATTAATTCAATAACCTTTACAAAACCTAAAATGTTGTGGTTTTTTCTGAAACAAAAGCTTAAGTTTTGGAAACTGGAATGTTTTCTGGATAATTGTGTCATAATTTTTAAAAAGAAACTACAAAAATTATCTAAACTTTATAAATTTCTTAACTATCCAGGCAGAGCGGATCACATAATAATTTTACTTAATATTCAGTCGGAAAATGCTAATGTAATAGATTTTTTTGTATGAAATGGAAGACCTAACTGCCTATGCAATTCATCGCCTAAAAAATGGAAGAAAGAACCAATTATCTTTCAATATCCTGTTGGTAAAGTTACTGAAATATAAACTGTATGATATATCTAGCAGCAAAATATACACGTACGTAAAATATGAGTAAAATTTATAAGTCGTTGTTGCACCCGAAAGCAATAGACATATATGTGACTATTCACATCAGCAAGAGTGCTTGATATGAACAAATAGAATGATATTAGCCTAACTTGTAACTTCCTATAATTATCATATTTTGTTACTAATATTATTGGTATTGTTTATATCATTATATATATGTGCCCATGTCTCTCTCCACTTTCACAAAATAACTACGAAGATGAGCTTTCCTTAGCGTATATGTCTTTACAATTTTCTCTGTGTTATCATTTTCTTTACGTCATCAAAGTCATTCAATGTGGTGCCTGAACCTCACTTGCAACCCTAATTTATCCCACTTTCCGGCTCTTCTTTTGTATCTGTTCATTTATATACTCTTATATATTTGAATAAAGGTCACACTATGGTGTACACTTTTTATTGTAAATCATGAATTTAATACTGACGTGCACACATGCATACATTATATAAAAAGATCTTGACATCACTGGCCACATTGTGTATGGATTTCTATAAAGATTTTTAGGGGTAGTCGAGTTACGTAGAAATGAAGCATATAATATGTTAATATGTAGTGTTTATGTGGAGCATCAGGTAATAAGGTCCTAGTTAAAACTAAGAAAAATCACTTAACCAGGCGGGTGTGGTCGGGTAGTATGACGGGCTCAGAAATGCGGTAAAGCGTCCTGGATTTTAAACTTAGCACTTAGATTTATCTGTAACCAGACAGCGTGGGTATTTAACTCTTTTGTAGAGCAACCGGACTTGCATGTAACTGGTGGACCGACCCCCAGGAGATTAATCGAACTTTTAAGTTTGTATACCCTCAAATTATCAAAAAAAGAAAAGAAAACTACTTATATTCAAATATTATTAATTTCGTCTCGATATATTGTTTCCTTCAAATATTTTTTTTCCTTTTTGTAAACATTTTCTTACTATTGGAAGTTGTATTCTTTTGTTTTTTTGAAGTTATATTCCATTTCCTTATAATTTATATTGCTAATTAAGATGTATAATAACTGGTTATGATATATTTCAAGTACACTGTAAACGTTTCAGAAATCCCAATGCAAGAAGACGACTGTAAGGATGATACACTTTTCACTGTCTAGTTAAGGTTAAGCCTGCTTATGTTTACAAAGTATTTTGTGGGCAAACATTTGAATCTTGTTATACGTACCATAACATTGTCATTTTTTCTTCAAAATATTGCATAAATATCATAAAAAGCGTGAAAACAACTAGCTATATCAATTAAAAGAAAATCAACTAGCTATATAAAGTTTTAGTGTTACAAAAAAAAAAAAAAAAACTAGCTATATAAGAAACAAAGAGATGAGTCCAATTAGATGAGCTGAAGAATTTTAATATAGGAAATATATGCATTCAATGAATAAAAAGGATCAGAGCGTATATAAATGAAGTGGAGAGTGCTTGAATATATTAAAAAGTGTGGATGCAAGTGTTAAATGCTTTTCAAGAAGAGTAATTTGGTGGGGATTTGTACTAAATAGTTATGTGTAACGCTTCGAACTGACCAAAACATAACTTGCTTAAAAAGGAAAGGTCATCATGCCATTCCACACCCAGACATTGTCGGGATTCGAGAACATGCAAACCCTCAGGTTTTGGGGAACTCTAAACTTCCAGCATATATATACCGTCTTGTCCAAATCCAACTATAGTGACATACATACACATGCCTTGCGTATAATCTATCTATACATGTTATATCATTCAAGAGATTTGAACATCTCTATAGTTCTGTATGACTTTTTCGTACCTGTTCGTGTTGACTCTTTCAAACCAAAGAAAAAAAGTATTAAGGAAATATAATGGAGATCGAGTAATCATGACAAGTTTACAGTTTTTGCACTCATGGAACTGAAATATGCTTTGGGACTTGTTATCCAGTAATGATTTGTTACCCTCAGTGCAATGATTCATCAGTCAAAAAAAACATTATCGTACAATTAGTCAAGATGACACGCAAACACAGTTTATATTCTTTTCTTTTGTCATACATGGATTCGATTTAAACCATTCAAGTTTGAAAAAAAATTAATAATATATCATCAATAGAAGGTAGGTTGAGAACAACAAAGAAAAACATCAATAAAAGGTAAAAAAAAATCAAAATAATGTGTGTGGTGTGTGTGTGTGTGTGTGCGTGGTGTGGGGGGGGGGGGGGGGGTTAATACTATAAACCTACATTTTGTGCGTTTATCGAAACTTGGTTATATTCAATTTTAAATGAACGTGAAACCCCAAACTTTTTTAAATTTTAGCTTTGCAACTTTGAATTGAAAATTAGCAAATACTCCCTTTGTATCATATTAATGGTGTTTAGAGATTTTTATTTTGTTTTATAATAAGTGATTGGAGGGGGGGGGGTTAATACTATAAACCTACATTTTGTGCGTTTATCGAAACTTGGTTATATTCAATTTTAAATGAACGTGAAACCCCAAACTTCTTTAAATTTTAGCTTTGCAACTTTGAATTGAAAATTAGCAAATACTTCTTCTGTATCATATTAAGTGGTGTTTAAAGGTTTTTATTTTGTTTTATAATAAGTGATGTTCTCATTAATTAAGATAAAATTTAATGTCATCTAAAATATGTGACCAATTACAAAATACTATTTTTTTTTATTGGTTGAACTTATTTCATTTAATGATAATTTTATCTAATCAAGAAAAATTGTATAAAATTTTGAATTTTCTTAATATTTGTGCAAAAACCTTAAACACCTATTATAATGATACAGAGGGAGTATATATTTTATTAGTTGTTTAAATACCTTTACAATCTGAATATAAATATTAACATGTATATATATATTGTGTTTTCATGTTAAAATGTATATTCAGATTGAAAAGGTAGGTATTTAAGGACTCCGTATACATATTGTGTTTACATGTTAAAATGTATGTACAGTTTAATAAAACAAGTATTTGTATCCATAGTAGCTAAAGCTCACAATTAGTTGATGTCACACGTGAATTTTTTATTTGGTAATCTCACACGTGAAATTTCGTAACCTAATAAGAACAAAGAAGGCTGGAAACCTAATTGCAAGAAGTACTCTAAATGAACAATTATATTTAATTTGTTCCACGAAATTAACCACACTAGCCCATGCGGGTAATTGTTACCTAAAAGGTGCATTAGAAGTGTTACTTCGAAGGACGATGTCCAATTTGCTTGAGGATTTGATCAGGAGAACATCATGACGTTCAAGCTTACGGTTTTCAAATAATCAGTGTTCCAAAGTCGAAGTGACATGTTTGCATTTTTCCATATTCTCTTGTCTAGGGTTTGACCTTCAAGTGCCTCTACCTTATAAGTTATAGCTATGAAAGATTTTGACCAGAAAACAAAAAGCTATGAAAGATTAAAAAAAAATCAGTTAAAAAAAAGATTTAAGAAAAATCTTCCTACAATGACATCCCCCCCCCCCCACCCAAAAAAACATGTTTTGGCTAAAACAATACTCTTCCTGTCATAAATATTTGATGTTTTGGAGTTTTTTCACACATACTAACAATTTATTAAAAATATCTGATTATAACTTTCAAATTATTTTACTATTGAAAATGTGTTTACAAGTATAACATCGATATTTGGGTTGAACTGATAAGTTCATATAGGGATGCATTACAAATAATAAAGTATGATGTAAATTTGCATAAAACATCATTATTTATAAGACACAAAACACACATCAATTTACAAGAAGCGAAAAGTGATAAACAAGATATAATAAGAAGAAATGATCAATTATGAGACAATTGTATCCATTGTCATATATAAACAGTAATAAGCATATATATGACATCTAACGCAATCTTACATATAGTCATATAACATAACAGTAAAATAAAAGTTCTACTAATTCGAACGGTAAGATAGTTTATGTAGACGGAACTAATTAACTTTAGAAAAGCAGCATCTCTTCCAGAATGATCTAATGTGAACTTAGAATCATTTATGGATAAGTTATACGATTTATCATCTAAGCAAAACCCAAACGGAGCTCTAGATCTAGATCTTGCGCTGACTCGTTGATCACACCAATCTCGAGGTCCAAGCTGATTTCTCCATTTTTCAAGAATCTGCAAGCATCTTTCTTGCACAACCTTTTGGCTTCCTCAGCCTCCAATACAAGAGATGGCTTCATCGTCTCAAAATTGTTTTCTGGTAGATGTTTAGACTTGGGACTCAAGGAACGGGCCGAACATGCCCCAATACCAGTTGAGGAAGGAGGCGAAAGGGTTGGGAATAGGATTAGAGGAGGAGGAGGAGAGGTAGCCATGGAAGAGTGAGAGTAAATAGGGTTAGGGTAAGGAGGAGAAGGTGTTGAAGATGATGATGAAGACTGTTGTAATCTGAGTCTGGCTCTGTCTCTTCTGTGAACATTCATGTGGCCACCAAGTGCTTGAGCCGATCTGAATTCCCTTTTGCAGAAGCTGCAAGTATAGGATCTTGGTGGCCATGAAAACCCTAGAAGATACTCATGATCCTGTTGGTAATTATCATAATCTCCATAGCTCCATGGTGAAGTTCTTGAACGGCCATAGAAGTTGTTCCTCCACTCTATGTTGTTTGATCTTTCCATATCTGAGTTCTTCCTTGTTGGCTAATTGATTAGATCACAAAAAGCGAAGCCAAATAAGGGAGTGCTCACAGTGATTTGTGGCACATCAGTTTATAAAAGCAAAGTGTTTGTAAGATCTGAAAAGATGAACTCACTTTTCTCCCAGGAAAAACCTAATATCTATGGATGTCTGACTCTTGAGAGAGAGGCAGACAGATGGAGAGAGAGGGAGATAAATGTGTGTGATGATAGGGGTGGGGTCTTTGGTGTTAAGACTGTGAAAGAGACTGATTATTGGACGCATTATCAAAGCCCCATCACAGAATTAACAAAGGAAAAAATGTGTGTGTTTGTGACAAAAAAAAATGTGTGTGTATGGGGAGAGGGGGGAGAGAGAGAGCTTCTCCATGATTTGATTTATGGAGGTGACACAAGTTCATTAATTACATCTAAATTATACGTTACTTACGTTAAATGAATGTTTTAAGTTTCGCACCTGGAAATCAACGATAATTTTATTAGTTACTAGGGAAATTTCCCCTGTAGCCAAAAAACACTCTATCTCTCTACATTTCTCTTCCTTTCTTTCTCTCTAATCTCTCACTAAAAATCTAATTACCCTTTTTATGGTTATTTGACAAATAAGCCCTAGTTATTATTATAATTATTATTACTCTTTCTGTTCCAAATTATAAATAGTTTTGGTTAAAAACACTAATATTAAGAAAATAGTTATTTATTAAAAAATATCATTTAATATAAAATTTTAACCAGTTATAAAACAACTAACTGACAAATTCTAGTTTGGGATCAACGGAAATTAAAATTTATTGATGAATAAGCTTGGTTTATATATCAAGATAAGCAAAGCCATAATAGGAAATCTAGAAAAACCAACATAAAATAAGAAATACATATGAAAGCCTTATTGAAATCTAATTAGTATAATTCCTAAGTTATCTAGGAATCATACTCTTAATACTAACATAATTTAATTGGTCACACACTATTAAATGAATAAAAGTTACATTGAAATATTCAAACTATTTATATTGTGAAACAATTTTTTTTATTAAAACTACTTACAATATGGAACTGAAGGAGTATATACAAAACAAAAAATACAACTACAGTTTTGACAGGATTTAAAACTAAAAGACAGAGTAGCAAAGTAAATTTGCATAAAGGAAAATAAAGTTAAAATGATGAGTTTGAACAGCAAAGTTAGTAACAATTTTTCTCAAAAAAAAAGTTAGTAACAATACATAAATAAGACTCCCTATAGAATCATGTATTGTAGGACTCTAACTAATTTTGTCACAAGGAGAAAGAAAACCCATGGCCATTATAAAAAAGCTCAACACATACATATTTTCGAAAAAGGCGAACAAAATAAATAATAGAGGGGGATGGGGAAAAGAGGTAGAAATGAGTGATAGGATTTAACTTTAGGAAACACTATAAAAATTGAATTCATTTTGCAATCATGTTTCTTAAACCAAACCCTATAAAATCATATAAATTACGTAATAACTAAACTACATGTATACATCACGTAAATATAGGATTTTGGTATGGAAGAAAACATGATGAAATTACATATTATCAAACTTTTTTTTTGGTAAAAATATTATCAAAATTTGTAACACCAGTAACTAATTTGCAACAAATAAACAGGAAGACCAATAAAAAAAAATTTCAATATAGTTCAAAGTATGTGAAACATGCACAGCAGTAGTCATGAGAAAACACTGTTTATAACCCATAGTTTTCTCTATAAAGTAGTAAATGTTGACGAAAGAGTGATGGGTGAATATGTGAGAGCTGCGAAGTGTATAAATAAGGAAAACCTCGGCGAGCAAAGGACACATTACATCAAAAGCTTTATACCAAAAATGGAAAATTATCATCTTTACAATAATCCTCCATGTGCACAAAATAAAACAATAATCCTCCCTAAAGCTTTTCTCGTGAGCCATGTATTGACATTTATTTGTTAGCAAATCTAAGAAAACGACGCACGTTATTATTAGACTTAGGTCTTTATGCCTTTCCTACAGCTTTTTATATAATGTTATATGCATACATTGTCTTTTTTTCTTCTGAACAGTTATGCATACATTGTCTCTTTCTTTTGTTATATATAGTTATCTATCGCCATGAGTCCTGGATCAATTCCTTTCAACATGTGTTGTGTTTGCTCAAATTGTAACCCCTCACCTGACATTGATTCCATCGTTCGTTATATATCGACGTTTACTTTTTCAGTAGTTTAGTTAATATAAGTGGAACATTCATCTATTGGTGGGAAATTAATTGTTTGAACTATATATTTTTTTTCAGTTTTTGGTTCCTTAACTAATAGAGGAATATGTGAAGTAAAAATTTTAAGGACATAACGAAATTTGAGACGAACATTGGAGGTTGAATTGGGTCAATGGTTCCCACTGATTCAATTTGTTTTCTAATATCCAATCCGGGTCAACCCAATCTTATGTCTATATTAGTCTCTTAACTTTTATAGTACCATATTATTATCGTAAACTCATATGAAAAATTTATCGCTGACTTTTTATTCAGGATTTTATGTTTTAATTGCAGTATAACCTAAAGAAAATCCTTAAAATTATATTTCTAACTCAAAGTGAACATGTGTATTCTTTCCAATGATCCCACATATTTTACATTGAGTAGACACTACTTAGTGACGTGGTAAAATTTCCAAGCATATGAGAACTTTGGATTTGGATCTACTAAAACACAGTGGATTTGCATTCATGCCCCTTTAATCTTAAAACAAGATTTTTACTACCATATGGTTTGAAATATAGATTAAGCTCGTAAATTTGAGGGTAAGAACTATATTTTCGATCTTGTAAAATCGAACGCTGTCTATATATGTCTGAACTCTGAACCCTTAAGATAAAATGAATCTACAAGTGGGAATGGTTACAGGCCACAAGGTACGATGCAAATACTTTGGAGGAATCGTACAATCACAAAGCTCAAACATTCACCAACGAGGAAAGTCTCATTTAATACACATCCAACTGCTTCATATATATCCACCCAATATGCACATATTTCACATTTGTCGAAACAGAAGAAATTATCTAACCATCTCGCTTCGTTCTTTCACTCATCTCGTTGAAAGCCAATCTTTGTTACATGTAGTCACATTTCACCGATTTGAAAAATTAAAATACTTTGTTCAAAAATATATATTAAAATATGCCTTTAGTACAAAAAAGAGAAAAAATGATCCTACTCAGAAACTATCTTTCCAAAAAGCAAATTTCACCGTCGATATTTTCATGCTACTTAAGACAAAATAAATATATGACCAGATAAACTGAAAACCAAATTCATAAATCTGACCTCCTTGGAAAAGTGCCTTGATTAGTTATTCAGAGAAGAGTATCGAATGAATAAAATTAATATATCATATTCATATAGAATGATTAGACACAAATGTTTCACGGAATTAACCAATGGATTTCTTAAGGTCCTCAGCCTTAAATTAAATAAATTCATGGTTATTTGCTTATGTCTTTATACAGTTTCTTTTGTCAACATCCTTATTTGCACAAAACAACAAACATCCTTATATTTATTAATTTACAGCCACACAGGTTTTTTTTTTTTGAACACACAGCCACACAGATATATTATTGTTCGTCTGCTTCTCACAATGCCCCACAACTCAAATGTTCTATATCAGTAATTCACATGGGTAATCTGTCTGAAAGAGAGAGTATGTGTGAGATTCGTATTTTTTTGTGAGATTAGTATATCATGTCAATGAAAAATATATTACATAAAGTAACTGAAGCTAACCAAAAATAAACAAAGGGGATAAATTAGATCATAGAATTAAAATAAACTTAGTAATCTAACAAGGATGTGCTACCAGTCTTCTTGAAAAAAAAAATGGATTTCTGAACAAAAAAAATAAAAAATGCATGTCTAGTTTTGATTTTTCATGACTTTTTTGCCAGTTTCAAATTTTGATAAAGTCGCTCCACGATTTTATAAAGTTTAGCAAAAAGGTTCCCGTTGATTTTCTAATTAAATAGTTATTTTAATTATTTTAAATTTATATAAATCTGAAATGATCTGTTACCTGGTGAATGAAGTGAAAAAGAGGGGAAATGTTCGGACAGAGAGAGTGGAATTAGACAAAAGATTCTGCCAAAATTAGAGGAAGATATCTCTCATCATCGAAATGACACATCCAACGGCTGAAAGAGAAAGTCTAACAAGTCTAGTGGCCTCTCTCTCTCTTTTCGTTTATATAAAATTTTGTATTTTCTTACCATATGTGAATAAAGGGCCTCGACTTACTTATAGCTTACTTGATCGAAGTTGCAGAGTTTACTCGCAGTAGTCCCCTGTCTTTATTGTTTATTGCATTAGCCCCCTCCCTACGTTTTTCTACATCATCACTAATTTTCTAAATGCTTTATGAAAAGACCCTTTTTATTGTTTATTTTCTTTCAGAGTGAAAGTGTCTTTCATTATTTGTGAAGGTTTCGTTTTATTTTATCTTTTCTCCACATTTTGTTTGTCTTTCATGGTTAAGATTGCGACTGGCTGTCACCGTTTACGTCAAGGTTATTTTTATTTTTATTGTTCATACTCTTTGTCTTTCTTTTTAGGTTCGGTTGAAACCAGAAGGCGTCAAATAGAACTATAGAAATTAGAAAGGTCGTACCAGCAAATAATGGTCGAATGGAAACGAGTACAGCTTACACAAACAATCCAGTAACAAGTTGGTTCCATAACCAAAACAGAAAGGAAAAAAAATCAGATATATGTATATAAATAAATATATATCTATATATATATAATACTTTAATACTCCGATATCTGGACTATAACAGAGAAATTTTGTATTTTATAGATCTTAAACAAGTTACTAAACACAACCAGAACTTTATAGATGAAGAGAACCGAATCTCCCTTTTTGACATTATATCTTCATGTTCGCTTTTTGTAAACTTCTTGATAATCTAGAAGTTCATAATATTTCCAAGAAACTATTAGCACTCGTCTAGCAACTAAAAAAAAAAAAAAAAACTGGAAAAATTAAAGACACCCCATACTATAAATGAAATAGTGGAGAGTGGGTGTTATTGGTTTATGTATTTTAGTGGATTTAAAAATCTAAGCAAAATTCAGTGTTATTGATTCTAAGATTTATAAATTCATTTTCAAATCCACTGTTATCGGTTTTTTGATTTTTAAACTAATTTAAGAATCAAGTGTTATTCAATGGGAATGATTTATATGTGAATTTGATTAGTAATTTGATTTGAGTGGATTTTAAAGTGTTTTTAAAGTAAAAAATACAAAGGAGCAAATATTAAGTTGAATTTTGTTATTTTGAGTGGATTTGTATTTTTTTTTTTTTCAGTTTATTTTATGTCTGCACAAGTTCACAAATATTACTGCAGTTCAACTTGTCGATATATCATAAAGTGCAGACTACCATGATCAATTGTATGTCTTCATCGACTGGAAACAAATTCATAGTATACATGATTCGTCTTCCATTCTGGAAACACGGAATTGTTTCTATTAGCCACTTGTATCAACTTTTTACATTAATCAATGACTGACAAAAACTAGTAAATATTTAGCAAAAAAAAAAAAACTAGTAAATACCAACTGAGGAAGAAGCAAACCTTTTTCTTCGTAGAACCTAGCAAACAACATGTCCATGTCTAGATTGGTCGGAGGATGAGCATGAGACACACCCCAACGCTCCTGATTCTTGATCATATCCCTAAAGAAGGATGCTCTGAATCCTCAAAGAACTTGTTAGAATATCAATCAAAATATAATAAAAATCAGTTCGATGTTCTTAGCTTAATCACATAACATAGGAGTGATGAGTTGAGAAATTAATGAGAGATAAGGTGAAGTAATAATTCTGTATGTAAGAGGAAGTTCGTCGGTTATGGTTTTATTAAGAGTATAATAAAAATGAGTTAGATGTTCTTAGTTTAATCGATAACAAGGTTGAGATAACAAACCTTTTTTTTTTTTTAGTTTACAAAAAAAAGTTTGTTATCTTCGCTACATTGTCGTTACACCATTGATAATTTTCTGACGACACATGTTCTCGGAAATTGTGGTCAGAGGACGTGATATTCTCTTGTAGTGCCTTTTTAGATCTAGTTACAAATCCATTTTTGATTTATAACAATTCATTTATTATTTGATTTTGAAATTCATGTCCATAATTCTCAAATCTATTTGTTTGAATTTTGAAATTATTGGCTTTATGGAAGATTTCTAAATATAAGGAGGATTTATAAATCTATTAAATTACTAGAACCAATAACCCCACAATTTATTCGTAGATGTATTTTAATAGAGTCTAAATCTAAACACAATCTACTGTTATTTGAATGATGATTTAAAATTTATTTTTAAATCTAGCGTTATTCAATGAATGATTTAAATTCAGTTTTTAAAATCTAGTGTTATTTAATTTTGAAAGATTTTAATTTTTTTGTATTTTTAATTGATTTCAAATCATTTCTTGTGAAGTCTCCTGAATAAATTAGTGAATTTAAAATCTAAGGTATACTGAGAGATTTTAAAATTCTTGAATTTAAAATTTTAAAATATGATGGATTGCAAATCACTGATTGAAAATGAGTGACACGATTGAACTTTACCGAACACTAAAAACATTTCTTTGTAGATCATATTTCTGAATAAAGTTTTTTTTTTTTTGTTGAAAAAAGGTATGACTTGCGGCAACTTCTTCATTCATGCTCGTTTCGTTAACCCTCTTGCGGATGCATTATTATTTGTCGTCTGTACAAGTGCTCTTCTTTATGTATATAATAATATCTCTGTAGATAATATCATCTTCACAAACGATAAAATGATACAGTTATTCGGTTCATCAACGTTCCTGCCAAAATATTTTCTCTCACGGATTTTGGTGCACTTTTGTATATTCTTGGAACGGAAACTACTCGCAACTCATTGGGACTTCTGCACACACAAACCAAGTACATCACAAAACTGTACGTTCAGAAAAAGGCAAATATGCAATTCCCGTCTTATTGCCGATATGCTCAGTTGAGCATATCGTAGCGACGGAAGGAGTTGTACTCTTAGCCTTGTTCAACCGTACTCTTAGTCCATAAGCCTGAAGGATGCTACTTTTTTTTTTTTTTTTTTTTTTAGCAGTCAAAAGGATTTCCTTCTTACTCTCTGAACTTCATATACCGATCTCAACAACACGACAATGTAGGAGCAACATAATTTAAGTGTTAGTGTTTGATGGATGTAACAAAAGCTGCCATTGTTGCAGCCACTCTTTCCTCTTAGTCTATATATGTACTTACCTTGGTGACAATCTAAGCTCTTCCTTCTCTTTAGTTCTTTACCTAAATAAAGTTATTTGAGCTATATATTTCTATTTCAATAAAGCTCTGTAGAGCTGTAATATTTCTAGTGTCATAAATGTTATCAAACTTCTTCAAGCAAAACAACTACGAGTATCTCACATCAGCTCAGTTGATCAACTTGATGACGCTTTAACGAAGCCTCTTCTCCAATCCCGGTTCATAACTTAACGATAAAGATTGGACTGACTGAAAAACGTTCATTTTGGGGTGCATGTTGGATATACATATATAATTACAGATAATGATATAGTGTTAAGGATAATCATTCGTATAGATTTATGGTTATCTTGAGTTATACGATATGCTTTCTAAAGATCTTTTTTAATGCATGTAATGATGTAAATACTTCTTCGCAGAATCGCAGACAAGAACAAAATATTTGGGTGTTTGAACACTAACAACATCTTACACATTCTGGAAGAAATAGTCTAAGTTCTACGGAGACTCATCTTAGAGTAGGCAAAAGGAAAAGCACCAATCACGTCACGTGACTGGTAAATTTTTTTTTGAGCTAAGTGACTGGTAAACCTAGCTCAGTTCTTCTGAATTATGTTCCAGGTTACGCTCAAATTCAACAAGGTTTTCTTCCTGTCAGACGCAAAAGGAAAGAACATGACGAATAATTGTGACACTAATCTATCCAATTGTCTCTTTTCCTTGTGTTTATTTAGGAACTTTCACATCCTTTCTGGTTCTATATATCTACAACTACTAGGTGATTTTCCCGTGCTCATGCACGGGTATAAATACTTATAAAGTAAATATATTATAATAATTTATTTACATTATTATAATTTATTAATTTTAAAATTTTTAACTATTTTGTTATTTATATTATAATCAATATGCATGGTATATTTTATGTAACATTGTGTTATTTTAATTAAATGTATAATTTTGGATATATAATATCTCGATTGTTTGGTTATTATTTGGATATATCATATAACATTTACGGTTTCAATTCAACTAAGATATTTTTGTAATACAAATTAAAATTTTGATTTTTTTTTTAATTTTCATGTAGTTTGATTCTTATCTTAGATATATATATATATATATATATATATATGTATAATTTAATAAGATTATGTATAATTTAATGTATATGTTGTTTTGATAATTAAATAGTAAAAATAAACTGAAAGTGTCGATCAATTCAAAGTTACATAAATAAATATAATATTGATACTTAATTGCAATAGTTGGTCACTATATTTATAAAATTATTTGAGAATTTCATATTTATTTAGTAATATGTTGAGTCGTTCTATAATTTATATATATAAAAATATCACTATAAGTGAAAATATATTATTTTTGTTTACTATTTGACTTTTTGTAAAAAAATTGGATTGGTTTAATTACTCGTTTATTGGTATTTTGAGTTACATATGAATCAAATTCAAGTATAATTATTTCTAATCTATTTCAACCAAATCATATTAATTGTATTCATTGCATTTGTTTGGTTTTCATCTTAGATGTGTATATATATTTATAATTTTCTAGTTGTAAATAGCTCCAAGAAAATGTTAATTTTGTAGGACTTAGTAATTTAATATATGTTAATTTTCAAAAATAAAATTAACAAAATAAAGTAATTATATGTACAAAATTTCATAAAAACATAAATGATACATTCTAAAAAGAAAGATTAATTATTTACTATCATATCAAGATTATTTTCTAAAGTTTTCCTTTTTCATAAAATCACATTATATTTAAAAATATTTTTGTTTTAAGTTTTATAAATATTCACTTTATCATATATGTTATTTGAAGATTATAAAAGGGAACATAAAAAGAAGATTACATTAAATTTTGTTCACTAAAGATATCTTAATATCATTATTTATGTTATTTAAATTATTTTTTTAATAATTTGAGATATAGATTGATTTAGATAAAATGCTTCATACTTTTAAAATATATATTATGTTGTTTAAGGTTATGTTTTAAAAGGGGAATTTGTTTCTTTCATTTAAAATCAAGATTATTTTGTAAAATTTCCTTATTATGAATTACGCTATATATTTTCGTTTTTAAAATTTAAATTTTTCTTTTATATAAGTTTTTTGAAAAAAAAAAGTAAAAGGAAACCCTAAATAAAAAAGGAAAAATAAGATAAAAGTAAATATTTAATAATAATTAGTTATATTTGATTCATTAAGGGTATCATTGTAATCAACCACCGTAAGAGCTAACGTGAGCGCGACACGTAGAAAACTGACTTCTCAAATAATATTATAGATATTTTTAGATTCACAATTAGCATATACAGTAAAACCTCTATAAATTAATAATGTTGGGATTTTAAAATTTTATTAATTTATAGAGATATTAATTTACCAACGTTTCATTTTTTAGTTTTTTTGTTCTATTTATGAAATATTTTATTTATAAAATAAGAAAATATTTTATTTTACCGTATATAACATTATTTACATTTGAAAATTTTGACTTTCATTTTTTTATTATATTATATGGTGTATATTTTTATATTTCATATAATTGTTATGTGGTTTTCGATATAATTTTACTAAATATTATCAAATATATTAAAATGTTAAAAAAAAATAGAGGTATTTTCATTGTGAATATAAAACCAATAATATAATGTTTAGTTTGTACCTATATAAAAATATATATATATACAAATTATTAATTTATGATTTTAATGGGACTATATAATTACATGGGAGTTTTAAAAATATTATTATCTTATTATTTTATCGATTTATGTCATATTTTACACCGGCCCAAATTGGGACTGATAAAATTTATTAATTTATAGAAATTATTAATTTATAGAGTATTAATTTATAGAGGTTCTACTGTATAGTAGGTTGTGCTAGTGGAGTACGTGTTGTATAAAAAAAAAACATTTCATATTTTAAAAACATGTTTTATAATATACGAGTAATAGTATAAATATGATAGTGACCGACTTTGTTGTTATTATGTTGAGCTTTTTTTGTGTGCAACCAGTTACTCAAGCATTACAGAAAGGAGAACAAGCTCCAGCTTATCATGTGGCTTTGAACACAGGTCCATAACCTCAAACTTCATCGAAATGAACCTCCTGCATCTTTGGGTTCCAAACAAACCTCTCTTGAAGATATTAATTTTGATGGAAGCGTTCTCTCCTCAAAGGAAGAATATGGGTAAATTGATCTCTCTTGGATCTTGGTCCCAACAAGAGGAACGTTGGATAGATTTTTACATCCCTTGAAAATCTATGGGACTAAAGTGTGAAGCTCTTGAAGTTGATTTGTTCCATAAACCACCGAGACATATTGTTGGAAAAGAAAGGATTGATGGTCTCCACGTTGATTGATTTCAATAACAGAGCCCTCATCTTTCCTCTCTAGGCATGATCAAAACAAATGAAGTCTCGATCAAATAAACAACTCGCTAAAGGTGAAACTGCATCGCTTGAGTTATCTTCTCAGAAGGAGCACTCTTTGAGATTTTGCACATTGAAGGTACTGGTGGTAGATGGTAGACTCGTATCCCCCAAACAGAGCAATACAGTATGGAAACGATGGTTCCATAAACAACTGATCCAAGACAGATTCTTGCGGAAGTATTGAAGAAATTGAGGTAGCAATGTAGTAAAATCTGCAGGTTTAAGTTTTGAACTTGTGATAAGCCACAATAAATTTACCGGTAGACTAAGTAAGGAGATATCTTTACATAGGACGGAATACATGTTTTCCCAAAAGAAAGTATGTTTGAGAAGCGCTCATTGGCTAAACATATGGCAACACATTGTACATGGTGCTTGTGACAAAGTTATGAAACCGGTTATAGAAGAGGTCATAGCGAGATATGGCAACAATGATTCCCCCAGTATTAGGTTTCGTCGTTTTATGGAGAAATATCTTCTGTATCAAGCGTCAAGTGCTCACAAAGTGTTTATGACAGTGAAACTAGGTGCCTCTTTACCTAAAACCTCAAGGAAGGGGGAATCTCTCAACTGCGTGAAGCTCTCTTCCTGCCACGGCCTCTGCTGCTTGTTGTTGCTGCCTTCTTTGATGCTTCTTCTTCTTCACTCTGCTCGTTATCGCTTCTTCCACTCTCAGAGCTTTCACCTTTGTCCGTGGACTCTTCCTCTTCCTCTGCAACTTCTTTCCCTGAATCTTCTTTGTCTCTTAGTGCTCTGAGTTTTTCCTTCTTTGCATTTAACACAGAAATGAACTACATCGACAAAACAAAAAAAAACAAAGACTACAATCAGTGCTACAACACGACAACATCCTTTCCACTTTCACAAAGACTTGTCTGTCCCAAAAAAAAAAAGCAATTAGAAAAGGTAATCCAGGATAACAACAGTAGACATGCCTTTGAATAAGTTGCATCCTCAAACTCCATTTTTTCATTGCAGAGTCTTTCACTTTGCGTGAGGCATTTCTCAGCTTCACTTTTCATCTTCTCAAAAGATCTCGTCTTATTCACAACTTCTTCCTGTGCAGTTATGAAAACGCCAATCTCATAAGATAAGGAGCATTCATTCTCAAACATGACAAGAAAGTCAAAGAACGTCGTACGCTTAGCCTTATGTTAGCCTCCATAAGAAAATCCAAGATCCCGACAGTGATCTTCTTGCTGTCATGTGATAATTTACACTTCCACCTCCACTCGAGCTTAGTCCCTTCCTTCTCAAACGTCCAAGACAGCTGTAACCAACCAAACACAGAATCAAAGACCATTTCCTTCACTAAAATCATTATTATCATATTGAAACAGACCCGTTTAGATCCTTCAGGAGCATCGGAGAAGCTGTAGATCGAATTAGGCTGCTGAAACCCTAAGTACTGCTCGGCGAGCTGGAGATACTCCGATATCGGCTGGTCCCACTGCGCCGCCCTCTCCGCCACTTCCTCCTCCGTCGCTTCAGTTCCGATCAAACCGAGAAGAAGAAAAAAAATATTACGAAAACGAAAAAAACAGATTCGGAATCGTGTGGACTTTTTTGTACCGTTGCAAAGCCAAGAGGAGGAGCCATCGGTGATGGAGATATCGAAACGAGAGGGATGCCAAGTGCCTTTGATGAATATTGGATCGGTGGTGGCGGGGAGTAAGAGTCTGAGACACGTGTGCTTGGTTCTCTCCGATTCGACCATCGCCCTCCCTCTGATTTTGTTTTTTTTGGGCTGGTCAATCTAACCGACGAGCCGACTACGATGATTTCAGTTAAACCCCATTTTTTTGCTTATGTGGATGCTGAGTCAGCACCACTGCATACGTGGATGCTGATTCATGATTCATCCTCTGTGTTTAAAATCCAGCTTGTTAACTTGAACAGTTTTACATTTCATAAGGATAATAATAGTAATAATAATAATAATAGTAATAATTTTTGTTTTCGTTATATACTTTACTTTGAAGTTGTGATGAATTCATCATAAAATGGAGGAGTCTCTGAATCATTCTTGCTAATTTTTGTATTTGATATGTTTTGACATTTTGTTCTAATATCCTCATTTTATTTTAAGAATTAAAATATGATCTAATTTATATAATATTTTTTAAAAATGTTATTTTAGTTTTTAAATCTGGATAGTATAATATTTAGATTTATATTATTACAGTAAAATTATAGTATATAATCAGGTTTTATATACAGCTTGAAGAAAACATTGAACCAATACTTAAAATAAAAATAAAAAAAAACATTTTGTTTATTTACAAAATTATGTTTTATATACAGCTTGAAGAAAACATTGAACCAATATTTAACTTATGGTCAGTTTCAAAAAAAAAAAATATATATTTAACTTATGGTTGTTTCCTTGCCACAATCCAATACCACGTTTCTAAACTGATAAAAAGTAATTGTGTGGATATGTTTTTAGTTTCTTAATTAATTAAATGATGCGCTTGTTGAATTATGCTTTTGTTCTGTGTGTTCTTTTGTATGTTGTAATTCTTATATTTGTAAGAATTATGAGTATATATCGAATGCTAATTTATTTTGAATGAAACATAATTTTGTAAATAAACAAAATGTAACAGATGTATTTTGACTACTAGCACAAAAGTACGATAGTAGTTGTAGCCACACTTAAAACAATAGTTTGAATTCTTGTCCCTTTGTGCTATCTTAATGATTGTCTGATTAGATTCAATATAGTTTACATACATAAGAGAATATTTGCATAATTTCCGAAAGAAGTTGCCCCACACTGACCTGAAAGTTAATCTAAATTAAATTAAACTCTTACGAGTAAACCAACCAAATCGTTGTAGTTTCATCTTAGAACGTTTGTTTAGGATCAAAAAGAAAAGAACAAGATAAACTGGAGTATTATGTATTATTATGCGGTTGCATTAGTAGTTAATTACTAACTGGTAACTTTCATAGTTAATGTAATCGATAGAAAGTAAAATTAAATGATATAGAGCAAATTCATTATATTTGCTTTTGGAGTTTGCTAGTGAAAATAGTTCAACAACAATCATTCAAAAGATGCAACATTAAATATGTATTCGTGTTTTACTTACCAACCCAACATTTGATTAAGAAAAAATATATAGTGTTCTTTTCCTTCAAATAATTCGTGAGGGCGTCTATAAAAATTAATATCTAGCAACCCAAAACTTTTAGTTTAAATTTTACAAAAAGTTAATAATGGAGCACTGAGAGACGGTGTCAAGTAACGGTGTTAGCACCGACGATGAAGGAGATGATATAAATACTACACCAAGTCACCAACAACATAAATTGCACAGTATTCATCACCATCATTCTCAGAAGTCACAAACAAACACATACACAAGAGAGAGAGACGGAGCAGTTACAAGTTTTTCTCGCCTGTCACGAGAACAATGGGTGAGTATATCTTCTGTACATCGATTTCACCTATGTCTGACTAATTGTTTGCTTAGAACTTTGTTTTGCGACTTCGGCTTTAGTTGATTGCGTTTGATGATCATAGTTACACAGAGGTCCACTTCCTCATCTGATGGTTTTGCTCTTCACACTACCAATTTTTTTTCTTTAAACTTGTTTTCTTAGATTCCAAGAAACTTAAGGAAAAAAATCGCCATGAACGCTTTGAAATGAAGGAAATATGAGATTTTTCTAGCCGCATGCTCATATTTTTTTTAAATACAAGAAGCATTGATGAACAAAGCGTCTTTTCTTTGTTGATTATTCCTTGACTATGCAAAAAAAAAGTTTGGTCGTGTACAGTTTAATTTATATTTTAGAGAAATTGAAAGTTGGATGACTATTATTATATTTGTGTGCTTGATTATGCTTTAGAATATATAATTTCCTTTAGAACAAAAGCTGTATTCGTATTAAAGGTCCCACGTTTGGTTAGATTAATGCTTTTAAGAGAATAATTTAGATGGTTAGTTGAATTCTTGGTCGTTTTCATTTGTATGTAAGCATACTTTAGTTCTTATACTAATAATAAAAATTGAGTTGTATATTGTCTGTTATTTAAGGAGCTATAGTATAGTTTCTTCCGTTGAGTATATCATTACTGAATTATATCATAAATACGCTTGTAAGTAAGTTTTATCTCACCGTTACACATAGATTCTATGTAATATGATATACCAACTTTGAAAATTCATGTCACTACTATGTTTTAATATCCTTTTTTACTTAACTGTTTGATGTTGTGACAGATATCTGCATGGATAAAGAGCCAGATGGTGTGGTGGTCTATGCCAATAGTGATTCTTGTGATCCACACCAAGAAAATGTTTCTGTACTGCCTCCCTTAGATTCAGTATCACGCGACGAAGCCAATGGAAATACAGAGCTTCTATTTACAGAAGATAACACTGAAGTAAAAGAATATGATGTTAAAGAGTGTACCAATGAAGTTCCAGTTGCTAAGCCATTGGAAGATAGCAATATGGAGATAGCTACGTTGGGAAAGGACGCTAAATCTGTAAATAAATCAGCAAAACATGCGTTGAGTCGTGGGAGTAACAAGATAAGGAACACTGTTCCACAACCATTTGCTTTAGCTACTGAGAAGCGTGCTTCATCTACTACACGTAAAGTACATCCGGATGGGTACAGTAAAATACAAAGTCAGGCCACAAAGGTTAGGGTTTATGCTATTATATTAATGTATACTCTCTTGAATCTTAGTTTCTTGGTCTAGCTAACTGTAATGCTTATGGACTTATTGCGAGTGCAGGTACCTAGGAAACCACTGCAGCCAAAAAACAAGCTTTCTGATGAGGAAGATTCTTGCTCTGTTGTTTCTCAGTATGTTTCCTTCTCATAAAAGTTTTTTTTTTTTTTTTTGCTAAAATTCTCATAAAAGTTAGTTTCTCTTCAACTTAGAGTTGTATAACCATTTATATACTGAACATGTGACTCTTTTTAAAAGTGCCAGGTCAAGAACCATTGTCACCGCAGCGCCTTCGTTTCTATCCACTGAGCGTGCAGAGAAGAGGAAAGAGGTGACATAATCGTCCATTTATTTTTAGTTTTTAATAAATTTCATATTGGCTTATAGTTGATTGGTATTCCTTAGTTCTATATAAAACTGGAAGAGAAACACCAAGCCATGGAGGCCGAGAAAACACAGAGTGAAGCAAGGAACAAGGAAGAAAACGATGCAGCCTTGAGGCAACTAAGAAAGAGTTTGATGTTCAAAGCAAACCCAATGCCCAAATTCTACCGTGAAGGGCCTCCTCCAAAGGTTGAACTTGCGAAGGTAACACACACAAGGTTCTCTACAGACACTCACAAAATAAAAGATTACTCATAAACTTTAAAAGACTTTTCGAGTTGTTGACTAATTTGCAATGTGATGGTGTATATGAGTCCAGCCACCTCCAACTCGAGCAAAGTCGCCAAAACTAGGGTGGAGGCAGAACAAAAAGGAAGGGAACAGAAGGCGGTACGAAACGCGAAAGATTCTAATAGTGATCTCTAAAGAAGACCCTGATAATGAAACTGCACACAATGCTGACCAGATAAACCGGTTTGTTACAGACGAAGTGAACCAAAATTTGGAACCCGAACCTGAGGCCGCTTTTACTTGCTAAACAGTCTTTTGGTGAGAAGGAACCGACAGTTATGTTTCTGCTGTGAGAATGTGTGTGATGGCTTGTGTTTTTAGTTTTATCATTTGAAGTGTAAATGTGTGTAAATTAATGGTATTTTTGTTGCATTTTATGAATACAAGAATCTTCTGTTTTCATAATGAATCTGTTTTGTTCATAATGATTTTGTAACTCGACGCGGCGCATATTATTATTTACGCCAACCGTGGGGTCGTGCAAAAACCATAGTATTACAAATACTCCCTCTGTTTTTTAAAGATGTATATTTTGGTGTTTTCACACATATTAAGAAAACACATTAATTATACATCATTTTTAGAAATTATCAAATTCCAATGCATTTTAACCAATAGTTTTTCAATAAATTCAATCAATTTTATTGAAATTTGCAATTTTTGTATAGGAAACATAAAAAATACATTTTTGTAAAACAATTTATTTTTCTAAAACATTTATCTTTAGAAAACAGAGGGAATATTTTATTTTATATAAGGTAAGTTGTTATTGGTGAGAAGTTGGTGGATGAAATGAACTGGTTATTCGTTAATTATTGTTACTTTTAGTTGTTTGATAATATATTTATTGGCGCTTGAAACTTTGCAAAGGAGATTGAACATTAAAAATTGTGATAAAGAAAGATTTAGTTGCCGGTTCGCATGTCGAAGAAAAAAGGTTGTATTCCTGTTTGTCTTTAAACGGTTGACCCGGAGTCTTATGAAAACACACTCGAGGTCGTATAATGGACTGGGTCTGATTAATGGGCCTAACGAAAGATATGCGTGGTTCTAGTCGGTAGAATGATATGTGGCGCAACGGTAGGTAGTGTGAAAGGTTCTGACTTCTGACGTATCTTTCAGAGATCTCCCCAGTTTCCAACACTAGTGACAGAAAAAAGTTGTAGCAAATCGGTACAGTTAATGTCCAGAGTCTCACGTGTTCTTTATCTCCCATCATCGTCCTGCTATAATCGCTTGCACGTGAATCTCACATTCTCATTTCTTTTCTCACCTTCTCATTTATGATTGTTTAAATATGCTTGTGAAACTTTTGGTTTACTCTTTCTTTCTTTTTTACAGTGAAACTTATCTACTATTTATGGTTTGTATTTCCTCCCTTTCAGAAAATAATTTTTTTTAGCTTCTATTTTTATTTCATAAAGATAGATTCTTCTTGGAGTGCCCGCCTTTGGTTCGATCCGCATTGGCCACGAGAGAATTTACATGGGCTTCTCTCGTCCTCCAGACCACTTCGCGTAACCAGAGATCCTTAAGTGGAGGCTTAAAAATTCCTGTAATGGCATGGGTATAAACCTGGTGGGCTAGTCGATCACGCTTAATGGTCGGATACTGGGTTATCAAAAAAAAGATAGATTCTTTTATATTTTTATAGTATTTTTATGTATTTTTGAAAAATATTAGTTATTTAAATTAATTAAATTTTATTGGGAAAGTCTATAAAAAATACATAGTTAATTAAATTATAAACATTCATTATATTCTTAATAAACGTCAAAATTCTAAACATTCTTATTATCTTATGAAATGGAAGGAACATAAAACAACTCTTATCTTTATTTACCTATTAATGCGATTGAACTAATAATATTATGAATTTATTCACAAGTTACAAGTCCAAACTACTTATATATGGATAAAATAAAAAAACATATATATATATATATATATAGTAATCTAGTATTCATTGAAATAAAAATAAATAGATATGTTTGAAGTTCCGAAAATATTTCACAAGTTTAATTTTCAAAAGTACATTTAATATATTTTTTAAAAATAATCAATACTGTACCATTAGTTGGTTATATAATATCCCATACATTTAAAAACTGCAAAAATAGTTTTAATACAATTTAAAAAACAACAACACAACCTAATATAACAATTTATCCACAGTGGATAAACAGAAGCTGTATCCTTATCCACAAGTGAAGAAGACGCGCCAGGAATAGACGAGTGAGATTTGAAACGAGAAAAGCCGCGTCATCGCCACTGTGCTGTTCCTATCACTATCCAACGTCTTTTCGCTACAGCAAATACCCAAAATTTTATTTAATTTCTTTGAGTCAGCCAAAATTAATTTAAAATAAATAAGGTGGAAACTGCTTTGCTTTCTCCCTCCTTCCTTCTTCGATTCCCTTTGGATCGCTTCCTGTCAATGCCGTTCGAGTCTCCGGCGTACAGAGGAATCTGAATCAAAAGACAGCTATGGATGAATCGTATCGGAATCTAACGGATTTGATCCGAAGAACCTCTGTTTCAGAGACATTCGTCGACATCTTGCTATGCGCAGTTCCGATTTGGCTCGCCGTCATGATCGGGCTTCTGATCGGATGGTCTTGGCGTCCAAGGTGGACCGGATTGGTTTACCTAGGGTTCCGTTCTAAGCTCCGGTTTCTCTGGACCGCTCCTCCCGGATTCGGCGCTCGCCGCGTCTGGCTTGCTTTCACCGCTCTCTCCGCCTTCTCCGTCTGCCGAACGTTATGGTCAAGGCTCGGTTCAAGTTCCAAGAAATCCACCGGAGAGGTTCCTCCGAGTGAGGCAGTTATACGGTTAGTCGTATGAGATAGTTAGAAAAAAATTGAATTGTTTTAATTGGTTGTTGTGGATTTGCAGAATTAGTGATGAAAAGAGAGAAATAAAGAAGGATGTTGTGACGGAGAAGGATCTTGAGTATCTCTTGCATCTGCTTGAAGCTGGAAACGCAGATATGGAATGGCAATCTATGATGGATAAGTCTACTCCTAACATGAGCTACCAGGCCTGGCGTCATGAGCCTCAGGTAGTTCTGAACTATAGAAAGGGTTTTATGTTTTGATGCATTAAAGCTTTAGTTACTGAAAGAAAAATGTTGTTTGATACAGGCAGGTCCTGTTGTTTATCGGAGTAGGACTGTTTTCGAGGATGCAACTCCAGACATTGTTAGGGATTTCTTCTGGGACGATGAGTTTCGACCTAAATGGGATCCTATGCTTGCTTACTTCAAGACTCTGGAAGAGGATCTTCAGACAGGAACAACCATCGTTCACTGGATTAAAAAGGTATTTGTTGATGTACTTTAGTCTTTTCCTCTATGTATGACCCATTAGTAATGTATTTTCCTCTGTAGTTTCCGTTTTTCTGTAGTGACCGGGAGTACATCATTGGTAGGAGAATATGGGAATCTGGAAAGAAGTATTATGCTGTCACTAAGGTATATATATGTCTTTGCCTTTGCTTCCTTATAGATCAAAAGTATCTCTAAATAGTTCTGAATAGCTAAACACTTATCTGACAGGGAGTACCGTATCCAACTCTACCAAAACGTGATAAGCCAAGGCGAGTGGAGCTTTATTTCTCAAGCTGGATAATCAAAGCAGGTATGTCCTCTTAAATTCCTTCACCACGGCTTTCTAGTGTCTGATCCTATACATCAAAAAATGCAGTTGAATCTCGAAAAGGGGATGGACAAATGTCAGCTTGTGAAGTCTCTCTTGTCCACTGCGAAGACATGGGAATCCCAAAAGACGTAGCGAAGCTAGGAGTCCGTCATGGCATGTGGGGAGCCGTCAAAAAGCTAAACTCCGGGTTAAGGGCATATCAGAGCGCTAGAAAGACAGGGGTGGCTCTGTCACGGAGCGCTCAAATGGCAGGAGTCACCACAAAGCTGAACATGGATTTGGTGGAAACATCGAGAGTAGAGGAGGAAGAAGAAGAGAGAGGACAAGCCATGGAGAAGGCAAGGAGACAAAAGGAGCAGTTCAATGTAGATTGGAAATGGATCGCTGTAGGAGGAGTTGCTTTGGCTTGTGGGCTTCATTCAAGTGCTATCGGCAAGGCCTTAATGGTTGGAGCAGGGCAGAGACTTGCTCGTAGGTGAAATATTTTATTATTATCTCGACCTGAGAGATTGATATTATTATGTGTTTCCCCTGAGGACTCTTTAGTCCTGCACAGAAAGGCAGTTTGCTATATGCTTCATGGGTTGTGCTTTCTTCTTGTAACTGCGTTTAGTGGTGGAAGCAAAGTGAAAGAGTAACTTTTGAGACGAGTGCTGCTAAGGTGTGGTCGAATATCTCTTGTAATACCGTTTAATACTATGGAGCTTATTGGACTTTTTGTGGCATCTTGTACTCATTTGTGTGGACAATTATCTGTCAATTAGCTTTCCATAGTGCGAGTTAATCTAGGGAAATCCTTTGAAGATAAAAGAAAAATACATTTGATAAAATCATACATAAGTTGGTCTTTAGAACCATTCCAGACGAAAGACAAGCCTCGATGCAACCGATAAACAAAATACATATACTGTAAGAAGCAAACCTCCAACATCTCACGCATCTTGGGTTACTGGAGAGTTGAGTGGTCGGCACGTAAAAACCTTGTCCTTGGAAGGAAGCAAGTGTTACTAAAATTTTTTGCTATGTCATTATTGGTCTAAAGTGGTCTTGTTTGTGATTAATCAAGAATCAATGCACGAGTGCCTAAGACCGGCTTTTCTTTGAATTATTGTGGAGATAAGAGCGATTGTCCAAGCCCCGTTGATCATTTGGGAGTTGCAAGGTTGACAACAAGACATGATGGCCCGAGCTGAGCCATCGCTCTTGGCGTCACCAGGGAAGGACGTCTTCGTTCGCAATTAACCATTGGGCCAAGGCCTGGGCGCGTACCTTCTTGGTTAGATGGTCGCATATATTTTTTTTTCAAAAAAGCCCAAAAATATTTCATGCATCCTTCCATATAGTTAAGGAAATTTTATGATTTTAAAAATGTATAAAACGTGGAGACGAAGGATGGACGATGCATAAATATATATATTACAAATTTACAGTGTGACATATTATTCCTCATTTTTATTGATTTAGTTTATTGTTTGAAGATAGAAAAGTAATATATTAGTAGAAGAAATGGAAAATATAAAACTAAATAATCTCAAAAGCTAACATTCCTATTCATTATGACGTAAATATCCTTAATCTCAATAGTTAACTTTTTTTTTTTGGTCAAACAATAGTTAACTTATTTCTTCTACACGAAATATGATATATATATATGTATGTGTGGATTATACAATCCATTCATTGCATCTCTTTCATATTTTGATTACAGAAAAACACAGGCAAGAAGAAGCTAAGTTAGGTTCTTTGGAAGAAAAGAGAAGAGAATGTCGAATGAGCTGACGATTGCAGGAGTCGTTATCCTTCTAGTCGTTTCCATTGTTGCTATGGGATGCTTATGTTGTTCAAAACATGTTCAAGAGGAGAAGACGGATGCGGCTTAATTAGAAAGTTATTTACTTATTTATTTATTTATTTATTATTATTTAGTGTTAGAGGTATTTAGATGAGATGAAACTAATATTTTTCTTCTTCTATTACTCGTGTTGCTTCAAATTAACGTGTTCTCGAAATCCCCCCTCCTAACAGTTTAGTATGTTTAGATATTTATATTAATAAATTGCTTTATTAATTTATTTAAATGACTTTGTTTTCATGCATTCTGTGGATCACATACACGATACTTGTTATGTATTTGATTCTTTAGGGCTGCGCTAAAGCCTTCCTCTTTTTCATTGCCTCTCTATAAACGAAGAAGTCAATATAATTCAGGATGCCGCCACCTCTCGGCTTCAAGGGAATTATTTACACCACGTTTCCTAGAGTATATGTAAGCCACACTTGACCACACATCTGTTATTGACAATTGACCTAAAAGTAAGAAAGCTTTCATCCTCAAACCGAGCTTTCGGCACATAAATTTCTCTTCATCATGTTTATTAGTAGACTCAGTATTTGGAACGATCAGAGCCCATGATCCTCTTAAATGTGCCTGTTCTTCTAATAGAAAGAAAATATTTATTTATATGCATGAGCATGAGTTGTGTTTTTCTAAGACAGTGGAACAAGCTTTGTTGTAGTCTAGTGGTATATTGTTTTGGGGAAAAAGTTATGTATCTTCTCCTGATCCACCAAGTCTACTTCTCGTGCAAAAAGTTATTTCCTCTGTAAAAGACCAAAAAGTCTTTCTTCCTGGAGAGCAGTATACCTCCTGTCAATTTTCTACAGTTATTATTTATTAACCAAGAACATGATATCAAATGTTGAGCTTCAAATGCTTAAAAAAAAATTCGAAGAAATATCATGGAATAGACATTCTATATCATCTTAATACCATCACTTTCAACACTTCAACCCACTGACTTTGTGTTGTCGGTACACAAAAAGCTTTTCCTAGGAAGGAAACAAGTCTTCTGCGATGGCATTATCGGTCTAGAGTGGTCTAGTTTGCAGTTAACCAAGAACCAATGCAAGAAACTTACCAGTGACTATGACCAGCTTAATTTTGGTGGAATTCTTATGAAGTTAGGAGCGATTGTTCAGGCCTTCAGGGTCGGTGATCAGACGTTAGGTTGATAAGACATGATAGCCAGAGCTGAGCCAACTCTCTTAGCCTCACCAGGGAAGGACGACTTTGATCGTATTTAACCCGTGGGCCAAAGGCCTTGGCGCGTACCTTCTTGGTTATGGTCGCATATACTTGAGGAAGCTAGAGGTTGACGATCGACCCCTTCTGATTCATACGACAAAAAAAACAAAATATTTCATGCATCCTTCCTATGTCAATAATTTTTAAACAAATTTTATAAATTTTAAACATGTAAAGAACCCTGGGGAGGAATGATGGATGATGATGATACATATTACAAATTTGCAATATGACATTTTTTTTTTCATTTTTATTGATTTAGTATATTGTTTGAATATAGAAAGTAATACATTAGTAGAAGAAATGAAAAATATATAACTAAGGAAAAATATAAAATAAACTCAAAAAGCTAATATTTCTATTCACCATTTTGGTAAAAAAGAAAAGAACGAAGGAGAACATAGTATTCATTCTCGTTCCTATCCTCAATTATGGTCACCAGTGGACTATTACTCTATAGTTCCTTATAAAATGAATGAATAGAAATTATAAGTTTGTTTTTATAATGAATAGAAATTATGAGTTTGATCCGTACGTTTGTGCATATAATTTTCATTTTATAAATATAAAATTCTGATATTATCGTAGAAATTTTAAATATATATTTTACATTTAGTGTTATAAGTGAAACTTCTATAAATTAATAATGTTGGGACTACATCAAAACTATATTTTTTTATTAATTTATAGAGATTATTAATTTATCGATATACTAATTGAACTAAAAACTCAATTTGAGAATATAAAATTATATTAATTTATAGAGATTTTGTGTATATTAATTTATCGAGTATTAATTTAAAGAGGTTATACTGTATTGCATAACTCTGTAGTTTTATTGTTTAATTTTTTATTCATCATTCTTAATATATAGTGATTGTTTTTCTATATTTCAGATTCTTATTAATTGTTACTATTTTTAATGTTGTGAATCGAGAAAGAAATAAGGAATTGGTTGTATATTATTCATAACATAAGATGCCTTTTATATAGGGAATTACAAGATAGATAAACCCTAATAGATAAATGGAAATAGTACAAATCCTAAATCAATAAGGAAAAAGGTAAACCGCCTAAGTGAAAATAAAATTACCTCTTTGGTTATTGCATTCACTAATTGCTTCATAACACTCCCGTCGAATGTTGTAACCATTAAGAGGTTGTAATACGCTTTGGATGTTGTCTCATTAAAATCTTTCCAGGAGAATTCAATGGGACATAACCATAGATAAGGAAAAGAGTACAACACGTATTACCTCCCCTGATGTGTACCTCATTGAATGTCTTTCAGTCGATGCATCACGATCTGATACGTAAGCTTCTTAAATGTCGAGATCGGCCCGTAAAAACCTTTACCTTAGAAGGAAGCAAGTATTACCAAAATCTTTTTTTTTTTGAAAAAACTTTTTGTTACTAAAATCTTTTGCCATGACATTAGTGGTCTAAAGTGGTCTTGTTTGTGATTAATCAAGAACCAATGCACGAGGGCCTATGACCGGCTTTTGTTTGAATCAAGAATCCAAGCCCCGTTGATCATTTGGGAGTTGCAAGGTTGACAACAAGACATGATGGCCCGAGCTGAGCTATCGCTCTTGGCGTCACCAGGGAAGGACGTCTTCGTTCGTATTTAACCATTGGGCCAAGGGCTGTGGCGCGTACCTTCTTGGTTAGATGGTTGAATATACGCGAGGAAGCTAGAGGTTGATGATCGATCCTTCTGATACATACGACCAAAAAAGCCCAAAAATATTTCATGCATCCTTCCATATCAATAATTCTTTAAGGAAATTTTATAATTTTAAAAATGTATAAAACGTGGAGAGGAAGGATATTACAAATTAGTGTATTGTTTGAGATAAAATGCGAATAGGGACAATTACATTTAATATTTATTTACATTTTTGATAAAACTTTTATAATATGAAAATAAATTATACATCATCATTAAAGTAAAACTATTCAAATTTGATGATAAATAATTTAAAAATATTTTAAAATTTTCGAAATATTATATATAATTATACATTTTTATTACTAAAATATATTTTCAAACTTTTACAGTTTTATAAAAAAATATAAATGTTTATATTATTAACTTCTTTTTATATATCCAAAGATTCTAAAAATACTGTTCATTTGTAAATAATTATACAGATTTATATCAATTTTAATTTATTTTATAAAAATTAATTTAATATATTTTATCTAAAATAAATAGATAAAAATTTATCTAAAATTATAATTTTAAATATATACATATCTATTCTTAAGTATAATTTATTTTTTTTCTAAAAAATTATTGTTTTATCTTAATTTTGTGTTCAAATAAAGCAAAATTTATATTATAATATTGGTAAAAATAATAAAATCTAGAATATTAATATAATTATATTTTAAATATATTTAAAATTTAAAAATTTATTACTGCACATGGTGCAGGAAAACACCTATTATATTAGTAGAAGAAATGGAAAATAGAAAACTAAATAAACTCAAAAGCTAATAGTCCTATTCACTATGACGTAAACTATCCTTAGTCTCATAGTTAACTTATTTCTTCTACACTAAATATGATATATACAGTATATGTGTGTGTGGGTTATACAATCAATTCATTGCATCTCTTGAATATTTTGATTACAGAAAAACACTGGCAATAAGAAGCTAAGTTAAGATCTTTTGAAGAAAAAAAGAAGAGAATGTCGCTGATGATTATAATACTCCCTATCCTTCTAGTCCTTTTCATTGTTGCTATGGGATGTTTATGTATAAAGCATGGTCAAGAGGAGAAGACGGATGCGTCTTAATTAGAAAGTTATTATTATTATTTCGTGTTAGAGAGGTATTTAGATGAAACTAATATTTTTCTTTTTCTATAACTTATTGTGTTGTTCCAAATTAACCTGTTCTTGAAATCCCTCCTATAAAACAGTTTAGTATGTTTTGTATTTATATTAATAACTTGCTTTATTTATTTATATAAATGACTTTGTTCTCATGCATTATGTGGATCACACACACGACACCTATCATGTATTTGACTCTTTACGGCTGCGCTAAAGCCTTCCTCTTCTTCATTGCTTCTCTATTATGTGCATGTTCTCAACACTCCTCGCTACAAGCCTACAATTGCCACCTTTCTTACACGTTCTATGGAGTATATGTAAACCACATGCACAGAGCGGTCCTATACTTTTGGAGGCTACAAGCCAAAAATAAAATTAAGTGCGAAATAAAATCATATGCACTACGATAGAATTTCCTCAGTAGAAAACTAACAAGTCTTTGTTCCTAGATAGCAGTATACCTCCAGTCAATTTCTGTAGTTACTTACCAAGAACATGATATCAAATGTTCAGCTTCAAATTCTTAAAAAAGAACTAGAAAAAATAGCATGGAATAGACATTCTATTTCATCCTAATACCATCACTTTCAACACTTCAATCCACAGAGATCGTGTTATCTTCATAACGTACAAAGAAAGAAAAGAAAGCAGGATAATGAATGTAGGAACCTTGTTTCATTACAATAGGAACAACTGATATTTATAAAAATAATAAGAACAAAAATTAAAAATTACAATACCGAAACAACAAATAAAGAAGAATCACAGAGTCGAGATGATTAATCTCTTTCCTTAAATCTTTAAACGTCCCGTAGTGTGACGGTTTAATAACGCTCAGATTCCCAGGATACAACTGCAGCATTGTTTCTGTTTACCATCACCGAAAAATAGAATCTATCGACCCTAGTTTTGTTTTGTATTCTCAGAGACTCAAGAAATAAAAAATACTAACATAGCTTTTCAATATGGGAGAATGTGGGTTTTTCTTTTGCTATTGATGTGTATATTTTTCTACATTTCCATGAGGCTTTATATAGAAAATAATGAGAAGCACAAGTTTCATTTTTCAACATAAAATGAAACCTCCATAGTGCACTAATAAAGTTTTTATTTCTTGTCATTATGTGAATTCATTTCACATTTTGACCAAGAAATTAAAGAGTATAATTACTATTATTTGACTCATTCAAACAAAATAATATACTTTAAATGAATTTCTTTTTTTATATTTTATCAATATAAAAGATCACATATATTTGGTTTATAAGATTAAGTTAATGAACATGAAGTCCAATTAACATATCAAAAACCCCAAATCCAAATATCTAATGTATATATTTGTAACTTTATACAAGTTTCTCAAATCACACACATTAGACCTCAATTTCTTATTCACACTAACTCTATTTTTAACATATCTATTTTTAACATATGAATACATTGCTAAAAAAATAGTTCCCACAATGAAGTGCATGTTTGTTTGTCAGATACGCATAAGACCAAGCATTGTCTTGGTCTGACCAACTCTGCTATCTTGGAGATCTACCATGAGACGGTAACTGTAACAACCCCGGACTGTTCTAGACATATGTCGACCCACCGGCCAACAATCAAAACAAGAACAATAGAAATTTCTCGATCTAGCCTATTGCCTGCGATTCGAACACCATGTTGATGCTCGACCAATATTCTATTTTCTCAAGATCTTTAGATTCCCAAAATCTTGACTCCAAATTCTGACTTTGTCGATCTCGACCATTTTACCCCTTCAGGATGGTTATCACAATAACATACCTTGGCCTTCATTTAGTAAGAAGAAGATACTTCGAGCCTTAAAAGCCCAAGTTACATCTCAGCCGTTACCATAGCCTCAGCCTTGGGCACATATCCCTACTCAGCCATCACCGCTTCTTCGAGTAAGTAGTTTGATTTCATTATAGTGTTTAGTGACTTACTACCATTCATGAGCTAATTTCTCATACGATAGTAAATCGTCATGCGATACCCACTAGAACAGTGCAATGTCCGAGTCGAGTGAGTTCATCAACTTATTCCCAACCTCTGCTACATAACTCGTCGAGAAGACTGAACTTTCCATCAGCTAGCTGGAAAGGGCACAATACACTTTGAAAATAGACTTCTACGGATGCCATAGCAAGCTTACCACATCGATCATTCCTTGTAGCAAGGTGAGTGGAGGAGCTGCTCAGCCAAATGATGAGGGAGCGAGTGGAAGCTAGACTACTGCTTGCGCCAAAGTGCTGATTTTTGTTGAAGTCGGGTTCATCCCGATTCGGACCTGGTCCAAGATCTCAGCCCAAACAGGACAAATTCCAGATCAAGCATCATAAAAGCCCAAGAAGGAATTATAGGTCCACATAGGTCAAGGCCCACCTGCGCTGAACGAGCTTGCATGCCGAGCTCGGCGAGTGAAAGCAAAACGTAACGGAATCGAAGAAAATAAAAACCACCATAAAAACACCTGATCCAAGCCGGAGATCACGTGAACAATACGATTTGCCCCCAAAAAACCTATAAAAGAGGAATGATAAATCAAGAATAGAAGATCCCGATTTTCTCGATAGCTAAACTGTAGTCTCAATATGTTCATATTTTCTTGTCCTTATATACCCTTTGTATTCATCGTGTATTCTTGATCTTATCATTCATAAAATATACATTTTTCATAGTTGATTGTATGTCAAGCTTTTTTTTAGATATTTCTTTTAACAAGTCATCGAAAACATAAACCCTATTTTCTGATTGAGTTTCAGAATTCAAAAGTTTCTGCAGCTACGAATATCCAGATATTTAGAGAGAGAGAGAGAGAGAGAGAGAGAGAGAGAGAGAGAGAGAGAGAGAGAGAGAGAGAGAGAGAGAGAGAGAGAGAGAGAGAGAGAGAGAGAGAGAGAGAGAGAGAGAGAGAGAGAGAGAGAGAGAGAGAGAGAGAGAGAGAGAGAGAGAGAGAGAGAGAGAGAGAGAGAGAGACGTTTTTATAATTGCATATCCATCCAACAAATAGTATAATACTTTTTAATGTCAATATAAACATTTTAATATATGATAATACATATAAACATGTATAAATAATTACAAACACATTCATGATAGGTTAACACAAGAAAATATATACATCGCAGAAATATAGTTTTGTATTCAAAACAAAATAAATCACCCTACGGCAACAACGAATCCCTAAATGTTCTAAACAAATCATTCTTTTGCTACAACATTAGTCAAAAATGTGTTTCTTGCTAATTTGATCCAACATTTTAGATAGAAAACATTTGTAGCCAAATCCTTTGCTACATTTGTTACGACTTTTCTAAGGAAACTCTGTAGGTATATTCTGTAGCTACTTAGCAATGACAAATCCTTTGCTAAGGTTGTTGCTAATGAGCAACAGAACACTCTGTATCTACATTGTCGGTAATAGTCACAACCGATTCTCTTGCAAAATCTGTCGCGAGTGAGCTACGGTTTGGCGACAAATCAGAGTTAGCGTTATGTATTGTAGTTACAGATTTTAAACTCTAGCTATGAAAAGATGAGTAGTTTTTTTACTGATTTCTTGTAGTGATATAACTATCAATTTAAGAACCATATTAATGCGGCCGTCCACTTAATTATAATTTATTGGTTATAGTTAACATCTAAATTGTAACTGTAATTAAAATAAGGAAAGAGAGAGAAACGAAAAAATATTGTTCTTCATTTTTATTGATTAAGTATGTCCCTCTTTATTATTTTAAATAGATTTTAAGGTTTTCTCACAAAGATTAAAAAAAATGCAAAATTTTATGTCATTCATCTTGATTATATAAAAATAGCATTATATAAAAACCAATTGAAAAAATACATTACTTTTAATTGGTTAAAAATTTCAAGTGATATTAAATTTTATCTAAAAAAGTGAGAATATCACTTATTTTGAAATAAAATCGAAATCCTTAAAACCCACTTAATACATAGGGAGTATATTGTTTGAAGATAGAAAGTAATATATTAGAAGAAGAAATGAAAAATATATTACTAAGGAGAAATATAAGATAAACTCAAAAGCTAATATTCCTATTCACCATTTTGGTAAAAAAAGAACGAAGGAGAATGTAGTATTCATTCTCGTTCCTATCCTCAATTATGGTTACCAGTTGACTATTACTGTAGTTACTTATAAAAAAGGAATGAATAGGAATTTTAAGTAACTAATTTTTCTTGTAAATGGTACAAAAGTTTAGAAACAAAGGAATATTATATATATATATATGTTTGTGCGTGTGTGTAGATTATACGATTAATTCATAGCTTCTCTTGATCACAGAAAAACATAGGCAAGAAGAAGCTAAGTTAGGAACTTTGGAAGAAAACAGAAAAGAATGTCGACAGAGCTGGTGTTGATCTTATTCGTAATCCTTCTAGTACTTGCCTTTGTTGTTATGGGATATTTATTTATAAAGCATGGTCAAGAGGATTAGCCCGATGTGGCTTAACTACAAAGTTATTTACTTTTAAAATTATTATTCTTATGTCGTAATAAAGAGGTGTTGAGGTGAAACTAATACTAATTTTCTTCTTTTACGTATCGTGTTGTTCCATTATCAACGACAAGATGTAGTTTCAACAATAAGAAGTTCTTCTTATTCAATCACAATATTCAATCACAATATCGAATCGCATATTAAACACCACACATATGCATTCGTTTATATAGGATCACAACAAATCCTAAAACACACAAGTATTATCATATTTCCTTAACCCTAAAGATAAACACATACTAATAAGAAAAAGGAAACTTGTCTCTCAAGCTTATCCAACAGCAGGGTCTCGAGTTAATCTTCCATGAAGAAAATAGCATTTGTTTGATCACTGAATGATAAAGAAACAATGTAAATGTCAATATATCCAATTACAATACCAGCTCTCAGCTGTTCTGCTTTCGCATGCTTTTCCGTAATGTGTTTTATAAGGTTCTGTCGAGGGAAAACATAACAAAGAATTAGCTAAAGACACAAGTTCATAGTAGGAAAACAAATGATAAGTCAACAAACCTTGTGTCGAGGGCTAAACCGTACTCTTTTTCTTTGCCTCGCGTCTTTACCACTTTCGGCCTCAAAGTTTTAGCGTTCACGAGTATTTTGGCCAGTTCTCGATGTTGTAATGCCTTGAATCTGTGTTTCACCTATAGGCTGATGTGCCCATTTCAGAAACCTGTCTTCAGCACTCTAGAGTTGTAAAGAAATCCGAGTGTTTTATGATGTGATCTGAAGAGAATTTGAAGTCTTTTTTCTATTAGATATGTAAATCAAGGCTGGCCAAAAACAAATGTAAATCAATATCTATACTACTATAAATCTAGAAATCAAAATTTTAAAATTTTAAAGTATACCCTTTTTCTGAAAAATGAAAATTTTAAAGTATATCCTTTTTGACAAATGAAAAATTGTATAGTTTGGCATAATCTATATCGATTTAGACAGATACCTTAAATTATTCTTGTTTCATTACTTTTGGTAGTCTAAGTTTTTAATTCATTTTTGTCTTAAATGACATTTTCTATCTAATGTAAGAAAATCCAAAGAAAAAGGTTGGGAAGTAGAAGGAAAAAAAATCAGAATAATTTCAGAAATAAAGAGTACCATAGAAGAAGGAAAAGAAGTTGATATTTTGATATATTTTTTTGATAATGAATTTCTACAACATCGACATAGTTAACAGAAAGTAAACAAGGTTTAAACGATGACCAAAACGGCCCATTAAGTCTTCCTGCGAGGCCCAAGTCGTTGAACTCGCTATCTTTGAAAGGTATAGGGATGTAGAGAACTAAAATAAACAAAGCTGTAAACCCTAGTGCAGTCTTTTCTTCATGGTTCCTTCTTACGCAAGAAATATTTTTTTCAAAGAAGGTTAATGGTTTGATGATGATAGATGGCCAGCATAATTATTCAAAGCCGTAAGAACCACTGTAGTGGAGATCCATGACAAATCCAGCAGCGGATCTCCCAACCATGCCGCTTTTCCTCTCAGCAACTGGAGTAGTCTGAACCCACCAATCCACCAACTCATGCAGCTTCTGTGTAGAACACACTGCCTCTTCCCTTAGCCATATCTCCACCTGAAAGATCCAACCTAGAGGAGATCAAGATCTGAGTTTTAAAGAGACAGATAGACAGAGAGAGAGAGAGAGACATAGAAGAGTCATTACTTCGTTCTCGCTTTGCAGACCGAGTTTTTTCGCTAGATACTTCTTGACATATGAGACAGGTAAGTTTCCATCACTGTGGAGATGCACAAATGAAAGCATCACTATTACACATTCTCAATAAAGTTGTTATGTTTTCGAAGTAAAGATCCAGTGATCACTTACGTTCGTATGTATTGACTAGAGATTTGCGGCAGTAGAGGCCTATTAATGTTCCTGACAACGAACAATCAAGAGGTTCAGAATCTAAGCTTAAAAGACAATGAAAAGAAGATAGCAGAATGTCTTTTACTGATTCCGGAGGTCAGCGATTAGTGAAAGCCAAACTTTGTTGTTACTTGCTTCAGTTTGTGATGATGTACTACCACCTGAACTCATATCCACATGCATACGGGGTTTCCAAACCGGAGGAAAAGAATAAGCTTTTCCTTTCCCTTTCTGACCAGAGACCTTCCTCGGGGTAGAGAAACTTTCTTGCTTTTCTTTACCTTTGTTCTTCGGTTTCTTACCAGAGATTCTCTCTGTAAGGACAGTTTCTTGTTTCTCTTTGCCATTTTGAGTTATTGCAGTCTCAGCAATCAGTGCAGTATGGTTGCTCTTATCAGTAGTACTCAAGGACTTACCAAGATCATCAGATAATACTGAAATCTCTTCCTTATCTTTCCCAGAGTGGTTTTCCTTTTGTATGCATCCTTTAGATGTCGATGCTCCAGCCTGTGATGCATCAATTTCATCTCACTCCGTAACAAAAATATTTTAAACACTCAAAAATGATATAGTATTAAGTTTTTACTAACCGACACATTGCTTTGCTTGCCAAGCTTCTTTTGTTCCAATGCATCAGGTAGAATTGATCCTCCAGACGAAGTGGCTCCGAGTGAAGCTAGAGATTTCTTCTTCGGTTTGAAGAATTTTTGCTTCAAGTAATCCCAAGTGTTATCCAGCCTGCACTTTCATAACCAGTTACATATTTGATGTACCAGTTTTTGGTAAAGTGCATAGACATAGTCACATATTTATTAAAAAGTTAAGAGAAAGAAAAGACATTATGAAACTCAAGACTTTGATGACATATTGTATTTGATTTTGAGTATATATATAAAAGGTGACTACTTGAGTTTATTAAGAGGAGCAACACCAAGATCAACATTGCAGACTGGACAAGCTTTCAGATTCTCTACTGTGAACTTGTCCTCTATGCATTTCCTGCAAACTGTTCCAAAAATATTCCCCGGAACCAGAGAGGCACAACATAACAACCAGAAGAACAGATTCAGTATCCTTTATTTAGAGTGTTGAATACTTTCTTACTAAAACGAAGATAACTTTTCAAATACTCTTTTTCAAGCAAAAGCTGCAAAACACAACAAATGAAACCAAATATTTGAGGGCAATTAATTTTAAATCTCACTAATGAAACTGAACCATCTTTACAAAAATTTCTCGTCTGCAAGATAACAAGTTTTTTTTTTTTTTTGTAAAAGGCAAGATAACAAGTTTATGCTATTATTTACGAATATACTTGTTGATATGAGATATAACTTTGACACAAACATTACAAGGTGAAGAAAATATTGTCGAAAGAGAGGAAATTGTAACAAGAGATGCCAACAAAGTAACCGTAAGAGAATTTTATCGGGTGAGATATCCAAAAAAAATATTTCAAAATTAAATATTAATATTTTACTATGATTACATTATTGTATAAATGGCGGAGGGGTTTTCGAAGATATTCAGAAAATTTTGATTCGAGATAGAATTGAGTTTCATTCTCTCTTTTTTTTTCTTTAATTCTTTTAGTTTAATGATTAGATACTTTATGAGACACCAACACGGATACCATCGTAGATTTTGCCTAACATAGCTACAAAGAAAATGTAATAACAACAATTTAACAAACCAAACATGAGTCGATTCATATCACACGATAGCCAAAGAAGATTGGCAAAAATCGGAGTGAAACATAGAGACAGCTACGACATAATAACCAAAGACTCACATATGTGGTTACACTCGGTGATGTTGGTGGGATGATCAAATAATTTTTTGCAGATAGGGCAATTGAGTAATGGAACCACATTTTGCTTCAAAACAATCTCCTCCATTTCCACAAGTCTCAGAGAAAAGTTGTGCGGCTCATTGATTAGATAAAGATAAAACTATGTCTCAAATCTTATTAAAGTTAGGGATTTGCAATAATAATTGATATCATTTCTGTAATGGCCGACCGTCCGCGACTAATGAATCTTCTATGGGCCGAACAATTTCATTGGAAGATAATTGGGTTTCGGCCCATAAATTCGATTAATAAATAATATTTAAATTTTTGTTTAGATGTTAGATTATCATTAAATATTTTTCCCATAAATGGGATTCGAGATTTCATTCAATTAGAGTTCAAAATGTATTTTGTGGTTTAAAAGGGAAATATATTTAATTTCTATAATCGGGGTAATTCAGTATAATGTATGTAAATTGATGTGAAACAAAATGTACAACACAATATGTTGATTATTAAGCATGTTGTCTCTTGTGTAGAAAATAAAAATTACATTGTATATAGTTCAAATATATCTTGTATATATAAAGAAGTGTTTACTTATTTCATACGCTGTCATTTCATTAAGTCGCTCATCCTGAAGACAACACCTGTCTCATTATCAAAAGTCATCGTTTTATTAAATGTTATGGATTTACCCGAGTTTCTTTTGTTATGGGCTTTGAATAACTTTTTTTATGAGCTGAAACCAAAACAAAAGCTTGCCCCAGTGGCTGACACAGGTGAGGAGCAACGGGGTCGTGTGCCCCCATCTTTTTTCTTTTCCTTTAGTAATTACTAATTACTATCAATACAAGAAATGCTCTCTAATTCTACAATCAGACATAAAGAAATAAAATATGTGCCCCCATCTAAATATGATTATGCTTCCGCCCCTGGCTTGCCCTGTAGTAGGCTTCGACTTCTTCAAGGATGACGACTTCTGGTATCTAGGGTTCTTCGTTTTGATCGAGCTCCAATTAGGTCAATCGACAATGGAGGTTTTAGAGTGTTATGTGAGACACATCTTCCTGAGGAATCTCTGGATGAAGCTCCATTTGTTTCGTGTACGTGTCTTCGGCTTCCACTTGGACCTAAATGTACAGCGAGTACGTCCTCACTCTAGAGAACATTGAGATCCCCAAGGCCGGGAAAATATAATCTTTCAACGAAGGGAATTACCATCTGTGGGACGAGAATCTGAAGTAGTACATTGGTGATCTCAAGGATCGAGGTCCAAGTGGGAAACCTAACTCGGAAAGGTTTGGGGTTAAAACTCAAACATCTACTTCACAGAAATATAAATAAATGTTCAAATGCTTATTTTTCAGTTCATTCCACCTACCTATATGTTATTTAAATATTCATTTATGAAAATTTAATGTATACTTATAGATAGTAAATAATTATTTAATCAAGCCAAAATATGAAAACTGAATTTGAACCAAAAGTATTACAGTAAATATAAATAAAGTTCTTAAAAGTAGTTTTAAAAAAACTATTTATTGTTAATACAACCAATAATTTATATATAACTTGGATACCAAATCTATTTGAAAGATATTCTTTAACTCATTCCATAATTTCGGTTTTCAATTTTAAAAACTGTTATATACTCCTAGATTTTGGTGAGTACTCATAATATTAACAACATAATATTTGATATATGATGGAGTATCAAAATATATAAAAGGAAGATTATATAATTTATCTACAATCACGGTTCATAGAATTCAATCTAATCATATTTAAACTTTAGAAAAGGCAGTCTCTTTAATTCAATCTAATTCAATGTAGTATCTTTCATTTTTAAAATCAACTTCCATATAGATAATAATACATTTCTATCCTGATTAAACCGAGAAAAAAATTACTTAATCATAAACCAAACCTAAATTCATAAACATTTGAACTGTCAATATATCTCTTATATCAAAAAACAAAAAATTACAACCAAACCGAAATCAAAAACCAAAAAGAAAATCTGTTACAGTCAAACTGAAAATTGAATGCACATGCATAAAAACATTATTGAACAAACAAACGGATTAACAATTTTTCAACAAAACAAATTTCGTGTTTTGAAAGCGCGGATCTAAAATAACATAGCTAAATTAAGGTCAAACGCACCATTTAATTATTTTTTCTTTTATAAAACTAATCGAATACTATTTATATATTTTTTATTTTTTAACCATAAGTTTTTCAAAGGTTGTCTAGATTCAAAAACTAATTCCACGAGATCTATGGCACTCCGAATATTCTTACCATTTAAGGTACTTTTTAGGTGGTCAAGGGGACTCGCACCCAGAACGATACACATATGTGAAACTTTTACCATTTCGTCAAGACAATTTGGTTAGTACAATCTATATATATGGATATTAATTTATTTATTAGTGAGTATATAATAAATTAGAATCTGACACAAACATTGAGACAAATTATAAAATAGGATCAATTTTTTCTTCTCGTGATCGGGAAAGTATGGTACAAATTAGAATTCATAATTGCTATATGAATTAAAAGACCCATGAACATGCACATGCTCTTGTTCCCTACCCCTCTTATGGGCCCTGAATTTTATAAATTCCTCCCACAAAATTAGAGCGCAAAAAGGTCAAACTAACTATTTGGAAGCATCGACGACTTACAAAGCTTAGATGAGATTATCAAAGTAATACATCGTATTAATTATAGTATCGATCAAAAAATAAAACAATTGCATCAACAAAATAATCAATCCCCGCGTAATATCCGATTGATCAATCCAGCCAGTTCATCCGCGAGTGTTACGCCTAACGCAATTTTGAAACATGAATAATTGCTATATACTTCAATCAAAAATTAATAATAATAATTGCTATATACAATATCGATTATTTCGAGTTTTAAGTGCATACATCAGCTATGTTATTTGTCGATTCGATTCCTCCGGTTTGGCTTTCTGAACCGGTAGAAACTTGTTAGAGTAATTTATTGTTGTCAAAAAAAAAAAAGTGCATACATAAATAGGGAGAAGGAAAAATATTTTAGTTGTGTTTTTAACAATGTAGTAAAATTAAAAAGTCTAAGATTTTCCTTCATAGAAAAAAATCTAAGATTTGTTTAATAAGATTTGTTTAGTCAAAAAGAATTTATTCATTTTGGAAAAAAAATTATCGTAACACACAAAAAACGACAAGAAGCAGAGTAGAGATCAAAACACATGTAAATACACATACATACATTTATATGTATGCTTATATCAATCAGTGATTGATCATCAAATCGACAGACACATGCTGGGGCAATAAATATGACCAAACACAGAGCTTTTAAGTTTTAAGTTTCCTCTCTTTTGGTCACATTACAAAGTTGTCCACATCTTACTGGTAAGATAATACTATTGCTTTATATACACATCAAGTATTTAAATTACAGACACACATATATAGGAGATAGCCACATGAAATCATGAAAGTACATATAAATCAAGAGCTCGTCATATGATTGAACACTGAAGATTCTTTTTTTCTTAATATAAAAATTTATGATATGTTCTTGGAATACTTCTCCATTGCTCTCGGAGCTATAACAAAACCAAGAAACTTGAATTAAATTTTATTTGAAAAATAGAAATCTAAAAATTACAAAAGGAGAGTTAGATGTACCAAGTCCAATTGCTTCAGATCCCTTCATAATGCGCAAACGTCTGCATGACTCGACAAACATTCTGAAAATAGAAGTTTCTGGTTAGAACAATGGCATAGAAGTGGTTAACATTTAAAGGGTATTCTAAGGTGTTAGGCAATAATGTGGTGAGAAGAAGTTGAGTGTGCCAGCTCCGAATGGGATAAAACTTATCGACACAATATCATAATTTGAAAGATCCTCTTGTCTCTTGCCAACCATTGCATGGTTGTACATATTTATAACACATGGAGTTTGAATATTGTTGGATTATTCTCTACCAATTTTCGAAAGGTGGTTAATGAAAGAGTTATTAGTTAAAAGTTATGAAACGTTAGGGATTGAATTTGACTCACTCCCATGGGACATCGCCGACTAGCATCCAGTCGCCATCTTTGTCCTCGTAGCTTGGAACATAATCAGAACTGTTCAGAAGATCCATGAGCTTGGTCTCGTTCATGAAATCGATCATTCCTTGTGCTCCATAGTTTCCTTGAAATTATTCAAGACATTCAAACCATATAAATTATGCGCTTATATGTATATATACCACATACTTAACTCGGACACTTAATTCAATGTAGATGCATTATTACCATTCATCGCGTACACATTAATTCATACGCTATGCTTTACGTAATACTCCATTCATTTCGTTTATTTGTCGTTCTAGATTTATACACACATATTAATAAAACATATGATTTTAAAAAACACAATTACCTATACATATAACCATATTTCAGCCACTAGAAAAATGAATTGGAGAATCTTGTTAATAAATTTTGCATTGAAATTCTAAAATGACACTTATTTTGAAACGAAAATTTTGCTCCAGAACGACAATTAATTCGAAACGGAAAGAGTAATAAAGATTCGTTAGTTTTTAATAATCTTTATATACTACTTTATATTTTTCGTATTTGCCCGTATGAAATTTCTAACACGTACCCATAGTGAAGGAACTGAACATTTTGGCCAAAGCATCAGAGAGATCCTGATAGCTTTTGTATATCTTGAGGTCAACTTTCCTTAGGTAGGGTGCTCCGTCCATGGATACCTTCACCAATGCAGCTCCGGTGGCTCCTCCACCACCATTTCCGGCCTTCTCGCTGCTGGCATCCTCCGCACCGCTTGTTTTCTGATTAGTCATTATGTTTTTCCTGGAGTTCCTCACTGGTGGCCATCCCACCACTTGGGATCTACATACAACAGCATTAATAATGTTAAATTGTTAACTAGTGTGTGTGTGTGTGTGTTACTAATTTCAAGATTTGTTTTTGTATGTTTACTGAATCGGTTAGAAAATTGATAACTAGTGGTTAAGCTTGTGGATACGTAATCCAAGAACTTATATATATATATATATATATAGCTTACTTAGCAGGAGGCTTAACAGTGTTTTTGAGAAGAGTTTTCTGTTTAGAAGCTGTAGCGTTGTTAAGATCGATGGCTCCTTCTTTGTTGGACTGAAGATTGAGCATGAGATCAACGGTCTCGGAAAAGCCTCTCTTGTTCCCCACCGCCGATCTGGCTGGAGTATCGAGGGTTTCAGCGGCCCCGGGGAGGCCGAGACAGAGCTCTGTCTCCTTGAGGTTCATAAGCTGTCCGATCATGTAGTAATAGATTAGAGATGTTGATTTGGTAAGAGGGGAAGAAGAAGGGAGACGAAGGGGAATTGATAATTATAGGAGAGAGGATGGTAGTGGGGTGTATGAATTGCATGGGCATGTCTTTTACTCCTTTTTCTTCATGTGTGGGGTTTTTGACACGTGAGACTGATTAGATGTTAGGGCATGATTAATGTAGGTCTTTTAGGGAGAGACATCTCTTATCTTCGCTAAGAAACCCTCCATAAGAGACCTACGTTAATCATCTCTTATATTCGCTAAAAAATTCTCTATAAGAGATCTACCATGGCCAATAGATTACCTTTACTACAACAGCTGGGATTCTTTGTTTAATAATGGCAAATAATCTTTTCAGGTAAACAAATTTTGGTTGATGTAGACAAGAGTAATTTTTTAGTTATAAAAGAAAAAGTGGTGGAACTAAAACTTGCAATAGGTTTAAACAATAACCAGCAGACTAAAACTAGCTAGGGCTGAGCATTCTATCCGTTAAATTTGATTCGATTCGTTATTTATTTCGATTTTATCTGAAAATTTCGGATATCCGTAAACTTTCGAAACAAATAAAATACTTAAAATCAATGTCCGTTAAAATCGAAGTAAATCACAAATATTAAAATTTGGAAAGCGGATAACTGATCTGGAAATATATAAATACATGTATATCTTGATTATATTTAAAGTTTTAAATTGTATAAAATTATATAGTTATTATTCTAACATATGATTTGACAAATTATATTCACATTATTACTTATATTAAAGTATTACATAAAAGGAAGAGAAAATATTTATGACAATTATATTTTTTTCTTAAATTTTTTTGTTATTATAACTGTTTACTAAGTTTAAAGAATTTACAAAATATGTAGATTCATTACTTCTTTTAATTTTTATCTTGTATATCATGCAAAAAATGTTTTACAAAACAAATTTGTATCAAATTTTTAAGATTATCTGTATTAATCAAAACAGATGAGATATACGTAAGTATTCGTAAATATCTTCAAATATCTATTTATACTTTGATATCCGTATTTCTCCGAAGTAAGAGAAATCGGAAAATTAAACATTTGTGACATACGAAGTAAATCATAAATATCTTCGAAAACCCGTATATCCTATCATGCCCAGTCGTAATTAACACCACTGGAGTTTTTTATCCTATAGATGTTTTAATTTACCAAAAAATGGAATTTGTGGTCCATAGTCTCCTTAACCTCAGAATGAACATTTCATAATACTAAGTATAGTTTCACCCACGTATTCGCGCGAATTTTTTTCGTTTACAAATCTGAATATAACTTTTATATGAAAATTACATACATTTATACTATTATTTGCGAAGTGATTTTTCGCGACGGAGCTCCCGCGTTAAAAGTTAGAGTGGTTAATATCGATATTACCCTTAATGAATAAAATATAGAAATAATTTAAAAATTAAAAATGAATTTAATATATTTTTGATAGATAATTGACTAAAATTATTAATATTAAGAATTATCCCAAATTTAAAAATATTTTTAAAATAAAAAGATAATTCTTATATATATATATATATATATTGTGTTGTTATCCGAAAAGTATATTTTAATAAGGAAGTTAAAAATTCAAAAACAGAAAACATATAACTAAATATTAATCAAGTAAAAGGTTATTTTGTATAATTAAAAAGAGAATACCGAGTGATTTTGAAGATTTATTAACGAAATTAATATATTTTTGATAGATAATTGATTAAAATTATTAATAGTAAGAATTATCCCAAATTTAAAAATATTTTTAAAATAAAAATATAATTATTATATATATTGTGTTTTTATGCTAAAAGTATATTTTAATAAGGAAGTTAAAAATTCAAAAACAGAAAACATATAACTAAATATTAATCAAGTAAAAGGTTATTTTGTATAATTAAAAAGAAAATACTGAGTGATTTTGAAGATTTATTTATTAAAAATGAATATAATGTACAAATAAATTTTCAGAAAGATATAATACTTAAAAATTTCCAAATGAAAATATTAATAAGAACAACATTTTTTTCTTAGTAATATATATATTAATAAGTAATCATAAAATATTTATGTCCGCATATGCGGGATAAACACCTAGTTGTGTAATAAATAATAGTATTTATTTGTTTGTCGGTAACTATTATTATGCATATCTTATTGTTATAGTGTATTATTAAATGGTTTCTTACAGGTTTAGTATCCTATCCTATTTATATATTAAAAGAAAAATCACTTAATTAATTTTTTCTGTTAAATTTTCAAAAATGGTTTTTAATTTTTTACATGAAATATTTTTCATTTTATATTTATTTTAATCAAGATAAAATAGTACAATAACAAATTAATAGCACTTAGTGATTTATAGTAAATATTTATAAATTATTGAAAATGTATATAATATTCATCAATTCCTTTTTAGCAATCAAATATTTATAACTCTGCAAATTTTATTATAATAATTTATAGCTAATGATATAATGACTTTAAATTTTATATAAAATATGGTAATACCTCTTAACTTTTAAAAATCATCCATAATTTATAAATAATTTTTTAAATTTATAATATTATTTATAAAAATAAATTCGTGTTTAAATATTTATAAATATTTATAAAATCAATTATATATATTAATAAATTTACTTATAAAAACTTAAAAAAATAATGTGAAAGGGCTTGTAAAATCATTTTATAAGATTTATAAATCATTATAAGAGTCTATAAATATTTTTATTAAAAATACTTAAATTAATAAATCCATATAAGAGTCTATAATTATTTATTAAAAAATTTAAATCATTATAAATTTTTATTTATAAGTATAAATAAAATAATTTTTGGTTTTCAAAACTTTTATGTTTATAGAAAAGGAAAAAAATAAACATCATATGTTTAATAGAATGTAAAAAACTACAAATAAAGAGTACACGAATGCTTATACTTCATACTTAGACTATAATAGATTACAAGAAAAAGAAAAAATAAATAAATTAAACGGAAACCAATCAACTCTTTTCATAAATTTTGAAATGAAAAATTACATCTCCCCCCCCCCCCCCCTAAATTGTCTCACTTTTTAATTTAACAGCTCTTATATGAAAATAAATTAACACTAAACTATTAATGGCCTGTTACCAATGTGTTAAAAATATATCTTATATGTTAGACTATGTTTTCATTTCATTGATTTTGATGAAGTTCTATATGATTCAATTGATATCAATTACTTGATTGATAAGAGATAATATGTATTTAAAATTTAGCTTTTATGTATTTATATATCTATGTTTAACATGTGATATTAAACAATTTTATTTTTTCATATTTAATTGGTCAAATGAAGGATGTTGGTGAGCTTACCACCATTAACCAATTCCTAAGTGAAACTTACATGAAAACATTAAGTCTATCGGGTATTGACAAGTAGAGCTTCGACATGTGCATTAAGTCTATCGGGTGGGGGTGGGAATTTTGTGATGTGTGTTTGTGTGTGCAGTGTTGTAGATGATTGTTTGTTGTAATAGAATCCTGTTGTTTCGTTTCCTGTGGCTAGTCAGTCTTCGTTCTTTATTCAGCAACATAGTTGTTCATGCAGAGGGACTGGTTTAAAAGGTATCGAACTGAGTAACTTATTTATTCATGACTTTTTCACCTTTTTTGCAGAATTTAAATAATAATGGTGGATATAGTTGGATGGTGGATAATAAGCAGAAAGAAACGTTTATGGGATCCTAGAGCTATTGACAGAACATGATGTAGAGTCGGTTTTGTGAGAGATTGTCGTTACACTTTTCCACTCGCAGGCCTGTCCACTCGACATGTTGTATACATTCACTGCAAAACTGGACATGATATTCAGCTGCCAGTATAAAGAAGTAGATAATGAGATGTGAAGAATAAATTTTAAAATATGTGTGGAGGGCATCATATCTTACTAATATGGATATAATATTATCTTACCATATATATTTTTATTTTAGGTCCTTTTATTTATGTATCCAAGTAGGGTGGTGTATATATAGCACATGGGATGGATCACGAGTACTGGTTTGTATATTCCACGAAACTACCAAATTTCACATTTTTGTTTCTTGTTCGTATGATCTTCTAACGCTAAACATAACTAAAATTTATTTGGAATCGTCATATAGTGTGTACTATATATTATATGACCGGAAAAAAAAATATATTATATATTATATGACCGTCAAGTAAATTTATTTAGTTTTAGATGGAGGTTTTTTTTGCAAATATATTTCTTTTTGGTTTTCCCTGATAAAGTTAATTCTATCTACAAGCAACATCTACCCAAAGAGGTAGAACAAATTATTTTTGGGGATATATTTCATGAACACTAGAGTTTAAGTTCAATTTTATAGTTTTAGCTACTGTATTTAAGTCACCAGAATTGTAAATATCCTCCTCTCCTCAAATGATTTTAAAGGTTAAATTATCTTTAGAAAAAGGTTAAGATATACTCCCCATATATAGTTAGCTAGCTCGAGCACATATAACTAGGTGGGTAACATAGAGTATTGATATACCATGAATTTTACATATTTGTAGCCGAAAGAATTACACCAAGTGGCGGTTTATAGGTTTTTATTTCACTATAAAACAATTTCTACTACTAACACACTTTTTATTTTATTTCAACAACTTCTCTCATATTCCCAACGTTTGAAAATTACACCACTACCCTTTTTCTAATAGAGTGATTTACATAAAAGATCAGTTTCTGACTTTTATTTACAGGCTATGTCACATTATACTAAAGAAGTAGAGTTCTAAGTTAAAAGACTTTAATGGCCCTTAAAAGCGACCATAAACTTTTTTCTAGTTATTTTTTATTTTCAATTACATTTATGAATTTTGAATAAGAAAAAATTACACCACAAGAGAATTTTAAATTTATTATTACATTCTAAGACAGTTCTTTCTAATAAAACAGTTTTTTTTTCTAACCAAACCCACTTTCTATCTATAAACTAACTAAATATTATATCTGTTTTTCATTTTCGTCGTTTAACCACAACCATTCATTCTCTACAATTTTTTCTTTTATCTTTTATTTTATCTCTTTTTCTTCTCTAATTAAGTGGGTTCCTTTTTTTCGTCTTCATCTTCTTCCTCTTTCATTCTCCTTTTTTTTAGAAAATTCAAATCTGATTTTTAAATTTATTTTCTCAAATTTTTTTTATGAAATCATTTTATCTATTACTCGATCTGTCTTTTGAGATCTGTGAAGGTGCATCTCCGATATTGGTGTACACCTTATTTAATGTACACATACGCACCACCTTTTTATCGTACACATCTACTCCACTACACTCTATCATACACATATAATAAATCTCTAACAACCACTATCTAGGCACACCACCACGTGTTCACATTGAATATCCAAAGCCACATTACAAATAAATTGAGTTTAAACATAAATTCATAGACTTATAGGTTAGATAAAGTGTTATTTCCGTATAATGCAGACTAAATTGAGTTTTACATTATGTTTCTCAACTTGTTGTTCTTCATTTTGGTTTAGTGTTTCTTTTTAGATTTGTCTATTCATTAAAGTTGAAGTCTTTGCAACAAAAACCTATCAAAGTTATTCATTTTAAGTGAAATGTATATGGCTTATGGGTTTGTACTTTCTTAATAATGGCAGTAGGAACAATGTTTGCATGTGCAGTCATGCGCAGTCAGACATGCTTCACGCATATGTGTACACTAACAATACATAATGTTGTACATGTGTACACTAGAAATATATTTTACACAAAAATTTGTACACATGTACACGCATGTAACATAGACAAAGTAAGAAATAAAATATCAACGCATGTGTTATCAACAAAATAACTATCCACAGCGAAGTTGTGTACATTCGTTAGTGTACATATGTACACGTACACATACATGTATAACCAATCATAAATCGTAAATTTTAATTATAGTCTCTATCTAATTTTATAATTATGAATATTTTTATTCATTACTTCAACTTCAAATGGTAAAATTTGGTTACATTTTTCGAACTGAATTTTCTTTTTACAAAAACAAATAGTGTATGATCAATTATAAATTTTATAAAAAAAAATCGTAAATTTTAATTATAATATCTATCTAATTTTTTAATTATGAATAATCTTTGTTCACATGTGTCCATTGTACACATGTACGCATACAAATAGTATACATGTGAATATTTATACACGTGGATAGTGTAATTGTATGTACAACATTTCATGTTTTTTAATAAGTGGCATTTTCGTAATTTTAACTTCATCTTCCCCAAACTCAATTAGGGTTTTCTGTAATTTTCTTCCATGGCCGCCAGCCATTATTTGCATCTTAATCATCAATTTTTCCGTTTTATTGCTTATTACACCTTTAGCACCAAATTGAGAAGAATACAAAAGTACAAGAACCTAAGTTGAAAAACCGGAAAGATGGACAAAACTCTTCGGCTTCATTGGTGTGGATGTGAAGAAAAGTGGCAGCAAAAAGGATGAAACGGAGGACGACGCCGTGTAGAGCTTTGAAAAGAGGCTTTGCTACAGAGATGTGTTGGTCTGTCGAAGATCTCGTCGGGTTTCAGAGATGTGCGGTTCCGTCGGAGATTTTGTCGGAGTTGTTGGGCGTCATATGCTAATGGTGCGCAGAAAGCTAGAGTTATCAATTTATGTCAAGTAGTCTCACAACTTCAATATCGTTTACCACTTTTATTTGGACTTTAGTTATCAAAGATTTTACGAAGAAGATCAAGAATATTGATTTTGTGATTATTGAAAAATGTAAATGGATGAATGGCTGAGATTAAATGTTGTTCTTTTTATTTTAAAATATCTTAAAAGTGTAAAATAAAAGAGGAAAAGCGACATCATAAAAGTAACGATTAGTTAAGCTTTATTTAGGCACAAGTTAAGACTTTTCACACAAAAACTATTCTAATAGCGGAAACTGCCCTGTAGTGTAAATAAAACTTGGAAACTGCCCTGCAGTGGAAACTGCCCTGCAGAATAATTTGAAGAGGTGGATCCCATACCAAAAATTATTGAATTCAAGTTGTTGGTCCCGACACAATAATTCATCTTTTTGAGTTTACTTTTTTTTTGCAGATCTACAAATCTAAAAATCAATACGGAGAAGAGGCAAAAGGATTTGGAGCCTCCATAGAAAGATTTTTTCAACTCAAAACCAAAGTCTCCGCCTCTTGTAACCGCCTCTCTCTCCGCCTTCGTCGGCTGAAACCTCTGCCTCCATCTCGTCTCTGTCTCCTCATTTCCTTCTACTTGTCGCTGCTTCTTTCTCATTGCTGCCTCTTTCTCGTTGCCTGTGCTACAAAAGCTTAATGGACAACAATGGGCAATTTTAGCTTTATTGCACATCTGGTCCATAGAAATTTGTAAATATTCATTTCTGATCCAAAGGTTTAAGATTTGAAAATATACTCTTTTAAATTGATTTCACATTTTCTAATTGTGTAGACCATATCTTCCATAATTACACAAACGTGTATGTTTATATTTTTTGTGTACATTACATGATGGTGTATGTATACAATGCTACAAAACCAAAATCTACTACTATATATATACAAGTTTCCAGTGTTGTACACATATATACTACCATATTTGTTGTACACATTTATGTCACCAACCTTAAATGTACACATGTACACTGACGAATGTACACAACTTTACAACATGTTGAACATCTAACATGCATCATAAACATATGTTTACATGTAAATATCTGATAAAATATAATATGTACATTGTACACGTTAGCCGTTGTCAATAGCCAAAAACATAAGTGAACATGTAGATTTTTTTTTTGAAATTATATATATTAAGCATGCAAACACCTTTAGATGTAATTAAAAAAGAATGAAAGTCTTCCAAGAACTATATGTACAATGTGATTTTGTACACCCAGTATCGGGTATACATGTACATAGAAGTTAGAAGGTGAACTTAAGGAAAAATTTGTACGTTTAAAAAATATTGAGGGCAAAATTGAAATGAGACAAAAGTTAAAGGATTGGACGTGCAAATTTTTTAAAGTTAGCCATTATTGTTCTTGAGTTTTTCGTGCCAGTTTGAGGGAACACTAAAGAGGAACGAAGGTCACATGAATGATGAATCACAACGAGAAAAGAAGAGCTGACACACAATACAGAAGATTGAGCCACACTGAAAAAACCCGTTGTCACCTACGGTCATGAACTGCGCCGCGACTACACCTCTCAAATCGGCCACAAGAACTGCGACTAGGACTTGCTTCTCCACTTGTTGAAGCTCGCGGTGATGGTCGCCGTGGAAACCTCTCTTATTTTCCTTTCTTCCTTCTTCTCAATGTTTGTTAGGTCACCGAAGATCCATCAAAAATAGGAAAAAGGTTTTTGTTATTTGTTTCAGTGAGAATTAAATGATATAGTGGATGAACTGAATAAAAATAGAGTTGTTAAATTTAAGAAAATTCCTTAATACAATGGAAAATGCGGGATTACTATTTCCATTTTCTGAATGAAGTTTTGGTTTTGTAAAATACAAACTAATAGCACTCAGTTTCATCTGCTCGTTTTCAAGTTTTTGTCGGTGTTTTAAGTTAAATAATTAAATATCATTATATTACTCATTTCATTTCTAAATAAGTGTTATTTTAACTTTTTTACACGGATTATGAAAGTGATGAAAATATAGTAAATTGTTATTAATTATAACTTCTGACTAATAGTATTTGAGATAAATAAAATTATTTATAAAATTAATACAGTTTATAACTCATTTTCAAAACAAATATAATTTGTATTAGAATTATAAAATAATATTTTTGTGTAACAAAACAAAGTTAAAATAACGTTTATTATAAAACAGAGCGAGTGAGTACTAAACAAGAGAAACACTAAGGCCTCGATTGGTACAGCTGATGAAGAAGCAGTAGCAGTATGCTATAAAACAGTATGCTGCAGAAGCTGTATGCTCTCATTAAAATTTTTAATAAGATGATTGGTACAGCAGTATACAATTTTAATTTTTTATAAAATTTATTATATAATATATTTATTTTAAAATAATATATATTAACTATAATATATATATATATATATATATATATATATATATATATATATATATTAACATATTAATATTAATAATATATTTTTTATTAAAAATAATGAATCTTAATTAATAACATAAACTAAATTTTAAATCTGAAATATTATTATTTAAAAAATAAACATAAAATTTATTTAAAATATAAATTTATTTTTGGATATAAAATAATTTTGAATATTATTAAATAAAATATATATTTACTTTTGGATATAAAATAATTTGAATATTATTAACTAAATAAATAAATTATTATTATATATATTATATATTAATATATAGAAGAGATATAGTTAATTTATTTTATTTACTAATTTCAAAAATTATATTTATATAAAAATAAAATTTACAATTAAAATATCTATTTTTAAAATAATATTTAACATTAAAAATATAATATAATTTATATAATTAAATTATATATTAAATGTGAAATATTATTTTTAAAAAAATAATTATATTGTAAATTTATTTTAGAAATCAAATTTTCATTTTCTGCATATAAAAATAATTTTATGATATTATTAAATCAAATAAATGTACTTTATATATTTTTCTTAAATTTATAAATTGTAAATGCAAATGATCTTACAAAAGCTTCATATGAGAACATTTGCTAGAGATCATTTTGAGAGCATTAGCATTTAGTAAATGCTTTTCTAAATGCTTTTATAACAAATGTTGATTGGATAATATAGAACATAATGTTAATGCTAATGCTCTACCAATCAATGTCTAAGACCACGTAAATGGGCCATTCATTATTAACAAAATATTAATGGCACATGAATTAGGTTACGTCTTTGAAAATTAATTAACAAAATATTTTACGTTTTATATTCAACTAAAATCAAAATTAATATTTAACTATTAAAGTTTTACATAGCTTTAACATATTAATAAAAATATTTAAGTTCAACCTAAATATTAATCAATACTTATGTTTCACTTCGAAATGCATTAACAAATCATTTATGTGAAAATATAGTACTATGGTTATATAATTCTACTTTTTTATTTTATTATGTATGATAGCTTTTTGTAATAAAATGTTTAATTTAAATAATATTGCAGTTTTATGAAAAATAAAAAAATTACAATGATTGGGTGAATTTTCAACATTTATAAATAGAAGGTTGGAGCTAAGTCTGCTCTGTACTCTGCACTCCCCCACCTAGTTTGGTTGGAGCTTTAATATCATTTGGTGTTCAAAAAAAAAATAAAAAAAAAATAAAAGGTATTAGTTCTAAAATAATAAAAAAAATCTTTTAAAAATATTTCTTTTTAGATGAAGAAATAGAAGAATACATTAGAAAAAAACTCATCCCTATTATAAAATTCATCTATTATAGAGAAAAAAATAGAAAAATACATTGGAAATGATCTAAAAAGATCAATATATATTACGATAAGTATCCTTAGATATTTCCATTGCAGATAAATTGTACAATCATATCATGATAAACTTTACTAGACATTTATTTCTGTTATCGGATTCTATCCATAAATCTCGTTGAAGTCTTCGAAAAATACGACTACACTATATATGTGAGATATACACACACTTGGACTTGGAGAGTCATTTACTCTATAAAGGAAATGTGAGTGGATGGTAAAGAATGAGAGACAAATCACATCAAAATAAACATACCAAACCCCATTAAACCAGGCTCTTGTCTTTGCCTAGTCAACATCCTCACCCATTAACCCTTTCTTTCTACCATTTCGGCGGGTTAAGGTCTGGTATTCTTTATTTGTGAGTTTGTATACCAGTTTAGGTGTGTAAACCCTATATTGGCTATAACTGAGAGAAATTAATAGATTCCAATAATATTTTGTTATTAATTAGAGCATTAGATTAGATGAGTACATCCCAGATACTGTGGAACCAATTGTATTATATATTTCAATTTCCCTAAATATTATTTGTAAAATGATTTGCCACATGTCTATTAAGATTGATGACATGTCATATGGTTAAATATGACATGGACAATTATATTTAATGTTGATATATAATTTTGGAAAACTTTTTAGAATGTGATAATAACTCATATATTACATTTAATGTTGATTTATATTTTTGATAAACTTTTTAAAATATGGTAATAACTCATAAATCATCACTAAAATAAATATATTCAAATATGACATTTTGAATTTTAAAATATTATTTAATTTTAATTTTATAATTAAATAATTTTTATTATCTAAAATTTTCAAAACTTTCTACATTTAAAAAAATAAAAATTAATCGTAATATCATTAGTTTCTTTTAGATATCTACAAATTTTATTAATATTATTTGGTTTTAATTTTTGATAACTATACAATTTTTATATGATTTTACTAATTTTGTACAAATTGATTTAATACTTTTAACCAAGATAAATAGATAAAAAATCTATCTATGATTCTAATTTTAAATATATACATATATATATTCTTAAATATAATTTAAAATAAAAATAAAATATTTTCTCTTAATTTTATGCTTAATTAAATGATATTTATATTAATTATTGGTCAAAATAATAAAATATATAATATTAATAAATTGCATTTTCACATATAATTTAAGTTTTAAAAATTTTATCACCGCACATAAAGCAAAAAAACACCTAGTTAATACAGTAAAACCTTTCAAAAAAACGTTCTAAGCGGGTAATTGATTGGGTTGAAAATATTATATTTATTTTTAATTTTATTTACATCCTTTAAATTATTAATCATGCTTTAAGTTAATTTCTAAAGCTACAACCTTTTTTTCTTTCTAAAGCTACGCCCGAAAATAAAAAATGAGTGTAACCCCCTATTTACTAAAGTAATATTTTATGTGCCGTAAAAAAATATAGAGCTATAGCAGATATATCTATAACAGATATTATACATCAAAAAATTTACAGTACACAATTTAAATCTACATCTCAACCAATCTTCCCCTACTTTCGCACAAACAAATTATACATCTAAGCATTTATGTGATTTGGATAATATGTCACGTACATATCATGAATTATTCAATATAAATTTTCTATCTAAAACTTGCACATAGACTATGCGAAACTCTTTGCTTAGGCTATGATTTTGATTCATAGTCCAAATGATTATTAATTTCAGTAAGGAGAGAAAAAACATTACAGTGAGGAGAAAACATATTCTCTTAAACAAATCCACAAAGCACCGAAGAGGATAACATTACAGCAAGGAGAAGCAAGCTGCAAGCGTGTGAGTTTCAAGTTCATAAATGATTCAGACCACTTACATGTTTCTTGTTTGCTCAACCATTTCCAAGTCCCCACTCTTTCTCGTTTCCTTGCTCAATCCCATTTACTTTCCAGTTTCCACGATCTTCGGTTTCATACTATACACGAAAATTCAAATTAAATTTTGTTGAATGTAAATTTTGATCTATCATCTATGCATTGAGTTATACTATACCCATAACAATTAAAACTAAAATTTTGTAGGTTAACCAAAAAAGAAGACTACACTTTGTAGATATTATGACAGGTGAATCTAGGAAGATCTAGTAAGGAACCATTATTTCCTTTAAGAATTCTCCTCTTTAACAACAACGTCATTTATATTAACATGATTCACACAATCCTAAAGCATATTAAAATAAATTATAAACAGTAGACGACCTAAACTATTGATGCCACCAAATTATAATGTTTTCAGAACCAAACCGGTAAGAAACCATGTCTGTCATGGATAGTAAATGATGCACGTTCATCAAGAATCTGAAAACCAGAAAGATAAATATCAAAATCGATTAAATTGAGTCAGAAGATAACTAACACAAGATCACGATCGGCTATATTTCGTGCCACGATCACTGATACTCTGTCCACAAGTTTCCTTCTTATAAATTTTAATTAGTTGTCGGCAATACTTCGAAGTTGGTTCGATGTTCCTGTCCGAATGTATTGGCCCCGTCCCTACGTTGCCTTTCGAACAGCTTATGTATGATTAATGCTTCAACAAAAAGACAGTGAGACATATCCAGCAGATTAGAGTTTCTCTTGTTTGAGTAGTTTAAGCCCCACGAATACGTAATTAGGACACAAAAATAAAACCAGATTCTCGTGTGGAGATCCGGAGTAATCAAATATTTAAAACGAGTCATGTCAATATTTCAAATGACTAACATCTTGTGGGTCATCAGCTTTGTTGCACTGAATGAACTTGACAACAACATTTTTGTTCCATTACATACAACTGAGTTTTCTTTTGGAGACCTGATGACTGAAACAATGCTAAAAGAATTAGAAAGTAAGATTTTACGTCCATAGTTTATAGAAATCATGCACATATAAATAAAAGAGAGGGTGGAGATAAGACTGAGACAGCGATGAGTCGAAAAGGGAACAAAGGCTAATTATTTAAAGACCAAACTTTTTTTGAGACCCCCACGAATGCGATTTGCAAAAGACAGGACTATTTTGAGTCTAGCTTGTGTTTGCATCATAAGACAAGTTGTATGTTCAACACCATTCCTCTTCTCATTTTTAACTTACTAATTTTCTACCAAAATAGCATATATATTATATATATATATATACTAGGTGTTTTCCTGCACCATGTGCGGTAAAAAAATTTCAAAATATGTTTTAACAGATAAATATAAATTATATTTAATATTTTATTAATATTATAAATTTTCTTTTTCTTATCAATATTTTAATATAAATTTGATTTAACTGAACATTAAAGTTAAGACAAAAACAATTTTGTTTATTTTGAATTATATTTAAGAATGTGCATGTATATATTTAAAATTATAATCTTAGGAAGATTTTTCTATCTATTTATTTTTAATTAAATATATTAAATAAATATGTAAAATTTCATAATTGTCAAAAATTAAAATTAAACAATATTTATAAAATCTGTAGATATATATAAGAAACTAATGATTTTACGATTTAATTTGATTTTATGAATTAATTTGTTTTTATGATTTAATTTTTATAATTTTATAAAAATATGTATATATTTTTAAAATATTTTTAATTTAAATGATATTTCGAAATTTGAAATTTCGTAATTGAATATATTTATTTTAATGATGATTGATGAGTTATTATCATATTTTTAAAAAGTCCAAAAATATAAATCGACAATAAATGTAATATATGAGTTATTACCATATTTAAAAAAGTTTTACCAAAAATATAAATTAACATTAAATATAATTTTACATGTCATATTAATCTATAAGACATGTCATCAATTTTAGTAGTCATATCATATTTTTTTGTGAAAATGATTGTAGAGAAGACATGTGGCAAAATCACTTCGCAAATATAGTCTAGGGGATGGGATGTAAAATTTTATAATTGTCAAAAATTAAAATTAAAAATATTTATAAAATATGTAGATATATATAAGAAACTAATGATTTTATGATTTAATTTGATTTTATGATTTAATTTTTATAATTTTCTAAATATATGTATATATTTTTGAAATATTTTTAATTTAAGTGATATTTCAAAATTTGAAATGCCATAATTGAATATATTTATTTTAATGATGATTTAAGAGTTATTACCATATTTTAAAAAAGTCCAAAAATATAAATCGAAAATAAATGTAATATATGAGTTATTACCATATTTTAAAAAGTTTACCAAAAATATAAATTAACATTAAATATAATTGTCCATGTCATATTAATCTTATAAGACATGTCATCAATTTTAATAGACATGTCATATTATTTTTGTGAGATCAATTATAGAGAAGACATATGGCAAAATCACTTCTCAGATATAGTTTAAGGGATATATATATATATATATATATATATATAACCATAAACTTGCTTCCTTTTGTGAATGCCTACATATATATATATATATTCTGTAGACACCTACGTTTTTGTTACGAACTATAGTCATATTGAACATACTAAATCAAATTTCAGAATGGTTCATAGTTTTGTAATAAATAAACAAAGCAAATAATCTAATTAAGTAATTCCTTCCACATATGTATGTTGAACTTGAACTTTTGTGGATATATATATTGTGCTATTCTTAACAAAAGCTATAGTCCGAGTGATTAAGAAAGTAATTCTCAAATAGAAAACAAAAAAATAAACATCATTTCATGTTGATCCATGTCATGAACTCTTAACTAACTTGATCATAATAACAAAACAAAAAAATCCAAAACAATCTGTTTTTTTTCTTCTTAATGTTCAATATGTACTTGTTTTAACTCCATAAATACTTACCAGTCAGTTATTACTCTCGTGTTTTCTCAAATCGGTTAACTAGCTTTAGCAAACATTCATATAAGCATCGCAGAGATCTAGTAGATATTTTTAGCGACTACTCCTAATTAAGCTACCGGAAGCGCATGTTGGGATTTCGAAAGTCTATGTCTACTAAACTTGAAAGAACAGGAAACTTGAGATATAGGTTAAAGAGTTTATCTTACTGAAATATAGTTTGGTAGAAGGATTAGGAAAAAATAAAAAAAATATGTTAAGTAAATAGACATTAGGAGTTATCTAATCTCCATATAAGAAGATGCAAGGATGTTGCATAACTAATGAGTTTGCGAGAGATTATGAATTGTGTGAGTGATTGAAAACTTAGGAGATGTATTCAATTTAACATTTGATGTGATTTGATTTTTAATGGGATTTTAGATGATTTCAATAAGTTACAGAGATTTACGTGATTTTTGTTAAACTATTCTAGAATATTACCTAAAACCATGAGATTTGAGTTTAAATTCTTTTAACTACGAAACTCGACCCAAACACCTTAAAATCACCTGAAAACTTTAAAACTCCACAATTTAAAATATTTTTAATAACAATAGATTTTAGAGTACTTTACTAACTGTCAAGTTCAATTTCAGTGGATTTTAAATGAGTTTTTAAATTTATATATGAATAACAATGGATTTATTATTTTAATACAAATCACCTAAAACTCTCAGTTGAATACATCTCCTTAATGTTTTTGAGTGAGTTTTCGTTAAGAGATTAATATGAGAGTTATTTTTATTATTGAGTTCTTATTCTTATATCTGTGAGACTTTGATTACGTGAGACTTGAATTCTATAGCGCATCCTATTTTTAGAAGTTTATCAAAGTTTCGGTACAACAACACTAAAACAAGTATCAGTTCCCACTATGAAGCGATTTTAAAAATATGTGGTTAACTAAACAATACTCTTCTTGCAATTTACCTAAAAAAAGGAGTATCCACTCGTACGGTATGAGTGAGCAAATACATTGCATGAGTGTATAACCGAAATAATACATGAAACTCTGACAATCATAACCTCTAAAATATACATAAGAAGACGGTTAGAGAGACTACGTATCTTGCATCTACGTATTTAATTTATCTAAACTTTGGGATACTGGAGGAGGCAAGAACATAGAAGGAATCTTTATCTCAAAAGTAGGAAAATAATATACTTAAAGTTAGTAAATTCATTGAATGAAGCCTATACATCAAAAGCATGCGGATTAGAAGCTAAATGAACATAGTTACGCGTAAAGTATGGAGAAAATTAAAATAACCACTTTGGTTCATACTTTTTGCAGTAACAAAGACAACATTGTGGAATGAATCACAGGTGCAAGATACACAGAACTAATCAACCTCATCGGCCGGAGATCCCATCATCTTTGCCTCTCAAAGGCAGGTTCGGTGGTAAGGCAGGATCGGTGGTGTATCACGAATGGTTCATCAAAGGAAAGTGGAAAACTTTTGGGACAAAGATGGTATACTACACTGGAGGGTTTCAGTAGGTTAATAGGAGCAACGATTGCGCGTCCATCTCTTACCCCTTTACATTAACACAGTTAGTGAAAATGGTTTTGACATCGGAAAAATATCATGTTTTTTGCAACATATTTGGAAAACATATGTATTTTGAAAGATAGATTTAGCCAAATAACGATCATCCATGTACTACGAACATAAAATACAAAGACAAACATACTTGCACGCAGCATTAGATCATATATATCATATGTCGTTCACATAGATTTATAGCTACCGTTTTGGTTTGTCAGAATATGGAGCAAAAAAAAAAATTCAATGTATATATAGAAGGTGGAGCCTCTTCCCATAACCCAGTTTTAAGGAAAATCATTTATTAATAAAATAGGAAAAATGTAAAAGAAAGCACATGGCTTTACCATTCCTCTATGGCTCTATCAATTACCAACACATTTCCCTTATCCACATGAATCTCTTTCCTAATTCTCCATTAATCTAAATTATTAACATTTTCCAACTCACTATACAAAAGGCGGTGCAAATCATGGCAATTTTCCCATGATACTAAAACTAAACACCCAAAAAATATTATTTATGTTTCATAATAAATGTCATTTTAGTATTGTACATATAGATTAAGAAATCATTTAATTTTGCTTTTTCTATATAAAACATTATTATCAATATACCTACTCATATTTCAACTAATAGAATAATAAATTGGAAAATAAAATTAATAAATTATGTATTGAAATGCTAAAACGACACTTATTTTGTAACAAAAAAAATTTTCTGCAATGACACTTATACGAAACAGAGGAGTATTAATAAATAATATTGATACAATCTTAGATATAGTCATAAATAAAGTGACAGTTTTTATATATAAAAGGTAAAACATATATATACGCGCAATTGATAAATGTGAACGATGGAGATCGGCAACAAATGCACTTGTAGGCAACTTCAAAAAGTTGATGATCTAGAAGAGGACTTGGAATCCCATCCTGGAATTATGATTCAACGGCATTTTTTTCTTTTCTTTCTTTTGTTTTAGTAGAAGTGTCAATGTTACATTTTTCACATGAATTAAAAAGTTATAAATATTCTATTATACCCATTTCGAAACAACCTTAAATTGTATTCTATGGTACAGTTTTATTTGTTTAACTGATTATGGGGAAATTACAACAAAAGAAAATTTCAAACAATTTTTTATTACACTTCTAGGCAAACATTATTTTAGGAACAACTATACCTTAAATATATCAGAACAACACTAACTAATACAAAGCAGACTACTGATTATATGTCAACATTCGTATTTCTTTGCCAATATATTAATAGAAGGGCTATTTAAACTTTAAAAGATGCAAACACTTATAAAGTAATATCATACTAGTAACTAATACAAAGCAGACTACTGATTAAATAAAAGGGCTATTAAAACTTTAAAAGATGCAAACACTTATAAAGTAATATCATAACACTAACTAATACAAAGCAGACTAATGATTATATATCAACATTCGTATTTCTTTGCCAATATATTAATAAAAGGGCTATTTAAACTTTAAAAGATGCAAACACTTATAAAGTAATATCATAATACTCTTTTCTGTTTGCTTTATTTCCGGGTCGGCCAATAGACTTCCAATGCTCATTCATCAATTTTTTATCTCCTTCCTTTGGTCCCTTATAATAGTATAGTATATCCTTTGAAAAGGAAGTGTGAAGACATCGACGGCTAAGAGGTAGCGTAAGCAAAGTTGGCGGAGGCAAATAAGGAGCGTGTAATAAAGAAAGAGTCGAGTCCACTTGGGCGGCCATAGCGTTTGTGTCCCACCTTTGTCCCCTTGCCTCTTTCTTGCCTTTCATGCTTCCGACAACATCTCTCTCTCTCTTCCTTTAACCCTAACTTCTATGCATCTTCTCCCTCCTGTATATATTTCTCTTTCTCTAAAACCCATCATCAACCAAACGCACCAACAAGAACAAGAAGAAGAACAAGGATTCTGCTTTGGAAATCACACAAGGACATATAGAGAGAGGTTTCTTGATCTTGAAAAAAATGGCTTACGAGAAAGTCAATGAGCTTAACCTTAAGGACACAGAGCTTCGTCTTGGATTACCCGGAACGGAGCAAGATAAGGAAGAACAAGAGGTTTCTTGCGTTAGAAGCATCAAACGTCAACTACAAAGCGATAACGAGGAAGCATCTACACCTCCAACGAAGTAAGTAAAGATTTAGTTTCAATCTATTCTTTCAAGTTATCTATGAATTGTTGTACTAATGATGATTCTTTGCTAATTTACAGAACTCAAATCGTTGGTTGGCCTCCGGTGAGATCTTACCGTAAGAACAACAACAGTGTTAGCTATGTGAAAGTGAGTATGGATGGAGCTCCTTACCTTAGGAAAATAGATCTCAAAACATACAAAAACTATGCTGAGCTTCTAAAGGCTTTGGAGAACATGTTCAAATTCACGATAGGTGAATACTGCGAAAGAGAAGGATACAAAGGATCTGGAGCTGTACCAACGTACGAGGATAAAGATGGAGACTGGATGTTGGTTGGTGATGTTCCATGGGATATGTTCTCTTCCTCTTGTAAGAGACTCCGGATCATGAAAGGATCTGATGCTCTTGCTTTGGACTCGGCCTTATTATGATGATGATAAAGAAGAAGATATTTCGATGAAAGCTTTTGATGGATGAAACCCTTTTTGATTTGATTTGATTCTGATCGGAGTTTGAGTAGTTGACTACACCAAAAACAGAACATGTCAGGGTTTTGTTCGATGAGATAGATCCATCTTCAAGGGGTTATCTTTTAGTTTTGTTTGATCCTTGTTTTTAGATTTGGAGTTTGATGTAAAGATAGATGAAATTTTATGTACAACACGGACACATATATACACAATATAGATGCGTATGTAGTAATGCTTTTGATGAAAAGAGTCTTTAATTTCTTAGTAATATCTACAATCATTTACAATAAAAGAAACTCCTAATAGTCTTTAGGAGAGGGAAAAATAACTGATCGGAAAAATTCGATCAAAAATTTCGGATATTTGTAACTCCAATAAAAAAAAAACTTACATTCAATTTTAGAGAATCTCTGTTCAGAATTGCGCTAAGAGCAAGTCGGACAATAAAAATACATCTTACGAGTAACCAAAAAATTGGAAAGTACTCGGAAAATATGTGGGAATTAATTTTAAATAAAATTAAATATATTAATAATATATTTAATTAATTATTAATATGATGAAACAACTTCTTAAACGTAGTTATATAACTTTTTATAGACAACTTTAGACAGTTTCCTTTCGATTTGTCTAACAATTAAATTAGGGTTCACCTGATATGAAAAAATTCCCACATGCAGTATGTATGTGTTTGTTTTGGGGTTGGACAATGGTTTGAATTTAATAGCTAATTTTTATTATTTTATAATGAATAATTGTACAAAATATGCCAGTAATGAGTAAAAATAATCAATCTTGTTTCTTTTTTACACGGATAAAAAAACTTTACTCGCTCAACGCGGTCTGACAGATTAACGCTTGGCTTTACTGATTTGGTCATCTCACTGCGGTCAAGTCCGGAACAACATTTAGGCGGCCGCGTTTTCAAACAGGGATTAGAACCGAACAAATTATATTTTAAAAGATAGATATGTGTTCCAAGATAATCCGATATATATAATTATACATATAATTATCTCTATTTATTTACTAAATCAGCTTACGGTGTTCAAACTTTTTTGTCTATATCCTTGACGATTTTTAAACATTTTATCGTCTTATATTACATTTTCTAACTTGTTTTTTCGTATTTCAAACATCGGTGAAATCTTACCGTAACAACAACAACAATAGTATAAGAGCTATGTGAAAGTGAGTATGGACGGAGCTCATACCTTAGAAAAACATTAAAAAAAAATTTCCAGAACTTCTCAAGGCGTTAGAGAGAAGAACATGTTTAAAATATGTTGAAAGCTTCCTCGCCATTTTGTGGTTGAGGTTTTTTTTACAATTCCAAAGGTCATCAAGGTGGTGCATGATCACCTCTGTAGCCAAGTTTTTCGCTGCTCTTTATGCCTTTTTGCTGCAGCATTTTCAGATAGCAATTCCCAAGTGTATCCTATGATTCCTGTGGTTTAATTTCACCAATTAGCATCCATAATGTTTCAATCGTAAGTTGTGTAAGTGTTCTGTTTTCTTTCATATGTGTTTATTATATTTTCTTAGCTTTTGAGACAGACATTTCTTTAGCTATATATTGAATGTATTATTGTTCTTGTTGAACAATTTCTCCATAGATGTCAGCTTGAGTTTTATTTTATTTTTGAAACACAACTGTAGAACACAGATTACTCCAGATAGTTTCTAAGTCATAGTTCCTCTATTCTCAAAGAAAGGTAGCAACGGTGTTGCTGTCCAGACTTTTTTCGTAAAGCTACAGTCAAAGAACAGATGAAGTATAGATTCATGCATACCACAAATTTTGCATTTCCCATCTGTGTTGATGTTCCTGATGATTAGTTGTTCGCCCACCGGTAATGCTATGAAAATCTTCCACATAAACAGCTTGATCTTAGGTGTCGTGTTGAGTTTCCAGACACACTTCCTCCAGTTTGTTGGGGTCAATAGGTTTAGCTGAACAGGTTCTCTTGGTATAAGTAGCCTTGCCGCCTTATACCCTGTCTTGACAGGGTACTCTCCATACCTATATTTAGCAGCCATATGTGTCTATCCGGGACTCCCAAACGGCTTGTCTTGATTATGCAAATGGTGGTCTCATTAAAAGGGAGGATTCTCTGAATTTTCTCCACATCCCACTCCTTTGTTTCGGGATCAATGAGATCAGCCACGGTTGTGTTGATGTGATCCAACAGCACTGGTCCCATTGGTCTTCTTTTCTCTGAGTTACTTAACCAGGCATCTTCCCAAACATTTATACTTAAACCATTTCCAACCACCCATCCCATATGGTGAGATAATAGGTCCCGACCGATGAGCACCCCACGCCAGCCATGTGAGCTTGTAGACTTAACGCTGCAAATCATAAATCCTTCGGTTGGGAAATATTTTCCAAGGAGGATCCGCCCTATTAGGCTCTCTGGTTCCTGCAAGATTCTCCAACTAAGCTTTGCTAGGTAAGCATCATTGAAGCTTTGGAGGATTTTGCTGCATTGGTTGATTGTCCGGATGCATCTTCATAAAGAGTGAGAAGATACTTAAGTGCTTCACTGCTTTCCTTGGATGCTTTCACAAAGAACATGGTGTCATCCACAAAACTGTCCATACAAATTGTATAATTATTATATTTGTGTAAGTTGTACTTATTTCATGTTATTATATTTATATGTAACCAAATTTTTTATTCCACAATCTTGGACTTTACTTCATGGTATAGAAAGACATTGAGTAAACAAAACCAATCTTTCCTTCCTTTAACCGTAGGCCCTTTAGGCTGTTTCATGTAGACTATTTCATCTAGATCACCTTGAAGAAACACCATTTTCACATCTATTCCAGCTCCATCTTCTCATGTGCAACTATCTCCAGAAAACCCTATACTGAAGCATGTTCAACAGAGCATAATCAATGCCTTCTTTCTCTAGAGAAGTCTTTTGTAACCAATTTTGCCTTAAAATGTTGCATCCTTTTCTTTTGTAGACTCATTTTCACTTTTTCAGCCAATGATCCGAGTCCGGTTCTTATCCAGAGAAACCTGCCGAGAGAGTATTTATTGCTGCCAAGAAGTGAATAAGAGAACAATTATCAAGTACAAGGTGATGATCAAAGGCTCAAAGCATATGCAATTGGTAGGAGCTGTGAAAAGGCATGTGAATTATTTGAGGGCATAATGAGTTATAGCATCACATTGGATAAATGTACATATAAAACACTCTCGTCTATAACCTTGCGAGCTCTGACATGCCTCATAAGGCCATATCTTACCTGGAGAAAATGAGAGAGACATAATATACAAGCGACTGCATACCTTACAGTGTTGTGAAACTGGGTCAGCTTAATATGGCAGGGGAAGTGTATAAAGAGATGCTTGAGTTCAATATCGAGAAGCTAGGAGTTATGTAGAAATTATATACACTTCTTGAATCGTGTAACAAGACGCTACGTATACACATCAAACTGAATAATCAACATGTACAACGAAAGATCGACAGTGACAAGATTCTGAAACAGTTTCTGAAATTCTTTATGACGTCATTCTTACACAAAACTGAACAAAAAGCAACTAAAGTTTTACACACGTCAACAAAATATTTACATGACGTCATTGTGCCACGAGAGAACTATAACTCCAAGCTCCGTTATCAAATCGGACCACCGTGAATCATCTTCTTCTCCGTCAACAACTTTCACTTCAACCACCACAACACCCACAGCTAACTCCACCGCCTCCACAGCTATCGCCGTTCTCCCTCTCCCCAACACAACTTCTCTCTTCGTCTTCTTCACTACATAACCTAATCTCTCCCCAATCGCCTTCGCTTTCTCCTCCACCTCCACAACCGAAACCTTCGCCGTGAACCTCCTCTCTTTCTTCCTCTCACTCTCAAACAATCCGGAGAGATCCAACCCCGACGAAAGCGAGATCAGATCAAAAGCTGTAACCGAACTCGATTTCTCAAGAACCGGTTCCGGTTCGAGGATATTACAATCCAATTCAGAACCGGTTAACGATTTTTTAAACCAGGCGGTTTTCATAACGGCCTCTATCCCCATCCTCGTCACAGGATTAGGATCAAGCATCTGATATATAATAGATCTCGCCTGCTTCGAGATCCAGCTCGGGAACTTGTAATCCCTCCGCTGAATCTTCCGATACATCGAAGCAATATTCGAATCATCGAAAGGAACCTCTCCGGCGAGAAGAACGAACAGTATCACGCCGCAAGACCACGCGTCAGCCTTCCCCCCGTCGTATCCTCGCCGCGAAATAACCTCCGCCGCCGTGTAAGCCGGCGTACCGCACGCCGTGTGGAGAAGTCCGTTACGGAGATGCTCCGGGAGAGCGGAGAGGCCGAAGTCGGAGACCTTGAGGTTCCCCTCCCTGTCGAGGAGGAGGTTCTGCGGCTTCACGTCGCGGTGAGCGACGCCGTGGAGGTGGGAGAACCGGAGCGCGGAGGCGAGCTGCTGGAAGTAGCGGCGCGCGGTTGACTCGGGGAGGCGGCCGCGGCGGAGGAGTTTGGAGAAGAGCTCGCCGCCGGATGCGAGCTCCATGACGATGTAGATCTTGGATCTGGTGGCCATGACCTCGTGGATCTTGAGGACGTTGGGGTGGTCGCGGAGGCGGCGCATGGCGTCGATCTCGCGGATTATCCTCGGCTCCATGTTGGAGTCGATGGTCTTCTTCTTTTTGATGATTTTGACGGCGACGAGGTCGTTGGTTGCGATGGAGCGAGCCAGATGGACTTTGGCGAAGCTTCCGCTGCCGAGGCGGCGACCGAGTTCGTATTTTCCGAGGAGGATTTGCGGGGGAGGTGACTGGTTAGAGTCCATGGCGGCGCGGCGAGAAGAAGTGGTGCCTGAGCTCTTGAGGGATTTCAGGGACGAGTTGTTTGGTGACTTGATGGTTGCTTTTATAGGGAAAATTAAGTTATTTCTCTATTGTTATACCGAAAGTACCCTTGAAAAATAATTGTGAGGTTTAATAGAATCTGTTTTACGTGCTATACGGGACTGGAATAACTATGATGTTTAATACTAGAATCATTAATAAATAGGAAGAATCCTGTGTCAAATGAAAAATTAGTTTAACATTTATGTTTTAGTCTAAAACAAAGGTCAACAATTTATGTTTATATTTACATAAAGTTATATAAAAATGAACGATACTTTTTATGTAGAACTTACAAATAATTATTTAAGTAGGCAAAATGCAAGTGAAACTTTTTTCTGTTTGCTAAACACAGCTCTGAAGTGTTAATAGTTATGTATCTAGAGTCAACAAACTAAAAGAGAAAGTATATTTTCCAGAAACATGTAAACTTTGACCTTCAGCATTTTTGGTTAGTGAAATTACACAAATTTATTAGATATTGCTGGGGAGGATGTTTCTTATTTAAAATAAATAATTTTGAATATCACTGTAATAACATTTATTACAAACTTAATGATCAAAATAGACTAGATATAACTAAAGATATTAGATTAAAAATTAATGGAAGGTACTTAACATATGTGTAATGACGAAAACTTCCAAATTAAAATATAGTTTTATGTTTGTATCTATTTAATTACCAAATAGACTTAACAACTTAATTGTAGAAAAGAAGTTTATCTAATTTAAATAAAAATAAAAAAGTTTGTAAAACTAACAAGTACACAGTTCTAACAATTGCTAAGAATATCTATCTATCTTATTAAAACAGAAATACACATATAGAATACCCCTTAGTTTTTAGTGTTATTTACAATTGCATGGCACTGAGAATTAAATTGAATTTCCTATTTTAATACTTGTTTTTTTCAGCTATATTAATGTGTTTCTTTTTCTTTCCTATTTTAATGCTTGTCTTTTTCAGTTAAATTAATGTGTTTTTTTTTCCTATTTTAATGTTTGTCTTTTTAGTTAGATTAATGTATTTTGTTTTTTATTCTTCAACAATTAATGATATTTTAAAGTTGTCTAAACTATTTAAAAATCTAAAAAATAGTTAAAAGTAAACATATAAAGTAGATAAACAATAATCAAACACCAAAAATATTTAAAATATATATTTATTCTCCATCCAAATATTGAAGTTCAACCTATTTTTTTATTTTTTATTTAGGTATTTTGACTTACATTACTCAAACTTATATGTTTTGAGAAATTTAAAGTATATATAAATTTTGAAAATTTTAAAATAATTCAAATGAGTTATTCATATTCAAACTGAACCCGCAAATACCCGAATCAAACCGAAATCAAAATTTATAAATATTTGAATGTTGCTGAAATCTTTAAACTCGGGAATCTCAAACCCAAATAGATTTTAACCGAATCAGTGGGTATACAAATACACATCCCTAACGTAGTCAATGTAAAACGATCAAGTATTACAAATACAACATTTAGTATAAATAAATAAAAATCAAAATAAAAAATTAATACCCGTGCAAGATCTAATTTTTAATTAATAAAGATCAAACGTTGGCCATGTTACAAAAATTAATTGGAAAAGCAAACGTGGACAATGATATAAAAATGAAATCTTACTTCAAGTTAACTCAATTTCTAATACATGCAATTTTCTTGATGTTGATTTAGTATTTGATTTGTCCATTTTACAAGGAAGATAACTCAAAAATGATTGGATTTTAATACACAACTAGATTTTGATCCACGGTTTAAAAACTTTAAAGCGCAGTTTTTTTTGCTAGTTTTACATTAAAGCGAGGTATTTTTTTCAAATTTTATAAGTGGATCAAAACACGGTGTTGTTTAAACCAATCAAAAATATAAGTTTTCGGTTTATTACAGCCGATTTGATTTTACTCAAGCGAAAGAACATGCTATATTTATAGTAATCACTTTTGTTGATGAGTTTCACAAAATTTTGATGTAGAACATTTACACTTTATAAAAATTTATCAAATATATTTAATGCGTTAACAGTTAAAGGGATTTTTTAATAAATTATTTCCTAACATCTTGAAGATATATAATATTCTAAATCTAGTTAGATCCATGAAATCTTGTTAACCAGAATTTATATTATACTGTTTATTTTAGAAATATTAATAAGAAAACAAATAGCAAGAAAATAGAGGAATATGTTTAGGGATCTATGTTCTTAAATGTCCAAAATACTCTTAATGAATGACACAATTTTTTTCTTTGCAAGTTTCATATAAATGTATCAAATATTTGTAAGTTCATGTTTTGTATATTATTAAACTTTTATTCAAATGTGGGAAAGCATTTGGAGTTCAACGTTGTAGATAGTTGTTAATGTGTTTATATGGCGACAATATTATCCTCGTTGAATTCAAAAATTTGGCCAAATTTCCGGTTTTGCAGCTGAAAAACGCTAATGGTGACAACCTACCTTTTGGCTACTCGGCACAATAAATTGGTAAAAATCTAAACTGTGGATTTAATATAACTAAACACTATTGCTCTGACTAATTTTCTAAGAGTAATAAAATTGTTTGTTTAAATCTAATAAAAAGATAGGCTTTCAATTTATTATGGTCCATTTAATTTTATCCAAGCAAAAAAACATGTTATATTTATAGTAATCATTTTTGTTGATGAGTTTCACAAAAGACCTTTTTGATGAAATTCAAATTTATTGATTTATCAAAAAGAATGTTATTTACATATCAACCATCTGCTAGATAAAGAAAAAATTCCTCTCTGAAATAAGGAACCTAATTTAACTCGAAATTTGAAACCATCTTTGTAGTAACCCTCCTAGCTTATGGTCTGATCTGTATTTGAGGGAACAAGACTCTATTCCTCATCCCTTGTCAGCTAATTAAATCATTTGCTCAGCTGATGTTCTGTTACATTAATGCCTCTTTCCGTTCCTTTCGCTCCATATGTAGTAAACTACTGTCTGAAACTAGAGTGTAGCGAAGCAAAAATCGACCCCCCCCCCCCCTTTCTCTCCAGTCGCATCACTGTACATTGCCAATCCGGGTTAATGCTATTACCTAAAATTCTAGCAACATGAATCGATTTTCACAAAGTTTTGATGTGGGATATTTATATTTCATATGTATAAAAATCTCAAATATATTTAATTCTGATAAATATTTCTTGCATAAATTATTTCTTAAAATTTCGAGGATATATAATATTATAAATCTTGTTAGGTCAATAAATCTTGTTAATCTCAATTTATATTATACTATTTATTTTCAAAAATATTAATAAGGAAACAAATAGCAAAAAATTAGGGAAATATGTTAGGTGGTTAATATTTTAAAATTCCAATTATCATTAATGACGATTTTTCTTTGTAGGTTTCATAGAAAATGTGTCAAATATTTTTAAGTTTCTGTTTTTTATATATTATTAAAATTTAATTCAAAATGCAGGAAAAAATTAGAATCCAACGTTTTAGAGAGTTGTTCATATTTTCACATGGTGACAATATTCTTCTCTTTGAACTTAAAAAATTGGCCGATTTAATTGTTTTGCAGCCAGAAAAATGCTAAAGGAGATCACACACCGCGATTTTGTCTACTTGACACAATAAATCAGTAAAGATTTAAACGGTCAACTAGATTTTGACCCGCCCTTAGAAGGGCGGGTATATTTTTTGTTTTACATTTTTTTATAAATTTAATTTTTATATTTATATTTTTATTTACGTTTTTTTCATTATATAATATCAATATAGTAAAACAGGAATATGACCTATTGATATATGTGTGGTCAAATTATTTTACGATAATTATTAAAACCTCTTATTAATTATTTAAAAGAAATATTATACAAATAAAAATATAAATATGATTAAAAACATAAATATATAAATTAAATTTCTAAAATATGTAAAACAAAAAAAAATATACCAGCTCTTTTAAAGGCGAATCCGAATCTAGTCAATACTATTAAAATAGAAACATAACATATTGATATATGTATGGTAAAACTATTTTAATACAATGATTAAAACCTCCTATTAATTATTTAAGAGAAATGTTATACAATGAAAAAAACAAATATGACTAAAACATATAAATATAAAAATTAAATTTCTAAAAGAATATAAAACTAAAAAATATAAAAAGGCGGGTCCAAATGTAGAAATCTATTTAAAACCCGTTAAACTAAAATCTGTAGAATATCGGATCATGATAATAATTTTTAATTTTAATTTTAGTTGTTTAGTTTTAGATTTAATTTTATTTTTTAAAGAAACATAATTTTTATGTTTGTGTGTTTGTATAATCATATTTTGTATGATATGAATTTAATAGAATAGATAAGTTTTGTAAGTATGTACATGTATCATATGGTTTGGCAGTTATATTAATACAAAAAGGTATATTAAAGATGTATTTAGTGGCAGTTATAAAAATTAAAAAGTGGACATAACCCTATATCAATTGGACATATTGAAGAATTAATAGAATAGATTCAACATAACTAAACGCTATTACTCAATTAATTTCCGAATAATAATAAAGAATTTGTTGTTAAGCCCAATCAAAAAGATAGGCTTTGGGTTTACAGTGGTCCGTTTGATTTTACTCAAGCAAAAGAGCATGTTATATTGTTTGTGAGGTTCAAAAAGTTTCAATGTGAGACATTTACGCTTCATATATATAAAGATCCGAAATTTATTTAATGCGTATAAAAATTTCCTGTATAAATTACTTTCTAAATCTTCAAGAAAATATTGACGAGAAAACAAATAGCAAGTAAATAGGGGAATATATATTAGGTTATTTAATGTTTTAAAAAAATAATTACCCTTAATGAAAGAGACGGCAAGACTAGAAGCAATGGAAATTAGTGAAAAAATTCCGAAGTGTAACATGTTTTAATAGTATAGATACCTCAATAAAATTCAAAATAAAAAATAAAACTAATTCATGAATGGTAACAATTTTGATTAATTCCCATAACTAAATCAGTGGTAAATCACTTTACCAATCAAATCCATGAATTTAGATAATTTCTAATGGTTTATTTTTTTTCTTTAGAACAGAGTAACTATATAATTGAATTGAATTCTACTCCAATGATATTTTATTTTAGAGTAAAAAATAGAGTTATGAATAAAAATTAAATTTATTACTCTATTTATAAAATAAACCCATTTTTATAAATAGATTTATTTATAAAAAAACACATTTAAATTTAGTATTTCCATGGTGTTAGCCAACTGAAGATACTAAACGATGTTAAAAAGAAAAGATACTAAAAATATTTTAAATTTAGTGTCAAACAAAAATAAATTTATTACTCTATTAAAAATTAACAAATATATACTCTCTCTCTGTTTAAAAATATAGATATAAAACCTCTCTGTTGTGACAAATTTGTTTAATATTTATATTATTTAATATTAATATTATCTATTTATCAGAGTTTAAATGTTTTACTTTTGTAAAAATAATTATATATGAAATACAAATGTAACTATCAAAATATTTCATATAAAATAAAAATAATACATAATTTAGAAAAAAAATATCTTTTAACAGACATATAAAATTGACTATATTTATAAGTTGATGAATACTTTTCAGTAATAAATTTATAAAAATTGAACCACGCATTAGTGATCGGATGGTAAAATCTGTCTACAATCAGATTAGTGCGGTAAAATCTGTCTACAATCAGATTAGTGCAGCGCGTGGCCACGAGGGTATTCACATTGGCCCCCAGGGATTAAACCCTCGGTTATCAAAAAAAAATTATGAAAATTGGTAGATTAGTATTGATAAATATACAGTGCAATCAATTTGCGAAAAAATGAAAACATAAAAAGATAGTTATATAACATGTCTTTTTGGATACAAATTTTTGGTCAACTTTCTTCAAATTTAAGTTCCAAATTTATATCATATTTTCTAAAACTTTCAAAGTTATAACAATTTTCAAAATCATAATTTCATATTTTATTTTTATATTTCATATTCTGCACGTGAACATTTTTGTAACATGTTACATACTGAAGCTTCACCAACCCACAATTCGATTAGGCTACTGAACAACTGCCATTATTCGATCTCGATTATTCTATTGAATTATACATTTTCCTTTGCAAATCAACTGAGTTCGATATATGCAAATAAGCAAATGCAATCCTCCAAAAGTTATGATGTTTGGGATTTTGAGTTTTAGATCTAGCTAATAGAATCACATGTCTTGTTCCATGAACTTATATGAACCATATTGTGTGTGTATTGCCAAAATAATACTGCCTGGCAAACTTTATTATTAATTTTTGGCAAAGCGAAAATATTGTTATTTGTTTAGTCTCTTGTTTATAATTGCATTTAATTTTATACACCACACCACCATATTCTTCTACAAAATATCTTATGGTTGTATTCATCATAACTATTCCACTAGCTAGTGCTTAAAAGATTCTTTTTTTAATCACAGCTAGTGCTTAAAAGCTAATCATAAAAAGTAGGAGTAATCACTATTCCATATAGAGAATATAATCTTGGTGTTCATCATTTGTCTTTGTATCTATTGGACACTGGTTCTGGAGTTAGATTTTTATTTAATTAATTAGATATCGTCCTCTCTTCTTTCAACGGCTCATACGTTTCCATCTTGTTCTGATCAAGATTTTCCACCTGCAGTTTTAACTAATCACGCATCATTGGCTGTGGTTTATTACTTAAATCACAGATTAAATTGGAAAACTGACTAAGGGTAGATAAGTCATTTACCGAACGAGCAAACTGATTATTGGAGGCTCTTGCGCCCACTAACCGTCAAGATTCTTTGCTTGTTTTCTGCTGACAGGTGCACGGCTCTCTTTCTACCATGTCAGCAAAGACCTTGAACTCCATGTGGTCCACAGGATGGTGGTCAAAATTGATGTTTATTTAAAATAATTTGGTGTTAAAAATTGTATTTTTTTGTCAAGATTCATAGGATTAGGAAACATACAACAAAGCTTCAATTTTTTGTTATTTTATTCTTCGTGAGATTTGGACTTTGCCAGTCCACAATGGCATATTCGTCACACACTAGAACTCACTAGCATAAGTCCACAATAAAAGATTGTATTAAAATGGAAAAATTTACGCATATGCATATTACGATAATATTATATGAACTAGTCCATTTTGATACGTATCTTAGAAAATTTTATATCTTTGGAATATCTTATATGATGGACTAGCATATGAACTATGTCGTATCGAAATATTTTATTATCGGCCGTATAATCGTCTATGTAATATTTTTTAGGGTTGTAATAGCATAATTAATAAAACGTTAAATCTTTTTTGTGCAGTTACAATAGATCATAGTGCTTTGGCCATGTTGCAATGTGTATTTTCTTAAAATAAACCAAAATTTTGTAAACTTAACAAAGATAAAAATATAAGTATGAATTTAAAAATATTGATATGATATTTTCTAGATTTAAATATTTTTGTGTATGTAACTAGTGTATTCAGAGAAAAAAAAAACATAAAATTAAGTTTGTGTTAAGTTCTCTCTCTTAGTTTCTTCTTTTTTTTAAAGGGAAATTATATTATACATCCATTAAACAAAAGATAATTCACTTCATATCCAAACTACCTAATTCATCGATACACAACCTATGCTTTATAAAAAATAGTCATATTATCACTCTCAAACAACCGGTGGAACCTGCAAAAAAAAAATAAATAGATTAATAATAATAATAATAATAATAATAATAATAATAATAATAATAATAATAATAATAATAATAATAATAATAATACTGAAAAGTAACTTTTGACTCTTAGAAAACCACACACTCTCTCATACTTATATGGTTTTGGTGACTTTGCTAAAAATGAAAGTTTTTTTCTCAGATTTATTCTCGAATGATTTCTTCTCACAAAAAGGACAACCAATTATGGTAAAAAAGAGGCAATGATGAAGGCGTACACAGTGAGCAAAAACACCAACTATTTCATTTTTTTTTCCTCTTTCTCTTAACTCATTTATTTTCAGTTTCACAATCATACTTTTGCTTTTATATTCTGTTTTTGTTTTTATACTCTGTTTTTGTTACTTTGTTTCTATTTCTGTTTTTATATTATGTTTTTGTTTTAGTGATACAATGGTGAAGAATTACGACATCGGACCGGTAAAAGCGTTGATGTGTTGAAAAAAGAAGAGGAGATAAAGATGATCTTTATATGGTGGTGAAGAATAACGACGGTGAACGAAATGAAGGTGTATCAGCATGTTTGGAAAAAGAAGAATTGAAGAAGATCAACTCAACGTCTATACTTGTAATATATTATATATTATGTAATGTAACTATTTATGTAAGGTTATCATACTATCTGAGACATATTTCTATACTATTTCTTAAAAATGTAACAGTATGGTGACTGTCAATATTTGAAAACGGGAGAAATTGTTTATATCTCGGATTTGGGTTGACATTTCCGGGTTAGGGTATAGTTTTATCATCTGGGTTGAGTTTCACTAACTCACTCTCGTTACTCTATTACTTGTGTTAGTGAGATGACCTCATATATGTTGTAATGTCAATCTATTATATTCAATAATATATTAGTACAACATCCATATAACCTTGCTACTAAAGTCTTCTGAATTATTGAATGATTTAGTTCCCCGTACACTCTAAAGTAGTATACTATATCCACAATGTAGTATAATATTATGATCCTGGTAAATGTCATTATTTGAAAACGGGGAAAATTGTTTATTTCTCGGATGTGGGTTGACATTTCCAGGTTAAGGTTTTGTGTTATCATATGAGTGGAGGTTTCACTAATTCACCCTTGTTACTCTGTTACTTGTATTAATGATATGACCACATCTATATCGTAATGTCAGTTATTTCTATTCAATAATATAGTAGTATAATATCCATATAACCTTGCTACTAAAGTCTCCTGATTTATTGAATGAGAACTAAAGTTCAGTTCCATGTACACAGTAAAAGTACTATACTATGTCTACCATGTAGTATAATATTCTGAACATGGTGAATGTCATTATTTAAAAACAGGAGAAATTGTTCGGATGTGGATTGATATTTCCAGATTAGAGTTTAGTGTTATCATTTGGGTGGAGGTTACCTTTCAAATACTAAACCTTATATCCTAATCACTGAACCTTAAACTTAAATATAGACCCTAAATCCAAATAGAATGAGAAAAATGAATGTGGTTTTACACAAATGAATGGCCTACACCATTTATCAAACTATTTTTTCTTTTAGCTTCCACATGTTTACTGAAAACAGTAAACCATATATGGTTTGTATGTGTGTGATGTGGTTTCATATAATTATATTTGAATTTAGGGTTCAATGTTCATGGTTTAGTATTTAAGGACTTGGGGTGGGATGGGGTTGGATAAGGTTTATTATTTTGGGGTTGGGATATAGTTGATCTCCTATAATATTTTGTTTATATAGAATAGAACACTCCAGTTTGACTGTGTGAAGTATGAATAGTATACAATAAATATTGGCCACATTTCATTTTGTTGACATTATACGTATATACTTAATTTACCATATATTATTTTGCTACATCATCTCCAACAATACAAAGGAGTTTTAAGCAAAAAAGGAAAAAAAGGTTGATTTCATAAATCATAGTGAGTTCTTTAGGTTGTAAATAAATCTGACATGAGTTCTTTCATGCATGTAACGTGCTAGTAAATAATAGTGATTAATTATTGACCAGCAATAAAAATTTCTTTGGTGGATTAAATTGGTACGTAGCTGCATTTGTTTCTATGAAATAGAGTAATCTTATTTTGATTTCCACCATATATTATTTTGGCCATGTCATGTCTGACAACACAATATTACCCGATGATTACAGAAAAAAAGGGCACAACCGGATAACAATTGGCATAAATGATAGTCATTACATTATATAAAAATCAATGTCACTTACTTAATTTTATTGCCAAAGTAGGTTATTCAGCAAATTCACCCATTTTAAATACCGATATTTGTTTTATCTTTGTCGTGTTGCATCTCGTGTTTACAAAAATCAGATATTCAACTTGATTCTCAAATCTGTTCGTGGTGGTAAAGCTTTTTACGGCTTTGGTTTGGTGCAGGGGCTGATGAACGTTTACAGGTACGGGTCACATACCTCCAACTACTTTTATAAATATTTTGCGTCATGCCTTACGAGTATGAGTTAAGTAGCTTAGTGGTTTACAGTGCTCTCCTTTAGTACAATGCTTTTTACTTTATATTCTGTGTAAATAATATTTAATAGGAAAAATGACTGCTGACCATGGAAACTAAATTAATATATACCTAATGTTCTCAGTTATTATCGTGAATTTATGATTAAAACATAGAATCAGTTAGTTCAAAATACTAAATAAGTGATGAAATTAAGAAAACATCTATGATGTGACAAATTTGCGCCAATGGAAAAAAAATATCATGGGGTAAGATTTAGGATATTGACTTAATTAGGTCAAAATTTGTGTGTATAGAAGGTTGATGGTTTATGATTCAGGGAGAAATATAATGTTAAAAAGGAAAACTGAATGGACCTAAGGTAGTAGTTGTCTTATTCTCCCGTGCTCGGCTTGGTTTCTTCGGTCGCCATCTTGGTTCCGGTTGGTGGTGGAGACGTGGTGTATAGTCTGGTTTTAAGGAGCGTTTTCTTCAGTTAGTGTTTTTGGTCTCTCTCTTTTACTATATTTAGTGCTGCGTCATGGAAATGACGGTTATAAATTTTAAGAATTTCTGACATCTGAAGTAACGAGAAAAACTCGAATTTCTTGTGGTCATAGTTAATGGCTAAGAACATGAATTAATTTCTGAAGTTTATTAATAGCTCACTAAAGAAATATGTTGGATTTAGTGGGCGGACAAAACTAATTGTAATACATAGACTTGGAAATTTTGTTCGAATCGAACTTGTAACCAGAACTAATTCTCATTTATACGAATCAAGTTCAATATAAAAATTCATACCTACAAATATTTCTTTTTCAAAAAAGGATGGCTTACTTTTTTCCAAAAAAAAAAGGATGGGTATTGGGAAGAAAAATAGGGATACGATATTACGACCATTAAGCTTTCTAAGAGACGTGATCAATTAGCCGCCATGAAATCATATGTCGAATTACGTGAGACGTTAACTTACAATTAAAAAATACCTTTGTCACATTTTTCAAGTTTTTAAGTTCCGATTATGTGCTATGTGGTTGTGAGGTGTTCCATCTGCGATCAGATAGTAGGTGGAGAAGACGAAACATACATAACGCTCGACGGCTGGAATGAATTTGGTACATTTGACATAGCAACGAAATTATATAAATTATTTTATTTTATTTTATTTTTAATTCGTATGACAAGTTAGGCAAGATTGTTTTGCGTGTTTCGACTCGAAGACAAAGACTAATTGTACTTGTTTCCAGTTAATTGGGAAATATTTATGACAATTTTTTTTTCTTTTTGCTATCTTAGCTTAACTAGTCATGCATGTTTCGTATGGTTTGATGCTAATAGATACAAGTCTAGTTTTTATAATGTAAATCTGTAATCAAATTTTCAACTGTGGGGATATAGTTCAACAACCAAATAAAGTAATAAGTAATGAACATATACTAATGGGAAGATTAGAGCACGAATAATTAAGAATGAAAATTTACACCTGTTGAACGAGCTGAAACATTTTTTGAACGAATTTCCTGCGTTATAAAACATCCTGAGGCACCTTTTTTCTTTATTTTTACAAATAAAACAAGTACCAAAATAATATTCATAAAAGAAATTGCCAAGATCCATCATCGAGTGGAAGACCACGTGATTTTGACCCAAAAATGAAAACGACACAATGAAATAAATAAAAATATTCGAAAATAACAAGGAATCACCAATTATAGATCTTAATGATAAAATATTATTATTTTACAATAATAGTCTAGGTCTAGGCTAGCTCGTCGGTATGTTTGCCATGTGTTTCGATATATATATATATATATATATATATATATATATATATATATATATATAAAATGGAGAATTGTTTTGAACAAAAAAAAAGAATTGGAGACAGAATGGATCAATAACCAAACTGAGAATATGAAATCAGGGACAGAATGGGAAATGTGGTGAATCTGCAGTATGTGAAACGATGGAAAATACCAAATAGAGGATGGATTGTTTGTGAATTCAAGTATTCCAGGACATCTTTTTTTTTTCCCCGTCAAGGTTGTTTCATTATAATGCAAAGGCACTAACGCCTATACCCTCATTACAACATGTGGTAGTTCTGCTACAAACTAACCCACCAAAACCAGAGCAGAGAAAGAGAAAACAGAGCATTATAAAACAGAGATCAAAGCTTATAATTTTTTTTAAAATATATATTTCTATTTTTAATTTTTGAAAAATGCTCATACAAATTATTTTTTATTTTGTGTAAAGAAAGGAGATATACGAATTAAGTATTCCCATGTAATGGATACTATATTAGAAGGCTTAACGGTAAGTAAATTTCGTAGTAAACTACGTGAGGCCAAAACATATAGAGTATCTACATAATTCATTAGCAGTGATATTCAGAACTTTTAATAATAGCCAGTTCACTAGATATGAAATATATATACATATATATGTAAATACATATCTGACGAAAAATGTATATACATATACAGTATATTTATAGTATAATGGAATCATAAATTAATTAACGCTAAAGCTTGTTGATAATCTTAGATATCCTTTGCTTTCTTCGTATTGATTGAATTTTTTCCCTTTTAAGGTAATGTTTAAATATCAAAATACCAAAAATAAAGTAGAAATAAACCAAGAAAAAAAGCAAAGCTCAAAAAATTAAAAGAGAACATATTTTATCATTCTTTACACTTACGACTAAACCAGGAAGGATTCGCAAACTCTCTAGGCATAGAGAAGCCATGGCTTTGAACTAAACTAAATTTGTTAGTCGCAGTTGAGGTATTTAGATTTTAAATTGGTACTAAAAACGAATAGGTAGTTCATGTAAAATATATATATTGTTAAACATATGTACATAATTTATTATACCTCCACTGATTTTCTGGTTCCATATACAAGCATACAATATAAAAAAATATAATCTTGTTATTTTTTATACGAGTCACCAACATCATTGTTTCTCTGGCAAAAAAAAAACATATCAATGTATCAACTTCTGAAAGCTACATTGTCATGGAGACGTTGCGTTTCATGATGCTGTGGGACATGGATGCTCCACCACCAATAAGCCAAATTTCGTTTAAAATTATCTTTTATTTCGCTATAAAAATATTCTTTAAAAAATAGTTCAATTACATTTAATTTTATTAATTATATAACGAGTGTAGAAAGCGAGTAACGTCAAAATAGAATGGTATAGAGTATGCATAATATCATTATCATGGCAGTTTGGTGTTTGCTTTCTAGTTTCTACACGAAGCAATAATAATATAAGTAAAAAAAATTAATAATATAAGTGCAGTTCCTAACATTCTAATTAATAATACGCTGACTATTGTATCATCGCACGCATTTGCAGCCAAGTATTGATCCCCTCTCATTATTACTATAATACATAATATTAGATATTTTTCATAGTTTTAATTTTTATACGTTATTTCATGAGAGTTATAAAACACACCGTGTTGATAAAGTTTATCATGTATACAACCATAATCGGTCTATATTTTCAAAGACTACAACCGAGATGAAGGAAATTAGCTGTTTGTGCCCGGCTCAAAGTGTTGGTAGGCCCTGTGCTATATATGAAATAGATTTGTGAAAATTTTGCTTATAATACTAAAACCAAAAAAGCAATGACATGTTCAAATTTGTGAATTGAATAAAATATTAGATAACTTTGCTACGTGTTTGTGGTTTCTCTTTTCTTCCCAACGCCACATATCTTTTTCTTTACTTCACCTTCCTCTGTATATTTGCTGGATAATCACAGTTTTTGAAAAATTTTGGACCCTGAATCTTAAAGAAATATGGTAAAATAAATTAGGACCCTGATCAAAAAAAAAAAAAATTAGGACCCTGTGCTATTGCTCCTCTAGCACACCCTCAGAGCCGCCTCAGTATATGTGGATGATAAAACTTCTTTATAAACAAACAACAAAATTAATGTACAAACCCTAAGTTAAGTGACACTAAACAGAGGTTGGCCCTTAAACGCCGACTCTGCTTACAATCGTGTCTAGCATTTGAAAGTTAAAAAGAATGAAAATGGTTATATAATACTTTTTTTTATTATGTAATACGTTTAGCCAAAAATTAGTTGTAAGAATTTGGCAGAGGGTATGTATGATTTTTTAGTATCGCATAGTAGCATTACAAATATCAAAGACAGTGAAGACTATTAAAATTAATCTTAAAATAAAATTATTTTTTGTTTTTTTTTCAAAAAATCGTTTATGAATCATAGCATAATTTTTTTTCTAAGCGATAATGATCCCTTTTAAATAATTTTAAGTCATTTATCTATAAATCGGGATAATAGACTTGTATAAAACAATTTACAAATTAAAATATATACCCATAAAATAAATTTGGTTATTATACATTTAATTATATTTCAAATCTAACAAGTATTCCATCATCATAAAATGATTAGATTTAAATTTACATTTTTAACGTTTTTTTTTCTTTTTAACAGGAGGTTCGAAGGCGGACGCGATAGCACCTACGCCACGCTTAACTCAACCGACTAATCCTCCTAGCCCGGAACCAACCGGCGCTAATACCCATTACCCAAGGGACGCGATGGCACTAACGCCACGCTTAACTCAACTTGGGGAGGGCGTAAAACATTCCGTGGCCACATGGGTATTTGAACCCGAGTCCTTATTGGCGTTATATAGCTGCCTCAAGACCACTGGTCCACCACCCGTGATTAAATTTAAATTTACATCTTTAACGTGTTTTTTTTAACAGGAGGTTCGAAGACGGATGCGATGGCAACATGTTTTAAAATAAATCTACAAGACAAAAGAAAAAAAATCATAAATAAATATTTGGACTCAGCAAATGAACAAAACAGACTCAAGAAAAATCACAGTGGATCACTTTATATGGATAAAATGATTAAATTTTACTATTCAGGACTTCAAAATTTAGATAATATCAAAGAGCACAAAACATATGTATTATTTGAAATTAATATAATTTCATTATTTTCATCTATTGATAATTTTTATTTGTATTTTAGATTTAGGTTTTATAATTAAAAAAATATTTACTGAAAAGTTCTTATTTTATATTGGTCTAAAATTATAGAAAAGTATAGGAATCATGCATTTTTCATTGACGAATTACCTTCTAAATATTTCTGAATTTAGAAAAAATAATAATCAGTGACTTTAAAATGGTAGAGCCTTTACCACTACAATAAAGATTATTTTCAAGTTTAAATTTGGACTACCCTCCCTACATATAAACTAGTCTTGAATTGACACGAGTCAACCTATAGAAACTTGTAATTTATGGAATTCTTCTTGGACCAATGAAGAGCAAACAAAAGCTGCACAGAATTAATTGTTTTTTTTTCTATTTTGATTGAAAACGAAGAAAAGCGACATTTGTTTTGAGATTGGCATTTACTTAAACCAAAAAACTACACCGGCTAATCTCTTTTAGTTTTAGATAGTGTAGATTCTGTAGACTTTAGATGGTAAGTGTTTACCCAATAGCCAATTATAAAACATTAGTCAAAATAGGACATGTGTAGATTATCACTCTTCATTATACGACTTGTTGAATGAGACTGGCTTCAGAATTCTGTTTGGTTATATAACCGCACAAATCAAAATCTTGAGGTCCACCTTGTGGTCGGACACATGCGAGCCAAAGGAAGAGAGCATCAATTGGACCACACAATGGCCTAAGCTATGATGTCTTTACACCCACATATTAAACATTGTATGTTATTAGTAGATATTAGTTGTTCACTTATTATAATTGAAACTTGCAATTATTTTATTGGCACGTTACATCATAAGGCTCCACCACACTTGAACCAACAAGAAGCGCATTTGGGTTAGCAAAAGTGGGGTAAAGGTAGGACCCTCTTCAAGTCCCATTATAATTTGCGAATTAGATTTTGTTTCTTACCCAACCACCCAATTTTGTTCTTTTTAAGAGAGAAAAAAAGTCATCCCTCTCAAGGAGAACTTCGACCTTACTCATTCTATAATGGATCCATATTAGTTTACCACAAGCAAAAATTTATTCTTTGCTGAAATGTTTAAATAATGCGCTCGACTCTAAAGATGAATTAATGCAATAACATAAAGAATTGGCACTAAGAGCTAATATATTATTCTTTTTCAATGATATTTCTTTCACCAAAAAAAAATTTATATTAAAAACGTGTACAATGAGAACCTAAGTTACGAGTTTTTGAATAACTTTAGTTCTAGAGACCAGAGTTCATGGTTGATTCTTGCTTGGAACTCTGAAATGAGTCGTCTCTAATTATATGTGTTTTGAAAAGCAACGGTTAATTATACTAGAACACTTTCTTCTAAAAGCTTGCTTCGTTTTTAACTAAATTAGTTTATTACTAATTACTCAGCTGACGAACCAAACCAGAGTGTAGGCGGGAACCTACCTCAACCATACATTGCTGTACTTTTACCATGAATGGTTCAGATCAATTCTATCATCTAGTTCCACTTCGTCATCTTCAACTTCCTCGGTTTATCTTTGTTTGTTTGGTTTAAAATTTATCTATTTTTTTCCTGAAAAGTCCAAAAACCTTAAACTTCGACCATAAACTCTTTGGATTATTGCTTATATAATTCGAGATCGCAACGAATCTGCGACTACAGATACGGCGAGTTGTGGCGAGTTGCAGTCTCTGCTCACTCTTCTTCATTTGCAGTCGCAGTAACACTTCTTCTGTTACCACTGCCGTGTCCCTTTTTTCTGCAAGCGTGATGATCCGAGATGCCAAGAGATGGAAGAAGAGGAAGAAGAAGAAGAAGAAGAAGAAGAAAAAGAAGAAATGATCAATAGGGGATAGATTCTCTTTGGAGGAGAGATTAAGAGATGGGTGTTCAAATTCTCTCTGGCGTTGATGACAAAGTACTTAAACTCGCAGATTTTTGGTGTCTGGTGATTGTAAAGTTTCGATCTTGGAATCAAATTAGGTCCTCTTTTATACGATCAAATGGTATTATCAATGTTTGTCGCATATTTTGAGTTTATACTTCTCATAAAGTTTCGATGTCGAATCAAATTTGTAATAAAGTGTGTTTGGCTTCTTGGTTTACTAACATACCTTTTCCAGAAACAAACAAAAGCATATTGCGATTGTGGAAACATTACTCGTTTACACTACCTTGTATCAAGCACTCCTACAATGAAATTAGTAAAATTAAATGTGTGTAAGTCTGAGAATATGTAACGGTTTAGGTCGGTATTGCTCTATCAGTCTATCTCGAAAGTTTTATATGCGCATATACATGTGGATATCCTTATAACGGTGTACATGTGTGCATGTGTTAAAACGGTGTACATGTAAACCACCAAAAACATGTGTAAATTTAATACAATGTGCTTGATGAAAACATGGTTTGGTGTCCATGTAGAAATTTAATAATCATTGTATATGTCCCAAATATTATTATATACATTCAACCAAGACTTCTATACAATGTGCTTGATGAAATAAAGTGTTAATCATACATGATGTTGTTGTAATGTGGACTCTAATACAAAATATTAGTCAAATGAAATTTTGATTTGACGCACGCTAGCTATACAAGATTCGAGTAATTAAACCACGTTGTGGTGGTCTAGTGGTCTCCACTAAAGGAGGAGTGCCCTGATGGTCCAGGCCAGGGTTCAACTCCTCTCTAGTGCGAGATTACTAACTCCACACGTGGCCACGCGGATATGGGTCCATGCTTACGATCCATTTGAATACCCGGGAGAGAGTCTATCCGTGGACTGCACCTCCCACCCGGGGGTTAGGTCTGTGTCATTAATTTGACCCAGGTTTAACCCTTTCCTTTGTCAAAAAAAAAAGATTCGAGTAATCTACCATAGGATTAAAAGGTGTTTTTGTTTTGAAAGGTTTAAAAAATAAGATTTTGAAGCGAGATCATAACAAGAATGAATCCAATCAGATTATAATATTTGTAAGTGTAAGAAAGTGAATGGTGTACATTGATATTGCTCTAATTTGGAAGGTCTACATGTTTAACGTGTAGGTATACGTGGATACATAGAGTACATTTTTAAAAACTGAAAAATTCAACTCGAAGCCGAACCAATATCGAGATTGAACTGATATAATGTTTTCTTGTCCGAAAAATAATGAAACAAATAATCTAATTCCGCACAATGTGCAAATTACTACCTAGTGAGTATATATTTGTGATGTTTTTATTTATTTCTAGATGTTTGTAGTTAAGAAAAAAAAAGTAAGATTTCTTCCTTCATTTCAAGATTAGAAATATTCCAAGGGTACATCATACAATGACGGACAAACTTGTATAAAGTGAGAATAATTCTATTTCAACTATATTATATGTCAATTCAATATTTTTGGTTTGGCTTTCTGAACCTAGTGGTCTAGTTACTTAGTTTAGCATTTATTGTAAAAAATGATTTAATTGCAAGAATTTTATAAATGATATTTTTTTGTAAACTATAAATGATATTCATATAGATAATATAGCTACAATTTTTGTAATTTAATAAAATAAAAACCATCTTCACTACTTCACATTATTTCGGATTCTCACGACAGACTCCTTCAACCCTATTTTCTTTGACATTTCTCGTTTCCCTTTCAGTTTACGAAGGCCTAATAGCTTTCGCTACACCTTTCGGATCTGTCTTAAAATCCTGGTGGAACCTTCTTACCGTTGCATAACCATTCTAAGAGTCCACTCAATCCTACCCGCGGCATCTCACGATGTCTCTTGTTTCTCAAGTCATCCTTCGATGCCTTCCCAAACTCAATAAACGAATCTAGGTCATGCAATAACATGTCCTCGAACCTTTTCATTTTCTCGCCGCGACAAGCCTCACTCCTCTTCTCCATTGAGTCCTCAGTTTGATACGAACCTCCAGAGTTGTATTTCAATTTCAAAACCGGACCAGAGGAAGATCCCTTTTCAACTTCAGGTCTAATCCAACACGATGGCTTGATATTCACGCAATCGCGTTTGCGTTTGAGTAAACGGTTATCGATCAAGAACGTTTCAAGCTCCTCTTTAAGAGACTCGTGACCGCGTAAAATCTCGCGTAGCTGTTCAACGAGAACCTCCTTATCACCACTAAACCCTAACGCATCCATAAAAGCCTTGTACACGCTCTCTCCCACCGCTTCGATTTTGTGCAAGAACGCAACCGAGCGTTCCAATTCAGATTTCGGGTCCTCTTTCTTGTAGTGGTTTCTTGCAGGAGAAGCAAAAGACGACAAAAGCTGACGAAGCTCTTTGGCCAGACCTCTGTCTCTACAGAGAAGGATAAACAGTGAGCGTCTGAGTTGGACGTAGGTTATAGAGCCAGATAGATAACGCTGCATCATACGTTCGTATCCAGGGTAGAGTGTTTTATCATCTGCCTCTTGCAGTTTCTTCAAGAACTCGATGTTTCGTTGAATCTCTTCTTCCGAAAAATTAGTCGGACTCGGAGTTTGATAAAACAAGTCTCTCCCTTGACTTTTTCGTGGTCTATTGAAACCTTTCATGATTGTTGTTGATTTCTTCTCTCCTACTCTGGGATAAGCTGCTTTTTTTTTGTTTTATGATGAATGAAGAGCAGATAACAATGCTGTATTTATACTACTAGTAGCTAGGGCACTTCCTAGTATAACCTAGTCCTATGTGTATAATGACTATGAGCAAATATTTTTCCTTTTTCCGTTGGGGTTTCAATAAAATTTCGGATTATCTATTGATTTGTGGGAGTATTTTTTTTTTTTAAAAGAATGAGATTATAAGAAATGAAAAAAAGGAAATATGCAGTTTTCAAGTTATTTTTTTTCCCTGAAAAATAATCTATCCATAAATTATGACCAATTCGGTTAAAATAAAACAACAGTGGCATATAAGATGCAAGGAAGTATGTTTTTGGTTTCAGTCTTCCTTAATCATCTTTTAAAGCTTAGAGAGTTTGACTTCTTGAGTGGAAGGTCGATAAGCTACGTAGGTGCTATCAGTTGAAAAGGAGCCTGGATTGAAACATGTTGTTCCCCCAACTTCGACAACCTTTTGCTTGCTCATGTCACCTAATACTATCGTATGCGGACTCGGGCATAGTCGAAGAGAGTGATCATAGTTCCAAATGATAGGTTGCACCATGAGAGGCAGAGGACATAAGTGGCTCTGGTGAGTTATTGTGTAGGCAAGGTGCAGAAACGGGTCATCAGCAGAAGAAGGGGTTATTAAGCACGAACGGCGCATCTGGTACAGAAGGTCTTTCCGGAAGAAGACAATCTCCTGGTTGCAGAACTTTACTCTGCACGGATTGCTTGGAAATATCGCATTGGGAATAGCATCTCGAAGCTCTTGGGTTAAATAGTTTGGTAAACCGCATCTTGGCAAGGCTGTAGAGGGACCTGCATCATGAGGACCTGGAATGAATAAAAAACGACTACTTTCTTTTAGCCGTGGATGGTTCCCAATCAGTCTCCCGAATTTACCAAACTGCTTCCTGAAAATTGAATGGATAGATGCATTTCATCAAAGAAAAAATAATAATAAAAAAAAAATATATATATATAGATATATATCGATACAGTGAACCCTTACCTAAGGCTTGAATAAGACGCAAAGGATAAGTTGGATGAGGTAGAAAAAAAGTTTCCCATGAAAACAAACAAGGAAGGCACAATCTCCTCCGCACTTTCAAAATCATCAAGAACCTTGTCCAGCTTCCTGAGAACCTCTTCGTCATCCAGCCATATGTCAGACAATACGACAAATGTTTCATTCACTGGTTGTATTTTTTTTGTGTCTGCAAGTCTAACCGTAGTTAGCATGTCATTACCGAACCCAGAATGTGTGTTTCGTGTTTTATCCCTGCTGCCTTCTAAAGGAGGAAATCCGCAGGCAATAACCTGAAAGATACCATCATGCATCATTTCACCTTCTGCCAAAATTATAGTATTCTCAGTGAAAAACCCTGGGGTTATCTTTGCTTTGGTCAAATCAATCTCAACAGAAGCAGAAAGGTCTTCCAAGTAGAAATGTCCATCTTCCAACTGTGATATCACACCCATCACCCATTTCTTTCCCATTTCAAAAACTAGAGACTGGATTGGAGATATCTGTCCAAAAAAAAAAATAATAATAATTTTTTTTTGTTAAAGAAAAGAAAATAAATTTTAAACACAAGAACACCAAACACATTATTCTTATTATTTTAGTTTTTTAAAAACAGGAAAAGACCAACCTCGCAGTTGTCAAACTGAGACATTTCGGGATCAAAAGCTGGCCTAGAAAAAAAATCTGAACGAGAAACTCTCTGGAACAGCAACATGAATCGGTCCCTGTATACTTGTGTTTTCGAGAAAGCCTCACCGTGAACAGGAAGACTAGTCGTATGCTCGATGAACTGCCTCGTAACAGAATCGTATCGATACTTTGGGACGAGAAAGGCGTCGATGACAGACAAGGAGGAAGAAGCATTGGAGGTAGTAGGTTCCTCCGCGGCTCCTAACAAGAGATTAATCACTCCTTCAACTGATTTCGCATCCACTGCGCGAGAATTAACTGCCAAAATTTTTTTTTTTAAAAAAGGTCAAAATCCAAATTAGTATATGAGAATCGAATCAGTAGAAAAGAGGTACGGATCTGAGGGGGCATACGATTTTCCATCTGGAGGTGGTCGAGAAGAAGATCGATGGCTTCTCCTTCTTCGTCGCCTGGGAATTGGTCGGCGAAGCTGAGAATGCTGTTGAGAGCGTCGACCTTGAGGTAGTATCCTCTGATTCTGAATTTCTTCTGTATCTTCTTCCTCATACTCATCTTTCTCGAATCAATCACTCACTCTTCTCTTTCTCTCGATCTTCTCAAGTCGGGCGGGAGCTGAAACCCTTTTTTTTTTTGTCAACTCTCTTTTTATAAAGAGAAGCCCAACTGGAAAAAAAAACAAAAGAGAAGCCCAAATGGGCATTTACACAGAAGGAGTACAGACGGCCCATTTACACTAAAAGTGTCTCGACTAAAGGAAAACGACACATCAGGTCCAATTACTTAAACCCCTAATCGGTGAAAGCCAAAATCTTTTTCTTTTTCTTTTCTTTTGCAGTTTTCAAGCTACATGTATATCCGATGTTTTTAATTTTATCATCTTAATAAAGAACAAATAAATGGAATATTATAATAGATTACTGATATTATTAAAAACAAAAGTAAAAAGATAAACATAGTAATACACAAAGCTTACAAACTGTCAAACGATAAATCAAACCAAACCAAACCATGACAAAAGTAGGAAGAAACTAAACAGTCGTTGGGGAGAATGTCTGCGTGTGTGTGTTAAAAAGATAGTGAAATCTAGGGAACGTTCATGACCTGGATGGATTGCAGCATGTCAGAGACAGCGATCACGAGGTCACCAGACTTGATCATACCTCTCGATTTCAGTAAAGAGAATGTTTTGTTCAAGTTGCTTTCCATGTCCTCTGAGAAGCTTAGACGGAACGGGATCAGTCCCCACTGCAGGTTTAACCGTCTTCTCACCGACGTTGTGTTCGTGAAAGCAAAGATCGGGCAGTCAGGGCGGCACCGTGAGACTAGAGACGCCATGTGCCCGTTCTTTGTGTAGACGAAGACCGCGTCCACTCCAAGATTGTTAGCTGCAGGTTTTGGATTGTAAAGTGAGATAGAGATTTTGGTTTTTGAAAAGGTACAAAGAAGATGAGAGTTTACCCATTTTAGAAGCAGAGTTGCAGATCTCTTCAGAGATTCTGTCTGAAGAAGCAGAGCCTATGGCTTGAAGTGGTGTACCCTCGTAGCGTTTCTCTTCCCTCCACCATCTTTCGATCCTTAGACTGACACTCCTGAGAACCGTGAGGGCCTTGTCCGGGAACTGACCCATAGCTGATTCTCCGGAGAGCATCAGCGCGTCTGATCTCTGCCTGACTGCTTCGGAAACGTCGGCTACTTCTGCTCTGGTTGGAGTTGGGTACTCGATCATTGACTCGAGTAGCTGCGAGGCGACGATGACGGGTTTGTTAAGCTCTCTGCAGACTTTGACGATTCTCTGTTGAGCTGCTGGAACTTGCTCGAGAGGTATCTGAGCTCCAAGATCACCTCTTGCGACCATGGCTCCGTCTGATGCCAGAATAATCTCTTCCAAGTTTGTCAGGGAATCGATACTCTCGATCTTTGCAATCACTCCTATGTCCCTGTATATTTATCAAAATAGTGCCCAACTATTAAAAGTAGTAAGATGATGTGTTGGTAATAATGAATGAGCATATGTACTTACTCTCCACCGGAACGAGCAGCAAGATAACTTTTAAGATGATTAATTACTTCAGCAGACTTGACAAAGGATACAGCAATGAAGTCTACACCTTCAGCAATCCCAAAATCAATATCTAACCAGTCCTGCAAAATATTTAATAGAAGAATCATAACATCAATAAACTATTGTACAAAATGACATCAAATATAGGTAAAAGCAAATATTAGAATGATAATGATAAAGAGGACAAAACTATTCCTCTGTTTTGCTAACATGCATGTATAGCAGAGAATAGCTTGTGCATATGTTTTCTTTCTTAAAGTAATAAACAGGACAAAACAAAAACAAAACAAAAAAAGATGCATCTAGGTCAAGTCCCAAATTTTACCAAATAAGGTGAATCAAAAAACTCAAAAGTTGAATCAAAAAACTCAAAAAAAAAAAAAAAAAAAAAGAACTGAAAAGGGGAAGATAGATAAAAATGAGACCTTGGAAGAAATGGTAGGGAGCATAGCGTTACGCTCACGTACAAGACTCCCATCTCTCCAGAAAGTCAAGTTAGCTCGAGGAAGCAACAACCCAGGGTCAGTACACAGACACTTGACATCAGGACCAATCTTCTCAATCACATCAAATCTAACCATCCCACCATCAACAAGAAGCTCATCACCAACTCTCACATCTACAATCACAAAAAAAAAAAAAACAATAATTCACATCCACTTGATACTTCATAACACAACAAAAAAAAAAACAAAAAAACAAAACATACCTTCAGCGAAACCATCATAACTGACACTAATGGTACGTTGAGGACGAGAAGCATCAAAAGCTCTAACGGTAAACGTCCAAACCTCACCATCCTCTGCTTTAGCCGAGGCATCATCGCCGCCGAGATCTCCCATGTGAATCTCGCTGCCTTCGGTGTCCATCATGATCGCGACGGCGAACCCTTTCTCCTCGTTGAGCCTCCTGACGCTGCGGATGACGTCGCGGTGCCAGTCGCGGGTGCCGTGGCACATGTTGAGCCTGGCGACGTTCATGCCTCCCTCCGCGAGAGCCGAGAGCTGGTCGAACCCGCACGTGGCGGGTCCGATGGTGCAGATCAGCTTGGTCCTCCTCGTGCTTCTGAACCCGTTCTCCTTGAGCTCGGATTCGGTGACTGTGTCGACATCGATGGCGGAGGAGGAGGAGGGTTTCTCCTCTAAGGGAGAGCCGTTGGGGGAGTGGAGAAGGGAGGAGGTGGAGGAGGAGGAGGAGGAGGAGGAGGGAGAGGGAGAGGAGGAAGCTCGGAGTGAGGTGTACTTGAGGGTGGAGGGAAGAGGGAATTGGCGGAAGGAGAAGGAAGAGAGGGGACGGTGGAGAGGGGAGTGAGGGAGGTGGAGAGTGCGTGAAGGAGTTGAGAATTGGATGGAGTGTGACATTGTAGAGAGCTCTCCGTGAGATTGGAGAAATCGAGAGAGACTGTTGTTGGAGAAGAAGGAGGAGGCGGATATATCGAAGTGAAGAGTGTTGTGTTTGGATATAAGAGGAGTTAGTCAGGGTTAAAATCGGAAAATATTGATGTTTTTTCTTTTGAATTTGAACAACGAAAATACTAATGTTGAGTGTTTTTTTCTGTGTTGTTCTTTGCTTTTTGTTTCTTTTTGAAGAGATCCATATAATTACAGCTGAAAAGTTCAGAATCAAAGGTGTAAGAAAACAAAAAAAAAAACAAAGTTTCTTACTTGATGTTATAAACATCAACAATTTATAATTTTTGGTTTCAAGAAAAAAATGTTTTACCATTTTTGTCTTATAAACGAGTTTGAGATCCAGACCTAAAATTAAAGCTGAACCAGATATTTATTTGAATTGCGGTTCAATATGGTTCGCTCGGATCAAACATAATTCAATAATCTGATTCAATACTTTTTAAATTTAAAAACAAAGTTAGTAAATATAATATATATAACTAAAATACAAGACATTATAAAGATAAATTATTTTTTTTGTTTTATACGGTTGGTCTTAGATTTTTGATAATTTTAATAGTTTTATTAAGTTCAATAATTTTGATATCCGACTATTTGACCGGTTTATGATCAAACCAGTTATATTAAACCCAATTCGGCTACATACCGTGTCGTTCGGTTTTAAAAACACTAGGTCAAGCAAGAAGATGGAGATACAAGGCAAAGCCTGAAAAAAAACTCTGAGATGATAGTGAAAAGTTCTGATTCTTTTTAACTACAGAAGGCAAAATTTTGAGGCCTATGGTTTTGTAGTTCTGGCAAAAGCTTATATGCTGAAATCGTTTCTCTCCGTTTTTCACGAAATATTGTATACTACAATGTTGTTGAATTACCTTTTTGCATCAAGAACCATAATTGGCATATTCAAACAAGTTGTTGAATTACCTTTTTGCTTCAAGAACCATAATTTGCATATTCAAACAAGTTGAATAGCTCAGAAAGTTACAGGTAAAGCAACAAGTTAAATAAGGGAACACTTGGAACCGTATCAGAGAGAGTACTCTTTTATTTTCTGTTTGCTTCACCTGTTGAGTTGCTTTGAATTGAGTATGACCTGTTTCTAGAAAATCAAATCTGAAAAGATAACAATCTTGCTTTGTTTCACTCTGTCACTGTGGTTAATTTTTATTTTTTTGTAAATTCAAGACACGCATTGATCGATATCAATAGATTTTATCTGCACAAGTGAATATTTTCTTTTTTGCCAATTACATCAATTTAACTGCCGGGGAATGTAAAAACAAAAACGCAAACTCTTGTAGAAAAAAAATAGAACGTAGGAAGGAGTAGGAGGAAATGAAGATTAAAGAATGAAGCAGCCACATCTTTTTACTTCTTTAGGGCGTTCGAACCATTGATCCCATGTTGCATTCACTGGCCCTGTTGTTCTGCAAGTAGACCAAGAAAGACCCTTTCAAATCAGAACAAATCATCTTGTAGTCTATAGAAATGAGACAAAATGAAGGAAAAAGGCAAAAAATTACTGGGGAAGAAGAGGATCAGGTTTGCTGTCAACACTGTCCAAGAACCTGCATATATCCATCCGACAAAATGAGTCAAAAGTTATGGAACCAGATTGTTCTTTAACCGGATATTGGATAATGCAGAAGTTCGTTCTTACTCTTTGCAAGAAGCTGAGGCGTTATCCATCTTTTCAAGGAGCTCTAGCTCTTCCTGAATAAAGAAAAAAAATGGAACAAGTATTATACACCTTGTAAACATTTTAAGAGAGAGTCACAGACAAGTATACGATTTCAGTGTTGACCAAACAGCTACGTGGCACGAGAGGATCAAGATATTACCAAGCCTAAAGCAGATGCATGGAAAGGAACACACAACAATACCAAACTGCTAGCAAAACCGAAACTAAGTAAAATGAATCCCAACAGAGGAGACCCTTAATCAGATCAACACTATTCATATCGCTTTCCAAAAAAAACTAAAAGAAGTTTCAAACTTTCAATTAAACTACCACTGGAAAGAGCATAAAAAGATTTGATCCAATACGATAAATATCAGATAATCAGGCAAAAAGGCAATTTTTTATTTATTTAAGAGAGGAGATGTGAGTATACATGATATACCTCTAAGAAGCGAGCTTCTTGTTGGAGCCTGTTGAGTTGGGCATGGATCCTGTGTTTGCCTCTTGTATCAACGACCCGCCCGGAAAGCTGACCCGACGAATTCGAGCTACCCACTTCCATCAAATTGGAGCCACCAAGTGTCTCGAATTCAACCCCCAAAAACCAAAACGACAGAGAAGAAAAGACAACTCTTTTTTTTTCCAAAATTGGCTGCGACAATATTTTACCATGAACCCACCATTGTTACTACTGGTTGGACCCAAATTACAGAAAGCTTGAGAAACAATCAGATCTCGAGAATTCCACAAAGAGATACTACACAGATTAGATGGAATTCAAGAGAAAAAATGGTTATATAAAAAATTGCAACTACTAGTAGTTGGGCGACTTCGAAAAGAGCTTTTCCAATGATCGAAAGGGTCCAAACTCCAAAGGCTAACAATATAAAGTTTTGAGATTTTTGAAAAAGAGGAAAGCCGACGGAAAGAAGAAAATTTAAATCTTTTTTATTTGTAAAATACTGTACTACTATTTTATATGATTATCTTCTTCTCTCCTCAGAAAAAGTTAAGATTCATATCATATATATTCACGCGCTGATTCGGTGCTTTATGGACTTGTTTGTGGCCCAATAAAGTGTAAATATTGACAAATGACAACCTTTCCACTCTTTATGGTAAATTTTCACCAATTCAAACTTCTATTTGTTTTGGACTTTTTCGCGTCTTGAGTAAAATCTTTTCATTTGATCGAATTCCTAAATTATTTTTCTTCAACTCTGTTTTTAATTTTGTTGCTTGTTTTAGATTTGAACACTTTGCTTTTCTTTACCAATGGGCTACTTTGATTTGACCGCGCGTGTACCAAAAGCGCGTAGCGGAAGGAGTGAACTGTAGGGTATGTGTGACTAGTTCTGGTCAAAGTTTGACCATGTACGCTGTTTCTTCAGTTCTTATGCAATATATATATGCCATACCTTGAAATAGAGTCTTTTACCCAAATAGATGGACCCAACCCAAACTCTGACTGCCACGTGATTGCCCCACACGTCTTGTTTCTCTTTCGCTTTTGCGTTGCCTTATCTGGACTGACCCAAAAGGGCTGTAACTTTCAATATTAGCCCACAATTTAATGATTTTACTTTAAGAGTTATCTGAGGCCCAAAGAGATGAGGCTACAGTAGAAGAACGTAACGAGGTCAAACGAATAAACAGCAAAAATGAACGACCCACTTTGCATTTTCAGCTTATATATGAATCATTCTAAAAGACATTCATCTACAAATCAAATCTAACGTCCATTACTCCAACTTAAAAACCACAAAAAAACTTATTGTACGAGGAGAATGGAGGGATAGGTTAGCTGAGCCAGGGAAATGAACTTTGAAGTAGCAACAGTGGAATAAAGTAGTTAAAATTGTAACAGTAGTGGTCGATGGAAGTATCTCAAAATCAATGTTTAGTGTAACAACATAATTGATACCTTTAGCTCAGGAGATAAACATAGTTAAGATCGCCTCCGGTGAGGACCTAGTAAATTAGTTTGCTGGAACTCAATTTTAATACATCTGTTAAACAAAAAGCTCAAAACCTCAAAAAACCTAAGGTTTAAAATCCAATGAGAGTTTTATAAACAAATTAACTAGTATTGACTCCATGCTACATGAAAGTATTTTTTTGCTTACAAATTAAACCAGTTTTTAAAGCCAAATTTCAGTTATATAAATTTCAGCGATATATAGCTAAATTACATGTATAATTTAACTTGATTTATCAGGATATTTGTATACATTTTAATACATATAATTAATTAATCATAAACATGTAAGAGAAGATAAATTAGATTTGGTTAAAAAATTTACATAGATCTTTATTAGTTTGTTGAATATAATTATTACTTTGAAGCTTTTCTGTTTTACCCATTGATGTATTGTTCTTCTAATATTTTCATAATTTTTAATCTGCAATTTATGGTTGTTTAGCCTTTACAAAAATAATAGAGTTTTTTTGGGTTCATCTCTAATATGAACTTAAATGTTCACCAACCAATCATATTATTTCATTTTATATATAGTTTTTTTTAAAGAAAAAATAAAATATTTAGCATTTATTTTTAAAAATAAAAAAATAAAATAAACAAAAAAATAGTAACAGTTCGAAAAGAAAAATAAAAAAATAAAATAAACTAAAAAATCATAAACTAAATCATAAACCATAAACTCTTAGATTACTCCTAAACAAGAAGGTATGTCTCAAGCCCTCGAGTGTTTATGGTTATGGGATATACACAAAATGTTAGATTCTTTTAAAATTTGGAACAATTTGATACTATTGGCAAAAAAAAACTAGATGCATCTAAATTATTTAATGTTGATGTTATTTTGTTTGGGTGGTTTGATCGCATTTGTGATGTTTTGAAAACATTTATTTATATCGACACTTTTCTAAAATGCTTTGTTCTCTTTTTTGCCTCTCCGCAGGTTGCTTGATTTGCACCGAACTTTGGAAACAAAAAGAGCACACACGCATGTGCCTTGAAGCCTTGGAAGGCAACCTAACAACGATTTTTGTTAAAAGGTAACCTAAAAGAGATCTTATGATATTGTTACAAAAAAAAAAGAGATCTTATGATATAAATCATAATTCAGGAATGATCTATCTATCAAGTAAGGAATTTAAATGGAACAAATGTTTTCTTTTCACAACTAATGGAAGGAAAAATAAATAAAAATAATCAAAGCAATGAAAAGTAGATTTCTATTGGGACCGACTGGTCAAATTCAATCCTATATAGTATAACTTCGGATTGTAGTCACACATGACCCAACTTTTGAATTTGGATGCTGACTGAACAAAAAAAAGAAAAAGAAACATTCATATAAGGGAATATAGTACATCCAAGGCCAGCATGAGCTTGTGGCTTCAAGTAGAGTCGTCAACAGCAGCAACGAGAACTAAGAGTTTTAATGAAAGGTCGGTCGTATTACCATAACTTGGGACTGTAGCACAACTGAAGATTTTAGCCATAAATATTACAAAAATCAAAGTGGGTCCCAAACATTTTATGTTGATAGGGTAAAAATGTAAAATTCCAAAAAGAGCGAGGGGGTGGAAGAATGTAATGTAATTTAGTTGGGGCGAAACGTAAAAAAAAAAGCAGAAATACACAACCCTCTTAGCATTTGCAGTAAGGAAGCCAAGTTGTATTATTTCTATTTGGATTAACGGTTACCTAAGTGCCACGTGTTGCCGCTGAGGTCGGCCACACGCACACCAAAAAAGAGGTCGGCCACAGAGAAGTACTTCCCTTCCCAAACACGTAAAAAATTACCACTTTACCACTCAAATCACGTGAAACCAGAACCAATCGATTCTATCGAAACAAAGTGAACTTAAAAAAAAGAGAGTTTGCCAGTGTTTGTTTATAAAGCTTTCCTCTTTCTTCTATTCTACTGCTTACTTTCATATCATAATCACCCGCTAATTTCGAAACCTCGAAAAAACAAAAATGGCTTCGCGTCTTGGAGTCTCCCTACGCGCCTCCTTAACGGCATCTCGCGCCCCGCACTTCGACGACGGAACACGCCGTCACTCCTCCTCCTCGATTTTCACGGCGCCACTCCCGAATCGAAGAGGATTGAAGACGCTTAGGGTTTCAAATGACGGACCCGAATCGTACCTCGATATGTGGAAAAACGCTGTCGATCGGGAGAAGAAGGAGAAGGCCTTCGAGAAGATAGCCGAGACTGTAGCTTCCCATGACGAGAAAGGCCAAGTAGACCTAAACAAGAAGAGCGATGAATTCCAGAAGATCTTGGAAGTTTCCGTCGAGGAGAGGGATCGGATTCAGCGGATGCAGGTCGTTGATCGCGCGGCCGCGGCTATCTCGGCCGCGAAAGCGATTCTCGCCTCTAACAGTTCAGGCGACGGCAAAAATGGTTTTCAAGATGATGAAGAGAAGAGTGACGGAACCGAAACTCAGAACAATGCTAAATCCAAAGGTACTTATGATTTCACGATCACTTGCTTGTTATATGTGGTCTAATGCTGTAGGAGAGCCACTTCACTTAATAAGTATTTGAGTCCTAATCATTCTTTTAATAAATCAGGGATGTGGAGCAGAACAGTGTATGTTCCTCGGTCCGAAACTTCTGGTTCCGAGACACCAGGACCTGACTTTTGGTCTTGGACACCTCCTCAAGATAGTGAAATGAGTTCCAATGTGGACTTGCAGGCTGCATTCATCAAGCCTGCTGAGTTTCCAACCCCTGTATTGGAGAAAGAACCTTCAGCTGATTCTCTCTCCATACCTTACGAGAGTATGCTCTCCACCGAAAGACATAGCTTTGTTATCCCTCCTTTTGAGTCTTTGATCGAGGTTAAGAAAGAGACAGAGACAGAGACAAAGCCCACGTCGGCGGAACATGACCTGGATGCCGTATCTTCGGCGAATGCGGAAGAAGCAGCTCGTGTTCTTGACGGTTTGGATGATTCTGCGTCCTCTGGGGTCAGCCAAGAGGGGTTGAAGTGGTGGAAGCAGACTGGTGTTGAGAAACGGCCTGATGGTGTGGTTTGCAGGTGGACTATGATACGTGGTGTTACTGCTGATGGTGTTGTTGAGTGGCAGGACAAGTATTGGGAGGCTTCTGATGACTTTGGGTTTAAGGAACTTGGTTCTGAGAAATCAGGACGTGATGCGGCTGGAAACGTGTGGCGTGAGTTCTGGAGAGAGGCGATTATGCAGGTTTAGTGGAACTCAGCTCTACTTATATTGCAAGATTAGTTTGGAGACTTTATTTTGAATTTTTCAATTACAGGAGAATGGTGTTGTGCATATGGAGAAAACAGCAGATAAATGGGGAAAGAGTGGGCAAGGTGATGAATGGCAAGAGAAGTGGTTTGAGCATTATGATGCTACCGGCAAATCAGAAAAATGGGCTCACAAATGGTGCAGCCTTGACCGTAACACACCACTTGATGTTGGCCACGCTCATGTCTGGCATGAGAGGTACGATATTCTCAGGCTCTTTAACACAAGTGGAGTATTTCTAAATTTGTCTTGGTTTTAACCTCAGGTGGGGAGAGAAGTATGACGGGCAAGGAGGAAGCACAAAGTACACAGACAAGTGGGCAGAAAGGTGGGTAGGGGATGGTTGGGACAAATGGGGAGACAAATGGGACGAGAACTTTAACCCTAGCGCTCAGGGAGTGAAGCAAGGAGAGACTTGGTGGGAAGGGAAGCACGGTGACAGGTGGAACAGGAGTTGGGGTGAAGGACATAACGGTTCGGGTTGGGTACACAAATACGGGAAAAGCAGTAGCGGGGAACACTGGGACACGCATGTGCAACAAGAGACATGGTATGAGAGGTTCCCTCACTTTGGTTTCTTCCACTGTTTTGACAACTCTGTTCAGCTCCGAGCTGTTCGGAAGCCTTCTGATATAGAAAATGATGGAGAAAAGCAATAATTATATTAAAATATTGTTTGGTACACTGAGAACTACTTGCTCTCTGATGATTTACTTGTTGCCGTGGGGTTTAATATGTGTTCCCTAAGTTTGTGCGGTAAGGTAGTGTTATATTTGTCAAAAATGTAGTGTTGTATAAATAAATTATTTAACTTGTCTTTTTCCTATCTTTTTTTTTTTTGGGTTGAAGTCTTTCTTTTAAATTTTGATTATTTAAACTTTAAAGGTACGCAGTGTTAAAATCTCTCTTTCTTTATCTTTTTCTTCTTTTTTTTGGATTTTTCTTCTACCATATTTTACATTTCTATTCATAATACGCAAATTAATTAACAGTTCTATGTAAAGGGCGATACCAAAAGGAAAAGAAAAATACAAAGTAGTTGGTATACTGGTTTGTAAAGCTTATAGAAAAAAAAAAAGAAGTATTGTATGGTTATGCTTTTCACACTCTTAATCCTTACAAACTGTGTACTTCATTGTTATGGATGCAATTGCAGAGTGTTCCTTGGTTATCAGTCCTAGTCGAATCGGTTTACAAACTATATTTTTATGGTTTTCAAAATTATTCGAAATAATAAAATATATATTTTTAGTCAGTCCCAAAGAATTATTTAGATATTATATCAAAATTTGGAGAGTTTGATTTTACAATTTCAGTAGATTAGTGGAAATAATATCTCAAAATAAAAACAAAGTTCAACAACAAAATTGATACAAATTAATATAATATAAACAAAATTATGAATCTTTCTGGTAATCATTTTACAAACTATTAATTAATATAATTTTACAAAATCCATTTTTACCGGATAATCAATTTTCTCTTTTTCTCATCTATTTTTCCTAGCTTTGATTTTCCACTTAATTTTCTCCTCCAATCTATTGTTTATGTTGGTAGATTACAGGAGATTTGTTGTAGTCCTCAAATTTGTGTCTTGGCCGGTCTTACCAAACTGTTCATCTCGACTCATTTCAGTGGTATATTATTTTGAGAAAAAAATATGACTAATGAAATTATCTAAAATGGTTTCATGGGATTCAGCCAATTGTTTTGATCGTAACATATGATTGAAAAATAGAAATTCGTAACATCAAATTTGAAGAAATAGTATTCGTAACCTCATTTTAGCGTTCAACTTTTTTATTCATTACACTTATACATAATTTTGTTTATATCTAAAATATTAAATATATGTGTTTTCTACTTTAATAAAATTATTAATACTTTTTATTAACACAATTATACATTCATATACATCACTGACTATTCTATTAAAAATAATCTTATGTATATATTAAAATTTTATTTAAATTAATTTAGTGTAGGGTAAAATTTGTAAGTTTTAAAATAAAATTATTATCAGAATTTAATAATAAGTATCAATAAAATAATATATTTGAATTTATTTTGGAAAAAAGGGAACCATTGGAACAAAATTCAAATTCATTTTAAGAGAAAATGAGGGGTTTTAAACTCAAACTCAAATTTTGATTAAACCAAAATAAATATCTCAAACTCAGAATATTAAAAAACAATATCATCATATCTGCTCAAATCCAGATTGGATAAAAAAAATATGTTACCACTAGATCACTTTAATTTATATCTATTCTTTTATATTGTAAATATCTATAATATATTAATATCAGAATACTCATAAAATTGACATTTTAGTGACTCAAATCCAATTTGAATTAGCGAATGGGCAAATGTGTAACCACGAGAACACTTCAACTGACATGTTAACTAGGGTTGGACGCAGATCAAATACTATTATAATTTTCAATTTTTCAGCATTTGAGATGTGCTTCGTATTTTAGGGATATCCAGTTTTTTCTAGTTGTTTTGCTTCGACAAAATACGGATATTCGGTTTTCTGGATTTCCGAAAAATTTATAGATATTTTCTAATATTAATGGATATTTATGGATATATCATCCATTTTGTTCAATACAAATAAATTTAGTAAAAACTATACAAATTTATCTTTAAAATAATATTTAACATAATATAAAATAGAAATAAACATTAGTGAGATTCTATGTTTCATAAATATTTAAAATTTAATTAAATGTTCTTATAAACATAGAAGTATTATAGTTTTTTATATAGAGATTATATTCATTTCTTAATTTAATAGTTCTATAAGTAATTTTATAAATAAAACTGAGAAAGTTATATGTTAAAATAATAGTTATACAAAACTATAAATATAAACTTCTACATTCAATTATACATATATATATTTGTATAAAAGTCAGAGTGGATCAGATATGAGACTCTGGAATTTTTAGTATTTGTGTGTTTGTTTTGTTGTTAACGGATATTGATTTCTAATATTTAATTTGCTTCGAAAACTTATGGATATCCGGATTTTTGAATCAAATCGAAATGAATAACGAATCAAATTAAAATTAACAAATAAAATGTCCAACTTCACTTTGTGTGTGTATATATATGTGTAAATTTGATTCATGTATTAAACAAGTACTCTAAACCGACATTATATCCAAACCAAAATCTGCTAAGTACATATTCAGTGCCGACTCTTGCCATGCACAAGGCATATTTGCACAGGATCCACTGAAAATATGAAAAATTTAGTTAGAACAACATTATTGATGGGTTCCCATCCTTGATATCTCACAGATTCCAACACAGAATAAAATAAATAAATGTTTTATTGATGGGTTTTTACCCAAAACAAACTTAGCTGAGGGGTTTTAGTATTAAAAATTTTATTTTATTGCTCTTGAAAAGTTAGAGCATCTCCAATGTAAAACTTTATTTTTTCCTCCAAAATAGAGTAAAAATGAATATAGAGTAAAATTGCTCCAACCCTACTCCATTTTTCACTCCATAATGAAGTCATGAACAAAAAAAAATAGATTACTCCATTTATGGAGTAAATCTCAAAATAGAGTGAAATATATAGTTGGGTTGGAGCATATATTACTCCATATTCACTTTTATTCCATTTTAAAGTAAAAAATGGAGTTGAGTTGGAGATGCCCTTAGAACTTGCACAACGTCCAAAAAAGTAAGCCGGGCCTGTATCTATCATATATAGAATTCATTTATCCCAGTGGAGGTCCTAAATTCTAACTAAACATGATCCGAAACACTCAATGCCCATGGCTAAGAATAATTATTGGAGATGTCTTAGAAATCATATTTGGTTGGAACAAATACAGATAGGAAAAACGTAAATTTGGATGCGTGGTCATAATAGATAGGTTTAAATGGCAATAAAAAGAAACTTTCCACTTTTAAAGTCTCTTTGGTTGAATATAATATAAATTCAAATTCCATTCCTAATTCAAATGACAGCTACTATAAACGAATTATTATCATTTCGCATCACATGATGAAAATGCGTAGCCAAGACAAAAAAAACTACGAGTATTTGTTTACAGTGTACGTTCATATATACGGACACTATAAGATGTCATTCAACATCTTCATTAATATTAATTTGGCTGAACCAAAAGGTCAAATATAAATGGGTCACCACAGCTTTTAATGAGGTTAGCATTATAGTACTACTTTTGACTTTACAAAATTAAAACGCATCCAAAAACTACACGTAAGCTTGTGCCATTTATACCATATTTGGCCCTTTATTATATAAGTTATGTTTACGAATTCTATCAAGACATATGTCACAAAAAAATCTATCAAGACCATGTATTAAGAAGAATGTAATTAACTGTTTAAACTATTGTGCAATTCGTGATAAATAAACTATCGTGTATACTTTTCAAAAAAAAAAACTATCGTGTATCTTCTCTGTTAAAAAAGAAATATCATTTTTATCTACCATTAAATAGTTTTACTAGGTCTATTTCATTAATAACATATAGTATGACATAATAATCAACAAGGATATTGATAATAAATCAATTTTATTTGTAAATTTGAATTTTATTTTTAGTTATAATAAAATCCGTTGAGAAAATATCTAACAAAATCTTACTAAACTTTTTAAATATCTTTTATTAAATAATGCATTAATTAATTTCGTAATTAAGTAATATAATATTAGTATAAATTTATATTAATTAAATTTCATTATAAAACAAAAAATAAAAAAAGATTTATATTTTATAAAATTATAATTATAGTCTAACTATATTACAATAAAATTATTATATAAATTAAACATGATAAAATTATATTAAATTGGTAAATTAACCTATATGTTTTTTAAATACTTTCTTTTAAATAAATAATTATCTACCCTTAAAATGAGTTCAAAATTTTTAACCATGTCATAGTTTATACAAATAAATTTATTAACATTTTATTTCTACAGATGTATCTTTTCAAAAGTCATATACTGAAGAATGATTTTTATTTTATTATTTCAAATTATGAAAACTTGAAAATGTAATAACAATTAATAAAAACGTAAAATGTATAAAAAATCTTCATATTAATAAAGTAATAAGAAAACTAAACAATAATATAAAAAATTATTTAATACATAACATTAAGATATAAATCATATATCAAAATTAAACATTTATAGAATAAAAAATATATCTTCACAGATGTGCGGATTAAACTCTAGTATTAGTTAGCCAGTAAGTTGCTATTAACACGATATAATCAGAAAAGAACTTGATCATTTTAAATGACTGTATATTTGTTTTCAATTTCCTCCATTTGATACGTTCAAATATCAACATTCAAGTCAGCATGTTGTAATGAAGGACACGATTTTGTTGAATATAGGGGTTGGTAATCAACACTTGTGTAGTTTGAATTTTTACTCATGAAATAATTTGACTAGAAATTAAAAAAAGAAACATTTATATACAGTCCATAACTTGGATTTAGTTGGATTCGAGGCAATTATCTTGATATATATAATTTTAATGTGTATAGATAAGTTTGTTTATTTCTGTAGAAATATCACCGAATTACAATATAATTGTTGTTGGGTGTTCAATTTCGTCCAAGACTATCTTCAGACTTTATATTATCAGTCATTTTTTACAATGGCTAATTAATTATGAAACTTATGATGATTTCGGACAAGGTCAACCCAGCTTAGCCAACAAGTTTAAGCATGCACTCAAAGAAGTCGGTGTCCCTCTCCAAAGTCTATTCACCATGGTGTAGGATTGGCTGTTGCTGAGTCTGATCTTTAGATTAAAAATAAAAGAAACGGTCTTTATCTACACTTACGTATACTTTAATATAATGAATGGCAATGTTCTCCGCACGAACTCTGCAACACATAGACATGTCAACTAGGGTCGAAACCCGCAATCTAAATCTATATGTCCCAAAAAATTACCGGATTTGGATTTAGTTTTATAAATCTGAAAAAATCGGACTTTTCGAATTAAATTCATTTGAGTTTTGGATATATTGGTCTTAAATCCGTCTGGACTAGGACCGGTCCGAAAACCCGAAATTTTGTATTTTATTTTAAATATTATTATTCTTATAATCAAAATGGTAAAAAAAATTAAAAAAATCATTACATTTTTTCAAAGTTAAAACTGAATTTTTTTTATAAAATTTATATGTATTAAAACGGTAAAAATGACAATGACAAATTATCTTTTGGAAAATTCAAAAAAACCCAAAAAACCATATAGCCTATAAAAACTAGACCGGACTTTGAATTCTATGTCTAAAATATTTCTGGACCAGACTGGATCAAACTCAAATATTTATGGGCTTAGCGAATTTGGATCGGACCGGGCAGCCGGAATTGACACTTCTAGCAACACCTTCAGCTTCAAGCATATCTCAACAATTTAAACACATCATAGATCAAATATATTTCATACAGACATATTTCTTTATAAACATATTTATGATAAAATTATATTTTTTATATCATGTTTTATTACATGTCTAATAAAATATTAGTATATATTTTGTACTAGAGAATTAGTATTTTTTTGTCAACACTAGAGAATTAGTTTTCAATTCAACTTTAATACATACCAGGTATATATATATACAAATTAGTTAGGAACTTCTACCATACTATATTGGATCGTACCATAATCACGTTTAAGAAGAGAAACGACGAATACACTAAAGATTTTACTTGCTACAAATAAGTTTGAAAATTTAAGTTACTAGAAAAATTAATCCAACAACTCTCTATGTTTTTGTTTATATGAGAACAATATAACCCTCTTAAGTGAAAGTATCTAGCAACACTATTATAAATACTCTTGATTTATACTGTACGATGAATCTACGATGTGAAAAGGTCGGCGAGTCGGCAGTGATCTGATTTTGGCCGGAGAGTTTTTTCTGTTTTGTTTAAGGAGCCTCTTTTTTACGGGAAGAATGTGTTAAATAACGAGGAAATAAAAGAGATCGACACGCTTTCCCGTAAGGCAAGTGCGTGGTCTACAACTTCAATGCGCTTTGTCTCCTCGCCATCTAGTCTTACAGCTGTCTAAACCAACACGCATTTATAAGTATTTACATACACATAAATCATACTAGTAGGATTTTTTGGTCAAAAACATACTATTTGACTGGGCACGGATCGGATATCCGGGTTTTTGAAGTTATTTGCGATTTGCTTCGAATGTTACGGATATCTAATTTTCCGATTTGCTTTGATTCGGAAAAATACGGATATTCGGAAAAACGGATATCCGGAAAATAAATAGATATTTGCGGATATTTGCGGATACTTACGGATATCTCATTTGTTTTGATTAATACAAATAATCTTAAAAATTTGATACAAATTTTTTTTTGGAAAATATTTTTTTTTGCATGATATAAAAGATAAAAATTAAAAGATATAGTGAATCTACATATTTTGTAAAATTTTAAACTTAATTAACAATTATAATAACACAAAACTTAAGAAAAAAATTATAATTGTCATAAATGTTTTTTTCCTTTTATGTAATACTTTTATATAAGTAATAATGTGAATAGAATCTGTCAAATCATATGTTAGAATAATAATTTTATACATTTAAAATTTTAAATATAATCAAAATATACATGTATTTATATATTGACGGATCGGATCGGATATTTGCTTCCCAAAATTTTAATATTTGTGATTTGCTTCGATATTAACGGATATTGAATTTTAGTATTTGCTTTGCTTCGAAAGCTTACGGATATTCGGAATTTTCGGATCGAATAGCAACGGATAACAAATCGAATCAAATTTCACGGATAAAATGCTCACCACTTACTACTATATATACTAGTATCATCATTTCATGTACATCCCACTTATCGTTGCGAATTACATAATTCACTCATTCAGCTACATTTTTTTTTATCATTATGTAATTATATTCGACAAACAAAAAAAGAAAACTATATATATATGCATCGATATCTTTTGGAACACCAAGTTTTATATGGTATCTCCAACTCACGTGATAACTTATAACAAGGCTATGTTCATTATAATAAATTTTGTAGACTATATTGATAGTATATATGGTTATTAATCTGAGAGGAATTAAATACTAGTGAACACATTGTTTCTAGAAACTATAAGACGTGTCTCTACTATTATAACTTGAGAAAAGTGACGTGATGCTGATCTTTAATTTAGTAGTTTAGGAGAAGAAACTAAACATATTAGTATAATATATTGATATATGTGCGATTTTTCAAGCTAAAAAGAGTTTTTAAACGAGCTCAATCAATTCACTATAGTAAACTTTTAAATATTCCACCTGGCGCGTTCGTATTAAAATCCTATTTAGGAAAATAATATTGACCTGAATAAAAATTCTAAATAATTATTTGGGAATGGATTTTTAAAAGGTAAAATGAGAAAAATGGAAAAAGTGAATGAGTCCAAAGCATGAAAGTCTAAAGCAAAGACTTCTACATATATGAAGGCAGAGAATGAGCGTTGAAGCACTTCAATACTTCTTTTTTTCTCTTCTAAACAGTTTTTATTTGGATGGCCGAGACAAAACAACAACAAGAATTGACGCAAGAACAGATCATGGAGTTCAAAGAGGCGTTTTGTCTGTTCGACAAGGATGGAGATGGTTGCATCACTGCTGATGAACTTGCCACTGTGATCCGCTCGTTGGATCAGAATCCGACCGAACAAGAACTTCAAGATATGATCAATGAGATCGACGCCGATGGTAACGGCACCATCGAGTTCTCTGAGTTCCTCAACCTCATGGCCAACAAAATCCAGGTTTACATTACTTATATGAAACTATATCAATTGATTCATATTATTCTTTTGTCTTTGTTAATTGACTTTATTTTATAGGAAACTGATGCAGATGAGGAGCTGAAAGAAGCATTCAAAGTGTTTGACAAAGACCAAAACGGCTACATCTCGGCCAGCGAGGTTAGCATATACTCCAATTAGTAACTAATAACACTTTCCTTTATCATAGTTAAATTAGATACTTCTGCTTCTCTTTTCTGCTTTTTAATAGTTCCTCGACTCTTCTAAGTGTTTTTAGTTGTTTCTGATTTTTGTTAAGCATATTGTTCGTAGTTAACTATGCTTTAACAAATATAATTTCGATGTACTCTGTTGCGTATTGTAGTACAACACACAGTACGTGCGGTCTAATTACGATATTTTTTTAATTCAATGATTGGAGACATCGATAAGCAATTTTGAGTAGTTCAATGTATAGAGTAGATTAAACTGTGTGTAGATTTGTTATAGAACCCAATTTCTTGAGACATTTCCCCAAATCTATCAGTTGTGCATTTAATTTGATGAAGGGGAAATATATAAAGATTAAAACCAGCTATAAATCATTTTGGGTTAGAATCTTTTGAGTTAATGACAAGAACCAGACAACAAGGCTAGACGATATTTCGAGTTTTACAAGAGATCTTAAGGTGTCTTATTCATTTCTTTTTCTTCTAAAAATATCATTTTGAAATTTAGACAAGAAAATAACAACAAGATTTGGCTGTTTATATTGCTGTTAATTAATCAAAAAGTGTATGTCTTGCGTCGTAGAAAGGTAAGGTAAATTGTTTTAAGCATCGAGCTAGCTGGCATTATGACTTTTTGGAGGATAACGAGGTCAAAAGAAATATTTTAGAAAGCTTAACAACATTTTAGTAAGATGAGTACGATTATATATTTATATTGGTTTGTTGGGCAAAGCATATGTCTCACCTAGTGTAAATTATATTTATATATATTTTTTTAACAACCCATAATCTTTTCTCGTGAATACTAATTTCTTCATTTTTAAGATGTTATGGCTACAACACGGATATTAGTTCACAAACAAAATCAAGAACATTAAGAAACTACACAAAATACACTTTGGGCTGTTTGTTTTACTTTAAAACATCATTTAATATAAATGTTGCAGTTGAGGCATGTGATGATTAATCTTGGGGAGAAGCTAACAGATGAAGAAGTTGCTCAAATGATCAAGGAGGCAGATTTGGATGGTGATGGTCAAGTCAATTATGATGAATTTGTGAGGATGATGATGACCAGCGGTTAAATTGGAAAACAGTTTTACCTGTTAATGTATTATCTTTTATAAATTTATCAAATCTTTTTCTATTCTTCCTCTTCAGAATATCATATTTCACTTATCAGATTAAACAAATTTAAACTTTTCATTGGTTTGTCAAAGTAATTTATTTGGATTATTAATAGTATATATGTATATATAGTAATTTAAACTTTTCATATTGATCGACTTAGTCACTTTTATTTATTTGAATAACTAATAGTATATCTGGCGTATAGTATATTTATTTAGCTTTTTGTTGAAAAAGTCAAATCATATTGAGAATACATATGTTCTCAGGCAATAATTACTATTGCAGACCATATAAAATGTATTAGACGCTAATCACACATCTAACTAATCAAATCGATAGACTTTCGTTCTCGTTGTTAAAAAAACTAATCAAATCGATAGTTAAGGTGTTATTTGCTAGTACTTTTTTTATAGTTTAGTAACATAATTTGCCTAATTATACGTCTGAGTGTCTGATATATTAACTGAAAATTTATTTTTATTTTTTTGACATCAATTTAATTTATTCTTAGAATCCCTTAAACACCTGAACGACCGATTAACGAACTATCATCGTCTCATGTTTGAGAATGGGAATAAAATCTTGGCCTAGATCAGTTTCGAAGTATTAAAATCTCGGATGTACATACAGAAACCTTGGTTGGTACAAACATAATCATATTAAATTCATAAACTTCAGAAATTCTGCTCGTCTTTTGTATAATACATTGATGTTACCTGGATTTGTACTTTGTTCAAATATTTGACCAAGAAATATTTTCCCTTTTAGCAAGGAAACAAAATAAAGCCTTTAGTGACTTCACATGTACGTAATGTCTACAAAATCATTTTCGACCACATGACATTCAATGTATATGTGTTTCATCGCTGTAGATAGTGTTGACAAAAAAAATACAACAAGACAATGCAAATGACCGACAAATTAATTATCACAAAACAAGTTCGATGGTGATGATGGTTGTGAGGTTTTAAACTCATGTTTATAACCGCTATATCTGTTAAGGGAAACTCATGTTTCTCAAAATGCATTAGATCAAAGAAAACGTTAGTTCCAATTTTAGTTCTAGAGAAAAACACAAAACTCATTCGCAAAAAGGAACTCTCTATATAATAATTGAAAGACGTATGGACTAATACTTCACTTATATGTTTTATCAAAAGAAAAGAGACTTCACTTATATACCAACTCTACAAACCGATTTCAATGCTTGCTATTTTTGTCTTGTTTTATATGGGTTTTGTCATGATTCCTAATTCATATCTATTTTTATTTTCTTTTTACTCCTTTAAACATGTACTCAACCTAATTAAATATTCCTTTGGTCTTTGATAATAATATGGTGATTTGTAAAAAATAACTTAAGATTCAGGCGGGCGAAATGATCATTCTCGTAGTAACGATGTTAACAACACTAATTGGTATTCTTGTGGGTAGCGTGGTACAAAAAAAGAAGTTCTAAATAGGTCGGGTCATTAAGTAATTTCTGGACTAAGAACCGGGGCTTCTAGTTCTAGTGGTAAATGGCTAACAGCTGTAAGTTCAGCCACATGAGTTCGAATCCCAGCCACTGAAAAATTAACATTTCGGCATCGTCAGGAACAGAGGACCGACATGTGGCAACACGTGACTAGTATGAACCACTTATGTGGGACCAGGATACCTCTGTATAATTCAAAAAAAAAAATTCTGGACTAAAAAAACCAATCATAAGCACTGGTGGTTTGCAAACAAACTACTGCGCATTAGAGAAATTGCTTATCCCTAGATAAAAGTTAAAGGTTTTGGAATGGTGAAAATACATGTTTCTAGACTGATAATTGGACATCATTTGGAAGTATGGAAGCTTTTCTCTCGCCTGCAGTCTCAAGACAGATGGGTATAGCTGCAAATGCAACTGCAAATGCAAAAGTAAAGGATATGATTGCTAGTTGGTAACTGGATTATTCAATAGCCGAGAACTGAGCAGCTAACGGACGAAGAAGATGCTTATGAATGGATTATGGATGGCTTTGGAACAAGTACAACACCGGATCAATATATAAGGAACTCAGGCATCATGCCCTTCCTGTTACTTGGTTCAAAACCATTTGGATCAATATATACCCAAACCCAACTTCCTCATGCCTTTTTGTGCTCAATCGCTGCCCTACAAGAGATCGACTAACCAGCTGGGGACTGAATATTCATCCAGTTTGTCTACTCTGTAACATTGCCCCTGAAACTCGTGACCATCTCTTATTTTAGTGCCCATACAGTTGGAAAGTTTGCTCATCTACGGCATCGAGATGTCAAGTCACTACACTACACCAAGAGAATTTCACTGGCACTCATCAACTTCAACACTTTACTGTTACCAAAACCGCATAAGAAACTGTTACTAATCGCTTGGCAATGTGCTATTCACCTTCTTTGGACTGAACGGAATTCAAGACTGCATAGGAGGAGATGCTTCAGACCACCTCTCTCCCCTATCAACTCTCAATCTCACTGTAGTGTCCGCAAAGCGCTCACAGAATCCAACGACCGCTTCTACGATGATCCAGATGTGGCTTCAATGAATCTTTATCACAAGTATGATATAGCGTAATAGTCTTGTATGGTTTCATCAAAAGATTCAATCCTTCTAAAACGTCACTGTTCATTCCCCACTACCGCTTCATTTCATCATCTTCGAGTGCCTTCTTCTTTAGTTCAGGGCAGTGCATGTTTTCTAAATTCCTTTGGTCGGGATAAACTTTGGGTTGGGCTTTTGATTTCATAGACTATTGTGATAACTAAGCGGGTCCTTATACCGTAGGCACCCAAAAACATCACTATGGTCCAGGTCCAGAGCATATATTATTTTTATTTTTATTTTTTTTCATAAAAAACTTGTATTATTTTATTTCCTCCATTTAAATAGAATACCTTTTCTAAATAAAAACATCAGTTACGGTCCTACCTACTCATACAAAAGAAAACATTTTCTTTTGAAACTTAAAATTTTTAATCTGGTTGAATCCAGAAAAATCGCAAATCCAACAATATATTTTTTCTCCAAAATTTAAATTAATTCTAAAGCATGAACTTATTTTTACATTAAATAAACAGAACAAAATAATTTAGTTTTGCGCATCAGAAATATCAAACTTGAAACATGCAGTGTCTCAAACTCGTCATGTAGTATCTCAAACTCGTCCACTGTTACCCGACCGCAAAGCCCGTCTACAAAACAAAATTAAAATGTCTTTTTCCAAAATAAAAGTTGTTGTCTGTCTTACTGATTTATAAAAAAAAAACAAAAACTAAATGTAATACTTACTAAAACAAAGATCATCAACACCACAAGTTTAAACAACACTCATCAAAAAATACAAAATCACAAAAAAACTTGACATCACCTAATTTACAAGATATCAAACGCATTATATAAGACATCCGTCCTACCTTGCCTAAAGACAATGGATCATGAGATATTCATTCTGTGATTAATTGTCTTCCACTCTTAACTACATATAAAGTTTAAGAGAAAACATGTAACCGATGAGACTTCGATCATATCATCTACTTCTGAATCTTTCGGCATATCTCGCCTAAAGTCTCGTGAAGACAATAGATGATACGATAGTCCTACTGTGAATCTTTTCAACTTTAGTTATATGTCGCATGTTTTTAACTAAAATAAATAATGATTTTTATAATGGGTTGACGTTGTTAAGTTTGCAGTGTAAAATTTTGAAGAAATTCATGGAAAACCTGATATAATTTTTAGTTGCTGTAAAAATACATAATATGTATTTTATTTCTCTGTCAAATACCATTTAATTAATACTTTTTTACTACTTATACAAAATACCACCTAGAATTCGGCCTTTAATTTTTTTTACTTACAAAAGAAGCCACTATATGTTCTTTTCTTTTTAAATGAATTTCAACTGCGTTAAATACAACCAATCATAATCAAGTGTTTTTATGACCAATCAAAACTAATATACAGATTAATAGGTGGGTTAAATTGTTTATTTAAGAGATTTTTCGAGATGCGCTGAATAACTTATTTAAATAATTTATGTATAGAATTTTATTGTAATGGACCATTTGGACTGAGACTTAGAATGATTGTTAACATAATCAAATCCCAATCTATAATGTATCGTCTTCAGATTTAATATAAGCCCACTATGTTTAACCTATTGCATTTTATTTATACTTTTGGTGAATTATTAGATTCAATTATTATATATAACTTTTAGTTTGAAGAAACATAAAAATAAGTATATGAAATACATCGATCAACCCTTATTTAAGTTTTGTGAATATATAGTTTATAATAACTAAAATGTAAATACAAAACACTTTAAAGATATGTAAACACTTGAGAACTAATATTATTGATTACAAATCGCAATATTTAAATCCACTTTTAAACATACAAAGATTAACTTTAAAAAACAAAAACCAGTATAATTATATTAGTGTAATCCCAAATGTATTATAAAAAACAAAAATATATGTAAATATTTAAAATTTACAAATATTGTTCTTTTATATATGGAATTATAAAATAAAAACGATCCCACATTTTGAAAGCGCAAATCAAAATCTATTAAGCAATGAAAAATTCAAAACCATCGTTTTGAAGATTTCGTTTAACAAGTTGGCATTGTTAATTATGTAATATCAAACTTTCATTTTTAATGTTTTGTATTAATTAAATATACAAATATATAAGATATTAAATTAGACACCAAAATAGTTTATGTCAGGTATTTTTTGTTTATAGTAAATAATATTTATGTCAGGTATTTTTTGAAATCTTTTCTTTTTACTTAATAACATCATTTACAAGGGACGATCTCTTGATATTGCTAACTAAGAGCATGTCCATCCACAAGTTGCAGAAGAGTTCCTAATCAAAAAATAATAATATAAACATAGAAAAATAGGAAAGAGAAATTAGGTGCGGTCTTTTAAATCATGTTTTCAGAAGCGGTCCTTTAAACTTTGTGTCACATAATGTTCTTTCATTTGCTAATATTTATTTAAAGTAATTAAATTAAATCACATAAATATAACACATTAAAATATTAATTTGTTTTTGTTAAGCACTCCAAATCATCATCCCCACTGATGGACATGCTCTTAGTATTCTTGACAAGTTGACAAATTGCATAGTATTCTTGTTGCACTATAGTCTATAGACCAATGGGTCTTACTTGTTGGCATTCCTTCAAAAACACCTTTAGATTAGACGAAGAAGCCCAACTAGTGTTGACAAAATGAAAACCAATTAGTTTTAGCTTTTAATCATATTTCCTTCCAGTATATATTTCTTTATCAATTTTTTTTGTAAAAATCCTCTAAAAATATATATTCATCTCTTTATTCGGAAACTCAAACATTCTAAATAGTCCATGCGAACACAAATCAAATTTGAGTAATGAAAATTACAATCACAAACCTTTTACTACTAGAACTGACTTTATTCGGAAACTTAAACATTCTAAATAGTCCATGCGAACACAAATCAAATTCGAGTAATGAAAATTACAATCACAAACCTTTTACTACCAGAACTGACTAGTCAGTTCTAATTATTTCGTTATCAAACTTCATAAAATGTTTTAAAAATTTTAGTAATTAAAATATATATATATAGAGTCAGTTCTGGTTATTTCGTTATCAAACTTCATAAAATGTTTTAAAAATTTTAGTAATTAAAATATATATATATAGTCAATATTTTATTTTACATTATAATAATTTAAATAAAAACGGTTTTTTTCTTCTTTTGATGTGACATCAATGGTGATGGAGAAGAAGACAAGAAACTCTCCTTATGATGTGACATATATATTTCTTTATCAAACTTCTTTTTCTCAATCCACCATTACAATCTCGGTTTTGTCTCTGTAGTGATGATCGGTGACAAGAAATTAAATTAAGTTATGTTGAATCAAAAATCAAGTGATAAGAAATTTATTTTAATTCCTTTACTTTAAAACAAATATTGGAAACCATCATGATGTGTCACCGTTATAGATATGGAAGAGATGCAACCACAAAGGTATTTAAAGTTTTTGAAGATTACAATTCAAAATATTTATGGATAATTTTTCACTGGAGATACAACTCTTTGTTGTATTATAATGTTGTTAGAATCATTCAAAATTGACGGTCGTATATGGAATATGGCTAATGTTACACTACAAAAATATGAAAAAGAATTTAGAATATCTTCAAAAAGAAGATAACAAAATATAAATGATATTGCATAAGAAGAAACAAGATGAATAGGAAGAAAATTTCTTCAAATTTAATCTTTGTATTGTAATATTTTCTAATCTTAACTTTGCAACTGATTGTATCTATAATATTTCATATAATTTTATTGCAAATTTACATTTTATTTAAATAAAATATTTGTTAAAAATCGGAATTGTTGATTAAGTTCATTTTTTCTTTGTTTTAATGTACAAATCATAGCTATATAGTGGATTCAACATTATTCCCTTAATTAATACGTAAAGCAACAATGAAATAATAGAACATGTGAAGAGAATCCAAGTTTCAACAATAAAGTTAAAGATTTTGGCGTATTAGGTCTAGAAAATTGTAGAAAAGGTTAAAGATAAGGGTGTATTGGTCATTTTATTTTCATTAAAGCTAAAAGTAATATAATATCAAAAATACATTTTACTACATTTGATCCGGGATATGGAGGAGACACAGACCAGTAGATGAGGCTGAAGCTCATTGTATCCAAAGAAAATGTATAATATATATATAGAACTTGTTAGGTTTGTTTGGACTGTAATTTTGTATTGTGATCTAATTGGTATGTATCTATAAATCTATGAATTTTAATATTAATTTCTTTCATAAACATGTATTATATATTTTTTTGAATTATATGTATAAAATGTGTTATTATACGTATGTAATGTGTTATTATACGTATAATATATACAAAAACTCTTCCCCGCATACTTTCTGATTTTTCTGATTTTTCAATAAATCGCTAAGTCCGTATGAACCGTACGCGTAACGTCTATCAAGTTTCCGAACAAAGTCTAAAACCAAACCATAAACCTCAAGTTTCTAAATTATAACCCAAATTTTAAAATTACTTTTGTAAGAGTTAAGCCGATATCTTCATTTGTCATGTATATAAATAGTGTTATCTACTAGTATATCAGATTCAGTGTTCTAAAAAGCGGTCTAGGCAGCCGCGTAAGCGAAGCTTAGACGCTAGACGTTATAGGACCGTGGAGATTATTCTTTAAACCACCTAGATAATTATAATATTGTGACAATAAATAATATATAATTTATTATTCATAAATTATAATAATTAATATATTGAAATATATATTTTATGAAAATAATTTTTATCATATATAAATAATAGTTTTTACTATTATTAAGTACAAAACATTACATATATTTAATATATTGCTATAATTATAAACGCCTAGACCATTTAACTAATAATTTAGACGTCCGCTTAGTCATTGTAGACTCTAAGCGTTAGATCGTTGTCCGTTTAATGCCTAACGCTTTTTTTAACAGTGGTCAGATTACATTAGCAATAAAGAAAAAAAAAATATTGTCGGAGATGCTCTGTGCGTCCAAAAGATAAAATATTATCTTTCGTCTGTTCCCCCCCCTCCCCCTCTTTGCTTCTACTTCACAGTGTTCACTAAAAAACAAAGAACATAGTTTGGTGCAAATGTGGAAGAATCTTTGGTCCTTTGTTATTGACGATAAAATTTCCAAGTCAATATTCGATTCTTAACGTTCAATAGTCTTTATTTATATGCTTTAACGTTCAATCGAGTCTTTATTTATATGCTTTTGCATATTGAGTCACGTCAACTTTTAACACGAATGCACACGAAAACAACATCTTCATGCTATCACTTTTCTAATCTGGTTCACTGTGTGTGTGTGTTTTTTCCCTACAAAGCGTTTTTTTGTGTGTTAGCTGCTGAAATATCAAAGGTTTATAAGTGTCGTCAACTAACGTCTTTGTTTATTTGTCCTGTATCACTTTAAATGTTGGAAAATTAAGACGTACAATTCCAATTGTATAAAATAATTTAACATTTTGAAGCTAAAAGACTTGTACTCTCGACTCGCATATTTCTTGTAAAAGCCTAAAAACCAAGATAAATATCAACACACATAAATTGTTTAGTTTACATAAACCTTAAACATTAAAATGCCTAAGGATATATCGATTGTTATGTTGGACATAATTTTGTGTGAATTCAAAATATTTCTTGATTAACAATTTATTTAATGCTAATTTTATGAAAAGATAGCTTTCAAGTCTTGTTTTAGCCCGAACATTTTATTAGGTGGTTAACTTTTTCGCGGTAAACAGAACACATGTCTTCAAGTAAGCCATGGTATTCCGCCACAGTCTACCAACTTTAGTATCATATCTTTCCACTTTCCAACAAATCTTTCTCGCGTACGTTTCTCATGTTTAGCCAATCTTTTCAAAATATGCGAATATATTATGTATATAACTTGGAATATTTCTTCTACGTTTCTCACGTTTAGCCAATCTTTTCAAAATATGCGAATATATTATGTATATAACTTGGAATATTTCTTCTTTTGCTTTCTCTTTAGTTTTTTCTTGACGAACAATATAGAACGTATACAAAAATGCAACGAGGATATTGCTAAGTACGAGATCCTAAGAAATCAACTAATGGTGGTTGAGACTTGAAACTTCAGACACTCGAGACTTGAAACTTGAGAGACTTGTGACATTTACACCCCATTGGCCATGGAAATTCGGGTTTCCATTTCCCAAAGTTAGTTTTTAAAGTACATAAGTAAAATAACGAGTATGCTTTTTTTTGCATATCCGTCGAAATTTCTCTAAGCTTGACAATGAACTTCGTCAGGAAGGAAGTTACTGCTTAACAACAAGTATACGTCAAAAAAACAAGTATACGTCAAGGAAGAAATAATAAGAGATCCGAAACGTAAGTTGTGGATCAATAAGATCTTTATAATCTATCTATGGTCTAGAAAAATATATGATATAGCTTTATGAGAAAATTTGTTGAAACATTTTTAAAAATGTCTACAAAATACAGGGGAGAACCAAAACTAAAGCACATTTCGTACCAAGAACAAACCAGTGTATATATAACATTAACATAATATGGTTTTTCATATAAATGTGACACCTTATTGTGATTTTCTGGAAGCCACTATAACGTCAGTTGGATGTATTCGATCATTTCGTGGTTCTTAACTTTTTAAATTTAGTTTGTGATCCACGTATGAAATGCAATGACGCTTATATTTTAAGTTGTAAACTCAAATTTGGATGGCCGTTATTACACTTTGAGATGAATTCGCATTCCACACGGTTCAAACTCTTTTTTTGTGTTCAAACTCTACGAATTAATTATATATCATTATCAATAATTCCTTAATCGCTAACCAGAGAATACATATCTTATATGTGCAGTATAAGTAGGCATGTCGATGTACCAATGCGCCGACTTTCCCTTTATTGAAACGGATGTTAGATACTAAACCTAAACGCGGACCATACGCGATTACGTATCATGCTGCATATCCAGTAATGTGAAACTATCATATATCATATAGTATAGACAAGACGTTGTAGCCCAATGGTTAGGACGGGTCCCCGCCTGCACCCAGGTAGGGGGTTCGATCCACGCCGGAGGGAACTACCTTGCAACGCTCTTGTCACCCACACGGATATGGGCCATGCTTTCGGCCCATTTGAAAAACTGGGAGGGGCGTCTATCCGTGGGCATTCCTTCCCCTTGGGGATTAGTCTGGGCCTTCTGGGCCTGGGATACCCCCAGGTTAAACAAAAAAAAAAAAAAATATATCATATAGTATTACAAACAACACGATATCATGTTGATTGTTGACCGTAACGTTTAAATAAAACAGGTCAGTCATTAAACAGTTCAGATCCACACTAGTCATGAACAGATCTTTATCTGTAAAGCTCGTGGATAACACGTGTGTCCCTGAAAAAACTCGAAACGGTTACTTTGGACATTTGCTCCGAAACTTCACCTTGTTCCAAATAGTTTATTCTTTATTATTTACGTTTTTTAATTAATAAAATTTAATTTATTATGCTTTATGTTAATAGTTTTGAACTTCATCTAATTTCAGTTGTTTTAATTGATTTATTGAGCTAAGTTTTAGGCAACAATTTGGTGAAGTAACTTTCGTCAGCATTACTAGGAAACTTCGTGGATGATCACCAACCGACTCGTGAACTAACTCTTATAAAAGCAATCAGGTTGCATTGACATTGTTCCATCAGATTTTTCCTTCATATTCAATCCATCGCTTTCACAGAGAAATTTACAGCTTCCAGTTAATTTTTTCTTCAATCGGTTTAATAGTTTCGGTTTAAACAATACGAGAGACAATGTCAACAAACGTTTCTTCCCGCGCAGAGAAGAACAATTTGGTGGGGGTCGAGTTTCTTCTGGAACTCCCCAAAACCCTAAGCAAAACAAACAAGAAATGGCAACTAGCATTCATCAAGATCTACTGCTCAAGAACTCTCCTCAACTGCGCCAAACACGCCATTGGAAAACCCGGTTTGTTTCCTCGTTCCCTTTCCTACACCGCCATTGATCTTGACCATCCACAAGAAGATCATCATAAAGACTTCAAGATCGATCAAGAAACGCTAAACGATCTCGTCAAGAACAAAAACCAAGAGAAACTCCAGTCTCTTGGTGGCTATAATGGCTTAGTGTCAGCTCTCAAGACAAACACACGTCTAGGGATCAACGAAGAGGCCGACGAGATTCAACGCAGGCGTTCAACGTTCGGGTCCAACACTTACACGAGACCACCATCCAAGAGCCTCATCCATTTCGTGATCGAAGCGTTCAAAGACCTCACGATTCTCATCCTTCTCGGTTGCGCAACGCTCTCTCTCGGGTTCGGTATCAAAGAGCACGGGCTAAAAGAAGGATGGTACGATGGAGGGAGCATATTCGTAGCGGTTTTCTTGGTGGTAGCTGTCTCTGCGGTCAGCAACTTCAGACAGAACAGACAGTTCGACAAACTCTCGAAAGTAAGTAGCAACATCAAGATCGATGTCGTTAGAAACGGACGTCGTCAAGAGATTTCGATATTTGACATCGTAGTTGGAGATATCATTTGTTTAAACATCGGAGATCAAGTACCAGCGGATGGAGTGTTCGTCGAAGGACATTCATTACACGTTGACGAATCAAGCATGACAGGAGAAAGCGATCACGTCGAGGTGAATCTAAACGGGAACACATTCTTGTTCTCCGGTACTAAAGTCGCTGATGGGTTTGGTAAAATGGTGGTTACTTCCGTTGGGATGAACACAGCTTGGGGACAAATGATGAGTCACATCTCACGCGACACAAACGAGCAAACTCCATTGCAAACTCGCCTCGACAAGCTTACTTCTTCAATAGGTAAAGTCGGTTTACTCGTAGCGTTCTTGGTTCTTCTTGTTCTTCTAATCCGTTACTTCACGGGAAGCACTAAGGACGAGAGCGGGAAACGCGAGTATAACGGTAAGAATACGAAAAGCGATGAGATCGTGAACGCGGTTGTTGAGATGGTTGCGGCTGCGGTTACGATTATAGTGGTTGCGATACCTGAAGGGTTACCGTTAGCTGTCACATTGACATTAGCGTATTCGATGAAGAGAATGATGAAAGATCAAGCTATGGTGAGGAAGCTCTCTGCTTGCGAGACAATGGGCTCTGCTACTACAATCTGTACCGATAAAACCGGTACTCTGACGCTTAACCAAATGAAGGTAACCGATTCCTGGTTCGGTTTAGAATCAGGAAAAGCTTCTACTCTATCGAGGAAAGTTGTTGAGTTGTTTCATCAAGGAGTTGCGATGAACACTACAGGGAGTGTTTTTAAAGCTAAAGGATCATCATCATCTGAGTATGAATTCTCCGGTAGTCCGACGGAGAAAGCGATCTTAAGCTGGGCGGTGGAGGAGCTGAAGATGGACATGGAGGAAGTGAATAGAGAACACGACGTTGTTCACGTTGAAGCTTTCAACTCGGAGAAGAAGAGAAGTGGTGTGTTAATGAATAAGAAGGGAGAGATTAATAATAACGTTGTTCATTGGAAAGGAGCTGCTGAGAAGATTCTAGCTATGTGTTCTACATACTACGACGGTTCTGGAGCCGTGAAAGAGATTCAATACGACGATCAGATTCAGTTCGAGCAGATCATTCAATCAATGGCGGCTAAATCCCTACGTTGCATCGCCTTTGCTTACTCAGAAGATAACGATGGAGAAACTAAGAAGCTAAAAGAAGAGAAGCTGAGCTTACTCGGAATCGTGGGGATCAAAGATCCGTGCAGGCCAGGAGTCAAGAAAGCCGTCGAGGACTGCCAATTCGCCGGAGTAAACATCAAAATGATCACCGGAGACAACATATTCACGGCGAGAGCCATCGCGGTAGAGTGCGGGATCTTAACGCCCGAAGACGAGACGAACGAAGACGCTGTATTAGAAGGAGAGGCGTTCCGAGGATACACACAGCAGGAGCGGTTAGAGAAGGTGGAGAGGATCAGAGTGATGGCGAGATCGTCGCCGTTCGATAAACTCCTGATGGTGAAATGCCTCAAGGAGCTAGGTCACGTGGTGGCGGTTACGGGAGACGGGACGAACGACGCGCCGGCTTTGAAGGAAGCGGACATCGGACTCTCGATGGGGATCCAGGGGACCGAGGTGGCGAAGGAGAGCTCCGATATCGTGATCCTCGACGATAACTTCGCCTCCGTCGCGACGGTTTTGAAGTGGGGGAGGTGCGTTTACAACAACATCCAGAAGTTCATCCAGTTTCAGCTAACGGTCAACGTGGCGGCGCTGGTGATCAATTTCGTCGCGGCGGTTTCGGCGGGAGAGGTTCCGTTGACGGCGGTTCAGTTGCTTTGGGTGAATCTGATCATGGACACGCTCGGCGCGTTGGCTTTGGCTACGGAGAAACCGACGAACGATTTAATGAAGAATAAACCGGTCGGTCGAACCGCTCCGTTGATTACGAACGTCATGTGGAGGAATCTGTTGGCTCAAGCGTTTTATCAGATCAGCGTGTTGTTGGTGCTTCAGTTTCGAGGGAGGTCGATCTTTGACGTTACGGAGAGGGTGAAGAACACTTTGATATTCAATACGTTTGTGTTGTGTCAGGTGTTTAACGAGTTTAACGCGAGGAGTCTCGAGAAGAAGAATGTTTTCAAAGGGTTGCACAAGAATAGGCTCTTCGTTGGGATTATAGTAGTGACTGTGGTCTTGCAGGTTGTGATGGTTGAGTTTCTGAAGAGGTTTGCTGATACCGAGAGGCTGAATTGGGGTCAGTGGGGAGTTTGCTTGGCCATAGCGGCTGCTTCGTGGCCGATAGGATGGTTGGTGAAGTCTGTTCCGGTGCCGGAGAAGCATTTCTTCAGCTACCTGAAATGGAAGAAGTGATCTTGAGAAGCTCAGAAATTGATTTGTAAATGGGTTTTAAGTATTTGTGTTTTTTTTTCAATTCTTATTTGATTTGAATAAACATTGTAAAGGTTTTATTTATTTATTTATTTATTTACATAGCGTTATATATATTCAGATTACAAAGTATTCTAGAACGGGCCAAGATTGATTCCTTCAAGGCTGGCTAAAGCAATGAACTCCTTCTCAGCCTCTTTCCACTGGATATCAAGCACAACGAAACGAACCGTGGAACCGATCTGAATCCGGGACATGTTCTCGTTCACGAACAACGGGTTTCCTTGTCCAACGTAGTCGTAACCAGGCATCTTATAATGTGATAAGTAAACGTTTTCACAAGGGCCGCATCTCAAGAAGACACCGGACTTGTGCACCTTGTGAACCACACCACGAACGATCTCACCTTTGAACATCTTGAAGGTGATCCCGCTGAAAACAACCGGGAAGACAATCTCGCCAGTGGTTTCTCTGATTCTCCCCTCGCCTATTTCCTCCAAGCTTTTGAGTGCTATGAAGTAGCCGAGATCTTTGGTTGCTTTCTTGGAAGCAAAGGCATCTAGTAAGCGAGTGAGAACAGCTGTTTGGATCATGTGGCCGTTGGGGTCCATTGCTTCAGCTGGTATGATGACATTCCATGGCAATTTGACTTTGATGAACATTTTTTTTTCCAGTCTGTAACTGTGAAACAATCAAATACAAATCACAAAAAAAGAGTTGTTGCAATTCCTGAGTCAAACATAATAATTACATATAAAAGATTATGCATTATTCTTTCTTTTTTTGTAAGCATCTAAAGATTCATTTTTCAAGTTTTCTTTCAGACATTTCAACGAACAGTTTGCATTCATGTAAACATGCAAGCGAAACACAAAAAAAATGCGGCAGAATCAAGAGTCATGTAAACAAAAAATAATCACAAACGTTCCGCACTTGACCTTTATTTTTGTTTACCGGAAGCTTAGCCAAATCGTGTATCCTGAAACGTGTTCATAAACCCTAGAGCGAGTCTATGTGTAAATACATTTGAAAAATCAAAAGATCTAATAGGTTCTACCTTGACTTTCCCGGAAAGACAAGATCAGAAGCTACAATGAAACGATCCGGCGAGCAGACACAGAGTTCTTCGCTTTCGAGAGTATCGACAAACTGTCCTCTGTATCGAAATGACATAAAGACCTTTCGTTTCCAAAATTATAGGCCTATGAAGGCCCATTTATACATATGGGTTAATACAAATAGCTCTGTATAGACCCATTAATGCAAGATGGACTACTCATGCATTTATGTGGGAAGTTGCATCGAAATTGTTGTATTCACATAAGCATATGTCTCATAATATTTCAATTTTAAAAATTTTAATTTAAAACTTTAAAAAAAATTAGAATTTTTTTTATATTTATCTCAACAGATTTATAGCGTTTTTTTGTGATTGTCGAAAAACGTCAACATCTGAATATCTGATACAAACTGCAAAACTTGCTTTATTGATGATATAGCAAAACGATCAGACAGACGCATAAAAAAAAATAACCCCCAACTCTAACCTATGTTCATAAATACTATCAACCACAGTTAGGCGTGGGGAATTAATCCAGAATTATCAGATTCAATCGGGTCTTTTTCACATGTTACCAAATCCAAAAAAACCCGACTAAACTCAAATCAAACTTTTATAATATCAAAATGCAGTCGATTTTGTAAACCTAAAATCCAAAATTCGATTGGACCCTAACTGAAATCCGATTTAAACCCTGAATGCCCAGCCCTAACCTTAGTCATAAGGAAATTAGTGGTCGCTCAAATTCAATTCATTTTGAATCACACGCAAATATGTAGCTGACAAGTATTAGCTTGGTGGATGAGGGTCCCTCGGATCCCTACTCAATGACTAGATGTACAAAATGCTATGTTTTGTTTTAATTAAACTTTGCTCAAGCAGTGGCGGATCCACTAAGGTAAATGGGGTGTCAGCTGACACCCCTTAAATATGATAAATGTTAAAAACGCATGTACTAAACGTAAACTTTCTGCAGCATTAGTGGTTCTAGTAGTACTCTGACCCCCCTAATATCTTGAGTTCGAACCCACTGAGACACCTCTATTTTAGTTTTACTCCTATAAGTGGTTTGACCCCGGTTAAAACCAAACCTGGGTCCGCCACTGTGCTCAAGTCTGGCCTCATAAACAAATAATCCTTAAGAAATTGTTTTTGTAAAACCTCAGTTTAAAAACAAGATCAAAAGTAAGAAAAATAATAATAAGCTTAGTCTAGCCAGCTAAAAATTTTTTTTTTAACATCTAAGCAAAAAATGATAAGAATAAAAATAAAAATCAATAATTTTCTACGATTAAAGTATAATTTTTATTATTTTTATTAATAAAGAAAATTTTCTTAATCTAAAAATAGATAATCTTGACAGATTTATCGGGACGAGCCAATGCAGCTTTTAACTCTTCAAGACTAGAAATCTCCTTAACATCACCTCCAGATTCGATGTTTAGAACTACTTCGCTGCGAGATTGCTTCAGTGCAACTTGAGCTTGACACAAAGATTTAGCAATGACTTTATCGTATGGTAGTGCCTCATGTACTATCTCATAATCTCTCACTGCTTCAGCCCATTTTTCCAGCTACAGTTTCACATGAAAAAAAACTTAAGAACAAGTCTGAAGAAAAAAACAAAACTAATTAGTCACACTATCAATATTTTACCTTGCTGGATGACAGAGCCCTTTGAACCAATTCAACATTTTTCTTGAAAATTTTAATTTCAGTATTATGTGGCTCGATCTCTAAAGCTTTGGCTGCATACTCGGCTGCATCATCGTACCTGCAAGAATTCATCATATGAGCTCTTTACTATATTTATCCAACATAACAATAAATAAGTAACCAGTCAACAAGTGTAGTAATGAATCTCACCTTTCTAGAGCAAAGTTTAGTTGTGATTCGACAAAATATAAGTAGGCTCTACATAGCATACCCAAAAAAGACCGAGTCTGTAGCTGTGAGAAAGAGGAGGGGAGTGGTTCAACTTTGAGGGAAGCTGCTCTTAGTGCTGTTTGTTGAGCCTCACCAACCCGGCTGAGTTTTAGTAGTGCTTCAACTCTACACATATCTAGCTGCAGTTGTTAGATAAGTAAAACAATGTGTTTAATTCTTATCCTCATCAGGGCATCCGCATTGTGAGTTTCTCACTTAAAGTATTATTGCTTTTGGTGAAAATTACCTCAGGCCACGCATAAGGTTTTAAGCTTCCTGGACTCGAAGGATAACCTATTGCGTTCAAAAGATCATTCCATTCACCGCGTCTTCTTACAGCAATACAATAGTTCAAGTTAACTTTTACTCGTTTAACCCACTCCAAGTCGTATTTATTATATGATGCTTCCTCCACAAGCTTCATCGCTTCATCGACGTAACCTAAACTGCAACCGAATCAAAGACTCAAAATGATTAGATATAATATCTCTTTCAAAATAAATAAATAAATGTAGAAACAAATCAGTTTACCTAAGAAGAGACATGCCTAAACCGTGACGAGCCTGTGCAGATTGTGGATCCAGCTTTATGGCCTCTTCCCACTGGTTCAGAGCTTCCTCAGTACGCCCCAATTTCGACAATGCAGCTGCTCGATTACTGAGATAAGTTACATTCTTCGGTGAGAGCTCTATTGCTCGATCATAGAACTCCAAAGCCTCTCTGTAACGCCATGTGTTGAACATCTTTTCCCCCCTAGAGTTTATTTTTTTTGGATCTGGAATAGGAGCAGGCGAAGACGTTGGCTTAGAAGTAGGGAAGATCCTACGTAACCAACCAAAGTGGCTGCGATGGCTACAGCTATTTGGTGGACCGGAAAGGAACTTTTCTTGTTCAAGATCGGGATGCTTTTTATCTTCCGTACTTAATGAGTCTTGAGTATTGTCGGGAACACTGTCAATTTCCGGTACGAGTTCATTGGGCTTCAGCAATACCTCTCTGCAAAATTACAAAAAGAAAGATAGATGATAACGATCTCATGAATCCCAAACTTTTCATTAAGGTAAGAAAAATTAATTAGTTGTTACATTATTGAGTCTAGAGAGAAAGAGTCTTATATAAGTAGTTATGACAGTGGAAAACATTACGAGACAAGTTTGTTCAACAACCTCAAAATCTATGAAAATTGTCTCGTCAAGTCATAAATCGAGTTTAGCTGGGTTATATAAGCAAATTAAGCAACAGAAGTTTTTTTTTGTTGGTGAACATGTTCTATCGAAAATTGCAACACATCTCAGATAAATATTGACTTACTTCATTGTAGTTTATTCTCCTCTTCGCCAATAAGAAAGCAGAATATGGGAACTTTCCCTGGAATACAAAAGACCCTTCGTTCTACTCTGTTTCTTGAGGTGCGTTGTTAGCGTGTATTCCACATACTCGTCAGGTTAGGGTTTTTATAACCCATATAATTTAGGTCAAGGTTTTTTTTCTTAAACCTAATTTGATGACATATTGTAACTAAGCCCAAATATTAAACAGAAAAGTTGAGGCCTAAACGTGGTATGGTGATAACTCTTATTATGAACTAGATCCGGTCTCCGCGCTAAGCGCGGATAAGTTGGTGTATTGTGAATTTTTATTTTAAGTTTCAATTTGTTTGTTTGGAGTATGAGCATTGAATTATCCAAAATAATGGAAATTTTGTGAATATCAAATTTCTGATATAGTTACCAAGTCATTTGGAGATGAGAAGCTTCAATATGTACCATAAAAAATAAATATAATGTGGATCATGTGTTTGTAATCATTGGTATTAAGAAGATTTTGTTAGTTGTGATTTTTTATAATAACAATTTTTTTAATATATTACTATTTTCTATGATTGGTAAGTAGGACATTTATGGTGATGGAAGTTCTTAGCTCTTTATTGTTACTTTTTAGCTCTCTCCGTTTAGTCGGTTGGTCGAAGATCAATGTTATTAGATCAGGCAGCCTAGTGACGAAGGAGATAGGAATGAGGCTAGAGATCTTGTTTCTTGAGAGCCAAGATTTCTTCAAAGAAACCATCGTCAAGAAATAGTCGTAGGTATTTAACCAGAGAACGGGTTGCTTGAAAAATAAATAAATTTTAGATAGTCGAATGGCTAATACTGGGTATTTAACTGGAGAAAAAAATTAAAATTAAACAACAATGATAAGTTTTTTTAAAAAAACTAAATAAATCCAAGTATGAAGTTATGTGTGAATGAGAATAAAAATTGAATGATGTTTGGATAGAATCTTTCTTTTGAGTTCTCCTCTTGTGGTTTTGTGTGATCTTAAATCTCACTTCATTTCATGCTTTTACTTGATCTCTTACTCGCCCTTTGAAATGCTTGATGTATTCGATTGATTTGTTGAAGTAGAAATTTGTTGCGGGTGATGAATTGAGTTGTAGCTTGCCTGCAAAATACTATATATTATTGGTTCGGTGACGGGGAAATAAATTGATTTGTTCAACATTTTCATTTGTTTGTAAAAGATTATTTACCTTTAAAAAGTTTAGGAACTATCCTTGTGAAGATGACAACTTTAAATTTCCTATATTTCTTCCTCTGTAGGATGCTAAAATCTGCTGCTTGCTTATTGCACAATATGAGATTAACCATCGTCGTCCTGAAATAAAGTTGTATTGATGAAGAAGATTTGTGATTTTGTTGCTTTCTCTTGTCTAGAATTACCTATTTAGCAACAGATCAACTGTGACCCATGTATTCCCCTCTAGAAGGTATGGACTTGTTTTTTGCATCACGAGTATTTGTCCAACAACATCTGCACATGGTTTTTCTTTTCCTTTTTAATTACGATACCATTTTTGTTTAATAGAAATTGTGCTAAGTGATTTACCTGGTAAGTAGGTGGGTGTAGTGGCTAAATGCAGTAGACTTTCGTAATTTTGAGGAGAGAAGTTTTGAACTGGAAAGATTGGACCTATGTCCGTAACTTTCAACATCCTTGTTGCTTGGTCGATCCGAATGTAATACGGGAGTTAGATGAGTTTTCGTTGGCGTGAATTGTGTAGGACGAAGAATCCTGGTAATTCATATATATCTCATTCGGCTAAAAATATGGGTCATTTGGCTTAATGTTTCTGCGGAACCGACCTTCCAATAGGTGTTCATAAATTTGAACAATTATTGTGTCAAACCAATATTTTAAACCAAATATTATTAAATTGGAAATCTACATACATATGTATATGTACAATTTTAATATAGGGCTTACATGGTGGTCGTAGCAGAGGAAGCCTGTGCAAATCTAGGTATTATGAATATGGTAATTTATGATGTCCCAAATACTCCTTATACATATCGTGATGGGGAGATTTGAAATCCCTTCTCAAAGTGGGTTGATTGTTTGAGGAATGCGATGCACGGAAAATGTCACTATAAAACATGAAATTTTGATCAAGGGTATACATTCATGATTTGGCATCCTATCAACAATAATATCTATTTATATATACTATCAATACTATTAAAACAGAATACCATTTTTTGAGGTGCCCTTTTTTTGTACTTATTTACCATTTTCTGCCATTGGATTATTTTTGTTCTATACTTTTAATTTAAATGCTTTTAGTATCTTACTAAAATCCCTACTTTTATTGATTTGCAAATATTTTCACTCATACCATTGCTTTTAAACTAAAACATAATTAACTAATGTAATTATATACAAAATCGACAATGGAATTATTTAATAACAACTATTGATCGGAAATCTTATGAATCCCTGACATAACGATCGGGAATATGCCAAGAAATATTCTCAATTAACCAAATCCATAACAAAAGATTTCTTTTTGTTATTATTCAAACAACGCAAACACAATACATTACACCTTATACTATTATGACTATCTTACATAATATTAAATTACAAATATCACTTATGTTACAACTTACAAGAGTAAATAACAAGAGATCGACATAGTTTAACTTAGTGTCTAACTGTACTTCCTCATGGTCAATACTAAGGAGTTCACCTATTCATTTTAACTAATGTCAAAATCTCTCACATACCTTGATTATATATGCAGTATTTGTCTGTCTCCTCACAACTGTCAATCTACAAAATTGTGATACAATTCAATTTGATTAGTTTATGAAATAACATATGTTATTTGTAACATTTATCACAAATTTAGCAATATACAATGAATCCTAAACCAGAAGTAAACCCTATACTATAATGAATATGTATCTCAAAAGTATGTTCTTATTCATCAACCAAGATCACGTATATATACAACATATAGACCGACTAAGTCCTCTAGAATTAGGAAACTATAAATCCCTAAGTATTAGGAAATATAACATTATCCTTATATGGAATATATCATTATTCTCTCATTACTCCCCCTCAAGTTGGCAATGACATATCTCGAATGCCTAACTTGGACAGCAAATATTGAAATGTTGGTGATGGAAGAGGCTTCGTAAGAAGATCAGCTGGTTGATTCTTGGTTGAAATATGAATAGTTCGAAGAAGTTTGGCTTGAACAGCATCACGCACCATATGACAATCATTCTCCACGTGTTTAGTACGTTCATGAAAAACTGGATTCTTGGCGATGTGAATAGCTGATTGACTGTCACAAAATAAACGCATAGGAAGAGGATGTGTAAAGCCAAACTGGTGTAAGAGACGCTTGAGCCACTTGAGCTCGCAGGTGGCGTCCGCCATTGATCGATACTCGGCTTCGGCTGATGAACGAGAGACGGTTCGTTGTTTCTTGGTACGCCATGAAACTAGTGAGTCGCCAAGTAGTACTAAATATGCACTCAAAGACCTGCGCGTTCGAGGACAGGATGACCAGTCCGCATCACAAAACGCAGTGAGTTGTAGATTACTATCCGAAGATAACATAATGCCTTGATCAGGACAACCTTTTAAGTATCGGACGACCCGTAAAGCTGCGAGCCAATGATCTTCAAGAGGCTTCTGCATAAATTGGGAAAGAAGGTGAACAATATAGCTCAGTTCTGGTCTGGTGAACGTGAGATAAATTAGTCTCCCGACCAGACGCCTGTACTTGCTCGGATCAGTAAGTGGTGTACTAGTAGACAACGCCAGCTTGTGATTCAGCTCTGTAGGAACCGGCGAAGGCTTTGCACCAAGAAGACCGCACTCTGTAATAATATCCAAAGCATACTTTCGCTGAGACACAAATATACCTTGAGGACCTCTTGCGATTTCTAAACCCAGAAAATATTTTAATTTTCCCAAATCTTTCATCTTAAAGCACTTGTGGAGATAGTCTTTAAACTTCTGAATAGTAGCGACATCGTTGCCAGCAATCATAAAATCATCTACATACACTAGTATGTGTAAGCAAATGTTTCCACGAACATAAGAAAACAAAGAGTAATCTTCATAACTCTGAACAAAACCGAAATCCAAGAGAGTCTTACTCAGCTTCGCGAACCAACATCGAGGAGACTGTTTGAGGCCATAAAGTGACTTTCTAAGACGACACACCTTAGACGGATCATTGCACTTAAAACCTTGAGGTAGTTGCATATAAATTTCTTCTTCAAGATCTCCATGCAAGAAGGCATTGTGCACATCCATTTGGTGAAGCTCCCAATGTTTGGTAGCAGCTATTTTAAGAAGAAACCGTACTGTGTTCATCTTTGCTACGGGAGCAAAAGTATCTTTATAATCCATACCCTCCTTTTGGCGATTACCACATGCTACGAGTCTAGCCTTGGGTCGCTCTTCGGTACCGTCAGCATTGTATTTTATGGTGTAAATCCATTTGTTACTGATCGCCTTTTTGCCTGGAGGAAGAGAAGTTATATCCCATGTATGGTTCGCTTCTAGTGCAACAATTTCTGTTTTCATGGCTCCATTGAAACGAGGATCAAGAACTGCTTCTTTGTAAGTCCTGGGTATGTAGTCAGTAGTAATCTTTGCAAGAAACGCCTGATGTTTATCATTAAAAACAGAGGATGATAGATAATCAGCAATAGGATACGGTGTCTTACCTGAGACCGTTGGTGAGGAACTCTGCGCAGGCGAAGGAACGTGAGAGGGGTCAGTAGAGGATACTGCGTGTGTAATAAAGTTCTTGAGCAAAACAGAGGGTGTTTTGGTTCGATGACCACGACCCAGAACTTCAGCAGGTCCTGGAGATGTAGATTTCTCAGAAATATTAGAAGTATCATCGGAGTTAGGTGAATCCGGCGTGGATGAAACGATAGCAGGAGATGCAGGTGTCTCAGTCAGAGTCGTAAGATTAGTTTCAGTATTAGAAACAGGTTCAGACGGAGCTGTAGAATCAGAAGGCAATATCGTGGGAGACACATGTTCTTGTGGCGCCACTGTATCAGACGAACCAGGCGTCTGTGTAGAATCATCATTGCTCCCCCTTGATGGCAAATCGGGTATTAACCAATCATCAATGGGTTCGTTGTGTTGTAGAATAGGTGGCGACACATAGTTTGTATCCGTAATTCCTGGAAACTGATCTTCAATAAAAGTAACGTCTCGACTGATGAAGAATTCGTTGGTCTCTATATCATATAGTCTCCACGCCTTCTTACCAAACGGATACCCTACAAAGATGCACTTGCGACTTCGTTCAGCAAATTTATCCTTGCTCCTTGGTCGCCAATTTGCATAACAGAGGCACCCAAATACTCTTAGTAAGTCGTACATCGGTGGTTTTCCATGTAAGAGTTCGTATGGAGTCTTGCCATCTAGTACTTGTGTCGGTGTTCTATTTATTATGTGAGCTGCAGCCAAAATACTTTCGCCCCAAAAATCAACTGGTAGGCGCGCCTGGAACAAGCATGCGCGGGCTACGTTGAGAATATGCCTGTGCTTTCTTTCGACTCTCCCATTCTGCTGTGGAGTATCTACGCACGAAGTGTGATGTATAATCCCTTGTTGTTGAAAGAAGGATTTAAGAACCATGAATTCTGTCCCATTGTCTGTCCTAACCGTTTTCACGCTTCGACCAAACTGTTTTTCGCTCATGGCACAGAAATTCTTAAGAAGAGTGGAAACCTCTGATTTTTCAAGCATCAAGTAAGTCCACACTGCTCGTGAATAATCATCAACTATAGTAAGAAAATACACAGCTCCACATGATGCCGGTGTACGATATGGTCCCCAAACATCGCAATGAATTAAATCAAAAGGAACTTCAGCTTTATTAATACTATCAGGAAAAACTGATCGAGTTTGTTTAGCTCTAAAACAAATGTCACAATGACTAGTAGAAAAATCCATCTTAAGAGTATTAAAAACCGGTAGAGAAGACAAAACTTTGTAAGAAGGATGTCCAAGTCGACGATGCCATAAAACTGAAGAAGAAGGCGATTTTGCAGCTCCATGAACTCGTGCAACTTTAACACCCGTAAAATAGTAGACCCCCTCACGTTCTTCACCTGCTCCAATCAGAGTCCTCGAAAAACGGTCATGTAAAACACACAAAGTATCAGTAAATATAGCTATGCATCCTGTTTGTCTAAGCAGTTTTGAGACTGATATGAGAGTGCAATTAAAATCCGGCACAAAAAGCACATCATGTAACGAGTAGTCTTTTCCAAGTTTCAGAGTGCCCCGTTTTGTTGCTTTAGATAACTGGCCATTGGGGAATGTAACCGAAGAAGGACAATCACTGATGTCATGAAGTAATGTAAGGTCGCCAGTCATATGATGTGAGGCGCCTGTATCAATAATAACATCAGTATATTTAGTTTTACCCGACAAACGTTCTGAAGAAAGATTGGTCTGTTGGTTTTGAAGCAGCGAGATTAAAGACGCAATCTGATCCGAGTTGATTTGACTGGAGTGAGCAGCATTCACGCGACCACGTCCACGGCCCCGGTTGTTGTTGTAACGTCCTCCACGACCACCTCTTTGGCTATTATTTTGCCTTTGCTGTTCGTTGTACCAATCTGGAAACCCATGCAATAAAAAACACTCGGTGTTATCATGTCCTTGTCGTCCACAATGTGTACATGAGCGTCGAGGATCTCGTGGCTTAGGTGGAACAGAGACAGCGATGGTAGGAGGAGCTTCTTTTTCAGCATCAGATTTGACAGAGAACCCGAGTATATCTGATCGTTGCTCTTTTGAGCGAGTAGTGGCCATGTTCTGTTCTTCACGAATTACTCTGGAGTAAACTATATTGAGATCAGGTAACGGGTCTTCATCCGTTATACGCGATCGGATGGATAGAAAACGTGAGTCATCAAGGCCAAAGAGAAATTTATGTACTCGTGCATCTTCTTTCTCTTTCTCAATGTCAGCAGCTGCCGCACACGTACATGTTCGAGTAGTTTTGAGATTCTGTAGCTCTTCCCAAAGCTTAGTAAGCCTTCCGTAATAGTCAAGAACTGATTTTCCATCTTGCCTGCAGTTGGTAATCTCATCCTGGAGCTGATGCATACGAGCCCCATTCTTGACCGAGAACCGAAATTTTAGGGTTTCCCAAAGTTTCTTAGCATCCGGGACATGTGTAACGGTTGATCGAACCTTGGGATCAATGGAGGTTCTAATCCAACCAACAATCATCGAGTTTGCAGCAAGCCACCGCGGTAAGTCAGGACTATCATCAGCTGGTTTTGTAATAGACCCATCTATAAACCCGATCTTCTTCTTGGCCTGCAAGGAATTTTGAATTTCTATGGACCACTCCGAATAGTTCTCGTTTGTGAGATGAACCGAAGTGATAAGGGCACCCGGATTATCTGATGAATGTAGATGATATGGAGAATCTTCACGTTGTATTAGCGCCGTAGTAGAATTCGTAGGAGTTATAGACATCTTGATCGATGAACAAGAATCGTAGCAGTAGTAGAAAGAAGTATAGATTGATCAACAAATATAGTGATCAATGTAGAAAAGTAATGCGGAAAATTTTATGTAGATCTTTGCTCTGATACCATATAATGAATATGTATCTCAAAAGTATGTTCTTATTCATCAACCAAGATCACGTATATATACAACATATAGACCGACTAAGTCCTCTAGAATTAGGAAACTATAAATCCCTAAGTATTAGGAAATATAACATTATCCTTATATGGAATATATCATTATTCTCTCATTATATACCTAAAAGAAAATCACAGTATCCCTAAATCGAGTATTTATACTTTTAAATTATATTTGAATTTTGTAATAAAAAAATATCCCAAGATTTTTAAAACACGCACTATAATATATTTCTGTTTTAACATATCCGAACCAAATATTTTATCCAAAAAAAAACATATCCGAACCATCAGAATCTCCTTCTGAAAATGACCTTCGGTGCTCAAAATCTTTTTGTTAGTTAACCCATTTTTACTTCACAATTTGAATATTTATATTATATCCGAATATTTTTAAAATCAATAATCAAGATTTTATAGAAATTATTTATTTTCTTAACTTATTATACAAGATTCTTATTCACTATATATAACCCAACCAAACACCTTGGATAAAGAAAGAAAAACTCTAAACATCTCGATACTTTAATAGCACCTCAGAAAATTAGTAGCCAAACTGATGTCAAACCTTTAAAAATACGATGGTAGATTCAAGCAAAGATCTGGAAGCAATTTAGTGCTCAATATGGCAAGAGTTTAAGATTATTCTCGCAGATCAAAATGTAAGAGATATCTTAATTTCATTTTATAAAATTAGTTTGTTGTTAACGTTCAGTAGTTTTCTGATTATATTATGAGTTTTGTGCAGGGAACAAAGATACATGCAACATTGAAACATATTTCTTGATTGGTAAGTCGTCATATTTAATGATTTATTTTTTTATCCCAATAGTATCGATATGAAGTGTTATACTATATTATTAATGTTCTTTGCAGAATTCATTGGACAAGCCATGGACGTTGGTGAAATTAATCCTTTGTTGTGGAAAAGAGATAACAAAAAATAGAGTTCAATCATAGAGATTATGGTTTTTTTAACTAATACTGATATTTTTATCCCTGTTGTATAGTGTATTTACACTAAATGTGATTTCTTATTGTTTTAGTGATCACCAGCTAGCGTGTCGTTTGTTGGGGAAGTTTGAGGACAATATGATGTTTTTGTATGTTTAATCAGGTTTGCGAAATACGTAAATTTCGAGGTAATTTTCTAAAATCTCATTCATATTGTTTTCTATATTCTATTTGTTATACAATAAATCTAATTAATGGTTATATTGTTGTTACAAGAGATCTTCAAGTGACAAACACTTTTGATATCTCAGGCAAACATCAACCCCAATATAAAAGTAGGGGACTTGAGAGACGTGTAATGTTATCTATCTTCATAATTTATATACTTTGAAAGGTTTTAAAAAAAATACTATGTATAAGATATGTTTTTCTTTTCGTATATATATTGTTTGTTAGCGACTTATAACTAACATGTTGTTCATAAATGTTTAAACAAGAGAACAAATGAAGAAGAAAACAGAAAACATCATACACAAGGAAATCATGTTTTATTTAATTAAAATTTATTTTAATTTCAATTTTTGTTTACCATGAAAATAAATTATTTAACTAATTTTAATACCAAATTAGAACTTTAGCTAAAAATTAAGATAATAAATAACTAAATAGAAATTACAATAAATTTAAAATTTTAAGTTAAAATTAAATAAAAATACCAAAATATAATAAATTATCAATAACAAAAATAAACTAATACTGTTATATTAATAAACTTTTATTTTCCCTATTACCATTCTCTTAGTATCTAATCTATAAAACTAGAATCCCTACTAAAATTTTGCCATTTCTTTTTGAAGTTACTAACATTGCTATGTCCTTTTTTATATTAACATTAATATTATTAAATAAATTTGAACTGCATAATAAACCAATAATAATGAAGAATATGTTGGCCAATAACAATGCAACAACATTTATCAACGTTACTTATGCCAAAAAAAATAAACTGAACTCTATAATACAATTATTAATGTGTGTGTCGAAAGCATGTATTCCTAACTATACAAACCATAAAAGCATAATTCTACTATATACAATTATTATTTAGCCTTATAAATTTTTGTAAGACTTATTGTTTGACTTAGTGCTTATGATATGTTTGACATGTTTGAGGAACCACACTGTGAATTTTGTTTTACAAAAATCATCAATACTTATTAAAACATAATGTTCTTTTTCGAGGTGTGCTTCTGTTTCAAGATTATTTACCATTCTGTGCCACTGAATTATTTTAAGTATATTCTTTTTATCATAATTAAATCATTTTGTGCCATTACTTTTATTAGTTATTAACCATTATGTGCCATTACTTTTATTAGTTATAAACCATTTTAATTATTTTAAAACAAAAACAATATATTTGTATTATTAGAAGATCTGTTAGATATTTAAGATTCCATGATTCTTTTAGTCATTTAAAACTATACCAACAAATGTGGGCCATATAAATGTTTATCCAAATTACTTCCCACAAAACATTACCAAACGAATTGACATCTTTTTATTCTAGCATCAATACTATTGAATTAGAAACATGACCTATTGATATATGTTTTGTCCAATAAAATAATCACATAATACGTACTTATAAAAATAAACGATAATATTTTGTAAATGTATCTAAATATATATTTGGTAACCACTAATTTAGTTCCTTAATAGTAGGGATCCCCTAACAATAATTAATAAGTAAAACTGTCAATAACATACTTTTCTTATGTAATGCTATATCATCATATCTAAAAATTCATATCACCCTAATATTGGTACAACTAAATAGTAAATTGATTAAAACAAATTGGGTTATGAACTTTAATATAGGCTTTGTTTTTTATGTCGTTAAGAAACCTGAAAACTTTGATAAGTCTAATAACCTTAAGAAATTGGATTACACAATTTAAATTACATATCTTCAGCAACATAAATATTAATACTTCAAATTATAGTGAATATTCTTTGTTATTTTTTATAATAAGTTATAATATTGTTAGTGAATATAAATTAAAATATAAAATGAATTTTATAATATATTTATTTATAACATTTAAATTTTAAAATTTAAAATACTTTTAGAAAATATTCTTACATTTATTTATCTACAACCATCTGCAACTGCAAATATTATCCGAAGTCATTTTTTAATTTTAAAAGTGTGGAACAATTTTTGAATCAAGTTATAATGTTTTGTGATCATTGCAAAACGCTAAAAATGTTATCTTAATGTAACTGCAAAAAGAAGTTGAAGATGTTTTTATTTATATTTTACAACATAGAGAAGGATGATAACAAATATGTTGTATTAACGGGTGAGAAAATAATATAAATTATTTTTTCGTACCAATTAGTAACGCATGTTTCTTGTGAATTTTCTTTTATTATATTTTACAACATATATATATACTGTGTACTATTATAAAATTATAATAGCTAACCGATAACAAAAATAAACTAATTCAAATCAAACAATTAGTTTTGTTAATAGATCCATAATATCATATCATCTTTTTTATGAAAACTGAAAAATTTAACTTCCTAATCAGAATACAAACAGATTCTAATAATAGAACTAAAAAAATGCGTATTGGTTCAACCAATGGTTTAACCGGTAGGCCGTGTTCTGGGTCTTATTTAATATATAAAATCATATCATATATTTTTATAAAAACTAAAAATTGAACTTCCTAATTAGAATACAAACAGATTCTAACAATATAACTAAAAAATTAATAATAAAAAGTTACGTATTGGTTCAACCCGTTGTTTAACTGGTAGTTGGGTCCTAAGTTTTAGCAGGTTTTTGTAGGTTTTACTGGATTACTAAATAATAATTTTTCATAAAACTCAAACCGGATTACATACATGATAACCGGATTTATCTATTTAACTGCTGATCCGGTTCGGGTTTCAAAACACTAGATACAAGTGTATAGATATGTAACATCACAAATTCAATAAAAGTATCAAAACTTTTTACTAATAATTTTTTTAAATGGTATACACATATATGATTACAAAAAAACATAAAAAATTAAATTTCTAGAAAAAAACTAAAAAATAAAATATACCCGCCCTCTTAAAGGGCGGGTCAAAATCTAGTTTTAATATTATTATGTAAATCTCATAAAATTAGGTATATAGAATGCTTAATGTAAGCAACATATCCAATTTTTTAGGTTTAAAATTTAGAACAAAATATAACTAATTATACTATATTTACAATATATTTATTATTTTCTGATTTTTTAGGATATCTTTCGTTATTATAATATTTACCATATTATTAAAGTATAAGAACATTTGGTTTTGCACAGAATCATAATCAGTCGGCAAGGTTAAGTACTCTAGATGAATGGACATGAATCTCAATAGTTGCAGAAGGATTGTAATTTAAAAAAAAAATACGGGTCAATTAATCATCTCCTAACTCAAATATGTCCATAATAAATATATTAATTTGACCAGTTTGTAAATGTTTTTACATTTTATAGAAAGGAATAAGAATAGGTTGAGGTGTGTAAATATTAGAAAAACCGATATAGAGATCTATTAATTTGATTGTAGTTTCTGCATAGTTTATTTTGATGTTATTATAAGATAAATATAAGTTTAAATATATGCATAACACTTTAAATTTAAATATATGCATGAAAATCTAAGTTTAACCATATGCATGACAATTTGAAAGTTTAATAGCCAAATTGTTTATTATTTGATTGAAAATTATTAATTTTAATTACATATAAGATTAATAAAAAATATGGACTTCATGTAATAAGTAACAGATAACGAATATTGTTCTTTTAAACTAATACGTTTTTCTACGATGGTTTGTTAATCTTTAACTTAAAAAATTTGGTTTATTATTGTTGGTGATGTATACAGATCATCCAATCAGTTTTCTTTTTCTTTTTGAGAAAGGACCTTCGGAGCATCCAATCAGTTAATCTCTTTTATTCTTCACAACATAACTTGCCTCTGTTACAAAAGAAAAACATTTGCAAGTTAAATTGTTTTAAGAACTGATTATTATATTTGTGTGGGTGTCGGGTGTACATATTGGTCATTTTACAATAAACACCAACACACCGGCCACATTTTACTTTTAAATTTACTACAACTTTGCATATATCTAGGTATTTCTCTGGTCAAAAGCCGATAAAATCAAATATGGATTTTAATTTAAAATCAAAATAAACATAGAAAGAGATAATTTGATAAATACCCTATTTATTATTTATTTATTTTTTTGAAAATTACCTTTTATATTATGTATAACTGGTAAGACATTTTAATCCTAATTTTAATTACATTAAAACGTAAATTTTAAATTTTAAATTCGAGTTTGTCATTTTGATGTTTGAAATTGATATATGTTTGAGATAAATACATATTAGTATTTTTACAAACAACTGGATAAATTTTCTGAAAAAGATTTTATACAACAACATTGTAATAATATTTATATTCCTTATTCATACAATTTTTTAAACATTGTCCAATAAATGAATAATTATTATTATAATTTGTTATTAGACTTTGATCCGCACATATGTGCGTGTCGCTTTTAATTTTATAAATATATAATTTAATATAATATAGATTATAGTTATAAAATTTATAAAAGTATAATATTTTTTTATTTTTCTTCTCTAATAAAATTTTATTTAAAATCAAAACATTAAATCATTAAAAAGTTAGCAATATTTTGTTAAAAAAATTTCTCAACATTTTTTAAAATTAAATTTTAAATTTTCAGTTAAAATTGATTTATTATTAATATCTTTATGATTGTTAAGGATTTTTAGAAATGTTGTATATTTAATAGATTATGTAAACAATCAAATATATGTAATTAATAAAATGAACCTAGTATGACTTTTTCAAGGTAGATAAAAATTGTACTTTAAAAAAAAAAAGATGAGTTCAAACGAAATTAGGTTTCCAAAGCTAAGAAAAAAACACTGAATCTAAATGAAACTAAGATTGAACATTCAAAATCCGATTAATCTGAAGAAACAGACACATATTTTTTCAAATACTATATTTTTTTGAGCTAATTCTTGTTGGAATTGAAAAGTTTCCATGTCTGTACACCTGAATCACTTCTCTCTGGTTTCACTTTCCATCCACCAACAATATAAAGAGAAGGAGTTAGTCATTCACTGATAAGCCTCAAACATGAAACATGGAGATAATGACGGTGAAGGAATTGTCTGGGTAATGTTTTGTGGTGCAATCTCCGCCTCAAACTTAACAGAACAGCTGAGTCCAATAGTATGTTACAGTGCAAACAAAATAATGTTGACTGGAACGGTGGATGTTTGCCGGAAGCACCTGTTCGTCAAGGAGATAGTAAGCACCTGGTGAGAGGTGGCAATGATGAGAATACATGTTTAATATGATAACTGTCCCATGTTTCCCAGAGTAGACTGCAGGTGGAGCTGGATACTTCTCAGCATGATGAACCGGGTCATTCCTTGATGGGAAGTAATTGAATTGTAACTGAGCTTCTTGTAAGATAACAATATTCTAGTTTCAAGTTCAATATAAAGGTACTGATACTGTAAAAAGGCATAAATATACACTGTAAAGAGCCATATACATGCGTTTAGATGTTTTAATGCTGAGGAGTACCCTTCTTCACAAGTATACTGTAAACTCGGTTCACTTTGGTCGGATAAATCTTCAACAGGCTGTATGCATCCAACTTTTTCGTCATATTCCCTTTGAATATCTCATTGTAGTTCACTTGCTGCATTCTATAGATCATTCGCCTCGTTGCACAGTGATAGACGCTGCTCCTGCAAAAACAAATAAATAACTCTTCTTTCAGTTACAACACAAAACTCATCTCACATTTTTCCCCCGTATTTAGCATCTCAAACACTTACAACTGTGAGACAGCAGCTGCAACTCCATGAACTCTTAACGGGTCCATATCATTCACATAGCTTTAAAAGGCTTGCATAGGAGGTGTAGACCCCATTTCCCTTTGTTCTCTCGCGTCCTCTTCTTCTATACCTCTCTGCTTCAGCCAATATCGTGTCACATCCAAATAACCAAACATATAGATAGTAGCAATGTCTTTACCTTGAAATATTTGAGCCCGTTTGACCATGTAGTCCATGCCCACAACACTTTGAGTAGCTCATCGTGGTCTTCTTTTGAATGAAATGACATAAAGCTGGAAACTTTGTCATCTATTTCACATTCCAAACAGAGAAAGAAGCACCTTTCAAAAGAAAAAAATAAGAGAAGCAAACATCTTTAGAGAAATTGGATTGCAAGAGATACATACCAGAAGAGAAGGAAGAACAATCTACTATGAACTTCCAACTCCAAGCAGCATTACTGACTTCTCTTGGGTGACAAATTAATCCACGTTGATGTGACTGGATTAAAACTCTTGACCCGATGAGTAACATGTCAACGAACTGCAAGCACTATATCAGAAAGAGAGAGAACTAATTAAACACAGATTTCACGTCAGACTAGTGCTGGGTTTGCGGGTCGACCCGCCCCGCCCCGCTGCGGGTCGACTCATTTTTTCGATTCAAAAATTCGACCCGTTTGACCCGCATCTAAAAATGTAAGACCCGCCCCGCCCCGCATAAATTAGCGGGTAACCCGCGGGACCCGCGGGTAATATAAAAACAATAAAAATAATTATTTTATTAATATTTTTTTAAAAAACAATATAAATAATATACTTTAATTAAATTTTTAAAAATATTCGTACTTTTTATTATTTTTTTATAAAAAAACATAATTTTTATTAAAAAATAAATCATATTTTAAAAAGAATTTTTTTTTTTTTTAGTTTTGCGGGTTGGCGGGTACCCGCAATTTAAATTCGGTCGACCCGCACCCGCCCCGCGCTAAAATCACTCGACCCGCACCCGTACCCGCGAACAGTTTTTTTCAAATCACTCGATCCGCACCCGCCCCGCGGCGGGTCAAACGGGGCGGGGCCCGCGGATAATGAATCAAATTCCCAGTTCTACGTCAGACACGCTAGATCACAACTTTAAAGCGAATGGAGGGAAAATAATCAGACCTTACATGGAGCTAGCTCCTTGTTCTCTTCATACAAAGTCTCATAGACCTGGTGTTCACAACCTTATCCTTTCTACAAACAAAGAGAAGTACAAAGCATTAATAACTGATCCTACAATCATGACTTGAAGCACCATTAGAGCAATTCCCAAACATTCGTTGTTCCCCAAAATTACACATGAGCTCAAATGTCACATATAAACCCAAACACCAAAATCTTAAATCTTATCCAAACATGATGAAGTTTGTAAGTGAATTATACCTGGCACAAAAGCATAGCTTCTTCAGAAGACCACCATCCTCACTTGAAATCCGAGTTTAAGTATGTATATCATCTGTTAACAAAATATTCATAGCTGGGTTAAAGAAAAACACTTGTGGTTCCAACACAACAAATAAATCTTTTGTTTACAGGAAACAGATTAGCATAATCATTTATATCAGTTTGATTAAAATTGATTGACCAACCTTCTTCGGGATCTCTCTGTCAGCGGGAACTGGATTTTTTACTGCATATATTCTCGACGGGTAGACGAAGGTGAGAGACGTCACATGGTAAGAACCTTGATGATGATGATTCAGCGGTGAAGGAGCTTCGAAGGCGACTGAGCTTTTACTGGAGGAATTGCATTTTCGATTTGACGGTGGTTGAGTAGAAGTAGAGATCATACAGTTAGGTATAGAATAAAGTGCCAATGGAGAGTTGGGATTTAAGGTTGATTTAGGTTAAAACATATAGCTTTATATAGGAGAAGGATCATAGAGAGGTGGAAAGAAACATTCGAGAATGGTTTAAAGATCATCATTTATTGAGAAGGTTATAAAAAAAAATCTTACATTGGAGAAGATGAAGTGGAAACGTCTAGAGAGAAAAACTGGAAACATGAAACAATGTAGGTTTCTCTGTCCATTCTTCACATGGGCTGGGATGGGCCAAACTGATAATTTTTATAAAGCCCATACGAAAGTTCACTATATTTCAAGTCATATCTGACGTGGCCGAAATCAGACCTCCTATTGGTCGATTTTTTTTGTCGATGTGGACAGCTTCTCCATCAATCTTATTCACTTTTTAATATAGTTAGATTATGTAATAAGAATTTAGCTGGATTGCCTCTTCATTATTGATCTCTATAATATTATTTGAAAAGTGAATTTCCGGTTAATTATAAAGACACCCTTAATAAATATTATATCTAATTGGTATTGACAATTAAATTTATAATTTAATTTCCTTTTATATATTTTTCCAAATAGCATAATTAATAAAAGATAAATATTCACATAATAAAAACGAAAATTGTATTTACAAAAAAAGGAAAGAAAACATATTTTATATATATTGTGATTTCCTAAAAAGGAAAGTTCACAGAAAAATAGTTTTGATGTTAAAATAATCATCTTTCTGAAAAATCATATTAAACATCATAATATATATATTAAAATTAATAAAATGTTTTGTTTATATCAGTCTATTTTCTCAGATTATTTTTAATAATATTTTAAATATCATATACTAAGATATCATTGATGAATTAGAGATATTTATAATTTCTACTATTAAGATATTAAGATATCATTTTAAATAATTTATTTTTGTTAAATTTTTTAAGGCTTAATATTTTTATTTTTTATTTTTATATATTTATACAGCATACCTATGATTAGAATACATAAACCAATATGAATGTTTATGGTTATGATTATTTTTAATATTTTAATTTATATATTATACATCCAAATTATAGAGTTACATAGAATTCACACACAAAAAATACTTTGTAAATAATGATATCATTTTATAAGTTTAAATTTTTATTGGTAATGTTCGTTTATAAAACTTCGTACTTGTTATCATTTCAGTGTTTTTCTACTATTCCTACAAACCCACAAATATCAAATAATACAAAAGAATTTATGATGGTATATATAAATAATTAAGATGAAGAACTGAATTAATGCAATAAATAAAAATAATCAAATTTAGTTCAACTAGAAAAGTAGTTATACACTGATGTGACGAGATATGTATAACTCAATATAACCCACAAAGTGAAATACTCTAAATTTTTATGATGAAAATCAAAAGTATAAATGCAAAAAATTAAGAAATTAATCAAAATTTTAGTCTATTTCAGCGCCAAAAAAATACTGTGGTTAAATTTGGAGAAGTAAATACAGTTCAATATATCAAATAATAAATAAATCGACTAAATATGTTATACATCCAGATTATATGTCTAATTAAATAATAAAATATTATTTAAAATAAAACATATGTATAAATTACAAAAGGATCAAATTAAAACTAGAATATTTATAATATATACTTTTAAATATTTATGTTCGAGCATGAACATGAGAAAATCACCTAGTGTTAAATTAATTAAAAAATATTAAAAATACACAATATATATTATGGATTCCTTTAAAGAATATATATATATATCGTTTATCCGGAGAGAAACAGTGGACCAGCTATTACCAAGTGTCTTCGATAGAGGAAGTAGAGTCCAATGAGGATGCAGACGATAGGCTGATGATCTAAAATCGGTATTTGGTCAGAAAATTATGACGAAATACCGATGATTATCAAATTTTGTATTTCCTCAGTATTTTGTCAGTATTTTCCTACAAAATGTTTGTCCGAATATCCGTCAGATTGTTAAGCTTAATCCACAAACTAAATATATTAGCCTGCCATGCCAAGAATATTATTAGTGTATCGTAAAGAAACTGCGTAAGCGTTTTTTCCAAAGGAATCAAATGTTTATCCTTTTTTGAACGATAGCATACTTATGTAGCTGTGAATCTGGATGGTGCCAATTGTCATTAACACAAATTATTAGGTTACATAATCACACATTTTGTAAAACAGTTGCATTTAATGATTTATATGTTAGATAATTGGCCTTTTTCCTGCAGATGGAAAAGTAACGGTTGGCAAAAATTGAATGTAATATGGAATAGATTCATACATTTTGGTGTAAATATATCCTCAAATGTAATTATATACATAAGGACGAAAGTGATTGTAACTGACGAACAACAACCATTAAAGGAAAGTTTGACAGAGACGAAAGCAACTTGAAATCTCATTTATAAATTAGACAAATTAAAAGGTGAGAAAAATGTACATTTGGTGGAGCTTTCCCATACAAATAGAAAAGCCAAAATTTTAAAACCCATCAACTGAATCATATCATCCCTAAAATAGACGTACCTATATTTGATGACGATGGATGATGATATGTACTGATAATCTTATGATTCTTTTGTACTTACTATACTCTATATGTTTAATAAGGCATGAGGTCAACTGAAATTCGCGTATATAGCTGTGATTTACAACTGAAATAGTGATTCTAAACTTGAAACAATTATATTAACTAGTTTTAATGGTAGGTTTTATACATGGAAGGGGACCATCTGCAATGAAACAGTAAAATGACATATATATACGCTTCTTTAGTGTATAATTTATTGTTCACTGTTTTCTTCAAAGTTTAATTTGAACCACTCTTTAATTTCTCTCGTCACTCACCATGTTTAAAATGAAGTTTTCTAAACACAAATCTTGGATCCATGAAGGCATTCAAATCCTATCAAAACATGTCAGTTATTTTAGGCTAATCTAAAAGACTCTAAAGCCTAGCTAGCCTTACTTTTGCTCAGCAGTCAGCAGTATAAACCGCTGCATTATACTAGTTACTTTGCATATTTCTGGTTGATATAAAACAATTAGGATCCAAACGTCGATTAAGCTCCTGGAAGCGACTAACTCCATAATTCTCTAGTTATATAGGTTCCCGAAGAGATGTCTAAAGATTGTGTGTAAATTGAGTTTCAACTTCCCAGAAACCCTGAACTATTAGGGTATAATTTAATTTAAAAAAAACCAGAAAGTCTTTTCTTAGAACAGTTATAGTGAAAAGTTGGAAGTCTCTCTTGAGATCCCAAAAAAGTAAATCCAGATTTTCATATCAATTTGCTATGAGTTGGATAAATTTGATCTTTTATGTAGTCGTGCAACTCTATAACCCTAAAAATATTACAGAATCTCGGAGTCCATATGAACAACAAATACAAATGTAGAAAATGAAAAATTCAGATGAACAGAAATATAACCACACAAAAAGAGAGATCTCTCAATTAAGTAAGGTAAAAAGAGAAACACAGGTCATTTGAATTCAAACACCAAAATATAGAAATCAACCCTAGCTACTGTGAAATCTGAGATGGGAATCAAAGATGAAAATTAGGGTTTAAGGGTGCGATAGTCAACGGGTGAAACTGCAAACATGATCTAATCTACACTCATCTCTTTCCATCGTCATGAAAACAAACGGAGAAAGAAAGTTCATTAGATCATGCTGGCAGCTTCATCAGATGCCTGTGCACCGTCACTTCACCGAATCAGATCAAGAAAAACTATAAAAAAAAAGAGAAAGATATAGATCAAATTTTCTGTATCTAGGGTTTTTTCTAGTGTAATTGGTTTTATCTTTGGAGAAGAAGACGGTCTTTATATAGAAGAGAGAGGAGAACATGAAGGAGGTTTAGGGTGGCTATCAAAGATGAAATATATTTTACAGGGGTCACTTGTACAATTAAATAAAAGTATGTGGGTCGAATGTGAAAACGAGTGACAAACAAAAGGCGTTAAAGAGAAGTGGTCCAAAGTAGAACCGTGAATAAAATTGAATAATGTCACGCCGATTCTCCGAGCCTCATGCACTTCTTCTCTCTTACAGAGACAGATTAGCTTTGTGTGTTGTATTTACTTGCTTCTTCTGTAACTCTATTAATTACTTCTACATATTATGATGGGGACCCTTTTCTCTCTTTCTTTATTTTCTCTTTAGCCGTTAGTTCCAATAAGTAATACTACTGTCCTAATGAGATAGATGTGAAATAAAAAATAATAATGTTCTAATCAATACTGTTTATTATTTTATTAGTGTTCTAAAAAATGTTTGTTGATCGGATTTTCCGTGAAATTTCTACCACTTTGACTTACTAATTAGAACTTTGAAATTTCATGTCTCTTTAATCTATAAGAAATCAGTAAAATCGGAGATCTAGAAGTTAATTATAAAAGGTTAACTGATTAGTAGGTCAGTCAATTTCAAAATTACAATTATGTGATTACGAGAAGACTAGGCAGTTTGTACCGCATGAGATACATCGGTCTGTTTGTACTTTTCAATTTAACTAGTTTGAACAATATGGGTTCGAATGCATTAATTTTATTAAACATTTGGTATAATATGTTCAAAACCGCGAAATATAATTTCAATGCCGAAGATAAAAATAAAAACAAATCATCTTGGCTTATTCAATTGATTATAGACTTCATTAATTTGACTCATCATCATGAGGTTTATATAGTTGTCAAAATATTCCAACGCGGGGGACACCCTTCGTTATGATTCATCTTCAATATAATTAAGAAATAGTGACTTTAATTAAGACACAAGCCATGAAAAAGTGAAGTTAACACATGCATAAAGTATAACCTACGGAAACTCTTTAGGCTATATAATAGGTGAAGCATTATACTTTTTGGCTTCTATAAGCTCATCGTGCATGGCTGCTACTTTATAAGCCTCTCATTTCATTGTATACCTGTAACCTGTGTAATGCCATTGTTTTTTTTCTTGTTCAACTTGTAATGCCATTGTATACTTACAAATTTTGTAGCAAGAGTTCACAATTGCTTTTCTAATCAAGAAAAAGATCATAAATACCACTTTTATGTTTTATTTTCAAATATCACGAAATATTTTTCAAAAGAAAGTATAACGGATGTAGTGACAACTATTTACAAGTGATTTAAAGCTCTTTGAAAAATTATAAACTTGCTTTTATGCATGATAAGTTAAGAAGATGTATATAAGCTATAGTATTTCGTAGGGAGAAACTTATGATGGTATTTGAATGTAATCATTAATTACCAATACATGTGAGATCTAATTGAGCTCATATATATATGATCTATCTTAAGTGCATATATTACTAGACATACTTATTGACTCAAGTGCCAGTTTTTGTCACAAAAATACTTAAGTAAACAATATAACCGTACAGAAACCACGCTGAGTTACGAACTGCACATTCATTACAACAAATTGGCTCTTGTAATCTACTATTATGCCAACACCCCTGGTATTAACTGAAATTAATAGCGATATATGTTACATCAACTTGTTTTTTTTTACATATAGAAGGTGTAACAAAATAAAGGATGTGAAAGTGATGTTATTTTATTATTTATTGCTGTACAAGTATAGAGAGTGAATTGAATAATAGAACAACTTTCCTAAAAAGATTCCTTATCACTAACAATGGGATGATACCATTTCTATGCAAAAATTACCCAAAATTCGACAGGTTCTGGGCAAGCTGTTGGTTTTGTGACAGCTACGCGATATTGCAAGATATTGAAAATTATTGATATGGACAATCTTTGATAAAGACCCGTTGTTATTGGGTAGAGAGATAATAAGGCAAAACTTTTGATTGGTTTAGAAGTTTTGTTTTCCATTGTTCCTTTTTAAGGTTTTTAATTTGGTACCAATAACTCAACAATACTAATTGCAAAATTAAAGGATAAATAAATGTACTCGTATCAGCTTCGCTCCAGTTAAAGTAAAATATCAGGTTAGTTTTGTCATGCTCCGACTGTGGCGAAACCAATAAATCCGGTGACCCGATAAATAATCATATTTGAAATTTAAAAAATATCTATTATTTAAAAATCTAAACCTGCAATTTTTTTGAAGGAAATTCAGTTATTAGTTGAACCATCAGCCGAACCAATGAATGATTTTTATTTTTTTTTCTTTTAAAGTTTTTAATTTCGTTATTAAAGTTGATTTTCTATTTCAATCAAAAAAATTGGTATTTATTTTTTAGTTCTTTTTTCTGCACCATGTCTTTTTCTGTTGTCGCATATACTCTATATCTTCTTAGTTTTGTTGAACTTTATGATATTTTACCATAAATAGTATTTATTTGTCACATATAATATGTCTCTGATTTTTTACATTTTGATGAAGATCTCACTATATCATTTAAAACATAAAATGAATGATGATAAGGATTTTTTTTTTTAATATTAAATTTTATTTTGACTAATCAAAGAATGAAAAACATTAACAAAGGAAGAGAAAGTAAAACTAAATCTGTATATTATGCCATTTCTTTTCTAATCCCTAAAACTAGAATCCCTACTAAAATTTTGCCATTTCTTTTTGAAGTTACTAACATTGCTATGTCCTTTTTTATATTAACATTAATATTATTAAATAAATTTGAACTGCATAATAAACCAATAATAATGAAGAATATGTTGGCCAATAACAATGCAACAACATTTATCAACGTTACTTATGCCAAAAAAAATAAACTGAACTCTATAATACAATTATTAATGTGTGTGTCGAAAGCATGTATTCCTAACTATACAAACCATAAAAGCATAATTCTACTATATACAATTATTATTTAGCCTTATAAATTTTTGTAAGACTTATTGTTTGACTTAGTGCTTATGATATGTTTGACATGTTTGAGGAACCACACTGTGAATTTTGTTTTACAAAAATCATCAATACTTATTAAAACATAATGTTCTTTTTCGAGGTGTGCTTCTGTTTCAAGATTATTTACCATTCTGTGCCACTGAATTATTTTAAGTATATTCTTTTTATCATAATTAAATCATTTTGTGCCATTACTTTTATTAGTTATTAACCATTATGTGCCATTACTTTTATTAGTTATAAACCATTTTAATTATTTTAAAACAAAAACAATATATTTGTATTATTAGAAGATCTGTTAGATATTTAAGATTCCATGATTCTTTTAGTCATTTAAAACTATACCAACAAATGTGGGCCATATAAATGTTTATCCAAATTACTTCCCACAAAACATTACCAAACGAATTGACATCTTTTTATTCTAGCATCAATACTATTGAATTAGAAACATGACCTATTGATATATGTTTTGTCCAATAAAATAATCACATAATACGTACTTATAAAAATAAACGATAATATTTTGTAAATGTATCTAAATATATATTTGGTAACCACTAATTTAGTTCCTTAATAGTAGGGATCCCCTAACAATAATTAATAAGTAAAACTGTCAATAACATACTTTTCTTATGTAATGCTATATCATCATATCTAAAAATTCATATCACCCTAATATTGGTACAACTAAATAGTAAATTGATTAAAACAAATTGGGTTATGAACTTTAATATAGGCTTTGTTTTTTATGTCGTTAAGAAACCTGAAAACTTTGATAAGTCTAATAACCTTAAGAAATTGGATTACACAATTTAAATTACATATCTTCAGCAACATAAATATTAATACTTCAAATTATAGTGAATATTCTTTGTTATTTTTTATAATAAGTTATAATATTGTTAGTGAATATAAATTAAAATATAAAATGAATTTTATAATATATTTATTTATAACATTTAAATTTTAAAATTTAAAATACTTTTAGAAAATATTCTTACATTTATTTATCTACAACCATCTGCAACTGCAAATATTATCCGAAGTCATTTTTTAATTTTAAAAGTGTGGAACAATTTTTGAATCAAGTTATAATGTTTTGTGATCATTGCAAAACGCTAAAAATGTTATCTTAATGTAACTGCAAAAAGAAGTTGAAGATGTTTTTATTTATATTTTACAACATAGAGAAGGATGATAACAAATATGTTGTATTAACGGGTGAGAAAATAATATAAATTATTTTTTCGTACCAATTAGTAACGCATGTTTCTTGTGAATTTTCTTTTATTATATTTTACAACATATATATATACTGTGTACTATTATAAAATTATAATAGCTAACCGATAACAAAAATAAACTAATTCAAATCAAACAATTAGTTTTGTTAATAGATCCATAATATCATATCATCTTTTTTATGAAAACTGAAAAATTTAACTTCCTAATCAGAATACAAACAGATTCTAATAATAGAACTAAAAAAATGCGTATTGGTTCAACCAATGGTTTAACCGGTAGGCCGTGTTCTGGGTCTTATTTAATATATAAAATCATATCATATATTTTTATAAAAACTAAAAATTGAACTTCCTAATTAGAATACAAACAGATTCTAACAATATAACTAAAAAATTAATAATAAAAAGTTACGTATTGGTTCAACCCGTTGTTTAACTGGTAGTTGGGTCCTAAGTTTTAGCAGGTTTTTGTAGGTTTTACTGGATTACTAAATAATAATTTTTCATAAAACTCAAACCGGATTACATACATGATAACCGGATTTATCTATTTAACTGCTGATCCGGTTCGGGTTTCAAAACACTAGATACAAGTGTATAGATATGTAACATCACAAATTCAATAAAAGTATCAAAACTTTTTACTAATAATTTTTTTAAATGGTATACACATATATGATTACAAAAAAACATAAAAAATTAAATTTCTAGAAAAAAACTAAAAAATAAAATATACCCGCCCTCTTAAAGGGCGGGTCAAAATCTAGTTTTAATATTATTATGTAAATCTCATAAAATTAGGTATATAGAATGCTTAATGTAAGCAACATATCCAATTTTTTAGGTTTAAAATTTAGAACAAAATATAACTAATTATACTATATTTACAATATATTTATTATTTTCTGATTTTTTAGGATATCTTTCGTTATTATAATATTTACCATATTATTAAAGTATAAGAACATTTGGTTTTGCACAGAATCATAATCAGTCGGCAAGGTTAAGTACTCTAGATGAATGGACATGAATCTCAATAGTTGCAGAAGGATTGTAATTTAAAAAAAAAATACGGGTCAATTAATCATCTCCTAACTCAAATATGTCCATAATAAATATATTAATTTGACCAGTTTGTAAATGTTTTTACATTTTATAGAAAGGAATAAGAATAGGTTGAGGTGTGTAAATATTAGAAAAACCGATATAGAGATCTATTAATTTGATTGTAGTTTCTGCATAGTTTATTTTGATGTTATTATAAGATAAATATAAGTTTAAATATATGCATAACACTTTAAATTTAAATATATGCATGAAAATCTAAGTTTAACCATATGCATGACAATTTGAAAGTTTAATAGCCAAATTGTTTATTATTTGATTGAAAATTATTAATTTTAATTACATATAAGATTAATAAAAAATATGGACTTCATGTAATAAGTAACAGATAACGAATATTGTTCTTTTAAACTAATACGTTTTTCTACGATGGTTTGTTAATCTTTAACTTAAAAAATTTGGTTTATTATTGTTGGTGATGTATACAGATCATCCAATCAGTTTTCTTTTTCTTTTTGAGAAAGGACCTTCGGAGCATCCAATCAGTTAATCTCTTTTATTCTTCACAACATAACTTGCCTCTGTTACAAAAGAAAAACATTTGCAAGTTAAATTGTTTTAAGAACTGATTATTATATTTGTGTGGGTGTCGGGTGTACATATTGGTCATTTTACAATAAACACCAACACACCGGCCACATTTTACTTTTAAATTTACTACAACTTTGCATATATCTAGGTATTTCTCTGGTCAAAAGCCGATAAAATCAAATATGGATTTTAATTTAAAATCAAAATAAACATAGAAAGAGATAATTTGATAAATACCCTATTTATTATTTATTTATTTTTTTGAAAATTACCTTTTATATTATGTATAACTGGTAAGACATTTTAATCCTAATTTTAATTACATTAAAACGTAAATTTTAAATTTTAAATTCGAGTTTGTCATTTTGATGTTTGAAATTGATATATGTTTGAGATAAATACATATTAGTATTTTTACAAACAACTGGATAAATTTTCTGAAAAAGATTTTATACAACAACATTGTAATAATATTTATATTCCTTATTCATACAATTTTTTAAACATTGTCCAATAAATGAATAATTATTATTATAATTTGTTATTAGACTTTGATCCGCACATATGTGCGTGTCGCTTTTAATTTTATAAATATATAATTTAATATAATATAGATTATAGTTATAAAATTTATAAAAGTATAATATTTTTTTATTTTTCTTCTCTAATAAAATTTTATTTAAAATCAAAACATTAAATCATTAAAAAGTTAGCAATATTTTGTTAAAAAAATTTCTCAACATTTTTTAAAATTAAATTTTAAATTTTCAGTTAAAATTGATTTATTATTAATATCTTTATGATTGTTAAGGATTTTTAGAAATGTTGTATATTTAATAGATTATGTAAACAATCAAATATATGTAATTAATAAAATGAACCTAGTATGACTTTTTCAAGGTAGATAAAAATTGTACTTTAAAAAAAAAAAGATGAGTTCAAACGAAATTAGGTTTCCAAAGCTAAGAAAAAAACACTGAATCTAAATGAAACTAAGATTGAACATTCAAAATCCGATTAATCTGAAGAAACAGACACATATTTTTTCAAATACTATATTTTTTTGAGCTAATTCTTGTTGGAATTGAAAAGTTTCCATGTCTGTACACCTGAATCACTTCTCTCTGGTTTCACTTTCCATCCACCAACAATATAAAGAGAAGGAGTTAGTCATTCACTGATAAGCCTCAAACATGAAACATGGAGATAATGACGGTGAAGGAATTGTCTGGGTAATGTTTTGTGGTGCAATCTCCGCCTCAAACTTAACAGAACAGCTGAGTCCAATAGTATGTTACAGTGCAAACAAAATAATGTTGACTGGAACGGTGGATGTTTGCCGGAAGCACCTGTTCGTCAAGGAGATAGTAAGCACCTGGTGAGAGGTGGCAATGATGAGAATACATGTTTAATATGATAACTGTCCCATGTTTCCCAGAGTAGACTGCAGGTGGAGCTGGATACTTCTCAGCATGATGAACCGGGTCATTCCTTGATGGGAAGTAATTGAATTGTAACTGAGCTTCTTGTAAGATAACAATATTCTAGTTTCAAGTTCAATATAAAGGTACTGATACTGTAAAAAGGCATAAATATACACTGTAAAGAGCCATATACATGCGTTTAGATGTTTTAATGCTGAGGAGTACCCTTCTTCACAAGTATACTGTAAACTCGGTTCACTTTGGTCGGATAAATCTTCAACAGGCTGTATGCATCCAACTTTTTCGTCATATTCCCTTTGAATATCTCATTGTAGTTCACTTGCTGCATTCTATAGATCATTCGCCTCGTTGCACAGTGATAGACGCTGCTCCTGCAAAAACAAATAAATAACTCTTCTTTCAGTTACAACACAAAACTCATCTCACATTTTTCCCCCGTATTTAGCATCTCAAACACTTACAACTGTGAGACAGCAGCTGCAACTCCATGAACTCTTAACGGGTCCATATCATTCACATAGCTTTAAAAGGCTTGCATAGGAGGTGTAGACCCCATTTCCCTTTGTTCTCTCGCGTCCTCTTCTTCTATACCTCTCTGCTTCAGCCAATATCGTGTCACATCCAAATAACCAAACATATAGATAGTAGCAATGTCTTTACCTTGAAATATTTGAGCCCGTTTGACCATGTAGTCCATGCCCACAACACTTTGAGTAGCTCATCGTGGTCTTCTTTTGAATGAAATGACATAAAGCTGGAAACTTTGTCATCTATTTCACATTCCAAACAGAGAAAGAAGCACCTTTCAAAAGAAAAAAATAAGAGAAGCAAACATCTTTAGAGAAATTGGATTGCAAGAGATACATACCAGAAGAGAAGGAAGAACAATCTACTATGAACTTCCAACTCCAAGCAGCATTACTGACTTCTCTTGGGTGACAAATTAATCCACGTTGATGTGACTGGATTAAAACTCTTGACCCGATGAGTAACATGTCAACGAACTGCAAGCACTATATCAGAAAGAGAGAGAACTAATTAAACACAGATTTCACGTCAGACTAGTGCTGGGTTTGCGGGTCGACCCGCCCCGCCCCGCTGCGGGTCGACTCATTTTTTCGATTCAAAAATTCGACCCGTTTGACCCGCATCTAAAAATGTAAGACCCGCCCCGCCCCGCATAAATTAGCGGGTAACCCGCGGGACCCGCGGGTAATATAAAAACAATAAAAATAATTATTTTATTAATATTTTTTTAAAAAACAATATAAATAATATACTTTAATTAAATTTTTAAAAATATTCGTACTTTTTATTATTTTTTTATAAAAAAACATAATTTTTATTAAAAAATAAATCATATTTTAAAAAGAATTTTTTTTTTTTTTAGTTTTGCGGGTTGGCGGGTACCCGCAATTTAAATTCGGTCGACCCGCACCCGCCCCGCGCTAAAATCACTCGACCCGCACCCGTACCCGCGAACAGTTTTTTTCAAATCACTCGATCCGCACCCGCCCCGCGGCGGGTCAAACGGGGCGGGGCCCGCGGATAATGAATCAAATTCCCAGTTCTACGTCAGACACGCTAGATCACAACTTTAAAGCGAATGGAGGGAAAATAATCAGACCTTACATGGAGCTAGCTCCTTGTTCTCTTCATACAAAGTCTCATAGACCTGGTGTTCACAACCTTATCCTTTCTACAAACAAAGAGAAGTACAAAGCATTAATAACTGATCCTACAATCATGACTTGAAGCACCATTAGAGCAATTCCCAAACATTCGTTGTTCCCCAAAATTACACATGAGCTCAAATGTCACATATAAACCCAAACACCAAAATCTTAAATCTTATCCAAACATGATGAAGTTTGTAAGTGAATTATACCTGGCACAAAAGCATAGCTTCTTCAGAAGACCACCATCCTCACTTGAAATCCGAGTTTAAGTATGTATATCATCTGTTAACAAAATATTCATAGCTGGGTTAAAGAAAAACACTTGTGGTTCCAACACAACAAATAAATCTTTTGTTTACAGGAAACAGATTAGCATAATCATTTATATCAGTTTGATTAAAATTGATTGACCAACCTTCTTCGGGATCTCTCTGTCAGCGGGAACTGGATTTTTTACTGCATATATTCTCGACGGGTAGACGAAGGTGAGAGACGTCACATGGTAAGAACCTTGATGATGATGATTCAGCGGTGAAGGAGCTTCGAAGGCGACTGAGCTTTTACTGGAGGAATTGCATTTTCGATTTGACGGTGGTTGAGTAGAAGTAGAGATCATACAGTTAGGTATAGAATAAAGTGCCAATGGAGAGTTGGGATTTAAGGTTGATTTAGGTTAAAACATATAGCTTTATATAGGAGAAGGATCATAGAGAGGTGGAAAGAAACATTCGAGAATGGTTTAAAGATCATCATTTATTGAGAAGGTTATAAAAAAAAATCTTACATTGGAGAAGATGAAGTGGAAACGTCTAGAGAGAAAAACTGGAAACATGAAACAATGTAGGTTTCTCTGTCCATTCTTCACATGGGCTGGGATGGGCCAAACTGATAATTTTTATAAAGCCCATACGAAAGTTCACTATATTTCAAGTCATATCTGACGTGGCCGAAATCAGACCTCCTATTGGTCGATTTTTTTTGTCGATGTGGACAGCTTCTCCATCAATCTTATTCACTTTTTAATATAGTTAGATTATGTAATAAGAATTTAGCTGGATTGCCTCTTCATTATTGATCTCTATAATATTATTTGAAAAGTGAATTTCCGGTTAATTATAAAGACACCCTTAATAAATATTATATCTAATTGGTATTGACAATTAAATTTATAATTTAATTTCCTTTTATATATTTTTCCAAATAGCATAATTAATAAAAGATAAATATTCACATAATAAAAACGAAAATTGTATTTACAAAAAAAGGAAAGAAAACATATTTTATATATATTGTGATTTCCTAAAAAGGAAAGTTCACAGAAAAATAGTTTTGATGTTAAAATAATCATCTTTCTGAAAAATCATATTAAACATCATAATATATATATTAAAATTAATAAAATGTTTTGTTTATATCAGTCTATTTTCTCAGATTATTTTTAATAATATTTTAAATATCATATACTAAGATATCATTGATGAATTAGAGATATTTATAATTTCTACTATTAAGATATTAAGATATCATTTTAAATAATTTATTTTTGTTAAATTTTTTAAGGCTTAATATTTTTATTTTTTATTTTTATATATTTATACAGCATACCTATGATTAGAATACATAAACCAATATGAATGTTTATGGTTATGATTATTTTTAATATTTTAATTTATATATTATACATCCAAATTATAGAGTTACATAGAATTCACACACAAAAAATACTTTGTAAATAATGATATCATTTTATAAGTTTAAATTTTTATTGGTAATGTTCGTTTATAAAACTTCGTACTTGTTATCATTTCAGTGTTTTTCTACTATTCCTACAAACCCACAAATATCAAATAATACAAAAGAATTTATGATGGTATATATAAATAATTAAGATGAAGAACTGAATTAATGCAATAAATAAAAATAATCAAATTTAGTTCAACTAGAAAAGTAGTTATACACTGATGTGACGAGATATGTATAACTCAATATAACCCACAAAGTGAAATACTCTAAATTTTTATGATGAAAATCAAAAGTATAAATGCAAAAAATTAAGAAATTAATCAAAATTTTAGTCTATTTCAGCGCCAAAAAAATACTGTGGTTAAATTTGGAGAAGTAAATACAGTTCAATATATCAAATAATAAATAAATCGACTAAATATGTTATACATCCAGATTATATGTCTAATTAAATAATAAAATATTATTTAAAATAAAACATATGTATAAATTACAAAAGGATCAAATTAAAACTAGAATATTTATAATATATACTTTTAAATATTTATGTTCGAGCATGAACATGAGAAAATCACCTAGTGTTAAATTAATTAAAAAATATTAAAAATACACAATATATATTATGGATTCCTTTAAAGAATATATATATATATCGTTTATCCGGAGAGAAACAGTGGACCAGCTATTACCAAGTGTCTTCGATAGAGGAAGTAGAGTCCAATGAGGATGCAGACGATAGGCTGATGATCTAAAATCGGTATTTGGTCAGAAAATTATGACGAAATACCGATGATTATCAAATTTTGTATTTCCTCAGTATTTTGTCAGTATTTTCCTACAAAATGTTTGTCCGAATATCCGTCAGATTGTTAAGCTTAATCCACAAACTAAATATATTAGCCTGCCATGCCAAGAATATTATTAGTGTATCGTAAAGAAACTGCGTAAGCGTTTTTTCCAAAGGAATCAAATGTTTATCCTTTTTTGAACGATAGCATACTTATGTAGCTGTGAATCTGGATGGTGCCAATTGTCATTAACACAAATTATTAGGTTACATAATCACACATTTTGTAAAACAGTTGCATTTAATGATTTATATGTTAGATAATTGGCCTTTTTCCTGCAGATGGAAAAGTAACGGTTGGCAAAAATTGAATGTAATATGGAATAGATTCATACATTTTGGTGTAAATATATCCTCAAATGTAATTATATACATAAGGACGAAAGTGATTGTAACTGACGAACAACAACCATTAAAGGAAAGTTTGACAGAGACGAAAGCAACTTGAAATCTCATTTATAAATTAGACAAATTAAAAGGTGAGAAAAATGTACATTTGGTGGAGCTTTCCCATACAAATAGAAAAGCCAAAATTTTAAAACCCATCAACTGAATCATATCATCCCTAAAATAGACGTACCTATATTTGATGACGATGGATGATGATATGTACTGATAATCTTATGATTCTTTTGTACTTACTATACTCTATATGTTTAATAAGGCATGAGGTCAACTGAAATTCGCGTATATAGCTGTGATTTACAACTGAAATAGTGATTCTAAACTTGAAACAATTATATTAACTAGTTTTAATGGTAGGTTTTATACATGGAAGGGGACCATCTGCAATGAAACAGTAAAATGACATATATATACGCTTCTTTAGTGTATAATTTATTGTTCACTGTTTTCTTCAAAGTTTAATTTGAACCACTCTTTAATTTCTCTCGTCACTCACCATGTTTAAAATGAAGTTTTCTAAACACAAATCTTGGATCCATGAAGGCATTCAAATCCTATCAAAACATGTCAGTTATTTTAGGCTAATCTAAAAGACTCTAAAGCCTAGCTAGCCTTACTTTTGCTCAGCAGTCAGCAGTATAAACCGCTGCATTATACTAGTTACTTTGCATATTTCTGGTTGATATAAAACAATTAGGATCCAAACGTCGATTAAGCTCCTGGAAGCGACTAACTCCATAATTCTCTAGTTATATAGGTTCCCGAAGAGATGTCTAAAGATTGTGTGTAAATTGAGTTTCAACTTCCCAGAAACCCTGAACTATTAGGGTATAATTTAATTTAAAAAAAACCAGAAAGTCTTTTCTTAGAACAGTTATAGTGAAAAGTTGGAAGTCTCTCTTGAGATCCCAAAAAAGTAAATCCAGATTTTCATATCAATTTGCTATGAGTTGGATAAATTTGATCTTTTATGTAGTCGTGCAACTCTATAACCCTAAAAATATTACAGAATCTCGGAGTCCATATGAACAACAAATACAAATGTAGAAAATGAAAAATTCAGATGAACAGAAATATAACCACACAAAAAGAGAGATCTCTCAATTAAGTAAGGTAAAAAGAGAAACACAGGTCATTTGAATTCAAACACCAAAATATAGAAATCAACCCTAGCTACTGTGAAATCTGAGATGGGAATCAAAGATGAAAATTAGGGTTTAAGGGTGCGATAGTCAACGGGTGAAACTGCAAACATGATCTAATCTACACTCATCTCTTTCCATCGTCATGAAAACAAACGGAGAAAGAAAGTTCATTAGATCATGCTGGCAGCTTCATCAGATGCCTGTGCACCGTCACTTCACCGAATCAGATCAAGAAAAACTATAAAAAAAAAGAGAAAGATATAGATCAAATTTTCTGTATCTAGGGTTTTTTCTAGTGTAATTGGTTTTATCTTTGGAGAAGAAGACGGTCTTTATATAGAAGAGAGAGGAGAACATGAAGGAGGTTTAGGGTGGCTATCAAAGATGAAATATATTTTACAGGGGTCACTTGTACAATTAAATAAAAGTATGTGGGTCGAATGTGAAAACGAGTGACAAACAAAAGGCGTTAAAGAGAAGTGGTCCAAAGTAGAACCGTGAATAAAATTGAATAATGTCACGCCGATTCTCCGAGCCTCATGCACTTCTTCTCTCTTACAGAGACAGATTAGCTTTGTGTGTTGTATTTACTTGCTTCTTCTGTAACTCTATTAATTACTTCTACATATTATGATGGGGACCCTTTTCTCTCTTTCTTTATTTTCTCTTTAGCCGTTAGTTCCAATAAGTAATACTACTGTCCTAATGAGATAGATGTGAAATAAAAAATAATAATGTTCTAATCAATACTGTTTATTATTTTATTAGTGTTCTAAAAAATGTTTGTTGATCGGATTTTCCGTGAAATTTCTACCACTTTGACTTACTAATTAGAACTTTGAAATTTCATGTCTCTTTAATCTATAAGAAATCAGTAAAATCGGAGATCTAGAAGTTAATTATAAAAGGTTAACTGATTAGTAGGTCAGTCAATTTCAAAATTACAATTATGTGATTACGAGAAGACTAGGCAGTTTGTACCGCATGAGATACATCGGTCTGTTTGTACTTTTCAATTTAACTAGTTTGAACAATATGGGTTCGAATGCATTAATTTTATTAAACATTTGGTATAATATGTTCAAAACCGCGAAATATAATTTCAATGCCGAAGATAAAAATAAAAACAAATCATCTTGGCTTATTCAATTGATTATAGACTTCATTAATTTGACTCATCATCATGAGGTTTATATAGTTGTCAAAATATTCCAACGCGGGGGACACCCTTCGTTATGATTCATCTTCAATATAATTAAGAAATAGTGACTTTAATTAAGACACAAGCCATGAAAAAGTGAAGTTAACACATGCATAAAGTATAACCTACGGAAACTCTTTAGGCTATATAATAGGTGAAGCATTATACTTTTTGGCTTCTATAAGCTCATCGTGCATGGCTGCTACTTTATAAGCCTCTCATTTCATTGTATACCTGTAACCTGTGTAATGCCATTGTTTTTTTTCTTGTTCAACTTGTAATGCCATTGTATACTTACAAATTTTGTAGCAAGAGTTCACAATTGCTTTTCTAATCAAGAAAAAGATCATAAATACCACTTTTATGTTTTATTTTCAAATATCACGAAATATTTTTCAAAAGAAAGTATAACGGATGTAGTGACAACTATTTACAAGTGATTTAAAGCTCTTTGAAAAATTATAAACTTGCTTTTATGCATGATAAGTTAAGAAGATGTATATAAGCTATAGTATTTCGTAGGGAGAAACTTATGATGGTATTTGAATGTAATCATTAATTACCAATACATGTGAGATCTAATTGAGCTCATATATATATGATCTATCTTAAGTGCATATATTACTAGACATACTTATTGACTCAAGTGCCAGTTTTTGTCACAAAAATACTTAAGTAAACAATATAACCGTACAGAAACCACGCTGAGTTACGAACTGCACATTCATTACAACAAATTGGCTCTTGTAATCTACTATTATGCCAACACCCCTGGTATTAACTGAAATTAATAGCGATATATGTTACATCAACTTGTTTTTTTTTTACATATAGAAGGTGTAACAAAATAAAGGATGTGAAAGTGATGTTATTTTATTATTTATTGCTGTACAAGTATAGAGAGTGAATTGAATAATAGAACAACTTTCCTAAAAAGATTCCTTATCACTAACAATGGGATGATACCATTTCTATGCAAAAATTACCCAAAATTCGACAGGTTCTGGGCAAGCTGTTGGTTTTGTGACAGCTACGCGATATTGCAAGATATTGAAAATTATTGATATGGACAATCTTTGATAAAGACCCGTTGTTATTGGGTAGAGAGATAATAAGGCAAAACTTTTGATTGGTTTAGAAGTTTTGTTTTCCATTGTTCCTTTTTAAGGTTTTTAATTTGGTACCAATAACTCAACAATACTAATTGCAAAATTAAAGGATAAATAAATGTACTCGTATCAGCTTCGCTCCAGTTAAAGTAAAATATCAGGTTAGTTTTGTCATGCTCCGACTGTGGCGAAACCAATAAATCCGGTGACCCGATAAATAATCATATTTGAAATTTAAAAAATATCTATTATTTAAAAATCTAAACCTGCAATTTTTTTGAAGGAAATTCAGTTATTAGTTGAACCATCAGCCGAACCAATGAATGATTTTTATTTTTTTTTCTTTTAAAGTTTTTAATTTCGTTATTAAAGTTGATTTTCTATTTCAATCAAAAAAATTGGTATTTATTTTTTAGTTCTTTTTTCTGCACCATGTCTTTTTCTGTTGTCGCATATACTCTATATCTTCTTAGTTTTGTTGAACTTTATGATATTTTACCATAAATAGTATTTATTTGTCACATATAATATGTCTCTGATTTTTTACATTTTGATGAAGATCTCACTATATCATTTAAAACATAAAATGAATGATGATAAGGATTTTTTTTTTTAATATTAAATTTTATTTTGACTAATCAAAGAATGAAAAACATTAACAAAGGAAGAGAAAGTAAAACTAAATCTGTATATTATGTTATGTCCCAGAAAAGTAACTGTTAGAGTAGTCCAGATAGTTAATGTGATAGGACAAGCGAAAACATGTGGTTCCTGCTTTCTTCCCGCTCTCCACAGAACATACAACCTTGTGTAATTCCCCATTTCCGCATATGAACTCTTGTGGATAATATATCCTTGAATGCCAACCAAAAATGAAAGCATGGTGTGATACTCCTTGCGTAAACCAAACGAGTTGATGCCCTGAGAAGTGTTTTCCTGTAGTCCTCGAACTCTAATCTGATCCCATGTTCTCGCAGTTGAGAAGTGTTTTCCTGTAGTCCTCCTCATTATGCATCCATAAGATAACGTCGCTTCCCTTAATTGCATCCGGTTTCTGAGCATTCTCAATAGCAGTATAAACTTCACCAAAGATAAACTTCACCAAAGATTCTCCAGCCTCGACTCCTCATTGCCCACACCTCATTTGTACACACTTCAGCAACTCGATCTTGGCCAGGGATGCCAAGATACCTCATATCCAAATTTCATGTGGCTTCAATAATACTTCCAGTGCCTAACCAATTATCAAACCAGAAAAAGTCGAAATACTACTTCTAATTTCACAACGCATAAACATTAATGCTCCAGGTCAAAGTTTAACCAATTTACGCTAAAGTCATGATTCCTTATTGGTATCCTTTACATCCCAAAATGATCCTCCACCCAATAGTTCTGCTTAAACCCATGCAACCCAAAGAGATCCCGACATAGAGAATAATCGCCATATAAGACCCGAAGCAAACGCCCTTGATGTTTCTATAAGTTTCCAAATCCCCAATCCACCTTCACACTTAGGTAAACAAAGATCATTCCAAGAAAATTTGGTCTTATGATGAGTATTTGGCGAGCCAGACCACAAAAATGCACTGCACAGACTTTCAGTTTCATCCAAACAAACCATTGGCAAGATAAAAGTTGTACACCAAAAGTTAATGACACTTTAAAATAAAAAGATAAAATAAACAAAAAAATTTTAAATCGAAAAGAAGAAAATTAATATTATTAACGCCGTCTACACTAAACCTTAAATCTTAAATTAAACCCTAAACCTTAAACACTAAACCCTAAATTCTTAGATAACCCCTAAACCATTGGATAAACTCTAAACTCTTAGATAAATTTTAAACCCAAGTCGTAAACACTAAACCATAAACAATAATTCCTAAAAGCACTAAACCCCATAAACAGTAAATCCTAAACTTTTAGCTTTAACCAAGAATTTATGATTTACCTAAAATTTTATAATTTAGTTTTTTAGTGTTTAGGGCATGGGTTTATGATTTATCCAAGAGTTTAAAGTTTATTCAATGGTGTAGAATTTATCCAAGGGTTTAGGAGTTACCTAAGAGTTTAGGGTTTAGTGTTTAGAGTTTAAGGTTTGGTTTATGATATAGGGTTTAGTGTAGACGGCGTTAATAATATTAATTTTCTTCTTTTCAAACTATTATTATTATTTAGTTTATTTTATATCTTTTTAATTTCAAAAGTAAATGCTAAATATTTTGATTCCTTTAAAAAAAACTATATATAAAATGAGACAGTGTGATTGGTTGGTGAACCTTTAGTTTCACCCTAGGGTGAACCCAAGAATAACTCTCGAAACAAAGTACTAAAACTAAAACCCACCAAACTACTATTCTTAAGTTAGTAATTTTTAATAAATTATGAATTCAGAAACTTTCCACTAAATATATTATTTTAATATGTATTCAGTTACAGTACTTTGCATCAAATTACCCATTTATGATGATTTTATGTTATTCACAGTCGCAACTTTTTTTGATAAAAACTATTTACATTTTTATGGTTTATAGCTACTAAACTTGTTGTCGATGGTTGCTAATTATTTTTTTGCAGTTTTAGCGGTTGAATTATCATAATAATTACATCTCTTTCTCTTAAACTTGTATTAAGCAAGAAATCTTTTTGCGGTTGCGGGTGTAAAAGTATGTGGATGCAGATAGTTGTTGCTACACAATGTTTAAAAACTGTTGCGTTTGCGGAATATTTATGACTTGTAGATTATGAGAAATTACAGCGATTTAATAATAAATTAACAATATTTTTATAACATTATAATATATATAAAAACATACTATTGTAATAAAATATAATAATTATTAATATAATATGATTGAAATAATATTATTTTATTTATTTAATTTTTAAATGATTTGAAAGTTCTACAGTAGAACCTCTATAAATTAATATTCCATAAATTAATAATCTCTATAAATTAATAAATTTCATCAGTCCTAATTTGGGCCGGTGTAAAATATGATACAAATCGATAAAATAATAAGATAATAATATTTTTAAAATTCCCATGTAAATATATAGTCCCATTAAAATCATAAATTAATAATTTATATATATATATATATATATATATTTATATAAGTACAAACTAAATATTATACTATATTCACGATGAAAATACATCTATTTTTTTAATATTTTACTATATCTTAAAAATATTTAGTAAAATTATATCGAAAACCACATAACAACATAAAAATATACACCAAATAAGATAACTAAACAATACAAAAGTCAAATATTTTTCTTTTTTATAAACAATAATATTCAAAAATGGATACAATTTAAAAAATGAAACTTTTATAAATTAATATCTCTATAAATTAATAAAATTCTAAAGTTCCAACATTATTAATTTATAGAGGTTTTACTGTAATTTTAATAATCTTTTGAATATTTATATTAATAATTTTAAAAGAATATTTTGTTTCGTCTTATATATATGTATATATTTATATATATATATATATAAATTTTAAATAATTCTAATGAATAGTTAGTTTAACTTTTTATAAAATACTAGGTGTTTTCCTGCACCCTGTGCAGTAATGAATTTTTTAAAAGTTAAATTTTATATTTAAAAATATAATTTATTAATATTATATATTTTATTATTTTTGACCAATAATCAATATAGATATCATTTAATTAAGCATAAAATTATAAGAAATTTTTTTTTTATTTTAAATTATATTTAAGAATATATATATATATATATATGTATATATAAAGAGTTAGAATCTTACATAAACAAAATTATTTATTTCTTTTGGTTAAATGTATTAGATCAACTTGTACAAAATTACTTAAAATCATATAAAAATTGTATAGTTATCAAAAATTAAAACTAAACAATATTTATATAGTTTGTAGATATTTAAAAGAAACTAATGATATTACGATTAAAAATTTTATTTATTTTTTTAAATCAGAAAATTTAGAAAATTTTAGATAATAAAAATTGTATAATTATAAAAGTAAAATTATATAATATTCCGAAATTCAGTATGTCATATTTGAATATATTTATTGTAGTGATGATTTATGAGTTATTACCATTTTTTACAAAGTTTACCAAAAATATAAATCAATATTAAATGTAATATATGAGTTATTGCCATATTTTAAAAAGATTTCCAAAACTATATATCAGTATTAAATATAATTGTCCATGTCATATTTAACCATATGACATGTCATCAATCTTGATAGCAATGTCATAATTTTTTTTGTAAAAACGATTGTAAAGAGAACATGTGGCAAACAAAATTACTAAAAATCATATAAAAATTGTATAGTTATCAAAAATTAAAACTAAACAATATTTATATAATTTGTAGATATCTAAAAGAAACTAATGATATTAAGATTAATTTTTTTTTTTTTAAATCAGAAAATTTAGAAAATTTTAGATAATAAAAATTGTATAATTATAAAAGTAAAATTATATAATATTTCGAAATTCAGTATGTCATATTTGAATATATTTATTGTAGTGATGATTTATGAGTTATTACCATATTCTACAAAGTTTACCAAAAATATAAATCAATATTAAATGTAATATATGAGTTATTTCCATATTCTAAAAAGATTTCCAAAAATATATATCAGTATTAAATATAATTGTCCATATATTTAACTATATGACATGTCATCAATTTTGATAGCCATGTCACAATTGTTTTTGTAAAAACGATTGTAGAGAGGACATGTGGCAAAATCACTTCGCAAATATAGATTAGGGGATATTCTGATACTGTTTGTTAATTTAAATTATTATAAAAATTTGTATATATTTTTATTTATAATATTTTCATTTTTTAATTTAAAATATTTAAAATATTTTTCAAAGTTAATTTTATATTTGTTTATCCACCCACCACAACCTCTGCAACCGCAAATGTTATATGGAACAAATTTTTGATTTTAAGAGATTTGAACGATCTGTAACGATTTATATGATTATTTTGAAACACTGTCAACTGTTACCGACCACACAAACTGAGTTTTTGGATAGCGGGGAAACCAGTCACCCGAAGTCTCATCGACATCTGTTGCATGGAATAATTCTAAAATTTCAATGGATGCATTTTAGAAGCAAATTGTGATATTATTTTGGTATTACGTTGTATATATGCCCTGAAAAGACTGGAAATTTTCAGTCTATGTTCAAAGTATGTTGTAAAATATTTTGTTACAAATCATATATAGAAAAGGGCTAATTAATTAACATACTTTTTAAAAGTTAATATGAATTTTTTTTGAGAAAAACTTTCAAGGATTGAGACTTTTGAGTTTATATTTTTTTTTTTGAGAAAAAGACACTTGAGTGTATATTGTTTGCAAATTTCTTTTGAAAAGTTTGGATTTCCATGAAGAACACACACATCCCGGCTTTCGTAGCTAATCATCACAAATTAATATATGTTAATCTTATTTTCGTCATTAAAAATAAAATGATAGTACAGTTTTTCGTCGGTTCGTCTATATATGTAACTAATAAATATGTTGCAAATTAAGATCTGTGATAAATTTCTGTATATATATGTAAAACAGAATACATGGGAAGAGTTAAAAAAGAAGAAGCATGCTTTAACCAACAGCTTTATACAAACGTATCACCCACATTGCTATACTGCGACTGCTGCGTAAATTGGATGAGAGAGACATATAGATATTGTGAATTTGTGATGATGAGTCGATGTCGGTGATAAATTGATGATGATGGCTCCGGTATTGGTAGCCTAAGAGTTGCAGCTAACTAGGAGCCTAGGACCATGGGTATATTATACACATTGGTGTCTTTGTAACTGTGCACGTACGTAGAACATGACGTTTACTAAAACACGACGTTTGGTGAGTCGTTGCGGGGTTAGTGAATTTGCAAGTGGGGCTGAGTCTGTGTAATAGGGGATGTAACATGAAAATGGTCCCCTTCTGTTTTTCTAATAAGAAAAAAGCTAGTGTTTACTGAGAAGGAAACATCCCATTTATAGATTCACACCCATAAAATGCAAACTTCTCCTTTATTTTATTTATTTTTGGTCATCTTATTTTGTTTTCTTTTACTATATGGTATTACATCGAGATACTTTGACATTGTGAAATGTACTGTGGATAGATTGTGTGCTTTGGGCAGGCACTCTGGCAAATTTATAAACCCTAATTTGACTAATCTTTCCAAACCTAAAGCACCATACAATTCTCATGCCTTGATATATCGCGTATTAATTTGTATATTAGCCCATGTCAAATCTTCATGTGTGTCCTTGGCAAAAAAAAATCTTCATGTGTGCATAGCCAAATCGTATACTCTCTAATCAGACGGTAGAATTCTTAAGAAAAGTTTTTTTTTGAAGTCATAGCAAAGGATGGAGGTATATAAAGGAATTGCATGTCATATGCTAAGTGAAAGAGAAAAATAATTTGTACATGAATATATCATATATAAAGTATTATTTTATGAAAGAGTTTATATATAAATGGTGCTTTTGTAATCCACTTCTTTTGATATGAGAGATTCGTTGAGTAGTGTCCATGTGCTCTTTCAATCGACCCTATTCTGTATGTATCTAGCCAACCACATTTCACATGTACGGTTACAATGTAGAGCTTATATAATTTCATTTTAATATAACCACAAAATTGAGTCAAAAGAAGATATGATCATAGTAATATGCATACATATAGATCATATTTAACCAAAGCAAAGTTATTTATTAGGCAATTCTCTTAAATAACAATTTTAAGTTTTTGTCACAAAATAGCACTTAAAAATAAAATGACATAAATAGCCTCTTTTTATTATGAAAATTTTAATATTTATTTTTTATTTTTAAAAATTTGAAACTCTATCTCCAAAACATTACTCATTAACTCTAACCCTAAGTCTAGATTAGTTGTTAATCTTTGGATATAATATTTACCCTTAAAAAACTATTTTAGTCATTTTCTTCCTTAAAATCTATTTTTATGAAAATAAACTAAAAAAATATCCAAAAAAATTTCTCTTATTTATTTGGCAAAAAAGCAAGAGGAAACTTCAAATTTTCTAGGTGTTGAAGTCAACCAGGGATATCTATACCAATTGTTCTGCCAAAGTATATTATGAGAGTTAGGTTGAATATGTACGTTAGAAGGAGGGGTTGCAGAGGACGTGGTACTTTGGAGAGGGAAACATGATGTTTATAAACCTCAGTTCTACATGGAACCACCTAGCCACAGGCGAAAAGGTGTCTTGGCACAAAGGAATTTGGTTCGGTCATGCCACTCCAAAATTTAGATTCTGCACATGGCTTGCTATATGTAACCGTCTTACCACAGGAGACTCGATTACAAGTATTGATGGTAACTGTGTGTTCTGTAATCAATATTTGGAGACTCGAAATCATTTTTTCTTTGAGTGTAGTTACGTTTCACTCTTATGGCATAAGTTGATAAGTGGGATCATGGGGAACAACTATACGGAGGAGTGGAATGCCATTCTGGTTTTTATGTCTCAGCTAAAACTCTCGCGAGTTAAAACTTCCTATCTCGTTAAGTTTTTCAGTCGGCAGTGTACATGGTTTGGTGAGAAAGAAATTCAAGAAAATATGGAGGAGAACCCTCGGCCTCTGGAGAACCTCTTTAGAACAATCGATAAGATGATCAAGAATAGAGTTATGTCTCTGAAGACGCAAGACAGGAGATTGGACAGAGCCTTTCAAGTCTAGATAGCTTTCGTAGGAATTTAAGTTAGATTTTTTTTCCTTTATTTGAAAAAAGTAAAAAATAAAGTAGCAACTGCTGTACCAATATGTTTTTTCTTTGAATTAAATATAACATTTCATTCAAAAAAGCAAGTTATTTAATTGTTCAATAATATTTTTCCTTCAAAGTAGAAAATATAGAATCCTAGCTATTTCCCAAACATTCACAGTTTTACTTTTTTTTTTGTCGGGTTTATTATGCTATTAGTTCACAGTTTTACTTTTTTTTTGGAATATATGAATCTCAAGTTTTTCCAATTTAGCCAGAAGTAGAACTATGTTATAACTGAAAAAACTTATTTACTAATTGAAAAAAGGCCGAAAGAAATTGGTAATAAAAGAGGCCGTTGCCAAAACAAAGAAGAGGCCGATTGCCAAAAAGAAAAAGAGGCCGTTTCAAAAATTCTGAAAAAAAATAATTTATTGTATCGGGACTGGAATGAATTTGCTTAAAGAATGTCCAATTGTCAAAGGGCAATGATTTGGGCTTTAAATCTGAATTATTTGGAAATATGGTTTAAAAGAGTAGCAGCAGTCAATAAATGAATAACGTTCGCCGGTATATATTTTCAAACGAGCTCTAATCATCGATAAAAATTGTTAGTCCCTCTAATCCTACCCGTCCACCTTTAGAAAACAGTGATGAAAACAAAAACAGAATCCGGATTTAAAAAAAAAAAATTCAAAACTCAACGGAATTTTTCGTGTGGTTCAGTTCCGACTCCCGCCATATGAAACCCTAAGATCCTCCACGCAAATCTTCTCAAGTTTCAAAGTATCTAATCTCTTTCTCCATCGTTTCAAGCCTAGAGCGAAAGTGCTTTCTGATCTCAAGTAAGTGATCTCTCCCTCTCTCAACTATATCCTGAAATTTTAAATAAATTTTTGTTTGATTTTTTTTCTTGGATTCTCGGATAATAGATCGGAAGTGCAGCTCGTCTAGCAGAGCTTACAGTTGTTTCTAGATTGTTGACTCAATCATTGCTTTATTCAGAATGGATTTCACTGGAAGACGGGAACTCGCAGACCCCCAGGTTACCTTCGTTTCCACACATTATTACTTCACTAACAAAATCTGGCTTTTCTCAAAAAGGTTATAGTTTATGTGTTACAGCAAAAACTAGCTCATATGCTATCAAAGATAATAAAAATCGCAGAAAAATTCAGTGTTGCTGTCTAAAGAATCACATTTACCAGGGGTGGAATGTTCATATCAGATCCAAAGAAGCTGACAGGTGGGCATGTTCTATCTCACGCGGTGACCATCAGGCTCAGTTTCAGGAAGGAGAGCAACGTGTCTGTTTGACACCCCAAATATTCCTGAAGGCGAAGCTATATCCTTTTTTAACAAACAAATAACATTGAAAATTCACTTGATTGATTCTGATTATTCATCCACAATGCATGACTCCTTTTTCCTTAACAAAAGAATCACATTTTCCAGATTCTTAACAAAAGAATCACATTACACCAAGAATCACATTTTCCAGATTATTATTAGCTACTTATTACCCAATACATGCTGCAAAGCAATAATAGAGAGCCAGTAAGTCCTAAGAATGGTTCTAGTGAGATAATCATGAAAAAAAGTGAAACGATGCAATCAAAGATCTGTGAAACACACCAGAGCGTCCAACAAACAAGGAGTTTCAGTGAAAACAACTCACAGCTAAACTATTGTTAGTCCACATTGTTGCTTAAGAAACGGAATGTTCTCTATATGTCCTTGGAAGATGCAGAACATATCATCGTTCACAGAAAACAATCTGTTACACAAAGCTAGTTTAAATATCAATACTATCCCCAAAAGAGCTGTGATTTGTACTGAATTATGAAGGGGACCAATCAGAACACAATTTATTGCAGAAGTTGTTAAACATGGCAAATTCAAGTAGACATCAAAATTATATTCTAATGTTTAATTTACTAAAACTAACCTAACGCATGAATGTTTCTAAGAAACAAGCCAATACCCAATAATCATCTCATCTTGAACAAAGTGGTTCGGTAAGAACCCAGAAGATTCAACATTGATGCCTGGTGACAGCACCAGCATAGGTGGAAAACTCGTCTTTAAGAGCACAAACATGTTCTTCTTTCTTTCTTGTCGAAAAATATATTATGAACCTAACGGTACTTCCTGTAACTCCTGTTCAAGATAAATGATACACCCAAAACACTGAAACAGAGTAGTAGCCTAGTTTTGACTAGGAGCAGTCTTCATAACAAGACCGCTCAAATGGAAATGGTTTTGCATTAGAATAAGAGTTCTTATCTTCACCCAGACGGGTAAATTTAAATAGCTTGTTCTGCGCGAAAACGGGTTATGGCGAGCGTTAATGCAATAAACATGTTAATGATATGATCAAATGAATCAGAATGTAATCATATCAAGTTCTCCATTGTTAAAACATAAATAAACTGAAGTTAATGAAAAATGTAGATACCGAAAACGAAAACAAAAGGGGTATTTCGATGTTAAGGTCTTAATTAACTAACATTTTTCAAAAGATGGTGTGTTACCAATTCAAAACATAAAAAAAAGGAGACAAAACGATGTCGTGGGGGTTTCAATTATGTTCAAACTCTGTTGTATGCAACAGACTTGCTGAAGAGCTTGCGGATGTAGAGAATCTGAAGACCACTTGCTGCTGCTAGGAAAATGTACTCTCCTACTGTGTAGAATATCACTCGCTTTCTCGTGCTCTCATTAGCTGCACCAAACAGGAATGTTAGAACGGTAAAGACTCCATATTTTTTTTTTGGTTATTCAACGCTCCTATTGGACTCTAAAGGCTGTTATCTTTTGTGTTCAAACAAGAGCATTCAAAGTCTATAGACTCACTATGACGGTGACGGGTATCACGTGCTTTAAGATACTTCTGCTCAGCAACAACAGATTCCAAAGACTCTCTCAGCTCAGCTATCTTAACATTCACCGGGTCCAAATGTTCTAAAAGAAAACAGAAGAACATAGCAATAAGGACCATAAGCTAACACACACAAGCAAAGAAAATGCTTAAATATAAATTGGAACCAAACCGTCTTTGGCTAAGTCATGCTCGTTAGGGATATGACCAACATGAATGTAGAAGGAGACAGTCTCAGGAGCAGAGTAAGGGTTGTGGAAACAAAACTTGTACATCCCACTTCTCGGTGCCTTAAACTCAAACTTATCTCCCGATGTCCCCTTCAACGTCTGTACAATGTTCCCAGCAGGTGACGTCACCTATCCACCAAATCAATCAATCAAAATTAAATTCCACAACTTTGATTCCGATCAATCAAGAAAACCTCAGATCAGATCAGGAAGATGTCTCTCTCACCGTGAAATCAATACCGGTATGATCCGGTCCCCAGAAGACATCATGGTCGACGACGACGAAGTTTCCAGAGACGGTGTCTCCTTCGTAGAGGACGTACTCTTGGACGCATTCATCTTCCTCGACTGTAACCGAGAGCGAGGAGATTGGATTGATTGAATTCAATAGTATCAGACCGACCAATACAAAGACATTGATCTTCGAGATCCTCTTCGCTTGTCTGCTCTCCATCTTCTTCTTCTTCTTCTTCCTTTCGTAGATCTTTAACTCTCTCTCCGCCGATGAAGACGAGAAGGATCAATACCATTAAAACAGGATCATTCCTAAATTATACCCTTAATGAATGTTTTAAGTTTTCCAAAAATACCCTTATTTTTACAAAGGATTAATAAAATTCATTAATGGCATTTGAGTCTTTTAGTTTTGGGCCTGCAGAAATATATTTTAATAGATCAACAAATAATGGGCTTACACATATTTATAAAATATGTTACTTTTATTTAATATAAATATTTTATATTCAAATATTAGACATATATATTCTGAAACTAAATGAATAAAAAAACATAATGACACTATAATGTTATTTTCTTAAATCTATGTATCATAAATTTAATTTTAAATCTAAAATAAAAAATAGAAAAATACAAACTTATAATAGGTCATTAATAACAAAAATAAACTAATATTGTCATATTAATAAGTTTTTATATTATCTTTTTTATTTGGATGACATAATAAAAATATCATCAAAGTTTAAAGACCACAAATTTATGTATTATTAAAAATTATATGATTAATTTAATAAAAAAAACAAAATACTATAAGATATTTTATGTTTTATTTGATCATTGGTATTAGATCACAGGTTAATAATGAATTTTTGGGTTTTACCGGGTTTTATCGGATTTTTAATTAACGATTTTTTCATTAAATCCGAACTAGATTATATACATGGTACGGGTCTTCCAGTTCAACAGATCTAGGTCGAATATGAAAACACTTCTTAAAACTCAACATTATTTTCAAAAAAAACTTTTAAATTATATGTTCTTTAATAAAAAATTATAAATTCATTCGAATCACTCTTGACCAAATATTTGTTTTATTTATTTTTATTTTGAAGAGAAAAAACAAATAATAAAAATATAAAAATTCAATTGTTATGATTTGAAACAAAAATAATAGTAATTTGTAAATTAATTTTCGGTTAATAAGTGAAACAACCCACACTTTTTAGCAATATTTTATATAATTATAAATCTTTAAAATTATATAATAGCCCAAGTAAGAATTTCAGATAAAACATTGTTTAACTTATTACAAACACAAAACGGTTGTATGACGCATTTTAAATTTCACCATACTGTACACACTATTACAAACCCGCATAATTGAAATTTGATCATGTTACAGTTTATATAATTAAAACGAATAATAGTTAATCTTTATACTGAAAAACAACAAAAAGAAAACCCCGCCCTTTCAAGGGCGGGTCAAAATCTAGTGATTTATTAATTGCGCTTGGATGAGTAAACCGGAAAACTAGAACCGGTTTAGGAAGAAACGTGTGAGATGGTGGAGCTGGTCAACGGGTTTGCTTCTGGTCTAAAGGCATTTAAGCCACTTTAAATCAAATAAATTAAAATGTTGACCAAAAAGGAATAAATTAGTGACAATCAAAATGTCTAATCTTGTTAAAACATAGACATTGCGGTGCATCGTAACATTTATTTTATAAGTTTTTAAACTAAATACACATTTTTATTTTATAGTTAAACCTACATTAAATTATTAAAATTTATTTTTTTAGTTTACTATTCTTGTTTCCAAATAATATATTTTTTTTATCTATACTACTATTCATGTTTCCAAACAACATTATACTTATTTATTTTCTATTTACCATTTTCTCTATCAAAATTTTGTAATCATAATTTCATAATTTGCAAAACAATAAACTTTAAAATTTGGATTAAAAAGTAACAAATTATGAAATCATAACAATTTAAATCAAATTACATATCGGTCATCTATCGGTTATCAGTTAGTCTCAGATTTTAATGACTTTTTTAAATATAGATATTTTTATATTAGATCATCGGATTAACCAGTATAATGACGGATTCGAGTCGAATTAAAAAGCACTGACTAAATGCAAAAATATTCTAAATACATAAACTCTTTCAAATTAACAAAATATTTGTTAAATTATTCGTGAAATTTTCATTGCAAAATATTCCGCGTTTTGCAAACGCGGATCAATATCTAGTTTGATGTTAAAAGTGAAAAAAAAAAGATTTTCATAAGTACATTTCATTTTTTTGTTTCATTTCTGATAAAAGAAATTACATTTCAGATTAAATGGAACATTTTCGTTTGACAAAAAAATATTTTCTTTTTCAGATTGATTGCCTTTGATTGTGTTAACATGTAAAATGATGAGTGGCAACTTGTATGAATGAATAAAAATATCACATAACTAACGAATACAAAATACCAAATGTGACTATTTGCTAATTTGGAGAGATTCTATAAACAATAGAAAAATGTAAGGGTAAAGGAGTTATTTTAAGTAGAATGAACTGGGCCGAATGAGTCCTTTACGGCCCATTACAACTTTGGATAAGAGTTTTGAGTTATAGAACATTAAAATGTTTAGTTTTTTGTTTTCTAAAAAGAACTTCAAAACTTCAAATTTAGAGTTTTGTGGAGTAAAACTTTAAATATGAAACTTCAAATATGAAGTTTAACTACTCAAAACTTCAAATATGAAGTTTCATCTTTTTATTTGCAATTTGATCCTTATAATTAATTACATATCACATTTATGATTCTTAATTATTATTTTTGTATATCATTTTCATCCTTAAAGTTTTTATATCTCATAGTTGTTTCATATTTGTTTTTATAAATTCAAATTTTACACACAAATTAAATAAAAAATTTAAAATAAAATGTATATTATTTTAAAATTGTGATTAGACAACAAGAATATTACAAAAGAAACTTAAGAAAAACTTTTTTAAAAGGGTACATGAAGAAATAATTATTATACATAATCAAATATTAAACTACAAACAAAATACAACATTGTATAATAATTATGTTTTCATGTACCTTTTAAAAAAAATTATTCAGTTTCTTTTGTAATATTCTTGTTGTTTAATTCTAGTTTTAAAATAAAATTATAAACAAAAATGCATAATTAAATATTAAACTACAAACAAAATACCACATTATTTCATAAAATTATTAATAATTTTATGAAATAATGTGATATTTTGTTTGTAGTTTAATTTTCTATTATATATCTCTATTTATAATTTTATCTTCTAGTGTAAGATTTTAATTAATATTTCTGTAATGTTTTTTATATATGTGTTAGTTATTTATAAAAGTTTTATGGATTTACATTAATTATAATAAATATAAGGACCATAGAACAAAATATAAATAGTTTTGAAGTTAAGTTTGAAGTTTTGTTTTTGGAGAAAAATACCTTGAAACTTCAAATATAGAAATTTTGAAAAATTTAAAATAGAAAGTCTTTTGGAAATGCTCTTAACATATATGGTTTTCCTTGTAACCACTATTTTTAAAATCGGACCCGAACCGAAATTTTTTTGATTCACAATTCAATATAGCTTAGATCGGATCAAACCTGATTCAATAATCTGGTTTAATATATTTTTAGTATATAAATTTAAAAGTTACTTTAATAACTATGGTACATAATTAAAATATAAATAACTTTTAAACCTAAAAAATTATAAATATAATTTAGTTTTATATTTATATGGATGATTTATAGATTTTTGATAATTTTATTAGTTTAATTATTTTGAAATCCAATCTGACTACGTGATAGGTCAATGGACGAACCAATTATTACATCCAATCCGACTATATATTTGGTTTATGGTTGAATTCGGTGTAACCACCGGGTCGGTCCAATTTTAGAAACGCGGTTTTAGAAACACCGCCTGTAACCACTCAACATTGCAACCAGACGTCCAATTACAAATATTTGTTGATTTACATTAGGTAACATGCAAACAAAAAATATTGTTAAGATAGAAAAGAATGATTTCAGACCCAGTTTCTATTTTATTTTATTTGTCTTTTTATATCGGTTGATCAGTCAATTTAACATTTCTCAAAAGAATTTAATGGACCAAGATGAGTCAGCTTGATCTACGGCATGTTAATTTTTATATCGATAATTTTTTTATTCTATAATAAAGTCCCCTTTTTTGTAACACTAATAATAAAGTCCCCTTACTAGTCTACAATGGACCTAAAATCGTTTCGTAAACATTTGATAGATTTCTCATGGGTTTTTTTTTTTAACATTTAGACCAAAAAAAAGATTATAAGGTTTAAAAACTTTATAATATCTCTGTATATCAACATAATGGAGAGAGATTTTAAGACCTACAGCAAAATATTTACTTATCTCCTTACGTTAATATAACGACCGTGAAATAAATTGATGAAGTTAAAATGGGCCACGCTAGTAGGAGACAAAGAGAGAAATCACGGACTCGGACAGCGTAAGCATGGGCCTATCTAGATCCTAACTTAGCTAGCTTCCAAAAGTAAAAAGAGATGTGAAATGAATGAGAAAACCTCTTCTAGAGACGAACGTTATGTTTAAAAGGTTCATTTGATTTGAGCCACATGAATTCTGGGAGAGATGAAGAGAATCTTTTTTATGTGCTTTACCAAACCCACTTGGCAGAAGAAGTTGTGACGAAGAAGAAGGCCACGTCGTTGGCTCTTTTTCAGTTTATGCGTGGGGCAATCTAAAGCAACGTGGTTCTTTAAATATCGCAACTTCCTCTTTTTCACTTTTTAGCCTACGTGTTTCGTTTTGGAGCAGCCAAATAATATTGAGCTTTCTCTTACAAAATAAACAAATATTTTGAGTTTTGGAAGATCCGAATAAGATAATTAGCATGTTTCAGTTGTTATGAAATTGGAACATAAGACTTGTACATTATACTAAGTTTGCATATGAAACATTTTCCATGCTAATTTTCATTACTACTAGTAAACGTCTTGTCCACAACACGCATGAATGACATGTTTTACTTTTAATTCGCTCATGACACAACATGAATATGATACCAAACTATTAAACGGTTTGAACAACAATTAAATCTTATTGTATGTCAGTATGCTGAACGTACGTCAATACTAGAACCTACTCTTTAACACTAACATAAGTAAATTATGTTTTTTGTTTTTGAAAAAAGCAATGGTTGAGATCTATTTTTCATGTGTTATATTTTGACGATTTGTTATTTTAATTTGATCAGTAACTAATCAAATAGAAGGCTAGATGTGTAAAATACTGGAACAGCTGTGTAAAAAAAAGATGTGTAAACTAAAGAAAGTTCAAGAAACAGCTTGACCTTTCATTTCTCATCACTCCGTTCTATAAATACTTACGTCGATCCTTCGTTACATCATACCAACTCTACATCTAAGATCCACCTCACAGTTAATAGCCTTTATTTCATACTTTCTCCTGTATTTCATTCAAACACCAAAGTTTTAGAAATGGCAACAGCATCGGTTAACATGCAGTCAGTCTTCGCCAGTGGGTTGGCCACTCGCAAGATCAACACAAACAAGCTCTTCTTCGCCGCAAACTTCCCAAATCTCAAGAGGAATTATCCGGTTGGAGTGAGGTGCATGGCTGAGGTACTTATAATTTCCTCCGGTTTCTTTTTATCCAACCGTCATGATACTGAAATGAAATCCTGACCGTCTGATTGATTGACTTTTTGCAGGGAGAACCCATGAAAGATGAGTCTGCACCTTCCACCTCCGCTGCTCAGCCTTTGTCTAGTTCATCACCTCCTCCACCTCCTCCACGTCCTACTAAACCAAAGGTATCATTAATTAGACAGTACCAGACATCAACAAAGAGAAAGAACATTAGAAGTTATACATATACGTAAACTAAGCACTAGTAGCCGTTGAACAATTTTTTAAAAATATATGTAAATAAAATGGAAAAATATTAGGGTTATAGAAACGTACGTGAAACGAAATAAGAACAAAAATAACCATAGTAATAACTAACAATTTTTGGTTGGTGAAACATAGGTGAGCACGAAGTTTAGCGACTTGCTAGCATTTAGCGGTCCAGCACCAGAAAGAATAAACGGGCGTTTAGCGATGGTTGGGTTCGTGGCGGCCTTGGCGGTTGAACTTTCCAAGGGTGAAAACGTTTTGGCTCAGATCTCTGACGGTGGCGTCTCGTGGTTCCTCGGTACGACTGCGATCTTGACACTTGCGTCCCTTGTACCCCTTTTCAAAGGTATCACCGCCGAGTCTAAGTCCAAAGGTTTCATGACGTCCGACGCTGAGCTCTGGAACGGGCGTTTCGCGATGCTTGGTTTGGTCGCGTTGGCGTTTACCGAGTTTGTCAAGGGTGGGACCCTTGTCTGAGGAATGGAACTTTCTTATTGGGGGAGAATGCTATATTACAGTTTTGCCCCTGAATTCTGTGAAGTAATCTTGCTTGATATGTGTGGTTAAGCCTATGGTGTGTTTCTTTACATATGTATTAGTCACATGAGACTTTGGGTTACAACACTATATCAGTAAAATCAGTGATGTTTCTCTAAAATCTTTCAGTTGAACATGTTCAATACTTTGAGTGAGTTAAGTACAACGATTAGATGTGGAAGAAAATGAGTTTGATATGTGAATCTCCCTCACTTACATTCCAACCATTTTTTCCAAGGCTAGCAACATTTATGATGCCCTGTCATCATAATTGCAAACCTAACAAATACTCCCTCCGTTCGTTATTATTTGACGTCCCACAGCTTTACACATAAATTAAGAAAAATGATGCAATCTCTATATTAACTTTCATATCAGAATTTAATGCAAAAATTGACTTCATATAATTATCGATTGCAAGGGTAATCAAAGTCATATTGAGTCATTATTTGCTTGGTTTTCTGCAAATGTCAAATATATTGATACAAGAAAAAAAAAACTTAAACGACAATTATTTCCCCTACTGGGCATATGTGGTCTCTCTTCTTAGCGGCGATGGCGTCTTGTTCGTTTAAGGGTTGTGTTCGATTTGGTTCATTGGCTTCGATTGTCACCGGAGTTCCTTTTCACAGTCTCAAGATAGCTCCGTCTTCCGGTTTTCAAGTGCGGCGAATGGCGAGGGCAGATGGCGGATCTGGGTGGTCTATGCTCGTAAATGCTCGGCGGTGATACCATTTGTTGGCGGTGACATATCCCAGTACAAGCGGCTAGTCTCTTGACCATGTTGGTTATGTTACTTCTACCTTTCTTTGTGCAGCTTAAGAGTTCTTGGCAATAGAGGTGGGAGTTCTGTTTCAGGATTTCTGGTAAGAGTGTCTAGAGATTTCCTTCAAACAGGCTCACCAATTGTTTGAAATCTCTTTCAGTGATTATTTATCGTTAGTTTCCAGACCAAGTTAAGATTATGCATCGCCGAGAATATGTCATTTGGGTTCCAAAACACTACTAGATTGTCATTATATTTAGTTAAGAAGTTTTCAAAACCTTAGAACCTTATGTCAAAATTGCCTATAATAACACAATTTGTGTTTATATTTTTAGAAATACAATTTAGATACCCCAAATAATGCCTTAGAGACCGGTTATGAAGTGCTTCATCAGAATTAAAATAACAAAACATCTCTTAGAGACCGGTTATGTATATTTGTTTGAAGAATTTCGTTTCAATTTTCTTTTAATTTCTTAATTTAAATAAAATTGTATTACTGGTCCAACTGTTGGACTAATTAGTAGTTAATATTATTATCGTACTGCTATCTTTTATTGGGTTGCAACTCAAACTCTATTTTTTAGCAAAAAAAAAAAAAAAAACTCAAACTCTATTTTTCTTCGTTTTGAAATGATATGTTGCCATGTTGTCTGTTTTTTTTATAAGTTACCATGTTGTCTATTTATTTACCGCTATATTCGATATTGCTAAAATTTTGATAAGTACATCCGTAAAACTAAGAAAATGGTGAAAATTGAAATGAAAATTATTTTTCGGGCAATGTTCAGACAGTGATTATTATGACAAGATCAAAATCCAGCGGATAGCTTGCCATTAACGCAAGTGGGGGTACAAAGTAAAACTATAAAGTGTTAAAAGTGAAAAACCCCGAGCCGTGTTCAGTGTTGTATTACATTTTCTTAAAAAGTATATATCGAATCAATAAATGGATAAATAATTTATAATCAATAAAGGTGTTTAAACAACCAGTTGTTGTTTTCTATAAACTATTTTATACCTACGAGATTTGAGTTTCGCGGAATTACTCTTGTTTCTTTAATATGGCATCGGCAATTGGTTAGGAGCATGGTTATATATGTTCGTTATTCAATAAGGTAAGACCAAAGATTTGGTAGATGTGTTTGGACTCTGATTTATTGAAATTTAACTCAAACCAACTTTCAATGTTGGCATATTCTCACAATAATAATTAGTAGTCCCACTTAAATTTCCAATCTATATTTTTTCACAGAAAAAAATAACTTAATTTATCACAAGTTAAAAAACAACCAATATTAGCGATTCTGCATTTTTATTTATCAATCTTTCAAAAGAATTGACCTTTGATCTTATGTATATTACTTAACATAGTGTAACTATATTATGAAACTTCAAATGTATTGATAATTATCAATGTCTAAAATTATTAAATTTTATTAAAAAAACTAAATATATGGTGAACAAACGCAAATTAATTTTGAAGAAAAAAGAATTTGAAAGAATAAAACACAAGTGAGGCAGATATTCGTTTCAAGTTTAAATATTGATTATGAAAATGAACAAATTAGAAAATTTTAAATTTGTATATATATTAGCCTCAAAACATGCTATTCATTTTTCCTTTAGAAATACGTTTTTGTCTCGTTAAAGATATTTTTATTAATCCTAGAAAGTATATATGTATAGTATTCCCTGGATGTTAATATTGACCATGGGTCTATCTCTCTGCGCCTAAATTGACCACATTTGGCCGGGATTCGTCAGACTAAACAAATTTGGCTTTTTAGTGGTGCACATAGATTTGAATCATTTCCAGAATCAACCAGATTTTCTAAACTTGTGGTGCGTGACATAAAATTAGTTATAATAAATCCCTAATAAATAAATAAACGATTTTATTCCAAAGAACTAAAACTATCAAAAGAAACAAGAACATCACTTAACACCCGAGTTCAATAAGTTAACCCATGAAACGCCTAACTGAAACAAAGCCGAAGATTCAATAGTAAACAAGTTAATTTAAATGCCCAAAAACTTTTATTTTAATTAGTATGGGCTAGAACCCAAATAACCAAGCTGCTCAATTAGCACATCAACATTTTCTTCGTCATCTCCTTCAAGATCAAATTTTTGACCTTCATTTAACAAATCTTCCCAAAAGCCTTCACCATAAATCTCGTTGTTCTCCTCCTGGTACCTTTCTTTATGCTGTTCTTCTTCATTTCCTTTTCTCACATCCAATACCACCTCTTCCTTATTGGACTGATCTCCAAGTCCCTGAATGTGCATAGCAAGTCTGTCTAACTCTGACATGTCTCCATATGTTTCTTGTTTCATGTCAAAAAACGCCGAGGATGATCCAGCATCCTTTTCATACCTTCCATAACCACCACCACCATCATCATAATCTTCCACACAAACCAAATGTCTTTTCCCTTGATCGATCGGTCTTTGTCTCTTCTTGTCGATTGCTTCTTCTGTATCCTTCCTCTTCTCTTTCTGCTCAATGAGTTGCTGAAGGAAATCTGGATTCTGCATTGCGCGGGCCAGGAAGCTCATCATTTGTTTTTGCTTTGATTCAGTCTTCTTGAGCTTATCTTCTAACAGTGTGAGATGCATTTTGGTGCTTTGCTGTTGCTGTCTCACCTTTACCAGCTCCATCATCAGAACTTGTTTGTCTCGCCTTAGGCTATCCATCTCTCCATCTAGACCATACCTACCAACTTCTGTGCAACAATTGTCTAGAGATTGTTGTTGAGAAGATGATTGAGGGAGTTGCATTTGATTGTTGTTACTCGTCTTTCTTCTCCTTATTGTCTTGAGGAGATGCTTTTTCCCTCTAAGAAACCCTTCATTTGCAAACTCCCATCGATCAGGATTCACCTTTCTGAAACCCTATTTATATTATTTTATGATTAGATTCAACTCCAAATACGGATTAATCAACTTACATAATATCAAAGCCCAGAACATTCCATACATACTTTAGCCATATCATTTTTTTAATTTGTGCATTTTATGCAACTAGAGATGAGATTTTTTCAGATAGTTATACTTCATTTCTGTATATATAATACAGTATAGAGAGAGAAACAGATTAGTTTCATATCATATCATTGAATCAATGTTGTGGAGATTTTTTCCTTGGAGATTTCTAACAAACAAATGTTGAACATTTTAATGAGCTCCGTTTCAAGAGATCTAGAAACAAAAAGACACATAATATACAAGTGGGTGTAAAGTATAATAAGTCTCGAGAGTTCTCGGAGAACAGTGATACCCACTTGCATTTATATATATAAACTCACAAATCCGTCAAGCAATCACGTATATTATAATAATTACCACTATTTAACCACTCTGATGATCTCAAAACGCTGAGAAAAACACTAATTAAAAACCAAGTTCAAGAACTCAATTTAAATTTTGACTGAACCATATGGAAAAATCCACAAAATCAAGCTTCGACCTAATATAGTTGCAGTCACGATTTGGTTGTGAGTTAGTAAGTATATATCTTTAGACAGAATCACACACACACACACACATATATATTGAGATTAGTACTTACATATGTGTTGAGCTGGCGAACAAAGCTAGAGAAGTTACTATGCTTGAAGAAGATGGGAAGGAGAGTCATGGAAAAAGATTGTGGATCCCAGACAATGAAGCTGTTATTGGCTTGGCTCCAAGAGACGACATGATTGGTTCTTGAATCTTCTACCAAATCATATGTCTTTGTAAGAAATGGAGGTGGGCCTGATTCGTGGAGACCTTCTATTGGTTGTGGAGAGCTCAGTGTTGCTGTTGGATCATTTGGGGCGATGGAGGTTGAGTAGAGATAAGAAGACGGTGGTAATGGAGAATCAATGAATCCTGTAGGAAAATCTTCTTTAATGAAATTATGTGAGGGATCCATGTTTCAATTTAAATAAAATTTGTGGGTTAATTTCACTTAATATCACTGCATTTGAATTTGCAATAGAGCAAAATGTGATTTGGATTAGAGAGAAATGGATACTTGAATGTTTAAACTTTGGAAAATGCAGAGAGAGATTTTTGACTGTGGAGTTTTGGGATGTGAAGATGAAGTATATATGGAGAAGAGAGAAAGAGATGAGAGGCAAGAAAGCAAAAGGGTTTGTACTAAATTCCAATTTTATAAACTTTTGATGATGGATCGCTTCTTCTTTTGTATAGTTAAAAAACAATTTCCTTTTTCTTTATTGTTAGGTTTATTATTGTTTAATTTGCGCTTTGTGTTGGCATTTAGATAGTTTGACATGCTGGAGCCAAAAGCAAATCCTGAGATATTTTCTCTACTATAGGTAATGAGTCACTCTATTTATATTATGAAAATATACAATGACTTTGTTTAATAGCCTCTAATTAATATGTATTCGTGTTCTCTTCTAACTGGTTGAAAGTACTAATGCATGTAACACCAGTCAAGATCCTTCTTAGTTTACACAAATATATCCTTTTGACAAAAACTATTGAAAACGACTCTATATACACACACAAGAAAATGTACATGTGTTAATCATGGAGTAGTGAGAAATTTGACTATATAATTTTTTTTTTTGGTTCTGGAATTGCTGACATATTTTTGAAGAAAGGAAACAGTACATTTTTACATTTTTTATAATTTCAAATTTATTTAAAAAACAGTTTTATAAAAACTTCTTCCAGATCATGAATATTTTCAGACATTTTACAAGATCTATCGAAATGCTGTCTTTTCCATCTTCCAGCTAACCATATATTCATCTATATATCTGGCTTTTCATGTTTATCAAAAACAAATGATACAATCTTAAATATTTATGCAGATCATCGTTGCTAGATAATCGCATGCAGGTTCTCCATATTTTCTTCCATTTTCTCCCTCTACTAAAAAAAATAAAATAAAAGTGTTTAAAGTGTTCCGTGGACTCCATAACTAGATTTGGATATTTTGTCGAGATCAGAAAATCCAAACTATAATTCACCCGAAAATACATGTTCAGTTTGAATAGGAAGTGTATTAAACTAAGAATTTGAAGTGATTTGTATTAAGATAGCAAATCCACTGTTATTCAAACGTGAATTTTAAAAATATTTTAAATTCAATGTTATTAAATTTGTCATTTCATGAAACACTCTAAAATCCATTGTTATCGAAAAAAATTTAAGTTGGAGATTTATAGTACTTTAACAAAAATCACCGTAAATTCTTTAATTTTCCTGCAATCATCTAATAATATTTAAAATCAAATCAGTTCGAGTTTCAGATTCAATACACTCCCTATATCTATTTATTTTTTATGTTGATTTGCATACTTCGGTTCGAATTTGAATCCTAACCAAATTTAGTCAGAAATTTAAATAACTAGGAAATTTTTATATTAAATGTTTTATTTATGAAGTATATTTTGAATTTTTTTTCAGCGATTTTGAATTTTTTAAAAGTTTCAGTTCAGCATTTCATATATATATATATATATATCTTTTAGTTTTTAGATTAAATTTCAGATTTTAGATATATATTTTTAGTGTTTTTGCTATACAGATATTTTCATAGTTTTGAGTATATATGGATGTTTGATGCAATTACGGTACTAAATACTCTATCTAAATTATGATTAAAATTTTGGTATTTTACTGTTCTACAACTCAGGGCCCGACTGGTTCAAACGCAGCTGTTGCAGTTGCAGTTGGGGGAGTTTGCGACTGCGGGTGGTTGTGGTTTCAAGCGTTATTTAGCGTTTTGTATGACTGGCATAACGTTTGAAAATTGTTGCGTTTGCGGGATATTTATGACTAATTGATTATGAAATATTGCAGCGATTTAATAATAAGTTACCAATATAAACATATTATAACATTATAAAAATATAAAAACATACTATCTTGATAAAATATAATAACTATGAATATAATATAATTAATAATAATACTTTATTTTATTTTTAATTAGTTGAAAGTTATAATTTTAATAAAAAAATTTGAAGATTTATATTAAAACTTTTAAAAGAATACTTTATATTTGTATCTATATTAATTTTTTAAAAAATTCTAATGAATAGCTAGTTTAAAATTTTTATAAAAAAATTATGATACTGTTTGTGAATTTAAATTAATAATTAAAATGTTTTATATATTTTTATTTATAATATTTTATTTTCAGATTTTTAATTTTTAATTTAAAATTTTAAAATATTTTTAAAAATTTATTTTATATTTATTTATCCAACCGCAACCGCCCGCTGGAACCAGCTTTTGATTTTAAGAGGTTCAGAGCGGTTTGAAACGATTTATAGCGGTTTGTATGATTGTTTCGAAACGCTGTCAACCGCCATCAATCGTAAAAACTGCGTTTGCGGGTGGTAGCGGGGAAACCAGTCAACTCCTCAGACATGAACTGATCTAAAGCAAAACAAAAAAAAATACACTAAATACTCAATTAGTTTAAATATATGAAACCTGAAGAACATGGATTTGATAAAATTTGACATGAACTCCGCCCTTAAAACATAATATAAATACTGAATCATAAAATCTTAACTCTAAAAACTTCAAATCTAGTAGAAAATCAATGAATCCAAACTAATTATTGTATATTTTATCCAAATTAGTTTTGTCGATGTTAATTAACTTTGGAAAATTTATAAAGAAAAAGTTCAAAACATTTTCAAGGTTCTCGAAAAGTTAATGTGTTAATATAAATTTCCGTGTATTCATCCTGTAAAACACTGTTTATCTCTTTCATTCGACTTATGAATTTTCATATATAACTAATTCTTAAATGTGTTCCAAAAGATAATTCTTATACAAATAAATATTTTAATCACAATATCAATACAGCTAAAATACGGTTCACTTCTTATGTCCACCGCTATTGTCAGTTAATTTGATTTATGAGTCTATATTTATATTTCCTAATGATTTTGGTGACCAAAAGTTAGTATATACTACTATAGTTTGCAAATTTAGAATGTCTACACCAAAATCATTAGGAAATATGGAGGTACTAACTTTCGGTATTTTTAGCAAAGAAAAAAATTTGGGTATCAACGACAACAGTAATTTACCATGATAAATCGGTAATAGAATAAAATTTATCCAGCACAAAAATCTAAACCAAAATTCTGTTAATGAATAAGATCTCACCTGTGCTTCTAATTGTGATATCGTGTCCTGTCATCAGGCCGACAGCTTAACCAGTCCAACCTGGAAAACCATAGACTTAGACTATATTAGACCGTATAATCATCACTTTAATTAACTTTTGAATATAATAATCAAGAACTCCTACTATTATTTTATTACGACGTGAATATTTAACACTGTAACCCAAACTACGCATCCATATGTAACACACGTACGCGACACTGCAAGCGCGTTTTGATCGCACAAATGTACTGTCTTTCTTACATATCTATTCTTGAGGTTAAAAAGGTTGAAATACAAATAAGTACTGTTAATGTATTCCCATGTATTATTAACATACTCCATCAGGCAAATTACTATCTATTCTTGAGGCTGAAATCCTTTTATTTTCAAAAAATATATCTTTGAAAAAAAAACTTTTTTTTATCGGCCCCTACGCTAAAATCTAAAATGTACTCTCCTATAATGATATATTGGGGACAACGAAGACCTACAAGAAAATATACATATAACGAGAAAAATTCAATAAAAGTGATAAAATACGAATAAAACACGTGGCAACAGTTTAATTCATAAACACGGACCATTTTTGATTAGGGAACAAGATTATACGTTAATATTGTTGTCTTAGTGCAAACATTATCGGCTTTTGAGGACTTCAAATCTCTCAGCGATTGACACGACGCTTGTAAGTGTGTCTAAAGCATCCAAAATTAGAAGGTTACGTGTTGATTGTTCACTAGGTTGTTCATATTCTAAACATTTTATTACCTTAATGTGTTAGTTCAACACGTGAAACCGAAAGAAGTCGACACGTGTATCTAGCCCTTACATTATTTTATCTTCGATCTACTATTCGTTGATTTTGATGATTTACATAAACTGAAATGTTGACTCACTCTAGAAAGGGTTTGAAAAGTAAGATATTTATGTTCCTTCTCCTGGAATTAGATATTTGTCATGCACTTTATTGTTGAGATATATATTTTTTTCACTAACTATATCTATAACGTCTTTCTGCGTTACATGAGTACGAAAATGAAATTATTAACTTATGGACAGTGCCGGTCTAACGGTTTATAATGTCTCGAGCCGAATTTAAAATTTATGTCTCTCTACATATTTTATCGAGATCACAAAATAGTATCAAGCAGCAAAAAGTCAAATTTCATAATCAGTTTATAAAACCTTTTATTACTGAAATATAAACTTTCACATTTGTTTCCCGTAAAATCATCCACTATATCTATATAGTTAAATTTTTTGATCATAATTATTTCAATAGAGAACATTAAAAATTCATTCAACATCTTTGTGTAATGGTAAAACACAATTTTTATCATCTTTAGGTAAAACAAAATTTTTATTATCTTTAACTTCGGAAAACTTCTTTCAGTTATAGTGACTAATACCAGAATGGTTAATATATATGATATGTAATTTATATGTTTTGATAAAAAATTCTGATTTTTTTTCAAAACTTAAACACTTCTATAGGCTTTCGAATTTCACAAATGTTGATTTTTGAAGAATTTTCATCACCAGTTATGTGTGAATTCATACAATTCCGTAAATAATTTATAAAAATATTTAAAATCATATATTAAAACTTATAAAACTATAACAAAGATTTATAAAGTCATTTGTTTTGACTTACAAAATTATATTATAAAATTTAATAAAATTTTAAATCTTTTATGAAGGTTTTAAATCATTTAGATGATGTAGTAGATTATCTTCATATATATAAAGAGTAAAACATATATAAATTCTAATGGAAATGGCAATAGTTGTATCTTAGAATGTTCTATATATATCATACTTAATATTTCTATAATTTATACAATATTAACTCTAATTCTATTAAAAATAATCATTTAAACTTTGCTAAATAACTCCCATAAATTAATACTTAGCTAAAACTTCTACAAATTTTATTTACTTAAGAAATACTAATAAATTTCTTTTTTAAAATATGCCCATGTAATATGGATACCCTAATCGATGGCTCTGTTCATGAGTTAGTTCAGCTCTACTCAAATCTTATTAACAAGATATGTACATTTTTAGTATGGAAAATATGCTATAATAGGTATTTTATAGTGATTCATAAATGATATATCATCACCAGCCATCATAAATACCCTCCCTATGATAGTATTTTTCAATAGTAATACTTGGATGGTATTAGTAACTTAACTATAACACTACTATTTTTTAGATATTGATTATGATTCATATTTTGTGCTATGGTAGATCATTGAACAATAAATCAAAAATAGTTATAACTAAAAATAAAATATTTAAATTAAATCGAAAGTTTTTAGTAATTAAAAATAATTTTTAAATCAATATTAGTTTACAAATAAATTTCGATTTACAAAACTGAAAAAAAATAAAAAACATAAAATTAACAATCACAATTTACCCAATTTGGTTAACACTAGACCAAAAAAAATAATCCTCCATGAGCCTTGCCTTCTCCAGCCTTTACCGGGGACGTCGTCGTCTTTGCTTCCTGCTGCAGTGTCTCCTCATGCAGCTTTCGTGCCTCCTCCGAAGCAGCTTCCGAGGTTTCACATCTCTGCTTCAATTGAATTCAAAGAAGGAAGAGAAGAAAGGAGAGTCGAGACAAAGCGAGGAGAGTCTAACAGAAACGACTGAAAAATCTTATTGAAATCACAATGAAAGAGAAAAAGCTCAACTTTGTAATTAGATTTGAGCCCAAAGTAATACACTAAGACCATCTCCAACGGAGATGCCCTAAAACATCAGTGGGTGAGGCCAATTTTCTCTATGCTGCTTAGTTGTAAGATCATACGTGAAATATTTTTTAAAAAAAATTATACTTGAGAATCTGTCCTTCATTACACACCAGATATTACTTAGGAATGGCATAGGCGAACTACACTCCTCAACTCCAATTACAGTTTTGGGTGTAAACTTATTTAAGTTGATTTTGAGGAGAATTGTATTTTGTATTTATTGATTTTCTCTCTCCACTCCTCTGTCCTCACCTTTATCAGATTTTGGTTCTTTTCTTCAAACTCATACTCTATATATTCAACAACGTTGTTAGAAGTGGGTTTCATCCCACTCCAAATCTAGTTCAATAATCCAAGGTCCATTAAGAAGACAATAGGTCCAGAAAGAACGGGGGGTCATCCCGAGTTTGGAAAAAAAGAATCAATGCTGACATTTTCGAGTCAACAGAAAACATAAGAAATGTAAGCAGTTTACAAAAAAAACAAAAAAAAAAGAAAACATAAGAAAATCAGAACATTTCCAGGATTGTAAGTTCATTCCTTATTGGACCAGACCGGAGTAAGATTATATACATATGGTATTCATAGCTGTAGAAATCCCAAGACAGGATATGCAGAATCACAATAAAGAATAATTCTCTTTATTAGCTTAGAAACTAACTCAAAATTCAAACACAACTCAATTTTTAAACTCTTAAATTATGCAGCATGTTTGCATCTACTTATATAGAGAATTTATATTTTCCTACATCCTAATAGGTAATATAGTTTAGATAACTCCTAAATATATTTTCAACAACAATAGCATCAGATACACACCAGAGATCACGCTTAATCCAACAATAGCATCATATACACACCAGAGATCACGTCACCGGTACAATCATCTCTCAGACAAAGATAGAAGGATTAGGAATGAGAAAGATAAAGGAATCCAAACTTCTTACATCAACAATTACTCACTTTGATCTCAAAATCACTTGTATTCAAATATACTGTTTTATCATCATTGTAAGAGTACACTTAACAGTAGGTCTGGACGTTTTTACCTCAGCCCGAAGTACCTATTTAAACCCGAACCGGAAAAACCGAAACCGAATCCAAAATATTATACAAAAATATCTGAACAAGACTTATAAGTTTAGTACTTTGGGGTTTGGTTATAACCCGAACCGAAATCTAAACTAGGATCCAAAAATATCTGAAATTAGTTTAGATATTTTAGAGATTCAAAATATGTATTCAAAATATTTTTGTAGTTTGTAATTTCGAATGATTTTTAGCTAATTTATATAGTTTAGCCAATATTTAATTATATTTATAAGTAATTTATATATTTTGAAAATAAAATTGGCAATTTTTAAGTTTTAAAAAATATTTTGTTGGACGATTTTAAACATTGGTTGCATCCGGTCCGGACCGAACCGAACCCAATCCGACAATTAGTAAAATCCGAGTGGGACTTTTGAGTATAACATCGAAAATCCGAAAATCCGAATCATACGCACCGATAACGAATGGCCACCGAACGCCCAAGCCTATAAACAGTTAAGCCCCTGTCAATTTCTTGAAAATTTAAAATTTAATATTTTTATTTAATAAAAACAGTTACCCAATGACAAGAAGCCATGTGGATAAATGGGTCCTAAAATATCAGAAAAAAATATTTCTATTGGGATATCTACAACTATAACACCAAATTTGATGTTTTAGTGTTAACTTCATTTTTTTTCTCCAACCATCACAACAAATTCTACACTGAAACAATATTTTATTTTATTAACTTTTAACTTTGATAATTTAATACATTAGTTATTTATAATTGACTAATTATATTTATCATATTTGTTTTCTATATCTACTTTTAAAAATTTAGTAATTTTATATTTATGTATTTATATATTTTATTTTACTTTTAGTTAATCTGTATATTTATTTCTTTATTTTATTTAAAACATTAGTTGGAATTTAAATTTTATACGTTTAGAATGAAGCATTTACAATTTAATATAATTGATAATACTCATTTAATTAAAAATATAAGCACAATAATTGTTTAATGTTTTAGTGATGTGAAAATACATTTAAAATTTATATTATGGTATATTCATTTTAGCTATAAGTTAAAACTACCTAATAAAACTAATATATCTATAATTAAATAAAAAGTAAAAAAAATATTTTAATCTAATATTTGGTGTGGTGAATAGTGCTACACCAAATTTAATGTAACAATATTCATGGTACACCAAATTTGGTGAATGGTGTCACTTTTAATATTTCATCGGAAATAATTTGGTGTCTTATTCCCTAAGAATCATAACTTGTTCTCTGTTGTTTTAAAAAAAATATTTTCATATTCTTAAATATTTTCACGATATTCTAAGAGACACCATTGTTTGAACTGTCTTAATATCATTAATACTATTAAAATAGAATTTTTTATCTATTTACAAATAATATAAGTTGGACTATTATATTTATTTAAGTTTCTATCATTTATATTACAACAAATTTAGTTATTATTAAATATATACCATATCTAACTGATTATTATTATTATTTTAAAAATAATTTATCTAAAATAAAGTATCTTTTTCTAAGATTGGATTTTGAAAACTCTTTTAATACCTTTTATTTCAAATGTAAATATACATTTAATAATATTTACTATTAAATAATAAAAATCATAATTAATATTAACTATAATTATAAACAAATATTAATTCATTTTTAATTTAGATAATAAGAAATAAAAATTATATTCATAATTAAAATCGTACACCAATTAATAAATATAAAGTAAATTAATCCATTTATTAACTATTTTATAAATTAAAAAATTAAATAACAACATATATTCATGAATTTCACAACATACTTTACTTATTAAAACAAAATATTAAAGTAAGATATATAACCTAATGAATGATTTCATATTTTAATATATATTTAAATTAGACTATTAAAAATAATTCAATATATTTTTATTTGATGAAATTTCAAATTTATTGAACAATCAAAAGAATGTTATGAGACTGATTGAATGATATATAGTTAATTTATATAATAAAATAAAATTTGACCCATACTAAAAATTAAAAATAATTTCTTACTATAAGTTAAAGATTTAAAATATAAATATGATTAATACGAGGTGAGTTATGTAAATTAATATGAGGTGGGTTATGTAACAGAAACGCTTTTTTTATCTCCTTACAAATAATCTAAGTTATATCCTTACATTTTTTTAACTTTATATTATTTCTCTTACAACTGAATTATTTATTATTTAATATATATATAACATATAAAATCTTTCATTTTAGTATTTTCAAAATAAGATATCTAAGAAGATATTCTTAAGTATTTTTCTAAGATTATATTTTATTAATATTTTTAATACCTTTTTATTTGAATTGTAAATATACATTTATTTTTAATATTTACTTTTAAATAATAAAATTATTAACTAATATTTACTATAATTATAATAGAGTTATTAATTCATTTTTGAATATAGAATAATAAATAACATTTCTATAGTATTTATGTACACATAATTTAGATTCATAATTAATTTACTACACCAATTAATAAATATAAAGTAATTTAATCCATTTATTAACTATTTAATAAATTATAAAATTAAAGAATAACATATATTATGAATTTTTACAACATACTTCAACTTAATAAAAAAAATATTAAAGAAATCTATATAAACTAATAAATATTTCATATTTTAATTTATGTATTTAAATATAATATTAAAAATAATTAAATATATTTATCAAGTAAGAGACAAATTGAATGACATATATTTAATTTAAATAATAATAAAATAAAATTTGAATAATAAAAAAATTAAAAGTGTTCTAAATTTTAAAGATTTAAAATATAAGTAAAATTATTATGAGGCGGGTTATGTAAATATATTGTTTTATTTTTATAAAATTATATTCCCTGTTAATTTTAATTTAACTGTATATAATTTAAAAACACATATTTTTTTGTAAAATACACATACACACACACACACACATATATATATATATATTAAATAATCCTCCGCTTTTAAAATTTTGAACCAAAATAAAATCTAGCCACTTCTCATCAATAGACTCATGTTGTAAACGAAGAAGTGCGGTTAGTTTTTTTTTTTTTTTACATGTTTATTTAGTTTTAGATTTTTTCAAGTTATCTTATGCTATTTTAAGAATTTGCTACAGAAGAGAGGATATAGTCATGATTAAACGATTAGGTCAGTTTATGTTTTTCGGATTTGTTGATTTCTAATTAATACTCATGAGACTGACGGGAAGGGGTAGATACATCAATATTTTTGGGAGCAAATTCTATGTGAATATGATACATGGATACAAGTTATGACTGATATCTCACTCATGGCTTGGGTCACTTAGGTAGGAAGTATTCTTAATTAGGGATGAATAAAATATCCATGAAATTTGATTTGATTTGTTATTCATTCTGATTCGATCAAAAATATCTGAATATCCGTAATTTTACGAATCGAAGTAAATACTAAAATTCAATATCCGTCAAATAAGGAGAAAATCATAAATACTCATTAAAAAGAAGATATCCGGTCCGATCCATAATGATCATATGCATATACATGTATACATAAAATTATATATAATTTATATCTTTATATAGATTTTTAGTTATTTTATCCACTAAATTAATTATTTGGTAACTAAATTTTTAAAAGAATGTAGTTTTTAAATATTTTTTTTAAATATTATTATTTTAATATTATTTTTTTCTTTTTCTTTTAGTATTTTTCAAAAACATACTGATTTTTCTGGATATCCGTAATACCGGATATCCGGAAGATTATAAATCAGATCGGATTAAAAAATCGATTATTCGTACGAAACGAATCGGATTACATATATCTTTAAAACTCCATATATCCGCTCTGTGTCCACTTCTATTCTTACTCTTCCATCCACGCTATTTTTTATTTATCTTTTTACAACTGGAAACACTATTTTCCATCCGACTTACATGTGTTAAGCATGCTGCCATTGCCTATTAATTATGATAATTTTACAAAATTAATACATAATTCTCCAACTATAGAAATATAGAAAAAATAATTACATAAGTCAAAATATTAAACTCTCAGTTATAGTCTTCAAAATTCAAACAAATTTCATTAAATATGTGATATAACTAAAAAATAATGTTGCGATTTCAAAGCGCGGATCACAATCTAGTTACTATTTTGTACCTTGAAATCATCCCTAACTAGTCGATTTATTCATTACTTACTCGATACGTTAAATTCAACTTAATTTTGATGGATTATGTGGTTCATCAAACGGTGCTCTTTTACTTTGATATGAATGTATTGTTTGAAGAAGAAACCAAGAATGCCCTACCTGCTATACCCCACATGAGTCCCACTCATTTAATTGCTCAACTATCCATTCTCATTACTAATTTTAATTTCATATGTACATCTCTAGTTCCGCATCTTTGATTTACCTTCGGTCTTTAGTTTTATATTCATATCTGAATACCAAAGAATGTAAAAGATTGACTCATTCTGAATGAGATTTCACCAAATTATACCTCCATTTAATGTATAACATATAATGGTAGTCCAAATGTTGAAACGAATAAGAGCCCATGTGGAATTAAATGTAGAAGTGACATGAATAAATATACTAGTAAATAGCCTTTTTGACCCGAACCAAGGGAGAACAATCTTTTTTTTTTGCTAAAAAGGGTGAACGATCTTCTCCGAAGTGAATTTAATTGGTTTGTCTTTCTCTTTGTTGGATTCACGAATCTAGTTAGTTGGAGTGTGAATTACTCAATCAATAATATTTAGATTTTTTTATGGGAAAATTTGGAAAAATACTCTCCAAAGAGATTTTATTTTGCAAAATGCACTGTATTTTATTTCTTTTGAAAAATACACTTTTTCTTAAGTTAAATGACTAAACTATCCTAACTAAAATATATAATTACATTAAAATTTAAAATTTAATATTCTAAATAATTTAACTAATCGACAAATATAATAATAGGAAAAAGATGAAAACAATCATAGTTGACAACATAATCTCACATTTATGAAACTTATCAAATTGTGATTTAATTTCCTTGTGCTTTATAATTTTTTTTGTTAAAGTGCTTTATAAGTTTTGCGTACCTATTTTTCCTCAATTGATTTTTTTTTTAAGTTTCCATTAAATTTTAAATCAAAGTACAAAAACTGACAATAAACTCGCAAACTTACAGCATAGAACTTCATCAAAAAAAAAAACCTAGGCAAAATAAGTAGCAGTTAATGGTTAGTTCCTTTGCTCCCGTGACAGATAATCCAGTTTAACCCTGAGATTGTCCTTGATCTCTGAGATCAATGATGCTGAGGGTGGAACGCCAAAGTTGTTGAGATGGGAATTTCTTTCCTTACAGATAGCATAGATCGAATCTTGCATTGCGAAATTTCAAAATCAAAACAACATTTTGTCCCTCAATTTAAAATTTATGAGCATACTAATGACCAATTCACCAATTTACGAACACATGAATTCTATCACTTGACAATGTTTTGTTCCTAGTTCTACAATCATTTAGTGGAGAGAAAATTTTTCATACTTGCTGATTTGGTGAGATGATGAATTTTAAGATATAAGATCTTATATTATGTATTGGAAAGTGATTACTTAGTTATGTAAAATGTTTTTTAATACGATTATTTATATATTTTTAAAGAGATAAACATTGAAATATTTTTAAAAGATTTACCCAGTTACATATTTTCAGTTATTAGATATTAATATATTTATCTAATAATTTCGAAATTTATTTTTTAGTCGTTCAAGGATAATTTTCAACATAAAGATGGTCAAAATGTCTTTTTACATATACAATCAGTGTAATTTTCAAAACCAAATTAAATCAATGCATTTTTCAAATTTGAAAACATAAATAGAGTATATTCCAAATTATCCCTTTTTTTATTCCTAACAAAATTAAAATATGTATATGAATTACAGGACCAATGATCTATATTGTAACTTTTTGCCCTGGTTCGATTTCTTTTTATTTTTCTCGTACAAACTTCTAATAAGTTTTACAGAATCCATACATTTGCTGTTATGTCAATTGATTAGTGCATTACAAAAATACTTATAAAAAGATATCGAAGATTTGTGATAATGTTTTTCATTCGTATTAAGATAACTAAATTTATTTAGAAAAAGATTCTAATTAATTATACGATATGAGTCTAAATGCACTAGACCGTTTCTAATGGTCCCTCATTTTGAATTAAACATAAAAAATGAAAGAAAACATTCCCTATAAGACATTATTTTGAAGAAAAATGAGTTTATAAATACTATATTCTTAAATTTGAGAGAACACTATTGACAAATCATTTTATATTGAGAGAACACTATTTGTTAATATTAAATTGAACAGAATTTGTCATAAATATCACATAATGCAAAATTTTAGTTAATGTTCATGTTTCAATATAAGAAATATCACTAATAATTTGAAAATAATAAATTAAATTAGTGTATGTAAACTATAAAATTATTGTATTAGAAAATATTATATTAAACTATTAGTAATATGATAAATTTAAAATTATATACCACTAATTATATAAATCAAATATTTATATGTATAAAAATGAAGTAATCAGCTGTATGGTTGTACGGATTCAAGATCTAGTAGATAAATTTAAACGGTAGATGCATATATATAACATCTGTGATTAGAGTGGTAGGTTTTTGGGTCACCTGAGCCAAATAGTAACTCTGAAGTTGATATAGTTGTACGGTAGAGCTGGCCAAAAGGCAAGCACGCTAATTTGTGTGTACTTGCTACTTGATTTGTACTGAGTAATAAAATATTAGGCTTTTTGCAAAAGTGACTTAAAACTTGAAGTCAAACAGAAAATTAACATTTTCATTTGACTCATTTTTTTTTGAGTTTTTAACCTCACACCTCCATTTAATCTACGAAAATGCCATTAACTTTTTATTTTTTTGGTTTTTCGAAAATGGCTTCTTTACTGTCTCAACCTCATATTCTTCAAGTATTTACAATATTACCACTGCCATGAATAGTGGGAACAACCTTGTACAAACTGTTTGGAGCTTTTAATGCCCTTTAATGCACGTTAATCTCTTTACACTCTCTCTGTTTCAATTGTTATGAACTAAAAACAACATTTCTTTCACTTTCTCTCCATATTCATCCAAAAAACTCAAGCTTTTGATTCAAAGTATGGGCGATGGTTGACAGAGCCATATTTCTTTCGTTTTGACTTACGGTTGCTTTCGTTTGAGGTTCTTGGTGGTTGGAGAAGACCATGTGTGCAAACGAAGTCATCTCACCTAGTTTAAGGTACATATTTGATTTTTTTTTCAAAATCTGTTCGCGTAGAAGACTTACAAGTAAGTCATCTGTATGTAGAAGACTTACTGATGAGTCTTCTGGTCAAACAGACGACTTAAACTAAGTCGTCCAGCTTTGTTTGTTGAAAAAAAACACTCCAGACGACTTATATATAAGTCGTCTAGTTTAATAAAATATTGAAATTTTAACTTTTCCAGAGACGACTGAATTATAAGTCGTCCAGAAATAGTCAAAGATCTGACACGATTCGGTCAAATGCAAAACTAGCATGTCTACGAGTAAGTCGTCTTAGGTTAGTTTTGTAATTAAAAAATAAAACTTCATAATTTAACTTTTACCAGACGACATAATATAAAGCCGTCCCGTCAGAAGACTTAATTTAAAGTCGTCCGGGGAAAGCAAAGTCGTCCAGAATTTTTCCCAATTTTCTGGTCAAACCTTGCTTATCCCGGACGACCTTAAATTAAGTCGTCTAGCTGGACGACTTTTAGTTAAGTCGTCTGGAGAAAGTTAAATTTCAAGTTTTATTTTTCAATTACAAAACAAACCGAGGACGACTTACATTTAAGTCGTCTAGTTTGAATAAAATATTGAAATTTTTACTTTCCAGAGACGACTGAATTATAAGTCGTCCAGTAATAGTCAAAGATCTGACACGATTCGGAATGCAAAACTAGCCCGTTTCTCGTAGACGACTTATATATAAGTCGTCTGAATTTTTTTTTTTTAACAAACAAAGCCGGACGACTTAGAATTAAGTCGTCCCTTTTAATTTTCAATTGCAAAAGTGACCTCTTTAGACGACTTACTTTAAGTCTTCTGGACGACTTAATTCTAAGTCGTCTGCGATAATGTTTATTGAACTTCTTCATTTTCTCTATGTTTACTAATGTGTTTTATTTTGAATATTTGCAGATGATTTTTAAGTTACATGCAGTGTATGGAGAATGGTTGTTGAGAGATTTCCGTTGGGATTTTGTGGTTGATGATCTCAAAGGAGCAAGATTGTTTTTACTGAATGAAGATTCAACACATGCTGAACTTGTTGCAATGGCTCAAGAAGATTATAACCTGGACATGAGATCAGTGACTATGGAGATTAGCTACTCATTACCAGCAGAAATGATGATGACTCCAGGCAGTCTTCCCATTCATGTTACAAGTGATAGACAAGTTCGAAACTTGCTCGAGATACTCAAAACGCATAGAGTATGTCTTTGTGTATCAAGCCGCAGCAAGGTGGAAACGGTTTCAGAGAAAAGAGAAGAAGCTGGTGAATGGGAAGAAGATGTTGGTGATAATGATGAAGCTGGTGAATGGGAAGAAGATGTTGGTGATAATGATGAAGCTGATGAATGTTTTGAAGATGTTGGTGATAATGAGTCTGTTGAAGATGAAAATCAAGATGGGGAGGAGGAAAATGGGGAGGAGGAAAATGGGGAGGAGGATGCTGATAACACTATTGTTGGTGAAACGGATCAGAATGGTGGGGATTACAGTCTTTATGGAAAGGTTCAAGATGAGGACGAGGAAGATGATGATAATATTTGTTTTGAAGAAATTGAAAAGACATATGCTAAGACAAATGCTATTGAAGGAGGAAAATCGGATTGTACCAGCATCTATGTCAACCAGAGTTTTGTTAGCAAGGATGCACTGCTTTCAGAGCTGCGGTTGACAGCAGTGAGGGGTAAGTTTTCTTTCAGAATATACAAATCATCAAAAACTCTCCTTGTGGCAACATGTCGGGTTAGCGGTTGTGGATGGAAGATCAGAGCGAGTGTGAAACATGGGCCAAACACGTTTTGGGTAACAAAGTATGTGGAAAAACATTTATGACTAAGTCGTCCAGCTGGAAGACCTTCCAGACGACTTATTATAAGTCGTCTACTAAGTCGTCCAGCTGGAAGACCTTCCAGACGACTTATAATAAGTCGTCTACTAAGTCGTCCAGCTGGAAGACCTTCCAGACGACTTATTATAAGTCGTCTACTAAGTCGTCCAGCTGGAAAACTTTCCAGACAACTTAATTAAGTGAAGATGGAAAGGTACCTGACTCAAGATAGCAGCTTTCATGAATCTGCAGCCTCTGCTGCCCTCGTAAGCCAGAATCGGTGGAAGCGGACTGTTTTCTCTGGGACTACCAATACCAGCACCCATTCCCGGCAGAGCTGTGTACGCCCGGACCTGAAGAACTTGTATAAACCCATCCACGGTGTAACAGCCAGTAAGATCTTTGTTCCACAAAGAGTCCATCAGCACCTTAAACGCGACTCTCCCCCATGGATAATTCTCAAACCGTTCTAAATCCATCACTAGCCTTGCAAGAGTAGCTCGTGTAGCGGTTGAAAACTTTCTCCCTTCAATGAATCCAGTGACGATGGAAAGGTACGCGAGCCGCTTGCGATCTTCCGTGGACCAATCCCCGCATCTCTTCAGTGCATCTATTATCTGATCAGTAGTTGGCCCAGCTTCTAGATGAACTCCCATCATCCCCCAGAAAGAAACCATCTCTGGGGTAACTTCACATTTTGGTGTCTCAAGGTCCTCGATGTACTCGCAGTTTAGACCAGTGATCATTTCAAACTCTAACAGTGAAAACCTCAAAGGTTCTGGACCAACGAGAGACCACATCTCGTACTTCTTCTTAATGTCCAGCTTTAAACAGAGCATGTGGTGAACCAGCCTTGAAGCCCAACCAAATCCCTGCTCCTTGAACTTGATGAAAACTCCCAATCTCGACTCCTTGAGCTCTTCAAATTCTTTGTTAGTGAGAGCTCCCTTAAGAGCAGTATGCAACCTGTTGTTAAACGAATGATATGAAATGCTATGCTGGGGTTCTGGCTCTTCCCCTAATGTGTATAACCTACGGGGGAGTTATGGAATATCCATCCTTTTTGTCTGCAAAATAATCAAAGACAACAATAGAAGTCAGAAAACAAGCTAAATCAATCACGCCTTAATTGTTACTCCAGACGATTTAGTAGACGACTTTAATATAAGTCGTCTGGAAAGTCGTCCAACTGGACGACTTAGTTGACGACTTATATTTAAGTCGTCTGAAAAGTCTTCCAAATGGACGATTTATATTTAAGTCGTCTACTAAGTCGTCCAGTTAGAAGACTTTCCAGACGACTTACTTACAAGTCTTCCAGTAGAAAAATTTCAGGCGGACCTGATTAGTCGCAGAAGGAGTTGGAGTACTCGTCATTGTGGTTATAGATCTGAAAAAATAAACGTCAAACGGTGAGAATGAGTAAATTGATAGAGACAACGTTTTATGTTCATCTTTTCCTCGAGATTGATGACTTACCGGCGTTAGGGTTTACAGAGAAACGGCGTTACGGTTTACAGAGAAGAAGCGGCGGCGCTAGGGTTTAGAAGAAGCGGCGGTGCTAGCTAGTGTTTAGAGGAAGCGGCGGTGAGAACGTTGGTGAGCACGATGGCGAGGGCGACGGTTTGTTCGGAAATAGTGGAAGTGGGGGCGCTAGGGTTTAGAGGAATCAGCGGTGCTAGGGTTAGAAGAAGCTGCGGCGACAACGGTGAGAATGAAGTGAGATAGATAGCCGACGTTGAGAACGATGGTTTGTTCGGAAATAGTGGGAATTCGAATCGCCTTTGATATCGCCGGTGAGAGAGAACTGTTAGGGTTTCTGAATTTCGCGGAAAATGAAAAAAAAAAATCACCTTATATATTGGGTAAATAATCCGGTTAGCTTTAAAAGTACATTGGTAAACTTTAAGGTTTGGTCCGGTTTAGACGACTTATTCTGGCTGATAATGTACATCAGACGACCTAATATTTAGTCGTCTGTGCACAGAAGACTAAATATTAAGTCGTCCCAGACCCTAAAATGAACCCCTAAACTAAAATGACTAAATTAACTTACTAACCACGTTATAAAATCAAATTATACTTTAATAGTGTTTACTATACACAGAAATGAACACGCTTAAGTAATTTTAAAAATTTTCAAAAACGGTTTTAATGCTTTTCAAAATCTAACCCTAAAAACACATACAATACTACAACATATGTTGATGAAACATAAACTAAAGAATATCATGACTCACTACTTTCACTCATCTGGGCTGAAAACAATTGAAATTTGTTATATATTAATTTATATCTCTTAAGACATATGTTAATTACATAATTCCAATTTTTCACTTATCAAAATATTTTTTACAAAATTTTTAAATTATGTTTAAGAATAACTGTCCAGACGACTTTAAGTTAAGTCGTCTGGACGACTTATTTTCATGTCGTCTAAACAGACGACTTGCGAGGGGTAGAAACGTAAAAAAAAATCCGTTTTTTTGTTTGTTCACAAGGAGATAGTTGTAATTTCAATAGCCTTTTAGGTTACTTTTACCTTTGACCCAAATTGGGGTATTCTTTTGGGTTTGACTCCAAGTTTTGAGTCACACTTGGCAATTCTCCCTAAAATATTTGACTTGTATTTGATTTGTTAAAAACAAATATTTGTTATTTCGAATACTTGATTAAAAACAAATTATTTGTAACTTACTTGTCTCGTTTTATTATTTGCTATTTACGAGTATTTGTAAACTTTTTACGAGTACTTGTGAACTATTTACGGGTCTTTATGGACATTTTAAAACTACTTACTAAATATTATTCTATTTGAAATAGATATGAAAGTTTTGTTTTGTTTATTCTTTACTTAAAATAACATGTAATTTATTTTAAATGAAATTTTTATTCATATTTTAAAGAATACAAATAAAAAATATATGAATATTTTGATATATAAGCATTGTATAATTTTCACGATGACAAATTTTTTTTCCTAAACAAGTAACAGGTAATAACAAACCATATAGTTAAATTTTTAATACTTGTTACTGTTTAATATATGGTTAGATGACAACAGAGTATTTAAAAATCAAGACATATATGAAATAAGTAACAAATATAAAAAGAATAATGAGTATTTTTGTCTAAATCTAAATGCAAGTAAAAGAAAAGATATAAATAAACAAATACTTAATAGATCATGTACAAATAGCAAGTAATTGAATAAGTAACGAGTCAAATACTCAAAATAATAATGATATTTGCTACTAATGAAAAAATGTCGATTTGTTATTTGCATAGACAATACAGAATACTTGAATTTTCAAAGGGAATACTTGAATTTTCAAAGGGAATACAAATCAATTAGCGAGTCCAAGCCGAATAACGAGTGATGATGTCATGCTAGTACCCACAAGGGAACCATGTGGCTATCAAATGCTTAAAATAATTGGGAGACGAATGACAATGATTGAAGAAGAGGGTTTAATCACATCTCTTTTCTCTCTCTCTTTCTCTATCTTTATTCATCACTCCTTTACATGTCTCTTTGAGTTTGGACCAATTTACTCCAAAGTCCTAAACCCCAAAACCCATCCTCACAGGGTCTGGCTAATGGGCGTCGTCCTCCGTCGCTACCACCGTTGTTTCATATCAACTCTCGTTGTCTTTACTCTCCTTTTCCTTTCTTTCCCCTCCTCCGCAACCGCCTCTCGTGATCAAGATCTTAGTAAGAACTCGCTTTCAAACTCTTTCGTTTTATATATAATAGTTTTAATTTCCTTTAATCTATATGGAATGGTATTTCTTGACTTCAGTGGCAATCGCATACTTAACTTTGTAAAAGTTTCGTTACTTACAAAGTGAAGGACGATAAAAACAACTCATCTTCTTAATCATTGCTTATATACTAGAGAGTGAGTTAACTCGGGTTTTAAACTAGGGGGAGGGCTTGTGGAGAGTAGGAAGGAGACAGTGGGGCAGGGTTTACCGGGTTGGATCGTAGATCAGAAGCGGTTAGGTGGTCCGGGCTCTGCGCCTCCGATTTGTAGATCGAAGTGCGGGAAGTGTGAGCCGTGTAAAGCAGTTCACGTTCCGATTCAACCAGGTCTTATTGCACCATTGGAGTATTACCCCGAAGCTTGGCGCTGCAAGTGTGGCAACAAAATCTTCATGCCCTAACTTAATTCTTATACAATTAGTGATTTTGAAAGCCCGGCTTATTAACTTTCTAGTGGTTTGATGTGTTATTGATGTGGATAAGATTTTATTTATCATTTTTTCTCACTGCTTACCACTATTTTAAAATAATCTGATTAAGTTTACTTCTTTAAAATTTTAAGAAGCTCCGCCGATGGAGTCTAATATAATATAGTGATTTGCACTATAGTCATGTTAATGTTTATTTTTTATGTTTAGTCATGTTAATGTTACCTACATGTTACTATCTGGATTTGATTTTTATAAAATGTTTATATGCTTTTGACAGTATATTTATAAAACGTTAGTTTTATAAAGTCTTTTTTTTATCAGAAGTTTTATAAAGTCTATATAGCCAAAATAATTATGATAGTACTTTTTGTCAACTTAACAAAAAAAATAATAGGAGTTTTTAGATAATCTTTTGAAGATATATATTAATCTGATCATTACGATACACATTGCCTTCCTTGTAAAAAGCTATTTCCCCGTAGTTATAGACAATTCCCTCTAGTTTAGTTACGTACGCTCCTTATATGTTTGGACCCATAGGTTTAAGGATTTATTTGCGTAATAGCCATATGATTTGTTTTTCTGAGAAGTGGCTTGTAATAGCCATATAATTGATTCCTCGAGTTGACACACATTAGGCTTTTTTTCATCTAAGCACCAATTAAGTCATATATATCTATGATAAAGAACTTAATAACACGCCATACTTTGAAGGACTATTTTATACTAGAAATGAAAAATAAATTTTGATGACACATGTGAGCAGTCATACATTTATGGTTCGCAGATTTTTTTCCCAAAATTCACCACGAACTCACAGATGTACTCGTGCTTGCTGCATACCTTGTTTCTTGCATATAATAATGTCTGCTTTTGTATTCTTATGTCTGATTTGCTTTTTACTAGTTGACAAAAAAGGTTAACTTTTTTTTTAAAAGAACCTTATATGAAAATAGCTTCTTCTTTTTTTAACTGAGCTTTTTTTTTAATCTGAGAAGTTTTACTTTATGAAAATGTATTAATTTAAAGCAATATATCTTTACGTAATCTTCAATTATACTGTTGGTGCTTTCTCATGGATATTATGTTTCTGTCTGCTATGATCTATGATTCTATTTTCATAAGCTCTACACACATATTCTATTCTTGAGCTTGAACTTTTATCATTTTTATTATAAATATATTTGTAAGATTTTATATTTTTTACTGGAAAAGATTGGATAAAAATCATAAATGATAACTCAATGGTTTGATGATAGTGTGTTGCGTGGTCAACTCGAGGTTGGTCTTACAGAACTTGTTATCATTTATTTTCCAAGTCAAAGTCAGTTTTCTTTTCACATGCACGCGGGGCCTCTTTCTACTACTCCCTCCGTTTCAATTTATTTGTCGTTCTATACTTCGGCACACAGATTAATAAAACATTTAATTTTGTATATTTACTAGATAAAAATATCATTACCAATACACCTAATTAGATTTCAACCAATAGAAAAATAGATTAGATTAAAAAGTCAATAAATTTTGCATTGAAATCATAAAACGACACTTATTTTGAAACGAAAATTTGTGCTCCAAAACTACATATAATTTGAAACGGAGAGAGTATTTGTTCTTGACATATAAAGTAATACATTTATTTAATATTTTTTTAAGTAATACATTTATTGAACGAGCAAAATTGATCGATTCCTATACTCGTTAAACGGATAAAAAAATTGAAAGATTGAGTAGGTAGTGATTTTTTATAAAAGTAGGAAACATTTGTTCGAAGAATGTTAGAGGGCTCATGCACAAGCCATACTCAAAATAGTCTCACCTCAGTAAATTGATAAAGAAAGCCCTTTTTCAAAAAAAAAAAAATTGATAAAGAAGAGATATTGTTGTACAGTTCAAAAAAGAAGAAATATTCTTCTGTTCTAAAGAAAAAAGAAAACATTTAAGAAATATCCTTGTCTCTTGACAGTTCAAAAAATACATTTTTGCAAGATAAAACAAACAACCTTTTTATTTACCCAGAGTCCCATTCCTCTTGGATATAATATACATTAGCGAGGCTCATCAATCCATCAAGCTCAATGAAACAGTGGAAAAAGAAAAAGAAACTGATCACAATACTTGAGAACCTAAAGTTACAGAAAAAAGCTTGAGAACCTAACGTTTTACCAAAAAAATAAAAAAGAATCTAAAGAAAAAGAAAGCACACAACACATAACCTAGCCTTTCGACTCATTAATTCATGGCTGTGTTTTTCACCATTTTTTATATAAGTTTAATGATTCTCTAAGAACCAGGGTCGGGCCTTTAAAAAGCTGATTAAGCATTAGTTTGAAGGTCTGATTAAAAATATTTTAGGGGCCAAATTAATACATTAAAGATCAGTTAGTTCAGATGGTGAAACTTAGTAACATGTGTAAGGTGCTTGAAACCCGAGTTCTGTATAACATAGGCATTGCTTTGCTATAAAAATAAAATCGTTTGTAAGGCCAATTTTTTTTTAGTTGCTTAAAACCTTACATAAGCCAACTCTGCTACAACCATCTCTAATGATACATCATTTTGAAAAAAAAATCTATCAAATGATAAATAAATTTGAAGAAAGAAAAAGATATGAATGGTAATACATCAAATTGGAAAAAAAATATTATTTATACCTCATTTTGATCTTAATTTTTTCTATTTGGAACTGGTTTTTATAATTTTATGTAATTTTATTTATATCTAAAATATCAACTATATATCTTTTATACTTAAACAAATTATTAATACTTTCACTAATAGAGTTAAAAATTCATATAAATCATTGTATATTATAATTAAAAGCTAAACTTATGTATATAATAAATATTTAGTTAAAAATTTCTGGTAAAATATTTTATTTTTAAAAGAATACTAATAAATTTTTAATTTTAAATATTAATAAAATAATATATTTCTAATACTCTTTTTGAATAGAAAATGATGAGAAATATTAGAGAAAAAACTCAAATTACTTTTGATTTTTAATCATTTTGAAAAAAATAAATGAGGATAACCATTAGAGATGCTGTAAAACTTGATTTGGATTTATGAGAATAAAGAAATATGTTATGATGAAATAAAAGAAGATTTTTTTATTGAAAACATGTAGAGTTATAAGTTATAACACTACTCGTCTCTTTGTTACTTATTCCATTTTATGATAAAAGTGTCTTTTAATATTTTGCACACGAATTAAAAACAATTAACTTTTCTGCTTTACCATTATCTTATATACTATTTTGTTTGTTTTCTGGTAATTAGCTAACTGAAAATAAGAGTAAAATTTGAATATTTTATTTGATATGTGCATTAAAATGTAAAGTGACATTTGGAAGAATTTTTATAAAATAATTTACAACGACAAATGAAATATCTTTTAAACAAATGAATATTTTACATGCAAAAAAAAATATATCAAATAAGACTGGCTGGGTATGTATTTGGGTTGGCCCAAGTATTTTTGCTCAGATATGTGTTAACAACCAACTTTTAGACAAAATAGAAGTTGCAAGAGAAAGAAAAGTACAATAGGCCGTTAGAAAAATAGAATAGATGTCCTTAGCCTAAGGGCCAGTTTATCAGATAATTGCCCAATTAAAATTGTAATTAAAAGACTAATAAAGCCTAGTGCAGATCAGATATTTGAAATTATGAGGTCTCATTTTAAACCAAGTAGTGGTGATGTTCCGAGATGGTTTAGGTGTCGTTCTGTGGTAATTTGGTCTTTTGACAAGTAAATGTTGATCAGTGGAAAATTTAGCTCAACACAATGTTCAGAAACTGAAGTAAATATATGAAACGTTTAATTCTCTTCACCAAATCCCACATTTTTTCCAATTTTCTCAAAATGATACCCAGCTTCACTTGAACTGAAATTGTACTTTCATTTGATTTTGACACAAGGTTCCCACGATATATGGAAAATGGACACACCAGACTAGATTACCACCTTATTTCTTGCATATATAATTTCAAGTTTAAACATTTTATAGAAACACTAAAAGAAAAAAAAATTAAAAACATAAAATTTTGTTTAACCAAAGCACCCTTTATATATACAATAGCTCTTAACTCGTAAGCTACTCCTCATATCTTATATCTGTTATTCCTCTCGGCAGCAACAGCAAGAAGCCGTGTGACACCTTGTGTCCACATTTCATACTCTCTCTGGCTTTTGCACTCAAATTCTACAATCCCTCGCAAAACTGTCTTTAATCCAAAGTATCTCAAACCCTCTCCACCTTCCAGCAAATGGCGGCCTGGCCAAGCCGGTACATTTTTGTTCACATCCATCACAACATCTGACATAAATTTGACGAATAAACAAGATTAGGCAAAAAAAAAAAAAGATTTAAAGGGAGTCTTGATGTTTACATTTAAAATAATTAAGACAAAAAATAAGTTAGAGATGGAGTCTCATTTTGTTTTGATTTTCTGTTTACTTTAGTCCCAGACTGCTTTTACTTTTGATTTTAATCCTTACTCAAATCTCCAAGTTCAAATTTAGACCCACATCAAAGTTCAAAAAAAAAGTTTCGAACTCATATATTCTTGACAGTATTAGAAGACAGTGACATAACTAAAGTTTTCCCTTTATTTATGTCACATTATAGTACTATGAGAAGGCCAGACAAACTATTTGTCTTCGAGCTGATCAATTAGAGAAACCTAGCAGACATTAATTATTGTTAGTTATTGATATAATTAGGGTAAATATCTCTTACATTTTTTCTTATTTGAGAAGGTTCTTCCAACATGCCTGCTCTTCATCTTCAACATAACCTTCATGTTGAACAATCAAAACCATTAGAGACTTTAGAGTAATACCTATAATGGTACCAGAGACTAAAGCAGATCCTGAAATTTTGTTTTTATCCTTATTTTCATTTTTTCTCTTTTTTTTTTCGTTTATGAAATCTATTTACTCATGTTTTTTCTTTGTATTCTTTTAACAAGATCACACTCATGTGGGTCACAAAAAAGTTTCCACTGATTCGATAATAATGCATCACTCTCTCTTCTCTTTAATATTTTTCTTTCTTCATAGTTCATCGGATCAATGATTTCATTTCCCAAGAAAGAGACCGAAGAAGATCGAATCTAACCTGATTTAGCCTGTTTATGTAAACAGAAACTATTTTCCAATGAAGATCACCTGCCAAAACGATGACATTAGACAAAACAAAATGATCCAAGAAACAAACTCTCACTTCATATATATTACAACAAGAGAAGCACTGTAAATAATAGATTTGCGTTTGTACCTTTGCGGGTGCGTTTGAGGAGTTGGCAACCTCTTGCAAGCCATTCTCTGCTGCAATGTCCCAAGAAATTATCTTCTGCTAAAAACTCGCCACTATGGCTACTGTTTGGGCTGCCATTGCTACCGTTAACGTTACTATCAACATTTCTGAAACCTACAGGATTGATTCCTTTATCCATTGGAATAACTGATGCTATGTTCCACACCTCCTTAGTCGCCCTTGCCTTCAATGTAGCCACTCCTCTCAACGCTGCACCACACAGAAACAAAACACATTCAATTTAGAGTATGATTAATAGAAAAGCATCCTGAGTTCTTAAACAATAATGCAAGCACTTGAATTAATGAATTTTAGTTGAGTCAAATTCAGAAAATTAACATAAAGTTAAATGAACCGAAAAAATAAATTAAAAGAAAAAACTAGAAAGAACCTGTGGATGCTCCGGCTGTTAATGTCATGATATCTCCGGCGGATCGGACATTGACGGCGGAGCTAATTACGGAGGCTACGTACTCTCTTTCAGCTCCCATAACCTCCGCAGCCTCCACGCACTGAGCAGCCACAAGGGTTGCAGCAGAAGCCACGGCCATGTCCGTTTTAGCCATCTGCTCGTCTTTCCCGGTGCTAGAAGAAGCCGCCGTTGCAGCAGCGATTGCAGCCACTGCAGCGGCCACACCGGCTACAGAGACAGAGGCGTGAATCTGCGCGTTTTGTGCTCGCGTCTCTTCCTTCTTTTTCTCTTTCCGGTCTTTTATCAAGCGACCCACCGTCTTAGACTGTGTGGTTCTCGCTGTGATAGGGCCCGGAGTGTTGGCCGTTGAACGGAACTGACAGTGGAAGTTCTGTGTATTGGTGTTTGATCATAGTAAGTTTAGTTCACCACAAAGAGTGAAACTTGTTTGTAAATAAGGTGTTATAATATCTAGGTATGTTGGCGTTCATACAATATAATTTTTGTTTTTGTAAATAAAAACATATGCATGGAAAGAAACGCTATAACATACGTAGATATTATTAAAAACTAATTAAACACAGATTATACTATATCTCAGTCATTTTCCGCCGAGACTAAAGAAAAACATTAGTGAAAATGTTTTACCTGAATGTCGTCCATTACCGGCGTTGAAATTGGAGGACTGTCGGTTAAACAACTGTTGAGGGGACCGCTGCTGTGAGAAAGCTGACCAGATGTTCGTGGCGACACTTCTTGCTGCGAAACGAAATATAAAGACAAGAAATCGAATTAAAAGAATGAAGACAAATAAACAACAGTGAGTTTGTTAGCTTTTTGACTCTTAAAAACTCGAAACGTTTGTGATAATGCATAGAGGGACCCAGGAAAATGAGTGTTTTAGAAAATCATTTCAGTTTTATTAAGGAAGAGTGTATAATTAGAAATTATTGCGCATGATATATACTTTAGTAATGGAGAATCTGGGCGGAAAGGATTTGTCAACGTTCTTAGTTTTGTCTGAAAATGGTCTTTTTTCTTTTTTTCCTCAGACCCCATAAACAATAATAGAATGAACAGAAAAGGCAAGAAGTATACTCACAGACTGAGACAAGATACGGTCCATGACCCTCTGAGAAGTTACAAAGGAAGAGAAGGAGAAAGGGTTCCCGGAGATGAGACTGTTCTTCCCTGTCTCTCCGCCTGCGATAGATTTCTCTTCAAGTTTCACAGTGTTGTCTCCTAAGATCGTCAACTGAGCGAGAGCCTTAGAGGCCTCCAGAGCTGAGACGCTCCAGGAGCGAGAGAGAAACTCCATAGGCTCTAACGGCGTCTCAGGCGGTTGGAAGGCCGGGTCGGATCTCCATGCTTCAAGCACTGGTTTTTCCATCAGAGAGAGTAAGAGAGACTGTGGGGGTTTAACCTGAAGATGTAGCAACCCAAAGATGTGGATGGCTGCGATTTAAAGAGTGATAGGAGCAAATCCCAGTGGAGAAAAAGAAAGTTTCTCTTTTGCAAAAAAAAAAAAAAAAAAAAAAGAATTCTTCAAAAAAAAGAAAGAAAGAAAGTTTCTCAAACATTTTTTCATAAATAAATAAATATTCTATTAAGATTATGACATCTATACTATATTTTAACATTTTAAAATACTCATTAAATTGATACACTACAAAAAAAAACATGTATTGCATCACATAAATAGTATCAAAAAAATAAGTGATACTATTTTAAATTATTTGTTAGCAAATGATGCAAAATGTGTTTTTATAGCATCAGTTATAATAATTGATGTTTTATTACTTTATTTAGTATCACTTTAATGAAATTGATACAAATGTATATTAATTTACATCATTTTAAAAAAACTGATATAAAATATGAGTTTGCATCACTTAAATAACTGATACATGTACAAATTTGTGTTAATATTACTTATAAAAATGATACAAAGTTAACATCATTTAAATAAATGAAGCAAGTCTTACATCAATAACTAAATGATACAAAAACATAATTTCTTTAAAATTAATGTATTCATTATATTTACATTAAAATATTCATATTAATAACAGAAATTTATATAACAAAAATATATAATCGATATATTATAAATTTCATTTATTTATAATAAACTAATAAATTATTTGAATTCATTTAATAGTTAATTTATATATGTACGTAAATTTTTTAAAAATAAATTCTAGAGTTAAAAACATTTTAATTTATTAATTAAATTGATATTTTGAATTAATAAGCTGTAATTGCCGATAAATTTTAATTCACACTTATTGTTGCAATAATAAAATTTTTAAATGATATGACATTCAAAATAAACTCGTCCCGTTAATATAGGGATTTTTTTCCCCTGATTTTCTCACATATTAACAAATAAATTGTTTTTAATCACCCACTATCCCCTCTTTATTTACCACACCAGTTATCTTCTTCAACACCTCTCTTTTAACGTTTTCAACAGTTTAAAATATCCTCTGAAATCTTATGATGATCCATCTTAGTCATCTTCTAATTTTTGTTTTATATTTGTATCATGTTTTGTTTTCGATTTGTTTATATCTTTTCTATATTAATTCGAATAGTTTTCATATGCTGAACTTTAAGACCAGAGACTACTAGTCACTCGAAAGAATATGTTTTCAACATGTTTGGAGGAACAGAAAATAAAGGTACTTCAAGAAATTCTATGATATCTACCCTTTTGAATGGTTGTTCTAAGAGATTTAATCTTTTTGATTTTTCTTTTACTTTTTGCAGGTGGAAAGCAAGTGTGATGACGGATGATTCAAATGGCATATTGGGAACTTACAACCTTGTTCTTCAATTGGAAATAACATACTCAGATGAATGAAGAACAAGAAGAAATATATGCAGATGAGTGAATAACATGAAATAAAGCAAGAATATATACACAATTCGTTTGATCTGTGATTTTTTATTTTTATTTTGTTTTGTAAAAAACAATTCGTTTTTTTTTTAATTTTGATGTATGAGTACAAATTATCTCAAAATATTTAAAATTTGCTTTCTGTTATGAAAATCTTAATAGATACTAAAAATATTTGTGCTACAAATATTAATTAATAAGAATATAACTAATTATTGAACGGAAATTATATGAGTATTAATAATTTTAGTATCGATCAAATAATTTTAAATTACATTAAATTTTAAAAAAAATCGGATTCACATTGGCATCAATTGTTGTACTGATAAATTTATTCAACATTAATTATAAAAGTTGTTGTAATAATCTCATCATTTATATTAAATGATGCAAATGTTAACATCAATTTTTTCAAATGACACATATTAATATCAATTATACTAAGTGATACAAATATTCTAAATATTAACATCAATTTTGTTTAAATTGATGTCAATTATTTGCATCACCACTTTCAGAGTCATTTAAATAAATGATGTAAACTTCATTTGTATCATTTATAACTAATGCAAATATTTAAAATAAATGATTCAACCTACCTTTTTTTTTGTAGTGATAATATATTTAGATATGTAATTATTTTATCCAAATATAATTATTTTGGTTAATTATTCGTCCGTGGATCAAATCCTAGTATATCTTAAAAAGAGGTTATCATAATTCTTAGATATTCACAAAAATTCTATAATAATAAAACAAAAAAATCTCTTCTTCTCTATTAAAAAGTACAATTTTTATTATAAGAAGTCATATTAGGATCATTTCATTAGTTATATCTATTTGATTAGTTACATTTATCTATTAAAATATTATAAAATGTTAATAGTTATAAAGATATTAAGAATAAATTATTTTTAATTTTAAATTCAAATGTTACTTTTAATTATAACAAAATCTGCTGACAAAAGAAATATAACAAAATATGTTGAAAAAATCTAATAAAGTATTATTTAAATATTTTTAAATTAATGCATTGATTAATTTCGTAATTATTAATATAATATTATTTTAAAATAATTTTACATAAACTTTTGTTGTTAAACAAAAAATAATTTTTATAAATTTTATAATTGTAGTCTATATATATTAAAATATAATTAATATATGAAGTAAATATGAAATTATATTAAATTCATATAACATTTTTGTAAAAAGTAAATTTCATTTAAATAAATAAATAAAATATCATTCACCATTGAAAAGAATTAAAATATCATTCACAGTTTAAAAGGATTAAAAGTTGTAAAGTATGTAATATTCCTCTGGTCACAGGAAAATTTGCGCACTTGTATATATCAAATAATTGATGATGGTGAGACGCCGGTACGTCAGTTTCGTCCCAAACAATACCCGAGGTGGCTTGCAGAATGAAGGGATTATTAAGAACACCTGATCCTACTTGTTTATAAAACCATTCAGTGACCCATCGTTTTTGTGTGCCATCATCATCTACGTTTCTTGTCATGACCCACGCGAAGATACACAACCACAAGCACAACGGTTGTTGAAAAGCAGAGACATCCATGTGAAAGTAGAAGTCAGAACTAGAGATAAATAGCACACATGAAGATACCATATCTTCATGCACTTGTCGGAGATAAATGATGCTCAATGGGTCCGCAGGTCAAATGCATTTGTGCAAACGGACCTTGACTTGAAACATGCTTGTTACGTACAGGTATTCCATTAGCAAGGATCAAACCAGATATGTCTTTCTTCTGAAATTTGGGAAATACTAACCCCAGTGATACCCTTTTCTCCATACACCATAACTCACATGTTGCTTCATCGCATCTACATATGTATTTTCGTCCTTCACATCCAAGACTAGAACACGTTCTTGTTTAAGCTCTTCGTCAAACCAAGCTTCTTTTGTTGACAATTTGTTAATCCCAAAATAATATTTTCTCTGGCCAGATGTTTCAGACATCGTTTGTAAGGCATAAGTTGTAGCCTTGAGATCAAAGCTCCTCGTAATGCCTTTACTTTCCCCAAAAGATTCCTGCAAAAATAAACGTTTGCCAAAATCTGTTTGTCGCGAAGGCATTGTAGTGTCTTCATCATAAATTTGATCGTCGTAGAACACTCTTGCATCAGTTGCCCTTTCCACTCCCAATAGTTTGGGCTCGTCTTTGTCAATCACGTTAAAAGTCGGATCACTAGTCTGATTACTCAAAGAGTCCTTATTTCCTTTGAAGAAGTCTTCATCGCATACTCCATAACTTGGATCAATAATCTGCTCTGACAAATATTCTGCGTTTTCCTTTTTGTCGTATTCATCAAACACGTCAAGAATTGGATCACCTGTTTGATCGACGAAAGATTACTCATCGCCTTTTAACTCATCTTCCTCAAAAAGGCTGCAGCTTGGATTAACAATCTGTCTAGAAAAAAATTTCACGTTCTCTTCCAAGTCATCATCCTCATCATCATTAGTGTCATATGTGTCTGTCTTTTCTTTATCAATTTTCACTATGAGAGGAATAGCTTTATGCAACACAGTGTTGTTAATAAACGTTGTGAGTTGTTTCATCTGCTCTTGGAGATCTGCTATAGTCTAAGAGAGCATTTCGCTCTCTGTTAACTGAGGGTTTCGTCGCTGTTTAGCCATCAAGAAGGAGCGTCGCTCGGCTCTGATACCAACCTCGTACAGCATACAAACTAGATATGTTTCTTCAGTAAACGTGCAGAATACGTAAGATGTGCTGCATCACTCTCCCTTACACACATTCTCTCTCTCTCTCTCTCTCTCTCTCTCTCTCTCTCTCTCTCTCTCTCTCTCTCTCTCTCTCTCTCTCTCTCTCTCTCTCTCTCTCTCTCTCTCTCTCTCTCTCTCTCTCTCACACAAAGTGAAGATGGATGAGATTCAAAAGAAGGTGAGAGAAGAAAAAATATAATTTTTTTTTCTCGTGAGGATAGTGCAAACCAAATCCAACAAAAGCCAACCACAACTAACTAAAAAAGGTCACTATTTGACCCCAACAACACTTGCCTACATTTAAAGTTCACTATTAGACAAGAGTAGACAAAGCTCTTTACAATTCTTGGCAAAAAAATAAATTCTTCATTTACATATTTTCTTTGGTTCTAATAATTCATCACTATATGTAGACCATGTAAATTATTTCAAGAAACGTATACCAAGTTTCCATTAGTTACAATTTTTTACTTATGTGAAATATCCCTACGTTTCATATTAAATGTAATTCTGTTTTAGATGTTTTTTATTACAAGTGTCATTATACATTTTTCATACATATTTAAACTAACTTTTCAATTTGCTCTTATTTTAGTTCATTTGTTAATAAATCAAAATAAAATATTATATTTAATAAGTATAAAACCAAAGTTACAAATTTTGTTAATTTTTATGCAAAAACTTTAAAGACACATGAAACATAGTGAGTATTTAATTAACAAGCAATGCCTGAAACATAGAAATCAATTTAAAAATGTTACTCTTAGAGCTAACTAAATTAATAAAGAAATTATGTTGTTACAAAACAACTAAAAATGTTATTTTGTTAATTAATAAAAATCACCATCAATAACATTGAAAACCACTTGATTACTATAAATAGATACACTTATAAATCATGGTAACAGGAAAAAACAAAACAATTTTTAAAAAGTTAAATACTAATCATACAGAATGGAAACTAAGACAATTTTCATGGCATTTTTCATAATCACCACTTTAGTATCATATGTGTATCCAAGTTTGTGTCAAGAAGATATTGACAATGAACCATTGGTCAATCCTGGTCGCGAGTTTGATTCATTGGATGCAATATCACCGGCTTCAGAAGATTACAATAATTATATGCTAGAGAACCTTCCACCAAGATACAAAACGTATATTGGAACCTGCATGGAAAATATGGTGTCCACTGATAAGGGAAAATGTGGTGGCGATGTTCTTAAAGAAATTCTTACGAATGAACATGTTTCAAGAGAGTGTTGTCTGAAGGTAGTAAGAGGTGGAAAAGAATGCTACATGGAAATTAATAAGTTGATGTTTCGATTTTATCAACTTAAACGCTTTTCTTCTCAAGCTTCTTCCAAAATTAATGAGGTTTGGAACAGATGTTCTGCTGAAGTGGAAAGTTCATCATCTCATGATGTCTCGATTTAGTTATCTTGATCAAATCTTTTGTTATATTCTATGATGTATTATGAAATAATGGTTTGTTATACTATTATAATTATATAAATAAAATCAAAATTTCATTAAATATTTGTTATCATAACTCCAATATTGTATAAAAACACTATTATGTGATATCTTGGGTTGTTCCAACAAGTGTTTGTTTAGCATAGTTTTTAGTGTATCAAATATAAAACATAATTGCACATAAATCTTCTTAAACAAAATCATATATTCTTTCTTTGTTACTCAAATAAATATTATAGTTTGAAAATCAAGTAAATTTATAAAAACAAACAAAAATTGAGAGAATGATATAGGAAAAACAACAACATGTAACTTTCATTTTTATGAAACAAAAACGTTAATCTCATTTTTATGATCCTTGCTATGACCTTATATGAAAATTCTTTATAACAATTTGTGAATTAATTATCTAAAGCTCTTTTACAATGTTTTCCACAAAACTCACTATTACAAAGTTCACTATTAGACAAGAGTAGACAAAGTTTTTTATAATTCTTTGCAAAAAAAAAAAATTCTTCATTTACATATTTTCTTTGGTTTTAACAATTCATCACGATATGTAGACCATGTAAATTAAGATTTAAGATTTGAAGATATAAAAAGATTAGAATTTCAAAAATTTTAGTTAAAGTTTAGGGTATTATTAATTTTGGATATGATATAGGTCTATAGTTTAGGGTTTGAGATTTAGATTTAATATTTGAAATTATTTTTTTAAAATATTAAAATTAAAATATGAAATTTGAAATTGAATAAAAAAATATTTGAGTTTTAGAGGTTGTGTTTAAAGTTTAGGGATTAGGTTTCAGTGTTCAGGTTTAGAGTTTTTAGAGACAAATGAAATCAAGTGAGAAAAAAAATAAAACAACGGTGAGAGAGAAATCAATTATTTTTCTGTTTTGGTAAAAACAGAGTTTTTTTTGGGTAAAAAATAGAGTTTTTGGGGTAAAAATAGAGTTTTAACTTACAATGCTATTATATATGCGACTTTTGATAGCATTCAAGTGTAAAACGCTAACTTAAATTATGAATGATGTCAAAAATAACATTCACATACAAAACGCTATCCTTTTTATGCTATCTTTACTCAGTGAATTTTCTCTCCATTAAGCTTGATCTGTTAAAGTCTCTAAACATACACCATGGTTTTTTCTGTGAGCACCTGTACGAGAACCTTTCCTACAACCTTGGTATGTCACTCCTTACCGGTTACCGATAAACACATGACACAAAGAATCTGTCCTTACCATATTGAATACTAAAATCAACGAAATATTTATTTACGAACTTAAAACAATATTCACATAGTTATTTCACATCAAAGTTAGGCATCCGTTATACCCTATAGGATTCACATTTAATATCCAATCAACATCCACCAAACATTTCACTTGTTCTTCGTTTCCATCAAAAACAAATTTTTCGAAAATGATCTTGTCTTAGTTCCCACAGGTTGAAATCACCAGATCTAAGCCCATGCAATTCCATCTCAATATTGTCACTTAAATATTGGACGGTCTCTTATTCAGGACCGTCAATGACTTCTTAAACATTACAGAGCTTTTAGATGGCTCGACATTTTCTTGTGTCTTTCTCTTAGTATCAGTCACCATTCCTTCACCAATCTTCTTTCTCATACCAACTTCCTTCACTACACCCTTACTATTAGCTTTTCTTTTGAAAATTCATTGTATTTTTCTGGCCTTGGTTTCTTAAGAATCTCGGAAACACCAGTTTCATGGAAACCAACACTATAATCCGTTGAACCCTCAGGAAATAAAACAGAGTGGAACCGTATCATCATCCAATCTCAGAATCTCAGTAATCACTTTTCAGGATTACAAGACTCTCATACCAGCTGAAATCATAGAAGCCATCCATTTGAGTACTAAAATCGAAAACAACTTCTTTCATTTTATCCAAGCTGTTAAAACTCTCGGGAGTGGTGGTTCAAGGTGTGTAAAGTTCGTTTCAATCAACTCATTGTAGCCCAAATCATTTTCTATAACTAGAGTTATTGTCACCGACTCACCGCCATGAAGCAAAGTAGCGACGCATGAATGATGCACCACACATTTCACCATTGACGATATATATAGCAACACAAGTAATTTTTATTTTGTGGAATTTTGATAAAGATACCGAAGTTAAAGACATAGTCTACCAACAAGTTGTATTATTAAAGTGACGATCAATCTTGGAGATTTTGCATTTGTCCATATCCACATTTTTCAACGTTTGGTTTTGAGTTCAGATATGCGTTCATGCTTTTTAGGCATATTTATTGATATTATAAATAGATAATAATGGTCTACAAGTTTACTTAACCGTGTTTCTGGTAGTAATAAACAATTAACAACCATCTAATTATTTACTAAATTCGCTGAAACTATGATAGTTGTACATGCGTATGTTCTAGATCGTGTACCTCTTGTGTCGAAGAAACAAGGTAACGTCGTAGGCTATAATATTCTACTATTTAAGGGCCAATTTGTAATTTCGTGTATCTGCAATCGTACATTCGGACTACTACTAATACATGTAGCTTGAGAGTTCATATCCCAATATTAGACTACACTACTGGTTATTCAGGGGTTATAGCTTTTGGCATTCTAATACAACTTACATAATTTTCATTTTCTTTCTCTAAAACCAGCTTTACTAGTTTTATATAAAAAAAGAACTCATAGTAAAAGAAGCCATGAATGAAAGCTGTTAGATCCATGGGGGCCAGCAATCGGTGTGCCTAAATTTTCAGTCCTATCTTTGTAATTCATATCTACTAAAGTGCCAAAAAGGGGAAACCTGAGTTAAAAATAACACCAGACATACGAATATTAGAATTTTACTTAAATAATAAGAAAGGTTACAATCTTTTATTTTAGGTTTGCCGTAAATCTTTAGTTCTTTAAAAAAAAAACAATCTTTAAAATCTTTAGTTCTTTATATTTTAATAGTTTTTTTTTTGGAAAAAGTCTTCAGGAATAGTAATAGATTTTCTTTGTCGATTATTTTCATTTTATCGGATTTGAATGTAGTACTGATATAACCGTATATTTTACCATTAAATGTGTGTTTTCCGATTGCAAATTGCCCACACAACGTAAAATGTAGATACATGAATAGAGATCAACGAACATTCCTCGCTTATTCTGACCTTATCTACCAAACCGACGAAAGTCAAATCAATGCTCCCCTGTCACCCATTGTTTCACTTTATTATGAAAAACTTATAAATCATCACATTTGAATTAATCACACCCTTATAAAATAAAAATAAACATAACACACTAACATAAATATTGACTCTTCAAAATATAACCACTAGCAAATCGATCATCTACAATTACCTTCCTACATCATTAATAAATAAATTTTCAACGGAAGTGGTTACACCCTTTCCTATACATATACAACGGGAAAATGGTCATTTAAATCATGAACTTTTCATTTTGGTTGAAAAAAAACATGAACTTTCACTTGGACCATTTAAAGCACCATATTAGTTTGACTAGCCATTTTAAACATCAATTTAATTTGACTAAACTAAATTACACACGTCGTTAACTCAGGTAACGGATTGATTAAACGGAGTTAATCACTGTTACTAATTTCCGTTAAATCCAAACGACGTTTCAAAATCTTTAAAAAAATTGTGTCTAGGAAGAATCGAACCCATGACCTTGGACACAAATGTTGGAAGCATAAACCACTACACCACTTGCATTTTTCTTAACATGAATGAATACTAATAGATATTAATATGCAACCTCTTCTCCTACCCAAAATCCCAAAATGATTTAATAAATATTAAAACTTGTAAATAGCTTATTAATCATTCAAATTTTTTTGATTGTTATTCAAAATATTAAAACTTATAATAATTATTAACTTATTTATAATATTAATTTTAATTTATAATTATTATTTAAAATACTACTTATAAATAACTAAATGATACTAAATAATTTTTAATTAATAGTAATACAAATTGATTTATAATTATGATTTTTAATTTAAAATCTATAAGTATTATTAAAAATTATAATTAATAATAGCTACAATATTTTAAATTATTAAAAATTATAATTAATAATTTAACCAATTAATAATTTAAACCTTTTAGCTATTATTAATTATAATTTTTATTAATAATAATAGATTTTAAATTAAAAATAATAATTATAAATCAATTTGTATTACTATTAATTAAAAATTATTTAATATCATTTAGTTATTTATAAGTAGTATTTTAAATAATACTTCAAAATAAAAATTAATATTATAAATAAGTTAATAATTATTATAAGTTTTCATATTTTTAATAACAGTCTCGAAATATTGAATAATTAATAAGCTATTTACAAGTTTTAACTTTTAATATTTATAAAATCATTTAGAGATTTATGGTAGAAGAAGAGGTTGCATAATAATATCTATTAGTATTCATTCATTATAAGAAATATGCAAGTGGTCTAGTGGTTTGGCCTTCCAAGGTTTGTGTCTGAGGTCAAAGGTTCAATTCTCCCTAGATACATTTTTTAAAAAAGATTTTAAGCAACGTCGTTTGGACTTAACGGAAATTAGTAACGGCGATTAACTCCGTTTAATCAATCTGTTACCTGAGTTAACGTCGTGTGTAATTTGGTTTAGTCAAACCAAATTGATGTTTAAAATGGCTAGTCAAACTAAATTGATGCTTTAAATGGTCCAAGTGAAAGTTCATGCTTTTTTTTAACCAAAATGAAAAGTTCACGATTTAAATAACCATTTTCCCCATATACAACCTTATACTTGGTTCCATTTCCAAAACACAAACAAAAACCATCTCAAAATGAGAGAAGAACCTTTCTTCATCCAATGCCGTTTCTTGGCCTCTTGTTTCATCTTCTTCCTCGTCCTTCTTCCTAAAGCTTTCACTTACAACACTCCTCTCATCAACCCATGCTCCGTTCATGGTCCTCACTGGCCTCCTCCGATCGCAAACCCAAGGCTCTTTAAAGCTTACAAAGCCCTACAAGCTTGGAAATTCACTATAACTTCAGACCCAAATGGCTTCACTTCTAATTGGTGCGGTCCTAACGTTTGTAACTACACGGGTGTGTTCTGTGCACAGGCTTTAGACAACCCTTACATCTTAACCGTAGCCGGTATTGACTTAAACCGGGCCAACATCGCCGGTTATCTCCCGGTAGAGCTCGGTCTGTTAACCGATCTCGCCTTATTCCATATCAATTCCAACCGTTTTGAAGGTCAACTCCCTAAATCTCTAAACTGCCTCAAGCTTCTTCACGAGCTTGACGTCAGCAACAACAAACTCTCCGGCGAGTTTCCTTCAGTCATCTTCTCTTTACCTTCTTTGAAGTTTCTTGACATTAGGTTTAATGAGTTCTACGGCGATGTTCCTAGTCAACTCTTTGACCTAAACCTTGACGCTCTCTTCATTAACAGCAACAAGTTCCGGTTTAGGCTACCGACAAACATCGGAAACTCTCAGGTTTCGGTTCTTGTCTTAGCCAACAACGATCTCCAAGGATCTTGTCTACCTCCGAGTTTCTACAAAATGGGGAAAACGTTGCACGAGGTTATTCTCACCAATAGTCAGATTAGCGGTTGTTTAAACCGGGAAGTCGGTTTGCTAAACCAGTTAACGGTTTTCGACGTGAGTTTCAACAACTTGGTGGGTTCGTTGCCCGAGACAATGGGTGATATGAAGAGTTTAGAGCAGTTAAACATCGAGCATAACAAATTCTCCGGTCACATTCCGGAGAGCATCTGCCGGTTACCGAATCTTGAGAACTTCACTTACTCGGATAACTTCTTCTCCGGCGAGCCACCCGTTTGTCTGAGGCTTCAGGAGTTTGATGATCGTAGAAACTGTTTACCTTTAAGACCAATGCAACGGTCTCCCGCAGAATGTAAATCTTTTTCTTCTTATCCTATAAATTGTGCTTCTTTCGGCTGCTCTCCGCCTAGTCCACCTCCTCCTCCACCACCACCTTCACCGCCACCACCATCGCCGCCACCACCGTATGTGTATCCGTCGCCTCCTCCGCCACCATATGTGTATCCTCCACCACCGTGTACTTTTCCAACACCGGTGCATTACTAAGGTTTCTGTTGATAGTATGTAATCCAACAGATGAAACTTTCCCATCTGTGTAGTTGTTGTCTATGTTATGTAACGCTAGTAGTGTTCGCTAAATTGTTCTTGTCTTACTATGTATTTTCTTTAAATTTAATTTTAAATTGAATGAGAATGTTTTGTGTGAAGAACATTTTTTAGTTAGTTAGTTAAATATTTTAGCAAAAAAAAAAAAAAAAACATTTTTTAGTTATGTGAAAATTGAGGGGGGGGGGAGTTATGTGTAATCTGGCCTTCACGAAAGAAAGATTTGTTGGATAGTTATTTGGAGTGGATGCTTTAATTACATATCAAAAACTAGACTAATATCCAAAATATGTGAAACAACCGAACAATGTTGTCATTTTTCTAATTATCAAGATAATAATTGTCATTTTAAAACGTATTGAGGTCAATCATGGTTTAACTCGCAACAGAACATTAAGATTCAACTCATATTAGTGAATGTTCGACAATAAAACACCATAATTGGTTCCAAACATATGATTTGTTTTAGTCGTTTTTCATCAACGTTATGGCATTTACTGTAAGCATTATTTTGCTAAATTAGATGGAATTAATTAACCATGTGCTTTCATTTTCATCTTACAAACAAATAAAATCACATTTGGGCTTTGGGGCAATGTGCCAAGTTGAAAACAGCATGTAAACCGTGTTTCCGGTGGAATCGGTAACAACTATTTTGTGTAGATTAAGGAATATTTAACTCGAGTCTAACCAAATTATTAAACGAAATAAAAAATAAATGAAAACCTCTTTACTAAGCTATATGATAATACAATTTGGGCTAACCAACGAAAGCCCAGTAATTGAACCAGGAAATTTGGTATTGGTTCTGAACCCAAAACTGGGCCGGTTCAGAATAAACTGGACATGAAGAAGGGAGCTTCAAGGAGACAAAAACACGGGTGCAAACTGCGAAGTTGATTTGTCTTTACCAAACCGACTATGTGACCTTATGACCAAGACACTTTACCATCGTTAAAACATTGACCATTCACCCACCAGTTATATACTTTTACATACACAAAAACTAAGTTCTTACGTGGCTTCATCAGATAAATCATGAAAATAGATATAAGAGGACTATATTTAAGCATTGGCCCCGACATTATAGGATTGTGTTATAATATGAGGATGTTTATAATCATTACAGGATATTAAAGCATTGGCCCCATGATCTTATGGTCCATGCATGGAGTATACATAATCCTTCTGCCTTCTTACAGAATGATAGGAGGACTTTACAGAATGACAGAGTTGCAAGTGTCGGAGTGCATTCTTTTAAACAGCCAAAAAGGAAAAAAAAAATTATTTGCTTCTACTTTCTTTCTTTTTCAAATGAAATTATTTGCTTCTTACATATGACACTTTGAGACATCTTACCTTTATTCTTTCAGGTGACTCCCTTTTTCGTTTTTCCTTTTGTTTTAAGGAAATCTTGATGACCCCTTAGTGATACCTTTGGTGATCTTGAAGATATTGCTATTGATGTTTGTTGGTGGGCTTGTATGCAAAAGAAAACCCGATTTTAGAGCTTAGGTTAGGTCACATCTTTATATATATGGGGTAGGTTTGGTCCACAAGTGAAGCTAGAAAAAAAACTACAATGTATTTTTAGAACATACTTTATATTATAAACGGAAAAAAATCTATCGATCTTCAATTGAATATATTTTATGTGGTTTTAAACAATCAATCATTTTAGGATAAAGAGTTAAACTCGATCCATTAAAAATATAGACATAACTTCAGATGAGAGATGCACTCCATAGATAGACCATCTCTCGGATATTTAAATAGATCGTAAGCAATAAATCTATATCTGCGTGACTACATGTGGAACTAATAATTTGCACTAAAGGGGAATCGATCACTAGCCTTGATCAACAGAGCAATTTCCCATCTAGTAGAAATCATTAAACTAGTGTGGTTAGACAATCAATCTTCTTTTATTGTTTTTGTGTATACAAATTCTATTGGCTATTGTTTTTTCTTTCTCACATATTGTTTTTTGTGAACAATAGTCTCAAGGGTTAGATTTTTTTTTTGGGATAGATAGATGCAACGTAGCCGTCAATTGTCTTCTGTATGTTTTTTCTTTTTCATCGTTAGATGTTTTTATTTTTATTTTGAAGTCTTCCCAAATAACACACGGAGAAATAGGAGTTTTATAGCGACAATTTATAACTGGAATTAGTGCAAAGTATCCCAAAATCCAAATCATAGATTTTTCTTTCAATACAATATTTACCTTTTAATAACAGTGGATTTGATATAAATGTTGTGAATGATTAATTGAATAACAAGAGATTTGCAAGTGTTTCTAATGATTTTACATAAATTCCATATTCAATAATAGGTGATTTGAAAATAATTTTTAAAATACTTAGTTGAATAACAGGGAATTTTAAAACAACTCTAAAATCTTTTAGAATCATAGTTTCAATACACCCCCTAATAGTGTTATATTTTTGTTTCCAATCGATTTGTAGTTTTTTGCATTCCCACGTATTTTGAAACACACGACGATATATATCAACATCAAGTTTGTGCATTGGTTGCTAAGAATGAATGGCATGTCACTAATTTTATAACATGGCATGTTCAAGATTTTGTTGCGATCAAACAATGATCTATCGTTGTTTTAACTAAGCGTTATCCACTTACGAAGAAGAATTATAAGCATTGATATACATCTCTGTTACAACTGTTTTATTATTTGTTAATGTATGGAATAAGGAAATTTATTAAGACATCATTTTCCACCATTGATTACTACACGCAGCAAAATATGATATGGGCCGGTATCATTATGCGATGGAAGTTGCAGTAGCAAACTAGCAATTAAAGTAATTGATAAACCTTTGCTTGTTTGATCGGCTACTGCTTCGCTAGTGGACTAAGAAAAATATCAAAAGTTGTACTAACACACGTGAACAGAAGACCGTGATATAGAAGAATACATCAACATGACTCTTTTTATAAAGTGACTTGATTCCAATTAACTAATTAATTTTTTTTTTTGTAACACCCAATTAACTAATTAATAGAAAGCCATATTTAATAGATGGATAAAAATAAAAACATATGGAACAACTTCTAATTAATTATTCGGTATTATGCATTAATTTTATTTAGTATTTTAGAACACATGTCTAACGGGTCCTAAGCTTATTGAATGATCATACTCTCTTTTTTTCACTACCAATGGATTTTGAAAGAAAATGGATTCAACATATTATTCACATGCATTAACTTATTTTAACCCCCTCCTTTCTGAAAAGCAAAACGGAATCATGTTTTAAATCAGATCTGGTTCTTGAATCCTCTTTTGTTCACTCTGATTATATGTTGTTATCCACTTCACTTTAGTAGCTAATCATCCTAGTTAACAGTTCCAATAAGCCAAACTAACTTCATACTACCACCAAACTGTTTCCTTGATTCATACTTTATACTCTTCTCTCATAATTGTGATCGTATATGATTCTTCCAACTTGATCCCCAGCCTAAGAAAATTCTATCAGCCTTCACAAATTCACAGCTTAGGATGGGACATTGGATGTGATAGATCTCAATGATTGTACTCTTTCTAAATATATATTTATATATACAAAATATTAAAAGCAGGAAAGTAGCAAACGATATTTTTAGTACTATAATATTTTCATGGATATCATCCAACTCAAACAGGTTATAGAAGATGGTAAATTAGGCACTTTAAAAAGTTACCCAAACCCATAATCTCCATTTTTTGTCATCAACTCACAATCTCCTTTTCGTGTGTTCACAGTCACACCCATAATCTCCTTAAAGTTGTGTTAATATATGCAGCAACAGAACCAAATTAACCTCTTAAGTATGAGCCAAATCAACCATCAGGCAAGTCTATGTAAAGATAACACCTTGAACATGCAATTACTATTTTTTTTTTGTTTTCTATGGTCAAGATCAGCAGAAGTAAACAGGTTAAAGGATTACCTTTTGTAGAAACCAAGAAAAAAATATTGTTTGTGCGAAGGACAGATTTGTCATTTATATGATTCAAATATAATTTTAAATGTCACCTAATTTTACACTAATTACCAAACAGACTAATCCAGATTTTACATGATTCAGTTGATTCAAATAAGCTTTGAAAATTGAAAAACAGTAATAACAAACTTTTGACACAATCCCCCAATCTAAGATTTAAGAAAGAATTTTAAAAACCAATAAATTCAAACTCAGTGCTGACCGTATCATTTTCTCCCCTTAATTGCATTGATTACACCAATTAACAAAAAGGAAATCTGGCCGTTGAAGCCAATTTCTGACCCTAATTAATTCTCTGATACTATTAATTTAAAATATTCAAACGTTGCATTTTCCAAAATAAATTCCAATCCATCATATACACCATCTGCCAAAACAAAACAAAAAAAGAAAGCAAAAAAGATAAAACTACTGTGCGCGTCAAATCATTCCCATCTTTTATTTTTGTCTGCACAAAAAGAGAGACTTCCGAATCTGAAACAAAAAAAAATCATAATAATTGCAGACAGTGAGAGAGAGAGAGAGAAAGAGAAAGAGAAAGAGCTGTTGAGTGTAAAATAGAGAAGACAATGGGATGACTGACTTTCACCATTACTTCCCTGCTCTCGCTTCTTGGTATCTTCTTCTTCTTTTATCATCTCTGTTCTGTTATTTTCAATTCCTACATTTGGATCCAATCTACTCGACGAGTCGTTTCGTACCCGTCTCTCATTTTGCTTGAAGCGATAAAACCCATTACGCTGTTATTTAGACAAGTTGTGTCTCTTGAACCACTTTTTTTTTTTTTTTTTTCTGCTCTCAAAGTCTCAGGGTTTTAAGTTTCAGTGCTTTGTTTATAAACATACAATTGTTATTACTTGATTAAGTACTCTCTGTAGAAAGATTCTTCTGTCTCTCTTGTGTCGGAATGTGATTTTGGTTTGGTTTGGTTTCTCTGTCTTTCCTTCAGGGGGATCCAGTATTCATCTCCCTAAGACCATACAAAGTTAGAGAACCAGCGTTTGACATAACTCCAGAGGTTTGTTCTGTTTCTGTTTAGGCTTTTAAACACATTGCTCCACTAAACTGAGTAGAAAGAACACTTCTTTAACTCTTTACAAGTTTGATTTGTAGATTTGCTTATAGTTTGGCTTTGTCTCAGTTTTGCAGAGCCTAACACAGAGAGAGAGACTCTTTCAGTTTGTAGGATAACTAGTAGAAACAGAGCTGGTTGATTCTGGCCTGGAGTCCTTACCTCGCACTTGACCACCCTTGGGTGAAGTCTAGACCACTCTTTGTGTTTGTCGCAGCCGGTGTGATGGCTACCGTGTTGCACTCCGAGTCGAGGCGCTTATACTCATGGTGGTGGGACAGTCACATCCCCAAAAACTCTAAATGGATCCACCAGAACCTTGCAGGTAACGTTGCTGCTCTTGTGTTCCTTTGTATTGTTTGTTCTATGGTTTTATTTTAACTGAATAAATGATGTGTGCAGATATGGATTCCAAAGTCAAGGCCATGATTAAACTCATCGAAGAAGACGCAGATTCCTTTGCGAGAAGGGCAGAGATGTACTACAAGAAACGTCCAGAGCTTATGAAACTGGTGGAAGAATTCTACAGAGCTTACCGTGCGTTAGCAGAGAGGTACGATCATGCCACCGTGGAGCTTCGCCACGCGCACAAGACCATGGCCGAGGCGTTCCCTAACCAGGTGCCGTTCGACAACATGATTGAAGATTCTGCTTCTTCCTCTTGCTCTGAGCCACGTACGCCTGAGAAAACGCCGCCTGGAATCCAGCCGTTTTATGACTCGGACAGTGCCGCCACCACGAGTAGGAGAGGGTTAAGTCAGGTGTCTGAGTACGTTGGTAGTTCAGAAACAGAAGTTGAAAGTTTGAAGAGAACATTGGTTGAGCTTGGTGCTGAGAAGGAAGCACTGAGTCTGCAGTATCAGCTGAGCTTGAACAAACTATCCAGTCTAGAGAAAGACGTTAAAGATGCTCAGATGGATGTTAATGGTCTTGATGAACGTGCTAGCAAAGCTGAGATTGAGAGTAAGATACTTGCAGAAGGCCTTGCAAAGCTTGAAGCCGAGAGGGATGCTGCGCTTTTCCGTTATAATCAATCCATGAAGAAGATAGCTGATCTGGAGGAATCATATGCTCATGCACGAGAAGATGTGAAGGGGTTCACCAACCGAGCAACTGAAGCAGAGACAGAAGCGGAGAGTCTTAAGCTAGAGCAAAGTAGATTGCACTCCGAGAAGGAAGCTGGCTTAGCTAGATACAATCAATGCCTTGTGATGATATCTACTCTAGAGAAGAAGGTTAAAGAGGCTGAGGAGAATGCTCTGATGCTTAGCAACCAATCTGTAAAGGCAGAAGATGAGATTAAAGCATTGAGACAAGAACTTCTGAAGGTAAATGAAGTGAAGGAGGGTTTGAGTCTTCGGTACCAGCAGTGTTTGGAAACTATATCCAAGCTAGAGAGAGAAGTTTTTCACGCTCAAGAGAATGCCAAAAGACTGAGTAGCGAAGTTCTGGCTGGAGCTGCAAAACTGAAGACTGTAGAGGACCAGTGTACTGTATTGGAGAGCTCAAATGAAACTTTAAAGTTAGAAGCAGATGGTCTAACACACAAACTAGCAGCTAAGGATCAAGAACTTGTCCAGAAGCAAAGCGAGCTTGAGAAGTTTCAAGCTCTGATCCAAGATGAGCACTCTCGGTTCTTGGAAATCGAAGCCAGCCTTAGGAGTTTGAAAAGTTTGCATTCTCAGTCTCAAGATGAACAAAAGGTTCTCACTTCTGAAATTCAAAGCAGGGTTGACATGTTGAAGGAGTTAGAGACTTGTAATCAGAAGTTAGAAGGCGAGATCAGCTCAGTTAAAGAAGAAAATCGAAACTTAAGCGAACTAACTGACTCTTCTGTGATCTCCATAGAGACTCAGAAATGCGAGATTTCCATCTTGAAAGAGGTGAAAGGAAAACTGGAGGAAGAGGTTGCTAGACAAATGAACCAAAGCAGTGCCCTTCTAGAAGAGATCCATCGTCTGAAGGATGAAATAAACAGCTTGAACAAAAGGTATCAAACAATAATGGAGCAAGTGAAACTCGCAGGATTGGATCCTGAATCCCTTGCCTTCTCTGTGAGGACTCTACAAGAGGAGAACTCAAAGCTGACTGAGTTGTGGAACCACCAGAGAGGTGATAAAGATGCTCTTACGGAGAAGCTGCGTGAAATGGATAAGATTCTTAGAAACAATGTTGGTCTAGAGAAACTGCTGCTGGAATCAAACACCAAGCTGGATGGTTCTAGGGAGAAGACAAAGGATCTGCAAGAAAGATGTGAGTCTTTACGAGGAGAGAAATCTGAATTTAATGCCGAGAGAGCTAACCTGTTTTCTCAGTTGCAAATCATGACTGAGAATATGCAGAAGCTCTTGGAAAAAAACTCATTACTGGAGGCATCACTTTCTGGTGCAAACATTGAGCTTCAGTGTGCAAGGGAGAAGTCAAAATGCTTTGAAGAATTCTTCCAGTTGCTCAAAAACGATAAGGCAGAGCTTACAAAGGAGAGAGAATCTCTCATCTCTCAGTTAAATAGTGTGAAGGAAAAGCTAGGAGTTCTGGAGAAGAGATTCACAGAGTTGCAAGGAAGGTACACTGATCTACAGAGAGATAAACAGTACAAAAATCGTCAAGTGGAAGAGCTAAGAGTCTCACTTGCCTCTGAGAAGCAAGAGCGTGCTAGTTACGAAAGGTCGACTGACACAAGATTGGCAGATCTTCAGAGCAACGTGAGCTTTCTTCGAGAAGAGTGTCGCTCTAGGAAAAAGGAGTTTGAAGAAGAGCTTGACAGAGCAGTAGATGCTCAAGTCGAGATCTTCATCTTGCAAAAGTTTATAGAAGACTTGGAGCAGAAGAACTTTTCCCTCCTGATTGAGTGCCAGAAATATGCAGAGGCATCAGCATTTTCAGAGAAGCTCATTACTGAGCTTGAAAGCGAGAATCTTGAGCAACAGATGGAAACAGAGTTCTTGCTGCATGAGATTGATAACTGCCGGGGTGCAATCTATCAAGTGTTTAAGGCACTTCAACTTGAGGCAGATGACCAGAAAATTGCAAAAGAGCGAGTTCCAGTTTCACGCATCTTGGGTGGAATCAATGAACTTAAACGTTCACTTTCCAGCTCTGAATGTGAGAAGCAACGGCTTGTAATTGAGAACTCTGTGCTCTTATCTCTACTTGGACAGTTCCAATCAGATGGCATGAAAGTGGAATCAGAGAAACAAAACGCAGAGAAAGATCTGGAGACGATAGTTCATCGCTATGGAATGCTGAAGAAGGACAGGCTCGAGCTATTGGAGATGAACCGGCAGTTGAAATCAGAGCTGGTCGACAGAGAGAAGCGGGAGCTAGATCTAAGAGCTGAACTACAAACTGAGCATTTAAGGTTTGAGACTTTGCATGAGTCATACATGGCTTTGCATCAAGAACACTCCAATGCTCTCGACAAAAACAAAACGCTGGGTCTAACATTCTCAGAGCTTAAAGGTGAAATGTCTATACTACAGGAAGAGAACGATGCAGTTCTTCAGGAAGCTGTTTCCTTGAGCAGCATGTCTGTGGTTTACAAGTCATTTGGGTTTGAAAAGGCTGAGCAGGTTGAAGCTTTTGCTGAAAACTTGAGAAGCTTACAAGATGTTAATAGGGGCCTGAAGCAGAAGGTTGAGACATTGGAAGAGAAGTTAAGAGGGAAAGAGTTGGGCAGTCAGAAGCTTAACAGCAAGCTTGAAAAGTTAGAGGAAAGCCTCAAAGAAGCCAATGAGCTAAACGATCTCTTAAAACAACAGACTTCAGATAAAGAAGAAATCTTGAAACAGAAGGCGATGGACCTACTAGAAGCAGAAGACATGCTCAAGGCTACACGTAACGCAAATGCGGAACTGTGCCAAGCAGTTGAAGAGCTGAGGAAAGACTGTAAAGAATCAAGACAACTGAGGGTAAATTTAGAGAGGCGTATTTTTGAACTGTCTGACTTTAGCGGTAAACAGGATGAAGAGATTACAAAGCTTAGCAGTTTGAAGGAGAGTTTGGAGTTAGAGGTAGAGTTGCTACACAAGGAAATCCAAGAACAGCGAGTTCGAGAAGAGTTCCTGAGTTCGGAGCTGCAGGAGAAAAGCAACGAATTTGGACTTTGGGATGCAGAAGCAACATCGTTCTACTTTGATCTACAGATCTCAGCAGTCCGTGAAGTCTTGCTTGAGAACAAAGTTAAGGAACTCACGGGAGTTTGTGAAAACCTCAGAGATGAAGCTGTAACAAAGACCACAGAGATAAAACAGATAAAAGAAACAGTTGGGCTCTTGGAATATGAAGTGACTGAGCTGAAGAATCAATTGTCTGTCTATGATCCTGTGGTTGCATCTCTAGCAGAAGATGTAAAATCCCTAGAGCAAAATGCCCTGCTGTTGATGAAACTCCCTACGCTATCTGATCGTTGCAAAGAGGTAAACATATTCGCTCTCATGTTATTACCTCTAGTGATTAACTTACATGCCTCTATATTCCTCATTAATTAAACTCTTCTAGTTTCTTCAGGATGATGAGTATCCAGAAGCGGTAGTCTATCAAGAACCTAAAGAGCATAGCAGTACCAGCCAAGACAATGGAATTGTGCTATTGCAGGACATGAAAACAAGAATTAAAATCATCGAGCAAGCAGTTGTTGGGGAAAAGAAGAGGCTTGGGAAGCAGAGAAGACGAAGCTCTTCGCACAGAAGCAGAGACCGCAGGCTGTTTGAAGAGATTGAACTTGAAGACAAATTCTCGGGTGAAATCAGACACCAGCCTAGATCACCTGCAGTGACTGAGGCTAGAAATGGTTCACTGATGAAAGACATTCCCCTTGATCATGTTGCAAGTCGGAGCTGGAGAGCTAGTCGTGGTTCCAGTGACCAGATGCTTGAGTTATGGGAAGAATCTGCTGAACCACAGTTGACCATCAAGTCTCTGATGAACAACAAAACCTCAAAAAAGCCTATGATCCCCCGTCTTCATCGCAGAAGCAGGAATCCGTCTATTGAATCTGAGAAAGCTGTTGACAAGTTAGAGTTATCTAGAAACATTGAGGACAATGCAAAGATCATGGAGAGACTTTTGTCTGATTCTAGAAGATTGGCAAGCCTTAGAGTCAGTCTAAGAGATCTGAAAAGCAAGCTTGATCTAAACGAGAAACAAGGCAAGTTCACTAACCCTGATTTTGCTAAAGTGAGGAAACAGCTGAAAGAAATAGAAGAAGCCATCCTTCAGCTTGCAAACACAAACGAGATTCTTTCCAAGGAAATTGAGGAGACAGGAGACGCCAGAGATATCTACAGAAAGGTGGTTATGGAGAAGTCGAGAGTTGGTTCGGAGAAGATAGAGCAGATGCAGAAAGAAATGCAGAACATTGAGCGAACAGTGCTGAAGCTTGAAGACGGAGCAGCCAAAAGTAAAGGAAAGACGAAGTTCTCAGAGAGTAGGACAGTGATACTGTTGAGAGACATTATCCACAAGGGCGGGAAAAGGACAGCGAGAAAGAAGAAAAACCGTTTCTGTGGATGCATGAGATCGTCGGCTAAGGAAGACTAGGGTGGTGGACAATAACATAACGTCATCTAGTTTACTATCTTTTTTTTAACTTTGATCATCGAACTGACTCTAGAAGAACTTTGTGGCAAGGTTTCTGAAATAATAGAGTAAACTTGTAGCTTCTGCTTAGCATTTCTCAGTCCATTCTTGGATGCTTTATAAACTAGAATGTGATATTACATTACCTGCTGAAAGATAAGTACCTTACAGGAATGGTTATGTTATGAAACAGTGATCGGCTTGAACTCATCTAGAAACCCTTGCAAAGATAAAAATAGTTGATTGAACAAATGGCTTTTTATTTCACTGATTTTTTTGGGTTAAGAGAAGGAAAAGCGGGAATAGACCGTAGTATCAGCTTCCGGCCATTACTTCTCTTCACTAGGACTGAGCCTGCTTCCGAGGAGCCGGGCTGAGGAGGAGAGACTCTCTTGCTGTTGGGAGGGATGGCTTTGATGGTAGTTATAGGGTTAATGCTGAGAATGTCAGGCATATTCTCTGTTTTCTCTTCGGTCACAGTATCAAGAGGCTTCTTCTCATTCCTCGACTGCGTTAAGTCACTGTCTGGTTTTCTAAAAGAAGAAGAACCCGCGCCAAGGAAAAACTGTGTCGGAGGCAGCCTGTTCTTAGACAAAAATGGCTGATGAACCACCAAATGTCTGCAAAAGAGAGAGAAAAAAAAAACAGAAAATCAGGAGCTGTCTTGTTTGTTTGCAACTTTGATAGAATCACCTGTACGGTGGCAGCGGTGTGGAAGGTTGATCAGAACTTGGGTTCTGCTCGACTTCTTTATTTTCTTGTATTTTTGATGAACTTCACTCATATTTCTTGTGATCCTCCTCTTGTTTGCTCTCCATGATAGCAAGCAAGTAAACAAGCTGAGAATGTAATCATGTCAAATCAAATAATATTTTTTACAGAAAAATGGAGGTGAAGAAGAAGCTAACCATCCTTTCTGCCGAATGCATTCTTACATCCTTCGTATCTACAGTTTATGGAACAGCCAACTCCACTCTATAAGATCATCAGGAACAGAGTATCTGACTCAGACCATGGAAGATAACCAAAGCAGATGAATATGGAGCATAATGATGAAAGAAAAACCTGGAAGCATTCACAATACTTCTTCAGACAGTTTGATTTCTTGCAGTTGCAGACTCGTTTGTGCCGCGCTGAGGCCGGAGTTTTGCTTGCATCATCTCCAACTTCAGTGATGGAATCAGAGTTTCTGATGACTTTAGGAGCAAATGCAAGGGGATTTCTGGATTCAATCTGTTTGCGAGTAGCCAAGACAGTGTCTTCATGGATAGGTTTGTTGAAGCAATCCACACATGAACATGGCTCTATGCAATAAACTCCAGCAGCAAAGCATTCACAGTAACTGCAGCAGAGAAAAGAGACTCAAACAACAGTTATATAACTACTTCAGGCCAGTTTAAAGCAAGGTGTATGAGAGCTTACAGCTTCAAACAGTTTGACTTTTTACAGTTGCATCGCTTACATGAATCACCCTCTCCAGCTTGTTCAAACCTGGGCCTGCGCATTTATGCCAACATATAAGAAAAGAGAAGAAAAAGTCTAATATACAAATCTGTTATGTAACTTCTCTTGAAGAAGAAAAGCTTGCTTCTTTCTAAGGCTGCCTGGATTCAATTCTTCTACAGCTGACTCTTCCCCAGGCTCATGTTCTCCTTGGTCCAAACTTTCTAGCAGGGAGTCTTGGGATTGAACTGGAGTGTTAGAGTCTGAGAAACTCTTTTGAATTGCTCCAGATGTTAATCTTACATTGATCTTACTATCCCTTGACACCATTGCAATGGCGTTTAGATGGAGACCAATACCGGGAGCAACGTGTTTGGAAGAAGATTCCGCCTTATTGTCATAAACAGTTTGCTGATCATCCTTCTTCCGCTTCCCTGTCCCCTCAAAGTCTAGACAACGTCTTCGCATGCTACCACGATGCAAGCTAGGGACAGGCTACCACACAAACAAACACAACAGAAAGCACCTACTTCAGAAACACTGATAAACTAACATCCACATTCATGGGTACAAGTTAAACTTTGACATGTATTCCTGTGTTCACCTGATTAGTACCCACAGCCAAAGGCTCATTATCATTGCAGTAACCATTGGCTTGAACATCTTTGGTGACATCATGCTGCTTCGTTTGGCTTGAACGTCTTTCAGAGCTAGATACTGTATCCACAAGGCATTGAAAAGCCTCTGAGTCACAGGGAGATCGAAATACTAAGAGCTCAGCTGCATCTGATATCAAACGTCTACGAGCAGGAGTGTCATTCTCTTCCTGAGCATCAAGAAGCTTCAGGAGACTCACTTTGAAATCCTCAGAATAAGACACGCTTTCTCCTGGAGGAGGCTCAGATAGATTAGGCATGCAAGGCGAATCATTGAGGATATGTGGCAGCTCACTAGACATTTCTTCTTCTTCTTCCTCCAAAGAAGCATCTTTATTTAGATCTTCAACTTCTTCTTTAGAAACAGATACAACAATACAAAACCAACCTATACTGAAACAAGAAGAACAAGAAGATTGGTTAAAGAAAGAGAGTCTGTTATACCAACTGAAGAATCTGGATTCTCTGTGAAAAGTTGGGTGAGGAGAGGTGAATACAGGAGGAGGAGATGTGAAGCACAGAGAGTTAAAGGTGTGGGCAGTGGAGATTGATCTAACAGCTTCAATGGGGGAGAGGTTGTTAATGAAGTTGAACACTGGAGAATCCTGCATTATTATTATTACCAAATTTACAGTTAAAGAGTCAAAGCTAACACCTAGACAAGGAAAAATTTGCCAGACCACAACAACAACAACAACAGAGTTTGTAAGAAAAAAAAAAAGACAAAAGCTTTGGTACTACAGAAACTACAAAATGCAAAGGCAAGAAAAGGAATAAGCTTTGAAGAAAAAAAGAGACCTCGAATTTGGATTTTGGAGTTGGGGTTTCGATCTGGGAGGTACAAGACTTCTTCTTCTAATGATGAGAATTGTTGTCCATCTTTTTACGAGCAAAAGATTAGCATTCACATTTGACAAGTGAAGTGATCTTTCTTTTTTTTTTTCCTTTTTTAATCTTAAGCTTAGGGTTTAGGGGGGGGGGGGGGGGGGGTTTGATGAAATTTCGAACAAAGAGAAACATTGTCCGCGCCGTTGCGAAACAGTGTCAAGAAGAAGACTACAGTATAAAGAAAGAAAAAGACCAAACCCCAAGTCAATCTTTTTTAATATTGACTATACACTTCAGTGAGCTGGAAATTTTAATCAGTGCACTGTGGGCCCTGTCTAGTTTAATCCCCTGTGGAAATGATGCGAATCCACTTATTTGAAATATTTTTAATTATGGATACAGTCATACAGAAGCGGATTGAGTGTTTCTATACTGAATGGAATGGATGCAGATCAACCAAATTTAAATATTTTTTTTTTTTTTTTTGACAAGGATTTCACAACATCAAACATATATTCTTGATGCCAGGTTTGTGTTATTTTTAGTGCTTTAGCCCTCCACATATGTTCTTGATGTTGTTGACTAAATTGGCTACAATGTGAAAGCACACAAGAAAGATTGCATATATTGACTAGCATTCTTATTACACAGCCACTGTGAAACACAAACAAAAACTGCTGTGGTGGTGTATACCAACTAGAGGTTGACATCATCACATATTCAAAGATTCAATGAATTGTTGTTTTCAGTGGTGTGGAGTGAGTGAAGGAAAAGTTGGAATTGAAGACAGCAAGAGCTTCCTTCCACCGTTTCTTCTCCAAGGAGTCGTCTCTGTTGACTCCATATGTGGCAGAGAAACCCTTTTGCTGTTTGGAGATACCGCATTGATGCTGGTAACTGGAGACTGAATAAGATTCTCAATATCCTCAATATCCTCTGCTCTTTCCTCTTCAATTGTCTCAATCCTTGAATGAGACAGCAAACTCATATCTTGTTTTCTGAAAGATTGGCTATTATTGTACAAGGATGATCCAGAAGCTCCATGAAGATGTTGCTGAGACTGTTGAGAAAGCAGCATGTTGTTGGATGAGATGGGAAGTTGAGTCAATGGTTGTCTGCATAAGAAACAAAGTTTAATACAAAAGTTAAAGATCATGAGGAGCTTTCTTAATTGGTTTCTTACCTTAATGACATTGGTGTTGAAGGTGGAGGAAGTGGTATGGCTGTCCCACTTTTGCCAGATGTTTCATTTTCTTGATCTTGTTCGGTATCCACACCAGCAAATGAAGATCCTGCAGAGATTATAACATTTGTAATCATGTCAAATCAAAAGACCAAGAGACTTGAGAAAGATGACACAGTAACACTAACCATCTTTTCTGCCAAATGCATTCTTACATCCTTCACATCTACAGTTTATAGAACAACCAACACCACTCTACAGAAACAGTAAAGAGACAAATGTATGAGAATCAGACAAAAGAATAAGAAATCTTACAAAGATATGTCATGGTTAGGTTAAAGATACCTGATAGCATTCACAATACTTCTTCAGACAGTTTGATTTCTTGCAGTTGCAACCTCGTTTGTGCCGCGCTGAGGCCGGAGTTTTGCTTGCATCTTCTCCAACTTCAGTGATGGAATCAGAGTTTCTGATGACTTTAGGAGCAAATGCAAGGGGATTTCTGGATTCAATCTGTTTGCGAGTAGCCAATACAGTGTCTTCATGGATAGGTTTGTTGAAGCAATCAACACATGAACATGGCTCTATGCAATAAACTCCAGCAGCAAAGCATTCACAGTAACTGCAGCAGAGAGAAGAGACTCAACCAAATAAAAATAAAATGAATTTAATCAAAAGAAAAAAAGATCTAAATTAGGAATTTAGCTTACAGCTTCAAACACTTTGATTTTTTGCAGTTGCAACGTTTACATGATGACTCTCCTTCTCCTGCTTGTTCAGACTTGCGCCTGCACATTCCAATGCACAAAATAGATTGTTAATATGATTTTATTTGTGGCAAGTTAGTCTCTCAGGAAGGAAACAACTTGCCTTTTCTTCTTGGGGCTGCTTTGATTCACTTCTACCAAAGCTAAAGACATTGGAGCCTCTTCTACAGCTTCCCTTGTTTCACTTTCTCTGACAATGTCATTAGAGGGGAGGAGCACAGAGGTGGTGGAACTTTGCAACCCCACTTTAACGTTTCCGGTAAACGAGTGTTCTTTACTAACATTCTTGTCCTTACAAGACATTGCAATGGCGTTAAGATGCAGACCAATGCTAGGCACTACACATCTCGGCATCTCAAAGTCCAGACAGCGTCTTCTCACTCCACGATGCAATATGGAAAGAGCCTGTCACACAAAAGAGACAAAAGATCAATCAAGAACCAAAGCTAGCAGTCTCAAAAGCTTTGTACTCACATCAGAGGACTCAGGTTCATTGCTCTTGGAAACACTAGGATCCAATGCAGGCTTTGAACCGCCGCTAGATAAACGTGTTTTGGAGTCTGATGATCGCTGCAAGAAGCATCTAAAAGCCTCTGAATCATTAGGTGAGCCATAAATCAACATGTCAGAAGAATCGGAGATGAGAGTTTCCCAATCTGGAGTATCACTCTTCCGCTTAACGTTGTCCTCACACATCTTCTGGAGATCCGTCTCACCATCTTCACAAGCACCATCGTTAGTAACGCTCTCGTTCTTGAGGTTTTGTGACGGTTCCTTTTCAAGTAGCGCTTCTTCTTCTTCTTCTTCTAGAGTGGAAGCTTCAGGGCCAACTTTGGAAGGATCAGAGGAGTTACTATGGCTGCAAATGGAAATACATTTCCAAAATAAGATGAGATTTAAATCTAAAGAAAGGAGGGAGAAGAGGAGAGTAAGACCTTCTGAAACGAGATTCTTTGTGAGAAGCGACCACATGAGGGGTAGTGAAAACAGGAGGAGGAGATGTGAAAGTGAGAGAGCTAAACGTCTGAGCAGTGGAGGTGGATTTAACAGTTGTGATTGGAGATAAACTGTTTATGTAATTGAACACTGGAGAGTTCTGCATTCCCCACAAACCAAAAACAACTTTGATGGATCAATGGTAATTCAACTCAATTATTAAAAAAAACATAAGATTCATCAAACCCTTTAAAAGATCTAAAGAGAAAGCGTGTTGCCATTGTTAAAACCTCTGGAAATTCCAAAAAAACACAACTCAGAATGGAAACTTGAGATGATTGAAAATCAATCTAATGAATTGAGAAACTGAATATTTGACTAGAATTCAACTAATTGAAAGATGGGTACTGCACAGATTTAGAAAGAAATGAAAAAAAAAAACACTTTCCTCAAATAAACAAAAATGCATCACATTTCACAGAGACAGAAACAGAGGAAGAAAGAAAAAAAAAACTTGGGAAAACAGAAAGAGAGAGATGATTGAGTGTTGGAGAAAAAGACCTCGACTTTGAGTTTAGAAACGGGAGTCTCGATCTGGGTTACTGTTTTTTGAGGTGTATCCATTTTTTCAACGATCAATCTCGCATCAAACTTCACTTCTATATATCTTTCTCTACTTAGGGTTGAAGAAGAAGGAGAAGATGAGATGAGATGAGATGAGATTCAAAGAAGGAGAGAGAAGCGGGAAGAAGAGGATTTTTTTCTTCTCGTGAGGATAGTCCAAACCAAATCCAACAAAAAAGCCAAACCACAACTAACTACAAAAAGGGTCACTCTCTGTCTACGTATCTCTTCCTTCCACTCCCTCTCTCTCTTTTATTGACTCACTTTCTGTCTGTAAAAACATACGTTGTAAATATCGTAATCTTTGCTTTTAATAAAGTAACGGACATCACCCTTGATCCTCTTTTTGTGCTTCTTTTTTTTTTGGGAGAAGAAGATACAAAAAAATAAACGAATAAGAAAAGTTACTACACTGGAGTTCCTGCCTAACGCTGCTTCTGTTTTGTTTGCATTCAAAAAGGTTATTAAAGAAAAAAGAAAAAAAAAAAAAGAACAAAAGTCTTTCCCTTTTTATATTTATTTTTATTTAATTCTGTTTATTTATTTGTTTTATTTATTTTAAAAGTAAAAATGTGGTTTACTGACTCTGTTGACTACTTGTCACGCTTGGTCTACTAGTTTTTCTCTACCTTACTTTATTTGACCATATCAATAGTGATTTGTTATATAAAAGAACTCAAATTTGCAAAATAATAAAAAGGATTTGAATATCATGCAAAAAGTGATGCAGAAATAAAGAGAGAATAAAATAAAATTCTCTATTTACTTAAAATTGATTTTACAGTAATCTATATATTTAATAAAGATAATATTGACTGTTAAAAGATCTACAAAAATGATTAGACTCGATGAAAAGAGGGAAGAGACTTGTAAAAAATTGATCCAATCACATCATTTGACTTTGTCACTTTATGTTATTTTATGTTTAGCATGTAATTAAATCAGCATCCAACAATTAGCATTTCAATTGTTAAATTCAGTTCATCCAGATTGCTCCGTAGATAATTAATGGATGAAATTTTTTTTATTTTTATCAATTCAACCAGAAAATTCATTGGATACTATAATAAAAAATTAATGGTAAACATTGGAAACTGCATGGAAGAGAACACGTTACGAATTACAACTTACAATGCTTTTAGCCTGGAGATTTGTAATTAATACACTAAAACTGCTAATCACGAGAAAGCACTTATGAGTAATCATGACACTATTAAATCGAAATTAATTGGTCAATTATTCGTAGTAATAATGATTATCATGTAAAATAACATTTTTTGGATTTTATCTTTATTCTACGAAGATAGATTTTCTATATTTTCAAAGTATTTTTGTATACTTTTGAAGAACATTAATTGTGAATATTTGAACTGAATAAATTTTACTGTGGATAGTTCTCGCAAAACGTATAAAAAAATAAATAGTAAACTACAATGCAAATATTTAATATATTTTTAATAAAAGTGAAAACTCTAGAAAATCTTATTTTCAGGAACGGATGGAGTATGATTTTAGTAGTAGTAGTAGTTTGTTAATGTAACGTTCGGAGAAAATCAAGCCTCTTAAACTGCATGGAATAATAATACATCTCTCCCGTATTTTCCATATCTCAATTGATCTCCAAAACTTTTATAGGTTTTTTATATAAGTATAGACACCTGAATTATCTTTTTTGTAACCAATGCAAAAAAAAATATTTTATGAAAAATTAACAATATTTCTTAAGAAATATTTATGGCTTCTAAATTTTTCAGATCCTGTTATGCCTGCAACTATAACGAAGCAATTTAAGCTCAAACGATTCTAATATCTATATAGTTCTAAAACAAAACAAATTAAAATTGATCTATGTGTTTTCTTTCCTATTCAGTTGTAGTAAGTTAGTATTTGGAGGTTATTTTTGTATATTGACAAAATTTATTCAAAAGATATAGTGACTGAATATCAACGTTATGGTCGGGCCGGGTTATTAGTTGTCCATCGCATGATTTGTAACACGTTCTTTGTTATTAGGAACAATTTTGTTCTTATTCTGACTATTTGAAGTGGTATTAAGTCCATTTTAAACATATTAGAAAACTCAATGATTGGAGTGCTACAATACATCACTTTAGAGATACGTTGGATTTTGGTTCAGAACTCAGAACATCCTACTTTGCCAAAAAGATATAACTTGAATTATACTACAGAATTATATATAATTGAGCTATTGTTAACCAGTTGATGTTAGATGCATATTTGACCCGAAGGTATTTACTTGGTCGATTTAAAAGAAAGTACATATTTTTCCTCATTATGGAAGGGATACTTTGTAAAATGAGATTACAACTGGTTGTGGTTTTCAAAAAGAAAATCAGGGTTAATAAACCATTCAGAGAAAATTTTACCAATAACAATGGAAATCACGAAATACAAATTCTACTTATTCCTCTAGCAAAAAAAAACAATCTAATATCAAAACAAAATATTGCACTAGGAAAAACAATTCCAGTAGTAATCAGGGGCGGATGTACAGTATAAGCTATGGGGGCACGTGCCCCCAACTACTTTGAAAATTTGTTCAGTTATAATAATTTATTAGTTCTTTTGTTAATCTTTTGTAGTTAAAGTTGGTAAGAATGCGTGGTTTGACTTGTTGAGAGTTCGATGCCACACATATTATTTTTGTGTGCATTTAATGTTCTGTTTGGCTATTGACACATATTTATCCTTTTTACCTCTTTTCCTTTTACCATACCTATTTCATTTTCTATCCATCTTTCTTTACTTCTTTCCATTATATTTTCATCTTAAGATTTTTTTTCCAAAAATTTAGATTCATTTAACTGTGATACAAACAATCTATTCATTTTTATTAACACTCTAGAATTTACTTCTTTTTTTCCTTTTTTGTAAAAGGCAATTAAGTTCTTTGTGATATGATAAGAAAAATTATATAGTATAAAATGAAATAATATTACATATACTACTTTTACATATTTTAAATTTTATTTTTTATAGTGTGCTAGTATGATTAATAATATTAGTAAAAAAATTCTAAAATTATATATATATGTAAATATAAGTTTGTGAGTTGAATTAATTTATAGTTTTATATTCACAGTTTATAACAATTCTACTTATAATATATTATTTATTTAAAATTTAAATTTGTGCCCCCGTCTAATGATTTGTCTGGATCCGCCACTGGTAGTAATAACAAATTTCTTTAATTTTCATGTTGCAGTCATCTCTGTCTCATTCATCTTCATCCTATATCCAATTTATTACTTTTGTGTTTACTATTTGGAGCCACTATATGTTGTTCCAATCAGTAAGTTAAGTTAATAATGTCGACGTATAAAACTTATAAGAGCATTTCTAATTCAATTTTATTTATTACTTTAAAATAAAGTGAAAGTAAGAAATACACTATACCAAACTCCATTTTCTATTTTATGATAGAGTAAAAATGAATTTATGCATTTATTTTTTGTTTTTATTCTATTTTTCAGTTCGAAATAAAGTAGGATTAGAGAAATTGCTACATTTTTGAAAGAAAATATAGAATTTTACACTAGAGATGATCAATTGGAAAAGGAAAACGTGCAACTTTCAAAGTACAGTAGAACATCTATAAATTAATACTCGATAAATTAATAATATCTATAAATTAATAAATTTCGTCGGTCCCAACTTGGGCCAGTGTAAAATATGATAATATGATACAAATCGATAAAATAATAAGATAATAATATTTTTAAAACTTCCATGTAAATGTATAGTCCTATTAAAATCATAAATTAATAATCTATTAATATATATATATATCATATAAGTACAAATAAACATTATATTATTGGTTTTATATTTACAATAAATACATCAATTTTTCTTAATATTTCAATATATTTTGATAATATTTAGTAAAATTATATCGAAAATCACATAAAAAATCTATAAATCATAAAAATATACACCAAATAAGATAATTAAAAAATATGAAAGTCATTATTTTAAAAGAAATTAATAATGTATATATGGTAAAATCAAATATTTTCTTATTTTATAACCAAAAGTAGAAAAAATCTAAAAAATAAAACTTTTGTAAATTAATATCTTTATAAATTAATAAAATTTTAAAGTTCCAACATTATTAATTTATAGAGGTTCTACTGTATATTATTTTCAAGTACGCATAGGTGTAAAAGAGTAGTTGAAATGTTAATGTCAAATTCACTAATTAAGAGCTATACATGTTGACTCGTGAATACAATTATAACGCGCCTACTGTGAATAAGTGCGTATATTTTATTTTAGACCAAAAAAAATAAGTGCGTATGACCAGAAAAACATATTAGCTATTTAATTGTAAAGAAAACATATTAGCTATTTTTTGTAAAGAAAACATATTAGCTAGAAAAAAATGTCTTACCCGTGACGCCATAAAGTGAATGCTCCACATATTCGTTGCAGTGGTTCCTTCCATTGGCACATAATTACGTGAATATGATATATCGAAAAGGAAAATATAACAGTTCAAAGAAAAAGGAAAATATAAGACACAAGTGATACTTTGTTGGATTTAAATCGTAATTGGAATCTCATGTCAACTAAAGCAAGTGATCGATTGAAACAAGAACTAGTTGTTGTTTTATTAGAGATTCGGGATCCGATTGGAAATAACTGTAGCTTCAAAATTATTGCTGTAGACTTTTTGCTGTAGTTTTAAATTTTATTTCTGTAAAATTTTATGTAAAATTTTATGTAAAACACTAAAAATTGTTTTGAATATTTGGTTCTGCAGAACAATTACACAGCTGTAAGTTATTTCAAAAACTGTAAAATTAAAAAATAAATTAAAGTTTGATTGTTCTGATTTTGGTGTTTTATAAATAAATAAGACCGCAGAAAGCACTTACTTACTGCCCTGATTTGCGGTATCAATGATACTTCAAAATATTTTCCATCGCAACTTAACTATATGGAGTCGATAGGAAAACTAAAACCAAAATAGTGATATTCATATGAAAAATGAAAAAAAAACATATTAGAGTATATATTACATTGTATATCCTCCATGGAGGATTGATATGGATAGAACCAAAAGCAATTCTTCTGGCCAAAGGTGCCCCCATGCGAAAATCATAATGTCGACCATTCTACATTCATGTTGCTGCTTCTCTGTCACGTGCCATATGACACATCACGTGACATCAAAAACATAAAACTATGCATCTTTCATGATTTTTTTTATATTACGACATAACATTATTATTAATATTTTTGTTACTTGTGTATCTATTATTGTCAGTCCTTTTAAATATTATTTCGAGTCCACAGTATACAGTAGTAACAGTACTATACTAAATCAGGTCTTTATTTAAGAAATTGGGATATTGAAAAGCTGTTCCATGAACTGTTTGTGCACGTCAGGTTGTTTATTAACGGAATATTCAGAATTTAGGAAAATAGATGATTAATTAATTATTTAATTAAAGATCCTGTTGCTTACTACAAATGGCCACAAGAAAAGCCAACGTACCAAAGTCATCATTTAGCCTTTGCTTTTGTACCGTAGAATCTCCATTGTTTTGCTATCTGTCATCCATTTATACATTTCATTTTTTATATCCAAACGTTAAGTAATTTAAATGAGGAAGTTGTACCTTTTAATAGTCATTTAATTTTCGAAAATTTTCAAAATCAGGAGTACCTATAACTTCTTTGTAATGAAAATTACTTCATGACTTTGATCAATTTGTTGAATTCAGTAAATTACATGATCAATTTAAATGAACGTTTGCGTTCTGAACCAATAACTTTTTCAAAAATTGATAAACATGTTTTAATGATGCCATCTCTATATGCGATGTGCAAAGTCACCAAATACTACAATGGTTGTTTTTGGGATTATTAATCAAGTTAAATCATCTATTTGATAGGATAACTTTTACTAGCAGTATGCCATACATCAACTGGTTTGCTATAGCACCTTTACCATTACATAATGATTTCTGACCAAAAAGCTATATATTGTTGTAAAATATGTTTTCCAATTATATTATCTATTTTATTCACAGCCTAATCATTCATATTTTAAATCTAAGCATTTTGTAGAATGTCAACAACGAATATTTCAAGAAGAAAGTGCACAACACAGAACAGACGTTTAAAACAAAATTTCTTTTTAAATAAAGAAAACTCAAAATAAACAGTGCTCTGATTCTCAAATCATTTTTGCGCTCTTGTTGTTTGGCTTTTCTTGAGCCATAATAATCTGTGAACAAGTATGAAACGACAAATGCATTTCTTTCAACTTATTGTATAGGGGCTCTATTGTATATACATTATTGTTTGTCCATATCTCTTCGTATTTATATGCAGTTTTTTTAAATTCCAATTCATGTTGTTAGTATTGACTATTTTGATATTGACCTTGGACGTTGCAACTCTCACTCTCTGCTTAGTTTAATGTTTGAAGTGGTGTCTTACATCTTTTGACTTTTGTATTTATCAAGTATACTTAATAGCATATAAATCTAGTTTAACTGTACCTATTTTCATATGTTTGTGTTATACACCCACCCACCCCCCCCCCCCCCCACCCACCCACCCACCCCCCCCACAGCAGATCGTGGTTCGCCGTTAGATAATGTGTTAGTATTTCCTTTGTGTGTTTAGCATTACCATCTGAGTGTTTCTCTAATAAAAAAATAAAAGGATTACCATCTGAGTATTTTTAAATCAAAGAATTCCCATGCAAGGCCTATCTATAATTTGGGCTTTAAGTGGACGTAACATGAGATGCACAAAGCTGCAAATAAAGACATATAACTATATAAGCCTCTGGTCCTCTGGATTATTCGTATACAGGATACACTCGGACGTTAAACCACCTTTTTGTACATATAAACCAAAGGTTATGTCTTAAGCGTGTATCCAACCGTATCTAAGTGAACTGCTTAAAACAAATTTATCTTCTCAGATGGAATACTTTATCAGGAAAAAAGCTCTATGATGTTTCATGTTAACACCATCTAAAATTTATGTTGAGCTAGGGGAATTTTTTTCTATGAGACGAAATTATCTTCAAATTTTAATAATTTATTTGGATCTTAAATCTATGTGCCAATATGCTAATGAAGTGTTATTGGGTTGAAAAAATTAATGTGTTATAGTGTAATTGAACTAGTTAAGTATGATTTTTATTAATGATATAATTATGTGGTCCTTTTTATCTATTAAGAGTATTATTTGGTGTTTTATTGTCTTATGTATTAGTAGGTGATATGTTAATATATCCAGTGTATTTTTCAATGTGCTATTGTGTGTATAGTAATACTTGTTAGTGGTGAAGTAAATTTCTGATATAAAGCATATTAAATGTCAATAACTTTACATTTTAAGTGTTTGCATTTTAGGCGTTTATTGATTCTGAGATTAATGGTTTCAGCGTGAAAATTTATTTTTTCATAATTTTGAACATTATCCGTTTAAGATGCTTTTTGCTCTCTCCCTATATTTTAACACTGAGCCGTCACTATCTATGTATTTAATTTTCCTTATAGGTTTTATAAGTTCTCAGTTGTACGGTTGTTTTCATAGCATTGTAGGCTGTTCCATTCAATATTGGCTGCTCCTCTTCTTCCTTAGATTTCGGCTGTTGTTATGATGCTGTCTTCCTCTTGGTTGGCTTGCCGTCAATAGCTCATGTTTGTTTTGGTTTTCAAAATTTATTTTTGGTGATATGATTTATATGTTCTCTTTCATAATTTGAGGAAGGCTCCACAGTCTGCTGGTTCCGTTTCGTCTCCTCTTCCCTCACTGTTTTTTCATCTTGTTGCAGCTTTCATCTCTGCTTGCATATTTGGTGGCTCTTCCTTTCGCTATGTTTGTCACTCTAAGTTTAGATAGTGTTTTCAATGTGCATGTTTTGTGGGTTTGGAATATTGTTTCTGGTATCAAGCTTGGGCTCTGTTTTGTTTGGTGGTTGGCTTCCATTATCTCTCCCTCATTAGTATATGTGTGCAAAGTTAGTTTTTTGGAGCTCTGGTCTCTTTTATCCAGAATTTTGTGGTTTTTGCGTGGATATCTTATTTTTGCTTGTTTAGTTTGTGAGCTGATTCTTACTTCTTAATTGATGGTTGTGCTTTCAGTGTTTTAGACATGTGTTTTCATGTTTCCTGGTAACTTTGGTCTTACAATGATTATTCTTCTCTTATTCGTTTTCTGGTTTTCTGCGTTGGTGCTTGATTATGGTCTTTTGTGTTCGAGGGATTGTCTTGACTCATATTTTATCTTATTATCCATTTTTTATTTATGCTTATTATAGCCAAGACAGTCTATGGTAAAGTAAAATAAATTAGTTTTTGTTCTTGATTTCATTTCAGTTACAGATCTTTATTGAGCTAGTGTTACAATGACATTTTGTTTTTTCTATGAATGTGGAGGTTTTAGATTTATGTATTGTGCTTAATTTTTTTTATACTAAAATAAATATATAATTTTTAAATGATAATAGAAAATAGTAAAAATAGTAAAATAGTGAAATTTATGTTATTTTTAGTTGTAAATATATTAAATATTTAAAATATATTTATACTATTTTACTTATTTATTTAATCATCTTAAATTTTAGTTACCAATAAAATAGAAATAGATTATAAAACTTCATATGATAATGGTTAATACGAGAAAGATTCGCTAGTGCATAACTAAAAGAATATTTGGTCAAATTGAAATAATCTAAAAAAAATCTAAAATGTAAAAAATATATATACATGGGGATATGTATCAGCAAACATTCCTTCCACATGTCATAAAAATAGGAAAAAATCTAATATATATACATTCGAGACTTCAGATGCTAAAATGACCAATAAATAATTGTACAAAGATAGTATCAATCCCACATCTTTCCTTAACAGTCACTGTTCATGGAACTACCAGTCTATAAACATATTTTCTAAATATGGTGGCTAATTAAATAATGGGAAAATTGCCAAAACGAAACAAAAATTCAGCATGGTTGTCCCTATAATATAAAACCATCATTTTGCATTTAACATTGGGTAGACATCATACAATAACTATCTTCATTCTACCATATATTTTGTTCCATTTCTCCTGGAAAAATCACAAATTTTTTTGATAATGCATCTACTACCAGAAATGAAATGTGTAGTCTTCGCATTCAATGCACATTCTTCAATAATTTCATTTTTTCAAATTTTCAACCATTTCGTGTTAGCAAGTTTCGTGTTAGCAAGATTAGTCAACATTTATATGTTTCAATGCAACAACAAGATGTTATTTGTAACAAATAGTTTTTTTTTGTTGGTTAATTTGTCACATTTATTCATGAAATTTTCAAAAAGGGATTATTAAAACAAATCAATACATAGCATAAATACAAAACTGATAAGAGATGTAGACTTCCACCTATATATTTTGTAACTTCTACTACAAAGAAACTTGTAATATACCTATTCCATTTTCCTTCGATGATTCATTTATCAATTTTTTTTTATTTTGCTAGTTTTTTTTATACTTCCAATTAAATATTTTATTTTAAAAAGTCATCTATGTAACCACGATTATATAACCAAATATATAAAATATTGGTTAATCCTTACAACCTAATTCTTATAGAGTTACACTTTTGAAATGAATTCAGTAAGGTTAAATTTAGTTTAGACTAATAAAAAAGCGTCTATAAACAGTATGCTATTAAATATTCCAAACAATGCTATACCGGCTGAAAATTTGCATTTTTCAAAAATACATACCAATCTACAAATGTTTTTGAATTGGTATGCAAATGGTTTATCGACGGAATTAATAATTTTGATAATATATCGAAGTCAATCCCTTCCTGATTAAAAGAAATTCCTACGGCTCCAATAAACAAAGTAAATAAAATCAATACAAACACATGGAATATAATAGTATTGTCTGATTTATTAAGATAATATAAAGTTCTAGTATTAAGTTCAAAATTTTCAATAGTAATTAAATTTTGATTTCTTACATTATTACTTATTTTATATGTTTTGTTGCAAAATGAACTCTTTTCGTATTATTCATTGTGGTACTAACCCAAATTTTCTATTAAGTTTTTTTATCTTATTATTTACCCCACAAAGAGATTGTATAGAATGAGCGATTTTTCCTCTGTAATTTTAAAAATAAGTTCTTAAATTTCCTTCAAAAGTAAGTAAATAAATCCTTAACATATAAAATGCGGTTAATTCTGCTTTCGAAGAAGCTATTATTGCAAAACTTGGAAAAAATAACAAACTATCATTAATAATTTCATTGGAGGGGGGTTCCACAAATCAAGAATGTTCCTAGGAAAATTTACTTTTTGTAATCGGACATATTTTTTCAAACCACTCATAAGAATCACATTCTGACTTTTGTTTAGAGAATATCCAACTACAGCTTCCATTGAATGAATAATGGATCCAGATCCAAAAACAACAAGTCTTTCGAATTACCATGGGTAATCAAATGAAATAAAGCGGATATATAATACCGCATACCTCGAACTAACATCATATAGCCCACTTGATACATTGTGGAATATGCTAAACCTCTCTTAATAGCTTTTTGAGCAATAGCTAAAATGGCTCCTAAGAATAATGGTATTATATATATCATAGATATTATATACATTGTAAAACAGACAACTATAAAAATAGGAAGAAGACGAGCTATAAGAAAAATTCTGCCGCTACCATATTAGCAACATCTAGAAGAGCTGAAATGTGAGTAGGGTCTTCCATGGCATCTTGCAACCATAAATGAAGGGAAAATTGTGCAGATTTAGCAATCAGACCCACAAATAATAGGTCGTGTGAACCAAAAACTAAAGTATCCTACACGATTGGTTACAAAAAAAAAATTGACAGCATTCACTGCAATAGATCGTGTGAACCAAAAACCTATTAATAATACAAACCTATTCTCACTAATTTCCAAAAAAAATAAACTTAGATGAAATTAGAGTAACGAATTCTAACATTGGAGTATTAAAAAACATATAAGCAAAAAACCTCAGATATTCTTGATCATGAGACATATAAAATTTCAATAGTTGTAATTAATATTGACATAATAGAAATAAATGTATCAATAAAGTAAGCGAACTGAAAAAGAAAATTCATTATTTATTGTCCAAGACCATATATTTTGATGAATGCAATTTAGAAATTTTTGTTGAATATATAGATAGAACGGAATGATCATAACTATACTTAACAAAAAATACTCAGAAAAGTCCATATACTTCGAATGTTTTTTGTTGCTGTCGGAAAAAAAGAGAAGTCTATCTCCTAGTAATATAGGTACTGGAAGTGGAATGAAAGAGATGATCCACAATTGATATATAAATATATATTTTTACTTTAATTCTTAAATTTATTATTTCGTATTCACTAGTTTGTATATATAGGAAAAAAACAATAAGTAGAATTGGAAAATTCAATCGACTATTACAAACGGAATTAAATATCAGTGGTAAGACCACCGATGTCGTTGGACGATGCTCTTTATAAATATCAGTAGTAAAAACACCGATGTCTTATATTCCGCAGTTAATGAGGAAGAAATTGCATCCCTCAAAAACAAGTAAAATGAAAATAGAGATTGTTTCAACTCGAACAAAAAAAATCGCTTAATCCAAAAGAGAATGCCATCAAAGACAACATTCTACCGCAGTGATCAGTCCGAGCTAGAAAAAGTCATGCATCTATGATGCTAAAAAATTCTGCACCTTACAGTTCATGGCCGTACTTGACATTTTCCAGACTAGAAGCTGTTGGAACTCGGTTTTGACAAAATGATTTTAGATCATTTTTTGGTAAATTTCTGGACGAAGACGTTCGTCGGAATAACCAATGTTAAGCACTATGTCAAAATCGTAGGTTATTTGAATGAGAAATGGAAATCTAAAGTAGATTACTTGAAAAGCTTATAAAGCTTTAAATTTGGCTAAATGTAAAAGTTAGCAAATAACCACGTTAGAGAGTATGGATTTGGACTTGTGGTCTTAGTTTGTTTATTGGACATTACATCCATTAACTTATTATTACACCAAAATTATGATAATCTTTTGTGTTAAATCTATGTTACACAAAAAAAGCAAATCCATATTGAAGTATATTTAAGTGTTTTTCAAATTGGTCAAACATAATATCTTCACTTTAGTTACACAAAAAAATCTTGGTGTAGTGGTGTTTGACTCACCTTTATTGTGATTAATGTGTATTAAAAATCTCCATAATGCACTTGTACGTTTTGGTTTTGTAGAAACCATTAACTTGTGTTTTTTCAATCTCTTTTCTATATCAGGCTAATTAGCCATTTAGAAAGTGAGAGTTCATACGATGAACAAGACCAAATATGCTTCCACTTGAATATTTCTTTTATTTTATTTTGTGTCTGAGAGTACAACACAAAACTAGTTTCGTTAGGCTTCTGATAGAATAATGCAAATTCAGAAGATTATTTGCAGTTGTATCATGTGACTCATTAGATTATCGAACCGTCGCACTACGGGACGTATTTTGAGTTAAGGAAAGAGATAATATATCGCCTCTGCAGTTGTATCATCATTTTCTTATTCTTTGGTATAATTTCATCATTTTTGTTTTTTGCAATATTCAGTAATCTGTAGTTTATAAAATACGGTTCTATAAGAAGTCAGAGAAGAAATTTGGCCTCATAACTTTGTATAGACTAAACTAAAACAAAACAGCAAACTGGACCTTCGAATTCAGGGCAACTATTTATCTATCGGATTCAGGACAATTGAAACAGCAATTCAGAGCATCTATCTATCTTATTAAGACTGAAATACCATTTTGACTTGATTTTTGATTTACCAAATTATCTACAACTTGTGCCACTGAAACATATCAATTCCTAACTTCTGAACCAATATATTCTCTACCTTTTGCACTAGACTTTAATTGTAAATGTGTCATTATATTTTTTTCGTTTTTAAAAATACAGAGTAGTTGATGTTTAAATACTTATTCACCTTCATATACATAAAACAACCAGCTTAATACCTAACAAACTTCTAAAACAGTATTGTGAAGGGTTTATTATACAAGACTTATTCTTGGGTTCACCCCCTAGGGTGAACTCTTAGGTTCACCAACCAATAGGATTGTGTCATTTAAGATTCAATATCTTTTAAAAAAGGAAACAAAATATTATCGAACTATATTATACTTTCAAATAAAAATTAAATAAAAATTATACTAATCACAAAAACAAAACTTTTTAATCTAAAACAAATATTTTCAAAAAATATTTTTAACGCTCCCAACAAACATTAAATCTTAGACTTTTGGATAAATTTTAAATTTTAAGATTTATCCAAGAATTTCGGATTTACCCAAGGGTTTAGGGTTTATCCAAAGGTTTAGGGTTTAGGATTAGGATTTAGGGTATAGTTTTTTGTTGATTGTGTTATAAATAGTTTTTTTTTTAAATCAAAGATTTATAATTTATCCAAAGGTTTACTAAAGGATTTAGGGTTTAACATTTAGAGATTAGTGTTTTTTGTGGTATTAATTTTTTTTGAAAAAAATACTTATTTTTTTGCATTTAGTATTATTTTATTTATTTTTACTTTATTTTTTATTTTTAAAACGTAATATAATTTGGCAATATTTTATTTCCTTTTTTAAAAGATGTCAAATTTGAAATAACCAAATTCTATTGGTTGGTGAATCTAGAGGTTCACCCTAGGGAGTGAACCCAAGAATTACTCATTATACAATACATAGATTAGAAGAATATTTGATTTTTGAATTGTGGCAAGCCGTAAGTGGCAAATAGTTGATGGTTTCAAAGTTGATATAATGCTTATGTTCAAAGTTATAAAATTAATCTAAAAAGAATTTGAGAATCCTTTTACATTTTCAACTGGTTTTTTAATATTTTTAATTTATTTTTAAATAAAATAATATATATATATATATATATATATATATATATATATATATATATATATATATATATATATATATATATATAACTATATAATTAGTTTTATAAAATTTTATATCATTATTAGAATTTAAAATAATATAAAAATATTTGAAAACTAATGTGTTTAAACAAGTATTAACAATAATGTGAATTTTTATGAAATCATTTTTTAATTTGTAATTTTTTTTTGAACTTAAATTTGAGAAAAATGGATTTTAATATTGAACTGGATCACAAGCGAATTTAACCAATTTTGATTGGTTTTGTCGGTTTGTCTCAAATCATGTTATTGACACAATTCAGAACCGGGTACAATGTGAGATATTGTACGACCGGTCTGACCAGCTGATCTGAGTTTACATTTAGTTATATATTAAATATTAAAATATATATCATTAATTATGAAAAATAAAATATTTATATATATATATATATATATATATAATTTTGAAAACAAATACCTGTCCGAAGGCGCGGATTGAACTCTAATTTGGAGCTAAAGTAACTAACAATTGATTGCGCCATCTTGCTACCTAATTATTTAGAAAATTGGCCCCAAATCTAAAAAGAAAACTTGTTAGCCCTCGAACACATGCTTGATCAACTTGTATCAAGACACGACCCTTCACCTTACACAACTGGGAAAATTCACTTAACAAAAGAATGCTGAGCCATACAAAAAAGTAAGAACGAAAAAAGAAGAAACAAACAAAAACAATTCCAAAAAGAGGAAACCATAGTGACCACCAAAGAACAATTTCAAAACCAAAAATGTCTATAAAAAATAAATCGAGAAACCAATTAAAAAAAGAATCACTGAGTTCCTCTCCACCAGCCTCAAAAAAAGAAAGTCAATATGATCATTTAGGGAGCATGTTGGTGCCGGTGGAGCTCAGAAATGCTGACGAGTTCATAAATCACATTTATCTTCGTTTATCAGAGTAAATTGTGCCACAGTTATTTACCAAGATGAAAGAGATGTGGAAAACATAGTAAATCCATCCTTGGAATGTGCCAAACCCATTCAAGGGTTGGAGGATAATTGTTGAACCCAAATACCAAATCCACTTAGAATGCAGATCAAAGCATGAGAGAGCGAAGCCCATAAGAGGTCAGCTTTGGTCTCGACCTAAACAGATCTGGAGGTCCATGGCCTTCGAGGTTACGTCGAACTAATGCAAGATTATAAGACCGAGTCAATATGCCATGTAGACCTCCTATATGCACAATGACAGGAGGCACCCATCACTGAAATCGTACTGGAAAAATAAAAAAGGAGATTTCGGTGTAATACCGATTATAAAAAGAGGAGAAAACGAGAAAAGATGACATTCATATTCCGATACACACACACATACACTCCACCTTGTGTTCTCTCAATAGAAACACTTCGACCTCGTTTTGCTAACTTGTTCTTAGTTTAAGTTTCATCCTTGTTTTGATCATTGATCTTGGGATCCGATTATCATCAATACAATTTATTTTTGTCAATTTGAATATGATTACGTTTACAAATATTTTTATCCTAAATTTACAAATACAAGTACTATCAAATTTCTAATATGGATTTTAAGATCTATCCGCTTTAAAAACATGTATCCCTTCTAGTGTTTTTTAGAGTCTATTTTAATGTAATACTAGATTTTGATCCGCGCTTATCAAAGCGCGGATTTATTTGCCTTTATTTTTTTAAATTGACAAATATTTAGTAAATGTCATATTTTCATACATTTATTTTTTTTATAAAAGATTTAAGCTTTTTATCTTTCTTTATTATGTTTCATTTTAAATGAGTATAAACATGGGCACAATATCCAAACTCGAAGAACCAACCCGAAACCGATCCGAAAATCAAGGTCCCGAATCCGATCAGATCCGGGATAAATATTCGAATGAGTTCTAAATTGTTATATCCAAAGAACCGGTCGCGAACTCGACCCGAACCGAGAACCGAATGAGTACTCAAGATATCCGAAATGTGAATATATATCTAAAAATATATGTTAAAATTATATTTATAATTATTTTAATATTTTAAATTAATATTATAAGTTAACTATAGTAGTTATTTTCGGTACTTTTGAGTATTTTTGGATAAAATATGATAGTTTGGATAAAAGTTTACCCAAAAAAAACTGTATAGAATGGATATTTTTGGTTACTTTTGATTTTTTGAGTAATTTGGATAAAAAATTTGAACTGAATCAAATACTTTGGTTACTTTGAGTATAAATAACCGAACCCATTTTAGATACTTTGGTTATTTGGTTATTTTTCAGGTTCTTATGCATGAGAACCGAACCTACCCGGACCAGGAAAGACCCGATTCGAATCCGACCCGAAATTTTATAATACCCGAATGTGGTTTAATTTCAAAACCCAAAAAATCCGATACCCGAAAGAACCGATCCGTACCCGAATGGGTATCCGAATGTCCAGGTCTAATGAGTATTTATGTTTAGAAAATTAAACTTTATTTTTAATGAATTAAGTTGGTATAACTCTGATAAATTAATTTTATTATGTGGTTAATTTTTTAAATAAAAAATATATACTTTTAATAAAGATTTATACTTTTCAATGAAAAAATTCAATTTTTTTATAAATGCTTAAATTATATTGAAAAAAAAATATAATAATTAAGTATTTAATTTTTGTTTATTACACAAAATATTAAGAATGGTTGAAAAGAAATTATTTGAACTTAGATTTAGTGGCCAAAAAAAAAGAATAAGAATTGGTCTGATTTCTTAATTGGCCCAAAAGAGATCTGAGTGGGCAGTGGGCTGGATCCAAAAAAGTGACCCAATATAGATGTGTTATTAATATTAATTGATTACCCCTAATGAAATTTGCAATGGTAATAAATAAAAGGGTATTTATATTAAAAAACCAATAGGATCCTGCTTTAATAGTATAGATTAGGTGTTTCAAAAAAAAGTTAAAAATATATTGATATATGAGTCAGAGCATCTCCATTCGCACTCCATAATTTACTCCATTTAGAGTAATGTTTTTATTTTTTGTTCACTACTCTATTTCTCACTCCATTTATAGAATAACTGGAATAAATTATGGAGTGGGGATGGAAATGGCCTTAGTAATCACTAATTATCATCGTGATCGCAAATAAAATTTTAAAAAGAGAACCCATTGAGTGTTGTTGTTTTAAATTGAAATCTTATCTGTAAAGCATAGTAAATGGAAGACGCGACAAAGTCATAAGTAGGCGTAGTTATAAACTCGAAAATAGGCATCAGAAAGATGCCAACCTTATCTCTTTCGTTTCACGACAAAACACAACGAAGTGACGAACCAGCGAATACTAAATGGTACCTCACCTTGTACGTATCGTACTCTTTTACCTTTTTTTTTTTGCTAAATACTCTTTTACTTCTTCTTCATACTTCTTTCTTCTTCTTTTTTTGTTAACCTTTCTTTGTTTATTTTCATTAATTAATTATTATACAAGAAGCAAATATGGACCTACATATCCTTCAATCAAGCTTTTTTATTTTTGATTAAATTATTAACTACTACCTGTAAGTTTACTAAAGACTATAGTTTACCAAAATTTGTTATATCGTATATAATAAACATACTTATAATATTCTACAGACTTTATAACACAAAAACTTGATCTCTTTTGTTTCTGTATTAGTATTTTCTTTTCCTAATGGGGTAACCAATTATCGATCTTTTTATTTCAATTTAAATTTATGTACAATCTCGATTATCGATTATATGTCTTTCTCAAGAAATCTTGATTATTTGAATGGATGTTACAAAAACTGCGCGGTTGTAAGAACGTTAATTTACAGATATATTCCCTCCGTTTCTTAAAAAGTGTCGTTGTGACATTTTTCACACAGATTAAGAAAATTGTTGAAATATATATAAGTTGTAATTAATTATACCTCTTCGACCAATAGTATTTTAAATAAATAAAATTATTTATAAAATCAATGCAGTTTGCAATTAATTTTCAGCTGAAAATTAGTATAATTTACATTAGAATTGTAAAGTGACACTCTTTGTGTAACAAGAAAATGAGCTCAGAGTGACACTTATTATAGAAAAGAGGGAGTAGTATTTTATATTTATACCTATGTAATCAGAGAAAAATGCATCTAAAACAAATTAATGATAGCAGGGGGGGAATGATGGCGGGGAAAACGAAAATAGTTCTCGTTTGGTCCAAAAAATATTAATACAGTATTACGGAAATTTACCTTTTTTAACACGTGTGTGTGTTCTGTTCTGAATTTAAGAATCCTCAAAACAATCGGTACGGTACGGAGAAAGTACATCGATACAGATTATCTAACTAGCTAACTCTAACATGAATTTAGTATGTTTATCTTTTCACATGTATATTGTTTTTTTGCAAACCATGCATAAGTAGAAGAGAAGATCCAATATTTTTGTTCACTTGTAAATCATGCTTATATGTCAATTTAATTTCTGTCAGGTTAGAGCCCAGTCAAAATCAAATTTTAGTTGATTATTAAATTTTGCACAAATATTAGTATTTTTTCTTATTGAGTTATCTGCATAGAGAAACGAAAATACGTCGATTACAAAAAGATAATTCGTTTTTAATTGCTTTAGTGGCCATTTTAATTTTGTGACTGTAATTGTTTAAGTCGATGCCAAATTTAGACATTACTTGAAGAAAAAAAATAGATAATCTATTTTTTTTCCTAAGACACACAACTTGTAAAACTTATTTTCTTTTAAACTGGAACATTAAAATAAAATTGTATACTTTTATTGGAATTTACTTACTGGTTTAGTATTTTTTATTTGGGTTGCTTGGTTTATCAAGATATTCTAAAAAGTGAATATTAAATTTCTGGATAATAAAGCATAAGCAAAGCAACGCTAACCATGGTTTGTTAGAAAACTATTAGGCCTCCGAGATGTAACTTTCAACTAGATAAAAGTGAAAATTGGTTTGGAAACTTCGGTGAGATTCTGTCCGAACAACTCGCATGTTATCTCTATTTTCCTGACGCCTTCATTCTCCAACTCAATGGGCGTCCCTCAAAATACCACTCTATAATACATCTATCAAAATGAAGTGTGGCGTCTTTGAGCAGCAAGATCAGATAAACAGGTTATTGTTCAAGCTTTACTCTCTTCAATCATCTTGACTATAGAATCAGATACTACTTGTTGGTGTGTGGACGATTCGGTTTGGAAAAAATATGACACTGGTGGGATCTACAACATACTAAAAAATCATGGAACTAAGGTACCTTGGAACCATGTTATCTTAGAGTAAAGGAGGAATCTGTTGGGCCCGAATATGGTCCGTTAGCTGATGATAAAACCAAAACAAGTATTGGGCCGAGTCAAAGCCCAACGCGTATCGGAGACCTAAACTGAGGTGTAATACGGAGCCGGAGGCTGGAAACTAAAGGCGACCTTTGAGGAGGTCACGAAGAAGAGGAAGCTCACGTCGTAACAAGAAGGAGCGCAAGACCCGGTCAAAGGGAGCTGTTGCGGATCCCTCGATAAACGGAAAAGATCTCGGGAACCAGTTGGCGACGATCAAGCGGGACCTGAGACTATTTAAAGATAAAGCAAATCAAGAAAGGGGGGGGATTGAACCCTTATTCATTTTCACGATTGATCACTTCATCTTTTAAACATTTTGTTATCTTTGTAATCATCAAGAGAAACATCTTTTGTAACCATTCTTTTACCATATTATCAATACAAATCGAAGTTCATTCAACAAGTTATTACGGGATTCAGCCCGCGTTATCTTTCCCTAAACCTTTCCTAAACCTTAAACCTGATCTAAAATCTAGGTGGTGAGTTTAATCCCTCACAGAATCCCCAAGTATAATTTCATGGCATGGCTTTGACTCTCAATTGTCTCCCCACTAAGGATCATCACTACAGTGGGGACTGAAAGTGGACCCTGAGTGTCCCCTTTACTCCATTCATACTGAATCTCGTGATCACTTAATGTTTGAGTGATCTTATTCTTCAGCTCTCTGGACAGTCTTCTATATGCGCCTAGGTATCAGTCCCTCACAAACCTGGTCTTCTTAGATCTCAGCCATGCAATCTCTCATGGGGCCTGCTTGGTACAAGAGAGTCTGTTGCTTAGTCTGGAAACTCACAATCTACTCTCTCTGGACTGAGAGTAATGCAAGACTCCACTGCCAAAACTATAGCTCAGTTGAATCTTAGGCCACTACTACGATATCAATTAGAATCGGATTCAAAGCTTCAAAGAAGTAAACCCTACAACAGTTTCCAGGATGTTACAGTTCTAGATCAAATCGACAATTTAGATGACTCTAATCATCTCCGATGTCTCTCCTCCCTTTCTAATCGCTATTCTACTCACTATCTAAAATTTTTGTAACTTGATGTGTTAAACTCCTACTAGGCCAAAACCCAAAACAAGAAGGTTGTGCTGACTTATTTTGTTTTCTTTTCATGTTTTCAATAGAAAATAAGTTGCAAAAAAATATTAAAAAAAAAGAAGTACATGGCGGAAAAGATATTTTAAAAAAATATATAACCTTTTCACAGTAGAAATAGTCAGAAACCAACCACCACAAAAACAAAAGATGAAAAACACAAGAAATCATTTACAAATAAATAGAATTAATAGAAACAGGACAGAAAATGCTGCTAATGTAAGTTTTTCTTTTAATCTATGAATTCTTACAAATGAAAAGAAATTCTCATTTGAAAAAGCTACAAAGAAAAAAAATATCGTCATTCATGATAATATATATTACATTCCACTACATGACTTATTCAGACTAAAAAATCAATAAAATACTCCGTTTACCTTTAAGACAATTTCAAATAATAAAAAAATAAATATACATCCACAAAAAGTGGTCTACGTACATGTAATTGTCTTGGTATATTGTCTTTCCAAGTAAAGGTAATATTTTTGCCTTATGGGGCCAAGATTTTTCTCTGAGTAGGAACAAATAGCAAATACGTCTCCCTATAACCAGCTTTGACATCAAATCAAAAGCCATTCTTTCTTTCCGTCTTTCACGCTCCTCCTCTCCTTCATCGTTTCATAGATTCTCTTTCCGTATTTTTTTTTCCTTCCTCAGATCTCTTTTCTTTCAAAACAATCCTCTGTTTTCATCTCTCTGAGGTTGTTTTCTTTGAGGAAGAAATAAATCTCTTCTTCTGCCGATCTCTTCGATGTGTTTTTCTTTGCATGGTCTAGTGGATGATTGATAACGTCTGATCTCTGAAATTTTGGTGACGTTTCTGGGTTTATATGATTTTGTAGAAAATTTAGTTTTGAAAAAGAAAATATTTATTCTGGGTCAATGATAATAGTGGTCGAGGTGTCGGTTTCTTAGGGTTATTGTTGTTTTTTCCATTTTGAATTTTGTTTTCTCATTTTTAATTGAATTTTCAACGCTATTATTGAAGACAACTTGTGGAATTTGTTATTGGTTGAAAAATAGTCTTTTCAAATATATATTAGAATCTGGATGTCAGAAGAACATGTCCAGAAACTTGAGGTTGGTGTAATAGTTTAAATATATTCTTACAATAAAAAATGAGTTCAGGTTTTCTACACAATACTATTGTTTAACATATTTGCGAAATTCTCTAAGAAAAAAAAAACAATTTGATAATGATGAAAATTTTCTGTCAGAATCTTGGTTTGGTGATTGTTTGAGTTGTGTTGTGTCCCATTCTCTGTGTGTCTGAGATTTTGCTTTAGAAGAAAGTAAACAAAAAAAAAAATGGAACCAACAAGTGAGACAAAAGCTACACCGGAAAACAACCTCAGAAGCAGAGGAGCTGCTGCTGCTGTTGGAAACAACAGCAAGAAAGACATGATTTTCCGAGCTGACAAGATCGATCTGAAGAATCTTGACATCCAGCTGGAAAAACATCTGAGTAGGGTTTGGTCAAGAAACGTCGAGAAGAACCCAAAGCCTAAGGAAGAGTGGGAGATTGACTTGGCTAAATTAGAGATGAGGAATGTCATTGCTCGTGGTGCTTATGGTATCGTCTACAAAGGCATCTATGATGGTCAAGACGTCGCAGGTCCAACAACAAAATTAAAAATAAAATAAAAACTCATTTATCTTTATATTTATAGAGATTGTGAATTAACTGTTTAAGTGTTTTGGTTTGGCAGTGAAAGTGCTTGATTGGGGAGAAGAAGGTTACGCGACAGCGGCTGAGACTTCAGCTCTACGTGCTTCATTTAGACAAGAAGTTGCGGTTTGGCACAAACTTGACCATCCCAATGTCACAAAGTTCGTTGGAGCATCAATGGGAACAACGAATCTGAAGATACCATCATCAGCAGAGACGGAGAACTCGTTGCCTCAGAGAGCTTGTTGTGTGGTTGTGGAGTATCTTCCTGGAGGTACTCTTAAACAGTTCTTGTTCCGTAACAGGAGAAGGAAACTCGCTTTTAAAGTTGTCGTTCAGCTCGCTCTTGATCTCTCCCGAGGGTAAATGTACTTTTAAACAATAAAAACAACTCCTTTTTGTTTTGTTTCATTCTTCATGAGTCTGACTCCAAGAATTTTCGTTTGGACAGGCTAAGTTATTTGCATTCAGAGAGAATTGTCCATCGCGATGTGAAAACAGAGAACATGCTATTGGATTATCAGAGGAATCTAAAGATAGCTGATTTTGGAGTGGCTAGAGTTGAAGCTCAGAATCCAAAGGACATGACTGGAGAGACTGGTACTCTTGGATACATGGCTCCAGAGGTAAAGAAACATAACTACATCTTCTCTTTTGTTTTTTTTTCAAAATCTGATTTGTGTGCTATTGTTGTGAGGTTAGGTTCTTGATGGTAAGCCATACAACAGAAGATGCGATGTATACAGCTTTGGGATATGCTTGTGGGAGATTTACTGTTGTGACATGCCTTATCCTGATCTCAGCTTTGCTGATGTTTCTTCTGCTGTTGTTCGTCAGGTTTGTGAAAATTCAAATATTTATATCCGCTAGAGCTGGTTAATCCGGTTATTGTTTGATTTCTTCGGTTTATATCGCTGTTTAATGGTTTTATCGGTTTAATAGAAGAAAAACTAAAACCAAGTACTAAACCAATTTGTAATTCGGTTTTAGTTTCCGCTCTGATTAATTTCATGGCATTAGAGTTGGATTAAAGCCGGTTTAGGTAGAAAATAACGTCAACATACATGTTTCTAATTAGTTCGGTTTAGTGCACTACGCTAAAATCTTTATTCGGTGATTGTAGATTTTAAAACTATAAAAATACAATTTGGTTTGGTTTCGGTTTAGTCTAAGATGATTTGTTTTGAATAATGGTTTGAACAGAATCTGAGACCGGACATACCGAGATGTTGTCCGACATCATTGTCAAGCATCATGAAGAAATGTTGGGAAGCGAATCCTGAGAAACGACCGGAGATGGAGGAAGTTGTGAAGATGCTTGAAGGAGTCGACACCTCCAAAGGCGGCGGAATGATCCCGGAAGATCAGAGACCTGGCTGTTTCTGCTTTGTCTCCGGTCGTGGTCCCTGAATTTACCCTTTTACCCCCTTTCTCCATCCATCTTGTTCTTTACATTTCCAGAATTGAATTTTGGAGCAATGCTCTGTTTTTCTTTTCTTCGTTAATCTGTCCAGATAAAAAGAAGTTTTCGTTATTAAAAAAAAAGGATTATATTATATGATTTCTGTCAACTGTGAATACTAATACTGTCGTTTGCTTTCAGTATACAACTGAATATCAAATAACAATTATTTTCTCTGTAAGATGTTGATAACTTTTCTTTGCTCTAATATTACATCGGACTAATTTTCTTTGCTCTAATATTACATCGGACTAAATAAAAATTATATGCTTAATTCTTAGTTTTGAGAAGAATCATGTAGTTAAATGCTTAAGAGATGCAATGCTCGATTAGATTAGCCGAAGAACTAGTGACTTAGGCCAAGTAGGTGTGATCTTAGTAATGTTCTGATGAATGTAGATGATCAAGAGAAGAGATTCATGCTTATAGCTGAGACGGTGAGAAACTTGCAATGGCCTTTGGTCTCATTGGCTTAAACAAAGGCGAAACAATCTGAATAGTCAAGAACCTGGCTGAGAGTATGCTCTGGTCGTTCTAAGAGACAATAACCAGTTTCAGTGTTCTTGCAATGACTTCTGGCTATTACTGTAAAGTTAACAGAGAGTCTTAGATATAAACTTCAGTCCTAGAAGAGGCTGATTCCGAAACAAAACTAGAGATACAACAACTAACAAGTTAACAATGTTAAGGATCGACTAAAGAGGAGACAAACTCTTGAGTCTTGAGGCGTGCACAACAGTTTGGTGGGTTTAAGAGTTTCACCATATGCCGCAATGGCAAGGCTTCAGCTCGACGATGGTTTTTTTTTCCCTTGAGTTGCGAACTAAGCAAAGGAAACAACTCCGATGCAACTCCGTCTACTAACCCAAAAATATCAAACAATTGGAGTCTTGCTGCAGCAACGATGTTAGTATCGACGTGGCGACGTATGTTCTTCTCATTAGAGGGTTGTGTATGAGCGGGAAATTGGAAGAAGCAAGCCTGTTCTTTGAGGAGGCGATGCGGAAAGGAATGATTCCTAGAGAAAGCTTTACAAAATGTTGGTGGAACTGTGGAAGTGCTTGAGAAGAAAGGTATGAGAGAAGCAAAACTCAAGATTGAGTGTTTTGTTCAGTCCAAAGTGATGACTAACTCACAAACTTCTTCACCTGTTTCGTAGGGTTTGGAGCATGTCTCAAAAGTTTTGTTTCTACTCTGCTTCAAAATAGTTTTACATTTTATTGATAATGAAACGAAATCAAAGGACCGTTTGGCATAAAAAATATAAATTTAGCCTTTCAAACGAAATATCTATAGTTAGAGGTCTTTTTTGCAAAATTGTTATTTCGTATTTTCGTACATATATTCCTTTATTTTCAGTTAAATATTATAAATATATTTTGTTTTTAGAATAAAGCAGAAAAGGGTTAAACCCTCTGTTTCTTCGTCTAGCGCCGTCGTTCAATACCTCTAAAACCCTTCTCATCTCAAGCGAAGTTCTTCAATCTTCTTCTTTGTTAAACCGTAAGTGCTTCTCTTTCCCTTGAAAGGTTCATATCAATCTTAAGAGTATATCTTCTTAGTAATCTCAAAAGTAACGTTTTACTGTAATAGAGACTTCACCTAGGTTTGTTAGTAAACCTATAATCTTTCCTCCGTACATTGTGCGATACTCAAAACTTTAGTTTAACTGATTTGTGTTGTTGTTTTGTTTTGTATTAAACTGTATGTTCCTGTAATGGTTATTTCTATGGGGCAGATGTCATTTGAAGAAGATGATTATGTGGAAGATGATGAGATGAACATGATCGATGAAGACGGAGCAGCGTCTGACTCTGAAGCTGAGTCTTTGTCAGATTCAGATGACGAGATCACTGAGAAGTTAGCCGAGCCGACAAAGACTGCTATCTACAACAGAGACGGCCTCCTTGATAAGCTTCAAGACATTAGCTGGCCAGAAGATATCGACTGGACTCACAAGCTCACCGTCGAGATCGAGAAAGGACAACAAGCCGCCGTCGACGTAAACGACGACCTCGCCAGAGAGATGGCGTTCTACACTCAAGCCTTGGAAGGAACGAGGCAGGCCTTCGGGAAGCTCCAGGAGATGGGACTGCCTTTTCTAAGACCCGCGGATTACTACGCGGAGATGGTGAAGTCAGACACGCACATGGAGAAGGTGAAGTCTAAGCTTCTGTACGAGAAGAGACAGATGGAGGAGGCTGAAGAGAGGAGGAAAGCTAGGGATAACAAGAAGATGGCTAAGGAGGTGCAGTCTCAGAAGATGAAGGAGAGGGCTAAGCAGAAGAAGGATGAGATTGAGTCTGTTAAGAAGTGGAGGAAACAGAGGCAGCAGAGTGGGTTTAGTGAGAAAGGTGCTGGAGAGCTTGATCTTGAGTTTGGGAATGGGAAGAGTTTCCAGAGAGGTGGTAAGAAGAGACCTGGTGTGTCTCCTGGTGATCGGTCGGGAGGGAAAGGGAAGACCGCTTCGAGGATGAACAATAAGAAGAGGGAGTTTAGGGACTCCAAGTTTGGTCATGGTGGGAGGAAAGGGTTGAGCAAGCAGAACACTGCAGAGACTACTAATGATTTCAAAGGCGGGTTTCGTGGAGGCAAAGCTGGTGGAAACAAGAGACAGAAGAGATAAATGAGTTTTGTTCATCTATAAACCCATAAACTGTTTTGTTCATCTTTTGATTATGTATTTGAGAGAATGTTTTTTTTTCTTTGTTTTGTAAGACCCTCTTGAGTAAGGGTTATTAGGACCATTATCTTTAGTTGCAATGTTGTACTAATGATTACTTGAATTAACAAAGGTCCATGTGTTTCAAAAAAAATTCTTCTGTTAATCAGTCTTTCAAATTTATCATCTAACAATAAACTTTTTAAGTACTTCACAAGTGCTTATTAGAAGAGTTCTACCATGGGTTTAAAGTTCGCTCAAGCTATCTCTTAAAACAATCCTTCTCTCATTCATTGAGCATGGTATATTCTGTTTTGTTCTCTCTTTCACCAAACATGGTTTGCTTGGTAATGTTCTATGCACCGTAGTCGGATTATGGGAGAGTGAATACAACACATGATTTGTAGGAGATAAAGTTCTCCTTTAGTGTCTTTCTTCTGTGTGTTTAAGTTTTTTTTTTCATAGTTACTAAACATCTTCTCAAAACTCAAAAGTAAGCACATATATGTAACTGTGACTCCCTCTCCCTCTAGACCTCTACCATTTGTATGAACCTCGAGAAGTTTATAGGGTCCAAACCTATTTTTTCCTCAGAGATATTCAGAAAATTGCAACGATATACGCACTTTAAAACTTTTTCTTAGAAGAAAACATTAGACATTACAACTAGTTTTCGCAATAAACACACCCCCTTCCCTTTTTGTTGGGTCTCATTTGAGGATTATATTAAAAAAAGGAATTTGTAACATTTGAGGTAAATCTGTGATGTAAATACGTCTCTTAAAATACGATATACTTCCGATAATAGAAGCATGACGCACACACTAAAAGATAAAATAAAATAAATTTTGAGAGAAAACCTCTGCCTTCTCTCTATAAGAACACAACACCGTGATTTCAATTTCCGGCCGGCGGGTTCGGTTCGTGCCGCCGTCGGTCCGGTTCCGTCTTGTAAAGTTTTCCTTCTTGTGTTTTTTTTTCTTCTTCTCCTTTGTCTGCGGCCATGCACGTTTCCTTTAGTGGTGGTCCGCCCTCGACTTTCCAGGATCCGGTGGGGTCTTTACCGTGTGTCGCTGGCGTATGTTTCTGGGGCCGTACCGGTTATTCGTCGGTAGTGGTCGCCGGCTTTCGTCTCTCGGGGAAGGGTTCGAGCTGTGTATGGTTGATTTGTGTGGTGGGAAGCGGCCGAATTCGGAGGAGATGTCGGAGAGTCCGATTGAATCTCTCCGAAGGTCGGGCCTAGTTTGAAAGACCTCGTTTCCTTTACACCCAATATTTGTCATTGGAGGTGGAAGCGGTGGTCGTATGTTCATCCCGGTGTGTTCCGGAGATAGGGATATGATTCGTTCAACAGCGTCGACTTCAGATCGAGGAGGAAGCTGGTGGTTCGCGACTCCGGCGTGGTATCGGTAGCGATCCCGGCGGCGGCAACCGACAGGCTTAGGAGATGACGATGCATCTTCCGCCGACACGCGTCTATGTGGGGGTATTGGATCAACACGTGGGGCTGCAGTGGGGGATGGGTCGATGGGTCTCGGTTTTTTTTGGGCCTGCGATTCGCTTTTTAATGTTTGGGTTTGATGTTGTTTTTGTTTTTGGTTGGGCCGGCTTTATGGACCTCTGTAATATGTTTTCATGTTAATAATATCCAAGATGACAAAAAAAAAAAAGATAAAATAAAATAAAATGCTAGTGTCTTAGTCATACTATTAGAAGTGGAACAAAACCTGGTGATAAGACACGTAGTAACATCATAGAATCCTTGTGGTACTTATCTTCCGTACCACGTTCGGTTCCACCCAAGTGCATGTTATCCTTATCTTCTATGTTTGTATTTTTCTTTACATCAAATTGTTACACTAACTTGTAAACACATTTTTATCACACAAAAAAATACGCTTGATGAACACAGAACTATTAGAAGCAGACTGTGAATTAAATATGATTATCATCTTAAATGTTAAAAACGCATACATGTTCCGCACCATCTAAACCAATTCTATAAAATTTGTAAATGCTAATAAATCCATTTTTTTATCATTTCACAAACTTCTAGTTTTATGTTTTCATCCATTTTTTTAGTGTTTGGATAAACGTTCGAGTGTGCTCGATCGTAGTTTTGTTGTATAGGAACACTCGTCAACATGCATGTCAATCTCTCTTTCCTATATAAACCAAAACCATCCATCCTTTTCTTTCAATAAAGAAATACAAATCAACAACAAAAAATGGCGATCAACAAATTAACCATAACACTTTTCCTTCTCATATCCTTAGCTGTTTTCCACTGCTTGGCCTTCCGTGTGGAGGTCCAAGAGTTCGAACCACCACAACAAGAGGGACAAGGTGGTCCCGGTGGTGGCTCCGGCGAGGGATGGGATGAAGAAGCTACGAAGAATCCTTACCACTTCGGGCAGTGGAGTTTCAAGAATTTCTTTCAGTCAAAGGATGGTTTTGTGAAAATGTTGCCCAAGTTCACTAAACGTTCATCGACTCTCTTCCGTGGAATAGAAAACTACCGCTTCTTGACCCAGGAGATGGAACCTAACATTTTCCTTGTTCCTCACCATTTAGATGCCGATTACGTGTTTATAGTCCTACAAGGTTTTATCCATTTTTTTTTTCATTCTTGAAAAACCTCTTTATCTTTTTAAGACATACACTCTAGTAGTAGTACTAAGTTACTAAAAATAACTTAATTTGATTAAAATCATATCAGGGAAGGGAGTGATTGGTTTTGTGACGGATAAGGCAAATGACTCCTTTCAAATAACGAAAGGTGATGTGGTGAAAGTCCCTTCCAGCGTCACACACTTTTACGCGAACACCAACGACACCGTTCCTCTCCGCCTCGCCAAGATCGCCGTCCCATCCAATATTCCTGGACACTTCCAGGTCTTTCAATGATTTAATCTTATTACATCTTATCTTTTTTTTTTTGCACTTATTTATTTAAATATGTTTAAAACTCGATTGTTCTTCAGGTTTTCTTCCCTGCCCGTTCCCAATTTCACCAATCCTATTTCACTGGGTTCAGTAAAGATGTACTCACGGCCAGTTTCAACGTATGCTTTCATCTCCCCCTCCCCTTTTAATATGTTATATTTAACATACACTAGATCATGACCCGTCCGCCTGCGCGGGGTTATTTTTTGATTCACATATTTTATATAAATGTGGTATATTATTTAAAATTTATAATATAAAAAAGTTAGAATAATCCGGAACCAAAAAAAATCGACCCGGACAAAAAAAATCAAATACCTATTTAAATCTAAATGTTGAGAACTCGAAGAACTCATACCTGAAATGAAAAGATTTATATCCGATCCAGTGAGCTAAATTTCAAACATAATATCTTTTGTTATATTTTTTATTTATTTTTTGGGTTGGTGAAATTTACTATTTATTCGAAAGATTTTTGGCTAACTTAATGGTATATATTCGTAGGTTTCTTTTTTTCTGAACATGAAAAAAAAAGATTTGGGTCTTACTTAAATTTATCTTATATAACAAATTGCTATTATAAATAATTTTTATAAAAAAACTAATTTATAACAGTAATATCATTTTTGTTATAAATTAGTATATCATGGTTTATAGGTTCAAAATATAGAGTTAGTCGTCTTCATAGTATTGTTAATATTTATAGATGCAAGTTAATGAATACAAATAATATATTGTATTATTAGTAATCTGTCGTATAATATTATATGTTAGTAGATCTCTTATAGTATAATATGTTAGTGAATATATTTAGCTTATAGTAAAATATATGCAATATAAGGAAACATGCGTAGTGGATATAATAATAAGGTAAGAAGTGAAAAGCTATGGTAATGGTTGATATTAATTATTTATAAAAAAACATATCTAATAATAAGTAGATTAATATACCATTAATTACATAAGGTCCAACTTTAAAATCTACCTAGAAGAAATTGTAATATTTCTTTTTTAATAAGATAGATACGAGTCTAGAATAGTGTTTCTGGTCTTTATTTTTTCTTTTGAGAAAAGAATAGTGTTTTTTTTTTCTTTCGAAGATTGTAGTGTTTATGGTTACGAATCTTGTATTATGGAATCTATAGATACCGGAAGAATTGCTAGGCAGATTGATTAGGGGACCACAACAACAAACGGGACAAGGGATTATACGTAGAATTTCCCCAGACCAGATCAAGGAACTTACCGAACACGCTACTTCTCCTTCAGACAAACACAAAGACAAAAAAGACAAGCACAAAGACAAAGGCAGTAGCACGTTCGCGAGCCCTTTCAATCTCCTTGCGCAAGATGCAATCTACTCCAACGACTTTGGTCATTACCACGAAGCAAATCCTAAAAGGTTTAGTCAACTCCATGACCTTGGCATCGCCGTCGGTTGGGTTAACATGACACAGGTTTGCAATCAATAATTTTCATATGGTTCCAACGTTTTGTTGGATCAATCAACTAATGAAAAAACTGGGGTTGTGTAAATATGCAGGGGTCATTGTTCCTTCCGCAATATAATTCAGAAACAACCTTTGTAACGTTTGTTGAGAATGGTTGCGCCCGCTACGAGATGGCTAGTCCTTATACATTCCAAGGAGACCAACAACAGCCCTGGTTCGGACCAGGACAAGAAGAGGAAGTAGAAGAAGAAATGAGTGGACAAGTACACAAGATTGTAACACGCGTGTGTAAAGGCGAAGTTTTTATCCTTCCGGCAGGTCATCCGTTTGCTATACTCTCACAGGATAAGAACTTTGTTGCGGTAGGGTTTGGTATCCATGCATCCAACAACACAAGAACGTTCCTTGCAGGTCAAGAAAAAGGGTTCTTTAATTGATAGTTCTTCATAGAATTTCTTCTCTTTTAGTTTCTGACAATTGTCTGGTTTGGGTTAATAGGGCAAGATAATATGCTGAGCAATCTCGACACCGTGGCAACGAGGCTGAGCTTTGGTGTGGGAGGCAAAATGGCGGAGAAGTTGTTTACGAGCCAAAACTATTCCCACTTTGCACCTACGACTCCTATCCATCAATTTCCAGAGAAACCCAAGCCCTCGTTTCAGTCAATCTTCAACCTAGAATGGATCTGATACAAAAGGTCAAAGTATACAGAAGGTTAAGTACATGCCTGACGGTGTAATAAAATACGGTGACGTGCCGTAGCTTCTGTCCTACAGAGTTTCTTGAGTTGTACATGTTTTGTAACGGATTCCCTCTGTTTTATAAGTAATAAAACCTCCGTATCTGTGTTGATTATTGGTTGGATGGATTTTTCTATAAAAACGCGAGACTGAAATTTTATATCATAGTTCCTACGTACAATAGAATTCATAACTAATAAATGCCATCTCAAAATATCACTAAGAATAATAAAAACAATTATATAATGAAACAAGAAAAACAATTTTAGGAAAAAAAAAACAGGAAAAACAAAACAAAAAAGCCAAGCGGCAACTGTTCAACATAATGAACTTGGACCATCTCCATCACTACTGGTGCTATGACCGTTCCATATACCCATCTCAATGATCTCATACTCATCCTCGCCTCTAATCACGACGGTGTGCAACGCAATCTCTGGGGAATTGTTAGGAGCAGTAATCTCATCAGCATGAACACTCGAGTCACAAGAAAGCCTAGTTTGGCAGAGAGGGCAACTGACGTTTTTCGGGTCGATACAATCTATATGAAACAAATGCAAACATTGTGGTATAACCCTCACAGTCTCATTTAAGTGAAACTCATTCAGACAGGCAGAGCATTGGTGAGAGATCGTCTCTTCTCCTCCTCCGCTGGTTCTGAACTCCGGTGAGTAAAACATGAAATGGTCGTCATCATCATGCTCGCTGCTTAACCGTCCGGATGAGGAGACTCTGTCAGGAACGTGGTTTCTGCGGCAACATTTGTCAACGAGAACGTAACAAGTTACAAGTAAGAAAGCTACTGCCAAGATGACAATCACACCGATGGCTATGATCTGAAAATCCATAACTAATACAAACAAGCTTTGGTGGAGAATAATGAAAGAATGAATATTCATTCTACTTCAGAGGATGTTTACATTTGTAGTAAACGATAACTGGCAGAAATGGGAATAAAATATATCAGGGAACTAATTGAGAAGTAATTAGAATAAGTGATTTGAGTGATTTGTGCATGTTAGATCATTCTATACATATTGACATTCCTTATAGCGTTCCTCATCAATATTATTAATTTAGGTGTAAATATTTTTAATTCCTTGTACAGAATTTAAGCGGGTTGATGGGATTCTGTTATTGTTACACACATAAACTAACGGATTATCATTTGAGTTAATTTTTTAAATCCGAAGTAAGTGTGAAAACTTGACAATTGGTTTAGAACCCATAACCGATCATAACCCAAAAAAACGAAAGTTCGGTTCGGTTCGGTTCGGTTAGGCATGGTCAGAACCGGAAGGACACAAAAGAAAGAAGGATTGTTCTGCAAGACGCTTTTTAGTTCCTTTCTTGTTATAAGATCCGTTTCTCATCCGGAGAAAAGCTAAATCGAAATCGAAATCGAGGGAGAAGGAATCGGATAAAATCGGAATGGAGTGTGTATTCGGTTTAGTGGGAGACGGATTCGCGATCGTGGCGGCGGATACATCGGCGGTTCACAGCATACTCCTCCACAAAAACAACGAGGACAAGATCATGCTTCTTGACTCTCACAAGCTCGTTGCTGCCAGCGGCGAGCCTGGCGACCGGTAAATTTTACGAATTGCTCCTCTTTATCTCCTTCTCTCTATATATATATGTGATGTGAGAGTGCTTATAGTTTCGAATTGGTGGGGTTTGATTAGGGTTCAGTTTACGGAGTACGTTCAGAAGAACGTGTCCTTGTACAAGTTCCGCAACGGTATCCCTTTGACTACTGCTGCCGCCGCCAACTTCACTCGCGGCGAGCTCGCCACTGCTTTGAGAAAGGTCTCCTCTCTCTCTGCTTCCTCTTAGGGTTTCTGCTTGTATGTATCGAGTCGTGGGTTCTGCTGGGCTTATATGATAGTCTTTAATCAAGATTTTTAGTGTGCTTATTGTTGCCATGTTAGGGACGAATTGTTTACATTTGAAGCTTTCTTGTGAATCAAAATTGAATCTGAGTTGTTGATAGTTTATTTCTTAAGTTTGTGATTACTGTTGTGATTGAAGGAGTTTGTGAGTTTGAGTTAGTTAAGGCCTGCCTCGTTAGGACTTCAATTAAGTAAGAGATGTGGTTGGAAAACAAATGCCTATGTTTTTCCAAGAAACTGTAGTGTCAGTATTACTTGTATCATGTTAAGCTCTGTGCTTTATTTTCATATAAATCATGCTATCATATATTGGAATTGTTCTGTGCGTGAATTTCATTTAAAGCAGTGTGAGTCTCATATAAAGCATGGTAGAGATCGTCTAAAGCGAACTGAACGCTGGAAGAGTTTTCAAGTTTCCTTCAATTGTTATAGTCTGACTGAAATTACTGATGCATCTTTTCATTTTTTGTGCAAAAGATGAACTCGGGTTGAAGGTTTCTCATGTCTAAGCTTTGGTTTAGACTGTTGAAGGCTAGAAATGCTTTATGCCGTCTTTGTCACAATAAGACCCAGATGGCCTTTTCTGTGGAGTTTCTTGTTTCTGTTATGTTTATAGTTTTATCATTGATGTCCACAAATTTAAGATATCTCTTTGTTTTTTTTTTTTTTTGGCTTTTGCTGTCTTCGATCAGAATCCGTACTCCGTGAATATCTTGATGGCTGGCTACGACAATGAGAGTGGCGCATCCCTTTACTACATCGACTACATTGCAACCCTTCACAAAGTCGACAAGGGAGCTTTCGGCTACGGCTCTTACTTCTCCCTCTCCACCATGGACAGGCATTACCGCAGCGACATGTCTGTTGAAGAAGCCATCGAACTGGTCGACAAATGCATACTTGAGATCCGATCAAGACTGGTCGTTGCGCCTCCTAACTTTGTGATCAAGATTGTTGACAAAGACGGAGCTCGTGATTACGCTTGGCGCCAGTCCGTACAGGACGTCACTACTGCTGCTGTCTGAGTTTGTTTGTTTTGTGCTGTCACATTTGCTTTTATTTGGGAGACTATGTTTCTGACTTCTTTATTTAGTTTGAGAATCAAACATTGAGCATCAAGCAAATGATATATTTTTCTTCAGACAGTACGAAGTAAAATCTCACCCAAAACAATGACAATGTCTCAAAACAAATATACACAAAGCATAAATGAAATCACATGTGGAATACAAAGGGAAGCAAGTGGAATCAGTAGAATTTGAGAGCTAGGAGGCTGACTCCGAAGAAGAGAAGAGATGGTGAGAGAGCATAGGCGGATGAAGGAGTGAGAGAAGGTTGACTGGTGCTTCCTCCGTCGTCGGACGTAGGAGCAGCTCCGTCCACGGTTGGTGTAAAAGGTCTAGTTGCATCGGACTGTGGCGTCTGAGCTGCTGGAGTTGGCTCTGGAACTATGGGAGTTGTTGATGGACCTGGAGACATCGCCGGTCCAAATGTACCAGCAGGTCCTGTTCCAAACAAAAGCTCTAATCAGTTAATCGTCCAGGAGCAGTGATATAATCGAGATAGTGATGTGATATAATCGAGATAGTGATGTGATTAATTGTTCTTACCAGGAGCAGCAGCTGGAGCAATATTGGCTGTTCCAAAAATATAAGAAAATCAGAAATAAAGTATTATATAATTGATTTAATCAGGTACATAAAAATGCAATGTTTTTTTTGACAAAATAAAAAAATGCAATGTGGTAGTGTATTTACCTTTGCATTGAAGAGGGACTCTAGGCATGTTGCAAGCACGTGGAAGAGATACGGCGGTTGTACGGTTAATCGGGATATTAAAAGGAACGCTTCCGGTGACAATAAGACAGAGACATCCCATTCCTCCGGTAGTCAAAGACTTTAATGAGTTACAACAATCAGTGGAAGGTGAAGTTCCGTTGCTACTGCTGTTGGTTAAAATGCTCATACAAGGACCTACGGTGGTCATCATAGACGGAGTACATTGGCTAAGCGGCGGTTGCTGGCTACGTACCGAAGAAGCTAGCACTGCGATTAAGGCCACTAACACGATCGTTATTCCTGAGATCTTGGACATTGTAGATCAATTAAAGCTTGTTTGTTGTTCTTGCGTTTGAAGGAGTGTTGTGATGAAGTAGTAAGCAATTATGGTTTTATAGGTAGACAAAAGTGGAGGGAACGAGGCAATATAGGTCAACTACTATAACTAATTGTGTTCTTTTTCCCGTTAATAGGGTCGTTTGTGGTAGTGACTTGCCAGTGAGGTGCATACACGTGTATAGAGGAGTGTGGTAGATAGCTATCTAACTGGTGTTTGATTGTGTTAGATGAACCACTTTCCATGGTTGGTTCTGTTTTGGTAACTAACTAATCAAGAAATTCCATTTTAACTTAAAAGCGCCATTAGAGCATTTTAAAAGACAGTTTTTAATGCTGAATTTCCATGATTAAAGTAATACAAAAAAGAAAAATGTAACAACCGAAGAGAATTGTCTTTGTTTAAGAAACTTTACCAAGATTTTTTTTTTCCATGTGGTGATTTATTAAACAAGAACAAGTATCACAAGATAGGTCCAAACTTTACCAAGGTTCATTTATACGACATTTGTCACTCAGAAGTAAGTCTGGACATTTTATCCGTTAAATTTGATTCGATTCGTTATTCGTTGTTATTCGATTCGAAAATTTCGAAATACTAAAATTCAATATCCATTAAAATCGAAGCAAATCACAAATATTAAAAATTTTGGAAAGCGAATATCCGATCCGATCCGTAAATATATAAATACATGTATGTCTTGATTATATTTAAAGTTCTAAATGTATAAAATTATATAATTATTATTCTAACATATGATTTGACAGATTCTATTCACATTATTACTTATATAAAAGTATTACCTTAAAGGAAGATAAATATGTTGTAATTTTTTTTTTAAACTGCTATTTTTGAAAAGTTTTTCATTTTATAGAGAATTATAGTAGATTTCGGATTGTGATTTAGAGATTAGGATAACAAGAATTTTTGTTGATAGTTTTTCAATTGGTTGTATTTTAAAATATTTTTTTAAAAAACTGGTATTTTCGGATAGTTTTCATTTCATAGAGAAATATTTAGGATTGTGATTTAGAGATTATGATAACAAGAATTTTTGGTAATATATGAGTATTCTTTGAGAATTTTTCATTTATCGATGTATCTTTAAATATTATTTTTAAACTGATATTTGTGGAAAGTTTTCATTTTATAGAGAACTATTATAGATATAAGATTGTGATTTAAAATTTAGTATAACATGAATTTTTATGATGAATGAGTATTCTTTCAAAATATTTCATCAATAGGTTGTATTTTTAAATATATTTTTTGAAAAACTGTTTTTTGGAAAGTTTTCATTCTATAGAAAAATATAGTAGATTTAAGATTGTAAATTAGAGATTATGATAACAAGAAGTTTTGTTGATATATGAGTATTAGTTCGGAATTTTTCATCAATATGTTGTAATTATTTTCTTTTAAACTGCTATTTTTGAAAAAATTTCATTTTGTAGAGAATTATAGTAGATTTGGGATTGTGGTTTAGAGATTAAGATAACAAGAATTTTTGTTGATAGTTTTTCAATTGGTTGTATTTTTAAATATTTTTTTAAAAACTGGTATTTTCGGATAGTTTTCATTTTATAGAGAAATATAGGAGATTTATGATTGTGATTTAGAGATTAGGATAACAAATTTTTTTTTGATAAATGAGTATTTTCAGAATTTTTCAGCAATAGATTGTATTTTTAAATATTTTCTTAACAAACTGCTATTTTGGAAAATTTACATTTTATAGAGAAACATAGTAGCTTTGGGATTGTGATTTAGAGATTATGATAATAAGAATTTTTGTTGATAGATAAGTATTATTTTAGAAATTTTCATTATTTTCAAATATTTCTTTTAAAAAGGTGCTACTTTAGGAAAATTTTGATTTTATAGAGAAATATAGCAGATTTAGGATTGTGATTTAGAGATTATGATAACAAGAATTTTTGCTGATATATGAGTATTAGTTCAGAATTTTTCATCAATATGTTGTAAATATTTTTTTTAAAACTGCTATTTTGAAAAGTTTTTGTTTTATAGAGATTTATAATAGATTTGAGATTGTGATTAAGAGATTAGGAAAACAAGAATTTTTTTCAAATATTATATAATAAAACTACACCTTAAGATTTTTTTTGAAAAGTACTAAAATACAGAAACTAGATTAAAAAAAAAAACTGAAGAATTGTTCATGTTATAAAAGACTAGTGAAACTAGATTATATGTGTTCAGGAATAAGCTTAACAGATGACCGATGGTCAACGTTCAAGAAAAACGTTCCAGCCATCGAACATGCTGTTAAGAAAATGGAATCACGTGTCTGAACAACATGTGATTAATTCTCCTTTCTAAAACATGTGTCAGTGTCTGCTAAATCTCTGTAATGGGAATGTTATCTCTTATGCAACTGGTTTTTCTCTCTATTTCCATTTTAGAATCTGTCGTAATGTGTTTCTCAGAGGACCTGGCAAAATGAGCCACTATTTTTTTGTAGGAGTATCCATATCGATTAACCAATTCCAACAAAACCATATTATTTTTTAACAAAACCAAATTTGCCCAAAAAGAAATAACGAACTCACCTGAAAACGGTCAGTAAAATATAGAATCGGTACATTTATTCTCAACCTTTTGTACGATATATACTTTTGCTTCCAAAAGGATTTACAAAGTAGAAAATAAACAAACAAAATAACAGAGTGCGATCATCAAAACCTAACAGAAATAACTCTCTTTGCTTTTTCGGGATGATAAGTTTCTACCTCCAACTATCTCCGAGGCTGAAGCCTCTGCAGCGGCAATCCGAAGTTGATCAATCAAGGCATGTGTATTGCCTTCAACTGCTAGAATCTCTCCAAGCTGTTTACTTCCGATCACCACTTTTGCTTTCCAAACTCCATTTCTTCTTTGGGGAGACACTTGAATCGTTGCCCCAACTCTTTTAGGGCTTAGTGTACCTTGCCTAACAAGGTACCCTAGAGTTTCCTCCCTCTTTATTGGCGGCAACGAGCTGCAACTACGACTTCTGCAATATTCTTCCATGATGTTTTTGGAATCTCTCTCAACTACTCTGACTGAAGAGCCACCACCGTCAGATACTGCTCTTTGAGAGCAATTCCCCATCTTCAAAGAAATTAAATATGAAAAAGAAGAAACAGAGAGCTAGAAACGAAACTTAGAGTTTGATTTGACTTACTTGCTGGTTCTTGATGGGTTTGTTATTTATACAAATATATTATTACGTATATGCTAATATACAAAATATTATCATCATACAAGAAATATGTTGGATAAGCTTCAAAAGAGCTTACTTAGACAATAAGTTATTCATTAAGATAAGTAGAATAACAATAGGATTAGGATTAAGTTATGTTCCTAGTTCAAGTTGTAATAGGTCAAGATAAGAGCCTATATAAAGAGATCAAAGTTGTAAGAGATATCTCAAGAAGTTAAGAATATATAAAACGAAGAACAGTTTTATAATCCAAGCTTGCATACATACGTTTTGATCTTGGTGACTATATTTGGTATCAGAGCACTAGGATATTCGTATTTGAGAAGACAAGAAGAAGGAAATCATGGCAGATACTAAAGATTTAACAGAAGTTAAGGCTCCGACTGCACTAGGAAGAAGAGAAGACGTTCCCAATACAGTGGTCTGTCCTATGCTTTCAACGACAAATTACAGTGTCTGGGTGAAAAAGATGAAAGCTCTCTTTAAGCTTCATAAGGTATGGGAGGTGATTGATCCAGGAACAGAGGATGAAGACAAGATAAATATGGCGATTGTACTGCTGTATCAATCAGTACCTGAAACTCTGGTAATGCAATTTGGAGATGACGATACTCCTAAAGAAATCTGGGATTCAATCAAAACAAAGAACGTAGGTGTTGAACGAGTAAAAGAAGCAAGATTGTTAACACTAATGAATGAGTTCGATCGCTTAAACATGGAAGACTCAGACAGTATTGATGCATTCACGAGCAAGCTAACTGAACTTGCATCAAAATCAGCCTCGTTAGGGCAGAAGATTGATCAACCAAAGCTCGTGAAGAAACTACTCAACAGTCTACCAATGAAGTTCATACACATTACAGCCTCGATAGAACAGATGCTGGATTTAAATAAAACTTCCTTTGAAGATATCACAGGAAGACTCAAAGCATACGAAGAACGTGTCAAAGGCAAGACGGCATATGATCAACAAAACAACTTGCTTTTCGCAAGTTCAGAAGCCTCGTACAATCAGAATACAAGAGGACGAGGAAGAAGTTGGAATCGTGGTCGTGGTCGTGGTAATGGTGGCAGAGGACGCGGAAGAAGCAATTCTGGAGAAGAAAACAAAGAAAAGAAGGACTACTCTCAGATTGTGTGCTTCAACTGCAAGAAAAAGGGACACTTTAAATCAGTGTGCCCTGAGAAGAAAGAGGATACACAGGAACTAAACAAAGCTGAGACAGAGACAGCAGAGGCGGCTCTGTATCTACACGAGCTTGTGTACCTTAATGAAGATAAAATATTACCTAAGGTTTTTGAAGATGATAAGAAAGAAGATGAGGTATGGTATTTAGACAACGGGGCTAGTAATCATATGACAGGACAAAGGTCTTATTTCTCAGAGCTTAACGAGAACATCAAAGGCAAAGTAAAGTTCGGAGATGGATCCTATGTGGATATCAACGGAAAAGGTTCAATTCTGTTTGAAGCAAAGAATGGTGAACAGAAACTCTTAACTGATATCTACTACATACCTAATCTAAAGAGTAATATCTTGAGTTTAGGCCAAGCAACTGAGCAAGGCTGTGATATAAGAATGAAGGACAGCTACCTGACCTTAAGAGATCCAAACGGAAGATTATTAGCTAAAGTGAAAAGAACCCCTAACAGACTGTACAAGATAAAACTTCAAGTTGGCCAAGCAGCGTGTCTTTTAGCTAAGATTAAGGAAGAACCATGGCAATGGCATGCTAGACTTGGTCATATCAACTTCAAAACTATAAAAACGATGGCGACTCATGGAATGGTTAATGGTCTACCAGAGATTGATGAAGTAAAGCAAATCTGCGACTCTTGCTTAGTAGGAAAGCAGACCCGACAGCCCTTCCCAAAAGCAACATCGTTTAGAGCTTCTCGTGCTTTGGAGCTGTTACACGCTGACTTGTGTGGACCAATATCACCAACTACTCTCTCTCAGAACCGATATATCTTTGTCATCATTGATGACTGCACAAGGTACATGTGGTCTATTCTACTAAAAGAAAAAAGTGAAGCGTTTGGTAAGTTCAAGACTTTTAAGAACCTTGTGGAGAAGGATTTTGAGAAAGAGATAGTAACATTACGTACCGACAGAGGAGGAGAGTTTACCTCACATCAGTTTCAAGAATTCTGCAACACCAACGGCATAAGACGTCACTTGACTGCTCCGTACACGCCGCAACAGAACGGAGTGGTGGAACGAAGAAACCGTACACTTATGGAGATTACTCGCAGTATGTTAAAGGCTATGAATATGCCTAACTACTTATGGGGAGAGGCAGTTCGTCATGCCACTTATTTGATCAATAGAGTCCCCACAAGGGCTTTAAAGAATCAAACTCCCTATGAGTGTATACGAGGCAAGAAACCGAGTGTGTCTCATATAAGAGTGTTTGGTTGTGTGGCACATGCGAAGATAGACTCTGGTCAACTAAGAAAGCTTGACGACAGATCACTAGCTTTGGTACACCTTGGTATTGAGCCAGGAACCAAAGCTTATCGACTTTACAACCCTGATACGAAGAAAATAATAGTAAGTCGAGATGTGATTTTTAATGAAAAAGCTTGCTGGAATTGGAAGGGAGGAAGTAAGGAAACTCAGAGTGAACCAGGTATGTTTCACATGTCATGGGGATCTACAGAAGACAAAGGAAGTGGTCCTTACATTGGAGGAGTACAACATGAAACAGTCTCACTTCCAGAAGAGGTTGAAACAGAACAGAGTCCTGCAGAAATAAAAACAGAGTCATACGAAACAGAGGAAACTGACTCTGTTGTGGAAGAAGAAAGCGATCAAGTACCGGAGTTGAGACGATCATCTCGACAAGTTAATAAACCGGAGTATCTCAAGGATTACATCCTACTCGCAGAAGTAGAGTGTGAGATGTTACTCCTATCTATTAACGATGAGCCGATGAATTTTCACGAAGCAAAAGGTGATAAGAGATGGATAATAGCTTGTGAAGATGAAATAGGTTCTATCAACAAAAACAGAACGTGGACACTAGTTGATAAGCCTGTTGGAGTAAAGATCATAGGTCTCAAGTGGGTGTTTAAGATTAAAAGGAACGCAGACGGCACAATCATAAAGTTCAAAGCGAGGTTGGTTGCTAAAGGATACGTTCAAGAACACGGAATTGACTATGATGAAGTTTTCGCTCCAGTAGCTCGACTAGAGACCATACGACTGCTGATTGGTTTGGCTGCATCAAATCAATGGGAAATACATCATCTAGATGTCAAAACAGCTTTCTTACACGGAGAGTTGAATGAAGACGTCTACGTATCTCAGCCCGAGGGATTTGAAAAGAAGGGAGAAGAATGTAAGGTTTTCAAACTCTCTAAAGCGTTGTACGGCTTAAAGCAAGCTCCCCGAGCTTGGAACACGAAGCTTGATCAAGTATTAAAGAAGCTCAGGTTCAGAAAGTGCAGCAAAGAAAGCTCTGTATATCGACGAGAGGACAAAGATACACTGCTTATTATAGCTATATACGTGGATGATCTTTTTGTTACAGGGAACTCTGTGAAGGAGATAAAAGAGTTTAAACGGTCAATGTCGCAGCAGTTCGAGATGTCTGATCTAGGCGTGTTGACTTACTATCTCGGAATGGAAGTAGAACAAAGTCCACGAGGCATTACAATCAAGCAAGAAGCATATGCATTGAGGATACTAAAGGAAGCTGGATTAGATGACTGCAACTCAGTTAATATACCAATGGAATTTGGTTTGCAATTCTCTAAGGCACTAGATGAACCGGAGATTGATGCAACCTTATACAGAAGAAGGATAGGATGCTTAAGATACTTGATGCATTCAAGACCCGACTTAGCATTCTCTATAGGAATCTTAAGTAAGTATATGCATTCTCCACGAAAGTCACATGGTGACGCATTGACGAAGGTGTTAAGATATCTAAAGGGAACTCAAGGCTACGGTTTGGTGTTCAAGCGTGGAGGATCACAGAAGCTCGTTGGTTTCAGTGATAGTAGCCATAACACTGATCCGGATGATGGTAGAAGCACAACTGGCCATTTGTTTTGTCTCGGAGATACACCAATATCTTGGTGCTCGCAGAAACAAGATGTAGTAGCTCTGTCCTCATGTGAAGCTGAATACATGGCGGCAACAGAGGCGGCTAAACAAGCTATCTGGCTTCAGGAGTTAGTAAGTGAAATCACAGGAAGAAAGATCGAGAGGACACTGGTTCGTGTGGATAACAAGTCTGCCATAGCTTTGGCAAAGAATCCAGTACTTCACCGGCGAAGTAAACACATCCATAAGCGTTTTCATTTCATCAGGGAATGCGTAGAACGAGAGCTGATCGACGTCGAGCATATACCCGGAACAGAACAAAAAGCAGACATTCTAACTAAGGCACTAGCAAAAATCAAGTTCAAAGAGATGAGGGATTTGATTCAAGTTCAAGACTTAAGCAAAGGAGCTTTGAAGCTTAGAAGGGAGAATGTTGGATAAGCTTCAAAAGAGCTTACTTAGACAATAAGTTATTCATTAAGATAAGTAGAATAACAATAGGATTAGGATTAAGTTATGTTCCTAGTTCAAGTTGTAATAGGTCAAGATAAGAGCCTATATAAAGAGATCAAAGTTGTAAGAGATATCTCAAGAAGTTAAGAATATATAAAACGAAGAACAGTTTTATAATCCAAGCTTGCATACATACGTTTTGATCTTGGTGACTATAAAATATACGTATTGCATACGGACAAATAGTTAATCTGACCCGTGAGGTTGTCACCAATAATGTGTTTTATTTTCGCTTAGTGCACCAATAAACTATTAACAACGACAGTAGCAATATCATCGTTATTAATTTTCTTATTGTAAACTTAGAGATAATATTTATTATTATCGTTTTTGGTTGGACTGCTTTGTTGGTAGGAAAGGAATATCAGAAACGAGATCCCGTGACCTTATGTAGAAGTAATATTCATTAACGCGGCGGCCATACATGAATCATCGTCTGGTTCACATTTTTTTGGTCATTTGTCATCATTTAAATGATTCTTAAAATCTTTAAAAAATATATTATAATTTTTCATAAATTAATTATCAAATTGATTAGTAATGTACAAAAAAATATTCTCAATTTTTTCTTAAATAAAAATTACATAACTATCTAATATGAATAATATATATATATATATATATACATATGATAATTAATGATTATCTTATTATATATAATTTGATTCCTCAAAATTACTAATTAACATGATCGTGGCATGTGTCAATCAAAAATAATATTGCGACATGTGTAAAATATATAAAATATTATTTGTTTAAGATTTAAAATAAAATTAAAAAAGGAAAACTATTATCAAAAAATATTATTTTACCTTTTTAATATATAGAAAAGAAAATTTACTATTACATAATATTATACAATTATATTTTGTTTAGATAATACTAAATATTTTTTTATAAATTTGGTACTTTTTACAATTCGTTTTTAATATCACTACTATTTTATAAATTTATTTGTTAATTAAATAGTTTCTGGTATCATGTTTATCATCAATCAAAAATAATATTGCGAAAAATGTGTAATGTTTAAGATTTTTAAAAAATATTTAGAAAAGGAAAATTATCATCACAAAATATTATTTTACTGTTTCTTTTTAATATTTAAAAAAAAAAAAATTACTATTAAATAATATTATACTGTTATATTTTGTTTAGATAATACTAAATATTTTAAAAACATTTGGTACTTTTTACAATTCGTTTTTAATATCACTACTATTTTATAAATCGTATTTGTTAATTAAATAGGTTTTATTATCATGTTTATCACTAAATTCTTTTAAAATACTATTTTATAATCTTTTACAATTCTCCTTGATCAGAGTTTAAATAAAAAGGAAACAATTATCTTTAGGTTAGGATTTAAAAAAAAAAAAACTATTCACAAATCTCTTTTATTATGATTTTAGAAAAATAAAATTATTATCACATAATCGCTTTAAAGTTTATAATTAACATGGTCGTGGGACATGACAATAAATATTTAAAGATTTTGACATGTATTTATATTTTTTTATCATAAATACATAATTATCTTATTCAAAAATATGTAATAGCAACATTTTTGAAAAAAAAATCCTAAGCAAAGAAAAGTAGTTGTAAAAATTTATTTAAAATAATTTTCCTTTTTATAAAAAGTTATAATTTTCGTTTTTAAAGATAACTATAAGATAATTATAAGAGAAAAGAGTAACTTTTAAAATAATATCTTAAAGAAAATGAATTATAAAACCGTAAATAGTTTTCCCAAAAAAAAATCCTACAAGTAGCATAAGATATTTAATAAAAATCATAAATAAAAACTAATTATAAAATAAGTAACATTTTTTAAGAAAAGAATTCTCAACAAAAGAAATTTGTAAAAGTACTCCTATTATTTTCTTACAAATAACTAACTTTCCTTTTTAGTAGATAATTGTATGTTATAAAAAACTATAAACCAAAACTAATCTCTATAATATTATTTGAGAAGTCAGTTTATTATGTGTCGCGTTCACGTTAACTTTGATGGTGGTTGATTACGTTGATATCCTTAATGAATTGAAATTACTTAGAATTATTATACTAAAATTGATTTTCCTTTTTAATAATTTTTGTTAATTAGAAATTTAGAAGTTTCTTTTTTTCAGATAACATATATAATTAAAAAAATATGAATTTAAAAAACGAATTTACAATCATAAAATATATTTATACATAAGTAATTTCATAAAAAAGGAAAACTAACAAAAATAATTTTGATATTAAGAAAAATAAATATTTCCTTTTAAACATAATTTTAATTAATATTAAAATATTTTCAAAGTAATAATTTTTTTATATCTATATATTTTAGATAATTACAAAAACAAATTGATTGATAAACCAAGATAGTTTTAGCTAAATAATAATATTTTATAATTAATATTATTGAAATTTTTATTCAATATTATAATATTTGTCGACTAATAACATTTTATAATTACAAAAAACTAAAAAATCTCTATAGAAACATTTTACATATATAAAATAACTTCTAAAGATTTTTTTTAAAAACCTGGTATTTACTTTTAATGTTAAATGATATTTTTATGAAAACTAATTTTACGACAAGCATATTGGAACAAATAATTACTAAAATATTTATAAATAACATTACTCTAGATATTTTTAATTAACTAAACATATTATATTTTGCCATAAATAAAAAAATATATTGTAATTTATATTTAGTTTGTTTTTTTCTTTATATTTGTACAACCCAATATATCTATAATAAAAATAGATAAGCAAATCTGAATTATTATATTAAGATTATTTAAAATAAATTTCAGTTCTTTTTGTCATCAACTAAATTTCAGTTTTTTTTATAAATCTAAGGTATAACATAACTTAGAGCTTACAAAATATGTTAGTTATAACATATATGCATGAAATTTCAAAATATTATCGTTATATTTATATATCTATTCTGAATCGATGAACACTAAAGTTTATTTTTCTATCTGATTTTCAAAATAGTATATATAATGCTATTTATAATATTACTAAATTATATTTAAATATCTAAGAACATAACCAATCTAAATGAAAATCGTAAATAATTCAAAATTTTATTCTATTTAGAACAAAAATATTATAATTAAATTAGAAGAAATTGATGTTATATAATATACTCAAGTGATAATCAAACCAATCATATATTACATAACCAAAACAACATATCTAACTAAAACCACATGTCTAACTAAAACCACATATTTAACTAAAACAACATAATATTATTTATATAAATTATAATAACTGAAATTTAAATTAAAATACTAATATTTTTTACAATATATTTACTTTATAAATAGTATATCCGTGCATGAGCACGGGAAAATCACCTAGTTACAAATAATTCACAAGACACAATAGTTTTCTTAATACTTTCACAAAACACAATAATATTACATTAACTAAAATTAATTATAAAACAAGTAATTTTCCTTTTCAAAAGCTTAAATAAAATAAAATTGTAAAAGTAATCTAAGTTTTCTTATAAATAATTTAATATCTATTTTAATAGATACTTTTATGTTTAAAAATTATAAACCAAAAATAACTTCAAATATTTCACCTGATATGACTTTGACTTGTGTTAATAAAAATTTATATTGTGAAATATGTCTATAAAACATGTCATTATGTGAATAACTTTCGTTTTCTACAATCCTAAATAAATGAGATTTTTAAAATAACTATATTTAGGTAATATTACTTTCACAAAACACAATAGCTTTCTTAATACTTTCACAAAACACAATAATATTGCATTAACTAAAATTAATTATAAAACAAGTAATTTTCCTTTTCAAAATCTTAAATAAAATAAAATTGTAAAAGTAATCTATTTTTCTTATAAGTAATTAAATATATTTTAATAGATAATCTTATGTTTAAAATTATAAGCCAAAAGTAACTTCAAATATTTTACTCGATATAATTGTGACATGTATCAATAAAAATTTATATTGTGAAATGTGTTAATAAAAATATGTCATTATGTGAATAACGTTTTTTGGATTAGAATAACTTTCATTTTCTAAAATCCTAAATAAATGAGATTTTTAAAATAACTATTTCCTTTTAAAATCGTAACCAAAAGAAAATTTATAAAAAAAATCCTAACAAAAGGGAATTGTAAAAAATTATTTAATTGTAATTTTCTTAAGAATTTAATGATAAACATAATACTAAAAGTTATGTAATTAAAATTTGTAGAACTTATATTAAGAAACAAATTTTGAATAATTTTTTTTTAAAACCGTTAATATTTACTGGAATTAAATATTTGATAGTAACTTTACTTTTCTAAATCATAGACAAAAGATAATTGTATAATGTAATGTAATTTTAGTTTTCCTTCTCTCAAAAACTAAATAAACCGTAAAAAGAATATTATATAGTAATTTATTAAAAAAATGTAAAAAATATATTTGTAATGTATTTTTAAGTCCTAAGCAAAAAAAATTGTAAAAAAGATTGGAAATATTAAAGAAGGATAATTTGATAATGGACATGATACTTAAATTTATTTAATTAACAAAAAGAATTTGTAAAATTATTACTGATGTGAATTGTAATATAATAATCATAGAAGTATTTAATAATAACTTGAAATAATGATTTGATATTAATATATTTTTTCTGAAATTCTAAACATAAGATAATTGTAATAGATTAAACGATAGTATTTCTTCTTTTTACAAAAGTTCTAAATAAGAGACATTTATAAAATATAATATTCTCCATTTTTTAAATATTAACAAAAAGAAAAATTTAGAAACTTATTTAATGGTAATTTTAAATAAGATTTTGATGACAAACATGGTCCTAAAACTATTTAGTTAATAAAAAACAAAATTAAAATATTTATGTAATTGGTCTTTAAATATGTTTGGTCAAATGAAAATCAAACGCATGTTTGATATACAATTTCATGTTTGGTCATGAAAAATTGTTACTGCTACTGTAGATGCTTTTTATATGTTTTTTGGTCTGTTTCATCGTCATTGTATTACATTTTTTATTTTAATATGTAGTATTGATTTTTTTATTTACTTTTGTTAAACTGCTATTATGGAAATATATAATTGAGAAATAATGAAATAAGAAAATTATTTAACATAGGATAAGTTTAATAAAATGGTCTTATTGTTACTAAAAATGAGAAGAAAGTAATTTAAAAATAATAATAAAACACACATAGAAAACAACAAAACCAAAATAGATATACATAGATTTAAACACATATCTCAAACATTAGAGATAACATTTTTTGTTGCATGTATGTAATTGTGCATGAGTTGATGACACCACCTAGATACTTTAATCCATAACAAAATTAAATGAAATCAACTGTTTTGGTAAGTCTTACTTTTTTATCAAAAGAGAATATTGTTTCATACATGTATTGAAACTTAATAAACTATGCTCGATTAAGTGTTTAGCGACCTAACATAAAAATGATCAAGTTATAAGAAATTAGTGCATCTAAAAAATAATAAACCAATGTTACCTACTTTAGAAAAGTTAGTCAATCACACACCAATTGTTTTACTTGGCTATATGATACTAGTTTTTACTAGACATTTACCTTCTAGTTCTGATGATTGCTAAGTACTCATCAACTGCACTAAATATGCATAATTTTCTTCGTCTAGCTACGATACATTAGAAAAAAATATTTATAACATTCTATATGAAATTATCAACATTAAAAAATTACAAACCTCACAAATGGGGATATATCATTAGTTTTTTTTTTTTTTGAAAATGATTAGTTTAATTATTTTAATGTGATATATATTATCTATGTAAGGGTTATTAGTCATTACAATATTTTAAAAGTTGTGATATATGAATTGTTAGTCAATACCATATTCTAAAAATCTTGCCAGAAATATAAATCTTTTTAAAATATTGTACATATCACATATGTTGATGGTATGTTACATTTTTCAAAAACTATATCATTTTTTTGTAAAAATGATAATAACATCTAAACAAAAAAAAGTTAAAAATCAATTGTCAAATAATGTTTATGAGATTTCTCTAATGACGCCTCAGAACATATTAAATTGCAAAAAAAAGAGTATTTCACATGCATAATATTAATATAAGTTCATTTTTTTACCCTAGTATAACAAAAAGTTTGACACTGGAGATATATTACAAGAAACATCTATGAAATGAGAAACTCTCAATAATGATCGTAACTGAGATTCTACAATACTTGTTGGTCAAGTCAAACAAATGGGTCAATCTAAAGAAAATAACAATACAAAACAATCACTTCATTATTTACTAATCAAGAAGTAGTTTAACAATCCAGTCACAAAGACGACCGACCAAAAACAAACGGAATTAGTTCTGTTCGCAACACACATGGCACTTTGTTTCCTAACAGAGCAAAAGAGGCAAATATTTTAAAGAACTGTAGGAAAAGTAGGAGGGAAAGTTGGCCACCAATATTAAAGCCACCTTTTGTCAATATTTACTCCCCCTTATTTATACCCTTCCTTGAATCCCACTCCTTCAAACAAACACAACCCAACAAAACAAAACTTAAAAAGTATTCTGTTCTCTCCAAAGTCCAAACACATCTCCAAGGAAACATGAAAACTGCAAGAGGTCTAGTAGTGTTGCTTACAGTTTTTATGGATGTGATGTCTTCTACAAGAGTCTCTGCTCAGTCCAGCTGCACAACCGCGTTGATCAGCATGTCTCCTTGTCTCAACTACATTACCGGAAACACTACCTCTCCTTCTCAGCAATGCTGCAGTCAGTTGGGTAATGTAGTCAGGTCTTCTCCTGACTGTTTGTGTCAAGCCCTCAACGGTGGAGGCTCTCAGCTTGGGATCAACGTTAACCAAACACAGGCTCTCGCCTTGCCTAGGGCTTGTAATGTTCAAACTCCTCCTGTCAGTCGCTGTAACAACGGTAAGAAAAATTCAAGAAAGTCAAGATTGTTCCAAACCCCCAAAACTTGTGAATCTTATGAAGTATGATAACATTATTTCAGGTGGTGGTTCTACTGCAAACTCTCCTACAGATTCACCAAACACTTCAGGTAAAGGAATTTTAAAAACATGTTAGAAAGACACACCAATCTCAATGTATTCTATGTTATCTAATGCATTCATTTTGGGAATAGGACCAGGAAATGGATCGAAAACTGTGCCAGTAGGAGAAGGAGATGGATCATCGTCACATGGAAGCTCTATCAAGTTCTCATATCCTCTTCTTGCCTTTCTTTCTGTGGCTTCTTACATCGCAATCTTCTTGAAACACTGATTTCTTCCCATCCACGTTTCTCCTGAAACCGATGAAGCTTTTATGCCCCATTCAGATTGCATTTCTTTTTTATCGTTCCCTATTTATTCACATTTCCTTAAGATTTATGTAATATATTCTATCTTCTATGTATCCCCTACTCTCCGGGTAGCATGTTGGATCTCTTTACCTTAAGTAATAAGCATTATTTTCCAAAATACAAATTTGAAAAAACAGAACATTAACTCTCTCGAGAGATATTGGCTTTTGATGGTAGCAATCTGAATGTTTTGGATGTTTGAATTAAATAATTTTGAATTGATACGCGTTGATACGAGAACTTGTTACAACTGTCTACTTTTACTAACGTGTTGATACGAGAACTTGTTACAACTTCCGTTTGAATTAAATAATTTTGAATGTTGATACGAGAATATTAGCCCAAATGATTAATGGGCTTTGTGGCGTATTAGAATCATTTAAAAATAAAAACCGTTTTTAACAGACGATAGAAGTTACATAACCATCCATATATACCATGGAATCACCAAAAATATTCCTCCGGCCGTTTAATCTCTCAGACGCCGAAGAGGTTCTTAAATGGGCCGGTGACGATGACGTTACACGTTACCTCCGTTGGGACTCCGTTAAGACTATAGAAGAAGCCCAACAATACATCCTCCAAAAGGCTATACCACACCCATGGCGCCGTTCCATCTCTTTGCTTGACGACGGTCGTTCTATCGGTTGCGTCTCCATCAGGCCTGATTCCGGAGATGGTAGTTGCCGGGCCAACCTCGGATACGCAGTCTCCAAAGAGTTTTGGGGGCGGGGGATCGCCACCGCGGCGGTGAGGATGGCGGTGGACCAAGCTTTCGAGGCTTTTCCTGCAGTGGTGAGGCTACAAGCGGTGGTGGAAGTGGAAAATAAAGCGTCTCAGAAGGTTTTGGAGAAAGTTGGGTTTGAAAAAGAGGGTTTGCTTAAAAAGTATGGTTTTTGCAAAGGAGTGGTTAGAGATATGTTTTTGTATAGTTTTGTTGATTATGATAAGTAATATAATAATTAAGGCAACAATGGGAAGTAACTTGATAAGATCATGTTTTAGTCGAAAACTCGAAATGATCTTTTTTTGGTTTGCAGAGAAAAAGATGATTACGGCAACGAGTGATGGCCCCTTTTGTCTCTATGTCCTTATCATGTCATAAGTTGTTCTAAGTCGTGCCATATGAATTATGATCTATGGTGACTTTTCTCTTTAGTTCAATGTTAGACTGAAGAAACTAAATATGCGAAGATATAACTCTAACGTCTTGTCTATAATCCATCAAATAATATGTTTGATTAAATATTTGAGGTCGCATTGTGGCATCTATTACAGAATAGAAAATGTTCGGCTTATTCAGATGGGTGTTAAACATTAAAACAAGACGTCATAGTCAGTAGATATATAAAACTATTTGGGAAGAATGCGGAAATAAAGACTTAAGTGTGTGAAAAGTCTTCGAGAAGTATCAAAGAGCACGCATGCGACTTGAACAGAAGACATGCATAGTGTCGTCAAAATGATAATGTTTTACTATATTTCTTGTCTTATCAAATCTTAAATGTATCTTCACATTCAACCACTTTCATATATACATATTATCGATCAGAACATTTTCCATCTACTATCTATATATCATCCTTAAACCTTGCATAAACGAATTGTTTTTGACAAATTCGTTTGCTAGTAAGTCTTACTTGAGTTTTTGTATTAAGTGATCAGCTGGTGGAAGTTTTTATATTTTTTAGATATTCATATATATACTTAATATCTTGTTTTATTAAACTTAATGATTCAGAGAAAAGGAGAAATGAAAACTAAAGTTGTTAGTTGTAATTTTATAGATATATTAGATTCTTTCTTAAACAAATGAAAAAAAAATCGTTCTGTTTCAAGTAATATAACCAACCTTTTTAATTCTCAAACAACACCAAGTTGTGTAAAATTATATAAGATCCGTGCTATACATATTATTAGGTTCATGTATAAAAGGTTATATGGCTCGAGGTTTTAATTGGAAATGGAATAAGTCTTTATAGATTGGTCGCCAAGTGTTTTTATATCTTTTTACAAGTTTCTCAGTTCATAATAGTTGGTACTTAACATAATCTGCAATTGAAGAAAAGAGCTAGTCACTCTTCTCTATTTGTGCTTGTCAATTCTAAACACCGATATGAATTGAATAAAGCATCGAGGGACATCAGCCATCGATACTAAATTGTTTAAATTGTTGATAGACGCGCACACAAATTAATGGTGTTACAAACACATTTTTCTAAAGAGAAGACGATAAAACACAATTTGAATAAATCGTGGCCAAGGTAACCCAACAAAACCAAAAGGAAGAAACCAACAAAACCACTTCTCGGCTGAAATAGTATTGAGAGAGTTAAAGGCCAAATGTATTCGCATTGTGTGGTCACTCCTCTTCCACAAATATTATGATTTCACTCTTCTCTTTTTTTCCCCTTTTTTGTCACTGTATTTCACTCTCTCTTATTAAAATTATTTATTTTACTTTTCTGCGTAAAAGATAGATGATGCAACAGGGAAGATGTTAGCTTATATGGTCCCTTTCTGGTCCACGTGGAAGCAACTCTTGGTGCTTTCAGAGGGGTTATTTGCTGGGACCCATCTATAATTCTTAAAAGAGTGGGTCCTTTTCTGACAACAGCAGAGAGATTAGATTCTGATCCCACGGACGGTCACGATGATATGATGGATTGTGTTCGCGAGCCATGACACGACATATGATGCTTCATTAGTTCTACTGTGATCAGTGCCGGTAGAGATTGAGATATCCAAAAAATTAGAGTATTAGGATCTGAATTCGTCGAATTCGTAATTTTAGGTGGTGTTATTGGTTAGTGGATTTAAAGTCAATTTATTTGGTTTTATAGTGTAGTGTTATTCAATGATTGATTTTAAATCATTTATCAAAATCTTGTGTTATTGGTTCTTATATTTACAATCTCTTCATTAGAAGAATTTGAAATCCATTGTTATTCAATATAAGATTTAAATATAAGATTTGAAATTTTGTGTTATTCATGTTTTACTAAAAATTTCAATTCCCTTGATTTGAAATACTTCCAATGGATTTGGATACAATTTTATGTGTAAAATATATGAGTCAAAATCTAACGTATTACCTCATGATTTTATAAACAGCTTCAACTAAAATCAAGACTCAAATGAAAAAAAACATGACGTGACTGAAAGCACTCATCCATTGGCAACATTTCTCAGTTTGTATCCAGAAAATATATGAGCAGATTTTTTTTATAAAGTCAGTGTCTCCTATTTTGTTTATAAACTAGTATCTGGCATTTTCATCTATATGACTATATCAGTCATTTGATCAAACCTATAAAACAGATTTCATCGTTTGACCAAACCCAGATTTTCGTTGCATTACATTAATCAAATTGGGATTTTTTTCCTATAGCTACTTCACATATGTTATTATCTTTTCACTGCTCAGAATAATCAATATAAAATATTGTTTTCATTGTGTATTAATGGTGATCTTATGATAATATTATTTTCTTGAACGTACAAACAAATAGGAGATCTAAGCAAAGAATATATGTAAAATAACTTGTGTGATTTCATTTAATTTATAATTTGTTTAGTTTTAAAACTTTGTAAGTACAATTCAATTTTAGAATCCTTAAAATAAATTGTAATTCTGTTATAGAAATCAAATCATATTATGTTGAGTTTATAAATACATTAACAGAGATTTAAAAAAATATCAAATAAATCATATATCTTAGATTGTAAAATGAATCAAAATATTTAAAATCTACCCTATTTGAAATCTAACAGAGTTGATTTCAACTTATATAACCAATAACACCCCCTTAGTATTCCCACCTGGATTTGTGCCTTCCAAAAATCTGCATTTCAGATATATGCAAATATCTGGATATATGGACTTGGATCCATAAATTTTCTTTCTAAAATATTTTTAAAATACTAATTTTAAAAAATAATAGATAAATTAAATGTTTATACCAAAATTTCTAAAAATATATAAATAAGATTATATAAAATTAAAATAATATTATAAAACTAATTTTATGTATAATATATCACTATAATTATTAATAAAACTTTAAATTTAATATATTCAAAAATATGGATGCAGATTCGGATATCCAAACTTAAAATTTAAAATATCCAGATCCGATATATACGATATTTTACTATCCATATCAGAACATTCCAGATATTCTATTTTGGAACATATCCTGATTGTATTACGGATTGTATCTAGATACCAGATAGTCTTAGTCCTAATTGTGACTTTACACCGTTAAATTCATTCATAATTAATTAATTAATTACAAGTTTTACAAAAACAAAAACAATGCTTAAAGCCATTCATGATTTCTTGTCCCTATTTTTGATTGGTATTTCAGTTATTTTATTAATTTTGTTCTATCAAGTTATATAGTGGAGAACACGATATGTATACTAGCGATAGAAATCAATCCGTAAAGATAATATAAACATATAGGCATATGCGGTAATGATTCTAATTAAAAAAAGTATTGATAGTTGTCTAGAAAAGAAGTATTGATATTGTAGACACTTCTGAAATGGTTTAAAATGAACTAACTACATTTTCTATTAATATTTTTACCAATCATAAAATCATAATCACTCAAGGATCTGTGATTTAAAAAAAAATAACAAACAAACTAAAGTATGTTTCTTGACATTGATATATTAATATATCCATGAAGTATGTAACACTTCGACTACGGAATAATGTTAAAATGTTTCCGTGTTAGACATAGCAAGTGTGTGATAAACTATAAATTATTTATCAGTGTGCACAATGTCCACCTTGCAAAGAGACTAGCCAGCTAGGAAAGCAAAAGAGATCAGTTAAGATTGTGAAATATATTCGTACGTATGATCGTATCTCATTCCATTCCGATGCTGAGTGACCAAGTCCAACCACACTCCCATGCTAACAATATTACCATCATCACCTAAAAGGTACCAGAAATCATTACACCAAACGAATTTTTGTATCAAAGATTTTGATTTACAAGATGGAAATTGCTTGTAAACAATTTTGGGTAATGAAACATCATCTCGATTTGTCTCCCGTTGAGAAAACTAGTTGCTTGTTGCATTGAGTAATTAGTTACTCCACTCCTTTACCGGTTACGATATGGTTTGATTTTACGGCATCTCCAACCTCACTCTATTTTTCATTTTAAAATAAAGTTTAGAGTAAAAAATGATCTAATGATACTTTATTTCTCACTTTATAAGAGCATTTCCAACCTACCTTTATTTTTGCCTCTATAATAATATTTAGAGTCAAAATCACTCCAACCCACTTCTATTTTCACCTCTAAAATAGAGATGGCTATTTTTTCTCTATAAATAGAAGAAAAAATAGCATTCCTCTATATTTTACTCTATATTTTAGAGATGTCTGTTTTAAAGAAATATATCGGAGTAAAACTATTTCTATTATATAATTCCTCTATTTTAGAGGTAAAAATAGATAAATAGATTGGAGATGGTCTAATAAAGTGAAAAATAGGTTTATTCTAAATATAGAGTAAATTGTTTTTTTTTGTTTATCACTTTATTTTTTACTCTAAAATAGAGTACCATTGGAACAAATTCAATCTCTATTATAGAATCACTCTATTTTAGAGTAAAAAATAGAGTGAATCCTTAAAAATGCTCTTACTAAAAACCCGTACATTTCTTAAATTATAAAAAAAATGCTTTGTACCAATGGAAAATTATCTAAACACATCGTAATGAAGCGATGAAAGTAAACCATATATCCATTTCTATTCATTATGTGACCAGGTTTAATAATAACAAAATATATGCAGTTTTAGTTCAAAATAGCATGTAGCTAGTTAAACTGAATGAAACCATCTCAAAATAAAAAAGCCTGAAAACGAATATGAATTCATTGCTTTGTAAGATTTTTTTGGGAAAGCGTTTAACCTATATGTACCTTAATTCGATCTAGGGATGAATATGGCTTGGATTAAATCTGGAAATGGATACAAACATCAGGGAAGAATTCACACCTAGAAACCGACACACATCACCAGTTTTGTATAAGTTCTGTATCTTTTTCATTTTATTGGAAATTAAGGAGATGTTTCAGACATGATTTTAATATCTAAAATCCATTCTCTTTTCATCTTTTATTTTGAAGGAAAATGAAATAGAATAAGATTATTTTATTTCTACATTTTCGTTTCTGAAAATCATATTCTTAAATTTTTTGTTCTTTCCACCGTTTACTATGTTGGATTTTGTGTAGAACAATCACCTAATCACCAATAAGTAAGAAGTACCTTGCCTCTATATTCATTCATCTATGAACTTAAATGGCCTACTGTTACCCGGACCATGCTCTATGGGAAGGAGGTAACACCTTTCTGGGTTTTTTTTTTTAACCACAAAGGTAACACCTTTCTGGTTATAGTGCGCTTAAGCCTCTTCTTTTTCATAAAACAAGTAAATGAAATAAGCAAGTAATGAGGTATATGCAACACGAGAAATGCCAACTTCTTTTTTATTTAATTGATAAAGTTCCTTCCACCAATAAGCAGAAGACGAAGGGCCAGTAGAAAACGACGTGAGTGGTATCTTGGCACACCGAAAAGCAGAAAATAAATTCATAAATTCATAAATAATGGCAGACAAAATAATAATAATGTAATAAATTAATAAAACTAATGAATATTTGGGAAGTTCCACTACATGAAGTTAAAAGCTCTGAGTAGTTTTCATCTTAATTTCTTCACCCACTGATTTTCATTGTACCTCCCTCTCTCTATACTTAACTTATACTACACAGACTTTAACTATACACATTAAATTACTGATAGATGCATGAAGAGTATATATATGGTGTATGTGTGTCTTTAAGACTTTAGTGCTATGTTTCTGGTATGCAACTTCATGGCGAGTTTTGAGGGTTTTTAGATATGGAAGAGAATCAATGGGGCTGTTCTTTTCTCTTCTTTTCCCTCAGGTCATCGAAACTATAACCCACTAATAAGTCACAAACATTAAAAAAGCAAAAGCAAACGGATCAATTTCTCTCTTTTTATTTATTTATCTATTTATTTTCCTATTTTTGTTTGCTTCTTCTTCCTCCAAACTCTAGCAGAACGTTTTACGTTTACATGCGAGAAAGTCGGGAGTGAAAAATATCTTTTTTTTTTTTGTTTTCCTTCAAATAATAAAGTTCTCATCTTTTCAGTTACTTTCATTTTGTGTTTCTCTTTTACTCTACTTTTCGCTTTCTTTGTTGTACAACTTCAAATTTTTTCCTTCTTCTCAGCATCATGGAGGCAACAGAACTGCTTCACCTTTATTTTCTCTGAAACGTTCCACAAAGCCTGAAACTTTTCTGATCGTTGAGGTTAGTTTTCATTAAAAGATTCTCTCTTTGCAAATTAAGACTATTCAGTTCAAAGTTTTGGTTTTTTCTTGAGCAGTGAATTATGCTAAAGAAGAGATCGAGAAGCAAGCAAGCATTAATGGCTGATACGAACCAGAAGCAGAGCAAACCCACGCCCAAAACGTTTCCACGCCTCTTCACAGCTTTCAGCAGCTTCAAAAGCTTCACTGAAAACGACGCCGTCGCGAGTCCAACCTCAATCCTCGACACCAAACCTTTCTCTGTTTTGAAAAACCCTTTTGTATCCGATAACCCGAAAACCCACGAACCCGAGACCCGGCTCAAGCTCGAACACACAAGAATCGGACTCGCCATTGTCCAAGATGAAAACCCGGTACCCGAATTATTCTCCCGACCAAGATCCGGAACAATACTATTCGGGTCCCAGCTCCGGATCCGGGTCCCGGACTCTCCACGTTCCTCGTCGGATTTTGGGACCAAGACGAAAAATTCTCCGGTTTCCACTCCGCCGGAAGAGACAAAGAAAGCGGGTATCGGGTCGACCCGAATCTTCACGGGCTATTTTTCGACCGCCGATATGGAACTGTCGGAGGACTACACGTGCGTGACGTGTCACGGGCCTAACCCGAAAACGATCCATATATTCGATAACTGTATCGTTGAGAGCCAACCCGGCGTCGTTTTCTTTCGAAGCTCCGACCCGGTTAACGGTTCCGAGTATTTACCACCTGACAGTTTTCTCAGTAGCTGCTGTAACTGTAAGAAGAATCTTGGACCTCGTGATGACATTTTCATGTACAGGTAAAAATCATATTTTTTGCACTTCATTCATACATAAAAATGAATTTAAACTATATAATATTTTGTAATTGAAATTTACAAAGGTAATTAACAAATTTGTGGTGACTTAATTTTGCAGGGGAGATAGAGCCTTCTGTAGCAGCGAATGCAGGTCTTTGGAGATGATGTCGGAAGAAACTGACAGTTAATAAATAAGCTTACTGATATTAAAAAGATGTTATGATAATGACTAAAATAAATAAGAAGTTGTAGTGTTAAGAAAATAATTATGTTAAGATATAAATTTTGTTTAATGTTATTTTTGTTGCTCAGGGCAGAGTTGGTATCTGTATCTATCAATCAATCTATGTGTCTCCATGGTGCATAATCATAAACATGTAATAATAGTAGAGAGCACAATAAACTAATACATATTTTGATATATATATATATATATATATATATAATATATGTTTATTTATTTATTGAATATCTTTTTTTTGGTCGAAATTTATTGAGTATATATGAAAATTTTAAATGAATTTCAGCAGTATATAATTAATCTGTTTATTAATATGTCAAGTGGTGTTATCAATAGAGACTAATCTGTTTATCAGCATGTCAAAGCCCAACTGCCCAAGCTCGGTTGGTCAATAAGTGACCGAACTAGCTATTTCGGCATCTTAAAAAAAAAATTATAATTCTAGTTGTTCAAAAGAAAAAAATAACAATAATTCTTTAGCGCTTCTCAAAGATGCGCACATAAACACGTACGTCTTTCTCTTCAATTTGGTCATGTAGAATGTAGCGCATCTTGGTGTTCAAAGAAAAAAAAATGGATGTAGCGACATCCATACTGCTATAGTGCTATTAGACAAATGTTAATTAGAGCTTTAGTTGGAACTGAAATGTTAATTCTGCTTCGATAATGGCCACACCATATCGACTCTGGATCATTGTATCAACATCCCATATTCACATGTGGTCATTTTATCACACATTCCGTGGCACTAGGCTTTGGTTCAAACTTAACCAAGTCTATTATCTATTAGTACTAGAAATCCCCATTAATGTTGAAAGATTGTATTTTTTCATAAATAAAAAAAACTGAAATGTATTTGTTTTTAGACTTATGTTTCTCCATTGTAAAAAATATATTGTATTTCGTAAAAAAATGAACTCTATTAATTTTAAGAGTTGTATCTTTTAATTATATAAAAAAAATGTTTTAAAAAGTAGCTAAAATATCTCAATAAGTGTCTATTCCAATTATTAGTTTAAATGATGTGTCTTCTTAAAAGTTGTCTATTAGTTTAAATGTTGCGTCTTCTCATTATAAAAGTCAAATTAAAAATAGAAATCCTAATAAATGTTAAAAGTTGTGTATTTTCAGAAGAATTGTGTTTTTCATTATATAAAAAGTTATCTTTTCATAAAAAAACTAAACTCTATTAGTTTTAACAGTTGCGTCTTTTCATTATCAAAATAAATTAGTTTAAAAATTAGTTACATTATCCCAATTAGTGTCATTCTACAATTATTAGTTTTAAGAGTTGTGTCTTCTTACTATAAAATCAAAAAATAATCATAAATTTTTTATTTAATATTAAAGTTGTATCTTTTCATAAAAAAACTGAAATATATCAGTTTTAACTTTTAAGAGTTGGTTTTTGTCAAAAAGTTGTGTATTTTCATAAAACAATTGAACTCTATTATTTTTAAAAGTTGTATCTTTTCATTATCAAAAATAAATTAGTTATATTTTATTCCCTCCAAGTGATGTCCTCTCATATTGATTGAATTTTCATCAATCAAATTTCCAGATTGTTGATTTTAATCTAATGGTTGTGGTTTGTTCTTGATAAAAATTGGTTTAAAATAAAGTTAAAATATCCTAATAAGTGTCTTTCTACAATTATTAGTTTTAAGATTTATGTCTTCTCATTATAAAAATGAATTAATATTATAAATCCCAATTAATTATCAAAGATGTGTCATTTCATACAAATCTGAAATCTATTACTTTTAAAGGTTGTGTGTGTTTTTATTATACAATAGTTGTGTCTTCTTATAAAAAATGAACTCTATTATTTTGAAGTGTTTTATCTTTTCATTATAAAAATAAATAAGTTTAAAAATTAGCTACAATATCCCATTAAGTGTCTTTCTATAATTATTGGTTTTAAGATTTGTGTTTTCTCTTTATAAAAGAAAAGACAAATTTATAATATGAATCCAAAATTGGTTGATTTGATTTATTGTTAGTTTATTTTTGTTATCGATTATTTATTAATGTTGTTTTACTTTTGGTTAATTTTAGATTTGAAGTTTAATTTTCACTTTATTTATTTGACACAAAATATCGGTGAGACATTAGATTGTTAACACAAACACAAAATAACTCAATATTATACAATTAACTATTACAAATGCATTATTTACTATAAACCAAAAAAATTAAAAATAAAATGAATACCCGCCCGATCTACTTTGCTTTATACAAAGAGTATGTGAATTTCTTTAACTCCAACAAAATATATTTGCTCATTTTTCTAACATCAGAAAATCACTTTATCATATAAAAAGATATAGCATGATTTTTTATTAAGATTTCAAATGTTGACGAAATGAAATATTTTTTTTTGCAAACGAAATGATAATATTGTTAAAAGATTTGTATCTGATTAAGAAAAAGTATATTTCATTTTAGTCAGTTCAATATATCCCCTAGACTATATTTGAGAAGTGATTTTGCCACATGTCTTCTCTACAATCATTTTCACAAAAATAATATGACATGGCTACTAAAATTGATGACATGTCTTATAGATTAATATGACATGGATAATTATATTTAATGTTAATTTATATTTTTGGTAAACATTTTAAAATATGATAATAACTCATATATTCAATTTATTTTTGATTTATATTTTTGGACTTTTATAAAATATGGTAATAACTCATAAATCATCATTAAAATAAATATATTCAATTATGGCATTTCAAATTTTGAAATATCATTTAAATTAAAAATATTTCAAAAATATATACATATTTTCAGAAAATTATAAAAGTTAAATCATAAAATTAAATTAAATAGTAAAATCATTAGTTTCTTATATCCAACTACAGATTTTATAAATATTTTTTAATTTTAATTTTTGACAATTATAAAATTTTACATCCCCTAGACTATATTTGAGAAGTGATTTTGTCAAATGTCTTCTCTACAATCATTTTCACAAAAATAATATGACATGACTACTAAAATTGATGACATGTCTTATAGATTAATATAACATGGACAATTATATTTAATGTTAATTTATATTTTTGGTAAACTTTTTAAAATATGGTAATAACTCATATATTACATTATTGTCGATTTATATTTTTGGACTTTTTAAAAATATAGTAATAACTCATAAATTATCATTAAAATAAATATATTCAATTATGGCATTTCAAATTTCGAAATATCATTTAAATTAAAAATATTTCAAAAATATATACATCTTTTTAAAAATTATAAAAATTAAATCATAAAATCAAATTAAATCGTAAAATCATTAGTTTTTTATATATATCTACAGATTTTATAAATATTGTTTAATTTTAATTTTTGACACTTATGCAATTTTACATATTTATTTACTATATTTAATTAAAATAAATAGATAAAAAAATCTACCTAAGATTATAATTTTAAATATATACAGTACATGCACATTCTTAAATATAATTCAAAATAAACAAAATTGTTTTTATCTTAATTTTATTGTTCAGTTAAATCAAATTTATATTAAAATATTGATAAAAAGGAAAATTTATAATATTGATAAAAAATTAAATATAATTTATATTTATCTGTTAAAAAATATTTTAAAATTTTTTTACTGCACATGGTGCAGGAAAACACCTAGTATATATATATATATATTTCATTTCAATGCATTGTTCATTTATATTGTCCACTATTAGAGCTGAGAATTTGATTTTTTATCCGCGGGTCCCGCCCCGTTTGACCCGCTGCGGAACGGATGCGGGTCAACAGATTTGAAAAATTTGCGGGGCGGGTGAGGGTGCGGGTCAAGCATATTTTATGTGGGACGGGTGCGGATCGATCAAATTTAAACTGTAGGTAGCCGCCAAACCGCAAAATAAAAAAAAAAATTTGAAAAAATATGATTTTCTTATAAAAAAAATTTAAAATTACGAATATATAAAAAAAATAATTTAATTATATTATTTTTAAATATTTTTTTAAAAAATATCAACAAAATTTATTATTTTTTAATATTTTTAAAAAAATATTAATAATATATAAAATTATTATTTTTATTATTTTTAATATTATCCGCGGGTCCTGCGGGTGCCGCTTAAATGAACAGGGTGGATGCGGATCTTATTTTTCTTACTCACGGATCATGCGGATCAAATATTTGAACTCGAAAAAATAAGTCGACCCGCGGGTCGGAGTGGGTTGACCCGGGAACCCAAGCCTATCCACTATACAAATGAAACCGCATCATCACTCCCACCTTAGCTAAATAAGACGCTGAATACGACGTAGTTATGATAAAACTAAAACAGGGGTATATAGGTAAAATGAAGGATCTCCCTTATCTCACTTTTTTTCTGATCCTCGCCTTTGCACCCATTCATAAAAAAGAAGAAGAAGAAGAAGAAGAAGAAGAAGAAGAGGAAGACGCAATCTTTTTTGTTCTTTTAAAGGCTTTTAATTCCTTCAAAAATCGATCTGTAATCTCTCATACTCTCTATTACTGACTTTGATCCAATCTCTTCTTATCAAACCCGACCCGGAAAAGCCATGAGAGTCCATCCAATTCTCAACAACAACACATTGATCCACCACCACCACCGCAACCCGACCCGAGAACCCGGAAAGAATCTCCGTCGTTTACCGCACATCTTCAACCGCGTCCTCGAGCTTCCGCTGCGGTCCGAAGCAGACGTCTCCGTGGAAGAGAAACCCGACTGCTTCAGATTCGTGGCGGAGACGGACGGCGGCGGAGGCGGAGGAGGGGAGATGACGGCGTATATGGTGGAGATCCATCCGGGTATCACAAAGATCGTGGTGAGGACAAATGGGTTGTCTTTGGGTTTGTCGTTGGATGAGTTGGAGCTTGATGTCTGGCGTTTTAGGCTTCCGGAGACGACGAGGCCTGAGCTTGTTACCGTGTCTTGTGTTGATGGGGCTTTGGTTGTTACGGTTCCTAAGATGGTTTCAGATGATGGAGGTTTTGGAAATGGTGTGGGAAGTGGGAGGCTAGTTCTTGTTCTGTAAAATCGAGCATTGTCTGCTTTGGGTTAAGACAGCTTTCTGTAACGATCGAATTCTAAATATGAACGGTTTTCATTTGAACCTTGTCTTTCTTTCAGACAGAGTACTTTTAGTTAACTGCTAACAATGTGGGCTTTTCAAAGAAATGCTTCTTCATTGTTCTGTTATTATACTCTATTGTTGTGTCGCCACAACGTAACCTCCAAGCTTGTATGCTTTGGAAACATTTATAGTGAGGAAGATAACCAGTTGAGAGACAAGTGCTATCATTCACTATGTATGTATAAAAGATCTTGGTACATTGTTTATATACAACTTGATGAACACATTCATGACACAACATCAATACATCAAACACCAGACGTAACCAAAAACTTCAATACTAGTTCTTTTTATTGGTCTTTTGCTTATCTCAGTCCCTTTTTTTAAGTTTTAAACAAGACTTATGTTGACTTGCTATATTACGCATAGTAATGATGACGAACCAAAAGAGTAATAGTTGTAGTAACGACTAACAAAAGCTTCCAAAGTACATCCAACATAAAAAGCATACATAAGATAAAAACCCCAAGCCTAGGAAAGGTTTTAGATGTCTGCAGCATAAACCCCACAAAAAGAAAAAAAAAAGAGCCGCTACATAATTAATAATACAACCAAGACAGGCTAAAAGGTTAAGATATCACAAGGAGCCAGATTTTGATTTCTTTTAGAGGAAGAAGCCTTTGAGAGGAGTGAACTTAGAGAGGATCTCTTCCTCACGCTTCAGAGCATTCTCTTTCTTGCATTCCCACTCAGGCTTCTTCGAGTTCGCCGCTTGAACTTCCTGCACCACTTTAGGAATCGAGTTCGCCACCATCTTCTGTCCGTAGCTCAGATCAACCCTCTCTTTCTCCTTGCTACCAATGTGCTTCTTCAGCTCAGTCCTCCTCGCTTGAAGCTGAGCGATCTGCTCATCGATCTGATGGATCGCCTCAGAGTTCTCATCTACCTCCATCTGGATACTCCCTAGCTTGTGCTTCAGATCGCTGTACTCGTACTTAAGCGAGGCTACTTTCGCTTTGTTGAGCTCCAAGGCAGAGAAGAACTTATCTGCTTCTTCGATCACAGCTTTGTTCTCTTGAAACACTTCGCTGAAGGTAGGAATCTCTTCCATGAGCTTCAGCCTCACTATCTCCTCAGCGGAAAGGTTTGGATCTTTCCTCAGCTTAGTTGCTAACGCAGCTATCTCCGCAGCTTCCTTGGAGACGAACAGAGTAGGGAAGTCTTTCTCAAGAAGAGAAGAGATCTTCATACGAGCTTCAGCCCACTCATACTCTCTCATTGGAGAGCTTGCCCTTACAAGAACAGAGGAAGACTCTCTCCCATTCCCAGCATCATCTCCTCCTGGACCCTGGTGGAGAAGGTTTTCAAGAGAGTTCAGGTAGCTGTCGAACTCTATCGGGTCAACGTCGATAGGCTCGTGAGAGACAGCGAGAACACCGTTCATCGGAGAGACGTAGATGTGTGGAATCGCAACATCTTCCTCCTCAACGTTAACTCTGCGTTTCTTTCTCCTGCCACTAGTGTTTGGTGCAGTAGCAGCAGCAGCAGGTCCACCACCTTCCTCCTCGTTCTGGAGGTTCAGCTCCACAGCACCACCGCTCTGCTGGTTCGAAGAGCGTCTCGAAGATTGCCGAGATGGTGGTTTCGGTTTGGTGGAGGATTGAGGTCCAGGAGTCTTTCCTCCTTTCTTCTTCTTGATGGCTTTAGGTTTCTCCACAACGGGATCAAACGTAGGCATTGGGTTCCTCTTCCTCTGGCTGTATCTTGAGTTTCCTTCTTTAACATTCTCATCGTTTGAAGCTCCTCCTCCTCCTCCTTCGGTCTTTACTTCCTTTGGTGTTGTCTCCTCAAAGAGAGACGCAGCATCAACTACAAAAAAGAAAAGAAACTAGCTTAGCTCTCAAACTAAGAACAACAGAGTTATCATTAGTGTCTTTACCTTTGTCAGCAGGCTGGAACAGAGCAGGGATCTTCCAGCTAAACGAAGCGAAGAACGCATCAGCATCCATCTCAGGGAAACTCATCTGGACATAACGAGCAAGAGCCGGTTTGCTCGCAAAAGACTTTGGGACATTCTTCTGCTGAAGCCTCTGAGGGAGAATCAAGAACCTATCCTGATGGAAACCAAGAGCAGTCACTCTCCTCCCGACTCTCCAAGTCCAAACATCGCCAGGGCTTGGCCAATCGACAGGGGCGTAGGGAGGACCTTGACCGGTCGAAACAGGCGGGATCGCTGGGAGCTGGTTGAGATCGGTTTCACCGGGAGTGAAAGAGCTGTTGTCTACGCTTCTCTTCCCGTTTTCTTTGGTGGCCTGAGAGGAGGGCTCTGGATCTTGGATGGCTTCTTCTCTGTTGAAACCGTTTTCCCAGAAGTCGTCGAGCTCTTGCTGAGTGGCTTGGGGTTGGTTAGGTTCGTTTTCGTGATAAGTTGAGAGCGGGACAGGTTCGGTGTCTTGGTAGGTACTGACTGGAACTTGTTCATTGTCAAACCTGCATATGGATTAGCACAACATTTAGACAATTAAACCTCAAAACATTTAGACAAACAATATGACATGCGGTTCAATATACAAATAATGGTGAAAAAAAAGCTTTCTTAGGAATCAAATGTCAAATCGACTATAGAGACACGCACACAATAGTCAACCCTAAAGACACAATCTTTCTTTTTGTAGCAGCATTTAGTATAATAGGAACCCTAACTTTTGGATCAATCTAATCTTTTAAAACTCAAGAACTGTTGGTTATCTCATGTCCGAGCTTTGAATCTGCTTCACATTAAAATAATAGGTCTAGAAGAGGGAGACTGGTCCCAATTTTCCCGACAAAATTCAGTTCAAGATTCACATTTGTTTCAAGGAATTAAAGCAGAAAAAAAAAACAAAACGAAACAGAGAGATTAAGGAGAAGATAAAATTACCCAGGAGGAGATTGGCCGATGTCTTGTTGCATATTTGTCGGAGAATAAAAGGGAGAAGACATTGCCTACTGAAACCCTAATTCGACCTGCGGAACAGAAACAAAACAACAAAGCAGTCAAGCGAGAAATTCATGATGAAAATAATCGAAACTTTGTGTGATTGAGAAGTAGAACAAACGGTTTTTACTGGCAGATCTGAAGGCTTCGCAATCTCTCCTCTCCGTTTTCTCTTGGATTTATTTTTAACTCTTTGCAGATGTGGTTAGTCTTCAAGCTGAAGTGGATCGAATCAATTAGGGACATTGACAATTATACCCTTGATAATTAGTATTTTTTTTTTTTTTTGGGTTTTTACATCGCACCCAGTTTTGGTCAAGTTTTAACTTTTGGTTACCGATTTATTATTCAGACTCGCGCGAATTAAAACGATATCTAGTGATAATTAATGTAAATTTGTATTTATGCATCAAGATGCCAAAAAATCTTGTTCAATTAGTATCTAATCTACACTTAATAATACTAGATATTAATATAATTCTGTATTAAGAGATTTTCTAGTAGATTCACTATGTGGATGCTCTTTTCTACTAAATAGAAATACATAAATATGGCAATCCTTTGGGAAAAAAAAAGTAAATTAGAATATAATTTGCAAAATAAAAGACCATTTTTGTTCTTCCAATCAAATTATAGATACCTTAAGTCACGTCCAAAGTTCAAAACTAGTGTTGTGTTTTTGTTAGTTTTATTATTTTTTTCCAAAATTCAAATAATCAAATTGGTCGTACACAATGAATTCTGCTTATTCAGAGTTAGTGATAAGGTGCCTATATACATTTCACGTATAATTAAGAACAAGTATAAGCAAGACAGACTGTGATTATGTTTACATATCCAAGAAAACTGGTGAGGAGCTCTCACACACTATACTAAGAAGAAAAAAAAACAGCGGACGCAGTCATGTTTATTCAGTACAATGATGATTTCGAATCTACTGATGTTTCTTATCCAGAAGCTTTCTCGCCAACGATCACTTGCATATTCCAAGCTCTCTTCTCAGAAAAAAAAAAGTTAATTTCCTACGGGGTTACAGCTAATCATCTTGTTGCTAAGATCAGATAGAGACTGCAAATCTATAGCTTCGTAACTTTGACTATAATCCTCATCTATGATTAGCTTTGATGGCGACCAATTTCTTGGAGATTAGCATGGCAATTTTTTTTTGTAAAAACTGAGGACAAACTTGTCCGAAATGGTTAATGATAGGATGTGTAAGGAGTGACTAAAGGATGAGCCAGCAAAAGAGAACAGATACAATGAATTACGCTTGATGAATGTACGTGAATGGAATAGATGACATGAAATCGTTTTGATGAATTTGTTAGGCTTTGCCATGTCAACGGTTTCTTCACAAAATGATGCAAGAAACTAATAAATATGTACTCTCTTCCATATTAACGTATGTTTTTGAACCAACGAGATGATGTATTGGCTAGTTTAAAATGGCGAAAGGCAACTCAAGGCGAGAAAGTGGTCGTCGACAAGCAGCCGAATATGCTTCATCAAAAAGGTAAGCAAAACTTTATATATTCATGATAAGAAGTGATAGCTCTAAAGAGACTTATGTTAGAAACCAAAAACACCAAATCCACATTAATTTAATCCAAACTTCAAAATAGCATTGCAAAATATAAAGTTTAATTAGCAAGAACACTAAGTAAAATACCAAATTCAATACCAAACCAAAAACGACAATTCCTAAAACTATATTAGTCAGATTCAAAATCATTAACTAATTCTCTTCAAACTCCAACTCTTTGTCGTAGCCAAAGTCTTCCTCTCCTAAATCAACTTCATGTCATCATTTTCATCAACCAAGGTTAAATGAGAAGGATACACTCTTCTCCACAGCAAATAATGATACTAAATCGGTTTGAATCAAAACGGTTTATGTACTATTTTCAAACAAACCAATTGGTTTACATACTTGCAACAAAGCGTTACCACGAGTGCTTTAGGAAGGAAAAAAACACAAAAGCGAGGGAAGACGAGCGCATTGTGTACCTCCCCTGGCCGTGGGTGGTGAGGTTATTGGTATGTAAATCTTTTGTCTCTATACGATCCAAAGTGGCAACAAACAGGTTCTAGTGTAATGCTGAACTGAAATCGATAAAATATTTATAAATGAACGCCAAATCTAGCAAGTGAGCAAGATACGAAGAAGATAGAGTGCCAAAGAGTTACTTTTTGAGAACTGAGATATTGTTCAAGGTGATAATTAAAATTCAAGGCTTAGCAGAAACTGCAATGATTATACAAAAATATAATGCGACAACAAAGACGGGTGAATAAATATCCGGAGAGATCACTTGTGTCACAACTCACAAGGGTAACTCACCTCGTCTTCCACCCACGACCTCGGCTTCTACGACTGATGCTAATATCAGCACCCTCTATCTCCCACCAGTACCATTCTTCTAACCCGGAGTCCATGCCATCAGTCTCTTCTAACCCGGAGTCCATGTCACTATCATCTTCTCTGCTAAGATCATCCCATCTTCTACGATGACTTTTATCAAAAACATCTGATTCGATATCTTGCTGAATATGAACCAAACTTGGAACATAATTGAAAATATGAATACGTTCTAAATACATTTCTTTAAAAGGGATTTCTGTGTAATATTCATCCGCTTCACCAACAGTACACACCCTGCAGCTCCAGCCTTTCCCAAAAAATGAATCACACAAAGCCACTTTCTTACGCTCGTCGATTAAAAGACACGTGTAAACATCCAAACCATAATCCACAGCAAAGGATTTGCTCCATGACAAATCCGCTTCACAATTAGTATCCATTTTATTGGTCACCCACATCTCCATCGTTGATGAACCTTTTATACAACGTAACACCGAGAGTTCCTCTCTAACAACTGATAGAGCCTTATACATACAGTCAAGAGATGGGAGAGGAAAACACAAACGTATAAATCTCTCTTTTGTAAAATCAAAACTGAGCAAGTAGTCATCGTCTATACCATCATCAGAAGTTACCCAATAAGTATTTCCCTTCAAATTCACGCCATGAGAATTCATTACGAAGCAGTTGGGAGCCTTAACAACTCTCCACGAATTAGAGTTGAAGTCGTAGATCTCAAATCCATCAACTTCGTCGTCATGTATATTGTTAAAATCATAGATTTCATGTCCATCAACTAGGTCGCCTTTTGTTTTGTCACATCCCCAAAACATCAAGATTTTGTAGCTTCGGCAAAATTGATTCTTTTCGTATCCTAAAGCAAACGTAGTCTTTCTCCCTCTAAACATTTTGTTATAAAAACACCTGGTACCATAGGTTTGTTTGATCCACCTAGTTTCCCTTAAACAAGGATTCCAAACAACCAGTTCATCCTCCACGGTGGTGCATAACAACAAACCATCGCAGTGAAAAACTGTCTCTATATAGACCTCTTCTGAATCATCAGACTCATTTAGGCTAAGTGAATCGCTAAATTCGATAGACGGAGGGACAGAGTTCAGATCTACGCACGTGGGATAAAGCCTACATCCCTCCAATATGAGAGCACGAAGCTGCTTTGGAACGTTACGAAGGTGCTTCTCGATGAACCTTTGGTCTTTGAATAAAGTGTTCCATCCTTTGCATGTAGATCTCAATCGTAGCAGAGATTTGGCTGGAACCCTAGAAAGTATTTCTTCTACCAAATCTGCCGGAAGATCAGACGTCATCGTTGTTTCTCTCTCCATGTGTGGACTCTATCCCAAGGGAAGATGAAGGGGGTTTTTTGGTCTAAAGATGATGAAGGGGTTTGTATCTCCTAAGGAAGACGAGAACAACTCAATGGGGGATCTCTAAGTCGAAATTAGGGCTTTTGAGTTTTAAAGTTTCCACCGAACCAACTTTGTCATTTTTTTTAACAACTGTTTTATTTATATAACTAGTTTAAGACGCCTTGCGCAGAATAAATATTTTATATAAATATTATTTGTATTATTTTTTGTTTATGTTTTTACATATTATAAAATAAATTAATAATATATATTTGATAATTAAAACTATTAAGTGTTACGTATATATTTGATTTGACACAAATACATACATTAAAGAAATTATTTTTGTTTGCATACAATTATTTTAGGTAAAAGAAATTAAAAAAATTGTATTGCATGTAATTAAATTTAAATAATATTAGCATTTATATATAATATATTTTTAATATGATTATTTATTAAATGAAAATTCTTAATCATATGATTTTATGTTCATTTGTATTTCTTAACAAAACTTTTAGTGTGGAAATTTGAATATTTATAATAATTTATAATGTTTCTAGAAAATTCAATGCAAATTTTGAAATTAAAATATTAAGTTCTCAATACTTGTTTGATTCAAAATTTTAAATTAAAATATTTCTGTATTTTTATATGGTATATAGTTTAATATATATCAATCAGAATATCTATTATTCCTATTAAATATGATTTTTACTCATATGGTTTTATTATCACTTGTATTTTATTGTAACAAAAATTTTAAAAATTGATCACAAAACTTTCAACGTGAGACTCTTTACAGTTTTCATAGTTTATAGTCGTTTTCAAAAATTTTAAATATAACATATACGAAAAAATCTAAATTTTTATTATATGACTAACATTATTGTTTAATTTATATTAATAATGTAAATTTAAACAAAAAATAATGGAGGATGTACAAATTGTTATCAAATTTCTATTATTAAAATCATTAATTGTCAAATATATTTTCTATTCACTTTTGATAATTCCGTAATTTTTATTTAAGGAAAGAATTAAAGGTATTAATTAGATTGCTAATTAATGTTATGGTTAGTTTAATGAGAAGTATATAATATATGTTTAATGGACTAACATATTTCCTAGAGAATTTGAGAAGCATTCTAGTGATAACACGTGTCATAGCTAAAATGTTGTAATGCTTCTCTTTTAATATATAGGGGATAATAAAACGTAACATTACACATAGCATAATAAAAATACAATCAGATCCATTTCTAAAATAAAAGATAATACCGTGGGCGTCCTCCCGAAGCGGAAGAGCGGTATACCAACCCAGATCCAGGAATACTCAAATAGACTTCCTTGCAAGACAAACTCGAGCAAGGAATCGTCTTTTCTCGTATGTTAACATGTCGGTGCCTCATTAGATAGACACCAGAAACTTATCTTTCGCGGATTCATACTAAAATTATTCTTTGTACTCTTATTGTGATTAAAAAAAAAGATAATACTGCAATACATAAAATTAAAATTTGAAGAAGTTTCTTCTGAATCTTCTTAATACAATCTTCATGTTTGGATACCGAATTTTCTTCTTTGTTCTCTTTGTTGTATAACATTAGTAACTTTCAATTTGGATCTACAGATGTTCCTCTATAATGAATTCAATATATTAATTCTCTCAAAAAAAGAATTTGGAACAAACACTTCAAGAATTCTAAAATCATTGCAATACAAAAAAAAGTATAATTCAAATTCTCCGTTTCCAGCATATTCTTTCTATGGTGGTTTCCATGGCAACTGTTTCCAAAGTAAAGCAGTCATGAAAAATTCTGTACCATTTGAATCTGAATTTCACTTATCATCGGTCATAGCCATGAAGTCCACGCCGGAAATTGCAACAACAAAATAGAAGAAAAGGTAGTTAACCAACCTTGTCTTTTATACAGAAAAAATGATTTCCCCAATATTTTTTCCTTTCTTCTTGTTCATTAATCATTAAGTCGACAATATTTATTTTAAAATCCACATTAATCTATCTTATTAAAGGTGAAGTACAAATTCGGTGCGTTTGGATACTTGGATAAGATTAATAAAAAAATTTGGTGTGTTTGGTTATAGCTATAAAAAATGGAGTGTTTGGAAACTTGAATAGTAGTATCTATTAATTGTGTTTCCATATTTCACTTAGTTTAACAATTTAATTAATTATATTACCTTAATAATAAATTACATCATTAATTATATTACCATAATAATAATAGTGCATATTTTTATTTATTAGTTAATCAATATTAACTTTATGCCAATTATAAAATCAAAAATGCTAAATAATTAGGTTTTACATATGATTAAACATTTGGTTTATTTTATTTTACTAAAATATTTTTATTTTAGTTACAATCGGTGGGAAATTACGTACCCAAAAACATAGTTCAAAAATATGTTTTATGAATAAAATAATAACTTAAATCAAAATACTTAAAATGTCCTACATTTATTGTCACTTAATTTTCCACTCCATATAATTATTTTACTTGATAAAAAAAACTCTTTCTATTTCACTTAATTTAGCAAAACACATAAAACAGTTTTTTATTAATTTATATAATCATTTAGACATGAACATTATCTGTCTATTTAGGTACATGTTGTTCTTTTCGGGTATCCTTTTTTTTTTGGTAACCAAGTCCCGCTTGAATATTATAAACTTATGTGTGGATTTTGAGTTGGATCATTCTAGATCTAGATGAATTCGGTTCTGATGTATAGGAACCTAAAAATATCTAAATAACCAATGTATCTAAAACGGGTTCGGATATTTGTAAAAAAAATAACCATATAACCTGATTCGGTCCAGATCTTTTGAGTATCGTTAGTTACCAGATCTTTTGAATATCGATGTATAAAAATATATTTCACGGGCCAATTTAACAAAATATTAATTGGTTCAGTTGAAATAAATATATTTTAAAAAATTATATGAACTGAAAAAATCACTATAAGAGTACTTACATTTGGATTCAAATCATTTTTTAATAACAAACTACACAAATATGTTGATTTGTATACAAATTTAAATTACAATGTAAATATTTAATTGAACACAATTAATACAGAAATATGTCACATTGTTTAAACAAAATATCAAAGTAAACAGTTGCGTTCTAAAATCATTTATTTTAACAACAAGCCAAATAAATATGTTGATTGGAGAAGGAATAAAATAAAGCCAGATAAATACATAGTTTACCAGAGACACTCTATATGTCAAATTTATTATAAAGAAATTTTTACTAAGATAAATACATTCAATAATTACAAACAAATAATATATTTCATAAAAGTAAAAAATAATATCCGCGCTTCGATATGTTGATTGGAGAGGGAATAAAACAAAGTCAGAGAAACACATAGTTTACCAGAGACACTATGTGTGTCAAATTTATTATAAAGAAAATTTTACTAAAATAAATATGTTCAATAATTACAAACAAATAATATATTTCATAAAAGTAAAAAATAATATCCGCGCTTTCGAAGCGCGGGTCAAAATCTAGTATAATGTTACTTTTCCTCTTGTTTATCAATACTATGAAAAGGAAAATTCATCATAAGATTTTGTCTTTAGTTTTGTGAGATAATTACAATACTACTAACTGTTTTGTCCGAACGGACATAATTTTCTTACAAAAATTTATTAGTTTATTTTTTATTAATTCATATGTTCTCGAAAATTTCAAATCAAACATCAAATTATTATATATGACAAAGTTTTTTATAAAAATATAAATGCTTATTATTGAGTCGTAATTTTAACACTCACATATTAAAATATTTTAATTATATCTGTATACAAATAGTTTTAATTAATATTTAACTATGGAAAATTTTATCTTAATTTTTAACTTTTATAATAGAAAATATTATTTCTAAATAACAATACAATATATAAGAATTATCTTTTAAAATAATTTTTTACAATAAATAAGTAAATCTACAAATGTTTTGAAAATGTTTAAGAGATCTGTTATGTTTTAAAATATCCATCTTTTTTCTTTACAAGTTTATTTTTTTATGACATACACATGAACATGAACTTTTGTGATAACACATATTAACAAAATTTATAATTGTTAGAAATGTATTTTTTAAAATTAAACACTGATAAATTTAAAATAATAAATTGTACTCCCTCTGTTTTTTAAAGATAGATATTTTAGAAAAATAAATTGTTTCACAAAGATGTATTTTTTATGTTTCCTATACAAAAGTTACAAATTTCAATAAAATTGATTGAATTTATTGAAAGACTATTGGTTAAAATGCATTGAAATTTGATAATTTCTAAAAATGATGTATAGTTAATGTGTTTTCTTAATATGTGTGAAAACACCAAAACATACATCTTTAAAAAACAGAGGGAGTATATACTATAGATGAGCTTATATACTATAGGTAGGTCAAGTCGATAAGCAACCAAACCAACCTTATCAGTCACAGGGATTCAAAAAGAGGGAGGAGATGGTTCTTACTTGGGACTAAAGAATAGTTTATTGGATCCAAGACTGATATGCTTGCTTATATCTATGACAAATTGAAGAACAGACTATCAGGTTGGTTCACCAAACTGCTCTCGCTAGGTGGTAAGGAGATCTTAATCAAGGCAGTGGCCATGGCGATGTCAGTGTATGCAGTGTCCTGCTTCAAGATGACTAAGAAATCTTGTGAGAACCTTACTAAAACAATGACGGACTTCTGGTGGAATTCATTTGAACAAAGGAAAATGCATTGGTTAAGTTGGACTAAGTTGTGTCTTGCCAAGGAACAAGGAGGATTGGGATTCAAGGACATACAGAATTTCACAGAAGCTCTATTGGCGAAGCAAGCATGGAGAATCTTAAATGATCCCGAGTCTCTTTTTGCTAGAGTATTAATCAAAAGCAGATCTTTCCCCAATCTGATTTTCTTAGTGCAAGAAACGGTCCAAGAGTTCATATGCTTGGAGAAGCATTCAGTTTAGGAAAAAGCTGCTAGTTGGAGGTTTGAGGAAACAGCTCGGGAATGGAACTATCGATACATGTATGGGCGAATACTTGGATAGATGGAGAAGTGAGAAGAACATCTTTGTTGATTTATTGCTGAAAGTGAGTGATTTGATAAGACTTTCAGAATAATTGTTGGAAGATGGATCTGCATCAAGATTTTTTCTATGAGGAGGATATTCAAAGAATCTTGGCGATGAAAACAGCTTTGGATCAGGAATAATTTTTGGTCATGGCTTCATAACAAGAATGGAAGCTACTCAGTTAAACCTGGTTATTGGTTCATCAACTCATTGGTAAGAAAAGAGGAGATTCAGGAAGCTGAAATAAAATTTTTCCTTAAATGATCTGAAAGCTATGGTGTGGCAGGTCTCCACGGCCCCGAAAATCAAAACTATTATGTGGAAGGTTTTAAGAAACTCCATTCATGCGGGTGAACTTCTAGTTAAAAGAAGAATTAAACTGGATCAAGTATGCTAACCATTCTGATAAAGGGAAACAGAGCCAAGGTCGTGATAGAGTTCACTATCAACAGGTGGTGGTGAAGAAGAAGAAGATTAAGGAGAAGCTTGTTGAGGAGGAGATGAAGATTTCGACCACGACGGGGGATTCTAACCGAGAGAAAGTGCGTCAGATTCTTCACAAGTCCTTGTCTAAAGTGGCTAACGAGGTGGTTGTTGTTGAGATGAAGGAACAAGTGGTTTCTTGCGATTCTTGGAGTGTGGCTGCGTCGGTTGAATCTGCTATGTTTGAGAGACTAGGTTGTTTCGAGGGGACTCAAAAAGCAAAGTACAGATCCGTTCTTTTCAACATGGGAGACAGTAGCAATCCGGACCTGAGGAGTATAAATATTACATCTTATCTAATAAAGTTTAAAAGCAAATGAATCCATAACCGCTTCTTCAAGACAAGAGTATTTGAATATAGAAAGTTAATAAGATCATCACATTAACAAGGGGGTTTTTGGAGAGATACAACTCTTATTCAGTTGAAGCAATAACGTTTTGGAGAAGTATAACTCCAAGATTTACCGGATAGCTAAGTAAAAGACAGAGAAATTACACAACTGGAACATTATATTTATACAACGCAAATAGGATGTTTGCAAAATTACAACTTAATATGAGAGACTCAATTGACAAAATAGTGAGACAGAAAGATAATAAAGTGTTCGACAATAGTCAACAACTATCCTGGTCTTGAAGCAAGAAGGACCTAAGAGAACATCATTGTTGGATAGCCAGAAGAAGATTGCGTCTAATTGTATGGAATCATCCCCTGTTGTGTCTGCATAAACTGATGATCAAACTGCCGAAACATTAAGGTTTGAGTGTACATCATAGGATGAGGAGGAATCAGAAGCTAGATCCGTTGAAACAACAACGCCGTGATCATCATCAACCAACTCGGTGATCTTTTCTTGGAATAACCCTAAGCGAGTCTCCAAGGAATCCTCAAACACGAACACTTTCTTGGAGAATTTATTGTCGTTGGCTTTGAGAGATGCCTTCTTATCATCCATCATCTTCTTGTTTAGAAACCGCGAGAGGTTGGTGCTTTTCTTGTTCTTTTCTTGCTCGCTTAACCTGCTGAACCGCTCGGCAGTGGCCTTGACCTGGGATTCGTCGTTCTCTGGCCACGTCATCACGAGGCTGTTGATAAGCTTGAATAACTTAATAAACAAGTTATCGATTTATAAAGTCCTTTTGGATTAGGAAGTTATTTGTTTTCCTTTATGTGTTTAGTTTAGGACTTTATCTACCTATATAATGATATGTCGATGGACTGACATATGGTGTGGTTGTTTTGTGTGAAAGCTTTCTTTGTGGTTGTGGTTATAAGCTTTATATTGAATAAGAGAAGGACTTCTTATTATCATCTTCTTGCAAACCAATATTTGGTATCAGAGCTTTACAAAGAAATTCTAAAGACCTACATACGATCATGGGTGATGACGCTAAGGATGCAATTGTTCTGCACAAAGAAACCGGAACAAAATCCATCAAGTACCCGATGCTAACAAATTCAAACTATGCTGTCTGGTCAATGAGGATAACTATAGCACTTAAGATCAACGAAGTCTGGGAGACAGTAGATCCAGGAACCACTGATGAGAAGAAAAATAATCTAGCAATTGCACTACTATGGCAATCAATACCGGAAACATTGATTATACAGATCGGAAACTCTAAAACAGCAAAGCATTATGGGAAGCAATAAAAGCAAGGCATGTTGGGGCTGAAAGAGTAATAGAAGCTAGGTTACAAACCCTGAGTACAGAATTTGATAAGCTCAAGATGAAAGAAGATGAAACAATTGATAACTTCGCCGGCAAGTTATCTGAGATTGCTTCTAAATCTGCTGCTTTGGGAGAGACGATAGAAGAGTCCAAACTTGTTAAGAAGTTTCTCAGAAGTTTGCCAAGGAAAAAGTTCATTCTCATGGTGGCCTCTCTTGAACAATCGCTTGATCTTAAAACAGTGGGATATGAAGATATAGTCGGGAGATTAAAGGCGTATGAAGAAAGAATAACTGAGGAAGATGATGAAAGTCATGATGACGCAGGAAAGCTAATGTATGCTAGTGGTGATACTAGTAGTGAATCGTCTGGCTACAACGGTCGTGGCCGTGGACGTGGTGGAAGGTTCAATCGAGGAAGAGGACGTGGTCGTTTTAGTTCCTATCAGCAACAAAGAGACGCTTACAGACAGGGCCGTGGAGGTTATGCCTCTCACATTACTTGCTTCCGATGCGACAAACTTGGGCATTACGCCACGGACTGTCCGGATAAGCAGTTAAAGCTTCAGGAGACTATTGAGAAAAAGGACGAAGACACTCACGAAGCTGATACACTGATGATGAACGAGGTAGTATACTTAAACGAAAGGAAAGTTAATCCTAAAACTTTCGAAACAGAGTCAGATACTAGCAATGTATGGTATTTAGACAATGGTGCTAGTAACCACATGAGTGGAAACCGTTTGTTCTTCTTCGAGCTTGATGAAACAGTGACTGGAAAAGTTTGTTTTGGTGATGATTCAAAGATAGATATAATGGGAAAGGGTTCGGTACGCTTCATAGTCAACAGTGGAGAAAAGAAAATCTTGAGGAATGTATACTACATTCCAGCACTAAGAAGCAATATCGTTTCTTTGGGACAAGCCACAGAAGGAGGCTGCGAAGTACGCATGAAAGATAAAGAGCTAAGCCTCATTGACAAGCATGGAAAACTTATGGTCAAGACAACAAGGGCAAACAATCGACTATACAAGGTCACACTGCAAGTAGATCAACTCCATTGTCTTCACATGAAGAGTTGCAGTGACTCTACGGTTTGGCACTCCCGTCTCGGCCATATCAACAAAGAAACGTTAAGGATGATGATAAATAAGGAACTCATTGTTGGAGTTCCTAACATTGATAAAGATACGGACACCTGTGTCTCCTGCTTGAAGGGAAAGCAAACAAGGAAGCCCCTCCCACAAGAAACTACATATCGAGCTTCGAAGCCTTTGGAACTTGTACACGCAGACTTGTGTGGACCCATTAGTCCAACGACACCTGCAGGAAAACGTTACGTTTTTATTCTTATCGACGATCACACAAGATACATGTGGACCATTCTTTTACATACGAAGAGCGAGGCACTTGAGAAGTTCAAGAAGTTCAAGATACTAGTCGAACAAGAGACACACACCAAACTTAGGACATTGCGAACAGACAGAGGAGGAGAATTCACTAGCCATGAGTTCACTGTCTACTACGAGAGACATGGTATTGCACGTCACTTAACTGCTCCGTATTCTCCTCAACAGAACGGAGTTGTGGAGAGACGCAACCGGACAATACTAGAGATGACAAGATCAATCCTTAAAGGCATGAACATGCCTAATAGGTTATGGGGCGAAGCTGTTCGTCACGCCACTTACTTGATCAACAGAGTGGCAACACGGTCTCTCGACGGAGTAACTCCTTATGAGGCACTGAGGAAGCGGAAGCCTGATCTATCACACTTGAAAGTATTTGGGTGTGTGTGTCATGCACGAACTGAGACAGCTGGGAGGAAAAAGCTTGATGACAGGTCACGAACTCTGGTTCACTTAGGAACAGAGCCGGGATCAAAGTCATATCGTTTATATGATCCTCTTAGCAAGCGTATCATTGTAAGCCGTGACGTTATATTCGAAGAAGGGAAGGAATGGTGTTGGACTAAGCAAACTGGTATGGATAAGGATGCGAAATTTGAAGTGAATATGCGAATGCTTGGTGACAATAGTGAGGCAAACGAAGCAGATGAAGATAGCAGTTCAGAACACGATGAAGATGAAACAGAGGATAATGAGAACGAGCTTGAAGAAACAGAGCAGCTAAGACGTTCGAGCAGAGTCTCGAAGACACCTACATATCTTAACGATTACATCCTCCTTGCCGAACTAGAAGGAGAACAATTACTAATGGTCATCAACGACGAACCTTGGAGCTTTAAAGAAGCTAAGGAACTGGAAGTTTGGATAAATGCTTGCAAGGATGAGATTTGTTCTATAGAACAAAACAATACATGGGATCTCGTCGAGCTACCAGCTGGTGTGAAACCTATAGGATTGAAGTGGATATTTAAAATCAAGCGTAACGCCGACGGAACCATTAGCAAATATAAAGCTCGTTTGGTGGCAAAAGGGTATGTTCAACGTCATGGTATAGATTATGACGAAGTGTTCGCACCAGTAGCACGCATAGAAACCATTCGACTGATCATTGGACTAGCAGGATCACATGGCTGGGAGATACATCATCTCGACGTTAAGACTGCGTTCCTCCACGGAGAATTAAAAGAAGAAGTATTTGTAAAGCAGCCGGAAGGGTTCGTTGTTGCCGGTGAAGAACACAAAGTTTACAAGTTAAGAAAGGCTCTCTACGGTCTACGACAAGCTCCTAGAGCTTGGAATATAAAGCTGAATCAGATTCTCCGTGGTTTGAAGTTTCATAGGTGCTCGAAAGAACCGTCTCTATACAGAAAAGAAGAAAACAGAGAGCTCCTTATTGTCTGCGTTTATGTGGATGATTTATTAGTCACCGGATCATCTCTTAATGCTATAAAGGAATTTAAGAAGGAGATGGCTACGAAATTTGAGATGAGCGATCTCGGGAGGTTAACATACTACTTAGGCATAGAAGTCTTGCAGCTTGATCACGGGATTATACTAAAACAGGACAGATATGCTCAAAAGATACTTGAAGAAACCTTAATGAGCTCCTGCAACTTAACTCATGTGCCGATGGAAATCAATGCCAAGTTCTCTAAAGCGTGTGATGAAGAGAAGATAGATGAGAAGCAATACCGTCGCACTATTGGATGCCTTCGTTACTTGTTGCACACTCGGCCTGACCTATCTTTTGCTGTTGGTGTTCTTAGTCGCTATATGCAGGATCCAAGGTCGTCACATGGGGCTGCTTTAAAGCAAGTTCTGAGGTATCTACGTGGTACCTGCTCTCTTGGATTATGCTATTCACGTGGGAAAGGAACGAAGTTGATAGGCTATAGCGATGCCTCACATAATGTTGATGAGGACGATGGTAAAAGCACCACAGGACATATTTTTTATCTCGGTGACAGTCCAATTACTTGGTGCTCGACTAAACAGGAGATTGTGGCTCTCTCGTCATGTGAAGCCGAGTTCATGGCCGCAACGGAAGCAGCTAAACAGGCAGTGTGGTTGCAGGAACTATTAAGTGAAGCTGTGGGAGAAGAGAGCAAGTGTGTGCTTATCAAAGTTGACAATAAATCTGCAATAGCCCTCACGAGAAACCCGGTGTTCCATGGAAGAAGCAAGCACATTCATCGGAGGTTTCATTTTATAAGGAAATGTGTCGAAAATGAGATGATCGAAGTCGAGCATGTCGCAGGTGTAGAGCAACGAGCGGATATTCTTACCAAGTCACTTGGGAAGTTAAAGTTCAAAGAGATGAGAAAGCTTATAGGAGTTGAAGATGTGAGTGATGAGAAGATCAAGCTTAAGGGGGGGAGAATGTTGATAAGCTTGAATAACTTAATAAACAAGTTATCGATTTATAAAGTCCTTTTGGATTAGGAAGTTATTTGTTTTCCTTTATGTGTTTAGTTTAGGACTTTATCTATCTATATAATGATATGTCGATGGACTGACATATGGTGTGGTTGTTTTGTGTGAAAGCTTTCTTTGTGGTTGTGGTTATAAGCTTTATATTGAATAAGAGAAGGACTTCTTATTATCATCTTCTTGCAAACCAATAGAGGCTCCCTTTGCGGTCGTAGCAGATGATGCACAAATTGACGCCGCACAGCTCTGAGAGTTCGAATGCTTTCTTGAGAACGGTCTTGGCTCGTGCCTTAAAGAATGTATCTTTTCTCACGGACAATTTGGACCTGCAGATCTTTCTCGTCATTGTGCTTGCGATGAAAATTAATTTCACTTTTCTCAGGAGATTATTTTCGTGGAGAAGTAATGAAGTATCAGATATATAATAAGAAAAAAAAAAGGAAAACTCTTAACGGTCAAAAAAACGAGAAGGGAAAAGGGAAACTTGGGGGAGGCGGCTTGGTTACCAAGTAATTAATAAGTGTAGAGAGAGATAGATAGTGAGTGAGATACAACACAACATAAAAAAATTATATCCAATCAGGAGTCGATTTTAGATACTCTCTCTTTATATAAAGATCACAGTCGATTTTTAGACTCTCTATATAAAGATCACGCGCTCTCTAACAATTTTTCCAATTTCTCTTCACTTTGTCGTTACTTCCAAGCCCTAACTTTTTTTGTTGAGACTAGAGAGAAAGAGAGAATGATGCAGAAACAAGAGTTCTTGGAACTGTTCGAGGCAGCAATTCTAGCTGTACAGATCCATTCTTTTCAACATTGGAGATAGCAGCAATCCAGATCTCAGGAGGAAAGTGCTACTCGGCGAGATTAGCGGAGAGAGACTGGTGACTATGAAGAAAGAAGAGATGGCTAGCGACAAGATTCAGATAGAAGTTCAAAGAATCAAAGAGAGAGCTAGAGATAAGGAAGAGAATCGAATGAAGAGCATGATGATGTTTCAGTCAGGCAGTATGATCATGACTTAAGCAGAATTGTATAGATTCTCTCAGTTTATTAACTTGTCTCGGTACGTAGTCTGTGAATGTAAACAACACTTTGCGTGAGATGCATAAAGTTTAATCTGTAAACTCTTTGTCTTGTTTCATTGTTAAATAGTACAAAAATATATATATATATATATATATATATATATATATATATTCTTTCTAAACTATAGTTGTCTAAATGATTTTCAATTTTCCAGATATATCTTTTGAAGTGTGACATTATTGAAAGATAAAACAACACAGCATGCTTCTGTCTTGAAAAATTAGCATAAAAGATAAAAAGAAAATAATAGCAAAGATTTTAAGTATAGGGCACTGTTAGATGACTAGTCTTCTTCTTGAGTTTCCTCTGTTTAAGCTTCACTTTAACATTAACACCATTATCAATAATAGCTTGAAGCACAACCTGAAGCTTACCTTCCACTTTATCTCCTTTCCTAGGCGTGTATATAACGTCATGTATGTCATCTTCCAAACTTCTCTGCGCAAGAACTGTCCCAACCGCAGCGCAAGCCACCACGTTCCTAGTCGAACCAAGATCGAACTTCATGTCTTTCGAAATGGAATGAGCCACAGTGACAACCTTACTAGTCACCCTGTGAATCACACATGCTCGAACAGAGGCTTTTGAGATGTAAATGTCTAAACAAAAGGGGTAGTGATAAGGAGCAGTGAGCTGGTTAAACGTAAGCGTTCGCTCTCTCTTCTTCGTGACTGCATTGAGATGATCCGTTTCACCAGTGAAAGCGTTGATCTTCGGCGCATCTCTCTTCTTGTATTCCTCGCGAACTTCTTGATTACTCTTCGCTGCTGCCTCCTTCTTCTTCATCTTTGTTTCTTCTTCACAGCTGTTTTGCTCTTTCTTGGTTTTCTGGTGATGGTTCTTGCGGTGGAAGTCATAGTTGTATTCCTCGAACTCCTTTGACCCTCGATCAAGCTTGTAGAAAAGATCACCACGGATTCTCATATTGTCGATTTCATCGTGATCAAGATCAGGCATGATCGTTTCTCCTCCTTGTGTTTTAAAGGAAGAGTTTTTTGCAGCCTCTGCTTGAAACTCTCTCCAGGCTTGGGATATAGACGATGAGACATTCCAAGAAGCATCATCCACAGTTTCAATGGCACAACCACTCAAACCTGAATCCTTTCCTGTTTCGCTGCTGTAAAATCTTGACGACAAAGGATGTGATGCTGCTACTCGGAAACGGGAGGTGAGATTCAGTGGCAAACGGTGAAAGCTTCCTCTGAGAATCTTCAAAGCCATTGTAAGTAACAGAGACCAGGCAAGGTTTCACAGAGACAAATCGTCGAACAGGTGGTGTGCAGAGGTTAGGTTGGAAGAGAGAGGCTGTTGACTCGCAACGCTTATAAGACTGATAGGTCCTGCTGCTCTGTAGTAGATTAGTGACAACTATTGTTCAATAAAGAGATTGAAAGCAAAGAAGAACCAGTGTGGTTTCGATGTGAAGAACCCAACCGTACTTTAGATGTCTGTCTGAACCAAAAACTAATATAGAGGAAGGGTTTCTGACAAAGAGAAGTTGTCATATAATAAACAGAAAGATAAGATTGTTTTGACAGAATATTAGGCATTACAAAAGCTTATGAGCAGAAACAGAGCCCGAGATGTTTTTAACACACAACAGGAAGATAGCTAACTTACTAAAACAGAGTTAGGCTTCGAAAATATTACAACAGACAAAACGACAACGTAGAGAGACACAAAGATGCAGATACAGAGTAGTTGTCACAGTATCAGTGGTTGTTGGTTATTACCATTCTTTCCTTCTTGATTTGTCATCACACACACTGTCTAAGTTCAGTAGTAAGCTTGCTGATGGTGGGCGTGTTGGTGGTGCTGCTGAGGGTAGTGCGGGTGGTAAACCGGAGGAGCTGGAGCTGGAACAGGGACAGGACCGTTGCAATAACCGTTGTACGCTGGGTAACCCATAGGTGAGGCTTGGTATGAGGCGGGGATAAGCTCAGGGGAGTATGGATAAGGTGGGCTCCTGTTGCTGTAGACAGTGGTAGGTGGTGATGGGTAAGATGCTGCGGGTGAAGCGTACTGAGGGGAGTGAGAGGGTGATCTGATGAACGGGAAGGAAGAGACGTATGCGTTTGTGATACGCCCGGCTTTCGCTGGTGGCATTGGACCGTTGTAGCTGGCTCTGGTTCTCTTGTTCGCCGGTACAGCTGCTGGTTTCCTCTTCTCGGTTTTGGTCTTCTCTAGCTGTTCCAACCGCTTCTTGAGGTTCTCTGGAGGGAACTCTTCCTCGAGTTTGTACTCTTCAATGCATTTCAGGACTGCCTTAAGAGCTGATTGCTCCTTGCGCGCCACCAGATGCTAACATGACAAAGATAATAAATGTTAAAAGTCACGAATAAAAGATGTTCAAGCTGAAAGATAAATGAGTATAGATTACCGAAGCTCGGCCAGTATTGCTGGAGTCTTCCGTCTTCTTTGCATCCCTTAGATAGGCTTTGAGCAAAGGAACAGGAGGGAACTTATCCACAAGGCCAACTTCATAAGTGAAATGAACAGCATCAAGCTGTTGTCCCCTGCTGATTAACTCTTCAATCATATCTGTGCAAAGCAATAACAACTCAAAACCATCATTCATAACCTCAAGACATGAACTTCACACAGCTTATCATCAGTTCTAAACTGCCTATGTCACTAAAGTCTACTTCACAACAAGTCATGCAAAATATCATGAGAGCTTTGAGGCTTACCAGGCATTTGATCACCCAGTCCAACTAAAACAGCAAGCTTAGGCATCTGTTTCCTCCACGCGGATCCAACGACAAGCTTCCTATACAGACCAAGATCCTCACTCTTAACAATCCCAAACGTCACAACATGCTGAAGAAACGTATGCACATCAGGTGTCTTCACATTCTCCACCCTCCCTCCTCTCTCCTCCAAACCCGCCTTCCACGTCTCCGCAATCTCCTTAGCTTTCTCCCTAACCCTCGGAGTAACAAGCAGCCTCGCCTTCCCGATCACAGGATCAACAATCACAGGCGCCAAGCTCTCAAGAATCACCACACAAGCCCACCCGAAATCATTACTCATCTTCTCCCCAGACCCCCTCTTATCCACCGGAAACACCTCCGATATCGCCTCCAGCACCAGCATCGCCGGATCCACACAATCCCCCAACGCCGCCGGGATCTTCGACCTTAGCCCCTCGAGCTCCTTCTTCCTCGCCGTCACGAAGCTCCAGAACCCCCTCGCGTCCATCTTCAAACACAGAGACTTCAAAGCAGAGAGAAGCCCTTCCTCGTCATCATCAACCTCGCCGTAACCGCCGTCTCTAGCTTTCTCAAGCGACTCGAGAGCAGCTCGAGCTCGCTCACCGACTTTCCCGGCGACGATCTCCACGCTCCGCTCGATCGTAGCCTCCCTGCGCTTCAGCGACTCGAGAGAGGTCTGAGTCTGGCTGTCTAGAGCCTCGATCATCCCTTTCAGCGCCTCCGATTTCTTCATCAGATTCTCCTCAAGCGTCGTGAAGTGATCGGAGAGCTCTTTCCACAGAAGCGTGCAGCTCGTCATCAGCGACGTCTGCTTCTGAAACTCCTCGAAACTCGGCTGAGCTAACTCCGTCAACTCGCCTGGATCGGAGACCGACCCCATCGTCGCCGAACGGTGAAGCTTAACGAACTTCGAAACTCAAATCGAGAGAAGAGAGAACAAACAGTTGAGAGAGAGAGACGAAAGTGTTTTTTTGGGAGTGAGATTGGAGAAAACCCTAGAAATGGCGAAAAAAACGAGTATCGATGACGTGGATAAGTCAAAAGAGCGACACGTATTGGATCTGTCTAGAATGCGCCAGGGATGCGCAGGTTATTGTGAACAAGAGGGTGATGATGACGTGTGATAAGGGAGTGTTTGGGGTGGTGGTAATAAGTATCCTAAGCTTCCGCTTTATCGTATAGATCGCTTAAAGAAAACAAAAATTTAAAGGTGAAAGAGATACGTGGGCCACTCCCACTGACCACCACATGCGTTGAGTCGGAAACCAGTGAAGCATTGCCGGTTAAAATACTAAATAGAACTATAAAGTATTACCAAAAATTTATTAAATTTTCCGTAGGATAATGTAAGAAGAACACATGTGTTTGTGAAGATGATCTTTAAAAAGGCTGTAAATGAATCAGTCACGCGTGATAATACTTACTTGGACCGAATATTTATGTCTTCGAAAACGTGATAATTAAGCAAGCCACGAAGAGGACTCGACTCATTACATATTTTTTTTTACACTAATAACTTTTACTAGTTTGCTAATTTTGCTTGTGATATCAAACAGAAGCATAGGATAAAAAGTATTTTGAAGTCGAATTATTAAAGATACTTAGAATTGACGTATGCTAAACTTTTTTCTGTGGATATGTGCAAAATGTAAAACGAGACAATGACATATAATCCATTATTGAAACATCCTTACTCTTTCCTCCTTTTGATAATAGTATTTATCATTTAACTATACAGATTACAGAGACAAAATACAATTAGTATGATATGAAAACTGAAATTGACGGCGAACAATTCAATCTAATTCAGTGAGTCCACAATGGACGGCTACAAATTAACCGCCGTTTGCTTTACAGAAAAAGCAAGGAGAAATTTTTGAAATTTTTAAAAGGGAGAAATCAAATTCAAAAGGACTAATGATTTAAATCCATGCACTGACTTGACATTAGTCTAGCTAATCTTATAGTAACATGATAAAGACACTGCATAATTTCGAGCCCTTTTATATATGTTTTCGTTAGTATGTTAAAATATCATATGCATTTAAACTCTTACCCACTACACAAAGTACTTTGTCCTATCTATTTATATCCTGCTACTTGTTATGATGGTGGGCAGTGGGCACACTATGATCCTATGTACACGTTAAACAACATTTAGTATCGGCAACCTTAAAATAACACAATTAATCAGATGGTGAAAATAAAATATTAATCGATACAGATTTTGATATATAATAACGTTATTGAGATGTATCATTTGTCATTAACATAGTATACATGTACATTTTTTAGAGAAATATCTTCTAATGCAAGTAAGATATCGTGAATATAGTCGACTAGTGAATACAGGAAAGAAAGTTTGGCCAGAAGCACTATGATTCAACGGATTAGATGAAATTAGCACACAACAGTAGAGTGAAAAATCATTAAAACCCTTTTATACCTAACTTGTCAATTAAACAGAGACATAAATAAAGTGAAAAGGAGAAACAAGATTCATATATTCTAGTGGCCAAAACCACCCACATGGTACATGGCTTCTTCTTGTCTGCTTTTTAATTTCATCCCAATTAATTCATAAAAATTTAAAACAAAGAAGAAATTATTACCTAGTTAGCATCACAGCTGTTGTTTTTTTTTTTGCTAAAGCATCACAGCTGTTGTTTCCAATCACAAGTACAAAGCAGGATGAAAACTAACTCAATGTCAAATTCTTTATACAAAAGGCACTAAGACACTATTGTTTGGTTCAACACCCACACATTGATAGGTGGGTCGTCTCTTTCTTTCTTCATTTTAGCAGAGAAACGCAATAGCGATAGGATTATAATATGTTTATTTTTTTCTGATCAGAAGGATTGTAATATGTATAGATGATACATTTTATTAGCTGGCTAAAGCTCAACGAACAAGATGAAAATAAAAGAATCAATAGAGACATCAAAAGCATCCAGCCTACATCACAATTTACTTGCAAGGATGTAGTTAATTAAGCAGCAACTCGAATATATCAATCCACACCATATTACTCTGCATGCAATATGATTACTGAATCAAGGCATCAAGAAACCCAAAAATTCATTCATATAAAACGAAAAAAAAAAAGAAGCTAAAACCTTTGCTTTCTCCTTGAGAGTTTTTGGGCTTATGACTGATTCAATAGGCATCCAAGTGTACCTTTAGTAAGAGAACTGTAATTCCCTTTGATCATGTGAGTTCTCTAACGCTCTATCCATTTTGGTCTTCTTCTTTGTCTCCATATCGACTTTGTCCAAGTCTCTTGTGGTTGCGAGATAACCATAAAGGCCCCTTATTTGTCACCTGTCGATGAATGATTGGATTGTAACCCGGCCCAACTTCTGCGCCCCACGGTTCACCTTCTCAAAGCATCCATCCATTCTCAAAGAAAAACAAAAAACAAAAACAAAATAACATCGAATATTAGCACCCTAATTTTAAATAACTGCCAAAAAAATAACTACCATTGTGCTAATACTAAAAATAAGCCTGCAAAAAAAGGAATGGACTAATAACTTGAGTCGATAGATAACCAGAAACAACTATTATGATGTGGAACAAAGATCAAAACAAATGAGATGCAATACGTTTTGCCGTTGACTACCGATATAAGGATTAAAAGACAGGCGTTTTGATTACTTATTCTAGCAAATTACTCGATCGGTCCTTCCTTGAAGTAAGTTTTTAGAGTTTGATAACAGCAATGCTTAAAAGAAATACATAACATCTCTTTTTATAGATGGAACCCCCAAGTGTGTGTGATCTTCAGTCTAATTCACTTCTTCTTCTTGACATTTTGGCAACATCCTTGTTTTTGTTTTACCAACTCGATCATAAAGAAAAAAAGAATAAATCTGAGAGCTTTTCTTTGTGATAAGCTCAGCTCTTAGGACCGTGACAAGACTCCTTTTGAACTGCAAAAGCAATCACACACACCTCAAACAATATAAACAATTCTTCACCAAGGACAACAAAGAGTATATATGTTTCTAAACCTTGATATGAATGGGATCATTCTTTCTTGTTATCACATAAGAAATTTTTTTATCTCATTTTTGACGTAGTGATTCTTGCATTATTTACGATATATTATTTTATTTAGCAAAAAGTGTGCGTGTGTCTCTATAACAAGAATGTGATGGATGGAGGATAAGAAGATAGATCAAACCTTGGTATGGTCCCACCACGGCGAGGATCATTCTCCGTGGCTTGTCTTAGAGCCCTGGCAAAGGCCTTAAATGTCGCCTCTATTATGTGATGCGAGTTTTTACCAGCAAGCTGTTTTGTAACAAAACCGACTATCTTCAAAAGGTTGCCAAGCAGAATACATAAGAGACTCATGTACACCCGTTCGATTACCTGACGGATGTGAAGTGTCATACCGGAAGTATTCACCAACGACTGGAAAAAGTGCTCCACCAACTACACAAAAGAAAAGGGTTTACAAATCTATAACTAAACAACTATAAAGGAGGACTACTGAGAGGAATGAAGAACCTGAGTGTCATAGTTCCCAACTCTCTGTGTTGGAATCTCCAAGTTGTAACCAAGATATGGTCTACCAGACAAATCCTGCAAAATGTGTTTTTTTTTGTTTCATTTATAAGCAAGTCTGCGATATATAAATCCAGTAATGAGAGGATTAAAAACACACAGATGCAATCATTTTTACCAAGGAAACATGAATAAGCGCTTCATCAAGAGGAGCTGTGAAGTCACCAAAGCGATTAATCCCTTTACGCTCACCAAGTGCCTTTAACAGAGCCTACAGTTCACAACAACAGGAATGTTTGCTCATAGGTCTAATAAATAACCGTGAACAAAAGAGACAGTAAGTAGGTAAAAACACTGACGGTTCCAATGGCAAGAGCAATATCTTCATTAGTGTGATGGTCATCGATGTGAACATCACCAGTAGCTCTGACGTGCACATCAAACAAGCCATGCGAAGCAAGTTGCTGCTTAACCAAGAAAACACAAAACACCAATCAACATTTCTGAATTGAGCCAATAAAAAAACCTAATAGATGTAATTGGAAAAAAAAAGGCAAAAAAACAGTTTTTTACATCAAGCATATGGTCAAGGAAAGGGATTCCGGTGGAACTGTCAGCAACTCCAGTGCCATCCAAATTGATCTTCACTGACACATTCGTCTCCTTTGTTACTCTCTTCACTTCTCCAACTCGTGCTGCTCATCTCATCACCCACAATCAACAACAAACAAAAAAACAAAACTTGATGTGAGAATCCATCTCAAAACTAACCTGATTGGATAGAGAGAGAAGAGACGTTGTTGGTGGGTGAAGAAGCGGAGGAGATAGATTGAGGAGGCTGAGATTGAGTTTCCATCCGCAAGAATCGGGGAGGCCAAGAAGAAGAAGATGAAACGATGGATGCTCTCCGGGGAATAGAAACCGTAAACCCGAGCTTAGGTCTCAGAAGCTGAGCGGAGGAGGATTGACTGAACATGGCGGACGCAGGAGACAGTTCCATTTATTGGCAGCGGAAGGAACAAGAGAGAGAGAGGGACCAGACGACCACTACTTTCTTGTTCGAAACGGCCAAAACGACGGCGCTTCGAGTTTGGCATTGGATTGTCAATCGATCGGACCGGTACAATAGAACCGATCATTCGTGTGACGTGTACACATATAATTACAGATGCAAATCCATTAGAAATTCAGTTAAGAATGAAAAAAAATTCATATTATGCAATCTCAGTTTCATTTACTTGAACCACACTAGTAGTTCCAGTGAAACCTGCACAAGGTCAAACCAGAATTTGAAACAGGAAGATTTATGTGATAGTTGTTTTCTTAGTTTCTAGTTTTTGGTTTTTAGTTTTTAACTTTTAGTTTTTGATTTCTTAATATATTTTAGTTTTTTTTTTAAATCATGAATGGTTGTTCGAATTTTGATTTATAGTTTTTATTTTATTTTTCCTTTTAAAATTAATAAAATATTTTTATAAAATAAAATGTCTATTCTGAAAAATAAATTATAAAATCCAATCATCAAAACACATATATTTTTTTAAAATTTTAAATAAAAAAACCAAAGTGTTCGGAAAACAACTGCAAAAACACAAAAAAACATTATTGTGCATCCCATAAAATGCAGAAATTTGATAACACAAATCTAAGTTTTAGTAAAACAAAAAAAAATTCTGAATTTATTTTCTTAAAATTTTATTACTGATATTATTTAGTGTTATTTAAAAAAACAAATTTATAATTTAATTTCTTACTTTTTAAAACAAACTTGAAAGTTACTAAAAATACATTTTATAGGAAATAATACCAATAGATTATCAACGAAACATGAAAACTTTCCAAAAAGTAAATTTAAAGTATTAACTTAATTTTATTGACAAATTTAAAAGAATGTTCTTAATATAAATTATTTTGTGTGGTTGTTTAAAAAATGACCGAAATAGTAAGCATTTTATTTATTTTCCTATATTAATGCATAAATGTAACAAAAATAATGTTAAAAAAAACAGTGGTAATTATGAAAAACCAAGAAAATTTGGATTTTATTAGTTTTTCTTTAGAAAATGACAGTTATTTGAAAAATCAGCTTCCCTAAATTGTACGAAATCTATTTCTCTAAAAAACTGATAGTCAAAATTTTAGTTTTTCCAAAAATAAAAACCAAAAACTACTTTAAATATGTAAACAATCAACCTCTTATAATATAAAAAAATTGATTAATTTGATATACTAACGAAGGATCACATTTCAGTTTAGAGAACAAACCGAACTAGGAAGAGATTCTTGATTTCGCTCTGGTTTAGAGTTTTAAAGCTAAGCAGAATGTCTTCAAACTGCTTTACCCTTTTGATTAGAATTTCTCAAAAAACTTCAGTTTCAATTGAACTTACTATTGTGATTGAAAACAAAACAAAAAATGAACATATGAATCCAAAATAATACTACTCTTTAAGCAGGATCGCCAGCCTTTGTATTGTCAGCAAAAAAGATACATAACACTCAGTGAATTTCCAACAGAGAAAGTGGAAAGCTCATCAGGTGTTCTCAAACATATATACTTTATTTAGTTTCTTTTTTAAGAAATGATATATGTAATCATAATTTTATCGAAAAATCGCATAAATCTATTTTATTATTAAATTTCTTGAAAAGTGGAAAAATGCAAAAGAACTGTGTTAGAAAATTAAATTATTTTATAAATTATGTGTTTTTCTCCTTGGTTTTTCTTATTAAATGTAAACTAGAATTGTCTAATAAAAAAAGCTATTTTCCTAAATTGTTGACCATAAAGAAAGGGGGTGAACAACCGACAATACCATAGTTCTGAAATTTACAGATGTCTTCTATAGTTAGATAAAAAATTAGAGATGTGGATATACAGAAGTTTTCAATTTGGTCGAACATACATCTAATGCATAACAATGGTTTTTTAATAACTTTGGGTGTATATCATGTCCATATATAGAATGGTTCGGACTAATCTTTAAAAGAGTCTTGTTGTTTATAAATGGATTCACAGTCCGAATGTTCAAATGAGATCTAAAACATGGTTTTATATCCGTGTGGTCACAAATTGAAATGTAGTGGGATACTTTTAAATCTGGATCGCTTACCTCACCGGAATTTACCAACCACTCAACCACTACCTCGTGGTTATAACATTGATGATATGTATCATTTTATTCCAATGAATTATCATGTTCATCTAGTATTTGTATATGGACTCCGTATCTCAATTTTCCTTTTTATTTCAATGAATTATGAAGCTCATCTAGTATTTGTATATGGACTCCGTATCTCATTTTTCCTTCTGAAGTTTGAGAAAGATATTGGTCTACATCCAGCGTGAAGATCAACTAGTTGCATGTGGAGCATGGAAGTATATATGTAGTACTTCCGCGAATCGACTGTATTTCACCTTCTATATTTTGGTAGGAATGAATATCAAATAGTTGTCCTTATAAGTTAAGATTAACAAAAAAGTTTAGAAGATAGATAAGTACTATATAATTAAAATGTTCCACTGGCGAGCAGACATCGATCTCTTATAGCGACTATCTTAATGTTACAGGCTACTTACAGCTATAACATGAAACATTAAATAACATTTTTACGCATCCTTCCAAAGCATACTCGTTTTTGGTGCAATCAAGAAAACTGTACCATATTACTCTCTCCATTTCTTATTGTTTTGTTTCTGTAAGTAGTTTTACTGATTTTTTCTGTTTCAATTTCCCCATATTTAGGTAATTCTTATATTTATTAGATTAGTATAGATAATCAAATAATGTCAGCTTTTTATTATTGGTTAAAACTATTAATTAAATATTTTAAGTGACATTTTTTTAATATTAACCACTTACATTGTTACATCACTATATGTGTTAAGTATTTATGTTTTAGAAGCAGATTCTTTTTCACGTCTGCTAAATTGTATTTCCTCCGTTTCTATATAAATGTTCACCTGAAAATAAATATAATTTGCATTAAAATTGTAAAACAATATTTTTTGTGTAACAAAAAAATGTTAAAATAACACTTATTATGAAACAGAGATCCTCTCTACTTTTCGTTGCATTGTCTTTAACAAAAGCAATGAAAACAATGTCAGCTACGGCGATTTTAAGAAATTCTCGAACCATGGATATTCTAGGCACGGGAATGAATATTTTAATCGATGTAATCCGCACCTTCGACGGTTAATGTGGCGACCATATGCCAGAAGAAAGGTCTGGTTTCATTTGGTTGTCAAACTAAGAAATTATAATTCATAACTGCTTGGCTTGTGCTCAACTTTTTCTCTCTAAAGAACGCTGATTCTACGTTTAGCATTTATAAACGAATAAGAAATGCAAAATGAAATGAACCGCAACTTTGCAAAGTCCAATTAACGTCAACAACCCAACCGACACAACCCAACAATCTTCACGACAATTCATCTTCTTCTATTCACTCTCCTTTTCCCCATCAACCTTTAGCTTTGTATGTCTACCACTTATAAAAAAGCATATCCTTGCTCATATCTAAATTATTATTCTTTCCTAATAATGTAAACTGTCTACTGATATTAAGTGTATATATACGACCTCAAAAGAGAACCGTACATACATATATATATAGTTTTTTTTAACTGAACATATATATGTTTGCTCAAAAAAAAAAAGAACTGAATATATATATATAGTTGCGAGGTAGAACATGAACCTTATGGGAAAGAGAATCTCTGTGTATTTTTAATAGTATATATGGACAAGTGAGAGAAAACATATATATAAATCATGTCGCTAATAAGTTTCTCCCTGGTTTCGTCCTTGAGCATGAACATTCCATATATGAACTCTCTAAACCAAAACTAGAATTACGCATCAATAATGAATGGTTTTATTGTTTGGTTTGCAAAGTGTGGGTGAGACTCCACGAGTATAGACCACAGAACATGCACATCCTCATACGGACATGACTGCACGTCCTCGTATAATATGTATAATCCTCTTCCTGCCATTATCAATATTTCTACATTAACAAAACAAAACTCACTTTCATAGTCTTCTTCCATAAAATCAGAAAGGGAGATTATGATATAACTCGAAACTCGGTCATCAAATATATGTATATAGATGTGAACACAAACATAAAGCTGGAAGATGGCTATATAATCTTATTAAAAAAAGATAGCTATATAATGTGTATAGAGAGAAAGAGGGAAAGAGAGAACGCATACTCTTCTTCTGAGCAGAATTGACGCGAAACCATAGTTTCTTCAAGGGAGAGAAGAAAGAGTTGAGCCACCCCATTTCTCATACAGTGCCTGAGGCTCTTCCAAATATGAAATATTACTTACACTATCTTTATATATAGTTATATACATATATATACATAAATAACATATATGGACCCAAATGAAGAAACTACCGAATCACAGTGATCCACCTTGGATAATGGAGAATGGAGGCAGCCACATCAATGTGTTTTATATGTTCCTTTTTAAGTATGGCCCAAGCTACCATCTCCATCTCTCTTTCCTGTCTTTTTTCTTTTTATTTTTTATCTCACAATACAAATTTAATAGTAAATAAGTTCCACAAAACTTTTAGCCGTGACACATGGATCCCAGCTTGATAAAAGTAGTAGTTTATTAGATTTCTGTTCATGAGTTTTGATGAAGTATAACGCAATATTGAGGAAGAATGATGAAACGGTGACTTAATGTTCTATCGTGATGGGGTCTCTTTGGTATTAGGTGTTTGTCAGACATCTTTCTCTCTCTATCCTTTTTAAAGCTCACTTGTGCCTCAAGAAATACCCCATTTCACCTATCATGTTTTCTCTTCACACTTCTTTCATATCATATACTCATATATTGTATGAACGAATCTGCCAACTTTTATGTTTTCACTGCTATGCTTCATTAATTATGTGCCTATGCGCTTCATCAATATTGTAACGTATTAGAATAAGTACAACATTCTTTTCTCCATAGATTTTTGACTACTTTTTTCTTTTAGCTAATTAATAAATATATACAGATATGTTTGTCTTAATTTTATGTTTCTTAAGTAAACAAACCAGGTTTTAGCCGACAAAAAAAAAAGCCAGATTTCAAAGAAAACAAAAACAAAAGCCAGTCTTCATTTTCATTTTGTATGTGATGATATTCATATCGGAAAGTCATTTTTTACATCATATTTTTATACCAAAAAAAAAACAGAAAATCATATAACCGGAGAGAACATATAGTGTATGTATGTTTCCCAGTGATTCCAGTGATGAAAAATAAATTACACAACTATTGCCGCTAAATTAATACTGTTAATGGCATCTCCAATCTGCATTAAAAATAAGAAAAAAAAACATCAAAAATATAAGAAAATCTCTCTCTAATGATATTTTATTTTGAGAGAAAATGAGGATATTATGATCTAATACTATTCAAAAACTCATTTTGATGTTGAACTTTTTAATTTACATAATAATCTATAAAATTTTGACAAATTAGTACTTCTATAGTTTTTTATTTAATATATATATATATATATATATATGTGTGTGTGTGTATATATATATACACTGATTAAACTTTAAACATGATTCTAAATAATGAATTAGTTAAATAATTAATCATAAAACTTACAGTTTTTTTGTCAAACTCATAAAACTTACAGTTAAATAATCATATACATAAAATAAAATAAAACACTAAAGAATACATAACTGTTATCAAAAATTAAAAAACAATATATTTAACAAAACATAGAACAATTTTTGACATAAAATAGTTATGTTTAAATAAAACTCCTCTATTTTTTGATTATGTGGTTATGTAGTTTTACTAATGTGATAAATATTTTATTATTAATAGAGTCAAAATTTAGTTAATATTATAATATTTTAAAACAGGTGAATATAATTTAAAATCTTCTCAAATAAAATGTGTTATTAGAAATAAACAAAAAATAAAATGAATATATTAAAATTTGAAAAAAAATGAGAGAATCATTGGAAAAAAATTAAAACTAAAATGAGTTTAAATGAAGATAGAAAAAAGTGAGGGAACCTATTAGAGTCAGTCTAGATAGTATAATCGGTTTTACTATATCGAGTATTAAAATTGTCTTCGGGCTTTTTTTCAAAAAAAAAATCATGTTTAATGAATTTTAAATCATGGTAAATTTAAAATGATCAATGAAGCAATGATACTCAAATGTTTTGTATTTAATTAATACGGTCTTCGGCTCCGCAAAAGAAGTGCGTGGGCCAATTTCAGTAAGCTACAAAATTGTTAATTCCTGTTAAAGATAACTCCAATTTGGACCAACCTCTAAAAATTAATTTACTTGAGATAATAACTGAAATAAGAAATGAAGAAAGAGTGAATATTGAAGCTAAACACAAATGTGGAGAGACAGCTTTGGAAATGTTAGGGTGCCTTAGAAGTCGTGGATGATCATTTCATTTCCTTCTTTCTAAATCAATCTGACAAACACCACCTTTCCTAAATTGTTTACATGTTTAAAATAATTTTTATTTTCAAGTAAGAAATCACTAATTGATTATTATCAATTTTTATATTGTAAAAATATATATCACAGAATTTTTATATTTTCTTTATTTACAAGTAAGAAATCACTAAATTATTATTATTATTGAATTTATATAATAATAAATTTCAAAACCTTGATTATATGCTTTATTTTAATTAAATGTAATCAGTAATGAAAAATTAATAATATTACATTATTGTAAAGATAGATTTAATATTAAATAATTAAAAATTATGTAATACTAGTAAACTCACCAAACATTAAAAAAACATTAAGCCCTTTTAAAAAACATTAAAATATCATTTCTATTTTTTTATTTTATAATATAATTAAGCTTGTATTACTAACTAATATAAATTTTATTAAAATATATATATGATTTTGTTATGTACGTTCATAATTAATACTTTGTAACTTTTGATGTAATGTTTTATGATACTAAAATATCAAAGTTAATACTCCCTCTGTTTTTTAAAGATCCATTTTTTAGAAAAAAAATTTGTTTCAAAAAGATGTATATTCTCAGTTTTCTATGCATATTTGGTCTTGATTTACCTATTTTATCCTCACTTATTATTGTTTTTGTTTATGATAATATAAACACATTTAAATTGTACACGAAAAAAAAAAATCTTATTCAACAATGTAATGCTTCGTTAAAAGTGAAGTCAAACACTACTGATTATTATATCTATGTAGAAGTTCTAATCGTATTCTATAAAATTGTTTCTTTCTAGTTATCTCAATAAAAACTCTTTTTTCTTTATAAAGTTCGTGAGTTTTTTTGGAGAAGATGGTGAAAGAAAAAATGAATAAGAATGAAGATGATCAACCACTTCACGTAAGTAATTCCAGTGTGAAGCATGAGTTTGACTTAAACGAGATTCCCGTGATGACTGAAGAAAAAGAAGGAGCAGATAACGTGGTATATCATGATTTTGACTTGAACAAGCTTCCCAATGATGATCCAGATCTCCCTCCAGAATTCCAACAAGTGATCAAAGATTTGGCTCCAAATTCTTTTTTTTTAAAGAAGTTCGCATTATACACGTGAATTAGTAAGTCAAAAAAAAAGTAAAGTTTCATCATTGGAATGTTGACTACAATAAATATGAAATATGGGGATCTTAAATATGGGAAACAAATATAAACATAATGAAGCCAAATAATGACAAAATTAATGACAAACTTATAGAATTCTTTGCTACGGTTTTTTTTTTGTTCTAATGACAAAAGGTTAAAATAGATATTTCTATAACTTTCTTAATATGTGTGAAATTCCTAAAAAATGGATCTTTAAAAAACAGAGGGAGTATAATTTCAATATCAAATTGGTGTCATGGTTGGAAATGGTGATACCTCTATTTATAAGTATATAATTGTTCAAAAGAGGTTTTTATGTCTAATTAACGTCTCCCTTCCAACGAGTGATTCTAATTAAACAGCTCAATTTCCAAAAATAATACACTTTTGCCTAATGATTAGTTTCAGTGTTTTCTCCTCTACTTGCAGTTTAGTGAAGATTTGATCTAAACGTGATTTGAAATGTTTAAAAGATTTGTGTCTTGTTGATTTTAGAGAAAATTAGAAATAAGAGACATTCTCATCTTGGATTTGTAGCTTTAGGATTTTTAGAAGATGTTTTAGGAAAATAGGATTTTGATTTTCTTTAAATACCATATTACCCTTAATTTTTCTATTAAGTTGATTTATAATTATAATTTGTAATTTTCGTAATTGATTTAAAATGTTAAAATAGTAAAAAGTTAAAAAACAAAAAAATAGACAAAAGGAAAGAGGGGTAGTCGATACCCTTCTTGTCTTCTCCACCGTAGAATGCTTTTCCATGGTGATTTATGTTTCAGCAAAGAAAATTCTTGTTCTTCTGTGTTTCATCTGCCCATAATCTCTAATCTCGTTTTTGTCATCTTTCTCTATGATCTTACTGAAGATACAATGAAGTCCAAGTGTTGTTCATCTTTTCGAAATCAAAGTCTTCTTCCATCAATTTCGACGAAATCTCACAAATCTTCACACAAGGTATTCGATTACTTCTATTGATTCTCATCTAAATTGAAATCGAAGTGTTCTTCCATTTAACCTATATTTTTTCTTAACCCGATTTGTCATGTTTCTTAAAATATATTTGTTTCTCGGATTGATTAATCATCTTTTACACCACGATTAACTCTTTGCATGTTAATGTTTTTGATTTGTATTTGTAGAATATTGATTAAGGTTTTTGGAGAGGGGAAAATACGGGACTTGAAATCTTAGACTTGCTGTTGTCCGGTCCTGATCTTCCGGCGTTACGGATCTGTGATGATAAGTATTATAGGCTAATCCTGTATACTTTTTTGTGAAGCCTAAGAGTGTATCGGCTGGTGTGGGAGTTGAAGGAGAAGGTGATAAGGTTTGTTCTTGATGTACTCTGTATGAGATTGATGAATATGGGGTGAAGAGTAAAGGGGAGACAGAACAAAGCTATATGCGTGAACTGTATTGCGCCTTCATTTGTGGCTACGTGTATGTTCCAACTTTGATCCCTCTTCCATGGGTAAGAGATTAGGGCTTTGTTTCTTGTTCTATAAACTTTCGTTTTACTCTTTGTTCGTTGATCTTCTGCCATGTATATCTTGAAAGGAACTATATGATACATCTGTATTGTGCAGATGTTACTGAACATGACGTTGGGTTTGGTTTTTGTATTACAATCCTGACAATTTTTAGTTTATGGTGCACTGTTATATCATGTGTGTCTCAGTAATGATTATGTTGCTTTAAATGCTGGTATGAGCTTAAGTCTTCTGATAATAATTTTCTTGTTCAAGAGGTTATCCATTAATCCCTCTTTGTAACATGACATATCTCTCTCCTCTGGTTTTTTGGACTTGGACTAGTGTGTCATGCTCCCTACAATCAAACCCACATATCAGTTAAAAAATATAAGTGAAAACCACTATCAAAACGTTAGAATGGACACAAAGTAAAGGGACTTTCTTTAATAGCAAATGTCAGTTTATTGATGCAAGTCCTAGTGTATCTGCCCAAAACAGAGCGGAATCTAATGAGCTCATACGTCTATCATCCATTACATTATTTATACATATGAGAGAATTAAAAAGAATACTAGTGACTGACCCTTTGATTAACTCGAGGGCTTGGTGATTGACGTAACCAGCTTCCACAAGGCCAGGGGTGTCAATGATGTTTATAGTGAAACCTCCCATTGTTCTTGAAACCATCACTGGCCCTTTACATTATTTACTGTAGCAAACTAAACCACTAACATCAAACGTATCTGATCATAGGTGGCGATTTGGATGATGGAGAAGGAGCACAAGATAACCCAAACATATTTTAGTGAATAACTATATGTAAATTCTGGATCAAAAATAACAAAAGTCTTTGTGTCATATTGGTTAAAGCCTTTGTAAAATTGTTATAGGTGGTGGGTTCAAAACCACAGAGTATCCTTTTTTAATGTTGTTCAAATTTTAATTAATTCAAAGATTGTGGCAGAGAAAAAACGTGGATTTGATATAAAATTTAGTAAATATCTATAACCGAAAATGGAAGTTTCCATATTTTTCGTATTTGACTAGAATACGCAATATACCTAACCAATAACACAATACAACACATGCAACACCTATTCTTCCTTAGGCGTCACATAAGGTAAAAGGCAGAAGAGTCTATGACACAACATCTAAGTAAGGTACATCATAGAGTTCAGGCTATATGTCGTTATATATCTGCTGGTACACTGAAGATATATTGTTAGATTGTGACGTAACTAATTCTAGCTCAGATATAAGGTAGAAGAAACCTTAGTTTACGATATATACCCTAGATATATCTATGTATTAAACTTAGTATCCGTTTTCTGGATTAAGTAGACTAATAGAATGTGTATTCTATTTTGGTTAGAAGAGAAAATAAAATATGATTCCCCATTTAAAAAAAAATAAATTTAAACATATAAATTATCATACTTATGTTTCCTATCATTTTCATATTTTTTTACATTTTTAAAGTTATGTTTAATATTTTTTCCATAAATGAAAGGCAAAACATGTCAAAAATTGCCAAAAGTATGAAAAATCCTAAATGTGACAAACAAAAGTTCAAAGTGTCTTTTTTTTCCAATTCTCCCTTGATTTTAACATGCCAGTGAATTGGTGTTTTAATATATTATAACGTATTTTCTGAGCCCAATATTTAGTGTCTCGTAAAGTAGAATCACAAAGTTATCTTTGTTGACTTCTTGTATTCTAACTTCAAATTTCATCAAACTTGCTTTCGATAAATTAAAAATCTCATCTGAAAATAACCAACATATGATTTTGAGTAACCTATATAGTTTTTTTATTACAGACAACAATACTTCTGAAAATGTTTAAATTGATTATTAAATACAATAAACAATAGCCGCAAAAACAAAATTAATAATATTTTGAACTAAAATCGGTTTCTAAAATTGTTAGATGAGTAATAAATCCTCAAATTTAAACATGTGCTAAGACCATCTCCAATGTATTTTCTTATTTTTTTCCTCTATAATAGAGGAACTCTATAATAGAAATGTGTTTTTCTCCAATGTATTTCTCTATTTCTTCTTCTAAAAAGGAATATTTTTAAAAGATTTTTTTATTATTTTATAACTAAGATCTTTTATTTATAAATGTTGAAAATTCACCCAATCATGTAATCTTTTTAATTTTCATGAAATTGCAATATTATTTAAACTAAAATGTTTGTTACAAAAAGCTATCATATATAATAAAATAAAATAAAGTAGACATTACCTAACCATAATACTATATTTTCACATAAATAATTTGTTAATGCATTTCGAAGTGAGAAATAAATATTGATTAATATTAATATTTTTATTAATATGTTAAAGATATGTAAAACTTTTAATAGTTAAATTTTAATTTTATTTTTAGTTAAATAAAACGTTAAATTTCATTTGTTAATTTTTTTTTCAATTTTGAATAAATTAATAGTATTTTTTATTTATGATTATTTATAATTGTAAAAATTTAAAAATTATTATGTAAACTAAAACTGTGTTATTATATGTAAAAAAAATATATTTATCTATAAACATGTATTTTAATTATAATCATAAAAAGTTGAAGGACCATTTTGTAAATAAAAAAATATGTCTCTATTATAGAGAAATGCTATTTTTTCTTCTAAATATAGAGGTAAAAATAGCAAATCTCTATTTTAGTGAAAGAAATAGAAATGGGTTAGAATAGATTTTACTCTATTATAGAGTATAGAAGCAAATATAGCATAGGGTTAGAGATGTTCTAACTGCTAAGACTCCGAGATTAAATGTGTTACAATGAGTAGATTCTACAAATAAGCCCATCAAAGGCCTAGGTGCCTAACTAAGTTAAACTGTTTCTCGTCTGCAGTCTAGGTAACAGTGAATGATGTTTTCTAACAGTTGAGATTTGAGATTTGAGATTTGGGAGAGTATATATATATAATCGGACTTTAACTTTTGTCAGTTGATCACAATAAATCGTATATTTTGATAGTCTAAACTAAATGAAATGTTGTATTAGTCAAGTGATTTGTTCAGGTTTGTGAATTTTGACCAAACACAATTTATATAAAAAGAATACTTCCCTTGGTTTGAATACAACACTTCAAACTTTCAAAAGATAAATTGTCGAAAAAGAATTATACATTCACTTTTGAACTATCATTTCAAATTGTATATCGAAATATTAATAGCTATCATCAAATACATTTTCGTTTTCTAAATAACAAAAACTGAAATTTTCTATGTCTCACAAAATGGTCTCACCTTGTTAACTTCTTTAACTGAAATCCAACCAAGGTCACCTTAATGATTAAGCATCATAATTACATAATCACTTTGCATATTCCCACCAATTCAACATTGTATATGGAACAGTGAGGGCCATCGATGCAATAAAATCAGTTCTTTAGATTTTGAATTTTGAAAAGTAGGTAAAATTTCCATCTTAACAAACAAAAAGGATCAAAAATAATGTTTCCAAAAATATTAAAATGTCGATTGAAATCCTATATTGCCTCTAATTAATTTAAAGTTTTGATGACCTCTCTAAAACATCAACTAATGATATTTATAATGGATAAAAGTACGGATTAAATAGATACTAAATCCAGATCCGCGCTGTGCGCGGATATTATTTGAACAAATATGTGGCTAATTATAAAGATTAGATTATATGATTTGTTTTTGTTTATAATTTGACCATAAGTAACTAATTTTTGTTTTTTTTTTGTTTTTGATGTGTATATAATCTGATGAGCCAAAGTTTTTAATTTACGAAACACAATTGGGAAGAGATAGGCTTTTGAAAATAATATATTTTAGAACTTTAGGCCCATATAATAGAATAGATCATAATTATTGTGGATTAGCCCATTAGTTAAATACAATATAGTTTAATCAAACAAAGTTAAGCCCGCTTTTTTTTTTCCGGGAACATCAACTACTTTAACGTGTTGGTAAAAAAATCAACAACTTTACTTTTCTTTTCGTCTTCTCCAGTCGGTGGTTCTGTTTTCAATTGCGTTTCACGACCAGATATCAAACTCATTCTTCACTCAATTCTAGAATCAAAAGCGTTCTCTCTATCACCACCAACAGGTTCGATGTTCTGTTTTAAGGTTAGATTATTTAGATTTTGTTAGTTTTCATTAATACTAAGCAATTGCGAAAACCTAAAAAATTGTTTCTATATCTTTCACATGTTGACAGGTCTCTCACCTCTACTTCTAGATCGCCCAGAATAATAATCTGTCAAAACATTCTTTGACTCCAAGTCGACCATCACCATCTTCTTCGAAGACATGCAACCAAAAAGTAAGTCTCTGTTGACATCATCTGAAGCAAATATTTACTTTTTCCTTCTGTTTGATATTTACAAAAAGATTTAGACATGAAAATGATATATATAAAGTTTGGGTTTTATATCTTTTCTAAAATTTGCAGTCGTTTGGTATTACTATTCAGATGTGTATTCGTTTGAAATCTTTTATAAAATTGACAGGCTTTAGTATTAATTATCTGTTTTGTACTTGACAAAACGATTTTGTATTGTTTGAGTGTTGGGACTTAGATAACAATGTTTTAATAGACATCAAATTTTGTAATTACTATTGAGGTTATATTCATATGACTTATATCTTTGTTAATATGTGCATGTTTCATGTATTTGAGTGATTGTCGACTTGCATCAGTGAGGAGTGAAGGGACTGCAATAGAAAAGATAAGTTTATTAAAGATCGTTGTATTAAGTTGTTTAATTAGCACTGAGAAACATTTGTTTATGTCCATGAATAATGGAGTAATATTTTTTTTATGGACAGGTAATTCTAAAGACATAAGAAGAGCATAGATATTCATCTTCCAAAAAGTTAAGTGCGAGAGTTTATTTCTACAAATTAGATATCTACAATAGTTTATTACGATCACAGGTTATATTCATATGACTTATATCTTTGTTAATATGTGCATGTTTCATGTATTTGAGTGATTGTCGACTTGCATCTGTGAGGGGTGAAGGGACTTCAATGAAAAAGATAAGTTTATTTACTTTCGTTGTATTAACTTGTTTAATCAGCACTGAGAAACATTTGTTTATGTCCATGAATAATGGAGTAATATTTTTTTTGTGGACAGGTAACCAAAGATTCATCTTCTAAAGACATAAGAAGAGCATACGTATATTCATCTTCCAAAGATTCATCTTCCAAAAAGTTAAGTGCGAGAGTTTATTTCTACATATTAGATATCTATATTTACTATTTGTCGTGCTGTTTATCTTCTTATTCTGTTTTTTTTTAATTATGTGTTCTTGATTAACTTTCGCTAACTAATAAAACTCCTTGACATATATATATTGGTTAGGTTATTGGTGAGGATTGGATAAAAGACAAACAGCGCATTATTCATTGGAATAGTCCACAGAACCAAGTTCAGAAATAAAGGTTAGTACTATCTTCAATGTAGATGAATTGAGAAATTTCAGAAATAAAGGTTATTCACTACATCTTCTAGAGAACCATCTAAAAGCACTTCAGCACTTAAACCCACAATAGGTTCAGCAATAGTATCAAACTTCACCTTAGTTTCACCAGTGTCATCCTTTATTAGTAGATGCAACTTTAACCTATTAGAAGTAAATAAAATAGTTAAATAAAATATATGCAAAACAGTAACATGTTTTCAAGTTTAAGAAACATAATACCATGCCCAGTCTGTGTCGATTGCATAAATTGTTGTCTTAACAATGCATTTTTCAATCTATAAAAAACATGAGTGTTAGTAAATAGGTAGGTTAAAAGATTAAAATTTAGAGAGAAAAAAATGAACCTCAGTTGCCATTATGATATCCAAGACTGTTCCCTCTGGATAAAGAGACCACTTATCAGCTTGGCGTTGGTTTCCTTTAGGTTTCACAATCTCACGATTAACAGATGTGAGCGCAAGATCATTATTTGGCATCCTAAATCACAATATATTTTTTTGCATAAGAACGTTTTAAAAAGTAGTTATGAGATTAGAATAAAACGTACACTCTTTGATAATCTTGAACATCAAATCCAGGTGGATTGATCTCAAGAGTTGAAGTCTCAAATGCATTAGTTATCTGGACTTGTCCTACAACAAACAAAGATATCAATCGCAATTAATGAAGATCATATTATAAAGATAAACTTATCGTATGTTTAGAATATATCTTACCCTTGTAAACATTGATCTTAGCAAATCTCAATAAGCAGAGGAAATTCTTATTCAGTTGACCAACTTTGTATGCATAATAAACATGCTCAGCAAAACGACCCCATAAACAACATGCTATTTGGTGATCACTGAGAACATATGAAAAAAAAAATTTATTAAACATACGTTTTTGACACATATGAAAAATCTAATTATAAAAGGTATTTCATAACTTACTCTGTATCTGTCAAGGTGAACTCCAGCTTCTTGGTTTCCCTGCTTTGCACTGGCACAACCTGCATATCTCCAATATCTATTGCTTGCCCAATAACATCTACAAACATATTTAAAAATAAAGAAGATTATCTAAAGATTAAAGGAGAAACATAAATATTTTTAAAGAAATTATTTATTAAATACCAATAAGAAAATTAGAATCGAGACTTCCATTAATGATGTCTGAGAAAGTGGTTAATGATAAAAAGTTATCATCAATTTTCAGTGATGAATTGGTGACGTTGGTCAGATTGGTGATGGAGATTTTGTATTCATGGCTCGTAGGTCGGTACTTTCCGCCAGCAGGAGTTACAGAGAAGTTCTCAATGAACCTCCATTGACCAGCCTGAAGCTTCTTGACACGAGGAAAGAAGAGTCTCTTACAGGTACAATGAATCTTAACACCCTACATTTGCATTAGATATGATATAGTTAAGACGATTGGAATAGAAATGTTTGTGAAACATGAATGTTAACAAATAGAAACACTTACTGTCCTATCTGCGAGTATGAACTGAAGAGAGTCTCCACTAGGGTAATTAGATTTCTGTGTCCATGAATGCAGAACCTTGACTTCGACAACCCAAGTTGATTTAAATGGTTTGACATTTTTCAACATAGTTACTCGGTCTGATGTAACCATAGCCATTTGAGTCTCTGTTTATTTTCGTTGGAGGTGTAGAAAATAGTAAGCAATGGTAGATGTTTTATAGTGATTTGGTACTAAAGATCAGATTATGAGAATATAGTTAGAATATGCTGATTTTCTTATTTCATGAGATCAAAAGCACGTTTCGATTTTCATATTTTTTAGGAACTATTTTAAGAAGTTAAGATATCGTTAGAATATGCTGTTTTTCGTAATTCATTAGATCAAAAACACATTTCGATTTTCATATTTTTTAGGAAATGTTTTATGAAGTTAAGATATGCAATCATTTAAGTGAAAGTTGATAAATATTCTGCTCAGAATATAAGGAAGCATATCTTCAAGATGAGAAAGAATTATATTTTATCTTTTGGAGGCCACGTTAATTAAGAATAGATATATTTATTCTTATTGAGATTAGAATATTCTATTCTGTTAATAGAAACAAAAATAATTTGGAATACATAATGGATATGAATCACGTCTTTATTATCTTTGGTTTATGTAATGTCAATGATGAACTGTGTATAAAATATATTTGTTTGAAGCAATTAGTTGTAATGTTTCGTATGGTTGAAGATGAATCCAAATTGAAAATCTAATTTGATTTCTTTATGTGGGCAGGTAGTGATCGGAGAAGACAAATAAATGCTAACGTTTATAAAAATGATCTTCAATCAGTGTTATTGTATAGTTGGACTTCTTGTATATGGAGCTTTGGTATATAAGAGAAACGATCAAAATGTATCAGTTAAATATGTTTCATTTTCGATGGTTTTATTTAAACCGGTTTATCTAATTAGATTTTGGTTCATTTAAACTATACCAGACATATTATGTAGGTAGCGAGTAAAATAAAATTATAACAAACTTGTAAATGTAGGTAGCGAGTAATATATGCGTCTGGTAGAAAAGAGTCCAAAATTTAAACACAACATTTTTCAAAAAAAAAAAAAATTAAACACAACATTCTATAATAGATTTTTTTTAGGACTCTAAATTAATATAGTAGATATTATAGATCATACAATTCACACTAGATATTACTTTTTCTGTTTTTAAATAAGTGGTACTTTAATATTTTTTCACACAGATTAAGAAAGTAAGGAAAATATATGTAAATTGTTATTAATTATACTTATTTGATCTATAGTATTTAAGATAAATAAAATTATTTATTAAGTGATGTTTTTGTGTAACAAGTAAAATCAATGCAATTTACAATTAATTTTCAGCTGAAAGTAAATTAATTTGTATTAGAATTATAAAATGATGCTTTTTGTGTAAAATACGTGTCAAGTACAAAGTAACAAAAATGGAGAGTTAGAGTTTGAGGTCGAAATCGTTGTTTAGGTTGCTAAGTTTCTTGGCTTTTGCGTATCATTTTCTTATTTGTGTCTTCTTTCCTTTGATCATCATCTTTCTTCTCTTCTTGGTCCTAAGAGCAATATTATTGATAGGTTTTCACTCTTGGTATCTCATGTATTTCAACACAAAATAAAGTATATAAATATCTTAAATATTTAGGTACCCCGTCAAAAATATCTCAAATAAAATATTTTGAGACATTTTTTACGGTGTATCTAAATATTTGAGATATTCATCTGTTTTATTTTGTGTAGTAATCAATGAGATATAACTCATCAATAATGTTTTTCTAAGATTCACAGTTTTTTAAAAAAATTTCGTGACTTGTTCTCTATCAAATTCACAACGTCTCGTTTTATATATTGATAGGTTTGGTCCGCCGGGCTTTTCTCGAATTATTGCGACCAACATATCAATACTATTAAATTAGAATCATGACCCATTGATAAAAGTTTAGTCCAACAAAATAATCTCACAATACACTTATTAAAAGGAAAAATCGCATAAAAATCTTCAAAGTGTCACTTACTCACACTTTAAACCTTGAAGTTTTTTCACTAACACTTTTAACCTCAGAAGTGATATTTGTGTCACAGAAAACCTCCAAACTAAAAAGTTGACCTGTTTAACAGGTAAAAAGGCGATTTGTCAAAAAAAAATAAAAAATATTTATTTAATTCATAAAACAAATAAAAATTAAAGAAAAAATATAAAATTAAATAAAAATTCAGAAAATTAAATAAAAATTCAAAAATTCAAATAAAAATTCAGAAAATTAAATAAAAATTCAGAATATTAAATTAAAACTCATAAAATTAAATAATAATTCAAAAATAAATAAAAATTCAGAAAATTAAAATAAAATTTCAAAAAAAATTAAATCATAAAACAAAATAGAAATTCATAAAATAAAATAAAAATTTATAAAATTAAATAAAAATTCATAAAAAATATAATCCAAAATTAGTAAAAAATCATAAAAATCAAATAAAATTCAGAAAATTAAAAAATAATCATAAAACTAACTAAATATCAGAAGTTAAATAAAGTTTCAAATAAATAAATAACTAATAGTAAATCAAAAGACATAAATTAAATAAAATATCATAAAATTAAATAAAAATTCATGAATTTCACAAATAACAATGTTTTTAATAACCACCATATTGGCATTTTAATCGTGAAAATCGCATAATGCTTGTATTACACTATCTTTTAAACGATTAAAATGTCAATTTAATGGTTGTTAAAAAGATTGTTATTTGTGAAATTCATGAATTTTTATTTAATTTTATGATCTTTTATTTAATTTATGTATTTTGGTTTAATATTAGTTATTTATTTATTTGAAACTTTATTTAACTTCTGATAGTTAGTTAGTTTTATGATTATTTTTTAATTTTCTGAATTTATTTTATTTTTATGATTTTTTACTAATTTTTGAATTTATATTTAATTTTCTGAATTTTATTTTATTTTCTAAATTTTTATTTGATTTTCTGATTTTTATTTAATTTTTTAATTTTTTTTTAATTTTCTGAATTTTTATTTAATTTTATGAATTTTTATTTAATTTTTATTTAATTTTCTATTTTTTTAATTTTTATTTATTTTATGAATTAAATAAATATTTTTTGGAAAAAAAACCGACACATCACCATTTTTACCTGTTAAACATGTCATTTTTTTAGTTTGGAGGTTTTTTATGACACAAATGTCACTTCCGAGATTAAAAGTGTTAGTGAAAAAATTTCAAGGTTTAAAGTGTGAGTAAGTGACACTTTCAGAGTTTTTTATGCGATTTTCCCCTTATTAAAATAAACCATAATATTTTTAACTGTATCTAAATATATATTCTGTAACTACCATTTTGATTCCTTAATAGTAGGAAGCCACTAACAATAGCTAAAAAATAAACCTATTAACTGACATTAGTTCCGTAACTTACATTTTCATACAAGTTTAACCGCTACAGTATTAGTATGTAATGTTATATCATCATATTAGTATTACTTTGTAAAGAAGCATATCATCGTACATCTAACCGTAAATTGATTAAACCAAATTGGATTATGAAATTTAATATAGGTTTCGATTTTTTTATGTCGTTAAGAAATATGAAAACTTTGATAAATTTAATAATTTTAATAAATTGGGTTACAAAATTTAAATTACATATCTTCAGCAACAGAAATATTAATACTTCAAATTATAGTGAATATTTTTGGTTTAACATTTTTATAATATAAATTATAATATTGTTAGTGAATATAAATTAAAATATAAAATGTATTTATTAAATTTCAATTTTAAAATTTAAAATACTTTTAAAAAATATTTTCACATTTATTTATCTATAGCGTCCGCAACCGCAAATGTAATCCGGAATCTTTTCTTATTTTTAAAAGTTTGTAACAATTTTTGAAAAAAAATATAACGTTTTGTGATCATTGTAAAACGCCGACAATGCTATCTGAATATAACTGTCAGAAATGTATAATAAAAAATATGTTGGAATACCAGGTGATAGAAAATAGTATAAATTATTTTTAATACCAATATGTTACGTAGGTTTTTACAACATATATATACAGCGGATTTAAAAAAAAATAGATAATCGATAACAAAAATAAATTAATCCAAATCAAGACAATTAGTTTCGTTAACAGATTCATAATTTACAAAATCATATCATTTTTAATAAAAACAAAAAAAAATAACTTCCTAATTAAAATACAATCAGATTCTAATAATATAAATAAGCAAATAAAAAGTTACTTATTGGACCAGTAGTTCAATTGGTAGGCGAATTCTAGGTTTAGCGGGTTTTTGTAGGTTTTACTGGATTATTAAATAATATTTTTTCCTAAAATTCAAATCGGAATACATACTGGATCACCGGTTCAATCGCGGATCCGGATCAGATTTCAAAACACTATGTACAAATATATAGTTATGCAACATCACAAATTCAATACATTTATCAAAATCTCTTACCAATATTTTCTTAAAGTAGTTTACACATATATAATTACAAAATAACACAAATATAAAAATCAAATTTCTAAAAAAATTAAAACAAAAAATGTATCCGCCCTTTGAAAAGGCGGATCAGGATCTAGTATCTAGATTAAAAAATTAACATCTTAATCAATCTTCTCTATTAAATGAATACAATTTTATCTGCCATAAAAAAATCATAATAGATCAGTTTCATTAACTACATAATATGATATAATAATTAATAATAATAATAATAAATAATAATAAATTTAACTATATTTGAATTTTATTTTTAATTATAACAAAATTTATTGAGAAAAAATAACAAAATCTTACTCGATGTTTTAAATATTTTTTATTAAATAATATATTAATTAATTTCGTAATTAATAATATATTAAAATCAATATTAATTAAATTTTATTATAAAACATAAAAATTTATATGCTATTTTTAATAAATTTATAATTATAGTCTTAATTGTATTTAAATAGAAGTATTAACAAGATTATATTAAATTGGTAAATTAACCTACTTAAATGTTTTAAACGCTTTCATTTAAATAAATTATCATTTACCATTGAATGGGTTAACATTTTTAACTATGTAATATTTATTTCTACAGTTATATATTTTTCAAAAATCATCTTCTCTGTTAAAAGAGAAGTACAATTTTATCTACCATAGAAAGTCATAATAGGTTCATTTCATTAATTACATAATATGACATAATAATTAATAAAAATATTAATAATAAATATATTTTAACTATAAATTTGAATTTTATTTTTAATTATAACAAAATCTATTGATAAAAATCTAACAAAATTCTATTCAATGTCTTAAATACTTTTATTAAATAATATATTAATTAATTTATTAACTAATAATATAATATTAATTAATTTTTTTATAAAACATAAAAATCTATGCTATTTTAAATAAATTTATAATTATGGTATGTATTATATTAAAATAGAAGTATTGACAAGATTATATTAAATTGGTAAATTAACCTATTTAAATTTTTTAAATTCTTTCATTTAAATATATGATCATTTACCATTTAACGGGTTAATATTTGTTAACTATGTAATATTTTTATACAAAAATAAAGTTTTTAACATATGTTAAAAGTTATTTCTACAGCTACATATTTTTAAAAATCAGATGTTGAAGATGATTCTTGATTTGTTCATTTCAAAGTATATATTAAAAGTATAAAACTCGAAATTGTAATAAAATTAATAGAAAGGTAAAATATATAAAACAAACCACTATATATTAACAATAATAAAAAACTTAAAAATAAATTCTAATAGTTATAAAATACATAACACTAAAATATAATTCATATATTAAAAAGTTATGATAATATCAAAGTTTATAAAATGAAAAGATGTCTGTACGAATGTGCGGATTAAACTTTAACTTTTATAATAAATAAAAAACATTTAGATTAAACTTTAATTTTTATAATAAAAAAACGTTTATGGGGTTAAACGCATACAAGACTTCTCACAAGTTACTAAACTAAAACTTTCTGATAAAAAAGTATGGGAGTAAACTGCAATGACAAATATATACATCTGCTAAACAGGACATTAAAATATTTGTTTTTTTCTGAAGCTATAGACTAAAGCTAGATATCTACTAAATACAGTCGTCTCTTTGATCATTATAACTAATACAGTCGTCTCTTTGATCAAAATATTTTATATTTTCATATTCTCTAACGGTTTTCTTTATGCCTTGAATACAGAAGAGATATCATCGATTATCTCTTTGACTTTATCTGTCGGTGTGTGGACACTAGATAAAAAGCACTAGAAACAAACACGTGAACTAGCTTTTGCGCTATCTTTGCTTTTGACATGTGGATTTTACTGGATACATTTGTAATTTTTCCAACACTAATCACATACGAGCAAGTCACCGCCGTGACGACGACGGTCTCTTTATTTCAAGAATATTTATTCAGCCATTGTTTTCTGGTTTTGACATAGAAAGAACTAGAGTTTTTTTTTTTGTTTTTTTTTGTTTTTTTTTTGTTAGAACTAGAGTTTAAGGTTTAATAAAGATGGATTCGTAAACATTAGACATTTTGGTTCATACACAATACGGCAATTTAGTGCAACGTTTTTTATACAGTTATTATAAAGACAGAAACCTACACGTTTGAAGGGAAATACAAAATGGTTTAATAATCGATATTAATACGAAAATTTCACTAGAAAAACATGTATCTGTGTGTTTTCTGTTCTTTGAAAGAACCGCCCAAAAGTAATTTACTAGGATCTGATGGGTTTTGTAACTTGAACTGGTTAATTATTGGTATACGAAAAGAACTGTTTATTTTTTACTTTTAACCGGATGGAGGACACTGGGTACAACAGTTTCCAACTGCAACTATACATTGCAGGAGTGAAGACAGTAGTAACATTTAGTCACATCAACTATTTCTGTAAAAATGTTGGATTTTCAAAAACAAAGAGATGGGATTCTTGTAACTCGGTTGAAAATCTAGCTCACGTCTTCACAGGGCTTAAATATTCATTCAAATCTCATTGTGTTTTTATAGTATTAGTCAATAATAAACGAAGAAGAAGAAAAATAAACGAATGAAAAGATTGTCCTATTGGTATGGAAATATATTCTCTTGCTTGAAAATTATCTTATGGTTTATTTGCATGTTGAAGTTGTACATGTTAAGAAGACTATTACTGTTTATCAACTGATGTGATGCTAATGCGACTTATGACATTGTAATTGCAATCACTTTCTACTGTAGCTCGAATGATCGCAAATCGTTTATTATTGTCAATAAATAAAAGGTTGTAAGTTCCAATTTATATGATCTTGGACTGATCATATAATACTGCGCAATAAACAAACAAACAACATTTAATTTCAAATTACAATCGCATATTGTAGTGACATGTAAACAAACATGGCTTATAACTAAAGCCATTTTCAAAAAAAAAAAAAAAAAAAAACATGGCTTATAACTGATATAAATATATCTGGATACGATGGATGGCAAAGTAAATGATAACTTTAATAACGTTACGTTGCATATATTTTTTGTTGTCTGTAATGGAATTTGTCATGCTATTCTTCTTACCGAGCAATCGATAGTGGATAACTAGAGTTTTGTTAGTCCGAAATCAGTTCCACTGACACGGTTCACAACAAAATTTGATCAAAACTCTTATTGGGGCAAAAACATTTAACTGGCTAATGTCACTGTCGATCATTGCAAGTACGTGAGCTATACTAGAGCAACAAAAAAACCCTTGGAGTTTAAATTTTGACTTTTTCTAAATAACTAAGCCAATAAATAAATAACAGATAGGTGTTTGAAGTGTTTACCAGGTTTTCAAAAGTTCTAAATCAGAACTCCATTCTTTTTTCTTTCATCTTTTTATTATTTTATCTGTTTAAATTCCGAGACACTCTTCTCAGAACTCATGAGTTGGTTTACGATATATGGACTAGGTATTGTATTAATTCATGTAGCTTAAATCAAAATTGATAAAGTAATCATCTTAAACGAGACACTGAATAAATTTGTTTGCACTCGAATGTGTTGAAAGATAAGTGCTCTAATAAGTCTCAAGTTTTGAAACATTAACTTTGTTGTTTCTTAAATGGAAATAAACAAATATTTTAACTCGTTGAAGTTAAAAGACATTTGTAAGTGTTTATTGAAGTTTAGATGTTAGTTTACAAAAGAGGAGTCATTTAACGGCGTTAGTTATTTATAAACGATTTTCACACATCATCAACGTCCGGCAAAACAACGTCATCAGCCAATAACTCCGACATTTATAAGTTTTTGGCAGAAACCGTTTCCATTACACAACATACTGTTTCTGTTCTTTTTGCTCTCTAGACTGTATATAGACAGAGAAAACTACAAAGGTTTTTGCTCCAAGAAAGACACTCGCGGTACCACATACAAAACAATCATTGTCAGCTTCTTCTTTCTTTCTTGGCTCTTCATCATCTTGCTCTGTTCACAAACTCTTTCGTCTAAAAAAAAAACTCTTTCGTCTAAAACAGAACAAAGACATTTTAAATCATCAAGAAATGGGAAAGAAAGATGAGAAAGTCGAAGCTGTTCTTCATTTACTCTGGAAACAATCTCCACTCACTCTTAAACAAGTAGGTTTAATTAATTTATATTAATAAAAGGCATATATCTGCATGTTTATTGTATATTCATGACTAAAGCTTGCAACTTTATATATATTTTTAGGAGAAGTTCTGTAACAAAGAGTGCGTGGAGAGATTCTTGAAAGGGAAAGGAGACAATGTGAAAAAAGCTGCGAAGCAACTACTTTCATGTCTTTCTTGGAGACAAGACATTGAGATTGGTATATTTTCCGATCTAACCTTCTAAATCTCAACCTTAAACAGTGTTTTGTTGCAATATAGAAACACTTTTCTCAAGGATGTTTTATTGTTTATTATTTTTTTTTTTGTGTATTAAAGAGCGGTTAGGGGTAGAGGAATTCTCGACGGAGCTATCGGACGGTTTAGCGTACATCGTCGGCCATGACGGAGATTCCAGATCCGTTATCGTAACAGCTTCCTAATCGATCTTGTTTTCTTCTAAAAGCAAATACTAAATGTTACTCAATGATAACAAGAATGAGTTTGATTTACAGATTTTCCGTTTCAAGAATGATTATCAGAAGTTGCGTACTCAAAAGCAGTAAGTTCAGAAAACTAATCCACTATTTTTATTGATATTCTGATTAACAAGCGTTTTGAAAGTTGAAACCATTTTTTCTGCTTTTTAAGATTTTCGCGTTTGGTGGCGTTCACGATGGAGACTGCGATATCGACCATGTCCAGAAACGCGGAACGGGGCGTTGTTATTCTCTTCGATGCAAGTAAGCCTTCAGTAGTAGTAAAGTTGCATTTTTGCCCCTAGTAACCATCCAAACCTCCGTGCGTGGGCTCTGTACTAAACCTTGAGTTCTTGGCATGTTCGGTTTTATTAATTTGGATTGTTGTGTGTCGGGGACCGGATATGTATATGCATATGTAAAGTTGCATATGTATATGCAGATGTCCAAATTGTCCCTTTTATGTGTCGACGCCAAACTTCCTATGTTATTACCAACAAAAGGTGTATCTTCATTGTAGTTCTTGTAGCTTTTTTTTTGTTGAGAAAAACTGAAGTAGTTTTGATCATTCAAAAAAAAATCTTCTTCTATCTAATTATCTCGTAATTTACAGCCAAAGATATTAAAAAATCCCGGGTTGGAATTTTACTTCTCAAAACTGAAAAAGTCAAGTCTGATTAATTATCTAACTTTGTGTGGAGCCTTATTTAAGTGCATCATTAGCGGTAAGTTTCTTGAAAGGAGGAGGGGGGGGGGGGGGGTCAACTATATTATTATTTATAAGATTATTTATTTTGTAACTTAAATTAATGAAACGATTATACATTTAAAATGAAAAGTGGCGTATGGATCTTTAATTTTTTTTAAAAAAATCTTAATGAAATTTTTTCTCTTCTTTCTCATTTGCTTTCATATTTTTTTTATTTTAATATTATTTTGATGATTGTTTTAAAACCATGATGATACTCTAAATATTTACTTTATAAAACAAATGTATACCTCATTTCACAAATATTTTTTCTCGTCTTTCTAATTTGCTTTCATATTTTTTATTTTAATATTATGGTAAAAATATGATTACCATAAAAATGAATAATTAGTATATTCGCTTCAAATAAAAAAGTGAAAAGGAATAATTAGTATATTCGCTTATAATCACGCTTATAAAGATTTAAGCTTTTTTCCTGCACAAAAGCTTTTTTCACCTTTTTATTCTTTTGAAGGAAAATTTACAATTTTAGTCTATGCAGAAATACATCTTTAAACCTGATTGTACAATTAGTTATTGGTGCCACTTGATTAATATTCTCTTTGCTTTTTTTTCGATGATAATGCCTACAAAAATAGGCTTTTTCAGATCATCGTCTGCCTTTGCAAATCTGCTTTTGGCGACCCTAAAGATAATTGCAGATAATTACCCATGCCGACTTTACAAGGCCTTTATCATCGATCCTCCCTCCTTTTTTTCTTACATTTGGAAGGTAAATAATAATCTTCTCAAGTTTAATAATTATCCCGACTGTAACTACGTGGATAACTCAAAATATGTACTTAATTGACAGGGTGTACGTCCTTTCGTGGAGCTATCAACGCTCACGACTGTGATCTCGTCGCTGGACTACGACGAGCCGCTAGATATCAGCCACGTTGCATCAGCATCATCATCATGCTCTAGATCTGCCTCCCTACGTTTCAATGCATCTTCGATTAAATCAACGGCCACGAGTGGTTCAGCTTCTTCAAGATTCGCCTTCACCGTATCTCATAACTCCTTAAAGCCGTGGTACCTTTCCTTCACCAACACGTCTCCTCTTAGCGCCGCTGCCTCCACCGAAGCCTCTAAAGTTTCTCCGATCAGCGCACGGTCTCTATCTTTCGCGTCTCCGGCGGCGCGTGGCTTAATAGACGCGAGACCAGCCGCATGCAGAAAGAGTGTGTTTCCCTCGACGCCGTTGCCCGAGAAGACGTACCCGAAAACACCACGTCCGTCTTTCTTTCAGTCTCCGGTGATGTTTTTTCGCGGGGATAAAAATGTTGTCGGAGGTGAGAAGTCATCACGTGAGGCGTTTGCACCGTACCTGAAATTCTACCGGAGGCCGTACGATGAGACGGCCTATAGGTCTAACCTACGGGGTCCACGTGGATTTGTGTCGGTCGTGTCTTCGCACGTAAGATGTCGCCATGCGTCTTTATCTCAACGGTACTAGCTAGGCTTCTAGCTATGACGTTAAGAATACGAGATTAAGGAACAAAGTATATGCTATTAATTAAAAAGTACTACATTTATCTGTTCCACCACTCTATTATAAACTATCAGTTTCATTACGATGATATGTAATGTTCAATGAGCTTGTTTTTTAATTTCATTTGTTTCTAGTTGAGTCCAAAACAAAAGTTCACTAACAAAGAATATCATCATGTTCCTTAACAGTTAACATCCTCTTTTTCCTATAGATGCATGCATTATTTTTTCATTGTCAAATAGAATGCATGCATTGAATATCCAAATGACGCAGCACGAGCCCACACCCGTCTCAGATCCATTGAATAACCAACGTTGCCCCATAATGTATGTTAGACTAAATTACAAAATGAAAAGGACCCTTTCGTAATTTACAGAGATCAAATTATGGTACATGGATCATTAGCTTCATGTAGAATCCAAACTTTGAAAAACAAAAATTAAAACTGCACGTGCGACGTTTATAGGAATTCGAAGTCAATTGTTACATTTTAAGACACCGTGGTCGTGACGTTGAACAACTTATCTAACAATATTTATATGCTCTTTAATTGGCGAAGATTTGACCATACGCCTGTAAATTATTAAAATTTCAGTGTCGTTTTTGAGTTAAATGCACTTTGCATTTACCTATATGAAAAAAAAAAGCTTTCAACCAACGACATTGATATGGGAAAAATGTCGCATGTCGTCCTTATTTTACAAATATTGTAGTTTAATATATATCTATTTCTTTTGTCATATACTCGTTTGTATTTTCAGTACCGAACTTAAAGCTCAAATTTACCATTATTACTCTAGTGTAATAGTATTTGGCTTCGAATGGAAATGGCATCACGCCCTGCACCGCAGTTAACAGTAACCAACACTTTTTATATATCATATATTTATACGTTTTTATAACTGTTAAAACCATACCGCAATTAAAACGCTTGTCCTGCACCGCTCAATCCGTAGTCACCATTCGGAGCCTTATAAATATTAGGTAAATAGTCTAGGCAGAATCCAACGTGACTCATTTTTTATAAATAAATACCATTTTATAATTTATATTTCATATAAAAATTAATTTAATTTTCAAAAAAATTCACATGAAAACGTAGAATATATATATAGTTATTTATAGAAAATATTATAAGTGCATATTTTTATAGTTTTGAATTACAACTAAAATCCAAATACGTCAATACCAATAAAATATACATCTTTTATTAATTTAGGTAAGTTACTCTAAATTTTTAAATTATATCACTTTATAATAAATAAAAGATCTATTTTAAACATTTTTTTTAAATCAGAAACTTATAATAAATAGAAGAGGTATAAAGACCTTGTAAACTAAGAGATACAAATATGATGTGATTCAAGTCGGTTCTGTCGTGACCAAAAGTGTATGAATGTGTCAGAACCGAAAATATGCAAACGGACTATGAAATAAAGGATGAGAATTGAAATTGGGATCAATGTTTTCAGATGCGTAAAAAACAGATAAATCAAAAAAAAAAAATTAAGACAACAATATAATTTTGATCTAAATAGATCATTTATGTTGGTCATAAAAGGTCATGCTCTTATATCACCAACACCATGGTTGACTTTTAACATTTCTTGATGATATCTCGTTCACATATTTTCAGCAACGATCCATTCTTGCCTCTTCAATCATGATCTATTGACACATTTTTGGTTACGACTTATTCATGTTGGGGTCAAAATCGGTCAAGACGAAATCGATGTCCGAAAGTCTCGGAAAAACATGAAAAATGTTAAAGCAACCTCGAGAGACTAATTGTTAATCGAGAAACCTTAAGAAAAAATTAAGTTCGAGATTCATCGTCTCGAAATCAACTGCTAGAAACATTTTCTACACAAGGAAAAAACCTACAGAAAACTAAAAACGCAAAGAACACGAACGCGCCGAAGGAACCAAGCAGCCAACACCGGACGTGGCCGTGGCCGCCGGGCGGCTAGCCCCGTGCTGGCCGTGGCCGCCGGCGGCTAGCGCCCGTGCTGGCCGTGGCCGCCGGGCGGCTAGCCCCGTGCTGGCCGTGGCCGCCGGCGGCTAGCGCCCGTGCTGGCCGTGGCCGCCGGGCGGCTAGCCCCGTGCTGGCCGTGGCCGCCGGCGGCTAGCGCCCGTGCTGGCCGTGGCCGCCGGGCGGCTAGCCCCGTGCTGGCCGTGGCCGCCGGCGGCTAGCGCCCGTGCTGGCCGTGGCCGCCGGCGGCTAGCGCCCGTGCTGGCCGTGGCCGCCGGGCGGCTAGCCCCGTGCTGGCCGTGGCCGCCGGCGGCTAGCGTCCGTGCTGGCCGTGGTCGCCGGGCGGCTAGCCCCGTGCTCGCTCGGGTCGTCGGACGGCTAGTCTTCGTGCATAAGTTCCAAGCCTCCGGGTCGCCAGAAATCCGTGTTTCACGACTTTCCGAGTCCTTATAAATAAAACTCCTTCATCTGTTCCGGGATTTCTGAAAACCCCTAAGACGTCAACGGATAGGAAGACTTCGTATAAAACGGTCATGGTTATCGTACAACACCATTCACCTCAGCAATGGATCGAAGATCTTCCGAAAGACTCGACATCCAAGTAGGAGCATCCTTTCAGAGAAATCGTAGAAAAACAGCGGAAACCCGGAATGCGGCCCGAAAGGGACCAACTCCGATCGGACGACCAGTTTACGATTTTCTAAAGGGATAGATGCGACGGTTTACAATTATCTTCGCATGACAAGATAAATGATAAACTTCCGAAAAGATAAATGTCAACTTTCCGAAAAGATAAATGTCAACTTTCCCGATAAACACGAAAGCCGACGAAAATGGAAAAAGTCCAGCCCACGGCAGACTCAGCCCACCAAGGATAGACCGTCATATGGGAGTATATAAGCAATGCTAGGAGCAGAGGAAGGGGGATCCGAAATCAGAAGAAAGAAACTACTCCAGAGCAATTTAGAACTTAGGCGCTTATTTCCTTTTTTAGCGAGCTACGACTCAACTAGGTTAGATCTAGGTTCTAAGACTAGCGACGATCGACAGCTCTTGTGGCCGAGATCTCGACCTGTTGTCCAAACGTTCTCCGCAGATTCGGAAATAAGATTCTTTCTTTTTGCTCTATTCATTTTACGCATTTATTCTCGAATTAGACTTGTTTTAACTTTGTCGTGCGTGGCCCAGCAGATAGCCGGGATCCTCGGGGAAAACTAGGTCAACTTAGTTTTCCTACGTTTTAACTTAACTAAAATCGACAGTGCGAATTTCGGTTCCCACAATTCACATCCTTTCAGTCACGACCCATTCATACTCTTTCGGTTACGATCCATTCACACTCTTTCGGTTATAATCCGTTCATATCCTTTTTGGTTACGATCTATTTGCTCTTTTACGAAAACAATCCATTCACAACCTTTCGGTCACGACTATTTGCACTTTTGGTCACGTTCTGTTTGCATCTTTTCGGTCACGATCGACTCACAATGTTTCAGTATACACTCGCAATGTTTCGGTCACGACCATTTGCAATCTTACAGCACAATCATTTGCACTCTTTTTGTCATGGTCAAGATCCATTCGCACTCTTTTAATCAAGATCCATTTCACATTATTTCGGTTAAGATCTGTTTGTACGCTTTCATTCATGATTGTTTGCAGTCTTTTCTTTACGACCTTTTTGCACATTTTCAGTCATGACACTTCCGTACCCTTTTAGTCAGGACACTTTCGCACCTTTTAGATCATGGTACATTTGTACCTCTTGGATCACAGCACGTTCATACCTCCTAGATTATGATACCACATAAATATTTATAATTGTTTAATCAGTGTTAATATGAAAATTATGTCTCTTAAATTTTATATGAAAATTTTATTTATTAATATTGAGGTGAAAATTTATTTATTTTGTTTTTACATTAATCATACATATATATTTTTACTTCATAAATACTTGAAATTTTTTATATCTAAAACTCAGTGTATTAATATGAAAATTTGAATCTCTTAAGTTTTAATATATGAAAGTTGCATCACTTAATTTTTTAACATGAAGATTATATTTATTAGTTTTTGGGATGAAAAATTGTGTCTTTCACTTTTATTTGCTCATTTATATTAATTAATATTTTACATAAATATTTTAATTGTTTTATATCAAAAATAAGTTTATTAATATAAAATGAATCTCTTAAGTCTTATAAACGAAAAGTTGCATTTTTAGTTCTTAAAATGAAAAATTTCATTCATTTTTATGAATAGACACAACTCTTAAAATTAATAGATTTTAAAAATATAAAGAATGAAAAGATACAACCTTTGACATAAAAATTAAAAAAACACCAAATTATAGACAAACACATCATTTCATAATTGACAACTTTTCAAAAAAAATGTATTAGATATGAGATGCAACTTTAATATCAAACAATTATAAATATCAAAAAATTATAACTATTTATGTAAAATATTAATAAATAGATATGAGCAAAGTAATAGTGAAATACAAAACTTTTCATCTAAAAATAATAAATACGATTTTCATGTAAAATATTAATAGATGCAACTTTCATGTATAAACTTAAGAGATTCAAATTTTCATATTAATACACTGTTTTTATATATAAAATAACTGCAAATATTTATAAAATATTAATAAATGGATGTGAGCAAAATAAAAACGGAAAGATAGTTATTTTGATATGATACTTATATGAATAGTTACAACTTTTAAGGTTAAACGAAGTTATTTGAAATGATACTATTACAAAATATATTTTGAATTGACATATCATCTCAAAACTGTAAATTATGAAAAGACACCTTAGCAATTTTAGAAAATATATTTTTTTATAGACACATCATTTCACATAACAACTTTATTACACAAGACACCTTAACTATTTTAAAAATCTATTTTTTCTTTTACAATAGAAAAACATGTTTCTTTACACTAACTAATACACAACTCTTAAAACAAATAACGAAAAGATAATTAACAAGAAGGAAATTCCTATAAAACACACACAATTTTTCAACATTGTTTAGGTTTGATATTATTGATAGATAAGTTTATTAAGTGTTTGAAATAATTACCTTATAAGGAATATAATATAAAGTTTAAGAGAAACATTTAAACATAATTAAATTAAGTTTTGCTCAAAAATTAACACATAAGAGGGAAATTTCTCTAAATAGCATCATGAAAAGGTAAAAGTAAATATATTTATATATTTGGATTTAGAGTTCGGTGATTAAGATTTACACTTGATTTACAAGACCATGACACTGAGGTAATTAATAAATCTATTTTTAACTAATCTTGTCTTTTCTAATTATTACATCATTTACTAAAATAATTATAAATTTCTGTAACAATAAAATAAAATCTACACTTTTCCTATTTTATAGGTTTCAACACGATCACAATAACAGAGTTTTCTAAAATTAAAGCCAAAATATTATTGCTAAAATCTTGCCTTTAATTATTTTATATATTTTCCTATAAATAATAATCTAATGTAAATTAATTATTTTAATTTTAATTATTATAAAGTATAAAGCACAATTTTTTAAATAGTATGTAAAAAATAAATAACAGCCTTAAGCGGATGTACGGGACATATTCTTAAATGTGATACAATTAACGAATTACAAGACAACATATAATACTCAATATAAATTATAAAATTACTGTATTTAGAAATATCATAACAAACGATTATATTTAAAATGATCACTTACACAAAATGAATATTTATTCATAAAAGAAGTAAAAACGATAAACCCGTACACTACAAATTTTTAAAATATAAATTATCATTTACACAAAATAAATATTCAGTTATACAAATGTAAAAAAACCTGCACGAAAATTTTAAATATAGATTATTACTTAGACAAAATTAATATTCATTTGTAAAAGAAAAAGATAAAAAAATATGCGCATCAGTACAGATCAAACTCTAGTTTTTTTTATTTTAAATGTCATTTTATGTTTTTAATACATTTATTTATAAGTTTTTCTAATTTTATGCATACTTTTTAGTTTATTAATTAACATAATCAATTAAATAATGTATTAATTAGATATAAAATAATAAATTTAATGATTTTTGTAAAAAAAACTTAGCGTGAAACAGATACAGTATTGAATAGTACACTTGTCATGCCAGATTTCAAATGCTCTTAAAATGATAACTAAGAACTACTTTTCTATTTTGTAGGAGTGCCTCAAAATCCTCTTCGTTTGATGTTCTTTCCTCGAAAACAAAAGCTTTATATGACTTTAATAGAGATTCCTAAATATAGCTTTCATATCTTATCTTATGAGATTTTATTTCGTGATGATACTACATGATAACACTTTTTATTCTTTTTGTTAAAAATATATTATACCATGACATAAAAAAATTTGATATATTTATACGAATCATGCATTCCACAAGCACACAAAAACATATTGAAATGGAGATTTACATTGTTCTAGAAAAAACTAGGACAATTAAGATGCAAATAGCTTTACATAATGATGGAAAGTAATACAAATTAAGAAGTATATCCACGCTGAGCAACCTGGTGAATGGTATGACATGAACAATGAGTGATCTGTCTCTAGATAGAGACACTGTTTGGAATTCCTTTACCAGTAAGTCCACCTTCCCTTGTATAATCCGTAGTGTTCGGGTACAAGAGAGTGTATGGTATGTTAACCGGTCCGGTCCGGTTCTTCAACCTCTTATCGTTGTTTCTCCTTATAATATTGTTCTCTATCACTTCTAAACTCTTCCCAAACCGGTTGAACGCCTCTAAAGGCTCATCATCCGCCGTCCAGTTCGGTGAATCTCTCTGCCCTAAGTAAATCTCGTCCGTCGAATGCATAGACAAAATCTCAATGATGGAGATACCAAGCAGAGTTTGTAACTGCGGCGTGATGGTCTTCAAGAACGCCACTTCCTTGTTTTCCTCCAGCTCAGTGTACTCTTTCGTACCCGGTTCAGGCATGAACCGACGGCTGACGGTAGGTCGGTTTGGGAGAAAACCAGCGTAAGGGTATTGTCCGAAGTTGACTGCTGCGTGAAGAGCAGAGGCGATCCAGATGATGATGGTGCATGTTTCGATGAGTTCGTCGCGGGTTTGCATCAACGGCCACCATGACTCGTTTTGTATATCGCCGTGACCTTCGGTTCGAAGCTCGGTCCACCATGATTGGATCTCTGTATCCGTTTGGACGGTTCTGTCATTCTTGTAATAGAATGAGCAGTACTCTGTCACCCACGTCTTGATCGCTGACCAAATCTCCAAACCGTCCACTGCGAATGGATAATCCTCTATCAGAAGTTTAACGCCGTTATCGCTGCTCAGATCTTCAACAGCAACTCCTCTGCAAGAACAGGGTATTTTAAGGTTACTTGTTACACAAGAATCAAACGTTACTTGTGTCACAAGAAACAGAAAAAGTCTTTATATGCATACCGTTTAAGTAGATCCTTGGGGAGGGCCTGATCGGTGAACACCCAGCTCTTATAAATGGAAGAAGACATCTCCATGGCGTAACGACTAGGGAACACAGTTCTCTCCAGAACTCCATCAGAGTTTATGAGGACATGTCGCGCCAATGCGTTGATGTTCATCGTGTCACGGAAATGAGGATGAAGAAGCTTATAGATCGGATGGACCACACTGAGTTGCCTATTTGAAGCGATTATGAACGGTTCAATCACTGCATGAGTCTGCAACCTACAAAAATAATAACATAACCGGTTACTTCATACCAAAATCACTAGGTTGTTTTACAGTGTCACCATTTAATTACCAGTGGCTTATAAGCTGGTGATAACCGGAGTCATTAACCGCGGCGTAAGCCTTGGCAAGCTGCCAAACCGATCCCTCGACGCCTTTTTCTGATGGTGTGAAAATTTTGCTCACAGATCCGTGTGATTCACCTTGTGCGTGTGGAAGACTCAGCTCTATGGCTAGAGGCTTCAGTGTTCCGTCTTCTTGAAGCAACAGAAGCGTTCGGGTCGCATAGGTTTTAGTGTTTGTTGAGTTTATCAGTGTCAAGTATGGCATCAGTGCGTCATGGTGATCCAATATGTATAGCTTGTTCTGTTCCAAAGCCTTTTTATATAACACAGAACAAAGCCAATAACAGTTATGATATGACCAGAAAGATTTTACGTGTGAAACAAGAAAGGTGTGTAATATACTTACTTCTTGTACACTTATACCGTTCATGTGTGGTTCTATGTGCTCCTTTCGTATAGAACTATGTTGGTTTCCATATTTTGCAGAATCTAGATAACTCTTCGGAGGAAAATCCTGCAATTTAATTTTTGTACATTTGGTTATATTTTTGACATTTTTTAATGATTAAGAGGTTCTAGGTCCGAATGCCCATGTATTCGTTAGGACGACCATCTTATACGAATGAAAAAAATTAAATTGAGTGATTTGATGAAAGTTAAACCTTGAGAGTGAGACGTCTTATAACCACCGGATTGAGTCCAGCAAGCATTTCTCTCGCAAACTCTTCATCGGTTCTCCAAGCTGATCTACTCTCTGTAACAACATGAATCATCTATGTCAAAGTCTGTAAGCATTTTTTTTGTTATCTCTAACTGTTTATTTAAATGAGACTATAATTTATAGATTACGTTTGAGGACGTCAGGCAAGGGAAACTTCAAGAACCGTTCTCCATCATTGCGAACGAGCTCACGAAACATCTCCCATGGAATAATATCACGGAGCTTAGAAATGGTGTGACCATTAGCGAGCTTAATACTACCATCATAGAGGTGAAAAACGTCTTCGAATGAATCAAACTCGTTGATAGTCTTGTCGCAAAGAGAGGCTATTTCAGGGACTAGTACTTGAGTCACCGACTTGAGTGCGTACGCGAGGAAATCAGAGAACTTCACGTGGCTAAACCGCTCGTCCCTCGGCACGTAGATGTTCAGGTTTAGTAATGCAAGCCTGCTCTCGGACTTAGGGTCTGATAAAAAAAAGGGTGACGTATATGTCAAGTAACTATTGAGTTTTGCTTATATAAGTAATGGTTTCGAATGTTGAGTTGACTAACCGGATTTGGTTGGTTTACGGCCGGTTTTTCCTCGGCGAGGATAAGGGAATTCAAGTGAACCGCCGAGAACCGGACGGGCTGAGTCAGAACCTTTGTCGGGAGCACCCAAGTCGTTGTAATAAGCGTAGTCGTAAACTCTGTCCCATTCTTTGAGTTCTCCTTCTTTCTTGTCTCCTCTTAGATTCTTTAGCTCTTCTTCTCTTAGCTCTTTAACTAGCTCCGGTGTTTCGCTTGGAAGATAAGCCTTTTGTATTTGTATAAAAAAAAATTACAAAAGAATAATATTAAAGAACGTCAATCACTTTAGTAGTTGTCCCTACCGAGTTACACAAAAGATTCTCTTAATTAGAAAATTATTTGCAATGAAAGGAGAGGATGACTTGTAAAGATAGAACTCTTGTATATTGCAATCAATATAACTAACTAAAGATTATGTCATATGGATTATGATTATGTTTCATATACTTTATATAACCACTAACCAACCAGTACACATTAAACTATAACAATCAATCATTATTAGTCACCTCTACCTATCTGGACAATAGAAAACCAAACAGAAAAAATTCCCAGAATTGAAAATTAGAAATATTGAGACTGGGGTCAAAGAATATTTTTGGCACATGGACAATCAGAGCAATCCAGATTTTAATTGGTACCTCGGTCGAATCAGTGCGTTATATTATTAGTTTATTACTAACCCCACTTGTCCCAATTTCGTTTATAGCGTTTACCTTGTTGGAGAAGAAAACGCGGTCGGAGCGGTATCTATGGCTCGGATAGATCCAAGAATTGCAAACGAAGTGTATGGGACCGCCTTCACCGCCAGGGAAGTTGCGAAGAGTGAGGGACTTAAGGTAGAATTGACTACGGTGGTGGTTCTTGATCACAAACGCAGCCGGTGGTCCCATAGACTCGTCCCAATCAAACGTCACACCAAACGCGGTTTCTTCTGCGGTTACTGACGTTTTTATCTTTGTCACCCATTTTTCCAGATGTGCTGCTTTTCCAAGTCTTCCTCTCTTCTCATTGGCTGGTTTATATTATACAAAACATGAAAACATTACTTTCTTAAAATAGAACAATGTTTCAAAAAAAAAAAATAGAACAAAAGAAATCTTGTAGGGTTTATTTTAAATGTACAGTACATGTAAAACAACAGTAAGTATACTAGAGTGGCTAATTAATCTTTAATCCTTTCTCTGGTCAGATTGAAATTACTATAAGATTTGAAACCCACGATTTGATTTTGACCAATTGATAACAGAGAATCAAGAGCACATAAACACCCGACTAATCATCAGTTTCATCATGAATATAATATGCAAAACTTTAGTGAAGAAATCTTATTCTAGGAAACAAAAGAGTTTACTTAAAGATGGGTCTGTTTCTGTAACTATGTACATGTAAACGGGTCGAGTTAAAGAATGAAAGAATACCGGGGTGGGGTTGGAGAGAGCTGATGAGGTGGAGAGAGACACGACGACCAAGAAGCTCATGGATTCGATCGAGAAGAGAAGCCATGGTGTCTTTGAAGTCGAGAAGGTTCTTCTTCATTACAACTACTTCTCCTTCTATCTTCATTGTCTTCTTGGTCTTCTTGTCCTTCACACCTTCCTCCAGCGTCTTTATCTTCTTTGTCTTTGGTTTGACGCATAAGATCTCTGCGATATGGGTATGGATCATGGCGATATATATTGCAGAATTTTCTCTGAGTGAGAATGAAGAAAAAAAAGAAAGAATGAGATTCTGTGCTTGGAGAATGACGAGAAAGATGTGCGATTATATAATGTTTCTTTTCATCGACTTTGCATTTGTATGTAAGTATATGATGTGAATGTGGTATTATATTTATATTGGTACCTAAACAAGAAGCAAAAAAAATATTGCCAACAAAAGTTTATTATTATTTTTGGTATTCACAATTAATATATTGCATTGATTAGTGCATGCATTACTCTCCTTAATATCAACAAAGGTTTTGTAACACGGTGAAAAATAGTGTTCACATTTTTTAGTATTACCAGTTTACCACCAGTGATATATCTATTTACCTGTGAAGATTGAATGTCATTTTCCTAAGTCAAGGTCTTTTAAAAGGTATGTGATGATAGACTTTTATATTAGGGTGTGAGTCTGGCAGAAAATAAGCCATCAGAATCCTCTCTGATGACGTGATATAATTCTCAAATAAAATTAATATCTCATATATTAATATTGAGATTATTTTTTGTAATATACTGACCTTGTTTTAATCTTTTGGCTGCTATTTTTTTTATTATGATTGGATTTTTTTTGCATAACTGTTAATATCATATAATTAAAAGTTTGATCTTACATGGAAATATACCAAAGAGACTGAGACATGTTGGCAAAAAAGGAATAAAAGCAAGGTGAAACTTAGAAACATAGACAATTGAGCGAAGCTACCTAAGCCATATATAAAGACATCAAATTCCCGAACTTCTCCCTGTGCTTCCTTGCAGTTGCGGTGATGGAGTTCCTTACTTCCCGGTCTATGATTGCATTTTCCTTTAATTGATAACACGCATTTCATGGAATTTAAACAAGAGTTGCGACAACGGGAACATTGTACTTGTAGACTTTTTTGACCTTCGCTACTACTAAAATCCTGCTCAGTGTGATCTTTAAACCAAAGACCATAGGACCTAGTTAAAAAAAAAAGGGTGGTAAACCATTTCTCGGAGAGAGAATGTGAAAGCTTCGGTGGCCACGTACTGTGATAATGTGAATGTAGGCGGATTCGAATTCAGGTCCCGTAGGATCCATAGAACGCCATGCTACCACCCGACCACAGACATGTGGTTACATATTTTACCTTTTAATAAAATTTATTTTGGTTATTTTGAAAATTCCCAAGTATAAATCATGTTTTGTTTGGTTGAGTTATCATCAGGGGATGGGGATGAGGAGATCAAATTGATTCCTAATGAAATAGCTATATATATTAGAATGTGTGTACATTTTTTTTTGTAACAAGAATGTGTGTACATATTTAAATAAATATTGGCAATAGGCACCATTTGCTAATAATATAGGTTTATATATATATAAATTTTGACCGACGAATATTTGAATATCCTACTTGTAGCCATCATGTATCAACTATCAACCACCCTTCTATTTTTCTCTGGATTTGCTAAAATTTATTCTATGTTTTGTTTGTTTTGAGAAAAGGCATTCTAATTTATTCTGTGTTTCTTTTGCTTTTACGTCTACGTTTGTTTTATTTTATCTAACAACTCATTAATCAAAGATGCATGTAGCATCTGCACCCTTGAAAGCATATCCAAAGAAAAGTACCTAGAAACAAGAAACAAAAAACAAAAAAAAAGAGCAGAAGAATACAATGAGCGATTTGCCTATTCAATAATATAAATATATATATACTACAAAACAATTCATTCAAAAAAAAAGATACTACAAAACAAGTGTTACTTTTAAAATATACTACTAATTTGGAAACTGTTTACATATACTACATTAAAGTAAACATGGTGAACATGTACTACTTGATCCTTAGTCAATGCTGGTTTAACGATACCTTTTATTTGAAACTAACAATACTTAAGGCTTCAGCCACTAACATACAAAGTTTAAAGGTTATACGATTTTAATAAAAATTTGAAAGAGTTCGTTTTTTATCTACAAAAGACGATATATATTATGCTGTTGACTCGAAAAGAACTATGTTAAATCATGTTTGGTTATGTTTCTCGTTAAGGATTTTGAATTTTGGGAAGCAAAAGCATTCAATAACGTTTCAAGCATTTGTGCAAACATCTAAATCCTTTCAATCACTTCATATCTAGTCGTGGAAGAAACACCAAAAGCAACTATGATTAAAATTGTTTGATAGCTTCTTATATCTCGTCATGGAGAAAATTAAACAATGACCGAAGAAAGCGACTTTTTATACAACTAAAGTAGAAGCTGAAACAAACATATTCATATGTAAGAACACTAGTTATGAAGGGACAAGAATCCAGCAAAATAATATGGGAAATCAACAATCAACATATAGAAATTAGTTCGTAGAAAAGTTAGGAGAAACAAAAAAAAAAAGGTTGAAATTGCTCGCTGCTGATACAAGCCCATATCTGTAAAAGCATACAAGAGAAATATCGGTCGAGAGAGACCTTACTGGAGGAGGCGTATACCACTGTCCAAAACATGTTTTCAACCGTATTTGGAATCAACACGTTTGAAAAGGGCAATGATTTTTTTTTTTTGTAACAATGCAATGATATAAATAATAAATTTAAGAAAAAGGTTCTGATGCTAATTTTGTTCTTCAGAGGTGTTATTCATTGCTCGTAAATATGGTAAGCTAATAGTAATGGTAAGGTAATTGGTAACAACGTTAAAAATACACGAAAGGGATATTGGCGTTGATACTGCCCATGAAATCATAAAAAAAATCAAGTGATATGTGAACCACATGCGTCTTGATAGGGATTGGTGGTTTGTAATTATTTTGCATTATTACGTTCGCTGTTTATCATATTGTTTTGTGTGACATGATGAGTACTACTAGTAGTACACCATGTTTTATTGTTGTGTTCCTGTAAATTGTTATTAATGTTTTATTTTGGATTACCGGTCTAACGGTTTATAAAGTTCCAAGCCAAATTTAAAATTTATGTTTCTATATATATTTTATCAAGATCACAAAATAATACTAAACAAAAAGTCAAATTTAATAAACAATTTATAGAAACTTTTATTGTTGAAATATATTTTTTTTTTTGTATTTTTTCCGTAAAATCATCAACTATATCTATGTAGTTAAGTTTTTTAATCATAGTTGTTCCAATAGAAAACATAGAAAGTTCATTTAATATCTTTTGTAACATGGTGTAACGCAAATTTCTTTTTATCAGTTTTAATTTTGGAAAACTTCTTTCAGTTGTGTCGACTAATACCAAAATGATTAATAATATACGCTAAGTAATTTATGTGTTTTAATAACAATCTTCGGATTTTTTTTTAAAACTTAAGCACTTCTACAGGCTATCAAACTTCACATATCTTGATTTTTGAAAGATCTTCAGTTCTATAAACAAATCATAGCCAGTTATGTGTGAATTCATACTATTCTTTAAGTAATTATAAAAAGACTTAAAATCATATATTAAAACTTATAAAACTATAACAAAGATTTATAAAGTCATTTATTTTGACTTATAAAATTATATTATAAAATTAAATTATAAAATTTAATAAAATTTTAAAAATCTTTTACGAAGGTTTCTGAATTATTTAGAAGATATAGTAAATTATTTTAATATATATATATAAAGAATAAAATTTATATTACTTCTAATGGAAATTGCAATAGTTGTATCGTAGAATTTTCTATATATAACATACTTAATATTTTAATAACTGATACAATATTAATCTAATTCTATGAAAATAACCATTTAAACTTTGCCAAAAATTAATATTGTAAATATGTTTCCGTAATTCAGATGTCCCAATTAATAGTTTGGATGGTTTGTCCTTTCGGACCGGCCTGATTGTTATATGAATATTTAATAAACGTTGACCTACCAGTTGAATTTTTTCTTTTACATGTGTAATTAATTACCAAGGGAACAATTTGTTGACCTACCAGTTGAATTTTTTTCTTTTACATGTGTAATTAATTACCAAGGGAACAATTTTTCACAGAACTTGGTTATTTATTTGTCAAGGAAATAAATTGTGGTTGTTTTCCTTTGCTAGTGGCATAAAAAATATCTTGGCCATATATTGGAGGAACTGTTACTGTTAACTAGAGATATTTTATAAATCAATACTATTAAAACAGAAGGCCCTTTTTTGAGGTACCCTTCAAGTTTTAAAGTATTTACCACCATTTGCCACTAAAATTATTTTAAGCTATACTTTTAATTTTTAGTTAAGTATTTAGCTTTTAAAAAAAAACAAAATAAGTCGGATCATATATTGAAGCCACGAGAATATAGCACTATTTACTCAAATTTTGAAAATATAGAAACGAGAGAATATGTACAATATCTTTTGTTCCTATATTATATATCTGCAACTTCTCAAATCAAACAATATATGTGGAATTGGTAACAGCTATATTCTATAGAATATCTTAAATACTGGCGTGGAAGAAGGGAAACATAACAAACCAACTCATATATATAGAACCATCGTCTCTCATTTCCAGAACCAGAAACGACATCCATCGAACTTGACACGTTCGAAAAAATCATAGAAGCTTCAAGAGGAAAACAAATCGTTATGTCTTGATTATGGCGGTACTCTTTTTCCAATCGTCTCTGATCCAGACAGAGTTCAGCAAGGTTCTTTATGATCCAACTTCCATCCTTTATTGTTTTCTCTTCTATAACTAATGTTATGTGTTTCACAGATGAGAAGAGCGGTGAAAAAACTGCCAAGTGTTAGTTACTGGTAAATGCATAGATAAGGTGCATTTTTTAATATTTTCATCTACTATTTTGAATGATTATTTCTTTTTGCGAACTTTAGTTGATTAATATGCAAAATATTTTGCAGGTTTATAGTTTTGTCAAGCAAACAGAACTGTATTATGCTGGAAGCCATGTGATGGATATCAAAGATCCAACAAAAGGTTTCTATAGATACAATAACATATTATTATTCTATTTTTCTTTTGTTTAAATCATTTTTTTTTGTTTTTTAGGATAGACCATCTGTTTTTAATCAACCAAGTGGCGATTTTCTTCCCATGATCGATGAGGTAAACAAAACTTTGTATGCTTTGTTCTTCTATCTCTATTTACATGATTAATGATTTATTCTATTTTTTTGCAACACATGACTGATCATTTAATAGAGTCTTCAAAATTTCCGAGTTGTGTATGTCCATTCTGCGTGACCAACCTCATGGTGAATGCTCTTTAGGAGCTTCCTAAGGTCATAAATTATTTTTTATTTTTGAAAAAAAAAGTCATAAATTATTTCTCTCTACTTAATTGGACTTGGTTTGCTGACTGTGGATTAGGAATTTTGATCGTTTTAGGTTTACGTTTTCTCAACTGAATTGTGTAAGATTTTTGTTTTCTTTTGTGTGGTTAAAGTAGGAGGTGCTTACAGATTTTTATGATAAATGTTGATAATCTAAAGGTTATGATGTTTACTGAGCTCATTGGCAGAGGATGTAATGTTCTTTTGTGTATTGGATCTATGACGCCTTTTCTGATTTGTTGGCCAGTCGTTGAGACTAAAATATAATTATAAAAATTTTAATGATTTTGATATTTGCTGATTTTATAATTTTTTTTATTTCATATATTAGGCTGAGAGATAAGACCGAAGGGGAGCGAGGATTCTCCTATGGTTGTGGATCATAAAATTACTAATAATTCAAAGAAAACTAATGCAAAAAAATAAAAAATTTAAACATGGATAAAAGTATGTCAAAGAGAAAAAAGTAATGGCTTATGTTGTTAATAAAAATTGACAATCCATTATATTATAAAAACTATCTACTTAGATCAGTTTTCAAATATACAAAATTGACTAATCTAATTACCTAAAAACATTTTTTGTCTAAAATAATCATAAAATAAAATTTAAAATTTATATACATATTTTAAATCAAAATAATAATTTAAAGTTGATTTATTTCAAGAATTGATTTTAAATATGCATATGTTCAAACATTTATCTCTACTAAAATATTTTACAATACCATTATTAAAAAATCAGTGTAAAATAAGTATAATCTCGGGTTAAATAAATAAAATCATACTACGGATTAGAATTATTTAGAGTCTTCAAAATTTAGTCATATTTAAAATAATAAAAATAAACCAAATAAGTAAATTTAAGATAAATTTAATAAAAAGTAAAAAATATACAATTTATTTTCCTAAGTATTTGCACCATATCTTTCAAAGGAATATTTCATGTTATTAATGATTTGGAAGGATTTATTAAATGAAAACTCAAAATAAATTCAAATTGAAATAAGAAATGATTAAATCAACAAAATCATAATACATGTGTGAATTATCTCAACTCCTTAAAAATAGTTTCATTTAAAATAAAAACTAAATAACATAAACTAAATTTAATAAAATTATAGAATTTTTTTCGAAACTCACAAATGAATTTTTTCAATACAGAGAATGTTGACGATATAAAATATTTTATTTAAATTAAAAAAATAAGTGTGAAATAATTTTAACTTCAGGTTAAATAAATAAAATCATATTACAGATTAAAATTATTTTTAGTCTTCAAAATTTTAGTCATATTTAAAATAGCAAAAATAAGTCATATAAGTTAATTTAAAATAAATTTAATAAAATATTGAAATATACAATTTATTAAAAATTATTATTTTATTACGTAAAAGAATTTTTTCAACAAAAAAATATACCCGCCCGTTTTAAGGGCGGATCAAAATCTAGTATACATTAAAATATAGATGTACGGTAATACTGTATACCTGGTCCCGAAATAAAGAGATAAATACGAGTTAAAGTCATGAGCCCACAAAGCTCAATAGGTGGACCGCCAGCTCATTTGGATCTTGCAAAGTGGGTTCCCTACATTTTTGATACCACTTTTTTATAAGACATTTTTTGATGAGTAATTATTGAAATTATCTCTAGGATCAATACGTAGGTTCACCAATTAATAAAAAGTTATTCTTTTATACTCAGTATATTTTTAAAAGATAAATAAAATATTTTTTCAAGTTATATTATGTTTTTAAAATAAAGAAAAAAAAATAATAATTGCAACAAAATTTTTGTTTTATAAAATACTATCGGCAAAACACTAAACCTTGAATTATAAACCTTACATTATTGATAAATCTCAAATTCTTGGTAAATCTAAAACCTTGGTAAACCTTAAATTTTTGGATAGTCATAAATCTTTGATTTTTTTAAAAATTACTTTCAACAGTCAGTAAAACACTAAATCGTAAACCTAAACATTTAGTTATTCACTACCTAAAGATTTATAATTTACCTAAGAGTTTGGGTTTATGATTTACTGTTTTGCTGTTTAAAAATAGTTTTTTTTATTTTGTTTGCAACTACTATTAGTTTTATTTATTTTTATTTTTTAATTTTAACAATATAATATAATTTGATAATATTTTTTTTTTAAATACTAAATATAAAATAACTAAATTCTATTAGTTAATAAACATATAGGTTCACCCCAGTGAATGAACCCAATAATTATTCTTTTGATACTTCCTTCGAATCTGAACTCCATTCACTCAATAAAAATCCGAAAACGAAAAAAGGCAAATAAGCAAATATACAGGTGCTAATTTGGTAAAGGTTGTACGTCTTTTAGAAAGTTTGCACGCGTGAGCCTTGTATTTCCAGACCATTTCCGTCTTTTGACTATACTTTCAAAAATTCTGTTATATTCAAGATTAACAACATAATCTGGTAACCATATCTGATTCTGACCGAATACAAGATAGACCCGTGAGAACGAATCGTAAATCCATGCTTCATACAATAATAATTCCACTAAACATACCCTAACAACATATAATCCACTAACTGATGAGGCCAACAACAGAAGAAACATGTCAGTATACGTTAGTTAGCTCTTGTCATTTTTCTAACTAGAGATCACCCACACAAAACACTCAAACCTACTCGAGAAGAATGAATGGAATTTTTTTAAAGAAAATAGAACTCCAGTAGCTGTCTTTTCTTTTTAATTGAAACCGTAGTTCCCTGTCAGAATAATATAAACACTAATTGCATACAATCCCCCACCCTACCGAACTCCCAAAAAGTTGTCCATCACTGCGTGTGGTCTGTTCCGTCTGCTTCTTTCTCCTGACGTCCTAAGTCCATCTTTCGCCGGCACAAGCTATAACCAGAACTCCCAACCACTCGAGTTCTTTTTTCTCTTTTCTTTTTAAGTTCACAAATGGTTTTTAAGGGGTCTTTCACTCGCCGGCTTGCTGCTTCTGATCTACGGGCTTTACCTGTACCGCAGAGGGAACCGCGTGTACATACGGAAACCCTGGAGGTACCAGCTGATGTTGCTGCGTCTTTCCCATACCTCCTTTCATGTTACTGGCTGCTGCTGCAGCAGCCATGGCTTTCGCTGGATCTGAAGTGGCGGTAACGGTTCCTGTGGTACCGGCGGAGAGGCTGACTGGATGACAAACGGCGGCGGAAGCAGCAGCTGATGAACCTGGCTGTTGCTGATGTCTTTGAATGTAATAACCACCAGGAGGTATGGTGATCTGCTGCTGTTGATGTTGATGCTGAGATTGCATATAAGGATTAGAGAAGAAAAGCTGGGACTGCTGCTGCAACCCATGCTTTGGCAACTGTTGCTGTTGTTGTTGGGACTTGGATCCGGAGCTTGTGGTCGGGTTTCCCAGAACTGAAGGACCGTTGTTCCTTCCACCGGCAGGAGAAGACTGCAGGTTCTTGGACGGCTGAGATGATGAGTGAGTAGTAGGGGATGCTTGTACAGTTTTGTTCACAGCTGATGAAGCAGAAGCAGTAGTTCTTGGGCTCCCACCCGCGCTTTTGGAGACGGAAGACGTTGAAGGCGACCCAGCTAACATTGGTGGAGACGGAGCCTGGTTGTTGGTACCTCCTTGCACCTGCTGCATTGGTGAACCAGACGCCATAGGTTTTGAGTTTGCTGCGAAAGATATCTGCGACTGCTGGGGACGGCTTTGCTGTTTATTCGATACGTTTCTTACTGACGATGCAGCGGTAGCAGATGATGATGGCGACAGTATGGACGGAGACTGGGCTTGAGAAGTGTTTGATGCCCTGGGTGAATTGTTTTTCCACTGAGGAGACTGTGCTTGAGTGCTGCTTGACTGGACAAGGTTTTGAGGAAACCCTGAATTGGCATTTGTAAACTTAGTGCTTCCCGCGGGTGACACAGAGATATTATGATCAGGAAAACCACTCCCATTACTCGCCGCCACAGGCCCTTTGGTTCTAGCGGCAGAAGCAGCGACTGAAGTTGCATACCTTTGCTGCTTCTGGAGATACATGGTGGTGTAAGGTTGCTGCAATTGACTCCGTTGCATATGCTGCTGCTGCTGCTGCTGCTGCTGATGTTGCTGTTGCAAATGCTGCAGCTGCTGCTGCTGATGAGACGTCAGCACAGAACTGGAACTCTGTGGCTGAGTAGAATCATGGTTGTTGTGCAAACGGGATGTATCAACGATGCTACCACTCGTTACAGCAGAAACAGATGCATCAGCTAAGTCGTGTTTGTTAGAGAAAGCAATAGATTGCGCACCATTCACGCCAGTCGTTTTCCCCGTTGCTCCTCCCGTTTTCCTTTGTTCTTCCCTCCTATTAGCAGTAGCATTAGACCCCGATTTTCCATCATCTGAAGGAGCACTGTAGTTCATTTTCTGCTGGGCTGCTTGAGCAGCAACATTCGCTGCCATCATTTGATAACCTTGCCTTGCTGCTTCCGGAATGCTGTGGAACATAGCGTGATTTTGAGGAATTGCTGACATGTTCAGTGAAGGAGTACTATTAGCCCCGTTGAATGTCGCAAAGGTCATGGCATAACCCTGGGGCGGAAACGATTCCGCACCAGCCTTTGAAACCTGCTGTGATTTCTTTTCGCCATGATTGCTAGAGGATACGACAACTCCACCACCTGGGGCTGCTGAACTCATCAAACCCAAGTTGGTTGGTTGCATCTGCATACCATAGTTCTGGCCATAGGCAGCACTTGAACGAGAACCCCGACTATCAGCGGTTGATGGGCTATCTCCTCCTACAGTCTCGTTATGTTGAGTCGCATTTTCTCTAGGTTGCCTCTGCTGGAAACTCATAGGCTGGGATTGAACTTTGTGAGTTGGAAATCCTTGGGAGTTCCCGAGATTTATCGGTGGCCTCAGCTGTTGGTTCTGCAGATGCTTTTGTGCTGCTGAGGAACCAGTAGAAACACTTCCATTCTGGTTGCTCGGAGCATGGCTCTGGAGCATTTGACCAGCTTGCTGTTGCTGCTTCTGTGGCTGAGAAAATGGAGGCTGGATCATTTGGGAGGGGTAGAACGAACCATTAAAAAATGGTATCGGCTGGCCAGGAGCTCCTCTATAAGCAGATGATGCACCAACATGTGCCGGGACTGGAAACGGATAGCCATTATTCTGCAAGATGGCCAGGTACTGCGTTTCATTGCCTGGCATGCTCGGATAACTGAAGGTCATTGTTGGGGCACCAACTTGAGAAGCTGAAGCAGAGCCATTCATGGAGTTCGCAGTAGCTGTCGCACCAGGAGAAGCTGTGTTGCCACTGTTAGGAGGTCTGACAGATGCGGCAGCTATTGTAGCAGCTGTATGAGGCTGCTGGCCCACGGGGAAAATGAATGTCGGACCATGCTACAATAAAAGAAAAAAAGAAAGAAAAACAATCAGCTTGCAAGAAGGACAACAAAAACTTGATATGAGAAGCATGCTTAGACGACAATAAACAAACTAACCATGATGTTATTGGCTGCTCCTTGAGGTAGAGCTTGCTGAAGCAAAATATGATTTCTCTGAGCTGTATCTGAGCTTTTGGAAGTAGATTTAGAGTTTTTGTCTGGAACAGGATTGGAACTTCTTCCCAAAACAGTCCCTTGAAGTTCTGTGGGAGGCATAAGACTGAGATTGCTGGCCTTGGTCCCATAGAATGAAGATGAGCCTGCTGCTGCAGGCCAGAACGGATTCATCTTCGTGAATTGCTGATGAGATTGAATATTCCGAGCGATATAGCAGTGTGTTGCACATCTCTTAGGCCTCGGTTGGTTAAAAAGTAAATGCGGAGGAGGCTGCAAGAGATAAAAAATTTAAAATCAGTAAAGAACTGTAGAGAGGATTCTTTGAATCGATCGGCAAGCAAAGGAAATTACCTGCACTGCCGCAGATGATAAGGAGCTAGTACCCGTAGGGACAACTCCTTGCGTAGGCGGCATGTATCTGTTTAATAATCAAAGAGTAATCATATTAATTCAAGTGAAACAAAAAAGAGACTTCCACAAAGTTCCACTTGTTAAAAATTACAAAAAAAGAATACCCCATTGTAGGAAGACCCCCAGGCCAGGCAGGCATTGACATATGCATAGGCAAAGGGTTAGCTTGAGCTGGAAATTCAGAAAAAAAAATTTAAAAAACTTGCGAAAGAGTAAGATAGGAAACTCAAGAAAAATGAAATGAAGTGGCTTGACCTACCTGTTTTATCTGGAACAGATAGTAGTTGTTGTTGCTGTGGCTGTTTCTGAACATGATGCTTGTTTATCACACCCACGTGATCAGATTTATCCAAGTCGAGTTTAAGTTCACAACTCCTGTTTGGCTTATGAGGTTCAGTTTCCACCACCGTTCTAGGTCTCTTCTTCTCTTCGGCTTCGGGCTCAAGAACTGTCGTACCACCTCCATCATCCTTGAGCAGAGGCTTAGCTTTCTGTTTTCATCATGCATAAGTGACACGGTAGAGAATTAAAAAAATGGGATAAGAGAACAAGATAAGAAAAGAGAGCACCAAAAAGACAAATAAAGTAATGATGGCGATATTATCCCCAGTTATCACATTATCACCAAACAAAAGTAGGTGGTCCCACTCACCGTTTCCACTTCCGTGGCTTTAGGTTTAGCTTCTGCTGCCACACCTTCAATTTCAACCCCTCTCTCCGATGACGATCTAACCGGCGGTGGGGCCTAAACCGATTTTTTAAAATAAAATAAGGATAATATTAAAAAATGGAGGAAATTAAAATTAAAAAATGGAGGAAATTTAAAATTAAAAAATGGAGGAAATTTAAAATTAAAAAAAAAAAGAAAAGCTGAAACTTACCATCAGATCTATCTCAAACTTCTCTTTCTCCAGTGAGCTTCTGCATGAAAAAAAAAAAACGACTCTGAGCAGCAGAATAAAGGTAGAAAAGTCACATTTAAATGTATAGATCATAAGATCGTGTGCTTACGATTTAGCTCCAGAAATGGTAGTAGCTCCGTCACCATCTGATCTAACTCCTGAGGAAGAAGATTCAACTTTCGGCATTACTGTTTCCTCTTTGGACATATCGCTTTCTTTTTTCTCAGCTGATCTCGAATCTAACGCTGCTGTGCTGTCTCTGGCCTGTGGATTAGTCGAATCCAATACCGAGCTGCTTTCTTCAGCGGATCCTGATCTCTTGAGCTGATCAGCGGAAGGAGCTTCTGCTTCGGATTTAAGGGCTCGTGATGGTAAGCTGGGACTGTTCTCGTCGTTGTCGTATTTGACATGCCTCTGCTTCTTTCTTTTAGGAGCTGAAACCAAAGAGAGAGATAAAAGAAAAAATGAGGAGATAAAAAAAAAACAAGAAGGGATCGTGTTATGAAAAGAGAGGAGGACTTTTACCAATGGAGGTGGCATTATAGGAGCCGTTGATGGTGGCGGAAGAGTGAAGAACGGTTTGAGAATTGGATACTTTGGAGTTGACGACATCCACAGTTGTTTTTGCACCTCCTTCGGATTCTTGTTTTGAAGTGGGGAGGAGAGGCATCCTCATCATCCCGTACAACACCTCTGCGATCTCGATCTCTATCTCGTCTTGAACAGCAGCAACCGGAGGAGATGATGACTTGGGCGGGAGAGGGAGTGGCTTTTGTTTCGTCCCACTAATCATCTTTTTCCGATGGACTGAAACAGTGGATGAAGATGGAGATGTAGGAGCTGGAGGAGGAGGAGAAGGAGAAGCCGATACTTGGCGGTGGATGTGGTCTCCAGTAGAAGCAAGTAAACCTGACGCCCATGACTCATGTGGTCTCTTTGTACACGCTGTCAAACATAAAATAAAATAGTTAGATAACCAATGAATAAAGAGATTTGATGAGAGAGGGAGAGAGATGATTCTATTGTAGTTTCCACCTCTCTACCTGACCGAGCTTTTCTAGGAACCGATACTCCGATCATCTCATCCGCCGCCGCCTTCCAAGACACCTGCGCTGGTAAAGGAGGCGGCGATCTGAAAGTTTTCGTTGGTGGCGGCGGAAAGCTCTTCCTCTGGTGATGATGATTTGAAAGAGACGATGAGAACGAGGCCGGGGAGATACTACTCGTTGGAGGAGGAGGAAGCATCTTCATCACCGTGGCTCCCCCGTCTTCATATTCTTCATCGTCGTTGACACTCTCTTCCGAGCTTTCGTCGTCGCCGCCGTGAACCATCATCAACCGTTCTCCTCTGCTCCTTTTACTCCGGCGATCTCGTTCTCTATCACGTTCCCGATCTCGTTCCTTCTTCCCACTCCCTCCTCGATCTCTCAGCCTCGCCGCCTCCTGTAACTCCACCGCACCTTCCTCCTCTGTAACCAAAACAAAAAAAAAATCAAACCGTTTCTCTCAGATCTAAAGAAGAAAAATGATTTAATAACAAACCTGGAGAATCTCTGAAGCTTCCGGCTCTATGTCTCCGCCGTGACAAGGCGTTTCCATTAGCCGCCGCCGCCATGGGTGGTACTCTTCTAGCTTCTCTGTTTCTATCCATCTTCTTCCTAATCTCTCTCTCTCTCTTTCTTTCTTCTATCTCTCTCTCTCTCTCTCTATACTAGCTACTTCCCATTATCTCCTTTATTTGTGCTCCTCATAATAAAAGCAGCAGCGAATAGATCCACGGCTCATATCTCCTCCCAGTAAAACCTTTTTCCCAATCTTCACCCTCGGTGTGAATGCATCCAACGGTCTCCGACTAGTTACTTACCAGCGTCACGACATCTCCACCCTCCATTGTAGAGATCTCACATCAATCAATAACCTATATATTTTCTTTATATTATTACCAAAAACGTACTCTTTTTATTATTTCAATAGTCAGCATCCACTGTGGGGCCCATTCAAAAATGAGTAGTATTGTATTTTTTTCAAAATTGTTTGTTAATGTTCGTTTGAAAATATTATTTGGACTACTATACCAAGTTATTAAACACTAAGTTGCCACGTGTCGAGACTTGACATCGCACAGGCTGCCGTGTATGTAATCTCGACCAATATTATTGTATTGACTTTTATCGCGTCGAGAAATTAAAAAGAGTTTGAAAAGAAACAATTAAATATCGAACAACAGATAATATTATTTAAATTAAAGTAAATTAATAGCATTATTATAATGCAATAAAATATTGTTTAAAAGGCTCTCCTGGGGTAGTGCATTGTTGTCCACTAATCGCGACGACTCGTGTGAAAAAGAAGACAAAATACTGACATATACACGTACAAAAATGGTATTATTTTATGTTATTTTTACCCAAAATAATGTATCACTGGCTACAACCGGTAAACAAAGACCCTGGTAAAGGCAATATACTATCGAAATGGAATCTTTGTGACCACCTACACACCGATCCAACCGGTAAAACTAATCATAGTAGGTTCCACTTCTCGACCTCTCTTCTCATCTGCTGCTCTGACTCGAAGTCAATCAAATAGCTAATACTTTACCTTCTTTGTGGCTTTTTGTTGGAACTGCAGTAAATAAATGGTTGGTATTTATTTTTTCCTCTAACTATTTACTTATTAATTTATGTAGATATTACTTATTTAATAAATTTACCAAAACCATAAAAACGTCAAATGACTATGAATCTTTGAACTTTTAATTCTTAGAATCTAATAGTAAAATAAAATCAAATAAATTATACCATCGTTCCTGAAGAATTCTCGGTATGTCCGATTGACGATCTCGACAGAGGACCACCGGTGATGAAAGTAGACGAATTGTTTGCTTCTGTTAAGGTCATGTTACGGCGAATCCATCGGATGGAGGTAGAGGTAGAATTAGGGGTCAGGATTTCCGCAAATCAATGGGTTCGATTTGGGGCTTTAGTTCAATTTTATTTATTTTACTGTTCTAAGTGTATTTTGAATTGGATTCGGGTACATGTTTGTCGGATTTAGCTTTGTTTAGTGTTATAGATTCTACCCTTTTATTTAATATAAAAAATTGACGGAAAAAAGAAAAAAATTATACCACCGTTTTATTTATCTTCTAGCTATTAAAACTTTTATTTATCTTATTTTCTTTTGTAATTTGAATCAGCAGAAAGGGTTATCAAACTATAAAACGGTGTTGAGTTGGCATTCGATCGATTAATCTGAGTCGTTGATTGAATCAAAACTCAACGGCTAAGATGAGAAAAAAAAAGAATGCATGTGGAACCTTGTTCACCCAAGTCGAGATCACGGAACTTCTGAGAAATGTGGGGCCTGCATTTAGTTGCCAATGGGGAATTGCTCCTCCCTCTTTTAAAACTACTCTTCCTTTTGGTTTTCACCACTACCGTCATGTTCACCCTAACTATCTCATTTTTATTTCTTTTGTTTTTTTGTCTTTTTATATTTCTTGTTATGTTTTTTATTAACTCATATTAAAATACTGCTTAATTTTCTAAAATAATAAATAAAAATTATAAATATATAAATAGGCAACTCCTTTCGATAGAATAATATAAAAATAGGACATGAGAAGAAAATATTTAAAGTAACATTAGTTAGAAAGTAAAATAATTAAACTATTCAAAAATTTTCATTTTTACTCTAATTCATTTTTAAATTTAAATAGTTAATTTAATGTTTAGTCCACAAATCAATCATAAACTAAATAATTTTTTCAGTTACTTTTTAAAAGTTTGTTTAGACGATTTTAAAATCGAACTAAATATCCAATCAATCAGTAATCATATATAAAAGTGTTTAACTACCACTGACAAGTTTTTTTTAACTTGCCACTAATATTATAAAACTATGCTACTTGAAGTTAAAAAAATGTTTTATGAAAAAATATTAATATCAAAGTGAACTAGAGAACTTCATTTTTTCATTGCATGCTTATTGGCATTCCAAAGGTACATTTTCAAAGTCCTGAAGTAATAGATAAATCAGACAATAATTGAAAATATGCATTATTTGATTAGTATCAAATAAATAAAAATTGTATTAAAATATGTAAATTAGTTATATTATTTTAAAAAACCTGAAACTATTTATACTGTGAAATACAAGGAATATATAAGATGAGTGAACGTGACGTGTATTAGGGCCCACGTTGATAGATTCTGTAATTGAAGTATCAGCAAATAATTTGGTCAATGGTCAGGATTCATGTATATAACTCGCAGTTAATGAAAGTCGATTAACTAGACAAAAACAGTAATATTCATATCTACTGTATCTAAAACACCACACGTGTTTGGAGACGCGTGCATGACAAAACACGAAGATATCCACGTGGTTTCAGAATGTTTGATGCGGTTGATAACAGTCATGACACGTGGAAGATGGCTCTATCTCAATTCGTCGACTTGGATCTTGTTTCTTCCGTCGACGCTACTCGGTCGCTTAAATATCTCTCTGTAGATATAAATACAATCAAGGACAGAGTTAAAAGAAGAAAAGCTAACCTCACGGCTTTTCAAGGACGGTATGCGTGACAGACGCGTTAACTGCTTAAGTGGCTTGACGAGAGTGGTGGGATTACAATATCTCGTTGATTAGTGAGCCGTCATGTAAATTCCTAAGATAACAAAAACAATAAACAGACAAGCCACGTCAGAGTATTGAGTCCCACCAAATGAATTTGTCGGGTTTCTCTGGATTCCTTTTATCTAAAATACGATTTATAGTAGTATATTTTTAAAAAATTATCATTTATAATTCAGGAAAAAAAATATGGACAATACTTAAAATAATGATGATACGTGATAAATTTTGGAACTATTGCTTTTTTTGCCAACGTGGCAACACTTTTGATCTCGACTGTAGCCAACGAGGAAAATTACTCCTCAGAAGTCAGACCACTGAACATCGTAAGGCTTAAATTCGAAAAACATAATAAATGTGAAAATATAACTTTTCTCGTATATGAGTATAGTTTACTATGCTTTTGTCGTATCCGAAGATACTTTGACATACGTAACAAAATTCCTTCATTAACGCACTAATGCATATCGAAAATGGCGAGCTTATTGTATTATTATATACATAAAACCATATAATATTGAATTAAATCGTATGGTGTTTAAAATATTATTGGATTTTTTTTTTTTTGATAAAATATTTTCTATTAAAATTTTTTTTTCTTTTTTTTTTAACTCAAAAAACTATAATATTATTGGATATTCATAGTGATAGAGGCGTCTAAATAATACAGAGCGAAGAGCGAACATGGCACCATGACTGTTTCGTCCATATTATCAGTTCAATTTTCCATCTAGAAAATGTAGGGAAGATACACATTGCCGCGAATAATAATATTTTATACTGAAACTAGATTAATCTTTGAAGTATAAAATATTCTTTTGTATTAGAAAACCGTCATAGATAGAGGCTAGGCAACAGATTGTGATGTATTTAAAATTTATTTGTTATACATATAGTTTGAATATAGTTTAGAGCATGATTCAGTCTTTTAGCCGAAATTTTTAACTCGCGATTTGATACTTTTTTGTTTTATTTTTTTTATACACATTTCGGCAATTAAAAGATCGAAATTAATTATGGTATTAGATACTTAAAAGTCAAAATATTCTAATACCAATGCTAGTGTAGATATAAGTAATTGACAATTCTCTTAAATAGACATTTTTCATGTTTTTGTAACAAAATAGTTCTTAAAAAAGAAAATGACCAGAATATTTTATTTAATAAATAAAAGATTTTTATATTTTATATATACAAAATACAAATAAATAAACTAAACTAAATTAAAAATAAAAATAATATTTTTATAGTTTCGAATTATATGTTTTCAAATTCAAACTATTTTTCAAATTTAGTTTTTTTTTGGAAACTGTTTTTAACTCAAAATTTTAATCCTTAAATTATAAACTCTAAGGTATAAATTAGTTAGCCGTAAAAATTTAAATATATATTTATATATATTTAATAAAATATTTGGTTATTTTGATCCATGATATATTTGTAACAAAAGATTTGTTAGAAATATCATATGACATCTCTCATAAAAAAATTATTTATGTGTTTAATAATTGATGAGGGAAGAGATTCGTAAGTGGAAGCCCTTTTGCTTTTAAGTTTATCGGTAACTGAGATTGCTATTATTTTGACCTAAACTCCTCCATAAATCCATAATAGATTAAAGGAAAAAGCATGATAGATATCTTTATTTTAATGGACACAGCTATTTAATTCGGTGCCGTTATATTATAGAGAAACTCTTTGATACATTTGAAACGTTCTATTATAATTGACGGTTTTATAGTAATAATAAATATATTTTTACTTTATGTTTGAAAGGTTTGAGGCGTGAAAAGAAAATAAAGACATATCCTAAATAGAAGATCCATTGAGTTTTCTGTTTTCATATTTGCTTGTGTAAAGATTGTAGCAGGCAATTTAAAATGTCCTCACTTTTGCCAATAGCATCTGAAAATACTTTTTATTACCTTTGCATTATAAGTTAAACTTTGTGGTAAATCTTTAAAAATGGCGGTTAAGATTAATGTCACATGAATGCGGGAAAAGAAAATTAATAGCAACTTTTCTCGTATAAAGTCATAAACAGATAAACTAAATTGCAGGCCATAAAATTTCTAGATAGTAAAAATATAAAACCCAAAGGCCAAAGTCCATTAACAAAACAATCACCAATTTAGTTTGGGTTAAACAATCACCAAAGGCATTGAAAGTTCTTGGTCCATGGAGTATAAGCAAATGGTTTTACTAGCAAGCGGAGGATGATGACCATGTCGACCTAGCATTAGCTCTTCGTTGTTCATCCAAATTTTTTTTGATGAAGTGATAGATACTAAATAGTGAAGTTGGAGTGGCTTGGTTGCTTTGCTGGCAAAAATAAAGAAGATGGCAGTTAGAAAGCAGAGACAGTGAAAGAGTATAAATAGAAGCTTTACCTTTCTTGTTGTTCATCGATTGTTAGACTTGATCAATAGGCTTAATTAGGCAGATTCAGAGAGCTTGTTCTCTGGATTTGATGGGTCAAAGGCATCGTTTAATTTGATGACTTGAGATTGTAACCAGTTGGATAAGCAATAAGAAGGAGTACTTAGACGCTTATCTTGAAGATGAAGAGATGCTTCTATTTAAAGGTAGCTTTTATCTTGGATGATTTGAGAAGAAAAGTCGGCAGTAATTACGTTGTGGGAAAGATAGTTTTATTGGATGATATTTCAGTTATACAAAGGTCTATTCTATTTGCAATGACACTAATACAGACTAGTTGGTATCAGCTCGTCTAAGAAGAGGATGTTCCTTGTTTTTCTCAGGACTCGGTTGATATGTTTCTTGCGTTGGTTCTTTGCGGTTCGTTGGTTTGAAAATGCTTACACGTGGAATCTTTTCCGCAAGTAACAGTTGGAGGATCATTGAGACGTCCTTTTACTGTTATCTTTGTAGAAGTTATGAAGAGAAAAACCAGTATGTTTTTGTAGAAGTTATGAAGAGAACCACATCATCCGTACTTGTTGACTTATAAAGCATGCTTTCCTTCGAGCATGAGTTTGAACTCATTTCCTTTAGCGAATTTCTTTGGCCATGGATTAGGAGCGCCAGGTCAGACTCCTAGACCCTTGCTCTGTTGCTAAAAGTCTTAAGGAGTCGTGAGCTGGGATCAGTGAGATAGTGTTCGAAGATATCATCTGTTTTAATAGATGTTTTCAATCTTGTTCCTATGTTCATGATCCTCGTTTAATGAATGCTGAAAAACAGCTTTGGCTCTAACTAAAATGTTGAAGATTGGACCCTACTAAAGTGATTAATGAATGTTGAGTTTGAACAAAAGAAAAGGTAAGACCACTAGACAGACAGTTAACACCTCTCCACATGAAGTTTAAGGTCTTCTATTAACGCAAGTAAGTTGTAAAAGAGACTATCGAACAAAATTAGCATTTCCAGAAAGTTATGGGCAACATTTAGAATTATAGCAATCGAGCACAACACCGAGAGACTTTACCGTAGACAAAAGTCGGAAGAGTAGCTTATTACAACACATTTGATTTTAGTTTTACCAAAGCAATACATAATCAGAAACCAATTACCCAATTTTACAGACATATTTATTGTTGTTTATGGAGGTGCGCAAATCAACAACATTCCTTCAGCACACACTTGCTTAGCACCCCTCCGGTTCGCCTGGACCAGATGAAACAACCAAATCACAATCAATTCAAAATAGAATCAAAACTACTACAACCTATGACAATCTCAAGAAGACCATTGCTTTATGTTCTCTAAACAAAAAATTAACTAACAGAGAGGGTCCAATAGTATAATCTAAAACGAAAGAGAGGGGGTAAAACCTAGTTGTAGTAGAGCTCGAGACCCATGCCGTCGTGGATCTCGTAGTCCTTGAGAGTGATGTGATCCTTGTAGATGTTGTACCACTTCTGAATCCGAATCTTCTCCGCTCGCGTTCCCGTCTGCGCCGCCACCAGCTTCTTCAGATCACCGATCGTGTCGTCTTCGTTACACTTCACCCTTACTTTCTTCCCCAGTCGATCGTTCAGCACCACCTCTATCATCTTTTTCCCCTCTTTCTTGGATGGAATCACAAACCCTAGCCCCTCTCTCGATTTCTCTAGTTTGTACGCAGACTTTTTTTTATGCTAATCTGACCAAATTCTATATATATATAGAGAAAAGTAGATTTCTTTTAGTCGGTCAATCTTTATATTAAAAGGCCCAAATATTGTAAGGTTTTAGTTTTTATAAATGGGTCTAGGCCCAGCTTCATGTTGTTCAAAAATTTGATTTTGAGTTTACTAAATTCTAATTGGTTTAAAATTATGAAAATAGATAATAACAAAGAAATAATACATTTATAGTTTAAGTTCAATATGTTTTACTAAAATATGTGAAAACTCTAGAATATTCATTATTTTGAAAGAGTATATAGTAAAAATACAAAACCCAAAATCTCTTAAAAAGAAGAAGCAAAATTATTTTCTTATTTTCAACAAGATATAAATAAATTCAGTGATATCCAATTGGAGCTGGAGCTTCCTTGAGTTCACGACCTTGGTAATGAATATCCTGTAGAGAAAACAATATTCATCAGTTACTACTTTTTGTCTCCTACCAATAACACGAGAAAAAATACACACACTTACGGATGCATAATGGTTAACGTCACGGTGATGTGCTTCATCGGCACGAACCACCATAACAACATCACGAAGCGTCGCATCAGCAGGGAGCCTCCAGTAATCAATGGCTATAGCTGGCGCAGGAACGTTTTCGATGTTACCGTTATCAAGCTCCTTGAGGAATTCAGTGTAAGAGTGGATTGCTTCTTCCTCAAGGTATCCAACCATACGGTGAGCAAACTTGGGTGAGATTATGTACCCGAGGAAATACGCGTTGAAGAAAACGCCTTGGACGGCGATCACGAGGGCACGCTCGTACCAATTGGGTTTTGCGACTTCCATGAATGTCATCAAGTGCATTCTCTCGTTCTCTGCTTCTTCGAGGAGTGCTTTGATCCAACCGCCGCTTTGTTCAAACCGCCTCAGCGATTTGCAGTGTACTAACATTCCTCCAACCATTCCTGGAACCGCTGCTACCGTTTCCAACATCATCGCTCGGCATCCGTACCGCCTCTGCATTGAATTGTTTGATATAAATTTAGTCTAAACAAACGTTCAAAGGCTCCAAATGGATAATGAAATATGAATAAACTGAAATGAATAAATATTTTTTTGTTCTTTGGGTTTTGCATCTACACTTGCCAAAATGTTTCCGATTTGTAAAATTGATAAAAGTTTTTCTTTTTAAACTAAAAAGGACAAACTAAAACAAACTAGTGTTTGAAACGCTAGAAACAACTCCATCAGTTATAGTCTAGTGGGTTGGGAGCAAGGGTGCCAAAGCTTTGTAAATGGTCGCCTCTCTAATTCGATCTAAAACATAACAAACATGTTAGGCGAGTTGGCTTATGGACCTAAGGTCTGAATGATTCACATGATGGAGGGTATTAAACGAATCATCTCATCCCAGAACATCTGAGTTAACCAAAAAAAAAAAAAAACTAGAAACCTAAAACGTGGGTTGATTTGGAATGATACCTGGAAGAACAAATCGGTAGGCCATCGGAGAGATTTAACCGTCCAGTAAGCTAATTTGTCCGGTAAAGTCGATGGAACATGATGCTTCTTCAAATCTATCGTCAGATCTGCTTTATACGTCTCCCATGGCTACCAATTATACCACACAAAAAAAGAATCGAATCATACACACGAGTATATTACAATATGAAACCAACTAAGAGTAAACAATGCAGTATGCAGACACAAACATTATTGTTTTGTAATATTACCCGAAAGCAGCTCCATTTCCATTCAGTTCCATCATCTTTGGTGATCTTCATCGGCTTCACTCCCCAATAGCTAACGATTAATTGCTCCCCTTTGTTCCCTTGATCACCCTTGCCACCGCTTGAACCTTTCTCCGATTGGTTATCCTCCTCCGTTTTTTTCTTCTCAAATGTCATCTTGCTGAACTCTCTCAGGCCTCTGATCGCCGGAACCCTAGACTTCAAAAGATGGTTTGGGGACACCGCACAGGAAGAGAAGAGCCTTGGTCCAGCAGTTACCATTACCTTGGCTCCACAGCGACTCATCATCATTGTGCAGATCAAGTACTATTTGATTAATCAAAAATGTTTTTGATTTTTATTTTTGGCATTTTATATCTCTCATTAAGTGCTATTTATTTATAGCAGTTACGTATATGCTTAACGATAAAATCGCCAACAATTTGACTAAAAGACTTGTCTAACACGAAAATAAAACATTTACCGACCAAACCGCAACAGACGTTTTCAAGTACTTATTTAATGGTCGACTAAAAGACGTGTAGCACAAGTATTCATTTCTTGGTTTATGCGCAAAAGAACATATCAAAACCAAAGAGAGAGAAACTTAGAAATAGTATGTTTGATTACATAACTACAGATTTTTATATATAGCCCGACTCCTTGTATCACTTAGTAAACTACTCTAAACCGATAAACCGAATCCTCCTAGGACAACCACTTATTACCGGGTCGGGTCAAAACATACCCAATACTTCATGTAACTTTCTCAGTAAGACCTTTTACCATCGTTTGAGCCAAAACCACCAAAGCTGCCCCTTCCACCTGACTGAGAAGAACGATCCGAACCAAAGCCCCCGAAACCAGAAGAACGATCTGAACCGAAACCAGAAGAACGGTTGCTACGGCCACCACTGCTACCATAATCATCTGAACGACCACCAAACCCGCCCCTTCCGCTTGACTGTGAAGAGCGATCCGAACCAAAGCCTCCGAAACCAGAGGAACGGTCTGAACCAAAGCTCCCAAAGCCAGAACGATCCGAACCACCAGAATAACGGTTGCCTGCACCACCTGAACGGCCACTGCTGCTACCGTAACCACCATAACCACCACCACCTGAACGGCCACCAAAGCTTGAACCACGATCTCTCATACCTCCTCCAAAGGACTCACCAGATCGACCACCTATTCCTTCATAGATGCTTCCACCACGTTCCACAGCAATGCTAGGGAGCTGAATACAAAACCCAATAACTTACAAACAGTTATAATTAATCCAAGCATTCAACAAAGCATGTAAAGATTCACAAGATTATATTAACCTCAGTGAAGCGGCTCCCAACTTCTCTCTCAATTATTTTAACAGCCCTGGATTGATCTTGACTGTAGATGAGAATAGCACTTCCTTTCTTCCCAGCACGCCCTGTTCTCCCCGTTCTGTGGACAAATGTCTCCGTGTTATTCGGAAGCTCATAATGAATCACCTACAATCACAAGAAGATAAAGTTCAGTAAGATGAGGAACATTTAACTCTCGTTCAGAAAAAGTACTGGTGTAGCTTTGACTCACCAAATCGACATTAGGAACATCAAGACCACGGGCAGCAACATCAGTGGCAACAAGAATGTTGAAATGCCCGTCACGGAAACCAGCAAGTGTTCTTTCCCTCTGACTCTGAGATATATCACCGTGTAAAGCTTCGCACTTGAAGGTTCTTGCCAAGCCATATGAAAGGCGATCAGCATCCCGTTTTGTCTGGGTGAAAACAATGCATTTTCCTCCTTTAGCATGCTCCTGCAAAAGAAAACATATTCCAAGCTATTGCTAATACTAAAAGATATAAAATTTATCGCATATCCGTTTAAAAGGTGACGTTACCGTTACAAGAGGACCGATAATGGATGCTCTACCATAAGAATCTGCCATGATGGAATACGTTGTAATGCCATCTGCGAGCTTCTGATCAGAATCTCCAACCTATACATCACATAACAGTCAGGTAAAAGATCAGGCACCTCACTTTATAAACCTCAAGATCAATCATTAAAGGCTCTAAGCAATTTCAGGTACGAGGCTACTCACCAGATCAATTGTCAAAGGATCATTCAGATACTTCTTGGTAAGGGATCTGATCCAACTCGGCATTGTTGCCGAAAACATCATGCTCTGACGTTTCTCAGGCAACCTTTCCAATATGATCTCGACATCCTCAGCAAACCCAACTTGAAGCATCTGATCAGCTTCATCGAGAACCACAAACTGAACCTCGGAAAGATTCAAAGCTCCTCGCTTGATGAGATCAATGATACGACCAGGAGTACCAACAGCGACATCAACACCGTAGTCAAGCTGCCTCATCTGCTGTCCAATGGGAGTACCTCCATAAACACAGATAGTATCCAAGCTCGGAGCAGACTCCCTAAACTCCTTCTCAACTTGGCGAGCAAGCTCCCTTGTCGGTGCCAAAACCAAACAAAGAGGATTCCTCCCACGTCTGTCCATCACATCAAAGAGGTAACAGTCAGTGAAACCTCAAATAAATAGTTAAGAGATTAAGTAAAGACAAACCCATGTTTGGCGTTGAATTTGATGATCTTGTCAATGATGGGAATCCCAAAAGCGAGAGTCTTTCCAGTTCCTGTCCTAGCACGACCAATCATGTCACGGCCTTGCATAGCTGGCTCAAGCACAGCTTTCTATTCAAAACCAACATCTCATTACTACACACAATTCAAGAAAGGTGTCTACTTTTAAAAAAACTCTAACCTGAATCGGGAAGAGTTTCTCGATACCCTTAGCGCTCAAAGCTTTGACGATTTCAGGAGATATCCCAAGCTCAGCTATCGCGAGCCCCCCATCACTCTCTGAATCTCCAATTGCTCTGTCGCTAGTCTCGGATATCGCAAACCCCCCAGGAGACGCCATCGTCGATCTGAACTCCGACGGCCCAGACTGATAATGAAATCCTCTCGATTTGACGACACCAAACTGATTCGGGAGAGCGAGAGTAGGCTTGACATCGGAGGCTAGATCGGAGACTTTGGCGGCGGTGGCAGGAGTGATATGGTGGAATACAGCCGCGCTGATGGAGGTCAGGGATGAGGGGAGAGTCCTCCGCCTTGACGCATCGAGGCAAGATCGGCGAAGTACGGTGGTGATCATTTCGGATTTTTAGATAAGGAATCGGCAAACCCTAGAATATCTGAGAATTGGGGATTTAGAGAGAGAAGGGCGAAGGGTTTAGATCTGTGCGGGTTCAAGGGTTTATTGTTGGTTTACCGGGTCGGGTCGAATCGTCCGAATAATATCCCGCGCTTACAGGCCCATAAGCAAACTGACGGGCCTTGGAGTTAAAATTCGGAATAAAATTTAGGGATGAGAACAAGAATTTTATATAGGTTGAGGATTTAGTATGTACGTAGTGTATAACAAACACTCTCCCTTTTAGTGTTCTTTGGCTCACAGATGATATAAACTGGTGTTAGCGTTACAGTTTCTGTTTTTCTTTCGTATGCACCCATTCAATTAGATCAAGTGATAGTCTAGGTTGAATCGTTTCAAAGAGACACTCACTCCTACCAAATCTGATTTTCATGGGAAAAAAGAACCCTACTACGTCTCGTCTCTTTAGTAACAGAGTCTGCAAGTACATTTCTAAATCTGGGGTTATGAGATATGTTGAACTCCATAAAACTAGCTTAGAAGGAAAAACCCGTATTTGGAGGTATGAGATATGTTGAACTCCATAAAATTGTTTTCTAGTAGGCACAATGAGACTAGCTCAGAAGCAAAAATCGGCCAATCAACTGGATTAGTAATCATCTCCAATAAGTGTGAGCAGTATGTCTCCATCTGTATCGTGGTAACATGTTAACTTCTGCCATCTCAGCGTGAAGTCATGTAAATTTTGTATACGGTTTTTATAAATCGAAACTGAATTATATACGTTAATATTTGTTCGGACACGGTCCAGTTCAGATATAGAGCACTATTACATCTTAATTCGTCTATAAACCCGTACTTATCCCACTAAAAGATTGTTTTGTAAAAACAAAATTCTTTTTAATAACTTTATTTAGTATGGAGCACATCAATACTATCAAAAGAGAATGAGTCCTAAAAATCTACTTAAATAAGGTTGTTGCATTTTTTCATTTTTTTTTGTCGGGTTTATTATGTTATTAGAAACAATGAAAAATATTACATAGACGATATTACAGCTGACCATTCTACCTGCCTTATAAGAATTCATGTCTGACTGCATCATCCTGAGCCGTCCTATGAGATCCATTCCTGACAGTATTCCTTGCGCCATGCTGAAGATCCCTTGTAGACTTGTTTCCAATATTCTGCATAATTGCCTTCTCTGGGAATTGAAACCCAGACTTCCTGGTGTAGAAATTGCGTCGCCTGGGATTCGAACCCTAGACTTGGGTGTAAAAGCCTTTAAACCAGTGTTGTTAAACCCGGACCGGACCGGCGGTCGGACCGGGTTCAACCGCGAACCGGACACCTATCCGGGTTGGTCTAATGTCAAAACCCAACTAAAGTTGAACCGGTTAAAAACCCATGTTGAACCGGTAAAAACCCGGGAACCGAGTGACCCAACGAACCGACGAAACCCTGGTTCGTATAAAAATCAAAATTTTGTTAATAAAATAATTATTTTTTTCTTCCTTTTTAACATATATACTATTTTGTTTGTCACAAATTGCAACCAAAATAGAGTTTTGTAACTAATGTGTATATAATTTTTATAGGTGATGAAGATTTAGAAGGACAAAGATTTGGAGAATAAACTTTAAATGTTTTTTTCCTATTGACTTTAGATTTGAACTATTAATTTTTTTTATCACATTTCAATTTGTTATTTTTGAAAGTTTTCTAAACATTATGACTATTTTTTGAAACAAATATATATAATATTTATAAAATAATAAATTCAGTTTAATCTAATCGACCCCGGTCGAACCAGGTCGAACCACAATGACCCGTGACCTAAAATATTTCCGGTTCGCTCGCCGGTCCGGTTTTAAAAACACTGCTTTAAACCTTGACCACTAGGCCACGGTGGTTTCACAAAAAGCAATTGTTGCATCTTTTCATTAGACTTAATTTTTTTGGTCTTACATTTATTTTCTCTAACTATACAACATTATTATTGAACTATAAGATCCTCCTAAGATTTTGTCATTAATTTTCTTTAATAATTACAACATATCATAAACGTAATAAAATGTAACTAACAACTAATCATAAACGGTTCATAGGCCCACTAATTACGTATCAAAGTCCACGAGGCTTGGACTCACGTTGCTGCTGTCCGACCTACACCTTTCAAAAAAACAAAATGTTAATATGTATTTGACAAAGACAGTAGACACCTACAATTTTGGTATCTTTTGCGCATTTTAAATTTAAATTATATGCAAAAATCAAAATTTCACAAAAATTTACAACATATTCCACTTTTATTTTTATATCTAACAATATTTATTATCTTCAACCGTATTACTATAAATTTTTCAAACCATAAATCTTCCAGTATTTATTTAACAATAATTTTCAAATCTCCAAAATATATATAATTTTAATATGATTAAATAAATTTGGATATCTATTTTATTAAAAAACAAACATTCTTAAAAAATCTACTTAAATAAAGTTATTGCACCCTTTCACTAGATTTCACTTTTATTGGTCTTGCCTTATATTTTTGTAACAATACGTAACTCAATACTATAGATTTGCCCGATTTTATTATTTCCTCTAACATTACGTGATATAACATTTGTTAGTTTGTTACCGAAATCTGCAAAATTTGAGGAAATCAAATTATGGGAACTAGGCCCCTCTTGTGCATTAATATGTACGCAGCCTGTCCATATGTTATTTTATTGCTTATTATTTATACTTATTGATAAACGAACTATATATTGAACTTAGTACAACAATATATATAATATTTTCACTATGGACGTCTAAAATACAATCATCCAACTAAAGATATGGTTAAAAATCTTATTTAAAAATTTTATTGTTATTCCTCTTCATTTTATATGATACTCTTCTTCTATAAAGTAACTTTAGATGATTGTTAATTAATAATGTTATATACTCTATTTTATGCCCATGATCTACATTATATAGTTTCAAATATTTACAAAATCAGATTTAATGAAAATATTTTACAAGTTATATGTTAAAAAGATATCTATATTACGTCAAGTTAAATTTTATAAAAAGAATTATAACAAAAAAAATTATGAAGAAATTTAAAAAATTAAAAAACGTATAAATATGTTCTATTGAATTAGCTAAAAAAGTATACCAAGTAAATCTCAAATTATATCAATTTAACAAATGTAACTCTTATAAAATACACACAAAATATAATGAGAAAGTAGGTATGGGTATTCAGATATTCAGGTCATTTCCTTTTTACATGGGTTCTTTGAATCCTAAACATTTGGACTCAAATAAATATTTTAATTTTTTTAAAGTCAGATTTAGGTCGGTTCTTTTCATGTACGGATCGGTTTGGAATCATAATTCAAATACATATAAAATATATGAAATATTTGGATACATAGTAGGTCTAGGTCGGTTCAGATATTAAGATCTAAAAAAATTAGAAGTACTTAAAAATCAGAAAATGATCTGAATTTGAAAAATAACCGAAAACGCAATAAATACCCAAAATATATTTAAATATCTGAAAAAGATCTGAAATGCTTCCCAAAATATAATCCTAGAAATCAAAATACCTAAACTTTTATCTTAATACACAAAATATATTTTAAATTTTTTGAAATTTCACCTGAAAATATAACTGAAAACTAACCCGACAAAAAAATGAATATCCATAACACCAAAAATATATCCAAAATACTCAAATACACGGATACCGACCGGTTTTTGGGTAAGATTTGTCCCAACCAAGATCTGCTGGTCTAATAAATACCCAAAACATTTTTAAATATCCGAAAAGATCTGAAATGCTTTCTCAAATATAACCCCAGAAACCAAAGATACTCTAACTTTTATTAGAAAACCGAAGTATATTTTTAAAATTTTGAAATTTTACCTGAAAACTAACCGAACAAAAATGAATATCCATAATACCGAAAATATATTCAAAATACTCAAATACACCTAATATACACAAAACATTTAATGTATTTTAGATACCAACTGGGTTTTGGGTAAGATATGTCCAACCAAGTTCGGTTGGTCCAAAAAATATTCAATATGTACATTTTCTTTGACACGATCCGATCATTTTTTTAATTCGAGTAAATGTTTAGGCTTAAGAGAGAGAAATATATTAAAATGTAAATATAAAATTTCAAAAAACCGGCTTTTTTGAAGCGCGGGTCAAAATCTAGTACTTTGATTAATACTTTCTACAGTACGTATATCTCTAAAATGGGTTACAGTCCTTGAAAACTTAAGAAACCAAAAAAAATCAAAATCAAAAATAAAGATTAATTTTTGTTAGTAAACTTAAAACTAAATTCTCATAGTAGTGGATTTTAATTTTATGTATCTCTTATGTATTTAGTATCTAAATATTAGAAACTCCCAGACGAGTATAAATGATGATACCATGTGGTATGAGTTGGTTTAATTCAAATATCTATAAAATACTTTTAATTTTGGATAAGTAGCAGGTTTGGATATCCAAAAACCCGAAAATATATAAAACCCGAACCAATATCTAAAATCTAAAACAAAATCCAAAAAAATAAATACCGAAAAACCCCTAATTTTTACCTGAAATCTAACCATATGAACGAAAAATACCCAAAAATTTATTCAAATATTTGAAATATATTTTAAAATTTTGAAATTTTACTTGAAACTCAAAACCCCAACGGAAAATTCAAACCTGAAATTTAAAAGAATATTTATGATACCAAAACAAATATAAAATACAAAATATACCTACTACACACAAAATATTTCATGTATTTTGAGTATCCTAATCGGTCTCGGTAGAATTCAGACCCGAACCGAGACTCACGGGTCAAAAACTATCCAATAGATATTTTGCACAAGATCGAAACCCAAACCAAATCTACATTTTTCGGTTGGTTTTGGTTGATTTTCTTGGATCCGGATAGAATGCTTAGGCCTAAGAAGATACGTTCTTGGCAATTTTACCGGCAGATTTAACCCAAGCTGAAGTGAAATGAGATTTCAAACCGAGCAATGTATGGATTGTCTCAGGAAAATTCTGAACTGGTTTAAATCTTATCCTCCATTAAACCAAATCTTGATGTTTAGTGAAACAGAGAAGTTCTCAGGTTTCATATTCTGATTTCACTGAGCTATTTTAGAGAAGTGAGGAAATATAAGGAAGTAGTAAAATTGGTGTCAGAACTTATTAATGGCGGAATCTGGAGATGAGCTTTTAATTTTAGGGGGCCAGAAACTTGAGGAAAGTTTTACTTCTTGATAACCTCAGAGGAGAGATATTTTTAGCTGGATACACTTGTTGAGACAGTATACTCAACTATGCTTTGTTGTTTTATATTTTTCCATTTCTCAGATAGTCAGATTGAACCCTAGTTATCTTTAGCTTTGCCTCGTAGGTCCCCATGAAATCCGACTTATGATCAGGTGCAGCTTCAAGTTCGAACCCTACAAAAAAACTATCGTAATTCAGTTCAATCTGTGATGAAATCGTCGATTTAATGTGGGAGAAGAAGAATATTTCAGTTGGCACTGTCTTAGAAAAGATTTTTGATTTGGCGAGGAAGAAAAAAGATATAGACAAAAATACTCTTACGAAGAAATGGCTTATGTATATTATGATGTAGACAAGCGAAATGTTTTCATTGAATTTTCAACTTTTTCATTTAATGACATGTCATTCTCTCATGCTCTTAAAAGTTTAATGTGTCAGTTTATAAAGAGAACCTTAATTCATTATTGTGTTGATTTGATAACCAAGTTTATGCCTTGAAAAAAAATAAGTGTAATTCTAAGAAAAATAAAGTTACACTGATAAATATAGAGATGTTTTGCTAGCTCTCATTGTGTAGAATTCTTGCCTAAAAAGCTTAATAATACAAACAAGTGACAAAAAAATATAGAAGATGTTCACATCAATGGTTTCCTTGGATGATCCCTGGTCTAAGATTTAGGGAACATGTAGATCGTTATAAAAAAGGCTAAATTACCGACAGAACACTTATGCTGATTTTATAGAGGAAGAAAGAGAACCTCTTGGTAAGTGATCTTGGGATCGTCCCAAATCAAAGGTTAATGTATCCAGGCGCTAGTAAAAAATAGGGTTGGATAGCTTATGAATTTTACAATAGTGATTGTTAGGGTGTTAACAAATCATGTAAAATGATTAGATTAATCTTTAATAGGCTATTTAAAGTAATTTTTTAATAACGCAAAAACAAATTATTTATATCCATTATCTCTTGATTTATGCCATTTTATTGTCTTGCATCTTTCAATCACTTAGTTGATGAATAATATCCACTATTCAATAAGGTTTTTGAAAGTTAAAAGATTTTTTTTTGTAAATTTTAAAAGGTATATATGGTTAGTCTTTGTTTTATTTTATCGGTTAGAGAGAAGAGTCTCTGGTTTCATGTGATAAAGCATGGAGCAACGAAAATCAAAAAGATATATGCGGTCCTGGTGAGCGGTGAGGCTCGTGATGAGTGTGGCCATTTAGGATCACATTATAATTGTTTTCTTTTTCTTAACTAAGTCATTGTTACTCCAGACTGGAGGGTACTTGATACAATTATTGTAGACTTTTTCAATAACTTATGGCGTCAATTCTAACTCTAAGTCTAACGTAAGAGGCTTTGAACATACAAGGAATCGTTTTTGGAACTTTTAGTACAGGGAATCTTGAGATATGTCCTACGCATACCTTTAACACATGCTGCATCGTATCACCGTTGTCCGTCCCGATCAATTAATCGTTCTTTGTACGTTAAGTGTCTTTTATCGCAAATCATCTACATGCCATGCATTTTAGGACTAGGATCTAAAAATTCTCTCTTTGATTAGAAATAATATTAGAAACCTCAATGGTCAAGAAACTCAAAAATGTGTTTGTCGTTCCTTAAATAAAACTACTCGATTGTTATTTACAGATTAACTTAAAAAATCATAACCACACAAGCATGGGAGTGGTACGAGGGGTTTGAAAAGGTGATAAATACTCTCGAAACCTACCATCTCAAATAAACCTGATTGTGTGGCCAGGCGAATATGATTCTGACCTTCTTATCAGCTGATGGCCTTGAAGTCTCGCTAACTACTTGGATATCTCCTCTTATTCCTCAGAACGAAAAAGCGCGAGAGTGAAAACACACAATTTTTCTGAAAAATTCACCATTGATATATCTAATTCATGCATAATATCATGAAAAATAGATATAGATTTTTGACTACTACTTAGTATCAACTCCTACGTGTCATCCAATGTAAAAGACTTTACGAATGGAGTAAAATAATTTGGGATGGTAGATCTCTTCCTTCAAAATATGGTTGTTTTTAACGAGTCGATGTTGGCAATGAAACATTGATATGAGTTTCTGATCCTTTAGTGAAGTAATCACTCAGGAGCTCCCAGCTCCCATTCAACATTCGTTCATAATCTTTATTCGAGATTAGTCGTTTCGGACTCGATTCGTGGGCTACCCATATTATATAAAATAACTTCACAAAATGATAGTAGTCTAGCAATTACAATTAAGATAAAAAGAAATAATTCAAAGTTTTCTTAATGAAATGATCAACTGAAGAGCAGGCCACTGTAAAAAGCCACCGGTTTCATGTCACTTAACCCTCTCCCAAAATATTAATCAAGACACTAATTAGAGAAGAAAATACATACGTCACCCTTCTTTGCAATGGCTATATATACCCTAGATTCGCACAAGGTTCCATAGAACACAACAAACACATCTACAAATCAACCATGAAGCATCTTTGGCTCGCATTAACTTTTTTATTAGCTTTGGCGATTTGCAAAGCTGATGAAGAAATTTCTTGCGAAGAGAACTTGCCATTCACATGTGGTCAAACTCATCGTTTCAACAGTAGCAGTTTCGAGAAAGACTTTATCTTCGGTCTTGCATCTTCTGCTTACCAGGCATGTAACATATTAACCATTAGTATTATGTCGCCGGAGACGTCATATTTAACGTATAAATAACATCATGTATAAACAATAAAATCCAACATTGCATGGGTGTTTCTTTTCATTTCAGATCGAAGGTAGCATAAATCGTGGACTTAACGTTTGGGATGGCTTCACTCACCGATTCCCACGTTTGTTTTTTGCACGGTTACTCATTACATATACATATTATGTCGGTTATATGTTTCCATGCACTTACAGTAATGTATTTTTTACTATCAGATAAAGAAGGACCCGATAATGGAAATGGAGACACTACTTGTGACTCATATTCGTACTGGGAGGTAATTAAATTCCTCAATAAATATGTGTGTACTAACAAAAATTACTCACTGAATTATCTATCAACTACCAACCTAGTGTGGATTGACATGCGATTGTATGTGAACTGCAGAAAGATATAGAGGTTATGGACGAACTCAAAGCTACTGGCTACAGATTCTCCATTGCCTGGTCAAGAATCATTCCAAGTATGTGAACGTTATTGATTCATATTGTGATTCTTTCGAAAGATTAAATATGCGATACATATGAGCAGGAGGAAAGAGGAGCAGGGGAGTACACCGAGGAGGTATTAACTACTACCACGGACTCATAGATGGCCTCATCGAAAAGGGTATAACGCCTTTAGTTACGCTCTTTCACTGGGACCTTCCTCAAGTACTACAAGATGATTATGAAGGTTTCTTGGACCCCCAGATCATGTATGTTATATTTATGCCATGCGCTGCTTATTAAGAAAGACGATAATATATAGAGATTTGTTCTTGGATTAATGAAATGGTTTTATAATATTCGCAGAGAGGATTTCAGAGATTACGCGGATCTATGTTTCGAAGAATTTGGTGATAAAGTAAAGAACTGGTTCACAATCAACCAGCTCTACTCAGTGCCTACGAGAGGATATGGATTAGGAACAGATGCACCTGGTCGATGTTCTCCGAAGGTTGATTCTACATGTTACGCCGGAAATTCTTCGACAGAACCCTATATCGTTGCACATAACCAGCTCCTTGCTCATGCCAAGGTGGTTGATCTTTATAGGACAAAATATAAGGTATATATATATCTGATTCTAACATATGTATTCTAACATATCTGATTCTAACATATCTGATTCTAAATTAATCTTATCATTATGTATATATATCTGCGTGTCCACAGCATCAAGGAGGTAAAATTGGACCTGTGATGATAACTAGATGGTTTCTTCCATATAATGACACTGATCCAGACTGCATAGTTGCAACCGAGAGGATGAAAGAATTCTTCTTGGGATGGTATATGTTTATAAAATGAAATGATATTCTTAACATTAATATTATGTTGTATATATGAACTGACGAAAAATATTCATGTATTTATGTACACCAGGTTCATGGGGCCGCTAACAAATGGTACATACCCTCAAATCATGATAGACACTGTGGGTGAGCGGCTTCCATCGTTCACTCCAGAGGAATCCAAACTGGTAAAGGGTTCATATGATTTTCTTGGCCTCAACTATTACTTCAGTCAGTATGTCCAGCCAAGTCCTAATCATGTTGATCGGGATGATCACACTGCCATGATGGACGCTGGCGCAAGGCTCACATGTATCCATCTATATATTTCGACTTATTTACAACCTTAATTTGCCTTTGTTAATTACAATAATTTGTGACTGTCAATTATTTGTGTTAACAGTTCGCAATGCAAGTAATCATCTCATTGGTCCAGCGGTATATATGCATCATCCATCCCTATTCTTTCTTTTTTTTTTCTAAGCAAAATTCAGTTTTCTGATACTATTTCGCTTCTCTTTCTAAGTTCGCTGAACACAGGGACGAGACCAGAAACATCTATTACTACCCAAAAGGCATTTATTATGTGATGGATCACTTCAAAACCAAATACAATGACCCTTTAATCTATATAACCGAGAACGGTGGGTTTCTACTACTCATATCTAAATTCATCTCTACATGTTAAATGTAATTTGAAATTGGTTGAAATTATTCATGTTATGACGGTTTAATTAGGATTCGTTACCAGTGATGAAACCCGTGAGGAGGCTAAGTTTGATTACAGGCGGATTGATTATCTCTGCAGTCATCTTTGTTTTCTCAGTAAAGTCATCAAGTGAGTTGATGATGCTTCTCTCTTTTCCTTATCGTGTTTTATATAAGATACATGTTTTACACAATGATTCACTGTTCCTGCTTTTAGGGAGACAGGTGTCAAGGTGAAAGGATACTGTGCATGGTCTCTTGGGGATAATTATGAATTTGGACAAGGATTTACCGTCAGATTCGGACTCACTTACATTGACTGGAATAATGTCACTGATAGAGATCTCAAAGAGTCTGGCAAATGGTATAAGAAGTTCCTTGCCACCAAGAAACTAGCGAAGAAAGATTTCCTTCGCTCCAGCCTCACCTTTGAGAAGAAGAAGTTGGCAGATGCCTGAAAGATCTAATCCACTTTATTTACGTCATCAAGATCATCTTCATGTCCCCTCTTTCTACTTGCTCCATAGATAAGGAGCTTCATCTACCTACCACTGTATACTAAATAAAAAAACCTTAATATAAGAAGATATGGGTTTTGGATATGTGGGCACTACAAGAAAACATACTCTATTATCGTGGGAAAAAAACATTTTCCACGATAGTGGGCGCTACAAGAAATTTTTGTTTGTTCTATTCGTCAAAAAGAAATGTTTCATTAGATTCTTTTTCGATTATTCACCAAATTTTTACGGACACATTTCCAACAGATTCCGTCGAACACATTCCCAACAGACTACGTCGATCGGACACATTTCCAACAAAATACCACCAAAAATAGTCTCGTTAGTGGTCGGGTGGTAACATGGCGTTCTATGGATTCTATGGAACCTGAATTCAAATCCGTTTACTCTCGGACTATCACAGCGCATAGTTACTAGAATATTCACATGCCCCCACTCTCCTAGCGCGTACAATATATAATTATTTTAGACGTTTTTATAAAATAGGTATTTGAAAAGTATTTATAAAATTTTCAAAAAAGCAACTTAAAACATTTTATAAACATTTTTAAAAAGTGAAAAATGTTTTTTTATAAATTGTTAAAAACACTAAAACGTTTTATAAATTGAAAACGTTTTCTAAGTTAAAATAGGTTTTTTGTAAATTCTAAAAAAACATAAAACGTTTTACAAATTTGTATTTTGAATTCTAGATAGAAGACGGTACATTTGTCGAATTAATAATATAACTCTGTAATCAGACTCGTCTCTTGCTTAAAGCAAGTGAAGCATGGAATTTAGGCCAAAGTTATATGTTAAAATTTTAAGGCCACATACCTAACATTTCGTTGGTGGAACTTGTGATGTGTAGTTCTGGATCTTCTGATCTCTAGACCGTTTAGTTCAAATTTTTTTGTTAGCGATTTTTAATAGAAAAATCTCGTACGTTTAGTTGCCCATAATGAATTAATGCAAGGGAAATTGGGCTGTATAGCCAAGGAAAAAAACATAATTCATGAGATAGCTAACTTACCTAATATAACGATACACAATGTGTCTTTTGTATAATATTGTCATTCTACCCTTTCATTCTACCGGTAAAACCTACAAAACAATTATAATCTAAACTAATAACTAATGATTCTAAAAGAAAGACGTGGTCTATCGTCATCTCCGTTAGATTAATCAATTTTTCTTCTTCCTCACTGGTTGCAAGTAAGCGCTTTACTACTCTTCTGAAATTGTCAGCCAGACGACGGCGTTACAGTGACAGCGGAGAATAGTGTGAATTTGTATCTATTCCAATTTCTATCGTTGATTCATCTCAGATCTCTCAATTACGTACATTTTTTAATTTTACCTTCAATTCTCTTCATCTAATGATGTCTTATTTCTCATTTGCGATATAGTCAAAACTAAGGTAATCTTTTGGTAAATCTATGGCCTCGTTGCCGTATCTGTTTTGTAGGGACGAAGTTCGCCATTCCATTCCTCTGTTTTGTTTTTTTTTCCAATATCAACATTTGTTCCGTTCCATATAGATAAATTCTATACTATATGAACTTGTGTTATTTAGGATGAAAAATCTTAGTTCTAGATACTAATAACGTGTTGTTTCATTCCTCTGTTCCATTTCGTGACGATCTTGGAGAGAGTTTTTATAGAGTGGGTTGAAAGACAAGCAAGATGATACTGTCGAAAACATGGTTGCACTAATTGGTGATGATTATCTATTTAAGCACAACACATGGAATGGTGGAGTTAAAGCAGATGATGTTAAGGTTAAGAAGGACCCCAAGTGGCGGCAGACTCAAGTGAAGGTCATGTACCTTGTGAATTGGATAGGCAAGATGGTCAGCAAGGTGGATAGACTGTGGCATTCACTCCTGCGAGACGAGAAGCCAATAATAGTATAATCATGTCTATGTAAAGTACATTTAACCGTTTCTATTCTATTTGATTCACATAAAATGGAAATACATCTTATTTGCATTCATGTTTTACAATAGACGGTTTAATATCACTTTAACTTCTGAATTCATACTAATATTTAATATTTGGATTAGAGTTTATATTTTCATTTAAGATTTAGTAATTATTGGATTAGGTTTAGTTTCTGAAAAATTGGGATTACAATTGGGGAAATCATTAACTAATATCACTTACCCTTAGACATTTCAAAAGTTGAGAAATTAGTGAGCTGCTCTTTTGATTGCAACTACATTTTTCCTGGTTCTATTCTACCGTATATGGAATGGAACTGCAATTTCTTGTAATTTGAGTTCTATATTATACAGTTTACTATCACATAATGTAGCTTACCAATTAATACTAGTATTCTTATTTTCATATCTGATATTTAGATTTGGGTTTATATTTCCATATAGGGTTTAGTGATTAATTGATATAGTTTGTTTATATAAGTTTGGGGTTGTTATTTGTGAAGCATGTATATCATGATCTATATTATTTGCTATATATAATAGCAATACTATTTGCTATATATAATAGAAATACTATTTGATACGTAGAATAGTAATGTCTGTAACTTTATTCATCGTTACATCATACATGTTAAATATGGGTGGGACACACGCTATGTTGTTATGTAATTGTTTAGAGCCACAGAAAAAAGAACGACGTCATTTTAATCTCTCATTTATGACTGGAAACTTGTTAAAGGCAAGGACAAAACCGGACGATTTGAAGCTTAAATGTCAAACAGTCAAAATCAATGTTATTTACCTAATTTGTGTTCAAAATATAGCTATTACACAAATAAGCCCTTAATGCAATGTCTTAAGTATTTGCTTTGAATTATAAGATTTTTTTTTGTTTAATAGATATCTCAGTTCTAATCACAAAATGATACTATTATTTAAAGTAAAATGTAAAACTTCGGGTTTTTAGAGCAACCTTATTAACATGTCTAAAAACATGTCGCTCATCATCGGCGTTAGCATTCACCAAGCCCTGAAATTTTGGGGGTATATTATACTGTTTATGTAAAAAAAAATTTGGAGATCTTAAATTTTTTTTGGGGAACTTATGTCTATATAATTATCTTCATCAAAAATTTCAGGGAACTGTTACAAATGTTTCATTACGTATGATTCAAGGCCGGCCCCGGTGTGTATTGTAACTCAAAACAACAAAATCAATCCTAAGACGGTAGTTTCAAGATTCTGTCTATAACAAAGAATCTAGTAGGAATTATTAAGCCAGTTCTATATATATAGTGTTGTAGTCTCAACTCCTCCACAGAAAGAAAAAAAAAAAGGACGCAGACAAATGAAATCTTGAAACAACCAACGAGAGATGCAATAGGTGGAGAAAGAAAAAGAGATGGGTCCAGTAGTTTTCAAAAGAGGGTTTATGTGGGTTCTGATTATTATTACAGAGGACTAAAGAAACATGTCAGATAGCAAAACTTATCTCCCTTTCCCTCAGCTGCTTCCAGAATTTAAATCTGCTAATCGAAGCACCTAATCTAGCTCCAATCTCTCACTATTTTCCGGTTTAAGGGTTCATCATCATTCTGTACACAAACACCCCTATTTTGTTCCCTATAAAATAGAATTTTCAACATAAAGAGCATCAAAATATGGCTTCCCTCGGCGAAGACATTTCTTCTTCCTATAACCTACTCCCATCTTTCACATTCTTTCCCACCATCATTAATACATATAAACCAAGCAGAGTTTGCATTTGTCCATCATTGTAATAAGAAAAGAAAAATAAAAAGAGAGCAGACTCTAAAAGCATTTATCATCTGAAATCCTTGTGAAAAGAGTCCTACACCACCAGGTTACTTACAAGTTTGACTCCTGAGTCTACACACACAGATCAACTGTTTGTTTGATCCACCACAGCCCACTATGCCCCATTGGTTATCACTTCTCTCTCTCTTTTTGATAAAACCCTCACAGACTCAGAGTTGATATGACCACCCCTTGCATGCGACGCCGACTCACTAACAATAGCAGACGGACGGCCAAAGTTCAACAGATAGTTCCTCTGGTCGTCACTGGTGTGACGGATGCTCGCTCGTAAAAGCTCAGCAGGCATTTCCCTCTTTATCGCCACCTCCAAAACATCCGCTGCACTCCCTTGGTTCTGGCTCCGGATCGTCTCATACTTGCTCCTGCAGTATTTGGTAAGAAGGTTGAAGAACTCATCAAACGAGGCTCTCCATAGACCATCATTGACGACTCGAGGAACCGCCACTACTTCAGCAGCTCTCTCGAGAAGAGATATCAAAACAACAGAAGCACCATCCCCAGCAGAGCTTCCAATAGGACGCAGAGGTGGCTGCTCTGAGGAACACACTACAGCTGCAAGGCAAGCACTCAGCGCTCGTAGGTCCATGGCTTGGACGCAGACCGTGACTGCTTTGGCAAGATTCACAGTCGTCTCTGCTGCTAAAGCATCTGAAGGCAAACCGCCGAATAGAAATCTCAAGTGTCGGAATATAGCCATGCAGACAACTCGAGCAATCTCGGTACCTGGAACTAGAAGCTGTATGTACTTCGTAAGCATTTTCCTGCCCTTTGGAAGAGTGGCTATACGGAGAAAGACAACATCATCCTTAGTAGCAGTCTGATTGGTTTTGCTGAACGGATCTGCGAGTTGGAGTGCTGTGGCTAATCCTTCTAGGAGAATCTGCCGCTTTCTCTTGACCTGAGCACCTCCATCCTGGGGCCTTGTGGATTGGAGATGCCTGTCAATGTCAACTATGTCAATAAGAACTCCAAGAGCATCTTCAATCGTAACCCTAGCCGCAACAAGAGGCTCCTGCTCCAAATGTTTTTTCCCTGAGCCTTCATTAGAACCAGGGGAAGAGTCAACCTCGAGCAACGCAGGTGGCCTGCGAATATAAGGAAGTGTAATCTTTCCAAGAGCATCTACATGAACTTGTGGTGGATGCTGTTCAGAACTGTTACGGGACCGAGGCTGGTGGTCCTTCAGCTGAGAAGGGTAGAAGAGTGAGATTGCTCTAGACTTCTTGGCAAGGCGAGCTTGGTGGTAATAGTCATTGACGTAAGGATCATTGCTGTGTGAATGAGAGTGCTTCATCTTGAGTATACTCTCTATTTCTTCAGAAGTCATGTATTTTGATCTAAACTGCAATCCACTTTCACCTTTTTGACTACTAGCTGCGTCTGATGCCTGTTGGGAGATGCCTTTGTTCTTTCGACTTCTCTGAGATGATGACTTGGGTTTGTGTTCCCCGAAAGGAACTTTACGTGATGATGGTGAAGGATAGGAACTATAAAGTTGGGACTGTAGGGCCGCAAGATGAGCATACGATTGCCTCTGCTGGAGGGCCATCATATGTTGTGCCAAAAGATCATTCCGAGGAGGCAGTTGTTGGTGCTGTTGCTGTTGCTGCGCCAGAGTATGTAATAAACTAGAATGATCTCCGCGCAGAAGACCAGGATCAGTGAGCCAATGAGGTTGCTGCACCATGTTACCAAGCGTAGGGCCACACGAGGCATGTCTAGTCAAATTACCACCACTGTACTGAGGCCAGTGCGACGATCCTGAAAGGTGAGAACTAGAACTCGACCGCGGGGAAGGTGCAGCGAAATTGAACTGAGAACCACCGGGAAGAGAAGGAGCACGTTGGAGATTTGCAAGGGAAGTCTGTTGAGATCTGCTACCAGGCGGAGGAAAGGAAGTGAAAGTTGACTCCGGTAGAATTATTGGTTCGCTATTGTGGTGTTGTAGCGGCGGTGGTCGCTGGGGATAGGAGGATGTCCTGTACAAAGGTTTGGAGTGAGGAGATGATTGTGACTGTGAGGACCATCTATTAGCCTCTTGATCTCGTTCGTCCAACCAGCTTGTGAGCTCTGTATCGTGTGTCCAATCGGTAGCAGAAGAACCTACAGATAAAGTACAATCAGAAAAAGGTTAATCGTCGAGACAGGTCATCTGCTGTTTGAGACAAAGATATACAGAATCTCCAACTCTAAAAGGTATATAGTAGTAAACAAGTTAGAGAAGTAGAACTCACTCTCTCTTGAAAAGGATCCTGAACCTCTGTCACCAATAACACCAGGGTGTTTAGGTCCAGAAACAACTCTGTTAAGCTACAAAAAAAAACAAAGAGAACAGTTAGATTCAAAATCACTGACAACAGTTCAAAAGATGCAACAGGTATGTGCATGATCATGGCATTGGACCATTGGTACTTAAAGGTATTAAGTACAAATAAAAGCCATGCTAACCTTTGCAAAAGTAGTGGCAAGATCATCGAGGTCAGATAATGATCCTAAACCTCCAGCCTGGAATCATCAACATAATAATATGTATTATATTAATAACAACATCAAGAAGGTAGCTTTTTATCAAACAGAGAAAACACACATTACCTCTGCTTTATCAAACATGTGATACTCATCATCAGGAGCGATGACTTCATCATCGTCCAAACCTCCCAATGACATTTCGTCAAGGTTTTTCCCAAAGAAGTCATACTGAGATGCGTCAAAGAGCGAACTAGTTTGATCTGCAGATACAAAACACAGCAACCAAACAATGTTACAACAACACATATAGAGTAAAAGTTATGCCGTGTGGTGACCATAACAGTCTGCACTTTCAATCAAAGTGATAAACAATAACATCACAAAAAAAAAAAAAAAAAAAATCAAATATTTTTAATAATTCATGCAATTAGAACAACAGTGACCTAGAACCATATAGAAAACACAAAAGCGGATCCAGAATCAGCTAAGGAGAAGAAAGAAACATCCTTTCGATTGAAGAGAGAGAGAGAGAGAGAGAGACCTGAGGAAGCGCGAACAAAGTTGTGAAAATCCCTGGAATCGGATCTCTCCATGATCCACGATTAGAGGAGGAGCAGAGAAAACTTTAGAAATCAGAGGATAAGAGAAGGGGGTTGGAGTTAAAAGAGGAATTGAGGCTCCTAGGGTTTTCAATTTCCTAAGAGACGAGAGACACGCAAGTGAACTTGCAAGGAAAGATCTTTCTTTCTCTCCGCCAAAGAGGGAGAGAGAGAATGGAGAAGAAGGAGTAAGCAATGGGAGAGGGCTTTTTTATTTATTTTTTTTATTTCACTTCCCAATTCTGTTCCATTGAGATACAAATAGTCTTAAATGAGTTATGCATACAGTTGTTCAAAAAAAAAAAACCATTGAGTGGTTAAAAAATATACATAAATCCTATGTACCTAATTGTTTTCTTGGATTTTTACAAAATTTAGGAGTAGTCAATCAATATCATTTTTTTCTGTTTTAGAAACATATCTCATGATTTTAATTATGTAATAAATTAAAAACCCATATCTTTACTTGAGTTTTGGAAAATATGAATTTTCAAATATTATTTGAAGTTTTCTTGTTCAAAATCGCGGTTGTAAGTTTATTTCATCATCACTCATAGTTTTTTTCATTCATGTTTAACATGATTCACATGTTATAAAATCTTACAGTTTTACCAGAGGCGGAAGGTAATAATCTAACTTCAACACACGCGAGCACCATAAACGAATCAATAGTAAGCATACTAGAGAGAAGAGAACCTCTCATGCACGACCACAAAACTGCATTATATACAGAGAGAGGACATACCTCTTTGATTCTGCCTAGAAAAGATGCCTTCTATTCTATGAGTCAAAGCAAATGATGCTCTCCTGTTCGATTCTTTTATTCTTGTGATTTAACAGCCATTGCTTTAGTTACTTGTTTGAAACTCAAATCAAATATAAAATCTTTTAAAATGAATTAAGACTTATATAATACATGACACGTTATTTGGTCCATGACTCCATGTGAATGTACATCATCAGGTCCATTCAAATTAATCTCATCATGGTCCCCTTTTTTAAACTCTTTTTGCTGTTACTTAGTTGTCTTTCATTATGATTCAGAAATTTCAAGTGTTGAGAGGGAACCAATGATACAACAGAGTGAGGTTAAAGTAGGAAGTTCACACACAATATGAGAAGGATATTATTATACATATTACATATATATGAATATACAAATCTGAATCGAATCCTAGAAGAGCCAATGCTTCCTCCTGGGTTTTCTTGTGGGAACATCTGCAAGACCAAGTACCAATAGGAGATTTAGATTCAGAGAAGCCATGGAGCCTAACTAGTGATGATGATAAATGACTTTGAAAAGCAGAGTTTATGGAAGATAGTGAGTGTTTTTTATTTTTTGACCTCCACTAGAGTAAAGCGAATTGTAATGCACTTCGCTCCAGAAGCTAAGCCAAGCCTCTGCAGAAGAGTAAAAGGATTCATTTAAGGGAGGACCTAGCAAGGTTGACTAAGAGAGCTTCAAGGCAGAAAGAGAAAGAGAGAGAGTTAGTACCACGAAGAGGGTTCTTGTTATGAGGAAGTATCTCGATGTAGGATTGTTCCCGAAATGATGTGAGTAAGCAGATCTTAGCGTCGAACTGCAGTAATGCTCTTGAGTCAGTCATTCAAGGTAAAAGGTGCGAAATTTGCAAGATGCGGTTGCTCAAGACAAGACACAATGTCTGGCAAGTAAAAGTGATCTAGTCTTGTAGTAAACTCAAAACATGATATTTCTTCTTTAGAAAAAAAAAAAAAAAACTTACACGATCTGCAGCAGCTTGAAGAGTAACGTGATCTCCCCATTCACCCGATCTATTCCCATTCCAAAATTCATTGGCAACAAAAAAGAGAATGAATCAGAGAATAGTTTTTTAGAAAAAAAAACAAAAGAAGAAAACAAAGATGACTCACTTTTTCATCTTCCTGGTGTAGTGTCTGTATTTCATCGGCACATATCCTTCGTATAACTTCCGTTGCTCTTTCAACTGTTAAAAAAAAACCACATGCTAAGTCAAAATAATGGGAAGTAACAACGTATGTAGCCCAACAAGTTTGAGAGAAACCAAGTCCAAAGGAGTTCACAAGTCCTAAGGAAACTAGTGTTTTGATTGGAAATGAGCCGCAAGTGCTAAAGCCAAAGATTGCAAAGCAAGTCATCAAAGAAAGATGAAACACAGAAACAGAGTTTGCACTAAGGTTGGTTCTTAGAGAGTACCTGCTTTACAATATGCTTCCTTACATGCTTATGGTAATCTGGATTGCCAAAAAGCTGGTCTGCCAGAGCTCGGAACTGCCAATCAAGTATATATAACATATGATGAAATATTCTTTTGAAGAGTCCAAACAAGGATGTTCCTTACCTGGCAATTTCCATCCCCCTCCATCTGTAGTTCAGCTAACCCATATGTGGCCAACCTGAAGCAGAAGAAAATGGCTAATGAATAATCTAATCAATCAAATGAAAGGAAAAGACAATAAAAGCAAAATATTGATAAAAGAAGAATAAGAGAACCTCACAGAGAGGAGCTCATGGTCTAATGTTGCATCATTTACATCAGGTATTTTAGTGTTAATCCGAGGAGTGTGCTGCCAAATACAAAGTAAAAAAAGTTACTATGAACAGCTCATCGACTTATTTAATGAAGTATATTAGGTGGAAAAGAGAAGCTTTTTTAATCATTACAGGGATAGAATCTAAATGAGAGAGTCTCTTCCCAAGCATGCCCTCTCTTCTTCTTAAGCTCTCATCTTCAGCTAATATACGTGCAATGGTTTGATCATCCTCTGTATCCGCCACGCTGCTACTAAAGCTCGAGTTTGAGCTCGCACTTGTACTTCCTCCCCCTGCTCTTCCACTTCCACTTGCACTTGCACTTGCAAATGGATTCCTATTGTGTTCATGATCCATTGGTGATTGGATTCTACTCTAAAATACGAAACTAGGAAGCAAGACAAAAGAGAGTATGTATAATCAGTATGAAAGGCTTAACAAAAGCTTTGTTATGGATCTCTAAAGCCAAACCCTAATCAAAATGTTGCTACTGTTTAAGATTCAACCTTAAATGTTTACAATCTATAACAAAGGATGATACTTTCCGGTTCAATCACACGTAATTAGATGAAGGAAGGATCCACACTCATTCAACTAACCCAAGTTCAAACTAGCGCCAAAGCAGCGATCTTGATTGAAAGCCCTAAAATTGATCCCATCTCGATTTCGAACAGCGAACGCAAAATTCAGATTAATTACTTTAAAAAAGAACAAAATACCTATGCCGACAGATATTCTCAGCTCAATTTCACCAAAATCGAAGCAAAGAGGGAAGAGGAGTCGTGGAAGAAAAGAGAGAAAGAGAAGCAGAGGGAGAGGAAGAAGCTAAAATGAAGATTCTGTGCAGAAGCAAACAAAAAGGATTCTTTTTTTTCTTCTCCTTTGTGATTTTGTCAAAGACTCGTTTTCGTCTTCTTTGGCGGTCAAAGAAAATGTCAAAACTTTTGTATGTTTTTATTACAACTAGAATCGTACTGGAGTTTTTTTTTTTTTTGAAAACTGGCCTTACTGGAGTTGTTCTGAATGTTTTATTCAGATATATCTAGAAAGTTAAAACAAACCAAAAAATAGAAAAAAATTAATAATAAGGAATGTAAAAAAAGAGTACTCTCATTAGAGAAATTACCACCAAAAAAGTTGAAAGACTCCATTAAATAAAATTTCTGTTGTTGTTTTACAATTTATAAAATATTTTCTAAGTAACTCTAACTTTATCAACATATAGTTAATTACATTCTACTTATTTATATATATTTAAATAAATTAACTTTAAATTATATTTTAAGCGATACTTTTTTCAAAATGTTAGATTTTTTGGGGAAAATTTGAAAAATTTCTATCCAAACAAAATATCAAACATTATAAAGGAGAAAGCGTATGTATTGCATGTATCAGTCTTATGGAAGCCACATTCAATGGCAAAAAAAATCATTAGGTTAAATTACATCTCAATGCACATCTCATTTTATCTCATCCTTAAAAAGGGTAAACATTTTGTCCGAATACAAACGCGTTTCGTTCCCCATTGCTTTATGTCTCAGCTTCTTCAATCTCTCACCTATCTCTTTATCCTCCATAACTTTTCTTAGTCCAACTCCAACCTCCTCCTCTCCGAAACCACTCATTCTCACCCCGATCTTCCACACGTCCACGATGTATTTACAGTTCACGAACTGGTCTCCTGCTACTGGATAACACACCAGCCTCCGATAACTTGCCACCGCCTATTATATTTTTTCAATCAATTAGCGTCGAGTTCATGGAGATAACTATATCATATGTAACGTGGTATATGTCTATAAGACTATAACTATACGTAACGTAGTATATGTGATCTCTAAAACACAATATAAACTATATAGAAAAACAAACTATGTCTCGGAGATAACTATATGCAATGTAGTATATGACGGACATTCATGGAAATTTAATTAGGTTTTCTTATGTACCTCCATGGTCGAGTTCCAGCCACAGTGAGTCACGAAACAACCCACTGAGTCGTTTTTAAGAACTTCTGTCTGCGGCGCCCACGGCACAATCCTTCCTAGATTCTTAGCTATGGTGACTCTATGCACGAACCCTGGTGGCAATCCCTCCTGCCACACCCGGTTTAGCGCCCAAAGGAAAGGTCTTCCTGATGCTTCCAACGCCAATGCTAACATACGAATTTTTGATTCTCCTATTGGAGAAACCCAGCTTCCAAATGATATATAGATGACTGAGTTTGGCTTCTGTTCTTGGAGCCAACCAAGACAAGATCTGTCTTCTTCCCAGAAAGTAGGGCTTTTGGTTAAAGTTTTAACACTTGTTGCTTGGTCGTGCAATGGACCAACGTAAAGGATTTGAGAGTTTCGACCGTTATTTCCGTGATTAGTCATTTCACTTTCATATTCGTCTTTGAAGGAGTTTACTAAGATCCACCGGAGATGTTTTGCTCTTTTTAGGGTTCTTTGCCAAAACTTGAATCGTCCTTTTTGAGCTGTGGGAGTTCCGATCAGCCATAATAGGTCTCCGGCGGATAGGAGCGGTTGTTCAGGTAGGAGTAATGGTTTTTCTGGTTGACGAGGAAACCCTGCATAAAATTTTACAACTATGAATTAATATATAATCATTTAGTAACCAAGCACAAATAAAACAAAACAAATTGTTTACGAAAATAATATTTCCGTATTAACCAAATAAAACAAATTGTATTCCAAGTCTGGCTGGCGTGTTTATATACACCAATAATCAAGAGTTTTTCTTGGGTTCACCCCCTAGGGTGAACCTTTAGGTTCACCCACCAATAGAAACTTGTCATTTTAGATTTAGTATCTTTTAATTAAGGAAATAAATAATTTGTCAAATTATATTATTTTTTCAAAATAAAATTTAAAAATAAATAAAAACAGTATATAAAAACGAATTAAAAAAAAATTAATGTTGTCAACAAAACAGTAAACCCTAAACTCTAATACTAAACCCTAAATTCTAATACTAAACCCTAAACTCTAATCATACACCCTAAACCCTTGGGTAAACCATAAACTCTTGGAAAAAACACTAAACATGTTGTCAACAAAACAATAAACCCTAAACTCTAATCCTAAACCCTAAACCCTTGGGTAAACCCTAACCCTTAGAAAAACACTAAACATTTAGATAAATTCTAAACTATAAATCTTAAACACTAAACTCCAAATCTTATAAATAAATATTTTTTAAAATAATCTTTATTGAGAACTATTTTTATTTTTATTTATTTAATCTTTTTATTTATTTTAAAAGCATAATATAATTTGGCAAGTTATTTTTGTTTCCTTAATTAAAAGATACTAGATTTAAAATAACAACTTTCTATTGGTTGGTGAACCTTTAGGTTCACCTAGGGGGTGAACCCAAGAAAATTAAGAAATAGTATTTTCGTAAATATATAAAGTTACATGAATCCCTTATATATTAAAAGAAAACAATTTAAAAAGTAACAAAATATAGTTTGTACTAATTAAAAATGCACTGCCGAGTTGTCATGTAATTGAAATGTTAATTTTGCTTACGTGACGGCTCGATAATCAATTTAGAAATTTGTTAGTCCAAAATTAAATTGCTAGAGAAATGTTATATTATATAGTATATCCATTATAGACCATTCATTTATCAAATCAAATTTTATTATCTATTATTTCTTTAAATAAAATCTATGGAATTACCTAATATGATTAAAATATATATGACAATTAATGATTTTAAATAGTAAATATTTGCTAACAATTTGTATATTTTCTATCATTTTTCATTTAATTCTTTATTATTAAAATAAATTACACAATTATATTAATCATATAATAAAAATATATATTTTTGTGTATATTGTATTTTAAATTTTTTAAAACGAGTACAAATTACTAAAATTGTTAAAGATACAATGATTATAAAACTTTTTGTGATCAAGGTTTAATATTTTTTCTGTAATAAGATACAATGATTATAAAACCATACGGATAAATAATTTTTATTGTAATTGGTGTTTATGTTACTTATATAATTTAAATTAAACTATACATCATATGAAAATACATATTTATATTTTGATATTTGCATTGAACATATATTGAAAAGTTAATATTTTACTTTGAAATCTTCATTGTTTTTAAAATGATTATAAATTATTAAAACCCCTAAACATTCCACATTAAAAACAATTCGCTGGTGTAAAATTATGTTACAAAATATGGAAATAATCATAAAATTATATGAGTAGAAACATCATTTAATAAATATTCGTATTAAAATATACTATATATATGATAATATAATTTAAATTTAATTATACATCATATATATACATAGATAATATTGATTGTTTTGATATATTTACCCTAAAATGATTGCAAACAATAGTGATCGTTTGATTTATATGCACACGCCAATTTATTACATAATAATAACTGATTTTGTTAGTTATTTAAAATATAATTATTATTTTATTATTTCATCATATGCATAAAAATTAAAATAAGTAATAAATATAATATAAATTATTTATTATGCACAAGGCATAGATCTTAACCTAAGTATGTATCTCTTTAATTATTTTAAATTTTAAACATTTCTAAATTTTAGGTCAAAACAAAAGAATAAAATGAGAATAAACTCCAAAATCAATATTTATATCAATGAACGACAGAAATGAAAAAAGCGACATAAAAAAAAGTATTGAAAATATATAGATATGATTGACACTTGAAAGTAAACTTCTTATAAGCATAATTAATTTTTAAATTTCTAAAATCATGATATAAAACCGAACTAACATAGTTTCATTGTAATCAAATAGTAGGCATGGGATTCTTCGGCATAAACGTTAGGTTCTTATGCAATAAGTGATTTTTCTACCTAAAATATTTTTAAAAATATGATCAGCATATCAGTAAACAAATTATTTAATTAACAAAATGAAGTTTAAAATTTGTTTAAAGGGCAAAAATATTAATTCGATCAAAAAAAAAAATGTTTTTTCATATATTATTTTTGAATAATCTTCATATAAATTCACTCTGCGGAAGGCTCATGTCTTATCTGGTATGTAATGTATCTAAACTATTAAAAATGACATATTCTGAAAAAGTCTACTTATACAAAGTTGTTAGATCCTTTCATTAACTCATTATTTTTTGGTCTTGCAATTAATTACTCTAACTATATACATAATTATTTAGATATCTATAGATTTTTAGTTATACACCTCCTCATTTTATTGATGTGGTTACTTAAGCACTTAACATTTGATATATTTCATTTACCTTCATCATTATTATATGTTACTACATTATTCCAACTAATATATCTATACTATTAAAGCAAGATCCTATTTTCAAAATTTTGGATTCTGCCTTTGGGTTTTTATCATATTTACAAGACAATACTATTTTCTTTTTAAATATTTGGATCGTGCATAGAATTATTTAACAATTTCGTGATCAAATATGAATATATACCTGAAATTAAAAAGAGATTATGTTTTTATAATAACCATTTATTCATTTTCTTCAAACTACATTATAAAAAATTCAACCAAGTTTTAAGAATCACACATTTATTCAATTTCATATAATATTAATAAGTATATGAATAATTTAATCAATTTTTAAAAAATATTATCAGATTTTCTGAGTTTTTATCGGATCAATTGGTATCAGGTCACGGGTTTATAGCAAGTTTTTGTTTTTACTGAGTTTATCGATTTTTTAATTAAATTTTTTTTCATAAAATACAAATCTAATTATATACGGATCGCCAGATATATCAGTTCAACTATATATCTGATCACGGTTTTGTAGTAAGTTTTTGTTTTTACTGAGTTCATCGATTATTCAATTAAAGATCTTTTTCATAAAATACAAATCTCATTATATACGGATCGCCAGATATATCAGTTCAACTATAAGTCAAAGTCGAATATAAAAACACTACTTTAAACTCAAACATTATATTAGAACAAATTCTAAATTATAATTTTTCCAATCAAAGAGTTTTAAATTCATGTAATTTTTTTCTCGAAACCGTCAACAAAGAAAATATCTGCGCTTTTTAAATCGCGGATCAAAGTCTAGTAACCTAGATTAAAAGAGATCATTTTATTTTTTTGTCGGCTCGTACGATTATTGTTGGTATCATTAATTTTATAGTCTCGTAAGAACATCTATGATTTAACTTAATTAAGAACAACTGCAATTAGGAATCCAATAGTGGAGTTCTTAATAGAGCATGTCAAAAAAAATAACAAAAAAATGGAAGAAGTATGAAAGAGAAACATTTTTTTTTGTAGAATATCTCAGTGAGAACTTTGAAATATTCTCTTAAAAATATAAGTCATGTGTCAACATATAATTTTTTTTATCTTGTTAAACAGAATAAAATCTAAGTATGTTCTATAATAAATGTAATAAAAAAAATGTTATTTGTATTTAAGACATTTGAAGATACTACCCATTGAAATTGCTCTAAAGGCATGTGCATCAGTCATATTTTGAAAGCAGCTCTAGCTATTAATATTAATAAAAGAATAAACAGTAAATGAATGAGTGATGAAAAAGGAAGAGCATGCTCTCGATTGAGAGCAGTGTTCAATGTTGGTAAGAAACTACAAAGCTATTGGTACAATTTTATTTTTCTTTATAAAGTTCAATTTTTCAATCAAATAATGAATTTAATAATGCGAGATCCCACACTTACGAGAAACTGAACGATGATGGTGTTCTAAACTCCCAACTTAATTAGGGGGCTTATTGAATCAAATATTGTACATTACTTATTAGTACAATTTACGTTTTCCTTTTAAAGTTTAATTTTTCAATCAAATAATGAATTTAATAATGTGAGATACACACTTATGAGAAACTGAACGATGATGGTGTTCTAAACTCCCAAATTAATTAGGAGGTTTATTGAATCAATCATTTGAGAGAATTCAAGATTTGAATATATCCAAAAATATGAGATTTGAGTACATCTTACAAAAAATTGTTACAAGTTTTATGGGGTTTTGAAGAAATTTTAGAGTTTTTGAAAAAAAAAAACTTTTAAATTTAAAACTTATGTTGATATTTTTCTTTTTATGAAACATGTAAATATATATATTTTTTAAAATTGATTTTATAATTCTTATTTTTTTTTTCATTTCAAATAGTTTGTTTTTAAAAAAAAATTGAAGTAAATTTTTTTATTTTTTGAAAAAGTTTCAAATACCATCATAGAATGTGATATTTCGATCATTGTTTTTCACTATAAAATATAATCCAAATCCTACCAAGTTCCATTGATAAATTTTATTGACAAAATCCATATTTTTTAATAAGTTAGAATTTGGAACAATTTATACAAATGACTAATCCAATAAACTTAAATTTCATATAGAATTTGCAATGTTACATGCAATAAGAGAAGATTTGAAAAGAATGTCCTCTCAAATATTTAATCCAATAAAACCCTTTAGATTTTAGACTATGTTATATGTCATCTTAATAAACTCGCAACTCTCAAAACATGTATATTGGTGGTGTCTACAAATAGAATAGCAGTCTAATTAAGTAATATTAGTGTTTCGTTATAATTTTCTTATTCAATACATTTTTAATATTTAACTAAAACATAAATTATTTATTGATAAACATGTGACAAGAAAAATATAATTTGTCGCCATGACTCTACATTTAGCAGCGGAAATGCTGTGAATTCTTATAAATATATTTCTGAAACTAAAAACCCGCTAAATCCAACATGATATATTGATCACGTATATATGATATAAATATGATCACATATATATGATATAAAGAAAATATGTTGAGTTCTATCACCATGGCAGTGCCACTAGAAAACATTAACAGATTGGTCAACTTGGCGGGAAGGTTTAAAGCAAAACATTAGGAATATATTATATTACAATTTACACCAACTATACATACTTTGTTTTAAGAAAAGAAAAAACATATACATGATTATGTAATTGAATTTGATTAGCTTTCGTTGGGTATAAGATTGTTTATGCGATACGTACATTCTTCATTAATTAGAACGTACCTATAACCTATGCACCAGCACAACCTACAACATGTTCTATTACCAGCAACATGTTCTATTACCAGGGGCGAAGCCAGAAGTTTCATTCCATGGTGCATTATTAATAAACCAAAACATAAAAAGAAGAGAAAGCAAACATGAAAAACTATGGGTGCATTATATGCATAACATGATTTTAATCATTTTATCTAACAAATTTAAATAGTTTTTCATAACCGCGAGTTAGTGCTCAGGTGTTATGAAGTGTTTCAGGATCTAAGAAACCTCAATTTGAATCCATTGCAACTTAAATTATCCTGACTCGTGGACATACAAATAATAACAAATGTTTTCTGCCGATTAGAAATTTGGAAAAGAATCCATTTCTAGATTTCATTTCCCCTTAAAAATTAGTCTATGTTTCAGCCTTTGATACTCTCACGTTAAACAAAAAATAAAGCTCTAATAGTTTTAACCACAAAATTTTAAACTTTAAAGCACCTCCAATGGAGCTCTTCCCATTCCCATTGGAGTTCTTAATATATGTATTATGTATATATATGTATATGTATATATTATAAATATGGTACCCATTACCCATAACCTCTACCTTCACCCCTAGCTATTACTTAAACTCATTTGTGTCTCAAGTTGTGTTTGTGTATGTTCCTCGTCATTTGAACACACCTACACGTTCCACAAATTCATTTAGCTCCTTAATCCTTATATATATATATATGCAGAAGGACGTTATTATTCCACAACGATGCGTCTTAGGCGCTAGATCTCATGTGAATATCATTTATGCTTCAATTATATTTAAAAAACTAATCCGTAAGACTTTCACTTTATTTCGCTGGTTTTAATTCTTTATCGCATCAATGATTGCATTTTCTAGGTAATCATATAAGCAAAACCTATATTGAACGTCAAAAATAGTGGACAACAAATGACCATGATATCATTCTTTATAACGAATGTATAATAAAATTTGGTTTAGTGTACCATCTATCTTATTAAAATAGGAACATTACAACTTTTTCTAGGTGGATTTTAAAAAAATAGACATCATATATTTAAATTAAATGTTTCATTCTTTATATATAATACGTACCATAGTCTAACTTTACATTGATGTATTTCCTTAAATACAGTTCTTTTTTTGTCCATATTCCATATATGATTTTTACATTTATTATAGGTCAATTTAAATAAAATATATACTAAGAATACTAAAAATATTAATCGTTCTATAATTACCCTATACAATTCATTTTAAATTGATCAGTATATTTTCATTGGCCGTATTAATTTTATTAGTACGAATAACATTAGGTAGATAAATCATAAACACATACATAAATATATGATTATTCTTATAACTACGTTGGGCCTAATCTACTTTCTAAAAAAAATAACACATAGCTTCATATATTGTTTAGAATATAGTAATATTGTATAGTATTATACTTATACAATAATACTAAAAATAAACCAAACTGAAATATAATATATATCGAAAATGCTTTGAACCATTACACACAAAATATATTAGACCTCAGAGATAAAATTCACTTTGAAATTACGTAATAATTATTTTAAAAAATTAAATTTCGTAATGTACAAAAACATAAGTTTTATATAAAATTTTGTGTTACAATAAAAAGACACAACTCGCGCTTGCAAAGTGTTATTTTTACATACGAAAGACAGTTTTGATATTGTTTTTTAAACACAAAATTGAATTATACAAACTCGATACTATATAAAACTAAACAATATAGAATACATTTTAAAAATAAAACACGTGCGGGTGTGCATATGTTTATATAATATATAAATATATTATATTACACATATTTTCATATAAATAATACCCCAATGTAAGTTTTTTATGATAAATGTTGAAAATACAAAATATATAGCACTATATATTTTAAATAATATAGAAAAAATCTACTTTACGTTATCATAAAATTTAAAAATCAAATTTAGTAATTAAACACATTGCTTATTTAAACATATTAGTATACATTATTATTTACCAAAATTTTATATTAACACACATTACGATCATGTATAACATTTAGTAAAAACAAAGATAAAAAAAAATTAACTCCCGCTCGGTCGAGCGGGTCATGATCTAGTAAGGTCTTAATATCGAAACACAAATAAATAGTATATGTGCATATAGATTAACTATCATTTATTTGGCATGTCTCAAAAGGAACTACGTATATGTGAGTTAGTTGTATTAAGAAAATACAATAATTCAAATTACCTTTTCGGGAAACTATGCCTGTCCGTACGAGCTCCGGTATGGCTTCAATCATACGGTAAGCAGCGAACATCACCGGCCAGAACCCGGCGACAGGAACACCACACTGATCAGCCACTCTTATAGCCCACGAAGCCAATAAATCGACTACAACACAAGCCACACCCATGTCTTCTTGTAGAAGGATCCGTTCGAGTTGAGACGGCATGATGTTCTCCATCGACTTCTCTATGGAGAAGAAGTCCGAGGGAGGTGCATCTGGATGTTCTTGACCGTCAGATATGGCCAGAAACGTGATTCCAAGATCATCGTTAGTCGTCGAGATCCGACGGTGGATAGACTCAGGAGTCATAACGACAGGGGAGAAGCCACGGCTGAGGAAGGCTGATGCGAGGTGGAGCATCGGGGTGACATGGCCTTGCGCCGGGTAAGGGATGAATATTATCTTTGGCTTTTGTGTTTCTTTCATATCTTTTTCTTGCCTTAGAATTTTGATATTTTCTTCCTATATTTTTGGAGTTGTGATAATTGATATATACTGCTAAATCTATGTGAATTCGGGTTATTAGAAGATTATTAATTTAATTATTGCAAACCATGCATGTGCTATTGACTGGACCAATCTGTAAATTTGTATGCAAAATATATATCAGAGTACTTCTCATAAAATGAAGGTGTGTTCTCATAACTTTTGCAAAGTATATAAGTAACTATTTAGAAAGCAAGACTCGTACAGGTTTCTAAGGAAGCTTTTGTTTTCTAAGGAAGGAAGCTTTTGCATTCCACTTATTGAAGAAAAAACTCTTGTATTCCAGTTGTTGGGCTGTTGCATGTACAGTGCTCATTTAGTTCATATATTATATCTTTAGCGACATGTTTTTCCCGTTTACGGTATGGACCACCGTTCTATCTTTGTGTACGATATATGTATACACAAAGTAAGAATATACGGTGGCTGGCGGTAGCTGCCAAAAGAAAAAGAAAAATTCTGTTTACATTAAAAATGAGTATTTGTATGAAATGGAAATCATGCACTAAATCGAATATACAAACATCAAGTGAAGTCAAAATAGTGGCGCCTGTGAAGTCAACAATCCTCAATAAACATAGAGAAGTGGAGGGCATGTTGTTTCCAGTGATCCAAAAAGATCTCAAAGTATATGTCGAATCTTCCTAATTATTTTGATTTACAAAAGTAAACTGTTTATTAAAATATTTATGAAAATAATTAACATTCATAGCAAAAGAATTAAATTAATTAAAATATAAAGTTGCACTGTGCATATCTAGACATATTTGTAATATTTGTATGGTCGATTTGTTTACTAAAAATATGTCTGATTTGTTTACAGAAGTAAAATAAATATTTGATTTGCTAAAAAATCTTGTAAAGTAGCTGGCTAGATATGTTTATTAAATATACGTATTTTAAAAATAAAAGGTTTAAATTTAATTTTTATGACTTCAAATGAAATGAATAGTGATGATTGATGACTGTTCTGGCCATTTATGTTGTCATCACAATATGATTAATTCGAAATATGATTGGCTGGATAAACTTTGGATTAAATTGAACAACATGTGTTTTAGTTCGGATATTTGGTTAAACTTTATAGTTATGGTAATTCTCTCAAATAACTTTTTTAAAAGTTTTTTTCACAAAACAACATTAGAAAAGTAAAACGATCAAAATAACACATTTTTATTTTAAAATTTTTAATTTTAATTTTAAAATTTTTAATTTTAATTTTAAATTTTTTGAAATTTGAAACTCATATCCAAAACTCACCTCTTAACTCTAAACCATAACTTTAAATTAGTTAATCCAAAAGTATAAATACATATTATACACTTTAATATAACCTCATTTGGTCATTTTTTTTTAGAGTTATTTTGTGAAAATAAACTAAAAATAACTATTAAAGAGAATTTCTCTTATAAATTATCCGAGTGGTATTTTAAAACCAAATTTTCTAGATCTAATTTCATTCGTGATATTCCTGACATACATATTTCAATCAAAAACATGATTTTTTTAATTGCACATGATAAAAGACAGCCGTGCATGGGGTGTAGTTACGTACTCATGAATTATATTAACGTGCCATGACTTAAAGGTAGATGTCAGGTCAATAACGTCCAAGATTTAGGGTTGACCGGTTTTTCTAGTACCATCCGCAAACGCAGCTTTTGCGGTTGATAACGGTTGACAGCATTTCAAAACAATCATACAAACCATTATAAATTGCTTCAAACCGCTCCGAACTTCTTAAAATCAAAAGCTGGTTCCAACTAGCGTTTGCGGTTGCGGACGGTTGTGGTTGGATAAAAAAATACTAAACTATTTTTTCTAAATATTTTAAAATTTAAAATTTAAAACTAAAAATGAAAATATTATAAATAAAAATATATACACATTTTCATATATTAATTTAAATTCACAAACAATATAATATTTTTATAAAAACTTTAAAGTAGCTATTCATCATAATTTTCAAATGTTAATATAAATACATCTATAAAGATATACACATATAAAAGAAAGAAACAAATATTCTTTAAAAGTTCTAATATAAATCTTCATAAAAATATATTAAAATTATAAATTTCAACTACTTAAAAATTTAAAAAATAAACTTAATATTAATATTAATCATATTATATTAATAATTATTATATTTTATCACAATAGTATGTTTTTTATATTTTTATAATATTATATATGTTTATATTAATAATTTATTATTAAACCGCTACAATATCTCATAATCAACCAGTCACAAACGTCCCACAAACGCAACAATTTTTAAACGTTACGCCTGTCATTCAAAATGCCATATAACGTTTGAAACCGCAACTATCCGCACCCGCAAACTCCCGTATCCGCGACCGCAACTGCTGCATTTGAACCAGTCAGGCCTTAGTAGGTCAACAAGCAAAACTAGTTAATGTTCTGCATATTAATTGATAGAAAATAGTTAATATTAATAACTAAAATTACAAAGATTAAGAGTTGATTAGCTGGATTAAGAGTTGGAAAGCTGTTGAAGAAGGAGATTCATATATAGTAGAAGATCGATATGCTTGCCCCTGCTGATTCCTGATTTCTGAATTCTTTAAAGGTTCCACGCGGTGAGTTTTAAAGACCGATCCATCTCGATTTATATTGTCATATTGATAAAGAATTATTTGAACCTGCTCGTATATTCGTTGGAAAAAAACATTCTTTTTTTTTTGAAAGAAATATTTTTTGGAAGAAATATGTTCTGCCCAAAATCAAGAAATGGTTTCCACTGTTAAAATTTTTTATATAGAAAAGATGTGTATCGTGCTTGTATCTCATTGTATAATGTATTAAGGGAAATTAGTATGTCTACCAAAGAATTATATGCTATTTAACATACTACCAAAAGACAACTTTAGAGACACTGTTCATTATTTTCTTAGACACTGCTACCCCTATGTCGTTTCATCTCGGCGTAAGAACACAAAATCTAAAAAGAAAGATATGAAGTACATAGTTATGGATTTTGTCAGTACTTACTCCTAAAAAGATTCTAATAGATTTACTAAATCTCCCTCTTCTCTCATAATTAATATCTTCTCTTTCTCTAAGATATTTCATCCGCAAACTTCAATCTTTCTTCTATTTTTCTCATCGTTAACATTAAAGTACATAACCAAACCCCATTTTCTTCAAAATCAGTAACTAAATGGAAGGAGAAGAACTCTCAGCATCACATCTCCCCATCCTTGAAAGGATTTTCGCGGTGGGGCACAAACCCGTCGGCGTTAGGGTAACTCCATACCACAACTCCTTCCCATTCAGTGACTGCGTGCGGCAACTGTTGTGGTGGTGACTTCACTTGCTCATGCGTTTTGATTTCATCCAACCGGCGAGGAATTCATGAACTATTACTTGAAGAGAAAGATTTTGGGTAAAACTGTAAACCTCAATGCAATTAGGATTATTGATATTTACAAGCATGAGTCTTGGAACTTTTTTTTCTCTTTCTTCTTTTTAACGTATCTTGGTTTGGATTTTTCTGTGAGAGAGAGAAGATGCTAAGACAATTCCTGGTCATCCCATCTTCTCAATGGCCAAGAAAATACTTGCTCAGATGCAAGTATAGTCTTAATGTAAAATTTCTCATATGGGTTTGTGTTTATTTTGTTAACTGATCCATTTTAGACTTTTTAATGTTGTAAGATATTGGATCTGTGTTCGGAAACTTTGTTGCGTCTTATGTAAGTCTGTGGATATAATGAAACTTAACTGTCCAAGTTTTAATGTAAATTGCTACTATTGAACATAACCTTTTACTCTTAATAGGTATCCTATGTGTCAGCTACCATTTTCTATTTTACTATTAGATTCTTATTATGTATCTTCTGCATATATAACACTGTCTAATATCTCCGAGTTTTACTCTCAAGTTGTTATCCATGTTAGCAAATAAAATATTGTCTATCATTTTATATGTATGGCTAAACTAAAATTCAAATTGACATCATTTCAGGAATGATAGTTTTGAATCCTTTATAACCGGCTATATATGTTTTACACAATCTAAGATTTAATATATACATTCATGATATATTGTAGCCGTCTACTACTTCAACTAATAAAAATGATAGGCTGAAACTTTTTGCTAGATTTAATATGTATGACCAAGTTAAAATTCAAATAACCATTACTTTCAATAATAAAATACTTGAATCATATATTACCGGCTAAAACTCCTCTATGCACACGCTAAGATTTAATATATACATACATGCTATATTGTAACCGGCTAAGTTATCATATTATCATAGCATAGCTCTTTGATATATCATATTAGCTCTTCAATACGAATTAGTGGAACTTCTCAAGCTCATCTCCAAACTTGTTTAACAAGATTAGTTCACTATGTCACTGAACAAAGTATAAGACAACTAACTATGATCTTTGTGTTAGTTCACATCTTGTCACTGATAAGTAAATGAATATTTTTGTAAGAAAATTAACAAGCCAAAAGGGAAAGCAAGCCATGATAAAATTTCTTATAACCAGTTTTTGTAAAAACCATCTCTCATCGATTTCAAGAAATTTTCATTGCTAATTCCATATTTTTCTGAAAAAATGAAGTTCGATATATGGCTAAAGTTTGAGTTTAATCACGCTTGTAAAAGCTTGGGAATAATTTCTTACGAAAGTTTAAATGATATAGGCAACAAACTTGTACAATAAGTCAATTTTATTACTTGATAACATATTTCATCATTGGTTACAAAAACATTTAACAAGCTAAATGGTAAAACAAACGATGCTAACATTTCTTATAACCGGTTTTTTAAAGCAATGCCTCTTGGGTTACAAGAAATTTTATCAATCCAATAATAAAAATAACCAGCTAACCTTTTCCGTAACCGAGGACACACCCAAAAGATATTCTTGTAACTAAATGGTATATCCAACCAACCAGAACTTTCCAATTCGATCATGTGAAGAAGAAGAAGATTACAGTTAAAGAGATGTATATAAGTTTACTTAAAATTTGAAGCTTTTGCCTTTTGTTAGAACCAGTAGGTTGTCCTCTCATCTTTTTAACAGTAGGCAAGATTCCTTTCCGCCGGAGCCACCACCGTCTCCACTAGTTTGACTAACGGTGAAAAAAAGTCCAAGAAGAAAACACAGTGGCGTTTCGCTATTTTCTGGTCTGTATTTTCTAGATTTACCTCTTATCTACTTCACACGCTCACTTCCAGTCACAGGCATGTTCATGTTCAAGCCACCGGCTGAGTTTTGTTGGTACGGTTGCTCGTGGGATTGTAGACAGCGGTCTCGTCGGCGCCTGTTAAAGCCAAATATATGTTCTGAGAATATGTAAAATCAGAGAATGATGGCCACGGATTGACCTATGTATTGTATGTCTTCGTTTATTGAGGTAAGTTTAGCAAATCAAAACCAAATCTATGCATAATCTATCCAAATCTAAATAAATCTTTTTGTCAGCCTAGCCTAGAGTTGTACGTCACCTAGTTTTTGAAAACCTATTCGACATTTAATAAGGTCAGTTTAGACTTTAAACATAAGTTTTCAGTCTCACGCGCACTGAAGTTATACTGTTCTTGGCATTGCCCAAATTTAGCCATTTTCCATTGTTTTTAAGCAAATTATCCCATATATTAAACGAATTAAAGTGTTAGGTAAGCAACGGTAGCACGAAACAAATATATACCAATATCTAGAATGAGAACCCGACCATGTATTCAAGAAAACTACTTTATTTGACCCCCTAAATTACTACATTATTTTATTTAGTAAAATTAGCTAAATCTAGTCCATTAAAACTGTCCCAACTCCCAACACTATATTCTTAGAGCATCCTTATCTAGGATTTCTTAAAGTGGGATTTTTAGGAAAATATAAAAAACTGTTTTTTAGTTTTTAACTAAAAAATTAAGAAATTGTTCCGCCCTAAAAAATCCCGGATAATGATACTTTTAAAGATTATCGTATCTTTTTTTAATCGTATTCACAAACAATTCCAACATGTTGCATCCCAAATTATTAATAGGGCTATTTGTGAAATAACCAATAAATAATCTTTTAGAAAAAGTTAATTTTGCAAAGTAACGTACTCGCACTTCTTGTGCGACAATAAGAAGATATTTCAAGAAGTCTATTTATTACAAAATTTTTCAAGAAGTCTTTTATGAATTTTCTTAATTTTTATAAAATTTTAATCAATTGCCAGACTAACTTAATTATCAGAAAATACTTCTAAAGAAGTTTTTAAAATAAATTTTGACAATTCTATTGTTCATTCATGTGTATACATCAATTTCAGACCTCATAAATTTTATATCTTTATTGTTTATAGTGATGAGGTTAACAATATTCTTGTTTAATTAGTAGTCTGCTATAATAAATCTTCTGAAGATGGTGTCTTATGTTTGCTAATGTCTTTTAATACTATTTTCTGCAGATTGGTTCAATTAAAAAAGTTTACTATATAAGTTTGATGCATAAATATTTTGCTTCAGATATTTAAATTGATGTATTTTTTGTGTTTGAAATTTTGTGATAATAAAAGTGTGAAATATTTGAAATTTTTTTATGTTGAACTTGTATCAAATGCTATTTTATTATATTTTTTTTGTATAATAACTATAACTTGTTATCATCATTATTATCATCCAAATTACCCAGAATTGGTAGGGGCAAATACATAAGACTCTCCTTTAAGCTGCACAATTATAATCTTAATAAAATAATATACAATGAAGACAATAGTTTATCGTTAAAAGTTAGAATTTGAAGGAATGAGTAAAGCATACTCTAAGCGAGAACTAAATTTTTTTAGTCAATACAACCACGATTTATAAGACTTCACCGAAAAAGTTTACTAAACTAATATTTAAGTGGGAAACTAAAATTTTTAATGAAATTTAAATGTGAATTTATAAGTCTTCTAATTCGCAGTCAAATTTCATTAAAACTTTAATTTTTCCACTTAAATATTAGTTTAACAGACTTTTTCGGTGAAATCTACTCGAGAGGTATATTAATGAAATCTGATATATAGTTTTTAAATCTCAAAAAAATACATTTCAAAAATGTTTAAAATGGTTTAAAACATAGAAATTTCAAAATAGAATTTCAAGCTTAATATATATATATATTTGAGTCTAACACACACAAAAGTATAATTTATATTGTTTGAAACTAAAAATTTACAACTAAAACAATAACAAGATATAAAATCACAATGAATTTAAATTTGGATTTTTTTTTGTTTTAACACTCACAAGATAAATTTGGAGACAAAGGTAAATCATGATAAATAAAATTTTAAGCTAAACTAATAAGTAAAAAATCACATTAATTTGAATCTATAATTTTATTCTGATTTAACACACAAGATACTCAAAATAATTGGTGAAAGATATAAGTTACCAATCTTGACAGTTGCATAGAAGAATTCTCCAGAAGCATACAATAGCATTACAATCTGGCATACTTCTGAATAAGTTTGATAATGAAGTCCATAGTCCGACATATTTTTCTCAGATCTAAAAACATACATATCCAACAATGGCTTCAAAATAGAGAAATTTATTTATGATTAAATAATAACTAAAACAATTACATTAGGTTGTTTATTCAAATTTAACACACATAAATACATATTTAAAATTGAGAAATTGCATCTCATACACTAAATTTTTTTCCTAATTAAACGAATACCCTAAATCCCACACCATGATACATTCCTCCATAGACACAAACTTTTCACATCATATACATTTTCTTAATTTCATCATTCTTTTAGTATTTTAAACCAATTCACTCTTTAATTTCATCATTCTTTAGGAGGAGAAGATGAAACCATGGAGTGAAAAACCTGTAAAAACAAGATAAATTTGTGAGAAAGACATGAAACAATTATATGAGAAATTAATATAAATTTTGGTGTCTTCAAGTTCTAAGAGTATAGTGAGAATTTGGAGAGTTTTAAAGCAGAAACATTATATTATTCTGCAGCCATTTGAAATAAATTGAGAGAATATATTAATTTTCTTTGCATAAAGAGATAAAAATAATAATTTGGTTAAAAATAATTTGGCAGTTCATTGCAGTTTAGAAGATTTTTGAATTTGTCTCCTAACTCTAAACTTACCTTATATTTGACTGCTAATGCATAATTTCTCGAGAAGTCAAATAGTTTAACTAGATAGCAACAAATATTTCGTAAACATATAATCAAGTTATAAAATATTTAGTATGTACCAAACTAAACATTTATATATGAAATTAAATTTTAAAAGAAATTTAAAAGTCCAAAATATAACTCTAAAAATATCAATACTTCAAGAACATATACTCTAAGAATATCAACATTACTAGAAAATATATCACCAAACCCTAACCAACAGACAATAATGACTCACAATTTATATTTACTCATCTATATGACAATAATTTAATTTATTTTTATTAATTTACATTATTTATATTTTTTTTATTTGCATGAATTTAATTTATTCTCTATCAAAATATTTCTTTCAAAATTTGAATAAATTTTAAATACAGGAGTGAACTTTTTGAGAATTGTTTTCATAAAAAGTTTCATATGGTTTATAACCGTAAAAACATATATGGATTTTTGTCTAGTCATATGGAAAATCTATAATTTCACTACTTTTAGTTTAATTTTCGCATTTGATTAAACTTATCGAATTTATTTACATTTAAATTTCATTTTGGGGTCATTTTTCGTAAATAGCCATATCTTATTAGATGGATATATTAAATTGTTGAGAATTCTGAAATATGGCAGTAAAATAGTTTGATATATAGGTAGGTGAAATTATAATAATTACCTGTATAATAAATTATTATTATTATTTTATTCTACTTAAATAAAATATATAAGTGAAAATATTCATTCTAGGAACATCCACATTGCAAATATCTAAGAGATATCAAAAACCCAAACAAATAAAAAAGAATGGAGAGAGAAGGACGAAGCATTTTTGCATTAGAAATTCCGGATGTCCGTAACTCTACGAATCAAGACAAATACTAATATGCAATATTTATATTCGTGAGAAATAAAGTAAATCACAAATACTAATATTTTTAAGAACATATATCTGATCCTGATCTTTTATATGCATATATATAAGTATATTTAAATAACTATATATAAACTATATAATTATTATATTTATGTGAATTTAAAAATATTTAATATTGGCTATTTAGTTATTAAATTTTATATAATAAATATTGTTTGTTATAAATAAAATTATTTATATTATTTGATTTTTTTTACTTTTTATCTTTATTATGTGATAATCATATTTTTTATTTTTTATGAAGTAAAACTGATAATCCGTACGAATAACTGAAATAACAACAAATATTCAAACCTTCAGATACTTGAAATCTCACGAATCGAAACTGATAGTATTTGTGTGGGACAGAGTAGATCACGGTTAGTCGATTTTTTTTGAATATCCTGTATGTTTCCATGCCTAACTATCATTTATAAGAAACAACAAAGTCATCGGCTGAGCACAATCATAATTTTTATTTTTTATGAAGGAAAACTGATAATCCGTGCAAATAACTGAAATAGCAACAAATATTCAAACCTTCGAATACTTGAAATCTCACGAATCGAAACTGATAAAAAATGTAAGTATATGTATGGGACAGAGTAGATCACAGATAGTCGATTTTTTTTTTTGGATATCCTGTATGTTTCCATGCCTAACTATCATTTATAAGAAGCAACAAAGTCATCGGCTGAGCACAAAAAAGTCATCGATTGATGTCCCAACTTTCAAATCCACTATAAATAAGATGACTCGTATGTTTGTCTGTTTACTCTGCAAATTTTTATCAATACCACAAAATTAAATGAGAATTAGATTCAAGCTAAAGTTTGTCAATCAAAATGATATCACCTCGTCTCCTTATTTTGAAATTGCGTCAGGCCCACGCCACCTTAGATTTTTAACTAATATACATACTTAATAATTATTTAGAGGACTTCTAAACAAATACAGTATAAAACTGCAATTGGAAAATTTTATACCTTTTACACAGATATAGTGATATCTCAACCATCTTTAATGAATGATATTCCTGCATATATATATAGCTGTCGCAAAATCGAAATTGAGCTCTACTACGTAGATTATAATGTTATAGTTAATTTTTTTTTTGTAACTTTAATGTTATAGTTAATATTCCTTTCAATTTCAAAGACTTAATATTCGAATCTTGTAATACTTTATAAATTTCAAACAGGTTACGCGTAATTGTATGGACCATAGCAGAATTTAGTAAATTAATGAGTTAGGTGTTTATTGTTCACACACGGCGTTGTTAGTACATTATTTGGTTGTCTCAGACATAAAATGCCATATATATATAAATAATTATTCACATTTTGATGAAAATATCAAATACAAATATTAGAACACCAATTTCATAAATTTGTATAAAATAATTTCGATGAAAAATATATATAATTATAAATGATCAACCACAAATCAACATAAACGCAAACACAGTATTTTTTTTTCTTTTTTTGCAACACACACAGTAAATTTCATAACTCCTGAGTTTTTTCTTTGATAATTCGAGGGTGTTCGGCGGACTGTGACCCAACCGACTAGTCCTTTGGGTTTTAGCATCATGTCATTTTCAAACATATATAGTAGTAAAGAAACTACTATTAGAAAAAAAACTCATGAGTTTTCAAACATATAGCATCATGTCGAACGCTGGATCATATAATAGTAACTAAAGAAACTACTATTAAAACTTCAAAACTTTTTTTTTTGTAACTAGCAAAACTTCAAAACTTGAAAAACCTTCATAATATATATCACTTTTATTAAGTCATGTAAGATTCTATAATACATAAATTGAATTCAACCACTCCTCTCCAATAATCTCAACAAGTCCACACCTGCTATTGTCGTCCGCGTCTTCATAACCTCTAGCTATTTATATAGAGAAATTCTTGGGTTCACCCCTATAGTGAACCTTTAGGTTCACCCAAACAATAGGATTTCGTCATTTCATATTCGGTATCTTTTAAGAAAGGAAACAAAATATTATCAAGTTTTATTATATTTTTAAAATAAAAAATAATAGTAGTCGTAAAAAAAATTATATTTAAAATACCGTCAACAAAACAATAAACCATAAACTTTAAATCATAAACCCTAAATCCATGGTAAACTCTTGGATAAATCTTTTTAGGTTTTTTTTAAAAAAATACTTTTTTAACACAATCATCAAATTGGGTAAAACTTAAACTCTAGGATTTAGAATTTAAACTCTAGGATTTAAAACACTAAACCTTAAACTCTAAATACTAAACCCTTGGGTAAACCCTTGGATAAATTTTAAACTCTAGAATTTAGAATTTATCCAAGTGTTTTGGATTTACCAAGAGTTTAGGGTTTATCCAAGAGTTTAGGGTTTACCCAATGGTTTAGGATTTAGGGTTTAGGGTTTAGTATTTGGTTGACGGTATTAAAAATATTTTTTTTTAAATATGTTTTTGTTTACAATTAATATTATTTTTTATTTTTAATCTGAAAATATAATATAATTTGACAATATTTTATTTTCTTTTTCAAAAGATACCGAATATAAAATAACGAAATCCTATTGGTTGGGTGAACCTAAATGTTCACTCTAGGGGTGAACCCAAGAATTTTTCATTTATATATATACATCACCAACCCTTGACAACTATTTTCTTATAAGACACATAATATTCGTCCTCTTTAAATTAAAACCACAACACTCGATCTCTTCTTCATAATCCTCAGCTCCTCACAGCTTATCATTAAATTAAAATGAATCAACCCGATCACAGCACATATTCAGGTAATCCTCTTCTGAAGTCAAAAATTTAATTCAAGATCGATATACGTAATTCCAACAGTTATTCCACAAACATTAATTAGTTGTATGCTTACTTATTTAATAATCTTGTTAGCCATAGTGGAAAAACCTCTACAGGGGCCGTACACAAGCCCTCCGCCTCTTGGTTATCCGACCAGAGATGCTATGTTGGGTGATCCTAAGGCGGCCGCAGTGGAGACAAAGTATAAAGGAGATGGGTTTTGGAAAGGATGGTATATATATTCTTTCAATTTTCTTGTATACGATTACGTTGATCAATCTATTGCAAAATATTCAAATAATTAAAATATGGACTGTTACGTACGTTAAAGAAATGTTGTGTGTTTTAGGTTTTCAGAAACTGTTGCTATTTTAAACAAACTCATGCATGTTACATAAAATTCTGAAGAGAAAAAATGGACAACTAATCTAAGTGGTCTTGTCTTTGGCAGTTGTGCTGCTATCTGCTGTTGTTGTGTTCTGGACGCATGCTTCTGAGACTTCGGAGTTTATGATTTCATGCACATTATTGCTCAATAAAAAGAAGTTTGTAGCTGTTTTACTTAATTACTCTATGTGGAATATACTCTGTGGATGGTTGTCGTTGTTCTGTTTCAGGTATATTAATAAGTGATTGTATTATATATCAAAGTGAATTTGGTTTGTCGAACTGTATCCATAGAACAGGTCAAAATTAGTACCAAATGGATGTGACACGATTCCTCACGCAATTGTCAATAAATTAAACGAGGATTGGGAATGGCTAACCCACATCGAATAATTAAGTTGTTGAAGTTCTTTGCTTTGGCGTTGTAGAACCGGCCCTTAGATTTTAGGAGCTATAGGCAATTTAGTAAAAAGTTCTCTTACTTCTTTTTAAAAATTGGAGATCTATATGTATGTAAATTAGGGGTCTATGTCTATGTAATTTTTTTCAAAAAATTTTGGAAGAGGGGTTTGAGATGAATATTTCATTCGACTTTGCCAATGACCGGTTCTTGCCCTCTCTCATTCAACTCACGGCCAAGCTTCTCTTTTTTGTTCCTCTCTTGAACACACTCTCTTTTGTACTCACTCACTCTCTATGTTTCTTTTTTTTTAAAAATAAAAACTCTTATCTGTTTCTTTACTTGTGAATCATCACCACACAAGCACACACACTCTCTACACTCTCACGCTTCTCTATATTATTAAAAGAAGAGAGCAAGCGGTGTATGTCTAAAATGTTATTTCTCCGAATCTTTTCTTTTTTTTTAGAATTGGATGTCTTTTCACTTGCATAATTATAGTAGTTTTACTCTAACTACTATACACTTGCTTACTTGCAACTCTAGGCTCAACAACTCTCACTTGAATCTTACTTCTACTAACCAGTCTTAACAACTCTCACTAATTCTTCTTAGCTAAGCTTTTTTTTTTAACACTTCACTCATCCTCGATAGCTTGGCCAACTAGTATCTTTTCTTATTAACTTAATTATTTGTGACTAAAGTCACATCTCAACTTTACCTTTCTTGTTCTTAGTTGGCTCCTGCCTTTTCTTCTCTTTCTTGAGTGGTAAGCTATCTCTTTCTTCCACTTCTTCCGTCTTCTTCTATGACTCTTTGGCCACTTCTTATTGTTCGTCTTCTTGAATGGCAAGCTTCCTAGCTTCCACTTCTTTTGTAATTTTTAATCAAAGGTTCAATTCCAACACAAGTTAATTCAACCAGAAAAATAAAAGTAAGACTTAAAAATCACATGGTGAAACAAAATCAGTATATAAAAAATTAAAGATTATTACATGAATAAGATGATGTTTGAAACAAAACTAACATTATATAGTTCTGAACTTATTATGAAGTTTGAACTTAGTTTTTGTAAACCAGAAAATAGTTTTTTTTTAACGCCAAAACATTGTTTTATTGCACGAAATCATTTGTGGAGGAAGAAAACTTGCACGGATATGATAAATTGATTTGATTCCTACTCCTTTGGTAACCAACCAGAAAAACCTTTATCAACCCAACACCTTTTAATCCTCTAAGCCCAGCCCATGTTATATGGGCCGAATCAGATTAATTTCATTTCCTTAGGGTTTTCTTCACAGCACACACTATAAATAACCAAAAACCTAATCCTCTCCGCCGGAAAGAGGGAGCTTGGGAGAGAGAGAAGAAGCCATGGTTAAGTTCCTAAAGCAGAACAAAGCGGTGATCCTCCTCCAAGGCCGTTACGCCGGCAAGAAGGCGGTGATCATCCGCTCCTTCGACGACGGGAACCGCGAGCGACCATACGGACACTGCCTCGTCGCAGGACTCAAGAAGTACCCGAGCAAGGTGATCCGCAAGGACTCAGCCAAGAAGACGGCGAAGAAGTCGAGGGTCAAGTGCTTCATCAAGGTCGTGAACTACCAGCATCTGATGCCTACTCGCTACACATTGGACGTGGATCTGAAGGAGGTGGCGACTCTCGAGGCTCTGTCTTCGAAGGATAAGAAGGTGGCGGCTCTTAAGGAGGCCAAGGCTAAGCTCGAGGAGAGGTTCAAGACTGGGAAGAACAGGTGGTTCTTCACCAAACTCAGGTTTTGAGAAGTTTTATCGTTTTTTTCTGTAATGGAATCTACAGTATGCTTTTTGTAGTTTGTCGGAACATGTTTTGGATGGTTTAAGACTTATGGTTTGATATTTGATTCTTGGAATTTTTGTTCTTTTATTACGATCATTTGCTATGTTTTTGCTTTAGTTAATATATCTTCACTGGTTTAGTAATTTAGTTGGAAAAGCCCTAATCTGGTTTTTAGTTTTAGAAGTTATCGATTGATTGTTACTGGAATGGGGTTTCTTTGTAAAGCATGCTTAAGTTGTCACTCGTGAGGGTGTTGATTGATCTAATGGTCTTAGACATAAGAAGATGATCACCAACTGCTTTATGAAAAATGAACTTATCTTGTCCATTTTCCTCTATGACAGGAAACGTTTTTGATAAGTAATGACAAAGTAAATATGTAATTAGTCAATGATAAATTATTTATGTCAATCACTTCCAAATGTTATGAGAAATGTTTTGAATTTCACAGGTTCAATAAATATTCAAATTAATCAACCTTGTGAATCTTGATCTTTCTAATTTCAATGACAACTTGCGTTCGGTATTTTTCAATTTCTCGGATATTTTAACCTTACTCAATTTGTAAACAACAATAGTGAGATAAGGCTCGGCAATAAATCACTTGAGTTGAAAATTGCCAAACGCATATCTCAACAGCAGCCGTCAAAAGGACACAGAGTGTTGGAATTCCTGCCAAATCTGCAAGTAATGGTCCTCCACTGTAGTGAGTTATGGGAGTCAATACAGTATCCACCTAATGTTGTCTTTACCGTTAGGATTTCGAGGTGTATACGCACTCAAGGAGATTGTTCTGAACTGAAGTACATTGGTGACCATATATACCCATTGGCCTTGATGATCAAAGGAGGAGAGATGGAACCTGATCTTTCATGAAACAGATTCCGAGGAGAAATCCCTGAATAGGTTGCTCTACTCTCTAGTGAAAGCACTTGTGGTGCCATTTTGCATAGACTCTGATGCTCGAGAAACAGAGAACTAAAGTTGGATGATTTATTATGCATATAACTGAAAATGTGCATGTGCAAGATAAAGGCAAACAGTTCAAGAAGAGAGATAGGAGATTCTAGACAACAACTTTTGGTTTATTTGCTTCTCACTTCTTTTGCTGAGTCTTGAGTTCTTTTACCCTCTCTTCTGTAGCTTTCAGTGCTTCCCCGTAGATAGTTATCAACTGCAAAAATGATAAAACGCCCAATTAGAGAAAATTAAAGAGAGAGAGAGAGAGAGAGAGGGTTGGAAGATAACTGGTCACAAGAAAATGTCTCAAGAAAATCGTAAATTCACCTCATCGATCTCTTCAGGTGAGATAATGAGCGGTGGAGACATCATTATGCTATCTCCTGCAACGCGGACTAACATCCCACGCTTCTGGCACTCGGCTCCAAAGTATGCGCCAACACCTGGTAACATCAGTTGAAAATGGTGTAGGGACTTAAGTAAGATAATGAGTTTAGGAGAGGAGATACTTTTTGTTTAGTCATGAGAGAGAGAGAGACTTTACCCCATTCTGGTGGAAATGGTTCGTTTGGTGATTTGTTGTCAGTAAACTCAGTCCCAAGAATCAAACCCGTTCCTCTTATCTGAAAACCATCACAAAATGCCCCAACTGTTCAATCAAAAACTTGCAAAAGAAAAACCGGTGAGTAAACTATACCTCTCCAATAATAGGACTAGTCTTGGCAAAGGCTTTAAGACCATCTTGAAACCTTGGGGCAACTGTGGCAACGTGCTCTGGCGTGTTCCTTTCTCTGTAATATGAAATATTAACGTCAAAAAAAATTATGATAAAGAAAAGAGAAAATTAATAATCACTATGTGAAAGATTTTGAGCTTTTGGCAAATTGCAGTTTTAAACACAGTATACTTGAATGAACTAGCAAAGTGACAAACTTACTTGTATATCTTTAACGCTTCAATTGCTACAGCACATGAAACTGGATGACCAGAATAAGTAAATCCATGCGAGAAAGCACCTGAAAATACCCAAAAATGGTTTGAAGATCAGAACATTGGATTATAACCACGTTGAGCATAACTAAAAACGTACCTAGCTTGTTGCTTTGAGAATAAATGACATCTGCTACTTCTTGACTCATAAGAATGGCTCCAATCGGCATATATGCTGAAGACAATGCCTGCATATGTATTTTAACATTTACCAAACGTCCGGGGAAAGTTGTAAATAGAGATAGAAGGCTACTAATCAGTCTCACCTTAGCTAAGGACACAAGATCTGGCTTGATGTTGTATTTGTCACAGCCAAACATGGTCCCGAGTCTTCCGAATGCACATATGACCTTAAAAGGCCAAACAAAATACAAGTGGTTAACGACATCTTTTCTTCTTGATCGATTTTGGAGTCATGGTTCAGTTAGATATGCACATACTTCATCCGCGATGAACAGGATATCATACTTCTTAACAACAGCTTGAATCTGCAGTACAGAAAGAGAACAATATACTTAGTACTTAGTACCAAGAAACAGCATAATCATTGATAAATGTACTTAGTACCAACAAAGTTTATGGAAATGACCTTTTCAAAGTAGGTAGCAGGTGGAGGTATCACACCACCAGCACCCATGACTGGTTCAGCGATAAAAGCACCAATCTAGTAAGAAGACATTTTGTGTTAGATTGAGATGCTAACATCATCCTTAAAGCATAAAGATGACAATTTCAGTAAGTCATCAATCGAATGTTTACTGTTTCTGGTCCCTCTTTAATGATGAGATCCTCCAAATTCTTGGCTAATCTGGTTGAGAACTCCTCTTCCGTTTCACCTGGACAAAAACAGTTCCAAGCTTAGAATCAAAGATTACTTTTAATTGTAAAGTGGAAGTGAGAGTGACTCATACCTGGAAGATGAAAACGCCAGTAGTGAGGGCAATCTGTGTGTAGCACAAATGGTGCTGGTAAATCAAAGTTTTGGTGCAGAGCTGGAAGGCTGGAAAATAAAACGGATTACATTTGTTAAGTAAGAAAAGAATCTTTGGCACTTCTATAGAGGAACTATATATTGATCTTACCCAGACAAACTTGCTGATATTAGAGTGGAGCCATGGTACCTGAATGTCACAACGCCGCAGTTATAAGTAACTTCAGTTCTTATAAACTCACAAAATGACAAAGCAAATATCCTTTTCTCACGATTTCTTTCTTGCGATAAACTTTTTCTTCTCAGGCCTCCCAAGTGCGTTATTGTAGTACCAAACAAGCTTGACCTGCATCATGAGATTTATGAGCAAATCTTATAGGTTAACTTCGTAGGAAATAGGGGGAGAAGAGCACGGTGTATAGTTATGGAAACCTGGGTATCATTGGCCTCTGATCCACTGTTTGTAAAAAAAGCTTTAGCCATTTTGTTAGCAGTGAACATGTCTAGAAGATCCTTGGCAAGATCCTGTTTTGCAAGAAAGATATCAACAGTGATCAAATTCTCTTTTTATTAACCTATCAAGTAAACTTGCCCTGACTGTAGAAAACACATTATGACAATGACACCAATAAGGAAAATTATGAGAGTACCAGAGAAGGCTTAGTAGTACGGTTCCAGAAGGAGTGATAAAAGGGCAAGGTTTTCAACTGCTCCACGGCAGCAGAAACAAGCCGTGGCTCATTTCCTCCTACAAGAATTTGGGGGCATAATGATTAGATCCATGAATGTACAAAGAGAAACATCAAGTCATATAATTCAGTAAGGAAAAGGAGGAATAATACCCAAGGCAGTACACCAAAGACCAGCGAGAGAATCAAGATACTTTTTGCCATGGTCATCATACACATAACTTCCCTGTAAGAAAAAGAAAGGGAAAAGAATGTAACACTCTAACATTGACGAATGTATTAATCAAAAAAAAGAAAAGAAGGAAGGGTGACCTCGGATTTAGCAATGATCAAGGGATGTAAATCAGCACTCTGCCACCCAGCTGTAAAAGGTGCCAGCATATCATGCCCTTTAGACCTGCTCAAGTATTCAAGGCTCTTTTACACTATTCATCATCACATGAACAGAGCCTTTGGAAGCAACCATAAATCATGAGTATGAAACTGACCCAACTATCGTTTGCTTCTGAGGTGAAGCCTCTGTAGTAAAGATCCTCGAACCAGACGTGTATTGTGAAGCAGCATACCTGCTCTGCAAAGTAACCTGCGCATATGAGAGGGAAGGAGAGATGTACGTAATATTATCATTAAGGGGTTTGAGCTATGAAAGATGAATCAAAATCACTTTTTTGAGTTGGTCTATAAAAGAAAAATGCCTTACAAAATCACTATTTGGATCATTTATTATATAAATAAAGTGAAAAAGGTTCCTTGATTACTGGAGAATCCCAAAAAGAAAAATACTCATTCTTTTCATCAAGATCCATGTCAAAGGATGGGAATATCAATTTGGAGATTCGAAAAAAAAAGAAAACAGTTTAACATTCATCTGAATACTGAACTACTAATAACTAAGTCGATGATATCGAGATCAGAGAACCTGAGAGGAACGAGCCATCCGACGGAGGCTGTTGATTACGGCCATTTCTCCGTAAGATAGAAGAAACAGAGAGAGATGATCAGTGAAGATGGAATCTGTTGAATGAGATGAGAGTGAACGTTTTTGTTTGTTTGTTTGTTTGAGATTGGTTTTTAAAGAGATCATCTTCTTATTATTATAACCTCTTTGAGTCCCATTTGATTTTGAACTATGACGTGTCATTGAGTCATTACTGTTTTACATTATTTTAGTGCTTTTTTGTTCACACAAAAATTCATTTTTGCAGCCATCATATAACGCACCAACTAGGCCAACTGGTTGATAAAATATGTATGTACATTTCAAATTTGGTTACACTATATAAAATAAAGTTACTACGAGAAAATTAATTATGATTTTATAACGTAAGATTTTTTTAGCATAAAAACATATGGTTGAGAGATAAAGGATAAACTGTAGTGTGATTGGTTACCTTCTTTAACATATGCACCAAAAGATTACGGATTGAACCCAGGGGCGGACATACATTCAACGTAATGGGGTCACGTGACCCCATCTAAAATCTGATTTTTTTTAAAGGTATTTCCAACTTCACTCCATAATTTACTCCAAAATGGAAAATGAAGTGGAAAATGTAGTGATGAACAAAAAATAAAAGCATTAATCCTTTATGAAAAATGGAGTGAAAAATGGAGTAATGCTTTTATTTTTTGGTCATCACTTCATTTTCCAGTCAATTTTCAACTCCATTTCTCAATTTGGAGTAAATTATGGAGTGGAGTTGGAGATACCCTAAATAATCTTCTTAAAATTAGCTCAAAATCATTAAAATGTCCCCGATTAATGCAAGATTTATGTTAATGCCCCCAACTAAATGATCTCCAAGATCCGAACCATAATTACTACTTTCACTACAAATATGTCACATTCATATCTCAGATGACAACAACAGGTCACATCAGATTAACACCTTTTGTCATTCAATTATTATTATTGTTTATATAGTATAAATGCATGCATTTAACATACAAAAATTGCTGACAAAAAAAAATAAATATCTGAAAAGTAAACTGCTTGCCGTTTTACCACGGCGCAATGTAGCACCTGACAACTGCTTTGCAATCATTCATTCATGCATTCGTATCTGAAGAGAGGAGAGGGAAAACGATAAAAAAAAAAAAGAATCATTTTTTTGACAAGTCAAGTCCTATCTGTAATAATCCTTCACATACTTAAGAGTTAAAGAGATAGAAGATCAGTGACTGAAGAAAGATCACTCAGTCACTCACACACCTCTGGAGTTTATACGTCTGCCCTCTGTTCCTTTCTCAGTTGTCCTCTTTTGATTACAAAGCTTCCTTATTTCTTCCTATAAATAGTTGTTGTTGTATCTGTTGCTTTTAAATTTGCTTACTGATCAAGACCCAGAAAGAAAGTTTGTTTCTTTTTAAGTAATTCAGTTGGTAAAATGCAATCCTGCAGGTTGTTGTTCTCAGCTTGGTGATACAATGGGTGCTTCTGGGAGATGGATTAAAGCATTGGTTAGTTTCAATAAGTCAATGTCTTCTAACAAGGATGATCAAGTAATATGCTCTGATGATATGCCTATCTTGGTTTAAATATTGTCTATAACCTCCATTTTTTTTTTGTATTTGTTGCATATAATGTTTGTTGAATTGGTTAAGGTGAAGGTTGCAAGCAAAAGCCGGTTTAGGAGAAAACATTCAGTTGATTTAGACGCTGAGAAGCAGCTTCATGAAGATGGATTTGAAGATTCATATGCGCATAGTGTGATAGATGATACTGGAGTCTCTACTTCAACTTCACTACAATCCTATGAAGAGCAAAGGAAGTCACATTATGCTGCAACACGCATTCAAACAGCTTTTCGAGGCTTTCTGGGTATATGTTTTCGCCTCGTTTGTGTGCTATTATGCTTTTCACTTCTACTATCTATGGCTTTTTGACTGAACTGAGTTCTCAGGCTAGAAGGGCTTTACGAGCGTTGAAGGGATTGGTTAGACTTCAAGCCCTTGTTAGAGGACATGCGGTGAGGAAACAAGCAGCTGCGACGCTTCGGTGCATGCAAGCGTTAGTGAGAGTCCAGGCTCGTGTACGGGCAAGACGTGTTCGCCTCGCCTTGGAGAGTGAAACGCGTCAGAAACTAGAGCAACAGCTAGCAGATGAAGCCCGAGTTCGAGAAATTGAGGTGACATGTCACTCACTTGTCTCAGTTATTTTTCTTGAGAAGAACTACGGTCATGTTAACTGTGTGTTATCATCATCTTCAACTCTCAGGAAGGTTGGTGCGATAGCATTGGTTCTGTTGAACAAATCCAAGCAAAGCTGATAAAGAGGCAGGAAGCTGCAGCCAAGCGTGAGAGGGCTATGGCTTATGCTTTGACTCACCAGGTTTACTTCACAACCTCTATGCTATTAAGAAATATTTGTTTTGAGTTTACTCATAACATGCCTGAATAGTCTGTCTCATTCTCATGGGACTAATCTTCAATCAAACACTATGATAGATATTTTCTTTCTTTATTTTTTTTATCTTCTTTACCTTATATCAAGTCTCAACCCTTTTGATAGTTTCCGGTGCTGTTGTTTCTTTGTGGCTTTAAGAGGATATTTCTTTCTCTTACATATAAGTTGCTCTCTTGTAGTGGCAAGCATGGACTAGGCAGTTATCTGCGGCGTACAATGGCTTTCAACCTGACAAAAACAACTGGGGATGGAACTGGTTGGAAAGATGGATGGTTGTTCGTCCATGGGAGAACCGGTTTCTTGACAGTTACCTCATGGAGGATGCGCAATTAGTAGGATCTCAGTCAGTTAAAGCCAACCGAGCAGGAAAACTCACGCCAACGTCTCAAAAAGTAGCAGTTGAAGACAACTCTGCCCAAAACCAGAGAAGACGCAACTCCGAACCAATAAAACAGAGGCTTGCATAGAGCCCTTTGCTAGAGTCTCTGTGAATCGTCACCCCAAATCTCTCCCCCCTCGTCCCTGTACATACACAGCTTCTGATAAAACATGGGAGAATGAACCGTGCTGATCAGGCTCTTGCCAATGTGTGTATATATATAATACGTTGTTTTGTATAAGTATATTAAACTATCATAATAAGTTATTACATAGCTGATGATCTCTCTTTGTAAAGACAAAGTGAAAGATACATCAAAGTGGAGGGGCAAACACTGGAAGCTGGTGTGAGGTGGAATCTCTTCTATATCTTGCATCTTGATGATTAAGTGTCGATGCCAATCTGTCTTGTCCCTCTCTTACTAAGCCCCCTTCACTTCTCTTGTTATTTCTTGTCGGTATATTAACCAGAGGTCCTCCAAAGAAGATAGAGTCACCTGTATATATCAGTCTTCTCTCGCCTTGCTGCTGAGGAAGAGGAGCCTTTAGGGATGATGATACAGAAGATGAATCTTGAGGTGGGAGAATGGTTCTTGGATTCCTACTGCGGACTTCAGGCATTGTCGTTACAAGAGCTGATGATACGTATCTCCCAGCTTCAGAATCCCAAACAACTGATGATGTCTTTCTCACATCTCTCAGAAGAGAAGTTGAAGGAGCAGAGAGAAACAAGTGTCCTCTGTGCATGTGATGTGTTGTTGTTGCAGAGAAGAGATGGCCATTTACTGTAGAATATTGAGGGAGAGGAGCAAGTTTGACTGACTCTTCATGAACATGTCTTGGACTACTTTGACTTGGTGCAGCAAGCGAGTTTCTAGAGAGAGATGACTCTAAATCATTGTTCCGTATCTCTTTCCTTGCAGCCACTTGTGCAGCTGTGCTTATGACACTAACCGTGCCAATGGAACTAAGTTCATAATCAGGTAAATGGGGATTGTCTATTGGTCTTAGGACAGATGAAGATGCTCTGGCTCTAGCAGCTGCCCTTGCAGCTTCATTTGCGTCCAGCTTCGCTAGCTTCCATGCACTGCGTTTGACTGGTCTTTTGGGAGCCTTGATGCCTCTCTCTGCTGCATCTGGATCCACGGTTGACGGGACCATGTGAGAGTCTAGTTGGGGAATGACTTCATCCTGAAATAGAAATAACAAGTGTTGAACTGGTGTAAGTCAATAAATGAACCGCCACCTTTAAAGGTTACAATATAGGGATTGATTCCATAGATAATATATATGAGCCAACTAATGCAAACAATATACTCTTTTGGAGTTTACCTGATTATCAAACACTCTAGGTGGAGTGCACCAGACTCCCTTTTTGTATGATAGACCGAGAGAGCTTCCACCACTAAAGCCGGTTGTGGAAGACAGCACACTCTGAATCTCCTCGTCAAAAGATACTCCAGCTTCAGCTTCGCTCATGGCTCTCATTACCAGTAAATAATCATATGTTGTAAGTCCCTATCCATAAGAATAAGACAAGCTCACATTGATCATAGTGGAACATTTCCATCAGCAACAAAAACAATAAACAACATAATAAACATAGTAAGAGCGAGCTTCTATTCTAGAGCACCTTTTTAATGAGCAACTTGTGGAAAAAGAGAAGTTGGCTCAGATGATAAAATGCCGGAATGGTAACAACAGTGCAAACACCCTAACATAACTCGCCAGAGACAAACATTAGGAACAAAACACCACAGGAGCTTGTTATTATCATCAATTATGCCAAAAGCAACGAATGCTTACAACAACTGCCGCAAGAGCTGCTCGAGAGAAGCTGCTTCCGAGTCTATTGACAATTTCTGTCCCCATTCTCTTCTTATCAGCAAATACACGCACAATCACTCCGACTCCCACTGCTGCTTCAATAATGAGCTGATGAGGTTGAAAAGTATAACATATATCTATTATTAACGGTTTAAGTGAAAAGAAAAATAAGTTCATTAAGAAAGCTTAATTACATACCCAAAGAAGGGTGGCAGTCATCAGCGAAACAAAACTCATGTAGTTTCTGCGGCCGACACAATTGTTAAGCCACTGTAAAAATATCCCCAGACAAAGTTAACCTAGTTGCAAAAAAAGCATCAGATAAAAAGTTTACCTTGCAATGGTGATCGAAACCAACAACACATTTGTCACAGCTCCTACAATGCTTGCTGGACTTATGTACCTGTGACTCAGAACAACAAGTCTTACTTACACATCTAAAGTCTAAAGAGCATACATGTGTACACATGACATACACATCAATAGGGACCATGTTACTATTTATCATACCTCAGAATTGCACAACCTACAATATAGACCCACTCTACTATTTCCCTGTTTTTCTTCCTGTTTCCAGCAGTCATCAAGAACAAACGCACAACAGAGGATAGCCAGAGGATTATACCAAGATTTTCTAGTAACAGAGTCCACTCTTTTATCATCTCCTACAGAACCTCTGACACTAGAGTTTGCTGCTAAGGTAGAACTCATTGAGACAACTGAACTAGGGCAAGACCGAAACTGACTGCCAGTTTCATTAAAGTCCCTGGAGATATCTCTGGCCGATAAGGGATGAGGCAAGTCAAATATCGACATATCTGCAGGATTAATAGAAGTACACCGAACATACAGAACGAATACAAGAAGAGCCTGCAAACACACATAATCCATCAACACACAAAGAAGAGCTTTATGGAAGTATAAAGCTTGAAGAACATACCACCGGAGAGTAAACACCGATCAAAACGTGTTCCCAAACGCGTCCTCCGGCAAAAGGAGCGAAGAAAACATAGTAAGCGACCACCAACAAGCAAAACACAGTAACACCAATCACCTGACAACCAAAATCATCAAACTAGTAGCTATTGTCGATCGAAACATGCAGAAGTGAGTCCGATTCATTACAGTGGAGTACTACCTGAAGAGTGTCAGCGGGAAGTTGCCAGCCATGTCTCCTCGCCATAGCTTCTGTAGCAGCGACAAGAACAATCGAAACTCTTAATCACGTCACGACTGAGAAAATGGCAGTCTTTCTCTGACTGTGGCAAGTTTAGTCATAATTAAGTCTGACGCAGTTATATTATATGAGGAGTTGAGGACTAACTCGTAGACTAATTATACTATACAAAATGACTCTCGTGGCATTTTAATATTCTTTTACATCTTAGATTAGCTACTTTTAATTTTTGTAAGTGGAAATCTTCGAGAAATTTTAGCGGTAAACTTTTGACATTAAAATGTATGAATTATAAAATTTTAATTTTAGTGGAGTGATATGTAAGAAACAAATAAAATTTTTAAATTATATTTTTATAGAAAAACAAAATTATCGATTGTACATAATAATTATAATATTTTTATTAAAATAATAGTTTTAAACATATTGTAAATATATGTTTTCTATGTGTATGTTTTTGAAAAACTCAAAATATAAACTAAAATTTGTTAGTTACAAAGTTCTTTTTAAGAAAAAGCATATCGTAATAAAACTGAATGAAATTTTATAAAGAAAGATATTATAAATTTGCATAATTTCTCAAATAAATAGTAGAGTTCTAGAATGCTCTAAATACTGTAAGTTTTTGAGTTTCTTAATTCGATTTCGTTGATAATGTTCTATAGATTTATATGCAATACAAACTAAAATATATGCTATTAAGTGTACAAATGCCCCTAAGAAGATATGTTTGGGAAATCCATATTTAGTTTTTGTTGTTTAAATAATTTAAACAAAAGGTACAATCTTAACCGTTCATGGACCAACCATTAAAAGGCTAAGTCTGTTAGACCATTAGTCACGCTTCATCAAATTAACAAGGAAGTAATGGCACGCGCAACGCGTGCGCCGTGGGGAAATAATGGAACACAGTAGAGTATAATAGTTTGAAACTTTGAATGTTTGGTGCGGAGTTGGTTTATCCATTTTAATAAATTAAATTGCGATTGGTAATATTTTTTATCCGCAGTACATCACAACTGATATTAACAAAAATTTCTGTATACATATATATATATATATTCATATTTTTTATTAATCGCATCATAGTTATTATGCATTTAACATTCAAAACTTTTGACTGTGTATACTTTTGATGTTTTATGATATTTTATAATTATTTAAATTGATTTAAATCTAATTATATTTTTATTTTCAATTTTTATCTTTAAGGTTTACCGTTAAATATTGACTATTTACTATTTAAATTTTTATTTGTTCTAAAATTAGTTAAACGAGATTAACTTGCATATTCGCTAGAAAAAAAAAATATTTTTTTAAAAAATGAGTTTATATAACTAAACTGAAATTTAGTTATTTAAATCTAATTATATTTTTATTTTCAAGTTTTCTCTTTAAGGTTTACCGTTAAATATTAACTATTTATTCTTTAAAAATTTATTTGGTCTAAAAATAGATAAACGAGATTTAACTTGCATATTCGCTAGAAAAATTATATTTTTCTAAATGAGTTTATGTAACTAAAGTGAAATTTAGTTGAGTAATTGCACGCGATATACACGTCCAGAATATTATTTGCAAAAGTGGTAACGGCCACTGTGTGTATTGTTCGACCATGTCAATATGCCATGATTATCCATATACCGTAGGCTTTGAATACCTGACTCTGCTATAGCAATTCATCTTTCATTGTTTATCTTTACCTTTTTTTTCTTTTTTTTCCGACAAAACCTTTCTTATCTTCTTCCTTTACTTTTCGTATCCAGCGATCTTCTTTCTTAATTTTATTTTCTCCTCAATTAATTCTTAAGCTTCTCTGATTTTTTTTTCTCGTTTATTTTTCCCTCGTCTCACACTGTCTCTCTATTTAGATCTATCTCTTTCAGATCTATTTTTTTCTCTGCAAAACACACCTCTTTTATACGACCATCTTTGCTAACAATCCTCCACTTTCATTAACATCACTGCTTATTCTCGACCATCGCCGCCGTCGTAATTTCTCTCAGAACCACCGTCGTCGCAGTTTCTTTCAAGACCACCGCCGTCGAAGTTTCTTGCAGACAACCACGGTTGCAGTTTCTTTCAGGACACCGCCGTCGCCGTTTCTGGTGGAGGAAGAAGAGGCTGAAGAACCCAAGAAGGCTCAACAAAAGAGGTTGTGCTCCGTGTCTCCTCCGAGCAACCAAACGACGTCGAAGAAGTACTTGGCCGAAGCAACGAGTTTGGTTCTCTCCCTTCAAACCAACTCCCCGTACCGGTAAGTTTAATTTCCTTACACCAAATTAGAGAGATAATTGACTTTAATATTGTCTCTGATTTTTTCTTCTATTATTTTTGTAATTAATTGATGAATTAGCGGACTTTAAGTGGCTATCTCATTTCTTTGATTCCTTCACGGAATATTCGGCTCCAAGTCCAACCGGGATACCGGTTGAAAAACCTGTGTGGTTATCCGGTAACACCCAGTGACACCAGCCTCTGAAGAGTCTTGTTTCAAGTTGCCTCTTCCAGCCAAAGCCCGTAGCAGACGGAACCGGTTTGGAGTCAAAGCCTGGTCACTGTGGCGTTCCGAAAACTCTGTATTATGTATTCCTGGATTGTGTTATTAATCAAATCTTGTGTTATGTTATCTAGAGTTTAACGACATACTGTATTCTCGCTTCCATTATCAATATGTGGCTTCTTTGTACCTGTATGATTTCAAATGGTAACGTATAAAGTTGTGTTAAGGAAATCAATTCCATTTTCTCATCATTACAACTCAATATAACCACAAACTATGTAATAAACAAATTAATTTTTAAACATTAGACGTTAGCTCTCATCGTCAAGTTCACGCGCTAGTCACGCCCCGGGTCATCTGAGTCTTTTTGCATTTGTTTCTCACTCTTCCAAGCTAAATAAAAAAAATCTCGCTAGCACACCTAAATAACTTTCATTTCTTGTATATTGAGCTAAATAGCTCAATTTAGTTTTACTTTCAACAATTCACTAATTAAATAAATACATTTAATTTGTTCTCATATTAAATGTATGATATTTTATCTATTTTAATTATTAAATTATTTGTTTTTCCTAATATAAGTGGTTTCAAAGTGTTTTATTGTTTAAAAATAGAAATAGTTTTAAAAGTTCAATGGAATTATTATATTTATTAAATATTTTATGACCAATTAAATATATAAGTTTATGTAATTAGTTGAATTATATATTAAATGATACTTAAAAATAATTTCTTAATATTATTGTTTTTATCTAAACAACTTACATTCTGAAACATATGAAATATATAAATTATATGGTTTCTACCGTTTTCAATACAAATAAGAATTTCAAAGTTATTTAAAGTGAAAGTCACAAGTTCTATATCCAAAATGTCTAAAGTCTAATTTTTTTTTTGTCTTTATTTCAAATATATATTTTTACTTTACGTGTGTATATATGTGTGTGTAAAACTAATTTATACAAGTTTTATGAATCAAACGTATAGTACAGAAACTGTAATTTTTATTAATTGGTTATTGATCTATCATAAATGTTATATATCATAAATCAGACAAACATCCATAGAGACACATGTTTGTACAACCATTCATTCTTTTATTATCAAAAATTTCATATGTATATTTTATTAAAAAATATCCGTACAGATGCATGAATCAATCTCTAATTACATTCATATCTCTCATGGTAGAGTGTAACCACAAGAACGTTATCACTTATTTAGACTAAATATTGAAATAATTAGCTGAAGTATAATAATAAGTATACACACAATATATTTCTTATATGTCACCATTCAAACAATATTCAACATTACTTGTTTTATAATAACTGCATTTGTTACACAATATACATTTTTATACAAATGATATTTAAGTGTACTATCTAGTTTTTTGTTCGCAATACAAAATAAATTATTTATAAAAAAACAATATACATTTCATATTTACTAGATATCACCATTTAAACAATATTTATTATATACTAACAGCATTTATTATATAAAGTAACATTTTTTCTGTTACACTACAGTTAAACGATGTCGTATTATCTAATGCACGCACCGTCTAATAAATAGTTAAACGATGCCGTATTATCTAATCTACTTATTCAACACAGCTTAATAAATAGTTAAACGATATCGTATTATCTAATGCACGCACCATCTAATAAATAGTTAAACGATGCCGTATCATCTAATCCGCTTATCCAACACGGCTTAATAAATAGGCACCATACCCACCACACCAAACATGGTGCTGCTTTTAGACAGAGAAAATAAAAAATCCCTAGAAACCAAAGAAAAAAAAGAAGCATCGTGCCTCCTCCTCCGACGACCACTCGCTTCCTCAAATCGCGTGAACATCACTCGATTTATCTCTTCTCTCCCTTATCATTCGCAGATCGAAAACCCCAACTCGCACCGATCAGCGCGTGCCTCCTCCTCCTCCTCGCAACGAGATTTCAGATTGGTGGTTCCGATTCTCCGCCGTGCTTCTCCAACCTCCACTTCTCTCCTTCATCGTACGAAGGTAACTCCCATCTCATTTCCTCACAGTGAACCGCTCTCCTCGTCTCGATTAAATCCCCAATTAGATTCCGTAACCAAAAAAAAAAAAACATGCCTCGATGTAATAACAATAACGAATCACTATTTTTTTTTTAGAAACAAATGTAATTTTGGACCTAAACTAAACGCAAATTGTTACAGTAAGCTTGCCATGGACATAGATCTTCATCTACACTCAGGTGACCTCCGCAAAGAAAGTGACGATAACAACAACGTCTTGCACAATTCAGACATAGACATTGGTAGTAAGATCGAGGAGGAGGACGATGTCGTCGTCATGGGACACGTCACAACCTCTGAGTTGGTCGACTACACAGAAAGTATAAACCTTGAGCCGCTTAACGGCATGGAGTTCGATTCACACGGCGAAGCCTACGCCTTCTACCAAGAGTACTCACGTGCCATAGGGTTCAACACGGCGATACAGAACAGTCGTAGGTCTAAGACCACGAGGGAGTTTATAGACGCTAAGTTCGCTTGCTCTAGGTACGGTACCAAGAGAGAGTACGATAACAAGTCTTTTAACCGTCCGCGAGCTAGACAGAGCAGCAACAAGCAGGACCATCATAATATGTCTGGTGGTGGTGGTGGTGGTGGGAGGAGGGCTTGCGCGAAGACTGATTGTAAAGCTAGCATGCATGTTAAGAGACGGTCTAACGGGAAGTGGGTGGTTCATAGCTTTGTCAGGGAGCATAACCACGAGCTTGTGCCAGCTCAGGCTGTGACTGAGCAGGCGAGGAGGATATACGCTGCTATGGCTAAGCAGTTCGCTGAGTATAAGCTCTGTGACGCGAAGAGTTCTCACGAGAAAGGTCGGTCGGGAGTTGAGACAGGGGATTTCAAGACTCTGCTTGAGTTCTTGGAGAGGATGCAGGGTTTGAGTTCGAACTTTTATTACGCGGTGGATCTCGGAGATGACCAGCGTGTGAAGAATGTGTTTTGGGTTGATGCGAAGAGCAGGGGCGGTTATGTTAGTTTTTGTGATGTTGTTTCTTTAGACACGACTTACGTGAGAAGCAAGTACAAGACGCCGCTTGCTATTTTCGTCGGTGTGAATCAGCATTATCAGTATATGGTTCTTGGATGTGCTTTGCTATCCGACGAGAGTGCGGTTACCTTCTCTTGGTTGATGGAGACTTGGCTGAAGGCGATGGGTGGACAAGCTCCGAAGGTTTTGATCACTGAGCAAGATTCTGTAATGAACTCTGTTGTGTCTGTAGTCTTCCCTAACACTCGGCATTGCTTTTTCCTTTGGCATGTGCTGAGTAAGGTCTCTGAGAATCTCGGTCACAAGGAAGATTTTACGCAGAAGTTCGAGAAGTGTGTTTATAAGTCATGGAAGGAGGAAGACTTTGCGAGGAGATGGTGGAAGATTCTTGCTAAGTTCGGCCTCAAGGAAGATCAGTCGATGCAGTCTTTATACGAAGACCGGAGGAAATGGGCGCCGACCTACATGAGTGATGTTCTTTTGGCGGGGATGTCCACACCTCAGAGAGCTGACAGTGTCAACGCTTTCTTAGACAAGTACTTGCACAAGAAGACCAGCGTACAAGAGTTTGTGAAACTATACGATACGATTCTGCAAGATAGATTCGAGGAAGAAGCCAAGGCTGAGTCCGAGACGTGGAACAAGCAGCCGACGTTGAAGTCTCCGTCACCGTTTGAGAAGAGTGTCTCCGAAGTCTACACTCCCGCCGTGTTCAAGAAGTTCCAGGTGGAAGTTTTGGGCGCGATCGCGTGTAGTCCGAGGGAGGAGAACCGAGACGCGACGTGCTCTACTTTTAGAGTTCAGGATTTCGAGAACAGCCAGGAGTTTGTTGTGACATGGAACCAGGCCAAGGCGGAAGTCTTTTGCATCTGTCGGTTGTTTGAGTATAAAGGCTATCTATGCAGACACACGCTCAACGTTCTTCAGTGCTGTCATCTCTCTTCCATCCCCTCGCAGTACGTACTGAAACGGTGGACGAAAGACGCGAAGAGCCGGCAGTTTTCATCAGGAGAGCCGCCTCAGCAGTTGCAGACGAGGCTGCAGCGGTACAACGACTTATGCCAGAGAGCGTTGAAGCTGAGCGAAGAGGCGTCATGCTCTCAGGAGAGTTACAACGTTGCGTTCCTTGCGGTTGAAGAAGCTTTGAGAAACTGTGCTGGTGTTAATACTTCCGGGAGAAGTGTTCCAGATGTGGTCAGCTCACCAACTCAAGGTCTGGTTTCTGTGGAGGAGGATAACCAGAGCAGAGGCGCAGGAGGCAAGGCGAGCAAGAAAAAGAATCCAACGAAGAAGAGAAAAGTAGCTTTCTTGTTTTAAAATCTCTGCTTGCAATACAAGTTGGGAGTTTTATGATCCTGACCACGGATTTGCAGGTGAACTCAGAGCAGGAGGTTATGCCGCCAGTTGCAGCGCCAGAGAGCTTGCAACAGATGGTCTGTCCTTTTGTTGATATGTCGTATCAATCACCTGTTAAACTAAAGTCCCCTAAGTATTTGATAATTTGTGTGTGCAGGATAAGTTGAATCCAAGGACAGTTGGCATTGAAGGTTATTACGGAGCACAGCAGAGTGTGCAAAATATGGTAAACTATGCACACAAAACAAATGTTATCTATTCTCTTATATGTGTATGCAGTTTGTGGTGTGATTATGTGTGTTTACAGGTTCAGCTGGACTTAATGGGTGGGGCAAATCGCGATAACTTCTATGGGAATCAACAAACAATTCAAGGATTGGTATGAAAAATCCGACCATCAACACCTATCTGTGTAACTAGTTTCTGCTCTTTTTATTTTGGATCATTAACTTTGGATTTTTAAAGAAAAATCCCAACTGGTTTTCTGTAGCGACAGTTGAACTCAATAGCACCAAGCTACGACGGTTACTACACTGCTCAGCCAGGCATCCATGGACAGGTACCTTACTTATTCTTGGCTCTTTCTCTTTCAAGAGCCTTGTTAAAATCTTTTACCAATTTAAATTTGATCATTCTCTACTTTGTTCTTTCTTAGGGAGTAGATTTCTTCCGTCCTCCCAACTTTCCTTACGATATCCGGGTAAATTTTCATTCTAATTACATATTTATCTCTCTCTTTTTTTTTCATGTTCGGATCTACTACTACTGGTCAATCTCTGTTCATGGAAACATGTCATTTACTGTGACAGGATGATCCTAATGTGAGGACTACCCAGTTGCATGAGGACGCGTCTAGACACTCATAAACCAAACTGTGGCCTAAGGGCGATCAAATCTGAAAGAGCTAAAATCTCTGCAGAACAGAAGCCAGCGTGTACTAGAAGAAGCTCATTTGGCAATCAGTTTTTTTTTTTGGAACAGAACAGAGAGCATTCTCTGTTTTATCAGCTCAAGTGTTAAAAATCGGATGTTGTATTGTTAATATTGTTTCTGTTTGTACTTGATATGATCCCCAAGCTTGATCATTGACTTTTAGAGAGAGAGAGAGAGCAGTGTTTAGAGGATATTTCTCTGTTTATATAAATTTCGTTAATTCTTTTGATCAAGTTTCTTAAATTTGTAGTATCATATTAGTTCTGGTTTTGGATCAAGATTTAGGTTCTTAAATCTTGTTAATTCTTTTTTAATATTTCTTTCTAGTATCATACTAGTTCTGATTTTGAATCACAAACAAGATGGTACTGTGGTTTGCTATACGATCCTAATTAGGCATGGAAAATAAATCAGGAATTGAAAACCGAATTTGAATCGAATCAAATCGAAAGTGAAACTGAGATCGAATTGGAACTAGAAACTTTATCAGTTCAAGTTTGGTTTTTGATTCTTGATTTATATGCCGTTTAAGTTCTAATTCGGTTTATGGAAATTTAGTTAATTTCTGACATTGTGATCCTAACTAGAAACCAAAGTAACAAAATCAAACTGATTTTCATAAATAACTAAACAGTTTCTATATATCTAAAAACAAAAATTCAAAAACAAAAAAAAAAATCGAATGAACCAAATCGTAAACAGAATTCCTAAACCTAATCCCAATGCAATGACACATTACCTTTCCACATGCTATTAATGCCCATGCGATGAAAGGCATTTATAAAGTGACATACGAAATTGATTTTGGAGTGATTTGATCAAAGTTGGTTTGAGTTCAGTTCAGTAGAATCAAAGTTATTCTTGTTTGGGAAAATCTTCCATCCTAAATCTTTCGACGATTCCCAGGAGTGTAATCGAGTAATAGGTGTGGATTTGCATCAGGGTCGATCTAGAGAAAGCCTGTATATAGTTTTAGAGATTATATATTTTCTTCATATTAAAGAACTTTTGTTTACATTTGTATGTAAATATAACTTATAATTCTTTTGATTATAGTAACATGGATGTTAATCGCCACAAAGTGGTGGGAGAACAGGAGAAGCCTTCACTAATGCACTCATTGACCTAAATCAAAGCTTAACTGTGTTTGATGACGCCGGAGGATCTTCCTTCCATGTTAGTGTGGGTATGGTTGTGTCATGTTTTTTTTTTTTTTGAATGAAAAAATCAATTTTTACTGATCCATAGTTTGAAACTGGGTTATTAAGGTACAAATACCAACATTTATACCACTAAACTAAATGTGATTTAGGCGTCGTGTTTTTCCTCTCTTATATATTTCACATGTGGCGTTCAAAAATTATATATATTCATGGGGACTACATCTGTTTTAACTGGATTCTAAAAGGGAAAATTTGCATTTATGCCTATACGAGAGGCTCCAATTGGAAACTTACCTCTCTAAAAGATTCACTGTTTCCGGAGACCAAAACACCCCTATTCCTATATTACCTACATGGCATTAGGTCTGGCATAAAGCCTGCAATTCCACTTGCATCTACTGTTTGGAATGACAAATGATCACCTTCTTATTCTTATGAGTTTTCTCTCGTTTTCTTTCATGTCTTGTTTCATCTTTCTTTTTTTTTTCTTTTTTTCTTCACATACGAAACAATTTTTAATATTTCACACTCATTTCACTTTTGATTTTACCATCTATTTCATATAAGGATTCAATTTTTTTAGAGACATGTTCATTAAAACATTTACAGTGTTGATTTTTTTTTGTGATTTTTTTTTGTATTTAAAATCGAGACTAGCCACTGCGTTTGGGCTTCTTTTTCACCTGCGGACAGCGCATGTATGCGTCGATGGCTCGAGCTCAGCCTTCGTCGTCCTCCAAATCAGCCTCACCCGAACAGGTGGTTGAAAAAGCTTGATGACCAACTATGGCTGGTCTTCAAATTTTGCCTCTTTTGTCTATTTTACCTCAACACTTAGGAATTTGATGTATAAGTCACACAAGTTCATACGTGATCTTCTGGTAAAATTCTCATTATGATTGTCTAAATTTGAAATAAGTTTATGCATTTTATAGATAATGTTATTTTAATGTTAACAAATCTTGTATCATATTACAAAATTTGTTAACTCACTAACATATTTCGTAACATATTACCAAATTTTTTAACATGTTAACAAATTTTGTATCTTGTTATAATTTTTGTTAACTCGCAAACATATTTTGTAAAATGTTGGTGGTCAAATTATTGATGAATTATAATGTAGTTCTATCATAAACTTAGTAAAAAATGATGTTATTTTAATGTTAACAAATTGTGTACCATGTTAGCGAGATTATAGTTGATGTTATTTTACAGTTGACAAATTTTGTATCATGTTACAATCTTTGTTAACTCGCTAACATATTTTGTAACATGTTAACAAATTTTGTATCATGTTACAATCTTTGTTAATTCGCTAACATATTTTGTAACATGTTAACAAATTTTGTATTTTTTTCAAAATTTGCTAACTCTCTAATATATTTTGTAACATGTTTAGTGATTAATTTTCCCGTTTATTTATGGATTAATATTGTAAATGGCAAGAATGAAAAAAAAAAAAGAACTATAACAAATAAAGAGATGAGATATGAAGAAAGAGAGTGCGAAGAAATTGAATAAAAAATAAAGTTTCAAATCTATAGGAAAAATAATAATAATAAAAGTTTAAAATAGAAAGCAAAAGAATATGTGAGGGGGAACAAGGATTGCAATGTGCAGAGAGCCAGAGAGTGTCAGAGAAAAAAGACCACATGAGAATAAGAGAGAAAGAGGATATTTCGGTCAAACGAAAAGCAAGATTGTGTCATATGAAGTTGAAACGTCCATCCATAGACAATGCAAATATTGGTCATTTATATGGGTAGTTCACCAATTGTCCCATTCTAAAATTAAATATGGTGTGATTTTATTTCTAGTAAAACTGCATAAAAATACAAATTCACAAAATCTTGGTGTTTTATGTATAGTGTTACACCAAATATATATATACTCAATAATTTACAAAGTGAGTACTTATAATAGTTAACATTATACTACATAGAAAATCAAAATTTAAAAAATATTATATAAAATTATTATTATTTATTCAACTCCTACATATTATTTACAAACTATGTTAACAATATTTTAGTACATAAAACAATAACTCAAGGTTTTCATGGATCCATGGACCAAATTATTGTTTTGAATTTTTAAAGAATTTTTTTTTTCAAAACAATTAAACTATTTACAAGTGTTAAATATATTTACTTATGACACCACATAAAACAAAAATTAAAATATACTTTTTGATAAAATTTATTTTGTTTAATATTTTTGCATTATTATTATAAAAAGGTTGACTTTTAATATTATAGACTTTTGTAGTTGCACAAGTACATATATGGATTTTTAATATTATATCTTTCATAATAAGTATCGTTTAAGATTTATGCACATAAATTAAGAAAATTGCTAAATTTTCTATTTTATCCCTATTTGATATAGTTTTTATTTGGTTTTATTATTAATATCTGATTAAAATAACAGTAAAAATAGAAAATTGTTTAAAATATACATTGAAAATGTAAAATAATGTTAATAATAAAATAAAATTTAAAATTTAAAATCTAAAACAATATTTAATATAAAATTTAGAGAAAACATACTTTTGCAGCTGCCATAAGTACACACATATATATATATATATATATATATATATATATAAAAATATGGAAAGGAACAACATGTATATATATATATATATATATATAAATATGGAAAGGAACAACATGTGATCTTTTCCAAAACTATCTATTGCATATTTGATTGATTGATGCATAATTCTAACACAAGAGAACGATGATGTAGTTCCCTATTGCATAGCATATGTCAGAATCATATTATGGTTTTCTTTGAAAATTCTTACTAGTTTCCTCTTTCCTCTTTGGTCGTCGTCTTGTTTAAACATCATTCGAACTCGAAGTCATCTACCACCGTCAATTAGTTTTTTCCTGTCAATTAGTTTGTGTCCATTTCTTCCTAATAAACTGTGTAAATAATATATAAAATTAATATAAAAATTGATATAAAGTTGTATAATTATTAAAAAGTACAACTAAACAGTATTTCTAAAATTTGTTGATATATAAAAGAAGCTAATAATATTTCGTTAAAAATTATATTTTTCAAAAAACAATTGAAAAAATTGAAAATCATTTTAGTAATAAAATTTTATAGTTATAAAAACTAGAAATACATAATATTTCAAAATTTATAAATATTATTATATTTCTATTATTATGTTATTTAACGTCATTATTGAATTGATTTATTTTTATAATGATGTATAATTTACTGTCATATTCAAAATAATTTACCAAAAATATAAATAAGTATTAAATGTAATTATCTATATCACTTTTATCCTTTAGGTGTTTCATCATTTTTAGTATATCATGTCATATTTATTTAGTAAAAGTGATGATAAAAAGATAAATGTCAAAATTATTTTTCAAATAAAATGTCTAGAGGACTATATCTATTATCAAAACACTAGTGGTAATTTTCCTTCCTTAGCTTATCACCACGATGGATTTCAGTAATCGAAATCTTAATTAATTAATATAGTATGCAAGAGTGAAGAAAAGTATCTATCTGACACACTAGGACATGCCTTGAAACTTCTTATGAAATTTAGTAAGACAGACAGTTTCCTATACATCATGGTTAAATTGGGGTTTTTAAAATACGTAATATAAGAACGGTATCTTAACTTTTAATTAAGAAAAATTAAGAACTATCTCTTAAATATTTAACAACCATGCAATAAACATGGCATGCTATTAGCTGCATGTCCTTGATTTTACTTCTCTTGGGGAAACAATCTTGAATTTATGTATGATGTTTTTTTTGTACACTAATTTATGTATGATGTTGGTGACCTTATAATGTTATTAAGTATCGTATACGAAAAGTATTTCTTTTGAAACTATTTTTAGTGGATAATTCATAATCTACTAATCGTTTTCGCTGATTAAAACGGTCTACAGGCATACGGGTAGGCTATAGGTTGAACAAATTGTCGGTGTAACCTATTCTGCTATACGTCTAATTTATTAAGATTATTTTTAAAATAATGTACATTCATGTAGTACTAGTGTATATATAAACAAATTTCATCTCGTTACCAAGTGGTGCTGTATAATACGGCTATTGCACTGAGAGGCAACACAATATGAATATTATAACGTTTTGGTTAGGAAGAACGTAGAGGACATATGTCGTCGTCAGCTTTGTGACGATTATGAGTGAGGGACTTGTTTACTATTTTAAAATAATAATAACACACAGTAAAATGGGACTATTTCGTCAACTTGTAACTTCCTGTGGTCTTTTTTTTTTATTACTTTTTCATAAAACATGATAATATATTAATATCGAATCAGATTAAATCATATATTAACAAAGAAAGTATAAAAACGTTTGTTTTTCTTCAACTTGGAAAGAAATACAAAGCCACGTAATTTACGTTCCCAAAATCAACGGTCATGACTGATATAGAATAGTCATTCTTTGACCAAGTCGAATCACTAAACCCAAATAAATAAACAACTAACGAAGGCAAATGCTTTTCTTCTTTCTCACAATCGCAGTCTTTAAACAAACACAAAATGGCTAATAACCCAAACGATTGGTCTCCGTTCTACAACAACAACCAAACTTTCTTCACAACTTCCACCACCATTTCAACCGCCGTCACTACCACCACAACTGCTTCTCCCTCGGGTGAAGCCACCTCAATGGGCTCTCGGCTGAGTCCTGAAACCGGTCGTGTAACCAAACCGGCACGTAAAAGATCAAGAGCCTCACGTAGAACACCAACAACACTTCTCAACACCGACACATCCAACTTCCGTGCCATGGTTCAGCAGTACACGGGCGGTCCATCCGCTATGGCTTTCGGGTCAGGTAATACTACTTCGGGTTTTAGCCTCACGGCTTCGTCGTCGGATCCATCCGCCGGATCTTCCCAACAAGTTCCTTGGCAATATAATTACCAGCCCCACGCGGCACATCCACCGCAGCGGCCTTATATGTTCTCGTTGAGTAACGTCAATCCTGTTGTTGGTTATAGTAACATGAACAACCCTAATTACACGGCTGTTCCCGGTGTGTTTGGGACGGCGGACGGTGGAGCAGGAGGTTCTGCCCCGTCGTCTAAGGAAGCGACGAATAGTAATACGTCTTCTTCGAGGCTGCAATGAGAAAACGATTGGATTCTTTTTGATTTTCTTTTTCTCTCTTTTTCGCATAATGGCAGAAATGTTAGGTACTGACTCTCTTTGTCAAAGAATGAAAACTTTGACTTTGTATATTATTTTTTCGTTTTCATATTTAAGCAATTTGTTTTAGGCTTTTAAGCATAAGTTTATGGCGTTATCATGGTCCTCGATAGGCAAATATTCAATGACTGAAGTTGCCTACTTGCTTGCATTCAAATATAGGCAAATTGGATATAAAGAAAATAAAATAATATTTTCCAAGTACATAATATTTTATACGAATATAGATGATCAATATTATTAATTTTGGAGTCCTACTAGACTTTAAATAGATTAAAATAATTTTCTCTAACACTAATATATCACATATATAAGCGCTATACAAAATTATTTACGTGAAGTTCTCAATTGCATTTGAATGTAGTTCTGAAATATTAGTCACATAGATATATAACTTGCATAGAATGGATGAAATATGGATCAACTAGCATAAATTTGTTTTTGTATTCTTTTTTTATCAACCAAGATTTCAAAGCTCAATCTCCTGTGGTGGGGTGATTGTTCGTCCATTTTTTCTTATTGGATTGTAAACATGAAAGTAGTGTGAATGAAACTGTAACATCCCGAGTTGTGATATGTGAAAAGGCTTAAGAGAATTGATTTGGCTACCTATATCACCAAAGTTGACTTACCTTTTCCGGAGCACATCCTGAAAGAACTCCAGAGTTAAGCGTGCTTGAGCTGGAGTAGTGGAAGGATGGGTGACCTATCGGGAAGTGATTCGCGATAGCGTGTGAGTGAGGCCAAAGCACGGGGAAAGGTCGGGTGGTGATTGCAGGGTCAGTAAACAATGATTCTGAGCCTTAGAAAATTAACGACCGACCGTCGGATGGGATGGGGCCCACGGGCCGTGAGAGCGGGCGTGGGTGGCCCATTAGCTGTGGGCGGTCGGGGTGTTACAAGTGGTATCAGAGCTGGTTAGCCGTCTCAGTTCTGACCTGAGAGGCGTCTTGAGACCTGTCGTGGAGCGCAACGAGGGCGTTGCGTTCTTTGAGAGGGGGTGAATTGTAACATCCCGAGTTGTGATATGTGAAAAGGCTTAAGAGAATTGATTTGGCTACCTATATCACCAAAGTTGACTTACCTTTTCCGGAGCACATCCTGAAAGAACTCCAGAGTTAAGCGTGCTTGAGCTGGAGTAGTGGAAGGATGGGTGACCTATCGGGAAGTGATTCGCGATAGCGTGTGAGTGAGGCCAAAGCACGGGGAAAGGTCGGGTGGTGATTGCAGGGTCAGTAAACAATGATTCTGAGCCTTAGAAAATTAACGACCGACCGTCGGATGGGATGGGGCCCACGGGCCGAGAGAGCGGGCGTGGGTGGCCCATTAGCTGTGGGCGGTCGGGGTGTTACAGAAACTTTGGCTGCTTTACCAAATTAGCTCGACAAGATAGAGAATACGAATTGAAAAGAGAGAGAATACGAATATTTGTGCTATCCAGTTACAAAAAAAGAAAAGAATCTTTGTGCTATAACTTTAATTATAACCTCTTTTATAAAACGTGCATAGAATGGAGGATACACGAGGAAATGGCTTTACATCCAACTTTTGCATTCTGATTGGATTGTAGACAATTCTCAAAACACGAACTTAATGTGAAAGTACCTTTATCAAATTAGCGCGGTAATAGAGAATAAGAACGTAACATGTAACATGTAACTTTATAATTTTCTTCTTTCTTATGGCATAATAGTTATCAGAATTTTACCAAAAAAGAGTTATCAGAACGTATTATCATTTGACTTGTAGACGGAAAACTGTGATTGGCCTTTTCATTTTCTGGTCAAAAGGCTTTTTTCTATTTCACAATTGAATTTGGCTTTGTTTTTCTTTGTCTTCAATCATTCACTTTTTAAGATTATTGACATATATTAAGGGAGAATTTTCTTAAAGACCAGAATAATCATATAACAATATAAAATATGGATATAAGACTATTGGATCATAGAGACATCAAACTTGCCTTTCGTTCGGAAACAGAGGAAGCTTTTTGGTGAAGGTAGGCTACCAACACGAACATGACCAGATTCTTACATTATCGTTTATTTTCCTTCTTTTCAGTTCCTTCCCCGCTCATATTTATTATGATTTAGACTGAGATAGGTCTTGGACGATCGATGTTAATATATGTTTAGAGTTTGCTAATAGCCTAATATCCTAAAACCAAAAACTGGTAGAATGTCTTTAATTTTTTGTTGTTTTCTTTTACATTTTAGATTCTTAAAATAAACCCATAAATTAATTAAAGAGAATAATTATATATTGTCGTAGTTTTATTTCCATTAGCCACATAAAATAATATAAAGGGATTTGATAATGAAGAATTTTAGAAGAAGAAAAACATTGAAGAAATGACAAAACTGAGTGAGAAATGGGATGGGAAGAGGGGATGAATCTAACAATATTGTGAGTCCCACTAACCTTGCACTTGTCTTTTTCTTAATATCAAAATGCATTTTGAGTTCACTCACCAATCACGATACTACTCAAATTACAGAAATATCTAAAGACTCCCAACTATTTAAAAAAAAAATTATGTTGACAAAAATATCTATATTTTCTTTATTATTATTTATGATTGAATGATATATGTTCATTTTAACAATGGTAGCATTAATTCTACAGAAATTAAAATATTCTAGACTAAAAGGTGACTGAAACACACATAAAAGGATTGAATTGGAACAAAATTTTGAATGTTTCTTCACCTAACAGTTTCTGAAGTAACATTTTTAAATATACTTCTATGAGTTTATGTAGTGGTGGACTAGTAGTTGGGTTGAACTTTTTAGCTGATCATGTAATTATCCAAGTCCATGCGTATGATGTTTGTAAACAAAACTAAGAACTCTCATTAAACTTCCACCTCACATTATAAATGTACATAAATAAAAATTATTTCGACTGTCAAAATTTTCTATTATCAATATTAAAACCTTGAGGGAAAAAAAATAAAAATTTGGCCAATGTCTGATGTTTGAAATCACTTCTAACTATTCTATTAACTTACAGAAAATAAGAGTACTGTTGTAAAACTAAGTGGGGAAACTTGTTTCTATTATTAATCTCGACCAGAGGTCTTACATATATATATATATATCAGGTCGTGTTTATCCTAAGTGGATAAGTACAACAGTCGATAAGCATTATCTCCTGCGGTCGGTACGGTCCTGGTCGGTCCGGTTATGTCGATCACAATCTGGTACATAACACTCCCCCTTGATCGACACATCTGGTACTGGTTCGTTGCATGCTTAATGTTGCCTCATTAAAACTTCTCCTGGAAAACCCCAAAACCAATGTGGCAAAATGGGAAACCATGGACAGGAAAAAGTACAACACATGAACTCCCCCTAATGAATGCATCACTGTAGTAGACGCATTCTATCTGGTATCCGAGTCTTCCTGAACGTTGAAGCTGCATGTGAATTGGTGAAGATGATCAACTGGATTCTCCTTAAATGAACTAGTGAATGTTGGACGTCTTGATGTCTTTGGAACTCCATAAAGATGTGGTCAGGATGTACATCTTTGCTGCTGATCACTCCATGTCATGGTCGGACTGATGGCGCTTCGAACGATGCTCGGATGGACTTTATAGTCTGCAATAAAACTTTACTTGCAGGTCCTTTTCATGTCCAACGGATATACTTTGGTTATATGGCTTTATCAAAACGTGGACATTCAATATATATTGAGTCTTCTGACCCAAACACATACGAACCACTTCTCTTTATATCTTTTGCCCATTTGGACTTATTTCTCTTCGATGTGCCAATTGTTTTATCCATTGTAGCCATTCTTTCTTTATTTCCTTTTGTCGATCAATGTTATGTTATAGACCTTGTCTATACACGTCCATTACCATGAGTGTCTAAGGTAAAACCATAAATAATTATTTGCTGCAATGGAACTCATCAAACTATGAATTCGCAGTCAAATGCACTCATGTCTTTTATACATAGCTATCGATCTTTTCTTGCCTTTAGCAATACTATACTTAGTAAGCCACGACCAGGTATGCTTCTGGTCACTATCTTAGATTATGGTTCTCACTTTAGGCGTGCTGACTTAATCATTCACACACTCACACGGCTATGATTTTTCTGCAGTTTTACCATATGTAAGACATAGCCTGTTTAATCAATTGATAACTTGTATCATTGAAATCATTGAACCTCTCTTTAGGTTGGTTTGTTATAAACATAACACAAGGAATTATAATATCCTCTATAGGGATATATGGACTGGTTGTACTAATTATTTTCTTAGTCTATCATTCGCAGCTGCCTTGTTTCAGTCCATGAATAGCTTAGGAACAAAACTATTCTATGAGAATTTCTTCTCATCTTTTTGATACTTTTATCATTTCTTTATCCAGTGATCAATATGCTACTTACTACATTTCTTTCTACTTATATCCAGACCTTTTCGAATTTGTAGTAGCATCCACAACATATGAGTATATCTCCTTATAATCTGTTCTTTTGGTCTCTGTGAGTATCCTTGTGTAATCAAGCCATTCCTTGAATACTTTAAATAGGAATATGAACACCTTAGTCCATGTCTCACGATTTCTTTTCCTTTCCCACACAAGACCTATTTTTCACTGGTTTTATCTTATCAGATGGTGTTTCTATATATGGCCAATGCACCCATCTCTTTTATAGATTCTTTGAATCTTTCTTTGAATCCCCACGGTTTCCTTTAGTCTATGAATGCATTCTTGTATTCTCGTGGGTTCTGATCCTCGCTTATATTTTTTAAACTCAAGTGCTATTTCCTTATGCATCTTTATCTTTTATGTGTCGACACTTCTTTTATAGTGTTCCATTGTGTTCCAGACATGAACTAATCGATTAGAGATTTCACTCTTACTAAGAACCTTCATTTACCTTGCAGTTTGGCGTCCCAAACTACATGGTCTGGTATCTTAGATGTTTAGCTGCGCAGCCTTATCTTAATGTCTGGTCTGGTTTCTCTTATGACCTCAGATATGTCATTTCTATGCACCTTTCTTTTCATTTCTGAGGTTCCTTATCTTATGGAACATATTGGTCTATCTTTAGACTCTATAGCAACTTGATTATGTCTCTTCTAGGACATTAATTTCGTGGTGCTTAAGCTGGTATGACTTAGTCATTCTTTTTCTTTTCTTTCGGGTCTAATCTGTCTGGCATTCTTTTAGCTAGCTTTGTATGATCTTTCTTTGGACGTCTTAAATCATATTCTCTGGTCCGAGGATCTTGCCAAGACAAGGATGGTTAATATCATTCCATTTCTTTATACTTGTACCAGCTTATTTCTTTCTCCCCCTGATGTTGGATAGTCGGATTTAATCATACAATCCGTGAACCTTGCCTTAATCTGATCACCCATATTTGGCTCAAGGTTTCTTATAAAATCGTGGGAGAAAGATTTCTCATATCCAACATATATTCCCAATCTTATCTCATCTTCTTATGAGGTTCCATCCTAGACGGCACATATTATTATGGTGGTCTAAACATAATCTCTTAGGATGGTCTACGTCTGGATCATGACCCTTTATCATCTTTAGATGGGAATATCTATGCTCACTTTATATGGCCTGATGCATATTATCATTACATGTAAATCTATGTGTTCCCAAGCATTAGCTAGTGATCTTTGTATCACAAAGAATTCGGCCAAGTTCTATCATGGTCATAAACCATGTCACTCGGATTTTTAGTGTTGTTCATAGACCACGGGAGTGTCATTTCTCCCCCTCATGAACATGCTATAAATCTTTTAGATGCTTGGAACATTATAGCCTATTGAGTTTCCCTTGTGTACATGTTACACAACATGAGATTCTATGGGATAACTCTTTTGTGCCTTTTCTCGATATCAATCTTTGCATCAATTTTAAAGACCTGGATGGCTAGTCCAGTCATGCCATAAAGTGTATAAAATTTCGTGGTCAACATATCTGGTTATCTAGGCCTTTTGCCTTTATCATACTGATATTTTAGCATAGTTTAGATCAGTTGGGAGTACAGTCTCGACCATTTTTATGCCTTGGGCAATTTTTACTTTCTTTATAATCTTAAGGAACTTATATTTCCTTTGCCCATTGGTTCAATGTGGAAACCATTCACTTTTCAAAATTTTATAACTCAAATGGAACTTTTATTTCGGTGAATAATTCATGCCCATTTTAGGCAATGCCTTTGGTCGGATGATTTTTAATTACTATACTCATTTTCTAAATTTTCATTTGTCATTTATCAATCAAGGAATTATCAAGCCAATCAAGCAAGATAATATAAGACCAGAATCAACTTTTATTATTGCTATAAATTTTATAAATGACAAGCAAATCAAATCAAAACATAAAACATGAAATCAGAATGTCTGAATCTTTGATTCTTTAATCAATGTGTAAGCCAACCTCACAATTTATATTTTCCATACGGCTTCCTCAGATTTTTCTTATATATCATTTTCATCCTCAATGTTTTCAGGAGGTTTCATATCATTGTCTTGTTTCTCAATGTATGTTTACTAAATTTTATCAATCAGTTGATGGTATCTCGAATTTTCTGCTTTCTTTGCTCGGCTGCCAATAGGCATGATAATAAGTCTTTATAGGTCGTGAAACCTTTTAGACTTATGTGATAACAACATATCCTTTGAATGAAATGTGGAATAGTTCATATAAAATAAGTCCTCTTCTGTTACCACTTCAGCACATAGTTTAAAAACTATAGGTGATTCTCATTTGAGCAGAATGATATTTGTCCACGGATTCAAAATCCTAGAACCTGAGAATCTTTCATTCATCTATGGCCTTTTGCCATAATACCATTGAGAATCTGAAGTTTTGTTTTGACCAGAGGTCATAAGGATCCCTAGTATTTTCATACTGCTCTCTCAGATCCTTAGTGAGATGATAGCACATAATTGTTATGGCTTTATTTATTTTTTTCACTTTCAGTTACATAATTACCTTGATTAATACACTGTCCGAGTCCTCTTGACATCAGGACTACTGAAGTGTTCATTTGCCATTTTCAATCAATTATCTCCATAAAGATTTTAGGGTAGTATAATCTGAAGTTTCGAAATTCGACATCTGAAATCACATTATCCAAAACAGGTCTTAATTTATGTTAAGTAATCTTTTTAGAAAATTTTATTATTCATATCAATACTTCTTATCACACGCACCAAAGAAAGAATTTTTTTTTTTTTTTTTTTTTTTTTTAATAAGTATTGGTGCAAGCAAAATAATCGAAGTTATGATGCAATCTTAGAAAAAATTTCTAGATGATCAATGAATCACAGAAGTTTCCCATAAAATTCTATAAAAACAAAATTTCAAAAAAAAAAAATTCTATAAAAGGAAACTTTCTAAAAATGGAAACTTTATATTTTCGAAACTTTCTATAAATGGAAACTTTCTATTTTTGAAACTTTCTATAAATGGAAATTTTATATTTTCGAAATTTTCTATCAAACAATCAAGTAGACAATCGAATTTCAAGTTAATAAAAAAATAGGGTTTTTTTTTTTTTTGATGAAATCGATCAGATTTAGATTTTAAAGGGGATTGATCGATTTCTAGGTTTTATCGATTTGATCATTAAGATCATTGTGGTTTTGATTTTAATTGTAAAACAATCTCATATCGAACTTTTGGTTTAAGAGTTTCGATTTACTCATGGAAGGGTTTGGACCTATTAATCTTTGGTAGGGTTTGATTTGGGGTTTTGCAAAATTTTAATGGTCATTCCTTTATCAATCAACCATGTTCGATTATGAGTTCTTTTAGGTTTCAAACTTTACCTTTAGAACTTTGAAGTGTAGATTTGGACCACCGAGAGCTGGAACAAGTCGGATCGCGAACTGCATGACCGGAACGGATCAGGAGCTGGTCGCGTGTCTTAGGTTGAGCAAAAACCTCTTGTATCTTTAGAAACCTTAATCAAAAATGAATCAAAATAAGTTATTATAGATAGATGAAGTAAATCGCAGAAAATAACAAAGTATAAAGAGAGGCTGCGGTTTAGGCTTTTGATTAGGGTTTTAGGGTAGTTGACGGCGCGGGTTGGAACGGAACTTGAGGGCGCGTTTGATATCGGATTGATACGAGGTTTGCGGCGATGGATTCTTCACGTCAAGAGCTTCAATTTGATATATTACACGTCGTCTGGATCCTTACGGTTTGAGAGAACGAACGGTTTGAAGTCGTCGAATGAGTTTTAGAATTTCAGGGTTTTAGGTCACTTGACGGCGCGTCTTAGAATAGAGCGTGAGGGCGCGTCCGGAGTCAGATAGAGGCGAGGCCGACGGCGTTAGATTCGCCTCGTCAAGAGCTTTAATTTGATATATTACTCGTCGTCTGGTTCCTCATTGTTGAAGAGATCGATCGATTTGAAGTTGTGCCGAAATTAGGGTTTTTAAGGTTACTGGCGGCGCGTATTGAAACAGAGCGTGAGGGAGCGTCTGAGATCAGATTGACACGAGGTTTACGGCGTTGGTTTGGTTTCGTCGAGAGCTTCGATTTGATATGTGGCGCGTCGTCTGGATCCTTACGGTTGGAGAGATAGAGCGATTTTAAGATGCGCCGTTTTTAGGGTTTTTGGGTAGCTCGGGTTTTAGAGAACGTATCGTGCTGATAACGTGTTGTAAAACTAAGTGGGGAAACTTGTTTCTATTATTAATCTCGACCAGAGGTCTTACATATATATATATATCAGGTCGTGTTTATCCTAAGTGGATAAGTACAACAGTCGATAAGCATTATCTCCTGCGGTCGGTACGGTCCTGGTCGGTCCGGTTATGTCGATCACAATCTGGTACATAACAAGTACTAGGCTTATAGCTTTTTAGCTTTAATAAATCCCTACATATACGTCAACCATTTTTACTTTCTGTTTTTTCCACCTGCTTACTGGTATGGACCGTATGGTTTTCTTTTTTTTTTTTGTCTTGGAAGTTCTGTTGAACCCTTGTCTTGATGGCTTAATAAGCGTTAAAAAAAATCCTACATATACATAATTAAAGACATAGCTACTTAAAAGAATTAGAAAACTTACTATTTTAATATTAAAAACGTTATTTATACGTACGAATAGGAATGTATTGTACAATTATATAATTTTTTGATCCATCAATTATTAATAACTAGATAATTTTTTCTGTGCTCATGCACGGAAATAACTATTTAAGAAATAAAAAACCATTATAATTGGTTAATATTTTATTAATTAATTATTTTCTTGTGCTCATGCACGAAAATAACTATTTAAAAAATAAAAAACCATTATAATTGGTTAATATTTTATTTATTAATTATTTTCTTTAATGGATTTTTAGTAATTTATACCTTCAACTAAAGATCAATCGAAAACAAACCCTAAACTAAAAATTATGTGAAATAAACTTTCAACTATATGTCCGTTAACGTTCTCGTCCCTCCGTAACTTTTATCGTCCACAGTAGACGTTTCTCCGTTAACATGAAACACTGTGTTTCATTTAAAGAAAAAACGTCGACATGTTTACTTAAAACGACACGGAGTTGGTAAACCCAACACTTCTATCGGGAAAGTCATCTTAATTTATCCCAATTCACCTCTTTCACTCGACGAACCCTAATCTTCAAATCGATGAGATGAATCTGTGACTGCTGAGTGTGCGTTTGAGAGTGAGAATCATGTTGGAGAGAATGAATTTTCCAAGCCCAAAGTTAGTTCTTCGTTTGTTTTCGTTCTCTTTCTATTTCGGATTAAAGATTTCTACTTTTGATTAATATTCTCTATTTTTTTCAATCAATCTAAGCGATTTTCATTTGCTTTTACGGGACTTTCTTTTTTCGTTTGTGGGTTGGAGGATATTGGGCTTCAGATGGATCTTACAATGGTGGTCGGACTAAGTGTTGTGGAGTGGAGTTCAGAAGAGGTCTTGAGAGTTCCTCTGTAGTGGACTTTGAGCATGAATCAGATGGATACATTCAATACGCATAGTGGCATAAGACGATGAAAATACACAACTACTATATATTTTTCACCGAATTGGTGATTTTGGGGAGGCATAAACGCCATTGATCATGACTTTGGTGAGGTATAAGCATCATTAATGGTTCTATAGTAAGGTATAAACATCACAAAAATGATTTGATGATTGTCCAATTTCATAGGTGTTATCACGCATGAACTTAGCTTGCAGGAAGTATTACAAGATCTCAAAGATTACGAGATATTTAGAATATATTTTTGTAGTTATTAAGAAAATTAGTATAAAGAAAATTAGTATTCATAGTTAGATTTTCTATTCTATTATTTAAAAATTTACTAAACAAGTTATGTACTTTATATAAATAAAGCCTACAAAACTAGTGAATAAATTGAAACAAAAACTATTATACGTACGAGATTTCCTCCAAACTAGCATAAGTCAAGTTCCTAATCGTGGTGCTGATCCTCTACAATGCAGGTGATGATTTTGGTTCAGTCCACAAAAATAGACCCTTGATTGCCAAACCTAGAAGAGTCAAGATCCTAGCAGCTTTTCTTGCAGAGAATAATTGTTACTTAAGTTCCAGTACCTTACAAGCTATAACAAATAGGTTCGCATGAGAGTCCACATTTAGAATTTTATCGAAATAATAATTAGCCTTGTACCAGATTTTCCCTAACAAGAGAATCTATAAAAAGTTCCCTTACAAAAATATGCCAGTTTTGGAAAGTATCATGAATCCCTTTATTCTTTCTGTAATGTAGTGACCAAATATTTCGGTGCTTTAATAAAATCCAATTTCAATCATCTAACCACACTTTGGCTTACAATTAATATTTTGTACTATAAAACATATACTTTAAAATCTTCAAATATCTTTCTATAAAAGGGTGCACAGAAAACCCTCATTTCAGAAAAAATGGGGTCTCTCACACACAACATATCCTTTCTCATTCTCCTATTCCTCAGCTTCCTTGCCCTCTCCTTCGTTTGCGACTGTAGCCCTCCTAAACCATCATCGGATCCCCACAACCCGCCAAATCATCCCGTCAAACCGCCTCAGTCACCTGCTGTCAAACCGCCAAAACCACCCACGAAACCGCCCACCGTTAAACCACCTCCATCAACCCCTAAACCACCCATGAAACCGCCAACCATTAAACCACCGTCCCACAAGCCTCCACCTGTGGTAACGTCGCCAACACCTTGCCCAGCACCAATACTCTGCCCACCAAAATCACCGTGCCCACCACCAATACCGTGCCCACTACCGACACCAACTCCACCTGTCGTGCCAAAACCAGAGACTTGCCCAATCGACACCCTGAAACTAGGCGCTTGTGTGGACATTCTTGGAGGTTGCATTCACATGGGAATTGGTAAAAGCTACGCTAAGCAAACGTGTTGCCCGGTTTTGGGAGGTTTATTTAGCATGGACGCAGCCATTTGCCTATGTACTACCATTGAAGCCAAATTTTTCAATATGGACCTCATCATTCCCATTGCTATTGAGATTCTTCTCGACTGCGGAAAGCCTCCACCTCCTGGCTTCAAATGTAAGTTTGATGATATTCTTGGGTAATTGGAGGTTAATTTGCGTGTGTGAAACCTTTACTCACTTGTTTCATTTGATACGATAAAAGGGTTTGTTTGGGTTTTCACGCTGTACTTTTTAAGTTCAAATCTCTGTACGCTTTCATTTATTTTTATGTACATAGACGTAGTAGGTTGTGGAGTAAAGAAATGTGATTTTCATAGTCATGCACATTGCACTGATGGACCAAGTACATGTGTATAAATTTCGTTGTATACATACACGCCTCTATGCCAACAAATATACCATACTGTATTCTCGAAAAAGTTGACTAAAAGATCATTCTTAACAAAGTATATGTTATGGCCAAAAAGATATACATTTTGAAGTATTCTAGGCTAGCTAGATGTTGAATATATTTTGGTGAGTTTGGATAAATATGGAAGAGTATGTGGATTAAACTTGGTTGAAAAGATTCAACTATTTGAATTTACCAAAGTGGGGATAAAATAAGATACATGGAATTAAATTAATGAGTTGGATGAAAATATTTTTATTTTTCAATTTAAAATATAAGTATGGTGTTTCTTTATTGGTTGAAGTGATTTTTAGTATTTCCTTTTTACACCGAAATTATTTGAGTTCAGTTATTTGTTAGTAAAATATTTTTTATTTATTATTTTATACTAAAATTCATTATTTTAAAAACTGTACAAATAGAAACTTATTTCATTTGATTTGAGTTATTAAAATTTTCATTTTTAAACATTCAAAATGATGGTTTCTATATTTTGTATTTATTGGTCTGAAAATATAAAAGAAAAAGAAAATTTATTTTTAACTTTATTTAGTATTAATTATTTTGATTTAATTTCTATAGATTGTCATTGCTTATATGTAAATATAAAGAAAATAAAAGTGAAAAAATATTGTGGAGGGGGGGGGAAGGGTAGAATGTTGTATTTTATTAAACAAAATCATTGAAGATGTAAAAATTGTATAGATGTTGAACAAATAAGTGGAAGAAAAAAATAATGTATAATATTAAAAAGTGTAAATTAGGATGTTGAATCTTTTTTTATCAATGTACATAGTCTAAGCACATCTGTATCAGTATTTTCTTTTAGAATATTTCAGTTTTATAAAAAAAACACAGTTAAACATCACTTATTTGTTGTTATTTTTATTGGTTTAATTTATTTTACCATTTGGATATTTAGATAAATAAGATGAAGAATCCTTTTGGGTATTTCAGAAATAATGATGTTTTAACTATGCCTACACAAATATATATATATATATATATATATATATATATATATATATATATATATATATCCAAAACAAATTATATCGGATTTATTATGGACACCAAAAAATCTACGATAGATTCAGAATGTTGAAAATGATCTAGAGACCAGAAAAAAATAAGAAGAAATGTGTTGTTTTTTAACGGAGAATTTTCAGAATATATTTGGATACAATATAATTGGTATTAGAATTTATCTCTGAAATCATTATTTGAATCATGGAGGAGGCATCAACAATAGATATTTATACAATCTTCGAAAACTAATTTTTCAATATTTATTTTTATTTTTGAATCAATACATTATATTTTAAGCCAAAGATTATATTGATTTAAATTATATTAAGACCAATATTATGCAACAAAGGGGATTAGTTTGCAAGAAAAAAATCAAAAATCACAAAAAAAAATCAATAGAGTTGAAACTCACGAATGTAGCTAGTGTTTTCCTCATCATTTTACTTATGTTATTATTATTTTTTCCATTATTGTTATTATTATGTATTTATATGTGTACTATCTTATTAATACATTTAAGTTAAAAGAAAAAAAACGAGTTTGATCTACTAGTGGGCCTTTTCTCACAACTTGGGCTTCATTCAACGCAACAGAAAGCCCAATTGAAAGACTAGTAAAACAAAAACTTTTCATCTGTCTTGTCCAACAAACAAAGTTCACATCTCAAATACTCACGCCATCGCCTTTTTGGTCGACCAAGCAAGAATCGAAGAAGAGGCGATCAGAGATCGAAAGCAATTCCTTCCTCTCAGGTAAAATCTCTACTCTTTTCTGTTTTCGTTTTCTTCTGGGTTTCGTAATCATCTCGTTTTGAGTCGCTGGATCTATCTTTCGCTATGGAACTAGATGAGATTCTTAGATAGTGAGTGTGTAATAGCTAAGCTTCTTCGAATCTTCTCTTAAGACCTAATAGTCCTTTCGATTTTGAATGTTTCTATCGATCTGAAAGTAACAGAGACTTTGATTAAACCCTAATTGTATAAACGATTAGCCTGTGAGAGTCTGATTTTGAATCTTGAAACCCTAATTTTTAGGGATAACGAATTTAGCTCAAAGTTCCTGTTTTTATAGCTTCTTGTTCCTTTTTCAGACCAAAGCTTTAATCTTTAGTCTCTAAAAGACCTTTTCTTTCTTGTTACAGGTTTGGTTAGAAGATGTCTCGAAGATATGATAGCCGTACCACAATCTTCTCCCCAGAAGGCCGTCTCTACCAAGTCGAGTACGCAATGGAGGCCATTGGCAACGCCGGTTCCGCCATCGGGATCTTATCCAAAGACGGCGTCGTCTTGATCGGCGAGAAGAAAGTCACCTCAAAGCTTCTCCAGACCTCAACCTCCTCCGAGAAAATGTACAAGATCGACGACCACGTCGCCTGCGCCGTCGCTGGCATCATGTCCGACGCCAACATCCTCATCAACACGGCTAGAGTCCAAGCACAGCGCTACACCTTCATGTACCAGGAGCCCATGCCTGTTGAGCAGCTTGTTCAGTCTCTCTGTGATACTAAACAAGGGTACACGCAGTTCGGTGGTCTTCGTCCCTTTGGTGTGTCGTTTCTTTTTGCAGGGTGGGACAAGAACCATGGGTTTCAGCTGTATATGAGTGACCCGAGTGGGAACTACGGTGGCTGGAAAGCTGCTGCTGTGGGAGCTAACAACCAGGCGGCTCAGTCTATTCTGAAGCAAGATTACAAGGATGATGCGACTAGAGAAGAGGCGGTTGAGCTTGCGCTTAAGGTTCTGAGCAAGACGATGGACAGCACTAGCTTGACGTCTGAGAAGCTTGAGCTTGCTGAGGTGTTTCTGACTCCTTCGGGGAGTGTTAAGTACCATGTTCACTCTCCTGACTCGCTTACTAAGCTGTTGGTGAAGCATGGTGTGACTCAACCCGCTGCTGAATCGTCCTGAGCGCAACACTAATCGCCAGAGAGTCTTGATCTCTGCTTGGTGATGTGTCTCCTTTTATCTATCTTGTTAGTTCTCTGTTTTACATTAGACTTTATGGCGATGAAACTTGAATTTCACAATGTTATGAGAATTTTATTTGAAGGTATTTTGGGTTGAATTATATCATTAATGTACAAATATCACTGTAGCCTGATCAAGAACAGAGCTTAGGAAGTGATCTGTTGCTTCCTCTGCTTGTCCTCTTCTTGATAGCTTCCATCTGATTCTGCATCTTCAAACATGCTCTCTCCAACTTCATTACCCTCCACTGAATCCCTTCTATTTGTTCTTTCAACTTCTCATCGTCTCCCGAGGTCTCAACCTTCTCCACTCGGAGTATGAGCTGCTTGTGTTGTTTTAAATCTGCCGTCTGAATCGCTTGAAACTTTGTGTTACGAGAAACGTGTGCTCTTGATTCAGCTGAAAGCTTCTCGTAGCTTATAGTTCTTATCAACCTTAGTTTTTCACCATTGGTTAGTCCAGCGTGAGCCTGAACGAGTCAAAGAAAATGATCATTACTTTACATTTTTGAATTTGTGATGATTCTTGAAATGTACCTCAAGAAACATATCAATAGCACGATAGATATCTTCATGAGACTCTCTTGCTATATCAGGAATGAGAGTGAGGAGAGACAGAAACTTTGAAGGTTTCAAGCAAGGATCAGGTGCTACTTCAGCTATGTACTGATCAACCAAGCTTGCCACTTTCTTCACTTGTGATCCTCTCTTTGCTTCGCTGAAGAAAGCTTTTGCGAATCTAAGAACAAGATTCACGTAGTACAAGTGACTAGACTTCAATGGAGATGGAACAAGAAGATTGTCAAGTGTTGCTTGATCCAGTTGCTGACCGATCATAAGCTCCAGTTTGTTCATAACGCTTTTGTTTATGTTTGATCCAAGAGCAAGTCTCAAAAGACTAAACAGGCTCTTGTAAGGAACACAGCTTCGATCCAACACGTAAAGAGTATCAATGGTGGTTTCAAGAATCTCTCTTTTCTCATTAGAAGGCGCTGAACAGAACTTGGCCTTCTGGTAATAGAACAAGAACCTGCTTATGGTAAGATTATCGAATTTCCGTGCTATCATCAGCTTCAAGAGCGTTGCAACCAAACCGGGACTTAGAACAAGAACCTCATCGAACCACCATGGTATCCGAGAAGAGCCGTTCTTGAAACTCTCTGTGCTTTTACTGTCACAAGAAAAACGAAGCACGCTGCTGTCGGGTGAAGGTGAACAAGCAGAAGCAGCACTAGAGGGACTCACTTCAATGGCTAAACACAGCTTCTCCACGAGCACATCCATCAGTTTCGCAGCCCAAGAATCAGTGTCAGAGGATGTTTGAAGTTCTTGACATTGTTTTAGACCAAGAAGAACCTCTGACCAAGCCCAAGACCGAATCTCTTGCATACACTTCTCTGTTTGTTCCAAGACTTCAATGACTTCCATAAGCTTAGCAGCACAATGGAACAAGACTACATTCGAAGGTACCACAGTGAATTGGCCGTTGCTGTAGCAGAATCTTGATACAAGCTCAAAACTCTCAGCTCCACCAGGGAAATCATTAAATATCACCTTGAGATTACTATTGGAAGAACTAGTAGATGTCCCAAGAAGTTTCCTTAACGTTCCAGAATACTTGCATATGATTTTCTGAAAGCAAAACATAAAAAAAGAAAATAATAACCAAACTCATAAGTCATATGATTATTAGAGAGCTTAGTAAAGTTCATAAGCAAAAAAAGTTCAAACTGTAAAGCCAGTTTTACTGTTTATGAATAAAGTTAAAAAAAAAAAACAAAACGATGAACATTTATTACAAAGAGAGGAGAGAATAAAATATCAACTAGAAAAGAGTCTATGTGTCTATTCAGCCATGTGAATCTCATAAGTCAAACAAAGTGAGAACAAAAGGGAAGTGAATAGTGTCCAAGCTAATTGCATAAGATAGCAACTTCTTAACCTCTTCCTCTTAATGGGCAAAACTTTGTCTATTTGCAGAATGAGAGAAAGTCAGAGGAAAGGTAAGAACAAAAAAAATTGCAATATTAAATGGAGATGGAAACATCTGCTTCATTACTATACAACAAAGATTAATGAAACACTCAGACACCATCAGTTACATATATTTCCTTGACTTTGATTGGCTTCACACAGGACAGAAAAAACTGTGAACTTAAAGACTCATTTTAAGGTAACTCGGTGATAGAAAATTAAATGCTGAGAGTAGCAGAGTCACACACACATAATATGATGCAGGAATTACAGAACTCACATGAACTTACTTTTACAAGTTAAGTAAAATTAAGTATATGGAAATTGGATAGACCCAGGTAAGAACAAGTGAAACTGTCATTGAGAAATGGTTACAGTGTGGACATTTTTGTGTAGTCTTGTTATGATATTAGAGGAAGAAGAGAAACGAAGTAAGAGTTATTTTACCTTATTGAGAAAGATAGTTTCTTCTCCATTGATGTCCACTTGAAGATCAGAGCAAGTTTCCATAGCCAAAAACAGAGAAGGAAAAAACGAAACAACACCCAAAAATAAAAAGAAACTTATAGTCAGAACCCACCTCGGTAGCAAGATTCTCTCTTGTTTCTTTTCTCCAAAAGGAAAAGAGAAAAGAAACTCTGGTAGCAGAGGGGGGAATAATAGAGAGAAGATGTGGATTTTATGCTAAGAAGAGAAAGAAGACAAAGAGCAAAAGAGCAAGAAACTTTTGTTGGTTTTCTGATTAGTCAGAGTAAGACTCTCTCTTTCTCTTTTGGTGTCTGTTTAGTCAATTGGTGAAGCACCCACAAATATTAGTAGTGGGTTTTTATTTGTTCTTGAAAAATAACGATGGAAAAGAGACCAAGCAACAAAGGCGTGTCCCAAACAAACGTCCCTCTACGCAGTACTCACTCTATTATTTTTAAGATGAGGAGGTTTTGGACCATGGAGTATGGACCCATGCATCCTTAGGATGAGATGAAACCCATGTAATTTAGGTCTATGTTTAATATTTAGTGATTAGATGTCAACTCGTCATTGTTAATTTTGTAGAAATATTTTATATATAAGTCTGTGTTTATTGCCAAAATTAAGGGAACTTGTCATTTCATCTCCTACATTTTGCTTGAATTTGTTATTGGATGGACTTCTGATTTTGTTCCTTCATATTTTAAGTATATTATTGAATCGTAGGGACGATCATTAGTAAACGTATTTGCAAAAAAAGTTTAAAACACTCTCACCAACTTATATGTTAAACGTACACGTAGTATTTAGACAACACTGCCTAAAACAACAAAAAAGAAATATATACTTTTTTTGGTAAAAACAACAACAACAAAATATTATACTTAACTAGCACTTTTTTTATTGTAAACAACTTTTATTTAGTTGTAAGAAGGTTAATTACTTCTTTAAACTTTCTTTTGACTAAACTTTCTTTTGGTCTGAGGTTTTGCATTTTTCTCTGTTGAACATGGAAATTCAATTTAGGAACCCATTTTTCAAATGTGAATTGTCAATGAAGAAGTTTTGAAAGATTGTCATCGGCAAGTTCAGATGATAGTATGATATATAACCAACTACCGAATCATACATTTTAATAAGGTCTCATCGTTTTCTAGTGGAATCGCTCTAAAATCAATTAAAATTTTATAAAATTAATTAATAATTTATAAAATTAATTTTAAAATAGATGGATAAAATTGTTATAAAACAATTATGAACTTTAACAGTGTTTAATTTTATTTAAAAATAAATTAAAAATTTAGATAAATTATATTGTTATTTTATTTATTCGCCTACGGGACCGATTTACACTAGTTTTTTGAAAAAAGTATTAACAGATGACAATCGTTTTTTCCCTAAGAAATATAATTATAAAACTATACCGGCCTTTCAAAAAAGCCTATACCGGCCTTACAAAAAATCGAAGAAAAAAAACAGGCCACCCTTGACGCAAGTTTCTTTGTGGGTTTCAGGCCGAACTAATTGAACCTAACTATAAGAGAATTGTGTATTACTTGGCCCAAGTCTTCGAGAGGAGGAAGATTTGCACTCTGAAGATATACTAATACTACTAGAGTTAGGGTTAACTTGTCTCGATTCCTGGCTTTGTCTCGCTCTCACTGCTCCAGGTTTGTCAACTGTATGTAGCCCTAAATCCGAGACTGCCTTGAACTTGTTTTTTTCTCCTTTTTATTTGGTTGAACACTCCTAGTCTTTACACTTTATATAGAGTATTTAACGATTATCTTTCGGCTGTTTCTGGTTGACTTGATCATTAAGGATGGTCGTTACAGTTTCGGATGAAGAAACATCTTCGTTGTGTTCCTTCGCATCAGAGTCAACAACTTCGCAAACCTACTGGACAGAACGTCCTCCTGGTTCTTACTCCCTCAAAATCCAGAATCTCGCACGACTCATCGGTGAAAAATACCAAACCCGTCGTTTCTTAGTAAATGGCTACAATTGGTACTTATTTTACTATTCCAGTATTGGTGATTTATCTTAATCGTGAAGCTTACATATGTTTATTTTGATGATACTCTCTTGTATAATCTTGTTTCTGAAATACCAGGAGATTAATTATATATCCAAAAGGGAATGAAAAGGACAATGGGAGTGGATATATTTCGATGTACGTTGAAACAGATAGCACAAGCGAAGTGTTTGCATATCTCACCTTCTTTGTCTATAACAAGAAAGTAAACACAAATACTTCTGTATCCAAGGTATGTTTTCAGTTGCCCACTGCTCTACCTAGTTTTTACTACATATAATTCATATATACTTAGCCATGGTATTGATATATAATGCCACCTTTATTTTGTTACTTTTAAAATAAAATTCACGTACAAACACACACTCGTACAGATACACAAGTGAAGCGTTTTAATGCACTGAAGAAGGTATGGGGATTTTCTCAAATACTTCCACTTGAGTTATTCAACGATCCTAAAAATGGATAAATATTTGAGGAAGATCACTGCGAATTTGGAGTTGATGTGACGATTGATTCAACCCTTACCAACTGGGAAATCGTCTCGTTTAATGAGAATTTCTGTTTTTCCAAATTCTTGTTTAATATCAAGAATTTTACGATGTTGAGAGAACATTTTTATTACATGACTAAGACATTTTCAGTGGGAGGAAAGACATGGTGAGTTTATAAATATCTACCTATGTGTGTGTACACGTGTATGATATAACACGTGCTTAATATTCTTCTCTAGGTTGCTAACGCTTCATCGCAAGCGCTTCTCTACATTAGACGACAAATGGATCTCCATTTTTCTGCATCTGGCCGACAATGAAAGATTATTACCAGATGAGAGGATTTACACGCCTGGTCATTTCCGAGTTCTAGACCCATGTGGATCAAATCACATCACAGAGAAATGTATGTGAACCTATTGTCTTGTTATTATATATATGTATAGCTTTCTTAAGTTACTTTATACCAATTGATGAGATAAAACTATCTATAGACTTTGATATTCATTTACTCCTTTGATTTAGATAATATACGTACTTATGGATATTCTTTTCTTTTTGTTGCAGTTATCTGCTGGCACGATCAATCAAACTCAGGTTTTGGTCGCGACAAAGTGGTGTCAATGGCTAAGCTCCAGGAGGTTTACTTGGACGAAGAAGACACTTTGAGCGTAGAGATTGAATTTGAAGTTATCTCTGCGACCAATTACTCTCCCATTATCTAAGCTCTCCTACTTCCCCCTTTCCCCAAACCCATTTGTTGTTACTCTTTCTGTCTCATTAATTTGCAAAAACAAAAACAAAAACAAAAAGGTGCATTTACGTTGGGTTTTCGTTATGCAATGGATTTTTGTTTTGTTTTGCATGACTTTATTTTCGAAATTTCTTTTTGATTCAGTTGGGATTGACATTCAGAATATATTGCAGAATTTTCAACGCTATTGATCGAATGATTAGAATTAGAACACAACAAAACAATACATATGATTTTAATAGAAAGGTTTGCTAGAAATGGACGAAAAAAAAAACATCTCCGTCCTGTTATTCCTTCTCACAAAACTTTGTCCCAGTAGTATTTAGATTAGTGATGATCCTGTTTTACTCCTTACAGACCAAAAACTGGAACACAACAAAATAATCTGACATTAAAGTGAAATCCAAATTGAACACGTCTAATTGCATGTTCACCCGCAACCACTCAACAATTTCGATTCTTGTTGGGGAACTTCACTTCAAGTGAGGACTCGCCTTCGGGCCAAACGGGCCATGTATAGACTTGTGACTTTCTGCCTTTTTCTTGTAAAATCTAAGCAAGTGGGATGATACAGATTAAGTTTAAGGAAATTTGAAGTCATGTACATAGTAGAAAATAAATTGAAAGAATACGCATAGCAATAATATTCTGTATATTTTGTGTAATATTACCTTTTACGTCCCTGACCAATCACAAAACTTGGTTAATTGTTTTTTTTCACTTTTCTTCTTTCTCCTCTGATTTTATTTAGTCTATAGGGTTTCAATTAATTAGATTTAGTTAAGTATATAGTAATAGAAAACATACATATTTTTTTACATATGCTATATTTTTATTTTTTTTTAAATGGACATAATTTTTTTTTCAAAAACTGTAAATAGATGTTGTTAACAAGTATAATGTTCGATTCTATATTCCTTTTAAAGAATAGTCCATATTTATAATAAAATCCTTTGTTCAAAAAAAAAAAATCTATTGATAAATCTGTATTTTCATTGTGAAAAAGTTAGTTTGTGAAGATTTATAATTAACATTTGTTTCTTACAACACTTTTCATACATTTACAATTTTTCTTATTTTAATTTTCTTCTCCAACACTATTCTGTTTATAAATATAGTATAGTATCCGATCGTATCACACTCTTTTTCTCCATTGTTTCTTCCTCCTCACTCTATTTCTTTCATCTTCTTCCTCCATCGCACCTCTCTCCCTCCTCCTCACACTCCTCCTTTCTCATCCTGCTCCCTCTCCTCTCACTCCTTTTTTTCCCTCCATATTCGTTCTCCTCCTTATTCCTTTTTTCCTCCTCCTTTTTCTCCACCTTTTTTCCTCTTCCTCCGCTCTCCTCGTCTTGCTCTTCCTTTTTCTCCTTTTGCAGTTGATAAAAAATGATGTTTTATGTTTGTTAATATATTATTACTATAAATTAAGTTTTCTATACTATTTATTTAACATATATAGTAGAATGTATTTAGTCATTTCGACATTATCATTCACACACGAATCTACAAAGAGAATATGATCAAGTTTGTGGTTAAAATGTCCCATCAAATATTTTTTTACTATAATATGGCTATATTCTTTATTTTCTCTCTCTTATGAATATACAGCAAAATGACCCTTAAGTTTACTCAATTTTAATTTTGAATTTTTTTAATAAAAATAACAATTTCTTTATTAGTCAAAACATAATTTTTAGAACTTAGTGTTTAAAATTCAAGTAATTAAATTTACTGATACTGAAAACAGTTAGACAATAACTTTATTATAATTTATATTTTTTTAATAATGATAACTTTAAATTCAAAAGAACAACAAAAAAATATCTGAGATGAAATACAATAACCCACTAGTAGTTGATATGAATAACTCAAATAAGAAACCAAAATGAATATTTCAAGAAGAAAGCTGAGATTCAAGCGAAACTTTACTTCAAGCAGAGCATTGTGATCTTAACGTGTTTTGGTGACGTTTTGATATAAAAAATGAAATCTCAAGAAATCAGATAAAATTCTAAATTATATTTGGTAAAAACATAGCAGTTTTCATAACTCACAAAATATACCAAAACTCTTCCAAGTCCTTCCAAATCATTTTAGATTGTAGATTTTTTATTTTAATGAATTTCAATAAATTACAATTATCATACATATATAAACAATGTTATTGAAAAAGTTAATTTAATAATTGACCAAGCGTTTAACTAATGGCATTTGGAGTCTGATTGCTATAAGTTATGATGTATGCAGATTCGTACAAGTGAAACTTATATGAACTTTTACTCATGGCCATCTGGAAAATCGTTTACGTTACAGTTGTTTTGCAGACTAAATGTAAATTGTCCATATGATGTATGCAGAGTTTCAAAACCCTGATTCTGTTTCAACGGCAAGACAAAAACTATAGTAGTTAAGATCAAATCACAAGAATGCTGATTACCAAAATAAAAATAAAAAACACAAGAATGCTAGATAGTGCTTAAGGCACCGGAGCTGATACACATATGCTAGAGAAACAACAATTCCGTCCCATACCAATAACTCTCGCACATGCTACTCTCTGCCCCGTATTAATGCTATTTTTTATTTAAGCTATTGTGCACAGATCAAAAAAGTTCACTAAACTCTACGGGTTCTCTTTTTTAGACTAAACTTTACAGTTTCAAAATTGGTTATATAGACAAGAAAACAAACAATTGAATAATTGACGTCCCAATGTTGGCTTTCACGTGGCCATCCCTAGCCAGCGTTTATTCCCACCATCGTATGTTTTCATTATCTCTCTCGTTTCAACTCTTAAGTTAAAAAGAAAAAAGAAAAAACTCTCTTCAACCAAAAAGAAAAAGAACTAAAATAAAAGTCGCTGTGAAAATAAAGAAAGATCCGAATCCAATCTCATCTGATTCACTCTCAGACAATGCTCTGCTATGTCGGAAAAGCCACCAAGATTTTTATTTTCATCGTCACCGTTGTCGGCGTCATTGGTCTCGTCGTAGGCTTGGGCATCCTCCGTCGTCACTCACACAACTGCTCCGGCGACTATTGCTCATCTCCCACCGATCCTTCCTCTTCCTCCGCCTCCCCTTTCATAACTCCGTTTCCTAATCCTACCCCAAACCCGAACCCGCCTGAGCTCGGATCTTCCCCACCTGCCCCGCCCGGCTCATCATCCCCAAACCCATCTCTTCCAATCACCACCCCAACTCCGCCGTCGCCGATCGTAAACCCGAGTTCGCCTCCGCCTCCGTCTAGTCTGAATCCTCCGCCGCAGTTTTCACCTCCTCCGCCGGATTCAGATACAACCGCCGCACCTCCTCCACCTGCATCGCAGTCAACAATCGCGCCGCCACCTCCAGCCGAAGAATCGGCATCACCGCCGCTAAATCCGCCGAGCTCCGTAGTGAATAATCCCCCACCAGTGCATGCGAAGCTGGTGAACGACTAAAGTAGAGACCATACATTTTGTAAATTCCAGTTCTTGAACTTGATTCGTTTGTTTGTTTTTTTGTTTTGATTAATTAGATCAAATGTTCTGATCTTAAAATCAAGGTGAAACTTCATGTCCATACTCATTCCAATGGTCTTCGTGGAGTGTGAGTTGTCAAAACATCTTTATCATAGGTTTTATGACAACAAATAAATTTTAATTTTGTTTCGATCTAGTTGTTGTAAAGTTAAATTTTCCTCTCAAAATAATTTTTTTATTGATTGAAATTAATGTCATGTTTTTGTTTTGAAATATGTGAAAATAAATATTTTCTTAATTCATATACATAAAACTAAAACAGTAACTAAAATAAAATATAAAGAATAGTATTTCAGTAATGTTTCATCCCTAAAACTGATTCGATCATATTTACCGTCATACGATTGGCGAAATATTATTTCAGTTCAATCGATTGGAGCGATCGAAATGATCCATCGCTCCTAACCATTCACTCGAGACCAACAAATAAAAATCAGCAAATAAAAATCATGTTACAAGTTATCCCGATCTTACAGTTAATCAACTTTTTGATTCAGATTTGCGAATCTGAAACTCACAGGCAATCCGAACAATGGATCCCAAGGACGTAAAAATAATAGAAAATATACCATAGAGTAAGTTCAATAGAGTGGATAAAGATGGATGGCACTTTACGCAGAACGGAAAATATTCGGTAAAATCTAGGTATCAAGTGGAGAGAGTTTATAGAGATAAGGAACAACCTCTAACAATATTTGGACCCACAGTTAACTTACTTAAGGCGCATTGCTAAAAAATTCACTGTCCACCAAAGATTAAACGTTTTGTATGGAAAATAATGTCAGAATGCATATCCGTGAGGAAGAATCAGAGGGCTGACAGGGAATTTATATTGTGATAGATGTGGCGCTTCAAAGAAATCAATTAACCATGTGTTTTTTGAATGCTCTCCAGCGCGTTAGGTTTGAACACTATCTCATATTCCATCTAATCCAAGCATCTTTCCTACCGAATCCATTTTTACAAATATGGACTCCTTGTTCTCGAGAGTTTTACCCATAATGGGTTTGCATGAATCTTATGTTATATTTGGAAGAGAATAAACAATAAGATTTTCAGTAATTTGGATATGGATTTTAGGGACACTCTTAAACTTGCGGAAATAGAATCAAAGCTTTGGGCGGAGGCACAAATTTACCCTAAACCGGCGAGAATCCAATATCAGTCGAGTCTACTGTCTATTGCAGGACGGTGGTGTTTTATAGATGGATCATAGAAGGATAGTGAGGTGTTTTCAGGTCATGGATGGTATAGTACCCTTGAAGATTTTGCTGGTTTAATGGGAACACGAAATGTCAAGGCTTCTCTTTTCTCCCTTCACTCATTACTTTGGGTAATGAAGTGCATACGAAATTTACGTCAGTTTCGGATCACGTTTACAACAGATTGGTCTCAATTGGTAAAAATGGTGTCAGAACCAAAAAAATGGCTTGCTTTTGCAACTTATCTGGAAGATCTAGCGATCTTGCAAGAAAACTTTCACAGCTCAGAGATCATTCATGTACTGTGCATACAAAATTTTAAAGCCGATAGTATAGCACGATGTGTTAGAAAACAAACGTCATTTACCGTACACATGGATGTAGAGTTACTAGTTTAGTTTACAGAGTCATGATGAAACTGTACAAATCGATAAAAAAAAGAATAGTATTTATTTGTGGTAGTTAACTTATAAGTTAAGTATTAACTTACAAGTTAACTAAAGCTACTTAACTTACAAGTTAACTAAAGCCCTTAAGTATCATTGTCTCAAATCTCTCTTCTATTTTTTCTGCTGGTGACCGATATAATTATATTGTTGACATCACTTTATTTTCATTGAAATAATTTAAAGGTGTGTAACTGTGAAAACAGACGACAAAAGGTGGGTATCGTGGATTAAGAATCCCATGTAATTTGTCCGACTAATTTTTACCACCTTTTTTGCTGAAATGTTAATTTTATAACAACAAAAATTCTAACCTTTTACCACTTTATCTTTACAAAATCCTAACTATTTCTGATAGATTAATAAACACAATAAATTAATAAAAAAAAATTGATTTTAATAAAATCAGTTCAAAATATTACAAATCAATAAAATAATATATGGTCTGATTCAAATCATAAATTAATCATTTATATATAGTGTAAGTACAAACAAACAATTGAATTGTTTACTTTATATTCATAATAAAATTATCTTTATATTTTCTTATCACTTATATATTTTCTAATATTTTATAAATTATATCAAAAGAACATTTAATTTTATTAAAAATATTTCATATGTACCAACTAATATGAAATTTGAATTTTATAACTTTAATTAATGTATACGATAAATTCAACTATTTCTATTATTTTGTAATTCTAAATACATAAATAAATTAAAAAAAAACTTTTTAAAATTAATAAATCTATAAATAAATAAGATGTCAAGTCTCGATATTATTGACATATAAATTTTTACAGTATATACAATTTTACGCCATCTAAAATGTATACTTCAATAAAATAAATATTTCAATACTTTATTTAATATAAATAGTGTACTTTTTATTTTTACTAAAACAATTTATAAATAAATTGAAAGATATAAAATTTAAACGTAAAGGCACTAAATATATAAAACTGTGTGAAATTTAAAATTTATAGTTCAAACTCTACATAAAATTAATAGAATAATAAATAATTTATAAAAAAAATATAAAACTGTATATATATTATAGGATATATAAATTTGCTATTTATACAGAAATTAATAATTGTAAGAATATTAAAATATATTATAATTTAAATATTAACATATAAATATAAATTATATTATTTCAAAGACATAGTTTTATAAATGTAATTATAATAGATTAAATAAACCATAAATTATTTATACTTTTTATAGTTCTTTTTATAATTTAACTTAAAGAAGGTGATATATTTTATACAAATATCTATAATAGTTGATACCTAATATATGAACAAATGAATAAAGGGTTTTGTGAAAAAAATAAGTTTGAGTTGAGAAGCAGAAATAGGTGCTTATCCTACAAAAAAAACTTTTTAGAGAAATTTGAGGATACTGTTTATCGTAGAAATCAATTTATAAAGGTTATATGCAACAACACAATCTTGTAAAATAAAATTATATGAAATTATATTATTTTATTTAAATGTTTAGTATACATATAAAACAATTAAAAATATACTTAAACTAACATTTAGAATTATAATGTACTATAAATATTTGAAACAAAGGATGAAATTAGATAGGCAAAAAGAATTCAACCAAAAGGATTATACTAAAGTTTTTTAATGCTCAAAACGATAAAATATCAAGAAATTGATTAGATAATAATAATTTAAGAATATAAAGGGAAAATAAGTTCTATGTGAAAAAATGCAAAAACTAAATAAATCAAACTAATTTTATAAGAAAACTGAGAAAGTGATTCACGAAACTAAAGTACACTATTTGCATAAATATTATTTTTTAAAAAGGTCTTCTTGTTAAGGTATTTTTTTGGTTTACAGATAAATAAAAAAGAAACAGACCCCAACAATCCAACCCAAAACAATTGGACCGATCCGGTCCAAATATAAATCGAACAGAGAACAAAAGTAGTAGAAATAACATCGGAAAACTCACCTGAACAAACCTAAAACCGCCACGTTAGATGAAGTACACGCCACCGTGACCACCAAGACCAGGAGATGCCGTAACAAAACAGAAAGGCTGCTACCAGTTATTTTTTGCTCTATATGGAATAAAAATAGATTACTCAAATTTCTTTTTCATTGTTATACTTTTATTTAAAATGTAACAGAATTGTAGTAAAACTGTAGAGTTATTTTATATTAATAGCAAATGAGTTTTACATAAGAAATGCTCTGAAAACCATTGTGCAACACTTTCTTTACTCATTAACTGGGGGCTAGTGGTTAGTAACTTAGTATAGTCTGTTGTAATTGACCACGAAACTCTTTAAAATTTCTTTCTCTTTGTTTGACATCTTTTATATGTTTTTGGGCTTTCAAATGATTTATTAGCTCTCAAAACTCCAAAGCTGTAATTGGTAACCATGTTTTATGAAAAAAAGATGATGAATTTGCTATTCCTCATAATTGTACCAGTTTAGTTGATTTTTTTGTCAAATTAGTAACATATGGACCCCACTACATTCCTCACTTTTCCTCATATAAAGAGGAACTAATGAACAAATATTTTCCTTCTCTAGTTTTGATATTGAACGTTTGTTCCTCTTCATATCATTTATTTTTTTTCAATTCATTTCTTCAATTGAATTTTTATTCAACTTTTTTTCCATTTATTCATTCATCAACCGGTCACCAATTAAAGCACAAAATAACCATTCAATTGATAAAGATGCTTAAATCCATGCTAAAGGCTAAAATTAATTAACAAAAACACACACCAAATTTCAGCAAAAAGTAGGCCGAGAAAATGTAAAAGTTCAAAGGTGTAACCTTTGAATAATTACAAGATTTATTGGCATTTTGGTAAATCATGATAGCTTGGATAGGATCCATTTCCATATTGGTACACTCGGGAGCAAAGCCACGTAGTAGAAGATTATGGGTGCATCACTAATTTTTCAGTTCATTTTATACGGCAAAATGAAATAAAATTATTAAAAATACACTCATCCATCCAATTTATAAGCTTTGTGCACCCAGTAAATATGCCACTAGGTACGATATGATAATATTATAGTTCAGTTTCTAAATAAATGTCATTTTAACATTTTTTACACAAATTAAAAAAAAAATACTAGAAATATATAAAAGTTGTTATTAATTACACTTATTTGACCAATAGTATCTGAAAAATAAAATTATTTATAAAATAAATATAATTTACAATTAATTTTCAGGTAAAAGTGATATTTATTATAAAACAGAGGGAGTATATAGTTTCTTGTTTGCTATAGATGTTATGGTTTGTATGTTTCTAGATAAAATAAAAATAAATAAACTGTTTTGTAACTAGATCAATGAGAAAAGTTTACTAGTAAAAAGGATCAGCGCGAAGAGGAGAGAATTCGTAATGGTTGCATATTATAGAAAGATGACCAAACCCATCGGAAAATAAGTAAGTATGTCAGAATGTCAAGAAAACCTTCGATATATTAATATATAGTTATATACACACTTGCTCAAAAAAAATAAGTTATATACACACTTTCATAAGACTTGGATTTCTGAACGGTGTATGGGATATTGGACAGAAGAAGAGTGTAGCAATGTAGCATAGTCATAACAAATTAGGGCATGTTTTTTAATATTGTTTTCTTTCAATTTTAGTCTTCTTCAATTGTTTCTTATGATAATTTCAAAATAACCAAAACGGTTATAGTATTCATTCAGGGTCAGGGTGTATCCATGTTAGTCATGAACTCGATTTCTTTTGAAAATTAAATTATTGCTGTTTGATCGGTACAAATTTGGGTTTTGACCCAACTGGTTAACATGATATAACATAATAGACTATTAGATCATCTCTTTACATTAATCGAAAAGTATTTAAATTCAGATGATGCAGTATGGACGCTTTCACGATAGTACACTCTGTAATGCATTTCTATCAAAACCGACTGGATAGATAGTTGGTAAGATTTATCATAAGAGAAAAAAGCAATCTTAAAATAATTTTAAAAGTATACAGAAAAACAATTGCAAGAAAATTTAAAATTGCAAGATAATCTGTACGAGGAGTATAGATTTATTTAAACTACATCATACACTTTTGTCTAAATAAAATAATAAATACAAAGATATCAATACAAAATAAAATTTAAAACTTTCATAAAAGAAAAGATCCGCATACTTTTTCTATAAATTGCTTTTTAAGACTTCAAATATTTAGGACCGGCCTCAGGGGAAATGAAAGGATAAAGCTCGTACCTAAAACTACAGCTTTTACCCAAAACTCTGGCTCCTATTTTATTATGAAAACATCTTCTAAAATAGAAATTATTTCGTTCTAAACACTTCCTACAGTTTCTTTGCGACATGTCGAAGGAGCACTCAGCCATTCCATATATCGTTACATTCGCCACCTTCTTCTCCTCCACCGTGTAGTACGGCGCTTTCGGGTTAGCTTCACGAGTGGTATTTTGTATCAAATCGTCGATGAAATACCGCGGTTTTAAATGGTTATATAGATAGTCGTCTACTTTCTTTTTATTGGACATACAGAAATTGTTGTCGTAATCGATCATCCCTATAGAATCGATCGTAGAAAAATATAAAGAACATTGGTCGTACCATATTATTCCACCTTTATATCTTGGACATCTCTTAAAAAACTGTCATATAAATTTTAAAATATATGATGCCATAATCAATAACAACATTGCCTGCACGGGATGTAACCAAAACTGATACATATCAATATTAGTAAAGTGAGTCACCTCGGGTTGGGCGTTAGCATAGCAAGAACGGCATTTGGGCCCGTGGGTGTCTCCGCGGCATTGAAGGAACATGATTATGAAATCGGGACCTGCACCAAGGTGCGTAGAGTTGTAACCTCTTTTAAAACTTTCAGGAGAGATTTCATTCCTGATACGTTTTAGGTTTTTCTCATACTGACTTCCCGGTTTGTATTTCCCTTGACTGACAAAGCATTTGTGGTGTAGATACGTATTTGTCATGTTCACTGACGAAGCAGCGCATACAAATAGAAGTTGTATGGCCACCACAGCCAAGATAGGGACCAAAAGGAGGCGTTTTGATACAGACGGTGAAATATACATTGTTGTGGATACTTTTTTGCTCTTCTTTAATACTTGTTTCTCAGTAAAATAAGCGTTATAAGACTGTGATGTTTGTGTAGAAGAGAGGGATATGGATACTGAATGAAAGGTGATTTCTTATATATACAAGAAGTTTTCGGTTAGCTGATTAATACAATAGAGGAGTGGGGAGCTAATTAAGATTTAGTATTCGCGGCAAAAAAGGTGTGACTGAGTTCTACCTCTTACAATCACACGATTTGCATGGTGCCACTCGAATGAAGGAATTTTCACTTTAATCGACTATGATAAGATACCAGCTTTCAGTTTCATCACCATATACACAATAAATATTGTTTGAATGCCTTTTCTCAAAAAAAAAAAAAAATTGTCTACTATTATCAACGTCACATGTGCATTGTGATAAAACAAAAATTATTTATACAAGAGTGTCTCGCTAAACAGAGGCAACCAAAATCAACGGAAAGAAATATTGTTGAATAACATTTTGAAATTATAAAATGCAAATTACTTTTATATATACACCAATCAAATGTATAATTTATTGAATTATTTATATAGTAGTTTTCCTACCACCTTCAGTTATATTATTTAGACCCTACTAAAAAACTGTTTTTTGAGTTATTCTTAGGCTCACCCCGTAAGAAATCTAAAAGTTCACCAATCAATATAAATTTATCATTTCAGATCCAATATTTTTTTTGAAAAATAAAACAAAATAATTTTCCAAATTATATTATGTTTTCAAAATAAAATTTAAAAGTAAAAAAATAGTAGATGAAAAATCGAATTTAAAAAGAATTAATGTTGTCAACAAAACACTAAACCCTAAACTTTAATCCTAAACCTAAACTCTTGGAAAGCCCTAAACCTTGGATAAACACCACATAGATATATTCTAAACTATAAATTATAAACACTAAATCTTAAAAATAAATATTTTTCAAATTTTTTTTTTGACAATCACTATTATTTTTATATATTTATTTTAAAAATATAGTATAATTTGCAATTTTTTAAAAATAATGAATATAAAATAAGAGAATAATATTGGTCGGTGAACCAGAGAAAAAATCAATTAAAACACCTTCAAATATATTGAAAATAGTAAGTAGAAATCGAAACGTATACTAGTTTTTAGTCGTTTAATAAACAAACCTCTTTGTATAATAGTTTTTGTTGTTTAATAAACAAAACATTACGCAAAATATTTATAGAAGATAATTTTTACAAGGAATATAGATTTTATTTAATTACATCATACATTTTGTCTACACAAAATAATAAATTCAAATATTTCAATACAAAACAATATTTAAAGTTTATGAAAAGAAAACACCTTGTTACAAACTACTTTCTAAATTTTCAAATATTTAGGACGGCTCTTCTCAAGAAGGAAAGGGTAAAATTCATACCTAAAGCTACAACTTTTACCTAAAACTCTCGCTCCTTGTCTATTAAACAAGCAATCTTGATAATGTTTGATATTATGTCTCAGACACTTCTCGCAATCCTTTGACGACAAGTAAAAAGAACACTGCACCATTGCATATATGTTATCAATTCCGAGCCTCGTCTCCCCCGCTGCGTAGTACATCCCTTTTGAATTGCCTTGACGAATGGCTTTAGTTGTCAGATTGTGGATGAGATCCAGCCAATTCGAGTTGGAATAATAATGGGCCATCATTTTCTTTTCATTCGACATACATAAATTGTTGTTGTAGTCGATCTCATCTAAAGAATCAATCGTAGATATCTCCAGAATGCATTGGTCGTACCATATCATTCGTCCTTTGTAACCCGGACATCTTCTGTGAAGCTATCATATACATTTTGCAATATTGATGCCATAATCAATAACAACATTGCACGCACGGATCTAACCAATCTGATACGTATATGTGTGCTCGTAAATATGTGACCGGTTTTCAACATTGGCCTATGTATGGCTTTCAAACTTATGACATTATTATGTATACATGAATACAGGACCCACAAAATTACTGCAAAAATATTTATTAAATATTTTTACAAATTGTCTATAGCCCTAAAGATCTCAGGACTGACCATATATGTGACAACTAAATCAATAATAGATAGTGAAGTGAGTTTACCGCGGAAAGGGCAGTAGCATAGCAAGAACGGCATCTAGGCCCACTGGTATCGCCGCGGCACTGAAGGGTGAGGGATATTAAATCAGGACCTTCACCAATCATTTCCATTTTGGTACCTCTTTCAAAACTCTCACTCGTTACAGGGATTGGATCGATGATAAAGTTTAGGTTTTCCTCATACTCACTTCCCGGCTCGTATTTACCTTGATCGACAAAGCATTTGTGGTGTAGATATGTATTTGTCATGTTCACTGACGAAACAGTGCGTACAAAGAGAATTTGCATGGCCATCACGGCCAAGACAGGGACCAAAACGAGGCGTTTTGATACAGACGGTAAAATATACATTTGTTATCGATACTTTTTTGCTTTTCTTTGATACGTGTTTCTCTGTTAATAAGCGTTAAGACTGTGATGTCTGTGTAGAAGACTCGGACGGAATATTGAATAAAAGGTGACTTCTTATATATATGTAAAGTTTTTGGTTGCCTGATTGATAAAAACAGAGGAGTGGAGAGCTAAAGACTAAGTATTTGCGGCGAAAAAAAGGTGCGACTTATTTCTAACTCTTACAATCACACGATTTTTGTGGTGCCACTGCTAACCTGAACGAAGGAATCGTAACATATTTTGTATAATTACGAGATTACTTATTTTTTCTTTTATCGACTACATGATAAAAGATGAATTTTCAATTTAAATTTTTAATTTTTATCATTGTTTTAAAGGTTGTTTTATTATATTATAAAATTTACAATACATGCAATATATTATAGTTTTTTTGACCAAAATTTGTTAAACTCGGATCTACAAGACACATACATAATTCCCGGCGGAAAGTATATTCTACGGATAGACCATTTTTTAGATATTTAAATGTGTCAAAAAACAGCAGCTAAAATCCTATAAAATAACTAAGAAAACGTGATTAAGAGCATCTCCAACCCCATTCTATTTTTCACTCTAAAATAGAGTTTAGAGTAAAAAATGCTCCAATGGTATTCTATTTTTCACTCTATAATAGAGTGAAAAATAGGTTTACTCCAAATATAGAGTAAATTGTTTTTTTATTCATCACTCTATTGTTTACTCTAAAATAGAATACCATTGGAGCAAACTCAATTTCTATTATAGAATCACTCTATTTTAGAGTGAAAATAGAATTGGGTTGGAGATGCTCTAAATAGAGTGAATTATAGAGTTATGTTGATTTTCACTGTATATTTGAAGTGGAAAGCAACATAACTCTATAATTCACTCTATTTATAGAGTAATTCCATTATAGAGTAAACCATTGGAGTAAATTCAACTCTATAATAGAATTATTTTATTTTAGTATAAAATATAGAGGAAATTATAGAGCGTTATTGGAGATGGTCTAAGTTGTATACGACAGGTGGATCAAATATTAAATGTGGTGACGTTCTAAACCTTTTTCTTTTACTGCTTGACCACAGTAAAAATTAAAATGCATGCTTCAGAAAAAGACATCATATCACCGTCCAAGGTAACTTCGGACATTTCTCTTCAACGTCGATTGAAACTATTAAAAAATATATTTTATGTACCATCATCAGTGGTTACGCGTATAAATGTGTATGTTCTACGTACCAACTATATAATAAATTTAATACAAAATATCGTAATAATTAAACTCCAAAAAAATAATGGTCACATACTTTTTGGAAAGATTGGACGGCCAAGGACTCGTACCAACAGGCAACAATAAACAACAGACAGAAAAATCTGAGGACAGAATGAGAAAAGAAAAGAAAGAAAAACTTTGAATTAACAGGATCCACACAAGTGGACTTAAGCATCAACACTGACTCAACTTGTGGACAACAACTTCTCTTTTCCTTCCATAACGTATCAATCACTAAACTATAAAAATATTCTTCGTGACCCTATTAATTCAATCGGTCTAATAAGTGCGCGTATTTTCGATCAGTCGATACCACCAACCCTTTTCTTAAATTTCGTAGATGAATAAGTTTTGACATCCATAATATTTTCTTGATCCGATGAACTCATAATCTTGAAAATTATCACATTTACCTTAAACACATGAGAGATGACTAGCTATATTAAGATAAAATGTCTTAGGTTAATTTAAAAAAAAAACAGCCTAGTGTAAATTACTTATTATAGACTTTGTATTTTTATAAGTGACGGTGTTGTCAGATTATAGTGAATCTTGTGCTGTAATGAAAAAGAAGTGAAAATCGATATAAACAGTTTTGTTTCATCGGTTAAGTAAGATTATATTCTAAAATTATCTTAACTAAGTTGATGAATTTATCAGTGAAGTTGTACAAGTATCAAGGGTTTGTTTTGGCCCAAATGATCTTCAAAACTAACCTTACGTTCTAGAAAAATCAAAATAAGAATTGGGTGTTTTTGATCTTGTGGTCAAGGACTCACGACTATGAAATTCGTAATTCAGGTTTGAGTTTTACATACCGATAGTGAAAAGACGATTAGTTTGAGACTCCCCAACTTCTTTTTTTTTTTTGTAACAGAGAGACTCCCCAACTTAATTCCAGAAGATGATCATTATACGTTAGTCAAATCTTTTTCCACAACTATTTAATTAAAAAGATTTGTCAAAAAGTTAAAATTTATGTTAACAAAATGTATGACTTTTAAGCCAAAAGAAAAAACAAAATGTATGACTCGTTCTTTCCAATTTCCATGTAATAAATGAAGGCGTCCGATATGATATTCAATTATTTACTTATGTTTTAACCGCCTCAAAAATATATATTTGTAATAATGCATATTTTTTATATATACCAACGCAAGAATGCATGTTGCTAATGACGAAAACGGTATCAAAGTATCACAACTTTACCAGAAATAAAAAGGGATTCAAACGAGAATATTCAAAATAAGTAATTTATTTCGTCCAATTGGATTATATATTACCATGTATTAAGAATTGTAGTAAGTATTTGCTTTTTTTTAAATCTATAATAATAAGTTGTAATTTTGTTACTATGGGTGGGCAAAATATCTGTAAAATTTGATTCGATCCGCTTTTTGTTTCGATTCGATCTGAAAAATCCAGATATTTGTAACTTTACGAATCGAAATAAATACTAAAATTCAATATCCGTCAAATAAGGAACAGATCACAAATACTCATTTTAATAAATAAATATCCAATCTGATCCGTAATGTACATGTGCATATATATATATATATATAAAATTATATATAATTTAATATCTCCATCTAGATTTTTAATTATTTTATTCACTAAATTAATTATTTGGTCATTAAATTTTTAAAAGTACATTGTTTTAAACTAGTTTATAATGAAATGTTATTATTTTATATTAAAACTTTTTCTTTTCTTTTAATTTATTTGAAAATAATATTTTTTTTGCCGGATCAACGGATCGAGTCGGATATCCGGTAAGTTATATTGATTTTTTCAGATATCCGTAACACCGAATATCCGAAACATTACGGATCAGATCGAATCGAAAAATTAATTATTCGTACGAAGCGAATCAGATCACGGATATCCGATCTGTGTCCACCCCGACTTGTTACATAACTAACTGATAAGAAGTAACATAGGTACTTCAGTTGTATGGTTCACATTCAAAGCTTTTTTATGGTTGCAACGCTTTTCTAGCCTGATTTTGAACTTTTTTTATTTCTGTCATCTATAATCAGATTTAGATACACACAGGTCTACATTTGACTCCATGTTACAACACAACAACAATACTAATATAAATTACCAAGTTACAAACTTACAAACTCCATTCATTAATAATGCAGTGCTAGCTAAAATCGAATATTGTAAGGTAATTAATGATGCTGATTAGTAAGCAATCACACGCAATGTATCGCACTTCTAAATTTTAATAGTCAAACCTTATAAAATAACTGATATTGTTTGTAATTCGTGGGGTAGCTTTCATTAAAAACAAAACATTTATAGATGCTAAAAGAAAAATAAACCAAAAAACCTTTAAATGTGAGCCATATCATCTTTGCTTGTTGTGATAGTAAGCTTATATAATTAAATAAAAGTTGACTGATTAACCACCACACAATGGGCCAAAGACACTATTAACAAAGATGTTGATCTCACCCTAAATTCTAGCCATTTCTTATGCTTACCCCTACTTTCCTCCACTAATTACTTGTTAGTATGATATACTTTTCTACCTCTTACTCTTTTTAGATAATTTCTGTCACAAATCTGAGTTAGAAAATAAATCTATAAAAATAAGGTATGGCATGAAATGGATGCTTATTTATATATATATATACAAAGAGTCATGACTAAGCATCCATTTCATGCCACACCTTATATCGGATTTTTATTCGGTGATATAATATTTGATAAATGATATTTCTCGCTAGTCTCTATATACAATGAAACTCACAATCTTTCATGATTACAATTTTGTAATAACTTTCGGTGTTTCTATTAAAAATATGAAATCTTGATTGATTTGGTTTCATCGTACATCGTTATCATGTTCCAGATTACAGACACAATATACAATTAGCATCATATCTCACCCCTTAAAGAAATGATGATGTGGTTGGCGTTGTAAACAAAGAGTCAGGACTATGGAGTTTTTTTTTTCTTTTCAGTACTATTAGAGTTTTTGTTTTTGAATGAAAGGTCATGCACTCACGAAAGATCGCTTGGAGGAAAAAAAATTACACACCATTGACGATTTCAACCTCTTAAGGGCATTTACGTCAAATAATAGGGCAATGTTCATCCACGTGTATAAAACACAACACCACACTATTAATTATTAATTAAAAAATCTTTTCATTTGCTTTTAACAAACAAAATATTCCTATATATAAATGTCTAACGTTTCTCCAACTTATAAATCTTAATTTCGTAAAAACATCATCCCAACAAAGAAAGAGAGAGAATAAATAGAGAAAGAGAAAATGTGTAGAGGCGTGAATGAAGAAGAGAACAGAAGCGTCCACGGAGGTTGCCGGAGTCTCTGCACGAGACCAAGTGTTCTGGTTAGGTGTGAGCTTTGCGGCAGTGATGCCTCCGTGTTTTGTGAGGCGGACTCGGCTTTCCTCTGTAGGAAGTGCGACCGGTGGGTTCATGGAGCTAATTTTCTTGCTTGGAGACATGTGAGGCGTGTGTTATGCACTGCATGTCAGAAGCTCACACGCAAGTGCCTCGTCGGAGACAACTACCACCTTGTATTACCGTTGGCGACGGCAGGAGTAGCAGCCGTGGAAGATACGACACGGAGTGAACAAGATAGTAACGATGACGAGGTTCCGTTTGTATTTCTCTGATTTAGTTTTTTTTTCTTTTTTTGGTGTAAGATATTAATTAATTCCTAGGGTTTTATGAATTTTTCTATTAAGAAAAAAACTGGGAATTTAATTTATGAAGCTCGTAATTAGAATATTATGAAATGTGTATTGTCTAAAAATAGCAAAAAGAAAAAATCTGCAACTAATAGGAAAGGAAGAAGATTTTTTTTCTTCAAATCAGAAATAAAATTACCAGACTCAAAGTTCAAGCAAAGAACCAATCGAACTGTGGAGCCTCCTCTGGTACAAAGAGAATAAAGAGTTTGTTTGTTGGTTTATCTGCGTTTTTGTCTTTCATACTTTTTATACTTATCATTTTCCTTAATTATATATAAGAAATACTAGTAAACTTTTCGCAAGTAAAACATTCATTTTTTTCCAAGAAGTTCTAGACCGAAATTCGCAATTCTTGGGCCATGGACAGCAACTGGTTGCTAAATCTCCTATATTTAGAGGCTGAGACTTGATAACTCTATTTTTAGGGGAAAAAGGCTTTATAGTTAACACCTACGAGTAAATACATTTTCTTCGTGCCATGCTAATTGTTAGTGTCGTTCAAGCTAACTCAAAATGAAGTAAATCTAGGAAACATAATCTGTAAGACAAAGATGATGCAATCAAGAACTAGTTTCTATCCGAGAGCTTAATAGTTTATCAAGTGGTGTACTACCTGACCACTTGGGGGAAGTCATCCGAAGTCACGAAGACTAACGAATATGACTTGTCTGTTCTTTGGTCCAAAAAAATTTCATGGGCAAAATTCAAAAGACTCCACAGTTTTTATTACAACTTGCACAAAAAGAAGAACTAGTCTCTTTAATAATCATCCTAAGACACGTTAACCGCGTCCTCTGTAACAAATAACCTATGGAGAAGGACAGAGTACTTTATTTATCAAAAAAAAACTAGAAAATTATTGGTAAACATAAAAAAAAAAGAGTTTCTGTAAAAACTAAGCAAAAGTACTATATTTTCACCCATTTTGGCTTTCCACCCAATTCGTCTCAGCATTCTTCGTGCAGTTCTCCAACGTTCCCATGCCGCAACATGTTAACTTCCTCGATTCAAGAAAAAAAAAAACTGTAGGCAAAAAATTAAAGAGTTTGGCTTACTTTTCCGACAAGACACTATTTTACCACGTATAAGAGTACTCATATATCGTCATCATCGTGAGAAGAAGACATACATTGTTTTAGGGAAAAGAAAACTCATTGATTCGTGGTTGGTGATGATGGATCATAGTCATAATTGTCGCCAGCTTTCACGAATCTTCCTTTCACTCTTTTTCTCGTGTCAGCTCTCGCTTTGCGAGATGCATATCGAATCTGTTTCCCAAAACTACAATTCAAACAATTAATCTTGAATTATTGTTTTTTTGGTAAAGCTCTGTTTTGTAAAGAAAATTAAAAAATAAATAACTCACGTGCGCTTGAGTTTCTTCTCTTTGTATCTCAACTTGGCTTCATTCCGTGCTTGTGGAGACCCAACGTCAAGATTTGATTCCCATGGCGAATCACTCATTAAAAACCCTGTAGACATACCACAATCCTGGTAATCCACTACAGGGCTTTCATGACCTTTGATGTTCGGATTGATCTGTCCGAACAAGATCGGGGATGTAGGAAGAGGAAGTCCAATGTTGATGTTCATTTGCAACGGACCTGACTGTTGATAACTTTTGCAATCTTTCTGTCCTGTTGACGTTGCCTGAAAAGAGATTATGCTGAGTTTATTGTAATTATATTTAGATTGGCACATAAAAAGAAACAAAAAAGAAGCAAAAGTGACCGACCTCTAAAGGGTTGTCAGTAGTAAAGTTTGAGTCGGTAACAGATATGATGTTCTTGTAAACAAAGAGACCATTTGGCAACGTATGATCAGATTCTATGTGTTCTTGTGGCGAGCAGCAGATGATATCATCTCCAACATCAAAGTTTAACGGCGCATTGTCCAAGTTAAGTCCCTCACATAGATCTTCTTCCCCTTCTTCAAGTTTTAAAAGCAAATCAGGACATCCCTGACAAACACGCACAAGTGAGAATGACATAGTTCACCCAAAAACTTAAGAAACATGTTTGGTTAGGTCCTCAATTTATCAACAGTACCTTAGAATCCCCAGAAAAGAAAGATGATTGATCACTGAGATTCTGAATGTAAGTGTTGTTTTGTGACATTACTGAATAAGAGGAACCAATCAAATCGTCTAACTCGTTGATTTTTGACATGTTGAACATGTCATTGTTGGGATCAACCAAGGGCAAAGAACCAATGGACGGTTTAACTGAACTGGAAACAGAAGATTCAAGAATTGAAGACCACATTCTTGAAAATTCCGTCCGAGAAGGACAACCGGAGAATGGATCTAGCCTTTGAAGTCTATGTCCTAAAGCAGAGCAGTTGCTTACATGCCATTGGCATCCTTGGCAATATGAAACCTTATGGTCGAGACATTGGATAATGCCAGGCTGTGAGAAGCATTTATCGCAGATCAGAGAACGCATGTGTCTGCGAGACAGAGGATTCGGAGAGTGTACATGGACGTCGCAATTTAGGCATAGTTTAGCCAAATCGTATTTGCAGTAAATTATTGCTTGTGTGGTTGCACAATAATCACATTTCGGCTCCATATTTTGAGATATGATAGAACAAAAAAAAATATTTTATAAAAAAAATTCGAATATGTGAGATTTCTAATCAAATTTAGTGTCACGCTTTTTGTTATTACTTCGATCAAGAAACACTAGTAAGATCCTGCAAAACAGAGATTCGTGAACATTTTAGAGCTATCTCAGAAGAAAATTATGATTTTGGGTACAAAAAAAAAAGAAAAATGTTGATTTTGGAATTTCAGATCGTAGCAATTTGGATGCATGATGGGTTTTGTGATGAAATATATTAAATTAAAAATCGGGACAAATTGTTGTAATTTGTTACGTTTCGAATAAGAAAACACATATCAAACTGTCTTTGAAAGCTTAAATAGAGGAAGAAACACTTACGTATTAGTGCGATTCACAGCCTTCACGTTGAGTAGAGAAATTCAAAACTTGTTGATAGAGGATTTACAGAGTATCGATAAAAACATATTACAAGCTAAAACAAAATATTTTCTTTTGAATCGAGTGAAAGTTAAGAACGAAAGAGAGAGTTTTTACAGTGGTGTAAATCACGTAGAAAGGGGAAAAGAAAAGAGTGATAGATGTAGGGTTGCGCTGCTTTTAGACCATCATTATTGGGAAGCCCTTAAGGCAGCTCTTAAGAGTGAAGGGAAGAGGACCGAGGAGAAAAAGCAGGGAAAAGCCCTTAAATAAGGGCTGCCCTTAAGGTTGCCCTAAGCTTTTATGACCAAAAAAAAAAAAAAAAAAAAAATTAAAGCTAAGGGCTTTTATATAGTGCCCTCCAATAATGATGCTCTTATACCGTGTGAAAACGTTTGCCCACGTGGTTAAAAACTCCGAGTTAAATTCCACGTGGCGTAATCAGGTAGAAGAAGAAGTGAAAACAAAAACTTAAGAGAGGTTAAAGGTTGCTTTGCTGTGTTTTATAACTAGTGAAAACGCGGTCCCACAAAAATCTGACGTGAAAATCCCCATGGCATGCATCGTACAGAGTTAACGTGTACGTTCTTTTCTCACATTGGAAAGAATCTAACGATACTAAATTTAGTATTTGCATCGAGATATTATTGGAATATGCCAAAGTACGTGGAAAAAGTTGTTTGATAACTGATTTATTCGCTGAAAATACAAAAAAAAAAAAAATCGGAACCCTCTCTACTTACAAAATGACACATGTCATATCCACTTCACAATCTGCTCAAAAGTCAAACGAAACATAATAACATCTCCGCGTAAGGGTAATAAGACTCATCCGATCTCCACCACCCACCTACAAGCTAAGATATAACCAAAATGAACGACACAACATCGCCCATTTATAGGAGAGAAAGAGAACACACTATGCTAGCCTCAGCCTGAGACGACGAACCGGACTCGGTCGTGGAACAAGAAAAGGAAGCCGCCACTCCGAGATGCTGACTATAGTCTCCCACGTGATGGAGAAGCTCGTCGCACGAAACGAGTGGTTAGCTAAGAGTTTGGAGGCGTTTCACGGCGTAAGACCGGGTCTGCATGCGTACATAGACCGGTTGGCTCATAATAAGCATCCTAGTTCTTTGGTTGTCTCATTGAATGTTCATGGGATCCTTGTCACTTTTGCGTCCACGATATACTAGAAGACGAGTAAGCCTTTCTTGAATTTCTCATATACATATATCATGCAGTATAAAACTATAATTGTCTTTGTTAATCAATTTAGAAAATGAAATATACTTTATAACTAATGGTAATCAAGTTCTTGATTTCGATGCCACAAAAGTTTTTTTTTTTTTTAAAATAAAAATGATTTCAAATTTACAGGCACTACAACAGCGAGTTCTACGCTCGGGTTGGAGGGAGGTGTGAGCAACACTGAGTTAACAAAATGGAGTTAGAGTTATAATGAGTTATAGAGCTTTGGAGAGTTATTCTTTTCACCTCGAAAAAAAGAGCTGCTATAAGACGGTGACACTCCATCCCTAAAAGTCTCTTGGCTGAATTGTTTTGTGTCTTTTTCAAAAAAAAAAAAAAATTGTTTTTGTCACCTTTACACGTATAACATACTAGTTTTTCTGTCGATTAACTGTACACGTTTGATCGGCGGAAAAAGTTTATCAACCTGACTATTAAATCTTAAAATTTCAATTTTTAAAAAATTTACTTTAAATTTAAGTGATAAAATTTAATCAATATCGCTCATCTATGTATACTAGACCAGGATTATGGTCTGTAATTTTGAATAACTGTAATTTTTTCAACAAATTTTTTTTTTCCAAACATGTTCCTCATGTGGTTTTTGTTCAACAAATTCATCTATCTGTTTCCTTCTTTTCACATGTAAAATCATACTCCACGATAGCTGAACTAACAAACAACACCAAAACGAAAACAAATCACGCCTCCTAGTCTTTCTCACGCTTGGAATTGTACTGTGTTTATCATGTAAGAAAACATCTAAAACTCAGATTGAACAAAAATAAAAATATATAGCCTTACGAGATCGCATCCATCGCACCCCACAGAATAAACCGTGGTCTCACACGCTTATCTACGGCCACGTTTGAACATAGACACGTGTTAGTAGTATCAAAGGGATTGGAGTATTTGTTCTGGGGAAAAGTAAGAGCTCTTGGCTTGAGTTGAGACCGACCGGTGGCGAAAGCTTGAAGCTAAAGAACCACCTCCTGATTGTTGTTCTGTGTTAAAACGACGACGGTTTTGAGTTATGGCTGAATCGTCATCACCTACAGAAGAGATCGGTCGACTAATCAAACGATTAAGCGGTTACGTAGCTTTCAAGATGTCTGGCCTCTTCTCTACACCTATTCGCAATCTGGTTCTCTCTCTCTCTCTCTCCATTTTACGTTAGCCCTTACACAGTTCTCTGTAATTGGATCTGAAAGTCGTAAGCTTTTGATTCGAATTGAGCTTCAAAGATTGTAACTTGATTAATGCCCAACTCTAGGGAAGTAGTTATTCTTCAGTTGAATTGATTCAGATCAAAGCTAGCTAAGAAAGATCCAAACTTTGTGAGAATTGTGATGTTTGATTGGTGGGGTTTGTTTGTAAATTAGGATTCAAGATCGATTGGTGCCATAGCGGGGCTTGCAATCGCTGTGATATTCACATGGAGGGCAATAAGAAGACAACCTGAAATAAGGAGACCAAAACGCAGGATTCAATCAGATCATGAAACCTCTACTGCTCCTGCTCCTGATGTTTCTTCTTCGCCTCATGAGGATGTTGTTGATCAGTTTTTTCAGCCTGGAAAAGTGACATTCTATTTCTCTTGTACTAATTATTTAGTTATAGAGACTCTCTTCTGTTATTAAATCAAGTTTCTTTTTGTTTTTGGCAGCGTACATTGGGGCAGTTAGTTAGGCAGAGACTTAGTGAAGGAAGGAAGGTAATTACATCTCTGCAATTGTTTGAGATAATGTTGTAATGTGTTTTCTCAGTTAAACTCTTTGACCATATTGAATCGTTTGCTAGCTTTGTGTTAATCAGAAACTGAGTCCTGTATTGAAAGCATTATTGTCTTGAGCCTTCACTTCTTGTCTAATGTGCATTTTGTAGGTAACATGCCGTCTTCTTGGTGTCATTCTTGAGGAATCAAGTCCTGAAGAACTTCAAGTAGTAAACATACTTCCTTTTTGATAATTCATTCTAAATATTATTTGCATTTTTTTTTATGCATCTGTAACCTGACTCAAACACATTTTTGAATGCAGAAACAAGCAACAGTGAGGTCATCCGTTGTGGAAGTTCTCCTAGAGATTACAAAGTGGTGTGATTTGTATCTCATGGAAAGAGTTCTTGACGATGAGAGCGAAGTGAGAGCAACAACTTCTTTTCCATTCATTATTCTTCCCTCGCATTCATCATGTTCTTTTCTTGGCCTTTCCTGTCCCTACTTGGGCCTTAGCATGGCACAGCTAATTAGTTGCGACTCTCTTCATTAAACATGAATAGCTTAAAAGCTCGAGCAGTGTGTCCATAACATGGAGAATTTCTAGATTAGATAATGTTAGATAAGAAGAGTTCGTAAGCACATGTATTTTACATTATTAGATGAAGAGGCCTAGTTCATTGGTGCAATTTAATACTCCGAGACGTGTTTTGCTGTTGACTTAGCAAGCATGTTTATGATCAGTGAATCTGATACTCACATTTTGAGCACTAATTAATACGCAGGCCAAAGTTCTACAGGCACTAGAGACTGCAGGCATTTTCACATCTGGTGGTTTGGTCAAAGACAAGGTACACACTCAAATCAGTCTTATCAAAGCAAACAAGACGAATTGCTATCCTATCTTTCGACAATGTGAAGACTTTTAATAATTTGTGATACGAAAATTTTGCAGGTGCTGTTTTGTAGTACAGAGATCGGAAGAACTTCATTTGTTAGACAACTAGAACCTGACTGGCACATTGATACAAATCCAGAAATCAGCACACAACTAGCTGTAAATGCCTTTTCCTTTGTTTCACTTACATTAATATGATAATATCCACAGTTTAGTTAGACTGAGTTTTCTCTCTTATGTTTGTTTTGTACTATTTGCAGAGGTTCATAAAGTTTCAGCTGCACGTTTCTGCAGCGAAACCAGAGCGAACGGCTCCGAACGTGTTCACCTCACAATCAATAGAAGATTTCTTTGGATGTGCTTGATACCCACAAACTCAATAAATATTCAGGAAAGCAGCTCAGATGCGTAAATGGTCGCGTCTCCTTTCATCCTTAACGACTGAACTTGCAACTTTTAGCATTGTCTCAGAATTTAAAAGTTTATGGAGTAAGAGAGTAGTGCGTGAGTTCCTATATGGGAAGTATCCAAGTGTGTACTGTAATATATGTATCAGCAACTTAGCAGAGTAATGTGAAGTTGTAAACCTTTTTTCACTGAATTTCATTCATAAGAGATTAAGTTTAAGAAGATAATTGCTATAACCAACAGCCACAAGAACCCAAAGTCCAACTAGGCAACACCAGGATATAAATTCACCATTTTTTTACAGAACCGACGACAAAATAAATAGATTCTTGTTGGTATCCAACATTCATCCAACAAGGTGATCTGACTTATCCTTTTCTATAGTTGTCTTCTCTCTGCTGATTCACTTTACTTGTCTGTCCACTTAAATCATCTCCAGGTAGACTAATAGAGAAACAAAATTGAGAGGAAACTCTAATTGATCCAAGAAGGAAGTATGCAACGCGTGTCTCAAATAACAACAAATGGAAGAAACTGATGGAGATATCTCATGTAACACCACAGTGTGTCCTAATTGTCCAGAGCATGTGAGGGGCACATATGTTCTTTCCTCAGCTTTTTTGATTGCATATGTTCTGCAGAACTGTATGAACCATTCTCGTTTTCCTAATGCAAAAGCCTTCAAAAGAGGAGGTATTTTTTTTACAATCTTGTATGTGTTACACACCTCAAAGGATTTGCAGTTGCAATGTTACCATCTCCTGGGGCATGGCCACTTAGATTCCTCCATGTGGATTCTTGTTCTTGTGGTATTTTTACAGGACAGAGTCGGAAAGCAGTTATAATTGCATTACGACTCGACTTATCAGTAAGAACGAAGAGGTACCCTCCCTCATCTTGTCTTCTCTCTTACCATTTGTAATTGAATGCTTTATGCAAACAGTAGCTTATGTTTTTCTTTTTCAGTTCACATATAAAAAAAGGTGACGATTTCATATTATAGACGAGGAGCTTCCATACAAAGAGAGACAATCATTACATGCAGATTACGGTTTCACCTGAACTGCTCTAAATGTCTGGAAGATTCATCCATCTCCTAATAAGCCATAAGAACAGAAATAATCAATTTTGCATTACTTTGCTGTTCCTCAGCTTGTAATGTTTTTCGTTTTGATATCTAAGCCTTAGTTCTCCTGGAGATTAAATATATTTAAAGATCATCATGTACCCATTCTAGTCTTTGTTTTAAGTACTGCACAGAACAAAATGCAAAAGCTTCCCTAGCATATATTACTTAAAAGAACAGAACTTTCTGTCTAAGAGGTTATGAATTCAGATTAAGATCAGACGGAATCAACATCATCGGCTTTCCTCCGTTCAATCACCTCGACTTTTGCCTCCTCGTCTCCCTGGATACACACGACACAACATTATTCAGAGCACAAGTGAGGATCACTCGTCACCAAACAATTATATTTTTTTTTCTTGGTGATGCTTACATGAAAATGAGCATTTCTGAAAGGTGGCGGTGGAGGAAGAGATATGAGAGGAGAGCCTCCTTTGGCTTCTTGAGTATTTTCTTCAAACTCTGCCACTTCATCAGATACCCGAGCTGCCATGCTTGTTGACGACATTACCTGCAGCACCGTAACCAAACTTTTAAGAACCAGTCAACTTGATCCCCCAATGTCGTGTTCTCCCCACAGTTAAAAGAAGAAAGTGAAAAAGAGATGTATTACCTTATTGCTAGATGAGGTGCCAGAAGAAAGCCTTCTTCTTTTCCTAGTGTCTTCCTTCGATGAGGACTTGTTCATCGTGTCTTCCTCGTTCCGCGCTCTACTTTCCTCTTCAGAAAATGATATCGAAGGAATCCTATTCCAACGAGAAGGACTCCTCCCATTCTCCACCTTATCTTCACGTCTTCCTATCAAGGCTGAAACAGATGGATAAACTTAACAGCTGTTTTTCGGTAAAGACATATAAGTACAGATTAGTTTACCATCTTGAACAGATTCTTTGGTAGTATACTGTTCCACATAATGCCTTTTCCTGGACACTGAAGAAGTATTCTGCAGCTCATTTTGCAAATCAGAAGCACTTCTCAGATTCCGACCATTTTTCTCTTCATCGCTTACAATCTCGTTGTCTGTTTCCCTGTCATTGCCTTCGTTTCCAAGAAGATACGTACTAAGTTGGGTTCCTAACTTCTGAAGACGAGCTTCTGACCTACAGATTTTGTCAAAGCATCGTTTACTGAATGAAATCTTTGCGTTGGATACTCTATAAGTAATCAGACAAAAGGGGATGGTGCCCTGCCTCTTTACATCATCTTGTGCCCGCAAGAAACGATTATATTCTTTCACAAATTTCTTCGTGCTTGAAGTTATCCTGTGACATACAAATAGATTGATTGCACAACACTCGTCAGCAGAGGATCTATTCAAGCAAACATCAAGAAGGAAAATACCCATTACCTCTTACATTCCTCTTTCTCTCTATCCAACTGGGTCCTAAGCTCCTGGATCTTAGAAGTAAGACTGTCTGCATCCCGTGCCTTCCTTTCAACAGCAGCCTTTTATACAAAAGTAGTGCCAGTCATATACGTCAAGTTAAATCGTAAGAAAAAATGTAATAAGATTTATCTATGATGGAATGGAGAAGTTTACCTCCAATCGTAATTTTTCATCAGTTAACATCTTAACATCTTGCTCTACATCTTTTAACTGCATATATTCCCAGAGGAAGGGTTAGATTAATAACAGCATCTGAATAAAAAGAGAACAATGTCCTTAAATACCGAAAAGATCAAAGTTTCAAACCTGCTCTTCCAGAACATTATTATAACCGAGAAACTTATTTCGTTCATCTCTTTCCCTGACTTCAATCCTACTTCCAGCTTTCAACCCACCAGCATAATCATTTCGTTCATCATATCTGCGGTTCTCCCTGTAGTCTACATCTCTGTGATAATAAAAGATATAAAGCCACAGTTTAAAGCATGGAGAAACCATCAAATCACCACAGAAGAACTGAGCAAAGCAGAAGGCATACCTTCGTTTCTCAAAGGACCTGGGATTTTCATGTCCTGCAAATTTGAATCCCATCGGTAATAATCAGAAGAAATAAATCTATAACGAGAAGTTGATAGAGTTTTGTGATTGTGCCTAACTAACAATCAACAGAACTCCAAAAACCCAAAGCTGCAGATGTTACCATTAAATCTTTGTACTCTCCTACCACTTCTGTCCAAAGAAGGTCTCCGTTCTGGAGAAAAGTGTCTACCGAGTTTATCTCTTAAGTCACCATCAAGATTGTGACGTCTGCCTGCATTAAACGAAACAGGCTTTGTAGTAAAGCATAACTTGTATTACAGATGTGAACTCCGAATCAGAATTATGCAAGTCAACAATGCTTGGATAAAACTAACACCAAGAAGAAGAAAACGCTATGATGCTTACTTGCCAGCTCAAAGAGACCACAAAGAAAATGTCCTCTTCTTACCAGGAGTGGGAGAAAGCCACAAATGGGCACTAAATAAGTGAAAGTCACTGTCTCCCATCCATAAATAACAACCAATCTTGAAGATACATTCAATTACACAGAAAAAGGACAATGCTTCAGCATCATGCTGGACGAGAGATCTTGAAGAGCCATTCAATAAGAAAACCTCAATCCACCAAAATGTGAAATTCAATTCCTAGAGACAATGGGTCCCAGAAACTGCTTGTGAGACGATTGAATATACATAAGAATCACGGGAATATCAAGCTCCGTAGTCTGTAAACCTCAGAATCAAAGAAACCAAGAACAAGGAATCCCCAAACACACAACTGGCAGCATGAAAAATGGCAGAAGTCCTAATAACAATCACTGATTGATTCTTTGAAGTCAGAGAACCAATGGAAGAACAAATACCCCAAAAAGAATCCATAACTGATTGATGATTATCTTCAAAAAGAATGTGGTTTCAAGATCAATAAAGAAAACCAATATAAAAATTGAGCAAGAAAGACCAGCAGAATCCACTCCTATAATACTAAAAAGCCTTTCAGTTGCTTATGTTCTGCAGATGGAACAACCACATTATTATCCATAACGATTCCGCAGGAAACAAAACTAGTCAGCCACATTGATAAATTATAACCAAGACCAAAGAAAAGTCTAATACTGATACCACAAAAACTGCAGGAGTAAGTTACTCATAATGGAATCAAATAGCCTTTATGGAAAAAAAGGCAGAAACAAGATTGCTTACCTCTGAAAGAAGAAGATTCACCAGGAAGACGGAGCTCAGCAGCTCCATGAGCGAAAGTGCAATTAGGCTTCGAACAGTGACCATTCTTCTCATACAGAATACAAAGCTTCGTCTTATACAAAGATGGTCCAGACATAATCAAACCCAAATACAAAACGAACGAACGAACGGAACTCAAAACTCTCAAAATTCAAGAAACCTCCACAGATAGCATCACACCGTCTCTCGTTCCTAAAACAAGATAAACATCAACAAATCGCCTCAGAGAAATGTCACTGAATCCATATAAAGGAGCCTCGAGCAACGTAATACGAGAGAGGAATCGAAAAACCTACCAAAGGCGATTCTACGAACGGAGAAGACAAGTGGGACGAAGGGAGAAGACTCAGGGAAATTAAAAGTCTTTTAGGGGTGAATGAATATATGTGTGTGTATATGTATATTGTTAGAGCAGCTCCAGTTTACTATTTTGCCCTTCTAACTGAAATGCAATACACGTTTGATTAAGAAAGAAATCAAAAGGCAAAATTCACAAATAATAATATTTTTTTTTTGCCGAACTTTTTAACAAATAATAATATTTAAACAACCTTTAATCATTAGAGAGATTTTGTTCATATTATTCAATTATTATTTAGTAATTTTTTGCCAACATTCATATTATGTATGTGTATCTAAATATATACTGAATCTTATAACTTTAATTTACAAGCTATTTCTTTCTCAAAACTATATTATACAGCACTAATTATACATAAATATATATTGTCACCATCTAAGTTTCCATTAATTAATAATATAAACTTCTATAAAACTATTATTCTAAACATATTTCCACTAATTTAAAATTTTCGGTTCCGTTAACAAACTAGTCATTTAGAAATGTAATTTTAAACTAGATTAGATCATCTCTAAACTATTTATATGTTTTGTCAAAAATAAAAGAGTTTTAAAATTGAAATGAAAATCCCTTTAGTGTATTCATCTATAATAGAAAAAAATATTTCTTATTAAGTTTATAAAGAATGTTATATTCTATAAAAAGTAGAAAATAGATCAAATATAAAATGCATCAATTAGATTTCAAAAGAAGAAACCTTGTTAATAATGATTGAATTTTTATTTTTTTAAGTAAGGATTTTTTTGTATTTATGTAAGAAAATGAGGATTCAAGAGAATGTTTATTGAGAAATTTCAGATATAGATATTATTTTAATAATATATGGATCTATTTTATTCGTGCTGTAGTTAATTTTATTTAATAGGTTTATGTGGTTTAATTGTATTACTCGATCTTGATCTTAGCATCCGCATAGATTGTTTTCATATATTTTAAAATATCTATGTTTGTATTCCAAAAGTTTATGACTAAATTGTAAATATTTTGGTATTATGTATTCTCTAATCATAATATTTAGGTTTATGTGATTTATTTAAACACTATTGCTACAAAATGTTTTGATACATAAAATATTATAGATATTACTCCAAGTTATTTGACAAAATATTTTATACGAATGATTGACATGTAAGCTTATCAGATTCATCATCTTATAAATGTTATCTCATGTGAATTATAATGTCTGCTTTTTATTAGAAAAATTAATGGCCGGTTGAATTACTAATTTTTGTATCTTACATTATGTATGATATATGAATGTTTGAGAAGATACAATAATTGGTTTACAATTCGGTTTAACAAATTAAATGAAGCAACCGATATAAATGTCATAAACCGAGCATATGTTACTGAACAAAGGCTTTCATGCACATAAAATAACATTTGTGTTTTATTGTGCTGAAAATCAAATTATCAAAACCGTGTCCGAAACTAATTAGTAACAAGAATACTATCCGTGTTTTGGAAAATGTTTTAATATATAAATAATAATTAGAGGATGCTGCTATATGAAATTGTGCCAACATTACCACAAGTCCACTTTCAACTTTTTCTTTTTTAATTTATCTTTTCTTGTCTTCTCTTTTCTTCATCGATCCTCATCTGTTTTTCCCGACATTTTTCGATACAGAAAGGAGTGTCACTGTATATTTATGATACAACAACAAAATATTTAATTCAATTGCTATAAAACCATTAACAAGAATGAAAAATACATACTTGTACATGTAGATATCATCAGTCTTTTCATGTATCTTTTTCTTGCAAAAGCCACATTGATTTTTGAAATAGCTTATGTAATATATATCTGTTGGAGGAGCCATAAGAATGAACTGAAGATAGATGCAGACAAAGATGTTTTAATCATTAGATTGCATCTTATATACTAGAACAAAGCTTCTCGACTATATCATTTTTAAACTATCCAATAATAAATGCTAATGTATTTTTTTAGATTTATTTCTTAAATAAGTATATATTTTTAAGTCATATTAACTATTTTGTAATGGAAATTAAAAACAAAGAATAAGATATTCCTATATGTACTATTTTTTATGACTCAGACATGACAAATTTTATCCAATTAATAATACCATATCAATATATATATATAAAGTAGGATTTCATTTTTTTCATGTTGCCAACTCATCAAACAGTTGTCTAAAAACTTCACACATATACATAAATTTTGTAAACTTAATAAATTGTCTCACATTTCTCATATTTTATTATTTAAACCAAAATTATTAAAAAAACTTACAATAACCACCAAAAATACAAGTTTCACAAGACAGACAATCTTCTCAACACTCAAAGGGCCAATATAATATACTCCGCCGGTTCATACTCAGAACAATTTGGCCGATAGGCTGCACGAACCACAACCTCGAGACCCTCCTACCAATCCTCAGAATCCCAAAATAACTTCTCAGCGACCACAGACACATACCGCTCTTAGACCACCAATTTGCCGAATAACAGAGTACGAGTAGAGGACAACAGTCCTTGCGAATTCAACTTAAAACATAAGAGAAAATATCCGAGAAACTTCACCGATTCTGGATCATTATAGAATTACATAGAAAGAAACAACGCCGGACTAAGAAGGATACATGCCATCATGCATATGACAACGAGCTCGGCCCTAACATTGGTAGAGTAATATTTCAGTCTATACAAATCTGGCCATCAGTGGGCTTCTACCAAATCCACTTGACCTGTTCAGGAAAACCTATTAGGAGTCTAGAGAATGAAGAAGGAAGTCTGAAACCAGATCCAATAAAAATATCTGTCATGTTACCAAAATGGATATTGAGAGCAATGTCATCTAGAAACCATCATAGATGTTCTAGCATCTACCATCATTGAGAGGATTAGGAGATTCATCGTGCACTCCAACTTCTTTACTTGTAACAACCGACATTATTAGCAAAGATTTCTTTCCTAATGAGTTCATGGACATATGGTTCTATCTAGATAAAATTAACTTGGGGGTGTATTCAATTAGCATTTGAGGTGATTTGTATTAATATGACAAATTCACTGTTAATCAAACATAGATTTTTAAAAATACTTTAAAATCTAGTGTTATTGAACTTATCATTTCATAAAACACTATAAAATTCACTGTTATTGAACAAAATTTAAGTCAAAAATTTTAGAGTACTTTAATTGTTTTTACAGTGTTTGAGAGGGGTTTCTTAAGTATAAAATTTAAAATCCAAATCTCATAATTTTAAATGAGATTCTAGAATTGTTTTTAAAAAAATACATCAAATTTTCAGATTCTACAGCAATCATCTAGAAACTCAATAAAAATCAGATCAACTCAAACTTCAGATTCAATACATCTCCCTTATATTTTTATTTTTTTATGATTTCAGTTAATAGGATAGATGTTATTTTTGTATATGGTTAGAATATCTAGATAGAAACCAATTTGTTAGAGAATAAACTGATTGGTTGTAAATTCTTTTATTTAAAACTATTTTTGTGTTAGATATTTCTTGATTTTAGGCATTATAAATCTATATTTTCATAATTATAAATTATAATTCAGTTTGTTTGTATTGTTTAGAAGCAACAGAAAAAATATAGATGATCTTATCTGATATAGATTTCAAGAATCTTGCATATGTCCTTCAGATTCTTAAAATCCTTAAACTAGATTATTTTCATAAACTTTTAAAATATGAAAGACTCTTTAGAAGTCTTTACAAATTTAACAAATCTCTTGATTTTTAAAATCAACCAACTCTATAAAAAATACTATTCCCACTAACCCCTCCTAAAAGTATTATATACTAGATATTTTTCTATACATTAAATTTTAAAAATAAATAAGTATATAAATCTATTTTTGATACATTTTCGGTTTGGACTGAATTGGGTATTGGTTCTCTAAATACTAAATTTTGAATAATTAGGATATTAAATCAGTTTTGATTCGGATTTGGTATTACTTTTTTGGATTAGAATTGGTTCGGTTCTTCGGATTCGGGTTTTTTGCCCAGACCTAATATTGGCATGAAAACAAATACTAATATATTTTTGAAAAATAAATCAGCTCTGATAAAATTTTATCCAATCTAGTATTAGTTTATACATTTGTTCGTAATGAAAATTAAAAACAAAGAATAAGATATTCTTATATTTATTGAAAATAATTATGACTCTGATAAAATTTTATCCAATAAATAATACAAATAAAATTATCTGAGCCTTTCATTCTTGATTTCTAATAATTTTAGCAAAAGAAATAATAATAATAATAATAATAATAATAATAATAATAATAATAATAATAATAATAATAATAATAATAAAATTTCGTGGGTTCATATTTGGAAAAGGATCAGCTCTCCTAGCGTGGATTGGTGGATTGTTAAGAACAAAGAAGAGGGCACAGTTGCGCTGGGTGTTGAAGAGCCATTAAGCTGGTATGCATTAAACTGACTGACGCCTTAGGACATCTCCAACCATATTCCATTTTCTATTTGAAATATCATTTTGGAGTAAAATCCTCTCTAACCCCATTCCAAAATAAAGTAATGACTAAAGTTACTCCATTTATAGAATAATCTTACACATTACTCTATTTTGGAGTTAAACTTTTATTTATTTATGAAATGGTTCTTTAAATCTTTAATATTCTTATTTCTTAGTTAAGTAATATTTTAAAATAATACAATAACATAAAAGATAAGATATTTCATTATTTAATATTTTAAAATGATGCATTCAGAAGTGGAAGCACTGCGATGGACGATGGAGAATATGCTTCAGCATTCAACATGTCAGAACTTCGGAACAGACTACAAAGAATTGATTGTTATGATCAAGGAACCTCATACTTGGCCAAGTTTTGCTACAGAACTAGAGAGGATATAGACATTGCTCATATACTTCCCGGATTTCAAGATTTTTTATATTCCAAGAGCGCGTAATCAGATCTCAGACTTTTTAGCTAAAACAGCTAGATTCTTCCATAGGAAGTTACATTTAATTGGTTGTTCTATTCCGGTATGTTTAACCAGACCACCTCAAGTTTGAGTAATAAAATAGTCGTTTGCCGTCAAAAAAAATATGTTACATGACATCATAACTAAATGTGTAATTTTACACAACATGATAATTGAGGATGAGCGTGAACTCGATGCACCAATTAAAGTTGCAACTTGCAAGAGAAGCTCTATCTCTAGAGATCGAAACTAACTGCAAAAGATGAAAAAATCTGATTTCGAAATTTTCTTCCTCGATTTAGGAATATCAAAGATAAAAAAACTCATTTTTCATTACGAAAAGCATCAGTTATCATTTATAGAAAAATATTTCAATGCTCATTATTGAACCAGTTTATAAATTATATTTTATTCTATTTTTATGATTTCTTGTACCTTTTAATAATAAATGTTTCACTTAAATAAATTATATTTTAAGGCGTTTTTACAAATATAAAATGGTTGAGATTAATTGGTAACTTTTATAAGTATAAGATATTATTAACATTTTTTGGTAAAAGTATTATTAACAATTATTAAGTATTTTTGGAGTAAAAAATGGAGTATACATTGGAGTAAAACATCACTCCATTTTGGAGTTGCACTATTTGGGAGTAATATTTTGAGTAATACATTAGAGATGCTCTAATGATGATGCACATCATAGATTTATGATTGATAAATGTAGTCAGGCAATATCATAACTGTTTCTGATCGAATAGTTTATAAATTTTGTAATTAGAAATTTAATTATATTAATTGTTCAGATGTTATTTAGTATTACATATTAGATTCAAATTCTTGATCTTCTCATAGTTTATTACATCACTGCTCCCTTCAATGATTTCGACTCATCAAGCCAAAGAATAGGTGTATATTGCGATAGCTGTATAGTCAAATTTCGTAATGCTAATTAGTAAATTAATATATAGTAATTAAACTCGCATGTTTCTTCTTACAAAGGTTGAAGATTCCTTAGACAAGGAATTTTAAAAGTAAATGAATCAATGTATGTGGCATTTCCAGGATCAAATAACACAGGAAAAAAGTAAAATGATCAGGATATACCACAGCTTAATCAATCTTGCGTCAATGCCATTATACCTAAAGGAACAGATTTTATCCCTCAGAATTGGTAAAAGACGCCTTTACTAATTCCTACATCAGAAACTAATAATGCTCAGTGGAAGGAGAAGTCGTTTTATTAAGAGAGCTCACGGCAAAACATATTATGTTTTGTCCACTGCCCTTCATGCACCTCCGTGCGGTTATATCATCATCGCATCAAAACAACTAATGTTCTATCTTTGAAATTAGTTATCAACAAGTAGCCTCAGTGTGTGTAACAATTCAGATCATTGATTTAAAACCTCACTGAAATCCGCTAAGATAATTATTTTTATCCTCATCGGCAATATATAAATAAAGAAGGAAAAAAATAACGTTCAAAAGCTATGATTGAGGTGGTGAGCGTAAAGAGAGATACTCAGACAGCCAAGGGTTGTATCTTCAACTACTGGGTGAAGAGCCCAGATCTGAAACTCTAGTCCACGAAATTATTCGTTTCATCACCATATCCTCTTTTAGGCCCCACCACTCAACGAAAAAGAATCAATAACATAAAAAGTACATAATGTTTATTGTAAAACCAAAGCATAAAGAAAAGACAGAGAGAAGCAGCTCTTGTGTAGTTTTGAATTTGTGTAAGAAGACGAAACCTATATATACTGACGTATATGGATGTGACCTTCTAAAATTAGGTTTTTCTTTATTGCGTTGCGGCTACAACATTCCCCTTGGTTTTCATTTAAGGTTTTGTTATTCAAGATAGCCCAATAACTCGAATCTAGCCTTTTATTACTGAGTCCAATCACAGCCCATACAACCACTTTTTATTATCAAGCCCAATCATTGTCATTCACATACTCTAGGATTCTGCCCTTAGATCATCCCCATTAGTAACCCAATTTGGGGTTCAAGTTTTCAATTTTTTTATTATTAAAACTTTTTTTTCTATTTGATTTTTTTTTTCAAAGAATCAGACCAATCGTGGGCCACCACGTGTCGTGGAATCCACAAAACAGTGATGAACTTACCATAGAGAAGTTCACCGCAGAGAACTCAGAAGGGGCAGGTTCATGAGAGAGGGGTTATTTTTCTTTTCTTGGCAAACGTGTGAACTTCCCCCATAAACCCCTAATGGGGATGCTCTTATACGTTTTTGTAAAGGCTCATCGTTGGATTTACTATAAGGTATCAAATAATTGTGTATGAAATGCAACAAAATTGTTTGGTTAAAAACAATTTTTTATGAAAGTTAGTTAAAAACAATTGGTGTGAGTATTTATTTCTTTTGTTGGAAACAAGTATTTATTTCTTTGTATTTAGAGTGGCCCATTGTATTTATATACTTTTAAATTGTATTGATTTTGTTTAAAGTATATAAATACATATAGCTATATAATGACTTCTATTTATATTATTTTATATACAATTTTCTATTTAATTACATTTTAATGTGCATTATTATTTGTTTTCATTATATATTTTATTTCTAAATGATTTAACAATATATCATGTCCATATATCATTATTATTTTGATCAAAAACAACAAACAATATGACAATCAAATATACCAAACCCATCATAATTTCTTTGTGCAAATATAAAATAATAATGACGATCTTCAAATAATAACATATATATAAAAAGTTAAGAAATTACAAAAAGATAATTCCGTGCTTTTCAAAACGCGGGTTAAATTCTAGTTTCTTCATTAATTCCAAAACTGAGTAAAAAATTCAAACATGAAAAACTGAACCGGATCTAATCTAAAAAAGTAATACCAAATCTAAATAAAAATTAGTTAAGTATTCAAATGGGCTCCAAACTTTTAGTATCTTTTTTTTAATCTGATGGATTAATATTGAAACAAAGGAGCATTACATAAAGCATTACACAAAGCCGACAAAAGAACAAATCATTTCCGGAATCATAAGCCGACGAGGTAAACAAAACCCTCGAAATCGAGAGTAAAAACAACAACGAGGAAGCTAACATAAGCTAAAGCAAATAATGCCAGATCACTACCGAAGAAGAGAACACCACCATACACTCAAGGACGAGCTTACCTAACAAGGACTCATCCACAAATAACACCAGAATGAAAGATCATCGAAATAAACTAGAAGCACACGAACATCACCAACATATAAAACTGATTCGAGAGAGGTTAGAATCCTTAACCGTCGCTGAATACACCCTTCAATTCCAACTAAAACTCGCCATTAGACCTTGATTGTGCTTTCCACGCGCCTCATACGCACCATCACTCCACGGCGAAGCCTATAAAAGCTTTTCGAACACGTCTTATTCACACAACCGGTAACAAGATAAAACCCACTCCAAATCCAAACGACCAAATCAGTGGGAATCGACCAAACTTGGAGCATTCGCTCCAGGACAATAACATCTATCTCCTAGCAAAAGATCAGAGGAGACGCAACCCAGTTGCAAACGACGAGCTTCAGCGATCAATAAAGCCCCGCCCAAATAAGCTTTGCCATGAGTGGATCAGGTCCTTATAGGCGATCCCGTGAAGCAGGTCAACGGTGTCAAACACCACTTCACCCACCGCGAAGCGACACGCCTCGAAACTCCTAGACGACTCCTTCAGTTTCACCCTGGCCTCTTCTCCGCAAGAACCCAAACCATCAACGCTTCAGAAACATCGAAACAAACAAACCCAAGATCTTCAACACCGACGAGATCTCCACCAGAAGCAACCGAAGAAACGCACTAGCAGACCGGATTCAAGAGGTCACCAGCCGGAAAGGAGCAGAACTCCATCAACCTGCCAACAAACCCTAAAAACTAAAGCACAGAAGAAGCAAGGAAACCAAGCTTCACCGAAGGAGAAACGATCCACCACCGTTATACTTCAACCAAGACTTCAGATCTGAGATCTAGATCTGCTTCCCACTATTCATCTAGTCACCACAAAGTACCAAATAACAGAAACAAAAGAGAAATCAAAGGAAAATCAAGCCAAAAAGCTTTCCCCACACAGATCTTACACTGAAACAAGCTCAGGTCACCGGAAGGGAAGGAACGCGAAGGTTCACTTTTTCTTTTTCAAAAAAGAAATTAGTATTTAAAGAATCAGAATCAAATCAAATCCAAATCAAAATATTTTGGATATCCAAACATATCCTAATCAGATTTAAATAATTGAATATGTCAGTTAGTTTTAGATTTAATATACAAAAACTATTTAAAATATTTTTAAATTGTCCTAAAATATTCAAAAATATAAATAAATATTTGAAAGTAAATATTTAAAATAGTTAAATTATTTGTTTCAAATACTATTTGATTAAATAGATATAATCTCTATCTCTATAATATTATTTGAAAAGTTAGTTTCTTATGTGTCGCGTTCACGTTAATTCTCACGATGGTTGATTACATTGATAACTTTAATGAATTAAAAGTATTACATTTAAATATTATTGTTGAATTTTTATTTAGTTTCCTTTTTAAACTTTTCCAAATAACATATATAATAAAAAGGAAACATTTATAAAGTTTAGAGAAAAAATTTAAAAACGAAAATATATGTATATATAATATGATTTCATTAAAAAAAGGAAAGTCACAAAATAGAAATATTTCATTTAAAAAATGTATATATACTTTTGAAGATGAAATATATATATATATATATATATGTGTATAATATGATTTCATAAAACAAAATTCACACAGATAATCTTGATATTAGAAAAAATATTATTTCTTTTAAAACATAATTTTAAACTATACAAAAAATATTATTTTTTCGGAGTACTAAATATAATTTTTATATATGTAACTATTTTCTTTGATGATTACATAAAATAAATTAAGTAACACAAACTGATATATGTTTGATTAACTCAGAATATTTTATAATTAATTAGTATTATTTAAATGTTTTATTTATTTTTAAATATTTATTTGACTATAATATCTTTAAATTACAGAATTTTTTTTTATAAATTATATTTTATTTATATAATATGATTTCTAAAATACAATCACACAATTTTTGTAAACTGATTATTTTTAAGAGATTAAAACATAAAAAATTAACAATAAACATATCAAATAATTACAAAATATTTTAAAATAACACTATATATTTTAACAAGGTAGATATTTATATTTTATCATTATTAAATTTATTATTTTTTCCTAACATTAAATTTGCTTTTAAATTTTATATTTCTATGTTTGTGGAACTTCATATAACTATAACCAAAATACCAAAGCGAATCTGAATTCTCATTTTTAAAATTATTTAAAATAAATTTCATTTTACCATTTAATAAATATAAAGCATAAAATTATTTAAAATATTTTAACTATTTTAAATATTCATATGTGTTCATGAGTTTCCTAAAAGTATTAGTTACTTATATATGTAACTTCCTATTGCTTTTCGCTTCATTTTCTAATATTTATTTTTTATATCAACATATAATTTGATAATATTATTAAAATACAAGCACATTTAAATGATAATTAAAATTAATTTGATTTTACTTAATTATAATAAAAATAATTATAGTTCAGTTGAATTTGAAAAAATGTATGTATCTCAATATACTCACAACATAAGCTACTCGAGTAATCCAACTTATATCTAAAATCATATATTTAACTAAAATAAGAATATATAATTTTATAATAATAATTTATTTTTTAAATTTAAATTATAGAATGACTCAAAACATATTTACAAATGAAAAATAAAGTATTAACCCATTGTTACAATTTAGTTTTTCTTTGTAAAATTTATATATATGCATGATACTGTAGAGTATTATCATTATATTAATTTATGTAATTTGGAATAAGACACTTTAGTTTATTTTTTATTTCATTATAAGCAAAATATATCTTAAGTTATACATAATATTCCTCAAATATATTACATATCTAAGACAACAACCAACGTAAATGTAAATAATAAAATTAGGCATAATTTTAATATATTTAATATTAAAACATTATAGTTGAATTCAGAGAAATATAAGCAATCCAATATATTCAAATGATAACTCAATTGACTGTAAAAACAACAAAACCGACTAGATATAACATATCTAAAATAATATGTCTAATTAAAGTAATATGATATTATTAATATAAATTGCATACAAATTATAAATTAATTTTAAAATAAAAGTAAATAAAAATTAATTATTATAGTATATTTATTTTATAAATATTTATATCTGTGCATGAGCACGGGAAAATCACCTCGTTAATAATATTGCACATGCCATACAAAAAAGTCTTCACCAAAGATAACAAACATGTCAGGATATTAATTTAGTTTGTTTTTATTGTCGAGAACAAAAGAAAAACACAGGCTAGAAAACGGACACATCGGTTAACCAGAGCTTGTTAATAATTCAAAAAGAACTAAAAACTTGATGCGATTGGTAAAGCTTTCCTATTAATCAAATCTCGTAAATCTATAAAACACAACACACAGACAAAAAGAAACACAAACAGAGGAGCAGAAGAAGAAAATAAAAAAACATGAAGTTCGAGCTTATCTTCATACCGTATCCTAGCATTAGCCACCTCAGATCAACAGTGGAGATGGCGAAGCTACTAGTCGAGCAAGAAAACCACCTCACTATCTCCGTTCTCATCCTTCCTTTCCTCTCCGGAAGCGCAGCCGCTGCTTCCCCCTACGTGGAAGCTCTCTCCGCCGCATCCAACGACCGCCTCCGCTACGAAGTAATCTCCTCCGAAGAAGACCAACCAACATCTGAGCCTGCGCCTACGACCCTTGACAATCATATCGAGAACCACATCCCAACTGTGAGACGCGCCGTTGCAAAGCTCTTCGACCACTACTCGACACTACCAAACTCCCCAAAGATCGCTGGCTTCGTCCTCGACATGTTCTGCACTTCGTTGATCGACGTGGCGAACGAGTTTCAACTCCCGAGTTATCTTTTCTACACGTCAAACGCCGGGGTACTCGCACTAGGTATTAAGTATGATGAAGTGGTTTACACATTATGTTTAGGTTTAGTGATAACCGGTTTGTACCGGATAGATGATAGTCGTATATAATCACTTGTACATTGATATTTTACTCTTAACAGAAATAATATTCATTTCCAAATCCTCTCTAGACTTCATCGTCTTCCTCACTGAGAGCTTCATTTCTGTTCAATCTCAAGTTAACTAAAATGGTATCAGAGCAAAGAAACACCTGATTTCACGCTCATATCATCTTCCGCTTCGTTCGTTTCAGATTGATCTTCATCGATTGATCAGTTTTTCATCTTCCTTGGCTTGATCTGTCACTCAAGCTTCGGTTTCATCAAATCATCTTCAGCGAGCCCCAATCTCTTCGGTAGAGTTCCAATTTCTCTGATTCAAGTTCTATTCTTCTGCTTTCAAGATTGGATTTCCTCGACTGTTCTGATTTGCTTTTGTGAAGCGATTCGTTTCGTCGGATCGTCTCCACTCCGAGTTCGATTCTGGTGGAGTACCAGTTTGTCAACAGAACTTGGATTATTCACTTCACGATCCTCATCTATGCTGATTCGAGCTTCGTCATCTTGTTTCCTGTGCGATTCTTTGCTTATTTATCTGTTTTGAGCACTGAATCGATATCAATGGTGAAACTGGATAGCAATTTCAAGTCTCGTACGGCTACATCGGATTCGTTGAAGTTTTCATCACCAAAGGCTCGTAACGATCCTTCTGGTTCTTCATCACCTCTGATTACTTCTGTATGTCCATGCCAGAGTAATTTTCGAGGTTCAACACCGGATTCACCGGTAATCTCATTTTTGAAGACTCGAGTGCAGCCTTATGGCTCAGTATTAGCTCGTGGTTGTTCAGATGTTCAGGATCGTGCAAATTGTTTGCCGATTTCACTCTCTCTCGGTTGTTCCACCGATCAACATACAGCTACTTCGATGGTGATTGCTCACAAGGTTGGGTGTTACACTCGTAAAGCAAGCTTGTATGCTTGGAACTCTTTCATTCCTGAAGATGTTTCTTCCGTTTTCGTTGATCTCATGGCTGGCTTAGTGATGAACTCGTATTCATTGTTTCCTGGTTTGATTGAACTCATTGTTCCACCAGAAGTTATTCTCCTCTACGGATCTCTTCCACGGCCACCTGAGAGTTGCTTCATCTCTTGTTCCTTGCACATATTCCCTGTTCTGGTATGTGATTGGTTTATACCCTCAGTCTCTCTGACTCTAGATTATAGAACATTGCGATGTGAGATGGATTCAGAAGCTAGTTATAGGCATCAGAATCGTTGTAGACAGGGGGAGCAACTTAAGTTTGCTGTTGATCCATGCTGCTTAGACCTCTGTGATTGTCAAGCTGAATGTCATAATATTCTGCTCCTAGAATCTCTGGCTTTTGAAGTAGATCTCCTGATTTGGATGAACTTAAGAGGATTGCAAGTGATAGCTCCTCTTGTTCATGGTTCACTTATCATCGTCTATGCCATTAAAGATGCTGCACTGGTTCAACAGTTAAGCTCCTGGTTCCGTTTGATCTCAATTGAGAAGCAACAAGCTTATGCAACAATTGGTTTATGGCTGAAGTATATCAAGATGATTGTTGGTTTCAAGACTTTGAGTGCGCACTACGTGACGTTGTTGTCCAGTGTTGCTGAGAGCTTGACTTTCTTGTGTGATCCACACATTTGGAGTGATGTGCAGTGTGAAGATGTGTCTTTCTTTCTGCATAAAAGACATGGCATTCAAGAGCTTTTTAGACCATGTTCTAGTGATGATTGTACTGCTGCTGCAGTTGGTACATTGATGAATGGCGTCAATACAGTTTATAAGTTTTTGCTTGGTGGTTATGTCCTTAATCTCATAGCAGAAAAGAGAATTATGCAGGTCAGTATTCAAAGTGACAGAAACGAGATATCTGGCCTTGAGCTACTGCTGAAGCAGAGCTTGTCTCAAGCTTTTCTACACCTATTCAACGAGGACTATGGCTTCCTCAGATGCATATATGTGATTATTTCTGCTCGTTTTGGTTTCTTAACTGAGATTCCTTATGGTTCATTGCCAAGACCACCAGATGAGCTTCTTGTTATCAGTTTCAGTCTCCTCTACTTCACATTGTGTTCTTCATGTCCAAGATGTAATGGCTTACATCTTGAGGGGGAGTATTAAGTATGATGAAGTGGTTTACACATTATGTTTAGGTTTAGTGATAACCGGTTTGTACCGGATAGATGATAGTCGTATATAATCACTTGTACATTGATATTTTACTCTTAACAGAAATAATATTCATTTCCAAATCCTCTCTAGACTTCATCGTCTTCCTCACTGAGAGCTTCATTTCTGTTCAATCTCAAGTTAACTAAAACTAGGGTTTCACGTTCAGCAACTATACGATGATGGTAACTACCAGGTTAAAGAAAGTGACTTCGAAGACTCGGAAGCTGAGTTAGTCGTCCCCGGTTTGACTCGTCCTTATCCGGTGAAATGTCTTCCGCACGCCCTTGCATCGGAACTGTGGCTCCCAATCTTTGTGAACCACTCAAGAAGATTCAAAGAGATGAAGGGTATTCTCGTAAATACTTTCGCTGAGCTGGAACCTCACGTGTTGGAATATCTCTGGAGTGGTGGTGATACTAATATTAATACTAATACTATCATTCCTCAAGCTTACTCGGTTGGACCGTTTTTGCATCTTGACCACAAAGTTGACGAGACACAAGTGGAGATTTTACAATGGCTGGACGAGCAACCGGCTAGGTCAGTAGTGTTTTTATGCTTCGGGAGCATGGGAGGCTTCAGTGAGGAACAAGTAAGAGAGATCGCAATGGCACTTGAACGAAGTGGCCACAGTTTCTTATGGTCTCTACGTCGCTCTTCTCCCAATATAATTAATGAACATCCTGAAGAGTTTAAGAATCTCGAGGAAGTTCTCCCCAAAGGCTTCTTGGAACGGACGCAAGAGAGAGGGAAGGTGATGGGATGGGCTCCGCAGGTGGCCTTTCTCGCGAATCCAGCGGTAGGAGGTTTTGTCACTCACTGTGGGTGGAACTCGTTGCTCGAGAGTCTTTGGTTCGGTGTTCCGACAGCTGCGTGGCCGTTGTACGCAGAGCAAAAGTTCAACGCGTTTGAGATGGTGGAGGAGCTTGGACTGGCTGTGGAGATTAAAAGGTATTGGAGAGGCGATCATTTGGGTGGTGTGGCGGCGTTGGACTTGGTGACCGCGGAGGAGATTGAGAGAGCAGTGAGGTGTTTGATGGAGCAGGATAGTGACGTGAGGGAGAGAGTGAAGGAGATGAGCGAGAAGTGTCATGCAGCTTTAATGGACGGTGGATCGTCGCGTATTGCTCTGCAAAACTTCATGCAAGACGCTGCGGAGAATGTCGCACTATCGTTCTCTTAAAAGTTATATAGGCTCAAATAATAAAGTTAAATCACGATATTTGTCAATGTGATCGTAACAGTACGTACTAGCTAGTACTACTTTGAAGTGGAGATATATTGGGACGTTGTCAGTGATGTAACAAGAAAGTAAGAAACTATAATCTTTGCTGATAACCTTCACATTGGAAGTCTCTTATTTTACTTATTATGTGAAACAGTTTAAGTTCACCGTGTTAAGAAGATTGTACACAAAACTGTTGTCCCAGTAAATTGGTTGGGAAATAATCTTCTTGTGCAAGACAAACTGACTATCTTCCTAGTGTTTATTATTTGGAGGGAACGAGATCAAAGAAGACATGGAGCTTCGCCAACTATACTGTATATCGCAAAGATGATAGAGAAACATATTTTTGCAATGTATACGTGTCCACTCGAGCGGATGAGATCAAATATACTATTCAAATTTACAAGTGTCGTTCCCCTCTGTTTTTAAAAAAGTTGAACCTATGTAAAAGGATTGGAGATTAAATATGTATATTTCATATATGTATATTTTTTTTCCCTATGTTTCTAAAATACTTAAAACTCTAAAACGTTCGCACTTGTAAAAGGATTGGAGATTAAATATAGTTCGCATTCTATTGAAAAACAATGTAAATTTTATGCCAGATTTAAAATGTGATCTTTTAAGTCGTAAGAAGACATCAAAGTAATTTCTATTGCAATTATAGATTTTATTATGATTCATATTTTAATAGAACCACAAACATATATTTTTTGGGTACATAAACCCAAATGGAATAACATTAAAATCAAATTAACAACACCTTTACGGCTTTACCCCCAAGACTCAAAACACAACAACAATGCACAATTTAAAAAAAAAAAACAGAATATAACATTACACAATTTTTCGGATCAGGCTAACTAACTTCCGGCAACTGAACAACGAGTCCTGATTACACCGGCTGAGCCCGTCTTCACTTTAACTCTCCCCATCTTCTCCATTGACTTGGCGAAAGCCTTGTAGAACTTCTTTTCAGAACCGTTGACCAAATCGTTGATCATCTTCAACGTGGCTGAGTTTTTTGTCAAAGCAGAATCAGACTGAAAGAGACCTCTCCTCTTCAAGACAAGCCTGTAGTAACTGAGATCGAAGCTTCTACTGCTACCGGGATCCATCTCGAGGATGGTGGTGTTGTCGCTGAGGCTCTTACATTTGTTGGCCTTTATGTTCGCTGCGTACTCGCTGTCCAGAGATGGATCTTGTTTCACTGTCGTCGAGAAGTTGTAGAGACGTTCACTCATGGAAGAACAATGCGAGACGCCAATCGTGTGAGCCCCTGAAAACAAAAACAATAACCAAAATTTAAACCAATTTTACGGATGTCCATATTGGGTATCAATACGATAATAATCAATGTTCAAAAAAGTGCTAGGCACGGACGTTGATTCAAACGTAGCACTTAAACTTTTAATCAGAAATCTAAACTGTTACTTAAAACTTTTAACTAAATAGCACAGGTATTTATAGTTATAACAAATATTTCAAATATATACATATATATGTATATATATTTATTAAATATATATTAATATCATATTATTATTAGATATCGTTATTTATTATTGTAATATCATACTACTTTTTAGGCAATAAGATTTAGACTAAAAAGCCGGTTAGAACATTTTTTATCAATTGATAACAGTAAGTGTCGGGGCTACATGTTATTGAAACTTACCGGAGAGTAGAACAAGGTCTTTGAGATTAAGGCCTTGGTTAGCGAAACGTTGTTGTAACGTTGTGAAGTTACTCGTCGGTCCGGGAATGTTGTTCGAAGCCTCAGCCAAATTTGAGATCCTACCGTCTCTTCTTCCGGTTGGAACTTTCCACCAAGGACCTCCCTGTAGAAAGTATTAAAAGTAAGTCTTCATTTTTTGTTTAGTTTGCAACGTGATGTGAAATTGTTCAAAGTTGTTTACTTACGGTAGCAACAACGGAGTCTCGAGCGGTCAAAGCGATGATATCAGCGCATGAAACAGTCTTAGGACACTCTGCTTCAAGAAGCCTTTTAATCCTCTCTACGAAACCGAATCCTCTGAGTGTTAGATTTGGTGGTGCATCTCTCTCTGCGTTTCCAGATGTTGAATTTATCAACACTGATCCATCGCATCCCTTCATTATAGTTTCGTTCAAAATCAATGTCAGTGTTCATAAAATTCAGTATAATCGAATATTATGAGCTAGCTGAAATTTACCACTATCTAATTACCAAATTTATTTAATATATAATACATCTACTATAGGTTATCTCATCATTATTGGTAAGCTATTGAAGTAGATGTGTGTGATATTATTTATATATGTACATAAAGTGCGAACATATCTAAACTAAATGAAGACATATTAAAAATACCCTGACGAAGCAATCATGGAAATGCATTCTGATGAGAGGAGCTGCAAGAGAAGGACCATTATGGATATGCTTTTGAATATGATCTGAAATTATTTTCTCAGCGTTTGGACAGCTTTTGGCGTAGAAATTCATTTGAAGCTGAGCATCGGATGACTCAAACATTCCCATAAGAACAGTCGCTGCAACCGCAACAATGACATTGAAGCGATTCGTCGTCTTCATTAGATACTTTCCTCGATCTTGTTTCTCAATTTTCTTTTTTAGTTTTGTTTCACTGAAGAGAGGACAAGACATAGAGCAATAATGGAGTGGGTCTATTTATAATAGGAGTGATCAATATGGTAAAAAAGTAAACATATAATTCAAGTAAACCGGAACTAACCAAAAAGAACTTATGAAAAAAACTAAATACAAACATATTATATTCCCTTGTATAAATATAAACTCATATCACGTAAAACACACAGAATAAACGAATAAAACATAAGTTTTAAATAAAACTATTTATACTAACTATTTATTAAAAACAAATAAAACCAAAAACGTAAAGTGACACTCGAATAAAACCCCTATGTTGTAGTAATACGCTTATATGTTCCATGACTAGCTGTAATTGAATGTTAATTATTAAGACCAACTAAATGAAGTAAAGAACCATAGATATGTATTGTTTATTTGTATTTGAGAAAAGCAAAAGGGTAAATAAAATTTGCTGAGAGAGAGAGAGAGAGAGAGAGAGAGAGAGAGAGAGAGAGAGAGAGAGAGAGAGAGAGAGAGAGAGAGAGAGAGAGAGAGAGAGAGAGAGCAGGTTTAAATAATTAACTAGCTTTTGACCCGCGCGCCCGCTCGGGTATATACTCAATGTAATTTTATGTTTTGGTAGTTTTTAAAACATTCACTTATCTTATTTCATATGTTATTGTGTTATGACATTAGAGAATCTTGTTTAATCAGTTTAGTGTACACTTATAAAATATGATTTTTTTATTCCTTTATTGTATTTTTTTTATTTGGTTGGTAAACTAAATATAAAGTGTATAATATTAGAGCATGCAGTTTAGTTTTAATAGTATTATTAAATAAGAAAAAATATAATTTAAAATAAAATGCGTTAAGAAGATTTGTAGTACTTACATTAACAAATTGTAAAAGGAAAATTTTTATTTTGTTTCTATAGCATTTAAAAAAATAAAGAAACTATAAAAAAATTGGAAAAGTAACTAAAAATAATATGAAAAAATAAATATTTATTGTATAAATTAACAAATTAGTATTCTGTCAATTCATTGGACCCTTTTGATTACGATAATAAAATTGCAAAGCCCATATAATTTTTTTTCCAGAAAAAAAAAATTGAAAACCAACAGAGTTGTGTCTTTTTCCTCTTCCCCTTCAACTATTCATTGAAAAACAACAGGACAGAAGACATGCTGGATATATAGAAAAGACCAGAGAGAAACATGTTGAAGGAGAAAGAGTATGAAGTAGCAGTAATCAAGATGGAAAAGAAGAGAACAACCATGTCATGACAACAGACTTATTACACTGTTAGTAATAATTTATCTATTGTAACTAATTCCTAAGATGAAAGAAAATTAGAACTGTGTAGAATAAGAAGCTTAGATTAGAGAACTCCGGTTTAAGCTTAGTTGTTTTTTTAACTTGCTTGAATATTTCCCTGGTAGTCTTATATAACACCAAGTGTATTTCCATGTGACTTTAGATGAGAAAATAGAATGCATATCCTTATTGAAATCAAAATTAACATCTCTATTGTTTACAAATGTATTTTTCAAAAAAAAAGAACAAATGTTGTTTGCATAACTAATAAAAAACTTTGTGACACAACTACCATTCTTCCACCGTAGAGAACATGATGCTGAAATCTGCAAAGAACAAAAATTGTATCAAGGAACGCAAGATTTTTTAATGTAATTTAAAAAAGAGAACTCAGAAAACTCTAATATTAGTTTAGTAACATGTTAAAACAAAACAAAGTTTTAAAAATTGATTTACCCATTGGTCTGCTAAAACCATCTCAAAAGTATCTCCAAAAGAGGTATTCTGCCTCAAGGAATGCAAGCACTTGACTTAAACTCGCCAGTTATTATTGAAAGACATTAAGTTTTGTGAGAGGATGAAAAATAGTAGTAGCCGACATTTTAGGAGAATTTTCGTAGATGATATGTTGTTGAAGCTATGGGAGAAGAGGTATAAATAGCTTGTTAGGAAAGGGTTGAAAAATGGCGTTCTAATAGCTAAGATTTATTTAGTTTTGAATTATTAGTATTAAATATCAAATATACTCAAGGATTTTATTCGAAGAATGTTCTGTTTGTTGCTCCTTTATCGAATAAAGTTTAATAAATTGTAGATTTTTTAAGTGATCTGCAAGAGTAGGAACAAATAAGGTTGTTGTGGTTTAAATAAGGTTGTTGTGGTTGTTAATTGATATTGAATTGTTAGAGGATCACTTAAATTTAGGAACATATTAGGAAAGATAATTATTTCGAGGTTAGTACTAAATATTTAACGTGATTTGCAAGATTAAATATCATGTTAGTTTGAATACAGAAGTAGATATCATGAGTTATTTTTTTTTGAAAATAATAAATGAGTAGTCTTCAAATAGGATGTCATTAAGTAACAATCTAAAATCGTGTGTGGTATTGTAATGAACCACGCGTCAAACTCGGTTTATTAAATAATCAAAATTCTGAGTTTTAAAGCCAATGGCATTTCCTTGTAATTATTGTGCAAAAGTATGGGTTAAGTACAGTTTGTACTTCAGTTTTAATAGTTTAGATATCACATGTGAATAGAGCATTTTTATTTTAAAGAAGGCTATTACATAAAAACTACTTATGAAACTATGTCTTTATAAAAAGACGTTAATTACTTTTAGATGCACGCAACAAGGTATCATATACATATAGTTATGTGTTCCGTCCCCTTTTGTAAGAGAACGCTAAAGTAGTTTACATCTTTCAAAAGAAAAATATTATGAATGTTTAGTTGTCTATCTAGACTTAATATAGAAATAAAAGAAGTCAAATGAATTTCAGTTAAACTGCATAGGAGAAACATAAATTTATGTTACACATATTATTTTAAAATATTAGTTACAAACGCATATGATAATATAAATGTAAAACAAAACAAAGCTAATTTATGGTGGTTCTAGTCATATATCTCGGTACGATTTAATTATAGTTGCTAATTTAGACACTTACTCTTTGTCACCAAAATTTGCTGGAAATAAAATATAGTGGTTGATAGATCCCAACATTGGCGAGTAAATTAAGGAAGTAAAGGAATAGGCGAATAGCAGCTTCTGCACGACGACCTTCAATTCAAATAAGGTTGCACAATTTTTTTTTTTTAAATAGCTCAACTAATTTGAATTAAATTATTAATCCCTGTGCACAAAAAAAAATTATTAATCCATAGCGGACTGGATAAAACTCTTTTTTAATTTTTTTTTTTGATAAGTAACTCTTATTTAATTAAATTCGTTTTTTCTTACAACAATTAAATTCGGGTTTTTTCGTTCGAAAAAAAATCGGGGTTTTAATACTAGTAAGTAGTTGTTGGCAAAAAAATAATACTAGTAAAGTATTAATTACCGAATAACATACTTTCAGTTATAAATTAATGTAATCATAGAACTGAGACATATCAAGGCCTTTAATTATTTTAATCACATGTAGGCTGTAGCCTTTTACGCCTTAAATTGCACAATTTTAAAAATTATATAGATCCTTTTTACACCACTTATTAAACTGACCATAATTCTTTAAAATGGTATACTTCTTTAAAAATCATATAACCGATATGTACTCTGATATGTGCATGAAAACAATTATGACCAGTACTTTTATTCCCAAACTGTCCATTTTGTATTACAGAATTGGATAATATCCACGATGCTGACAAACAAAACAATTTTTTTGACAAACGAAACAAATTATCCACGACATAGATGACATATATGATTTTTTAATTTAAATTATTTTTAAGATAGCAGTAAATTTTTTTATCATAAATATAGTGCATAAAAATCAAAACAACAGAAAAAATGTTTTACTAAAATTAATTAATTTAGATTTGAATTTATATTTGGGGTAATTGCATCTTATGTCATAGCTCTCTCTACTCTCTTTCTAGAATTTTTTTTGTTATTTCATCAATTATCCTTTATATTTGAAAGGTGTGGTTTAAAAAAATTAAACTAATAATTTTTAAAATAGTTTTGATATTGTTTTTAAGATTTCAAAATAAAATTCAGAAAATCAACTTTTCGAAAAATCAAAAAAGTTTGAACTAAAAAAAAAAATTCGAAAACAAAAATTAGTTATTTTTATCTTTATTAGTTATTTATATTTATAAATCTATAAATTAAGAGTAGAAAGTCTTCTACCTCTTTAATGAAAATATTTTTGAAGTTTTTTTCTTTGTTTGTTCTTTTAGTAAAAATATCACTTTTATGGTATTTTTTTCTTTGTTTGTTCTTTGTAATTTTTTATTTTTGAAAATATATATTTTGACAAGAAAATCTAATACAACTTAATCATGGGATACTATAAATTGCTTTTTCTTGCTGCCATGGATCTATGTGTCTATATATAGATCATGTTCTTAGATTATAAAAAAATGTGCAAATGCTCTATTTGCCTCTGTTGTTCTATAATTCTCTTTTTTTTCCTTATTTTTCTTGCTGCCATGGGCCATGCACTTACGCCAGGGTAAATTCGAGATTACTCTCTCTCTCTCTCTCTCTCTTTGCAAACCGTGAAACTACTCTTGCCAAGTTATATGTGAGCTGTAAGAAGCAAAACGATCAAATCGGAACATTTCAAACAGCGTTTGATATTATAAATTTCCAGAAAAGACACTTTTTCACTTTGATTGAAGGAAGAATACAACTGGCCAAATAAAGAAGGAACCATGAAAAGGAAAGATACCGACGATAATCACCAAATCCCACTCACATTTTTCCCTTCCATTTACACAAATAAGTTTCAAATTCCTAATAATCGAATATAAATGTATGGCGTATGGAATATACCTCATCGCAAATTAGGTCTTAAAATACTTGTAAATATAGGTACTCGCTTTCAGAGCTCGTCCTGAAATTTTGGAGTCTGTAGACAAGTAGAGAGAGAATTTAATAATTTGCAGAACTATATTTTTTTTTACAAATTTAGGGGTTTATGTTTATATATATATTTTTAAAAAAATTTGGAGATTTAGGTGAATGTTTCATTAGGCTTACTCTAAAACATGTCATGCTCATTTTTTATATCCAGGCCCAGTTGTAAAACATTTCGACTAGAATAATTAAAATTAGAAGCTTTATAAGTTTAACAAATTGTTTTTTGGTAACTAGGTCTATAAGATTCGAACTTCTACATCTTTAAATAACTTTTCAGACATTAGCCAATTGAATTACTATAGTTCTCAATAATGTTATTTGAAAAATCAGTTTCATATGTGTCACTTTCACGTTAAATTATTATAGCTTTCTATAATGTTCTCAGTACTGTTAATTACATAGATAACCTTAATGAATTCAAAATATTATATATGATTGCATTAGTAATATTAATCTTAGTTAAATTTTTTAATTTAATTATTCTTCTTGCAAAAACACATAAATACAAGAGGAAATATTTTTAAAATATAAAAATATCAATTTTATATATAAACTAATGTTAAATATTTTTCTAAATTTTCCCAAAACAAGATAAATAACAAGGAAAATATATAAACTTTTAGTATATATAACACAGCTTCACAAAAGATTAAATATATAAATTTTTTAGAAATATTTTTATAAAATATAATTATTTTCTTACTTTAAATATTAACTTTATTATATATTATTTTTATTTCTTTTATTAATAAAACATTAATTAGATTTTTATTTTAATTTATTTTTTTACAAAACACATAAATAATAAAAGGTAAAAAATCATATAGGTTCTACATATAAAATATCTTTATCTTGGTTAAAAACATAAAAAAGAATATATATATAAATTTTTAAAATATAATTTTAAAAATAAATTAATTAAATAAAATAATATAGATATCTTTATTCAAAAATATTATGTTTATTATAGATATTTCTTGATAAAAATATTAAAAATAATTTTAAACAACATAAACTGATTTTTTTTGTCAACGTAAACTGATTATTTAATATCCATCTTCATAAAACAATAGTATTATATTTTGTGACTATTTTCAACCCACATACATATTTAAAAACTTGAGGCTCACAAACAAGATAAAATAATATTTTTACGATGAAAATATTTTTGACTAAATAATTATAATTTTTAGTAACAAAATTGATCTTATAATATCATTTTTAATAAAGTTATATAAATACTAACTTAAAACAAAATAAACAATTCAAATAATATTGCTTGATCTGAACTGAATATATGTAAATTGATGGGGAGAAAACTTAAGAGATTTTGGTGTAACTATCTTATTAACTTTTCAACACTTCAATCTTTCAGTTTTAACAAAAGTAACATATATCAAATTATACACAACCTTCCAAAATAAACTAATCAATCTAAGAATAAACTTATAAAAATCTAACTAACAAGGTTATTCTTATTTTTAGTCACCAATTGTAATTCATTTCAAAAGTATTCATCCAATATACCAAAATATGAATAACCAAACTAATCAAAATATGTAGAATCAAATCAGCTAATTATTATGATTTAATTATTTTATATATTCATAAATGTGCATTAATATTTAAAATATTACAAGTTATGTTTATTAATACAACTTATATTTAATATATTTTTCTTATTTTCTGAAACAACATATATCAGATATACAAAATTTTTAAAAATATATGTACAAATATAAGAGGATGAACTGAACTACCTCAAGTTAAAAAAATAATATTTCACATTTAACCTAACTATGTAAACAAACAAAAATTGTTGTTCAATTTAAAACAATAACAATAACTTAACATACTAAATATATATATATATATATATATATATATATATATATATATATATATATATATATATATATATATGAAGTAATATAAAATATTATATTAAAAAATCACATATCTAATTAAAGTGGTAACATAATGCCATTTAATATAATTTTTTATCTATCATACATAAAAATTATACAATAACTAAAACTTATACACAAACAAAAGAAAATATTTAATAATTATATAATTATTTCGTAAATATTTATATCTATGTATGAGCCAGTCCTGGCATGAACACGTAAAAATCATTTAGTTTTAATAAAAAAATACGGTCAACATATTAACAGAAATAGAAGCACATGATTTTCTAACTTTCATTTACGACCGACACTATCCACATCTTTAAAAGACCATTACGGACATTCAGATTTTGAAGCCATAGATTGAACGTCAATATAATATTCATGCAGATTAGTTAATTCTTATAGTATGGAAATATAATCAGCTAGTTGATGTCAAATAAATAATATTACTAAATTGTTAATACACAATTAACTAAACTGATACCTTTTATGAATATATTAGAAGACGTTTTATGAGATTTTATAATATTGAAATGAGTCCAATAATTGCTTATACATTTACAGTAATTATAAGAGAGCCTTACCTTTTAACTTGAACACGAAGACAAAAAATTATTAAGAGAACTTATGAGTCCTTTTATGAAGGATGCCCAACCTTTGAGATGCCCTCCTATGAAAAACATTTTCACCCTCCTATGAAGGATGCCCAACCTTTGAGATCCAAACATTACCCCGGATTGTGAACGTCCATTTCCTTTTTTATATAAACACTAAATTGCATGTTCTTTTATGTATTTATCGATTTTTTTTGGATCACTTAGTACATCCATATATAATATGCACAATGCATATGATATGTATGTGGTTGTGAAATACTCTTAAGGTTTAAATTTTTTTATTCGGTTTTCCCATGAAAAAAGTATCCATCAATTAGGCAAAAGTTGAGTTCACCCTATTGGTGTACATTTGATAGCTTTAAGGAATGATAAATAAATCTAAGCAATTTAGAGTTAGTTAAATTCTCTAAAATAGCATATAAATTTTATATTTTGACAAAAATATTTATTTTATATGTTGACAAAAATACATATGAATTTATATTATGTATCATATTCTCTTCTGAATTTTCAGGTTATCAAATTTTGCAAAGTTACAGTTTAATCATTAAAATGATTAAAAATACATGATAATACTTGTAAAAGACTATAAAAAAGCATATGCCACAAAAAAAGTTTGTTCTTATATCTTTTGTTGTCATGTTTAATTTCCAAAACCTCCTCATCTCCATTATTTCTTGTCTTCCTCTTTAAACTTGACATTGCCATTTTTTTTTTAGAAATCTGTAGATTTTTCTTAACAAAAAAGAAACAAACGAAAATACTAGGAAGATTGTTAATAAACTGAAAAGATTGAATCGTACAAGAAACCAGTAAGTAACGAAGTATGATTGTTTGGAAGTCACTTTAACATGTCCTGGAGCTATTTTTTAACCTATAGAACTCGGAAAAAAAGTCGTTCTGCTGTGGCTTAGACACAATACCTAATGGCTTATGCTTTATATATGCATTTTGGTTTATTATTTATATAATTTTGATTGGTCAAGAAATTCTAAGAGTGTTAAAGAAATTTGACCCAATATAATTCCAAATAAAGCTTCCATATCTTCACCTTCTTGTTTGGCAGCAGATAGTTGTTGGCAGGTGACCTTTACAGGCTTACGAAATTGGTTAATTCCCTTCAACATGGTTTACTTTTTTTAGTATAAACTTTTCTTGCAATTTATCTCCTTAATTAATAAAACCCTTTACCAAAAAAGCAATAGTTTCAAATTAAAAGCATTCAGAATACAACATGGATTATTCAATTTTTAGTAGAAACTTTGTTGGAATTTATTTCCTTAACTAAGAAAATCCTTGAAACAAAAAGCAATATATATATCCAATGCTTATATTAAAAGAAAACTAAGACTTTATATGTTTGAGTTAAGATTTTATTTTATTTAACAAAAAGATCCAGTCAAAATAGTAATTCGCGAACGTGAACGAAATCATTATCCAGATAATTTTAAACCCATGAAATTGTGTAAAAGCTCCCTGAAGATGTCTTAACAACTGTGCTTTCACCAATTTTTCACGGGTGTTGGCGTAGAAATAATCTTTTGCTTGGCTTGAGAGTCTTGTGTGACTTTTGTTGCATCTCTTTTAATCATTCATTGTCTTTATCTTTTGCATTTTAAACTATTAGCTATCTTGTAGCATATAAAAAAAAAGAAAAAGAGAACGTTTTAAACTATTTTTTCTTCATTAACAAAAATAAAACAAAAGTGCACAATTATAAGTCTAGCTAAAACTACTAACTTCCCCACTAAGTATGAAAGACTATTAGACTATTTTAAATATAAAGTTCTCACTTCTCAAGAATCCATATAAGTGGTGATCAGTTAGTCTCTAGGTTCAATTCGAGTGAGCTATATTGGCCCATATTAATTAACCCACATTTTCTGGAAGAGAAAAATATTTTGAAATGCTGCATCGGCTACCAGAATGCTTGGCCAGGCCAATCTGCAACAACATGCTTAGTTAAGAATACCTTTTTAAAACACTTTTTTGTTCTGAGATAGTACATAAGGAGAAAAAATTACAAAATATCATTAGTTAATTCTTTTATATTTGGTTTGTTTAGTGATTAAGGTTAGGATAAAAATTTAAGGTTTAGGATAATTGATTTTACCATTTAATTAATTTATTTATGGAATTTTATACTTTTTATGTCATTTTGTCGTAATCTTTTTGTGATATTTGCCAATCGTTTGTCTAATATGATTAGTGATTTAGTGGGTTGACAGGCCTAATTTATCTGTTGGTTAACTACTAGATTAGACTTTTTGACGAAAATGTATTGATCGGGCTTGGGATTACTGCGGCCCACTTTCAATTAACTTTAGAAAGCTTAGTCACACAAATAGTACTTGTTTGACAGTTGCATTGTTTAGAATAGTAGCCAAGTCAGAATTCAAAGGTTCACTTGATTAACGTCTAGAACATACCATGTTGGTATGTAAATGCAGGACTGGCCCTGAAATTTTGGAGACCGTAGACAATTTAATAAAAATAAATAAAAAACTTAGGGCTATGATTTTTTTAATAATAAATTTGGGAATACATGTATATATATTTTTTTTCAAAATTTTAGGAGCCCGAGACGGATGTTTATCTGGCTTAATCCAGTACCGACCTTGTGTAAATGTAGTTGGTATGACTGGTTGGTAATAAGCAGGTCTGGACATTTGAGTACCCTTTCGGGTATGGATTCTATCCATTTAGGTATCCGTTTTTTGGATTTTGAAAAATGATCTCACTCGGGTATTACAAAAACCAGGTCGGGTTCGAGTCGGATCTTTCCGGATCCGGGTGAACTCAGGTTTTATCCGAAGTAACCAAATTACTCGATTTGACTCAGATATTTTATATCCAAACTACTCAAACTTATATATATTAACTTAAAACCCCGAAAATACTCAATTTATATAGTTCAAATTGGTTATTTTTTATCTGAAAATAACCATATATATAATGTTATTTGAGTGTTTTTATCCAAAACATCTATTTTATCTATAAATACTTAAAACAGCAAATATATTTGATTTATAATTTTAATTTTAGGTATTAATACTATTGTAAATATCATTTAAAATAATATTATATATATCTATATGTTTGGATATGTTTGGATACTCATTCGGTTTTCAGTACGGATCGGATACGGTTTTCAGATTTTTTTAAAATGGTACAATTCGGATATTTAGACAGGATACCATATTTCTCGGATCGGTTCGGATAAATACTTCGGGTATATGTATATTATGCTCAGTCCTATTAATAAGGATGGTAAGAGTGGGTAAAAACCCATAGAGTACCCTAAACCTTATTAAAATTTTAAACTAAAAACTCATTACTGTTTAAAATTCTAAATTCCACCGATACGTGGTGGTCCATGATTGGTTCGCTTTTAAATTAATTTTTTTAAACAGGTAAAAAGAAAACAAATTAAGAAACCCATAATGGGGTATAGGGTTAATGATGCTCTAAGCCCTTTACAAATTGTGCATATAATTCAACAAAAAGTTCCATATCCAATTTGTACCTTTAAGGAACTCAATTACGCAGAACGGGTAACATACGACGTATTAGAATGGTAGCCAAATAAGACCCGTAAGCGATCAAAATTCACTTGTTCAAAGTGTTAAACTAAAGTCAAAAGTGGTGGTTCTGATAGTAACTTTACTATCAACGTCATGGAAAATTCAACTAGCCATGGATAATATTATTATTTATTACTGGAGACTAAACACAAAGATGGTTCACGAGATATTACGAGTAACGTCTTGAATAAACTTTACAATAGCAGCATGCGAAGATCCACCGTCCATCACTACCATGTGGCTCTTCTCACTCATCTTTCTCACCCTATCCCTCACATCGCTATCCTTCTCCATCAAACACCGTATCCCTCTCTCTATTTCCTCTGCCGTCATCAGTTCCATCTCCGTCTCTTTCGCCATGTATACTCCTTGAAAATGATTCCTTATCTCCACCCCTAGTCCCAGCTCCTCCACCATCTCGAATGCGTTAAGCTGTTGCTCCGCATAAAGTGGCCACGTGGCTATGGGAACTCCGAACCATAGACTTTCAAGTATTGAGTTCCAACCACAGTGCGACACAAACCCTCCAACGGCTGGACTAGCCAGCACGGCCCTCTGTGGGGCCCAACTGATAATCTTACCAATCTCTGCTGTCCGGTGTAAAAACCCTTCCGGAAGAATCTCTTCAAGATTCGTGAATTCTCCGGGAGGTCCCATCGGTGTAGCACGGCGAAGACACCAGATGAACCGATGGCCACTTCGCTCAAGCGCGATGGCAGTCTCTTTGGCTTGATCCTCACTGAACCCTCCCATGCTCCCGAAGCAGAGGAACACAACGGATCTATCCGGCTGGTCATGTAGCCAACGTAGGATCTCTGTTTCTTTATCGTCGACAGAGTTTACACTCAAAACCGGTCCCACCGCGTACACGGTGGGAAGATTATTATCTCTGCTGGAGAGGAAACTCATAGCTTGTGGCTCAAGTTCAGAAAACGTGTTCACCAAGAAACCCTTTGTTTCGTGGAATCTTCTGGCTTGCCTCAGAAAAACAGGTAACCACTCCTTGTTTAAAAGCACGGAAGGGAAGCACTTAGCTGGTAAAGAGCGAGTCAGACAAGGTACTTCCAACTCAGTGTCCAAGTCTTTCAACTCGCAGATGATGTCGCACTTCTCAACGTCGCAAAGATACTGCACATGTATCTGTAATCCAAAAAACGTGGCGTTGGAAGGATAGAACAAGTATGTCGGAACGGAGAATTCATTGGCAACGTCGATCATGGTCGTGCAGAAAATATCCATCACGAAGCCAGCAAGCCGACTTGATTTAGATTGAGGAGAGTCGGTTAGTTTAGCCACCGTGGCTTTCACCACCGGTTTATAACTCTCCATGTAGGAGATGAAATTCGGCTCGGCTTCAGGAGAGTTTGGTCTATCGGCGGATGATATGAAGCTGAAGCGTAGGCGGTCGTTGGACGTTGTGGAGAGAGAAGAGATGTAGGATGAATAGCTTGTGGTTTGGAATCCATGCATGGAAGGGATGATGATGACGGTGATGGAGAGATGGTCATCGTTGTCGAGGAGGAGCTTAGCAACCTCCACTAATGGCCGGAGGTGGCCGTCACCAGTTGATGGTATGAGGATTAGCTCCAGTTTCATTTAGTGCTTTTTTGATTAAAAGCTGAGAGAGAAAGTATGGTCTATAGTGTTTTATTTTTAGAGTATTTTTCTTCACAATTAGAGAGTTGTACAAGCATATGGCTTTAAATAAAAAAATCTACACGTCAATGAACCTGACGATTCAATCACTAGCTGCCATTTGTCTAATATCATCATTAGCGACGAGTGGCAAGCCAATAGAATTTTCTTTCTTCTTTTTGAGGGCTGCTGCTTGATTCCGTTGCTATGTTGAAATTGTTTTGCAGAGACCAATCACACTTCGATGAGCTGATGGGCTTTGTGACATCTTGATCATAGGCCATATGCAAAACCCAATTATTTTACAGTTTTGATTTCATAATTGACACAAATTAATATTGATTAACTAATAAATAAAATCTTCACTATTACTATTGTTGTAATATAAGTAATAATGTGAATTATTGGTAAGGTAATATAATTAATGAAGTTATTAAATTGAATGAAATATGGATATACAATTTATATAATACTACTATCAATGTTTTAAAAAAACTCTCATCGATAATGTTATTTATATTTCCAAACAGTATAAAAATGTATTTTCGTTTTAATAATATAGATATTATTATTCATGTTTTAAAACAATTCTCGTCTATACTACTATTTATATTTCCAAACAGTACTAAAATATAAAATATATTTCAGTTTTAATAATATAAATATAGCAACAATATTATGGTTTACAGATAGTCAATGTCATTAAATATGCCATTCGTAAGAAGTAGAGGCTCAAAGTGTACAGCCCCAAATATGGCCATTCAATGGTGTTATAGACTAATAACGAGTCTCCTGGTCCATTTGGGTTTCGACATTGCGACTGTATCTTAGAAGTTAGAACTATGCCAAAACCAAACTAAACCGTCTTTATATGCTACATGTCTATTGGATATTGATATTCTGTAGTCTGTAGTTTATCCTTTATATTTAAGCTTGCAAAAATTCTTGAAAATTTACGCTCTGGCAAAGGACTTGATACGGCATGGCAACACGCCAACACCCGGCTAGACGATTAGGTTTCAGGTTTGCATGAATTGATCAAACTTATCTGAACTCCAAATGTATTATTGTACAAGTTTACATAATTCAATAGCCCATTGGATCCCAAAAGTTTGTATATGTGCAAGTTCAAATATACATGGACACAATCAGCTACTTAGTGGACATATTCGTTAAAGCTGTGAAGTTGAAATTTAAAGCCATTGGCCAATTTTGAATCCGGTTGTATTATCCAACTATAAGATATTATCTTGAGCAGGAAACTTTTAAATCCCAAAAAAGGTAGCAACATGAAATGATTATACGACATTTGCAAACGATAGAGGTCTAAAACAAGAATTTGTAAGAACATATAATACTAAAAGTTAAAAGTATTTGAAATTTGTTCTGAATCTCGTGGAGTATTTGAATCAATGTGCTCAACTGATATATCTGTATTGGCTTGAGGTCCCTCGAGTGGCTAAATCCGAATGTGTTATTGAGCTTATATCATTGAGAGTTCTAATCCTACAGCCCGTACTGTGGCACACCTTCCAATGTCCAAGTTTCAATATAAAATCCAAAAATATAGGATCAGTTTATCTGTTTATAGTGACGTAGTCTCCCGCCGCGTCCAAGTAGCTTCCTTGATTTCACAATGACCGGTGCTAAGTAACACCCTTTTTTGTCCGTTTTCTCCTAAAAACTTCAATCGCACTAATATATTAATATTACCTCTTCCCATATATCTGATGTGATGGTATAGAGTACCAATGTCACTAATTTTCTTTTTCTAGTAAGTTGGTTTTGGCACGGAAGATGACTTCTTTTTTGTTAGAAATGAAATGATCAAAATAAGAAAAATAAAAAAGCACAGAAGCTAATGTTTTAAAGACTAAAAAGCAAGGAAACCGACAGCAACAAAATGGAAAGATAGGATTGCCAAGTGCATGCAATATGCGGAATCCATTCAAAGCAAGATAGGGTTTATCTATTTCCCTCGGGATACATAACTATTTGTTTTTATTGGTTTTGAAAATTTTTTCCCACGTTAAAGATATAATATTAAAAAATTCACCGATTTATTTTTACCCAAAAAAAAACTTTACCGATTTAGTTTTACCCAAATTTTTTTTTTTTACCGATTTATACAACATCAATTACTTATTTGTTGTATTTGAAAATAAGTATTTGGCATTTTCACCAAAAAAAACATCAAATACTTATCGACAAAAAACCATCCCAAAATACAACGTAGAAAAAATTAAGCGAAGGAGAAGGCTTATTGGTTCATTTTCAGTCACCGCTATCAGATTTACTGAGCCCTAGCAATATGTATTGCTATTAACAATGGCCAGTGCAAGTCGGCATGTATCTTACGGCATCTGCATTGGTGGAACTTGCACAAGTCCCTTAGTTAGGAAAGTCCTTTAAATTTTTTTTTCTTTGTTTGGGATTGGACAAGGGACATTTCTTATATAAGAGATTTTTTCTCTTTTTTCCTTTCAGTTCTTGTGTTTTGTGGTTCTCACCCCGTTTAAAGGATGTCTCAAGGGACACCGATACTCATGCTCTTAGTACTGAACTTTTGTAAGGTAATATATGTACCAGAAAACGAAAGAGCTCTTTCTGTTTCGATTTTGGAACTAGCCTAAACACCACCATAAATAATTTGTATATAAAATAGCACGCTAATGATTCGATCTTTTCTTTTTATAATTGGTATCGGATCCGATCTTACGCATTTCATTTTTTTTTGAACAACTCAGCATTTCATTTGTTAAAAAAAAGAAGAAAAAAACACAAAATTTGCATCGTAGAAGTGTCAAATACATGAAAAGGAAATAACGAATAGAATGTTTTGTTAGTGTGTATGATTACTCTTCGGGAAATATGGTCTTTTTTTGTTGTACTTTTTCATTATATGACGTATATATTTGTTTATGTAATAATTAGTTTTCGGAAATTTTTGAATATTGATTTTGTAATCTCTAAATTTTATTAATGAAATTTGTCGTTTGCGGTAAAATTATTTGTTTCTCATGATGCTGCAGTTTTTTGTGTGAATGCGCAATGAGTATATGATAAATACGTATATATGACAAGTTAAATGTATAGTAAAAAAATGTATAGTTATTCCAAAACTATTGATATTTAGTGATTTATTATTTATATATAAGCCTATAACGCAATTGCTCATGTCATCGGGTAATGGCTATCAATAGACAATAGTTGCAAACATTATGCTACAGACGATCTACATTATGCAAGTTTATTGATCAAACGTGTGAGATTGGTACGACGACACGTTTGGAAGAACACTACACGTATAGTAGTTTCTCGAAGACCGTAAGGAATTCTTGTTTTCTTAATAACACCCACATTGCCTACAAATATACTCTCGGATGAAGTCTAGGACTATTACGTAACTGACTAATTATATGTCAAGACGATCTCACGCCATGCATACTTACATGGACCAGGACATATATCTGGCTGTGTTCATTAGAAACCGTATCATAAATCTTTCTGCAGCCGGCAGCCCTTAGAGCACTAATACTGCAAGTCCTCTAAAAGGAGTTTTAAAGGAGGAGGGGCCCACCAAATAGAGAGAAAAGGGGAAGAAACAAAGCAAAAAGGCGCAGGTAAAAAAACCCACTCAACTATTCCGCGGGTCCCACGACACGTGGCGGCCCGATTAGTGCAATTTTAGTTTTCTTTTTTTTAATAAAAAAAAAAAAAAAGAGAAACTATAGAAACCCATGTGGGTTTTGCGGGTAATGTTGCTCTTAGTTGTTCGCACCAATGCACATCGAATTTATTTTTCTAGAATTAATTCTGAAGACAGACGATAAATTATGTGAAATGAGAATGTAGTTCTTCTGCCATAGTTCTCCGGGGAAAAATATAATTAAAATCATCTAACTTTCAAATTTGGTTGAAATAAAACATCAGTTTTTTAGTAAATCGAAAAATATTTAATTTTTGTTGACTAGTCATTTTAACCATAAGCTTTCGTGGATCAAGTATTCTATGACTTTTAAAGTTGATGAATTTTTGATAAAAATAGAAACCAACATTTTTTTCAAAAAAATGGAATTTAACTTTTAGAATAAATTATTTAGCAACTATAAATTTTATAAATACAAATATTGAACAAACAAAAATATAAATTTTCATTATTTTCTTAAACTAAAATTTTAATAATTTTCATTTATATTCTAAAACAGTTAGTTAACATATCACTAGTGTATTGATTATTTATTAAATAATTATAAGAAATTTATTATTATTTATGATAATCATGTCATTGTAACTCTTCATATTGTTCTAATTGAATTATGGTTCATAATTTTTATTGTTTGTAAAATATAAATATATTTTTGATTTTTACAAGAAAAAAATTAATGTTTTATATATTCTTCATGATTTTATTGATGTAGCAACATTTGGATCTTAACAATTTTTGGTGAAAATCTTTTTTCATTAAAATGAAAAAATAATCTTGTAACCCATTTATAAAAAATTATAAAATTTTGTTTTGGATAACTCTTTCGTTTGAGAATAAAAAGAAGAATTAACATTTCACTGAAAAAATGTTTGACGGTAAAATTATATAACACAATCCAATAAAATTATATAAGAATATTAAGAAATTAAATAATTATAAATTTTTTTCATATTCATTTTATAACTAAATACTAAATTAGTGATATGTTAAATAATTATTTTAGAATACAAATAAAAACTATAGAAATTTTTACTTTGAGAAAATGAAAAACTTTATATTTTTGTTTTCTATTAATTTTTATTTATAAGTTTATTATTAGTGTTATAGTCATTAAAGCTATGTCAGTAAATTATAATTGTTAACTAACGGTATGTCGAAAATGTTACTGTCAACAAAAAATTATGATTAAAATGATTTATCAATAAATTATTATTTTTTAATATATCGAAAAGTTGATGATTTGTTCAACCAAACTAAAAAGTGAATGATTTAAATAATTTCTTTTCTTTTTCCCTAGTTCTCTCGTACGTATCAATCACAGTTATCCGAGTTTGAAAAGAAAAAAGGCCTAAGGCCAACTAAGGAAAAAATATATATATATATCAACACAAGTAATTGTCAGTAAATATGTTTAAATACTTTTTGTTTGCAAAAATATAGTTTATATATTTTATTTCAAAATTAATATATGTTTTCATATTCTCATAAAATAATAACTTATCAAGAAATTAGTATATAAAGGGAAGAGAGACACGAAGGCAACATGCTCGAACCTTCTCTAGTTTCATAAGTCCTTACAAAGCAAAATCTCCAATTCATAAAAGTTGAAGTCATGGCTGCATCTTTCTCTGTCCCCTCTATGGTACAGCTACAACATTAAATCATTTCATCAGTGTTCCATTAATCTCTTTTTAGTTATTTAATTATGTTGGTTACAACATAGACCAAGTCACTACTAATTATCGTTTAATATTCGAATGATAAATTAGATTATGGAAGAAGAAGGCAGATTCGAGGCGGAAGTTGCGGAAGTGGAGACTTGGTGGAGCTCAGAGAGGTTCAAGCTTACAAGGCGTCCTTATACGGCCCGTGACGTGGTGGCTCTACGTGGCCATCTCAAGCAAGGTTATGCTTCGAACGAGATGGCTAAGAAGCTGTGGAGAACGCTCAAGAGTCACCAAGCCAACGGTACGGCGTCTCGCACGTTCGGTGCGTTGGACCCTGTTCAGGTGACTATGATGGCTAAACATTTGGATACCATTTATGTCTCTGGTTGGCAGTGCTCGTCTACTCACACCTCAACTAACGAGCCTGGTCCGGATCTTGCTGACTACCCCTACGATACCGTTCCTAACAAGGTCGAACATCTCTTCTTTGCTCAGCAGTACCATGACAGGTAAACTACTAAATTGGAGTTACAAGTTGGCTATTTTATTTTATATTATTACTAGAACGTACATTGATGTTGGCTGCATGCTATGGAAGTATTAAGTTCTGACTTCTGAACCAAGCGAACAAATTATATTTTGGGTTTTAATACAGTGTGAAACTATGGTCGCGAGTACCTCGTGTCAAAAAAAAGTAAAAGAAATTAGAAATTATCTGTTATGGCAGTCATCTGTGTTGTTGATCATGAAACTGCTTCGTTCGAAGTTTTCCGTTGCCACGTCTTCAGATAATTTGATAGTCTGTCAATCTGTCGTTTCTACACGTTCTAAACTAAGACAAACTTCCCACCGTGAATTCTCCGAAAAATATGATAGATTATTAGTATTATTATTTTACCAATCCGATTATTAAGGCTCCAAATATTATATTTAGAGACCATTAACTAAATCAAGAATAGATAATGTGAGAAATATCCATCGCCAAGTTTGTAATGTTGCATGAATCAGGTTTAGTCTCCTACAACTTTAGACTATTAACACGAATCATGGATTACGTGAGACACTTTAATCATGTTTTATAAGTTTTGTTCTTACACTAGAAATCTGGAATAAATAACTCTTAGTTATCTAGAAATCTGGAATAATATTTTATTTAGAGACCATTAGCTAAATCAATCATAGATATTATGAGAAATTTCCATAGTTAAGTTTGTAATGTTGCATGCATCAGGTTTTAATCTCCTACATTTTTAGACCATTAACACCAATCATGAATTACGTGAGATACTTTAATTGTGTTTTATACATTTTGTTAACACTAGAAATCTGGAATAATAACTCTTAATTATCTAATAACAACCATTTTTCTCTCTCAGAAAGCAGAGGGAGGCGAGAATGAGCATGAGCAGAGAAGAAAGAACAAAAACTCCCTTCGTGGACTACCTGAAGCCCATCATCGCCGACGGAGACACCGGCTTCGGTGGCACCACCGCCACCGTCAAACTCTGCAAGCTATTCGTCGAGAGAGGCGCCGCTGGGGTCCACATCGAGGACCAGTCCTCCGTCACTAAGAAGTGTGGCCACATGGCCGGAAAGGTCCTCGTGGCAGTCAGTGAACACATCAACCGCCTTGTTGCGGCTCGGCTCCAGTTCGATGTGATGGGGACAGAGACCGTTCTAGTCGCTAGAACTGACGCGGTGGCTGCTACTTTGATCCAGTCGAACATTGACTCGAGAGACCATCAATTCATCCTCGGTGTCACCAATCCGAGCCTTAGAGGCAAGAGTTTGTCCTCGCTTCTAGCCGAGGGAATGACTGTAGGCAAGAACGGTCCAGCTTTGCAAGCCATTGAGGATCAATGGCTTAGCTCTGCCCGTCTCATGACTTTCTCGGACGCTGTCGTGGAGGCTCTCAAGCGCATGAATCTCAATGAGAATGAGAAGAGCCGGAGAGTGGACGAGTGGCGTAACCATGCAAGGTAATGGAAAAGTACTTACATTGTCCGAAATTATCATATATACTTGGTTAAGTATTGTTAGTTAGAAAAACTTATCAAAATCAATTATTTCTTTCTTAACTACCCAAATTTCAATTTTGGTTTTATAGGGTTTAAGTTATATGATAATTAAACAGTTATAAAAGCGGTACCATATTCATCTTTTATACAAAATCTTGGTAAGATGTAACAAACATTTGTTGTGCTAGTTGCAACGAATTATTTTGAAAGAGTTATTTTATATTTATCACTAATTATAAGATTATTTTCAAATAATATTCTTATCAAGTTAGTAAATTATAATCCTAAGTATGTTAAATAAAATCTTTATCAGTATTTTCTGATCTTATCTATAATGTATATAACCTGCTGGAACAACAGGTATGAGAACTGCCTTTCAAATGAACAAGGCCGGGAATTAGCAGAAAAACTCGGTGTGACGGATCTTTTCTGGGACTGGGACTTGCCCAGGACCAGAGAAGGATTCTACCGGTTCCAAGGCTCGGTCACAGCAGCAGTGGTCCGTGGCTGGGCCTTTGCACAGATTGCTGACCTCATCTGGATGGAAACCGCAAGCCCGGACCTCAAAGAATGCACCCAATTCGCGGAAGGAGTCAAGTACAAGACACCAGAGGTCATGCTTGCCTACAACCTCTCGCCGTCATTCAACTGGGATGCTTCTGGTATGACGGATCAGCAGATGATGGAGTTCATTCCGCGGATCGCTAGGCTCGGTTATTGCTGGCAGTTCATAACCCTTGCGGGTTTCCATGCGGATGCTCTTGTGGTCGATACTTTTGCAAAGGATTACGCGAGGAGAGGGATGCTGGCTTATGTCGAGAGGATACAGAGAGAAGAGAGGAGCAATGGGGTTGACACATTGGCTCATCAGAAATGGTCAGGTGCTAATTATTATGATCGTTATCTTAAGACCGTCCAAGGTGGAATCTCCTCCACTGCAGCCATGGGCAAAGGTAAACTTACTTTTTGTGTTATTTTGCATACACACACAATAACACTAGTGAAAATAGAACGTGTTATATAGTATATACATTCATGTAGCTTTTGCAGAATTTACATGGGAGAGAAATTCTGAAAATCTGCAGATATTGATAGTCTTAAGACCTTCCACTTATTAGAACAATGAAAAGAAGTTTATACGTCGAATTTTATATCATATAACGACAATGGTTTATTTGTTGAAGATTTGTCCGACTGGTCGAGACTATTCTAGTATTTTTTTATTGTAAAATGCCGTAAGTAGTAAAACATTCTGCATTTTACATATATATATACTATAAATTTTTGCAGTTACGTTCGCTCGCTCCAATATGTATATCCAACTATACTTTTTTTTTTATGTACCCCTCCCCCCTCTTGAAACGATGTCTTTTGGCATATAGGTGTTACTGAAGAGCAGTTCAAAGAGAGCTGGACAAGGCCGGGAGCTGCCGGAATGGGTGAAGGAACTAGCCTTGTGGTCGCCAAGTCGAGAATGTAAGACAGACGTTCATTGCAGCGTTGCCGCCAAAGCTGTTCGGTATCTTCGCAGAAAACATGGAAACAACTTCACTATCTTTTAGTATATCCCTTGGACAACCAAGTTAAAATAAAAAAGAAGAAAATAAAAAAAACAATAAAAAGGAAAAAACAGATAGAAATATATCTTTGTTATTGTGTTTTTTTCTCTACGTACGTTAGATCATTTTCAGCCGTTACGGTTTGAATTTTTTTCAGTTTAATATTATATTTCAATAAAAATTTACTATATATTTGAGTTCTTATGCTTTACAAAAAATAATTGTTCATTATGAATCACATTTTTTTGTAAACTGTTAAATTGATTATACCAATTTTTAGATTTTTACATAAAGATGAAGTTGACTAGTAGCGGAGAACATTATCAATTACTTGGTAAAGAATATATCATAAAATAGTAAAAATACTATAATATCTCAAATGTGAATCAGCCTTCTATTATAATATTTTTTAAAACCGACGATAAAGATGCTCATGATTAGATTAAAATTTTCGGGGTAACATTTTATGAGGGTTGCTTCTATGTATAAAAGTTGATGTTATTGGATTTGATTACGTAATGGTCTTTTTTATTATATGGAGCTGTTATTTCTATTGGTAAACCTTTTTGTTATAAAGATGGAGGGGTCAGATTCAATTCTCAACAACTACGGGAATGGAATTAACGACCGGCTCTTGTTACTTTATAAATATATTATTGGTTTTGGTCCGAAATTTTTAACAATTAAAAATGTGATTTTCTTGTTGTAATTGCTATTCAATTTCGCTGGAGAACCAGATGAGAATGTAGCAGCACGAGAAAATTACCAATTTTTTGGGCCAAATCGGATAAGTCTAGTTACCACAATGTCTAGGCACAATACCAATCCAGACATCCGGCTCTGAAGACAAATATGGTTCATATTAACTAATAGGCCATATAGTTGAGTTAAGAATTATGGGCCAAAACAATGTTCATACGAATATGCTTTTGGAAACGTTAAACACAAAGGAGAGTATATTGGGATTTCTACAGACTGATAGTTTGTGTTTATTGTTATATTTTTGAATGATGCTTCTTGCCTTCTTTGCTTGTAGTATTTTCTTGATAAAAACATGAGGTACAGTTCTTTATACAAATAAAATGTAGCCGAAGTATATCACTCACATTATTTGAAGAAGACTCTTTGATCTAGAAAGCCCAAAATGAAACAGTTTTCACTCTAGAATCATGATAAAAGTCACACAACAGACATTTAAATATGCGATCAGAATTCAACTATCGCCTGAGCATGATAATTTTTCAAGTTACAGTTGACTTTCTAAATTTATAATTTTCAAAACTAATTGTTAAATAATCAGCAAAAAGTTACTTTTTGAGTCTTTATTTTTTGGATGCACCAAAGTCTTCATTAATATCTAAACAACTAGTTTAAGAATGAACATTTCAATTATAAATTTATTTTTACGTATTAATATTTGTTATACGTTTTTACATATTATGAAACAAAAAAAATATATATATATATATGTATATATATATTAAATAATTAAAAACTACAGTATTAACTGTTATAAATATAATTAAATTGACACAAATAAATAAATCAAAGTAGTCACTTTTATTTATTTACAATCATTTTATAATAAATAAATTTAAACAATCACTTTTCTCTATTTTGAATGGTATATAATTAAATTTAAATGAACTTAGCTAATATATAGTATATTTTAATAATGCTATCTATTAAATGAAATGTCCTAATCATATTGTTTTAACAATATGATCATTTGTATATTTTTAGTAAACATTTTTAACCATATACGTTTAATAATTTATAACCATTCTTGAAATTCAATGCAAATTTGGAAATTAAAATATTAAATTCCCAATACTTATTCACTGCAAATTTTTAAATTAAAAAATTATGATTTTATATGGTATATATATTAATATCTATTAAAAGAGATTTTTTACTCTATGGTTTTATGATTATTTGTATCTTATTGTAACAAAATGTTTAATCGATTGATAACAAATTTATAGTGTAGGAATTTTAATAATTTTGTAATTTATAGTCATTTCAAAAAGTTCAACATATAAGACAAAATCTAAATTTTCATTATCTATCTAATGTAATAATTTAATTTATTTCAATAATATAACATTATGCAAAAGCAATAGAGGAGATATGTAATTTTTTTTATCAAATCTTTATTAATAAAATCATCAAATCGTCAATTATATATTTTATTTACTTTAGATAATTTCTTAACTTTTATGTAATAAAAGGATAAAAAATAATTGTAGATTGTTATTTAAAGAATCATAGTATATATTTAGTGCATCAACACATTATTCTAGATATTAAAAAAAAACATTTTAGTATTTTGGCTTGATTAAACATTTTTAACGTTTGGATATTAAATGTACTGATTTCAAAAAGCTGAGAAATAAATTACTCATTTTTTTCAAAAAAAAAACTCATTTTCATGATATGAGAAAACTTTTTTTTTTTAATATGAGAAAACTTAATCTGTCAGAAGTAAACGGAATCAAGCTTTGGCAATAAAGCAAGCAGTTGGCACTTTGCACATGGGATTAACTAACATAATTAAAAAGATTAGGGGTATTAATCAACTTTACATTTTAAATTGTGAAGCAGTGGATCCCATATGTTGGACTATCGTAATCCTACCTAAATTCGTCGGCCAGTAATCACGCGTTTTATTCCTTCCTTTCATCGCATTTCTGATTTTAATTTTAAATAATTTTATTACTTTTGAATTATTCTATCATTAATAACTTTATTGGGTTTACAATAATTGAATTAAACAATAGATGATCTATTGAATTTATAGATAGTAAAATAAGATGCATTAGATCTTGATCCGCCCGAGTGGGCGAATGTTTGCTTTAACTTATAAAAATATTATCAATTTATACCAATTTGAAAATTATTGGATTTTTTTAAATTATAGTATTGTTCTTCGCTATCATATGATTGTTATTATATTTAATGTACTTGTAATACAGAAAAATACTAATACTTTAGTGTCTATATATTGTATTGTTTATTTGATATTGTAACTATAACATAGAAAAAAGTAATTTTAAACTAATGCTGACATATCTATCGTATAAATGGACAACGAATCTTGTTGGAAAGAAATATTTTATTACCTATGTATTATATATAAACTATAAATACTAATAACTATAATAAACAACCAATAATTACAATGGTCCAATAAATGATCTAGTTATCAAAATAGATCATAATAGCAAATTAATTAATGTGATCCAATTCTATAGTAACATTTTAATTTTTATAGTTTATTTGATATTGTAAGTATAATGTAGAAAAATATAAATTTTAAATTAATAATGACATATCTATCGTATTAATGCACAACAAATCTTGTTTTGAGAGAAATTTTTTTACCTATGTATTATATATAAACTATAAATATCAATAACTATAATAAAAAACTAATAATTACAATGGTCCAATAAATAATCTAGTTATCAAAATGATTCATAATAGCAAATATGGCATAATTCTATAGTAACAATTTAATTCTATAAGCCCAAGATATAGTTTAAAATTATATAGTTTATTTTTAAAAATAACAAAATCATCATTTTATAACAATGATTAATCTATAGTACCTTAAAACAATTAAAAATATTTTTAGATTATATATTTTATTTAAAAAAAAAATAAAAAAAGTAATTAAATATTTAAATATTTACTCCATAATATGAAGCTAAAAGTTTAATTTTTGTTAACTATCTAAATTTGGAAACTGTTACAATATCTTTATAGATGACGATAAAACAACATTTTACCAAACTTTACATATATTACGAGATTAATAATAAAATAATAATCCAAAAATATATATAGAAGAAGATACAAATACATGTGAAATTTTGAAACAGTCTATTCGCTGAAAAACTAATATATTGTAAAATTATTTTCTTGTAAAATTTGATATACACACCTCATATATATTATAATACATAACAATTTAGAAGTGAAAATAAAATGTTTATATGAAAATAAATGAAAACAAAAAACCGCGCGGTTGCGCGGATTGTGATCTAGTTTATCCGATTATATTAGGATTCATGCATTGTGTTACAGTGAGCAAGATGAATCCAGGTCTCATTTTTGACCTTACATTGAGAATAATTTGAATGTAAATATTTAAATACATCTAAGTCAGCACTAAGTAGTAACTTCTTCATAGATCCCAATTTTATCCCAGTCTCATGTTACATATATATTTACTTATGAAACTGTAATGGTGGCAGTATACATTTTTATAGTCAACTTATTTTTCTTGTCATATGACCATATTAATATTGGAGAACGTATTCCCTATACTAATGTGTTATTAGAGTGTATGCCATGGAATCTACCTCTGCCTTAGTTCATGATATATTGAATATAACAGTAATAATCACTGCTGACAAAAAAAACAGTAATAATCACTAGCCGTGATCGATCAATCTTTTATTTTTATGTTAATTACCAGTCCTAGTTTATTTTATTCATGGTTACGAAAGAGAAAAAAATTAATATTTTACATAATGTTAGAACCAAATTTTGTATAATCCTTTGAGCTAAGTAAAATTGTTGATTAAATATGAAGAGAAATGAAAAAATGTCTTTTGAGATCTAAAAAGAATTTCACTTATTGAAATGCAAAAGTAAAAAATCTCACTTTGTTTATAACAAAAAAAAAACTTGTAGTAAAAATATGGCACTCATTTAACAAGGTTTAACCCACAAAAAATGTTATTTTTTGAAGATAACTCTTACAAAGATTTTTGCATAATGCATGTTAAGATAAATCCTAACAGTTTGTGTCTAAATATCTCATCTCGATAAATCTAAATATTTGAGATTGTGTCAAGATAATTTTGAAATATTTCCAGATAATCACCGGAATATTTATGTTATCCTCAAATTTTGGAATATTTATGTTACCCTGAACCAAAATCTGCGCAATTAGAAAATTTCTAGCAAATACTCTAGTCGTCTCCTTAAATAAGTCTCGAGAGTATATTAAATTAGAATTTACAGATTCGATTTCTAGTCTTGCAAACAGTTTTATCGTAATTATATCACGGAATTAGAAAATTGCACATAACTGTCACACATTACAAACGATTAATTGAGTTAATGAAAATGATCAAATCTCAATTCTACAAATTCGTCTATTTTATTAAGATTACTAAAATGTTTTCAAGCTTTATATTAACGTTAACATCGCTTTCTGTTTCGGTTATGTCAACATTTTTGCAATCTTACATATAAAACATAAAAATTGGAACCATCTGTTATAATGAAACAGTAGAGTAATTACCTTTAGCTTATCGTCAAATATGCGACATACTTTTCAATAGAGACCACTAAAACAAAGATATCAAAAATTCAGATGCTAATTAAATTGTTTTTTTTTTGTTTTTAAGATAAGAAATGTGACAGAAAAATGTTTTTTATACATCATATTATTACTTAAATTAGAGGTAATATAGATAATCAGATTGGAATAACAATTTTTCTTTTTTTAAAAAAATCTTTAATGGCACCGTTTATACAAGATATATCATAAACCACATGCTTCTACTCATAAAAGGCATACGATAGGAAAATATCAGAGCATCACTGTATAGAGCAGGTTCAGGTTTCACTAAACCTACTACTATTTTCTGCATATGCAATATTTTTTTGGGTTAAAATTTGAGCTACTCAAAACAGTCGTTTAGCAATGATACTCAGAACTTACAAACCATCATTATTTATTTACCAATGATGGTAAATCCTTATAGTTGTCAGTTATTATTATTGACTAACCTTTAACGATCATCCATTATTATTGGCTAATCACTAAGGGTGTTTGTGTAAATGACAGTTGGGAAAGTTTCCAGATATAGATAATTGCGATTTTAAACATTGATGATTGATTTGTAGGACTGGTACAACGGTTAGAATATATAATTGTGTAATATTTATGACTGATTAATTACCAAATACAACAATGACTAAATAATAAATTTAAAATAATTTAAATTACTTTGTATAATTATTAAAATATCAAAAGTCATATATTATAATATATATAAAAATATATTTATAAAATAATAGTATTAAACTTTACTTTTGTGGATTTATATATATATATATATATATATATATATATAATATTAATGTCTAAAAACTATAGCAGATATATATTTTTAAAATATATATATATAAATCAATAAATATTTTCTATAATTTTAGACACTAATATTATATGTAAATATTTTTTTGAATTTTTTAGAAAATCAATAAATATTTTTATTTTGTATATATATGTATATATATGTGAAAAAAAATATTTTTCCTTTTGCAATTGTTTGCGGTTGCAAACGATATTTGAAATCAATTTTTTATTTTGAGAAGTTTGGAACCACATAAAACAATTTACAGCATTTGTTTTAATTCTTTTAAAATGCCAAAAACCCTATCATCCCTAAACACTACTTTTGCTTACAGATGGTAACGGGTACTAATCAAACTCTAATTAACAGTCAGTTTTTACTATTGGATAATATGGTCAATGATTATAGTCCTGGTAAATCCACAATTATCATCAAATAACTAGTAACGATCAACTGTTATTGTTGATTTTGCATTGACGACTGGTTATTGTTACCGGTCCTCATCATTGATTCAACATAAGAGGCCAGATATTATTAATTATACTCTCTCTATTTTAAATAGCAATTACTTTTGGATAAATGTAATAACACTAAAATTATTTATTTAAACATTTATATTTAATGTATAAATTTAAGTATTTACAAAACATACTTATATAATTTAATTAGTCTCAAAATATCTAATAAATATAAAAGTTGTATCGAAAATTTAAAATTATTTATACTTTGAAAAAAAAAAGTTCTGCTGAAACTACTTATTCTATCGGTTTCATAAAATGTGTCACTTTAACATTTTCTTTTTGTTACACAAAAAATGTCATTTTAAAATACAATTTATATTCACTTTCAGTTTTATGTTAATAGTAAAATGTATTAGTTTTTATAAATAAATTTGTTTATGTCTTTTTGGTTAAATAGGTGTAATTAATACAAACATAAATGCATTTTAACCATTTTTTACTACTATTTATCAAACTAAGGGAGAGAGAGTATATTATAAAACAGAGAAGAGAGAACATAGTACTACTGGATATGGGGTTTAGTGCTATCAAAATCCTATAGATAGCAATAAGAGCATCTTTCAACATGAAGCCGGCAAGCTAATAACGTGTCTTCAAATATGCAACATGATTGTCATTGACAAGGGAGATTGCGTCCCAGAAGCAACTTCTCAAAATATTTTTTTTATCGGTCCCAGAAACAGATCCAAATTCATGTGAACAACAAAAAACGATTGCTTTTTTATATTGTGTGTTAGACTGTTTGTTTTTTTATTTTGTATCTATGGTATATAAATAACTTCCGAAGATGTAAAACTTTTCTTTAGATTCTTTATGTTTTCTAGATAACTTGCAAAAAATATGAATTCAAAATATTATTGAATGAAAATTCAAAACATATTAAGAATCATGCATCCTTCTAGTATAATCACACTAAACATGTATACATGATCGCATATATATACACTTAAAGGTAACTTTGTTCTAATCTAATTTTCATGGAATTAAGCAAGCCACATATCGGCGAAGGCGAACATAATAATTATCAGTTAAGACAAAAAAATCAATGAATCATCGATGAGATTCTCAAAGGATCTGATTTGACATCTATATATAATTTTAAGGTTGTTTTATCCAATATTTGTTTGTAAATACTTTTTTTAGAAGGGTGGGAATCTCTAATTAATCATACAGCCTCAAATAATGATCGGTTACCTTTAATAATACTTTGAACTAATTAAATGATGTACTGTATTATCAACTTTGCAACACATATCTTGAACCAGAAGACTAAGGAGCTGGGAAATTATTGAACATTGTTTTGCTGTACTAGATGAAAAACCAAAAGAGGTTAGTTCTCTTATCCGATGCCCATTTTAATATGCAAAACTACGAAGCTTCTTAACTAAAATTGAGACAAACTAATTAAATAAGTAAATTTATTTTACACAGCATTTAGTATTACGTCTAATCTTAACCAATTTGATTAGACGCTTCATCTTATAGGTTTCATACATTGTGATGGATGTTGTTTTAAGTTTAAACTAGATTATGACCCGCGCTTTGGAAGCGCGGAATATTTTACGATGAAAATTTTCACTAATAACTTAACAAATATTTTGGTAACTTTTAAAGAGTGTATTTAAAATATTTTTGCATTTAAATCAGTGTTTCTAAATTCAACCCGTTTGTGATTATACCGGTTAATCCGGAGATCTGACAATTCAATTTAGGTTTTTAGAATATTCATATTAACAAAAATCACTAAAATCTGAGACTAACCGATTGAACTGATAGATGATCAATATGTAATCTAATTTGATTTAAATTGTAATAGTTTCATAATTTTTTAATCTTATAATCCAAATTTTAAAGTTCATTATTTTGCAATTTATGAAATTATGATGTTTCTACAAAATTTTAAAGAGAAAATGATAGATATAAAATATTAAGATTAATTATTGTATTGTTTGGAAACATTGATACTAGTATAATATATTGTTTGGAAACATTGATAGTAGTATAAAGAAATAAGTATATTGTTTGGAAACATGGATAGTAGTATAAAGAAATGAACATTAGTGATTTAATGTAGGTTTAACTATAAAGTATAAAGGTGTATTTAATTTAAAAACTTACAAAATAAATGTTAGGTCCAATAGAATGTTTCTGTTTTAATAAGATAGATTTTTTAACATTAGTTTATTGTTAAGAATTATTTTGGACTTGATTACACCTAACATGAAGGTTAGGCTCCGATTGGTTACCATCCCTTAATCGCGGAAACGTGGAAAAAATAGTTAAGTTGCGGAAAAAATTAATTAAACTGTAGAAATTTTTAAAACTTGCGGAATGATAGAATAAATGTTTAATTGATTAAAATACTTTAAAAGGTATTCACCTTTTATAAGAAAAATAAATATCAATAATGAAAATAATTATTACATAATATGAAAATAACTAAAATATATTGAAATTACTTTAGCTCTTATATAAATATTTAGTTTACCTTTTAATATAATTTAATAACAGATTGACATTTGATTATATTATAAAACAATTATAATATAACTTTATTTTTAACATAACTATTTATTATAAAAAAATATTGCTATTTATTTAAAATTTTAAAATAGTATTAGCATATAATTTAGTAACATGAAAGTGTTGAATTTATAAATTTTTCCACCGTAATCTACTAAAACTAAGTTTTCAACTTAATGAAAGCTTTTTTTTTTTATATTTCTGTCAGCAAAAACGCAGACCTTTGTTTTTACATTTTTTTTTATTCCGCAATTTTTTTTGATTGGTAAAATACTTGCGGAATCGCGTAAAACGCCATTATGTCATTCCGCAAGATTACCAATCAAAACCTTAATTTGGCTAACGGAGGCACGAAATATATTCACAAAAAAAGCTGAAATGACGTCAAAATATACATATACTTTTAACCTGAATATATAAAAAGAATTTTAACTCAAAAAATTCTAAACCGAAACTCATAATCTTTTTGGATCAAAGACAAGAGTTGGTTGCTTAATCTCTTTCATGTATAGTTGAAGAAACTCTAACTTAGTATCTCTACCTTTAGAATAGAACCAGTATTAACGGCTCCGGTTTGACCAAAAAAAATATATTACGGCTCCGGTAACCTATATGTATAAGCTAAAACCTTTTTATTGAAAAAAAGGAAAGTCTATCACTTTTCTAACTATCTTAAGGAATATATACACACATATGATAGGACCTATGAGATCTGTGTACATTATATATATTTGGAAAATGTAATTTGATCTGGTTATGAATTATTCTGTAGAATGTATATTGTTAGCTTATTACGTTTGGAGCTCGGACGGCTAACAGTTCATATAATATTGTTTGTCAAACCTTTGGTCAGTTTTTTATTGATATGTAAAACCACAAACATTTGGCCCCGAACTTCAAAAGTTTTTAAGCGAAATTGTACCAACTCGTGTAAAGTTATTAATTTCAGTCGTATAATCTTATCATATCTACATTAGACGAATTTTATCCATATAATCTGCCATAAGGTATACGTATAATCTACATGTACATATATAACAACTCAAAACTTTCTATAAAGATAGATAATCGTGTGTTTATTTTCGCAAAGTTTCTTTTATAAGCTTTATGAGATGGTAGCTCTTAGAAATGTTCACAAACATATACGTTGTAGAATTTACAAAAAGATCCCACCGATATGCAGTTATATATTAATATATGTAGATTTTATCACATACACGCCAATATGTACACACATCAAGCAAATATATTCAAGATGGGTACATATATAAATAAACACCACCAAATTTACAAGGATGTTTTTATAAGATATGCTCGTCATTCAGAAGCGACCCTGAAAGTTAGCCAACATGGAAATAGGAACGACGCATAATCCTTTACTCCTTAAGTCCATATTATTGTTGTTTCCTTCTCTGAGATTCCTCATCATCGTCATATTTTGTTCATCCCCTTCTTGGATTTGGATCTGATTATCCCCCATGCCTCTCGTAGTTCTCTACAATACCATATGGAAAACACATTACGTGCTATATCCGTTATCCATAATGTAAAGTTTGTTACTACGGAAACTTATTAACTTATAATTAGACAAACATATATATATTGAGTTTATCTAATAACAACGGACCAATTCTGTCTTAATAAAGTATTGTGCAATATGGAATTTCTTTATCCTTTCCTTATGTGTTATAAATTAACTTATAGTCAATTTAATGAATTGATAGAGCATATATATATATATATATATATATATATATATATATATATATATATATATATATATATATATATATATATATACATGAGAGAAGAGTGGAGAGACTACCATTACGAAACTAGACCAGACATAGTCCTCATTTTTTCTAGGAGGCGTCTGAATATGTTCAACCTGACTGACCTGTTCAATACCATTCATATAAAATTGTAATTTGCTCTAACTACTATTAAGGGAGATATACTACAAAAAGAGATGAATAAAAAGGCATAAAGTAATTATTTTAGGTACATGTGTCATGATAATCAATCATGTTTTACAATCTTAATAAAAACTTATAAAGAGTCTATAAATTTGCACCGAATAAAATAAAAAGAAATTTATGGATTAAATTTTCAACCACGGATCATGTTTAATTGGATTAGGTTACCTTAGGGCTATTAACCGGGGAGCTTGCCGTGTCCTCCAGAGAATCATCTTCACAAATCTTCTTGGTTCTTGCTTTCCCAAACTTTAACTTCACCGGAAAATTAACTGGAAAATCCTGTCTGGAAAAGACGTCGTCAGTAGCAGCGTCGGAGACCAGAGGAGAGACGCCAAGAAGCGAACAAGAACTCTTGTCTTGATGATCACTATCTTCTCGATGAGTTCTGTATTGATTCGAGAAATCGTCGAGATAAGTTGTCCATCCACTCTCTTCTTGACAATCACCAGCATAATCATCAATATCATCAATATCAACAACATCATCGCGATGGTCGAAAGGGGCGTGATTTTGTTCGTAAGTATTACAAGAGAATGTATCCATCATGTGGAGAAAGGAAGAATAACCCAAAATAAAATGGAATAATTCTTTAAGTGGTTGCGTTGGGTACATATATAGAGGTCGTTAAATTCTCATGGTATTTTAAAAAGGCGAAACAAAATTAATTGGAGAGATAACAATCGGAATCTTGATGTAGTCATCACATGGGTCCCAAAGCGTTGATCAAAATTATTTATGAGAACCAAAAGCCAACGACGGACTTCTAAGAAAGTGTGACATTGAGCTATATATCTTTCGGAAATATGTTCAACATAACTCATAATTTTCTTTACCAAAAAAAAAAAAACATAACTCATAATATTTGTGAAAAGTCATATATAAGTCGATTTTTATTGTTTGAAAAACAAAATTATTTGCATATGTATACAAATATGTGGAATTAGATTCTTCGAACGATCGATAAAAGTTGATCATAATATCATCATATAAGCAGGAAAAAAAAACTTTTACATTCTTTGTTGCAAAATAAGAAAATTATTAAACTAAGATTTGTATGATTTTATTCTTCTGAATGATGTCTTTTTATCAGTCTTTGACCATTTAATAAGCTTAGATGAGATTTGGCCCAACTTACGTTGATTTGTATAGCCATTTATTTGTTATTATTTTGTTTTTTTTTTGTAAGACAATTATTTTGTTTTTTGAAAAATGGCCTTTTATATAATTAGTTGAGACATTGCTTTCTACCAAATTCATTGCCAAGTTTAAAATGATTCCATGATGATCAAAGAAAACGTAGACAAAACCAACACCAAACCACCACGAGGATTACAAAAACGAATTTCCTAAATAAAAATAAACTTTAGAAAGGGGTTGGTCAGTGTGAAAAGTAATACAAATACTCAAACCTTCCTGATGTAGCCATCCGATTTGTAGTTCTTTTTGCTACTTCAAAGAATAACTAAATAATTATATCCAACTTGTTAAAGGGAAACTTTTAATAATATTAAATTTAACCGAATGCAAACCAAAATAGAAGAGGGGAGGAGGAACGTTATGTTCGTTGAACTTCACTACTTTGATGTTGCGTGAGAATGGCAACGCTAAAGAAAGTAGACTTTTTTTTGGTTTTATGTGTGGCCGTTACAGAATGATGACACTTGAAACAGTTTGGATTTGGATGTGATGTGCACAAACATGTGAAAATGGAATTCGATGACGGAATGTTTGTTTCCTTGCAATAATGGATCACTTTTATAAGGGAAACTTGTGTAATAACCGTTTCTAGTGTATGTGTTTGAAAAAAAAGAGCCGTTTCTAGTGTATTGAAAAAAGAACAAAACATTTGTCGTGGTGAAATTAGTGACGTAGCTTGTAACTTATTGTGATCAGTAATCTGACATAATAGTTTGAGATACAACTAGAAAAACAAAATAAGAAATGAAAATATAAAACGTTATCAACATATTTCTTTTAAGAATATAAAACAATGTTCGATTAATTTTTTTTATAAAGAATGTTATGGGAAAAAATATATACAAGTATGAAAGTAGAGTGTTCTTCTATTGTGGTTTCATTCGGTGATTTGTGGAGCAAACTATCTGGCTTCCGGGTCTTCAAACTCTTAGGACATCTTTATCCACAAAACCCAAATAGATTTTTTATTATTTATTTTTCTTTTTATTTTTTTATCTGATTAAAAATAAAATTAAAAACGAATCAATCGCAGACCGCCACATGTTAGTGGGATCTGCGAACAGTATGTTTTTTCTTCAGTAACAAAAGCAAGTGTTTCTTGTTTATTTGCGGGATCCACCAACACCTTTTTGCTTAAAATCCCATCTTAGAACTTGCGATAAAAATGGCTTTAGAGCATTTTTATTGAAGTCTTTTCATCCAATCCCCAATCTTTTTTTTTTTTTGGTCATAAAGCTGCAAGGACTCCTTTGTATATAGTTTTTCCTCCACTTTCTTTTTTGGTCTCCTCCTCTTCCCCTTCAAGAAATGTCTTAAGGGCATCTTAATAATGATGGTCTTAGGCCCTGATGCTCTTCGAATAAAAGTGATGCGGTTCCTTATCTTTTGTCTCCAAGTTTTATCAGGGAAGATGTTATCAGAGAGGTTCGCTATGTTTCCTTCAGTTCTTTTCCAGAGGTGGTAAATTGCTTTGCGTGATCAAAATGTTAGCCCACATTTGTCTCGATTACGAATTCATAACTAGCGATATTAGTTTCTTCTAAAAAAAGTCATCGAAATATTTTTCATTTAGATATTGAAAATTGGAGAGTTCTGATTTTTTTTCCGTTTTGAAACCCTCTCATCCTGAAGTCAAAGAAACACGCATCCTTGAGAACTTGAACTCTTTAGTTAATAGATGTGAGTAGTTAGTATTCGGTCTCAAGTTATTAAAATCAAAATCAAAAAGCGAAATGGTATTTACTATTACTGGAACCAAAATTCTCCAGTGGTAATGGAAAGCGGAAACATTACAAAAAAAAAAGAATAAGAAAAACTTCACGATCTCCTCTCTTTTTATCCCTGCTACTTTTCTCTCAATACCATTTTTTCTCTGTTTTCTTTCTTTTTTCTTGTTATTTAAAAGAAAAATACTGAAGAAAGCGGGCGAAATCTCCGCCGCATCATCTCTCCATTTCGCTTTAAAGACGGCTAGAAACGGTGCTCCGACCATTTGCTTCTTTTTATATATTTATATATATATGTATATCTACAAATACGTTGTGGGAAGATGCTAAAAGTCGATGAGTGGTTCTCCGATGGTGAGATTCCGCTCCACTGTCCATGGTAAGTCGAAGAGCTTGGCCGTCACAAACTTGAAGATCTTATTTACGTTTATGTTGTATGAAGCACTCGAGAAGAAGAGCGTCGCGTTTAACGCCTTTGCGTAGGTTCTCGCCTGGCTAGCGATTGCCCATTGAAGATCAATAGGAAGCTGAATAAACTCATCAAACTTTGTTCCTACCATAACTGGAATCGCCGTCTGCATAAAGATATAGCGTAAGAAAATAAGTGTTATAATTCCATTCGGATTCAAAACTCTGAATTTTGAAACCTATTTTTAACAATTCAAAATTCCTTATAACAAGGGTAATACTGTAATTATAAAGAGACCAGATTGGTAATGAATGATAGTATGTGTGAAATCTCTCACCTGATTAAACTTTCTAGCTTGTTGATACCAGCTAATCACACTGCATTAATGAAAAAGTTACAGTTTAGCTTCGAATTAACTTTTTATCAAAACTTTTGCATGTTCCGAAGCCTAAATAGTAGTACTATTATTAACCTGTTAAGAGTGCAACGGCTGGTGAGATCGAACATGAAGAGAATTGCTACAGAGTCCTTGCAAGCCATGGGGATCTGATCCCGTGATCTCTCAGCTCCTGCAAAATGATAATTAACTTTCTAATTAAGCTAACTAATTCCTCCAAGAGTAATGGTATTTAACACTAGAATGACATTATTTAATCTATGGTTACCTTCTAAGTCCCAGATGTTGTAGGAAATGCGAGCACCTCCCATGGTTAACATCTTGTCCGTACAAGTGATCCCTTCCTCCAACTCTCTCATTTCAACTTCCTTCTCTTCCCCAACATATTTCGCCTTTATAATCAAAACCACTCATTAATATTATTGCTGATATTTTTTAAAGTTTTGATTTAAAATAAACAACGGGATCCCAATAAATAACATTCAGTTCGGTCGGAACCGGACACAACAACTAAACTCCTTTACCACTTTGGGTTCTGATTTATGACTTTCTTTTCTTTTGGAACACGATTTATGCCTTAAAATCCGAAACTGAAAGAGACGTTAATAATTCATTCATCCGCAAATATTTGCTTAATGTGTAAACTAACCAGGAAGCAAGTTTTTCCGATCTGGGGATCTCCTAAGAGGCTGATCTTGAGAGAAACAAGATCAGAATCCGATCTCCGGTGGCTGTTATCGTGTTCGTGCACCGATCTGCGGCGTACGACGGGGATGGGAGGAGGCTGAGGACGAGAGACAGAGGGAGAGGGAGTGGCGGCGCGTGACAGCAACGAATATCTCCCTGATTTCTTGGGAGAGAAAGAGACTATTCTGCTCCAGAGCAGCCGCGTGAATCGACGGAGGATCAAAATACGACGGTTCACTCTGTTTCTGAGATTGTTGAGTCGAACGATCTTAAGGCAGGACTGAGCCATTCTTGAGACTGATTAATTTTAAGAATCAAACGGAGAAATTACGAAAGAAAATATAAACGAGAAGAAGAAGAAGAAAGCTTCAAGAAGATGTGATGATGATGGCCAGAGGGAAGCTGATTGGTTCAACTTTGGCCATAAGAAAGAGAAGGAGAGAGAGAGAGAGAGAGAGAGAAGGAATATACGTGAAAAGGTTCTGTGTTTCCTCATTTTTTCCCGGAAGGGACGACGACACACTTTAAAAGCTTTTTAATTAATTATTAAATTTAACATTTTAATTGAAATTTCCTTTAATTTAATCATTGGGGGCGATTTGAAAATTTTTGTGGGCAACGAACTTTTCTGGTGTGATGAGAGAGGGAGGTGGGGGATTTTTCGGATGTGACGACCACATACATTACATTGACCTTTTTAATTTATTTTAACGAAAAAGACGTAAACTCAGGCAATACTAGGCCTAGGCAATACCTTACGTGCTTTGCATACCTCTATGCTGTTTTTTCTACATCAATTTAATTAGCCTCACTTTTTTGATAAATTTTAAACTACAACTTTATTTGTTTCTAAAATTAATATAGTAGTTCATGTAGAATTTTATTAATAAATTTAAAGTCTTCTTGCGAGAAAAATATAATATTGTAGAGGTTTTGGTGTTACTAGTAATTGAGCTAATGATTTAGAAAATACCATTGTATATTTCTTTTTATTAAGATCATTATTCGTTGTACCATCGGGGACATCCGATAAAAATTATTCTTTATTGAAAATAATTTTAAACATTGTTTTTAATAGTTTTTATCAAGCATTTAATGATTTAGAGAACAGTTTTATTTTTATAAAATACCAAAACCCAATTTTGTGAGATGAAATGTTTTTACCCATTCATCTAAAACCCATCAAAGTTATCCAATGATCTTAATAAAAAACATTCTGAAATATGAAATTATTGTAATGGGTTCATTTCGGATTTAGCAACAAAGCATGCAATGATGATGTGTGTCTTCATGTACCCACCACATGTGAGCCATGTTTTTGTATGATTACACAAATATGGGTTTCTTCCTATAGTTTCGATATAATGAATCACAAGTTGAAGTTATTAAGAAAACAAGTTTAAAGATGCTCTCGACATAATCGAATATTACAAGAATAAACAAACCATATGATATTGGCGAATCAAATGCTGTTGGTTTAATTCGGTTTATAAGATGTTGGTTCAAATAATGATCTTTGGGATAATAATTGAGATCCACGTGAATTAAAGAAACACGTAATGAACAAAAGAGCCAACTCAAAAACATGTCTCCGACCAGGCGACCACTGTGGCACTGATTTATTATTATTAAATCCAAAATACACTATCGTCTAATGCTGCTATCGTTTATGACTAAAGGTGGAGGATTACATTACAAAAAAGAGGATTCCAAATCAAAGAATTGCACCCTTCCACCATCATTGCCCCTCGAACAGTACCATAAGAATCGGTACTGAACATCCCCATGAATCCATAATAAAAATTTCTTATATCGCAGGTTGTTCTTGGATACAAATAAGAATATCCGATGTAGGCCATTGTTTAAATACACAACTATGTATTACTGTTGTTTAAATTTATTTCACAAAGAATTAAAAACAATGAAAAATAACAAAAATAAATATAGATAAAAGGATACACTAGCAGATCTAAAGTAAATTAACACATATGTTATATACGGATGACTAAAGATTTTTATATAACACATTTGCATAATTGTGCCCGAGTCTTTGTCAAAAAAAATGTATTGAGTCAACAAAACAAATAATTAGTCGTATAACGTGGCGGCCATTATTGCTTTTCCAGCTATTTACTATGTTTATAGATTTTGTGATTAAATTCTATTTGCATTATTCAGCAAAAAAATAATTATATTTTTGATTTTTTTGGTGATTCTGATCCTTTTGTGTGTGTTAATTTCTCTCCTTTTCACGGAACAAAAAAACACATTTATTTTAGTCGAGTAATTAACAAGCATTTTTCTTCCATAATATGTTTCGAAATTCTTATAATGGTTAGTTATATTCCTATTAAACACGATGTGTAGGGATTTTAGTATTTTCCATTAACTATAGCAAGAGAATAAAGAGACTCTTTGCTGACTTTTGAGTTTTGACAAAAAAAAAAATTACTATGTGAAGAGAAGAAAACTAGCATGTTTACTGAATTATTAACAACTAGGGATTTTTGACCAAAAAAAAATCCAGATTTTGTAGTGTCACAACCAGTGGCGGAGGTAAGAAAATATGTTAAGCGGGTCAACTTCAAAATTTACATATATTATAAGGGCCATTTACTTAAAATTAACAAGATTTGATCGGTTTTGAGAATTATACCAAAAAAAATTTATAGAAAAAATCACCTGGGTCAATTGATCCATCCGCTAGTAATGTGGTTCCGCCACTGATCTCAAGGCAAATAGACTGGGTTCAGTTTTTAGACCTATAATATATAGCCCAGTTTTGACCCTGACTATTTTACGGAAAACTAGTTTTTTTAGCACAACTAGTTCCTAGTCTCTTCTTTCTTAAAATCTAATTCGGACTACTTAGAATATTAAAAAGGGCTTATTTGCTGAATAACCTAAATCATAAGTGAAATTAAGTGAATGTCTATGATGTTGACATAATTAAATAACTAACAATTGTGTCTCTTTTTATCCGGTTATGACCTCCTTTGATACAAGTAGCAGGTGAAAGGAAGAAGGTAACACCACATCAGTCAAACTAAACATGGCTAATAATAAGCCACATCACACACATACAAATAACATGCATTCATAATACTATACTACATAGTGGATATAGTATACTACGTTTACAGTGTAATGTGAAATAAATTCTAGTTTCATTCAATAATTCAAGGGACATTAGTAGGAAGGTTAAATATATGCTATATTAATATATTATTGAATAGATAGATTGACATTACGACATAAATGAATTCATATCACTAATACAAGTAACGGAGCAACGAGGGTGAGTTAGTGAAACCCCCATCCAGATGATAACACTAAACCCTAACTTGGAAATGTCAACCCAAATCCGAGATATAAACAATTTTTCCCGTTTTCAAATAATGACATTCACCAAGTTCATAATACTATACTACATGGTGCATATAGTATAGTACTTTAAAAGTGTATGGTCTCATTCTATAATTCATAGTGAGTTAGTGAAATTCAACTTAGATGATAAAACTATACCCTAACCCGGAAATATCAACCCACATCCAGAATATTAACAATTTCCCTCTGTTGAGAAATATTGAGAGTAACCAGATTATTACATGTTTAAGAAATAGTATAGAAATATATCACGAATAGTATGGTATCCTTGAATAAATAACTACACTAAAAAACATATAGTATACTATTTCGTTCACCGAATATAGTATAGACGACGAGTTCATCTTCTTCATTTCTTCTTTTTTTCAGACACAACGATGCTTCTACCAGTCCGTCGTCGTTGTTTTTCACCATTGGAACACTAAAGCAAAAAACAAAAACAGAGTAAAAACCAGAAACAGAAACAATAATAAAGTATAAAAACAGAAACATAAACACAATATTAAAATAAAAGCAGAAACATAGTATAAAAACAAAAACAAAAAAACAGAGTAAAATCACCTCATTCTCTACGGTGCCATCTTCTTCTCCACACTTGTTTCTTCCTTGCTTTGAGATGAAGTGATGAGCGTTTGTACGTACCAAGAAACAAAGATGTGGTGAAAAGAAGAAGAAGAAGAGAAGAGATGTGTATCAATGGTAGCCATAATTTATCATATTATTTATTTAATATTTATTTTAATAAATACTTCTCAGCAGGTTAAACAAGTTACAACTAAGGGGTAATATGGCTATTTTTTATATTGTGGAACTGTTATATAGATGATCTAGGGGTTTTAGTTATAGAGTGAATTAACATTTGTTTGATGGTTGTACAATGCAATTTCCCTATTAAAAAAGACACAAATTCTCTATAAAAAAAACTTAACAATCAGAAGCTTTATTTTCGGGGTTTCTCCTCATCTGCCATGGATTCCAGTCAATTGGATTATAATCTCTTAAAGAATCTCTCCGGCCTCCAGAACCTCCCAACCCACCCTCATTTCTCGATGTCTCATAGCTTGTCATTTTAGTTGTAGCTGCACGTAAGGGTTGCTTGACCCTTATTGCCACCTTCTACTCCTTCCTCTCCCAACACTTCAAGTTATATCTTTGAGATTTTCAAACTTAATCATTGGTGTTGTGTTGATTTACTTGGAGTGGACTCTCTGGTGGTCTATCTATCACTTTGGTACGACCATTTACTCCAATATGTAATCCTATTACTGCTTTATGGAGTAGACTCTTTGGTTGTCTATCACTCACTTTGGTACGACCATTTACTCCAATATGTAATCCTATTACTGCGTTATAGAATTGTCCCTTTGTTATGTTCAAACTCTTTTGTGTTCTGTTGTGGTTGCAGCTTGATGGATGTATGTTTGACATGTCTATTCCTCCTGTTAATGAGGTTTTGTTGGTTGACATTTACAGTCAGTTTTCCTCCTTTATATAGTTTTTTCCCCTCCCAATTTCATCATACTTTAAGTGGTTTTATTGCAGGGACTAAAAAGTTGAAGATTATAGATACTTCAGTTTACGGAAGTTCTAAGGCCTGTTAAAGTGGTGTTACTCGCCTATGTGTGTGTAGTCATTTCACGAATTGTTAATTGTACACTTGTTTTTGTTACAATCTCGGGAATTATATCACTAAATGTGATCTTTAGTTCCCAAGGGTTCGTTTCACTTTGCAGCTTGGTTGTTGAAACTAGAGCACGTCTCTTCGCCATAAGTTATTTAAGTATTTTGTATGCTTTTATCTTTTTGTGTTTTCTTTGTTTAATTGTAATAATTGTTTGTTTAGCGAGGTAAGATTTTTATTATGTTTTGTGAAGAGTAAAAATATATAAAATTGATTCTTTGATCTCTTAGCTTGTGTTATCAGCTTTCCATCTTTATCTCGTAGTGTAAGATAGTCATCTTTCATTCTAACATCACAACCTAATTTTGTGGCTTGTCTAAGGCTGATAATATTACTCTTTAAATCTGGTATGTAGTAGACATCGGCTAAGATTTTCTTTGCTCAATCCTTCTGCAAAATAAGACTGATCCTTTTCCTTTTATGTCTATACGAGAATAATCTCTAAACCACACTTTTCCTGTGCGTGACTCAATGATAGATTTGAAAAAAATTTGATTCCCAGTCATGTGGTTACTTGCACCATTGTCTAGATACCAAACATTATCAGAACTTATCTCAAGACCTTTCGGATTGACATTCTTTTTGTTTAAGTATATGACCTCATTCATCATTCAATCCTCAGCCTCTGACGTGTCATTTTTCTTAGTTTATGTAACTTCCTGTAACTTGAGTAAGCGATCCGCGGAAGAGGATGTGTAGTGACCGTCTTATCGCAACGATATATAGCATGTGATTTTCGATAGATTGTTGTCAGCCATAGTAATGATCATTATAAGATCATTTTACCGACCTCTCCCTCTACCTCTAATGTATTATCTTCCTCCACATTCTCTTCTCTACCACGATAATATCCATTGGAATCTCGATTTGAAAAAGTAGAGTGAGATTCATAATTCGTATACATATGTTTTTGGTTGTCTTGTGCATCTTTTTCTTTTTCTTCTTTGTTCAGCAACTCGTTCTTCATAAGTTTTTAAAAGTCCAATAATATCTTCAAAGCTCATAGTCTTTAAATCAAAAATTTGTTCCAGTGAGGCTACAATATGTATATATCTTTTGAGGAATGCTTAAAAGAAACTTTTTTACCAATTTGGATTTGTCAATAATTTCTCCAGAGCGGCTGACTTCGATGATATTTCTTATATTTTTCCAACAAAGTCGTTGATCTTGTCATATCCTCATCTTCAATCTTTCGAACTCAGATATGAGGGTCTGGAGCCGAGCTTCCCTAACCCTATCTTCCCCCATGTGTCTCGATTTTATGGCTTCCCAAACTTGTTTTGTTGTGTCCACTTCCTCTACATGTAATATAAGTTTCTCGGTATGGATTGGAATAACAAAGCAATCGCCATGTTGTTCTTCTCATTATCGTCAGATCCTTGCTCAATAACTTCTCACACTTTGTGCACCTTGAGCAAGACCTTTATCCTTATTGTCCACACCGTATAGTTAATTGAACTTAGCATGTGACAACTAATGAACAGAGGCCCGCTCTCTTTATTGGTATGTCTCCCATTGCTTCTCGTTAGCAAGATCGAGTACTAGACGCTCTGATACCAAATATAGAATCAAAAATATGAATCACAAACTAACTTAATAAGAATTACTCTGTTATTAATCTGTTAATGCTTTTGAAAATCACTCAAAACTAAAACTCTCACAAACTCATTAGTTATACCATACATTTATATCTTTTTATATAGTGAAATATAAATCCTAAAAACAATAGTGTTCTAATGGTTAGATTACTCCTACATATAGTATTTCCTATTTCTTAATCCATAACTCAGTAGGAATAAAGATAACTTGTTCAAGCTTAGTCGAACACTTACATCACCTTACATTGTTCCAGAGGAGGGACCACAAATGATCCATGTCCGTATGTAAAATCAACAAATTTAAGTGCCATGATCAACCTTTAGATTGTTAACTATATAAAGTGAAAAAGTACTGGAAAGTATCTTGTATTGGCATCAAAGTTAAAGTAAAATCCAAAGAGAACCCAATAGAAATTTTGAGAATGTAGAACCATTCGACATTAACTTTCGCAACAAACATGACATTTCGAAAATTAATGGTTAATATGTAATCGAGAACCATAGGCGGGTTGATAAAAATCTACTTGTTTCATAAAATCAATTCGGCTCAATTCTACATGTAACTCTATTAATTTCATGTATTTTCTCACGCTGAGTTAATAATGCAAATTGCTTTTTTTTTCCTAACACAATAATGTCGAATGATAAGATGGTATTAGTTAAATAAACTCATTTCCCTTAATTAGTTTTTTTTTTTTTTTTTTGTCAGCAACATTACAGACTCATATTGACTCTGTTAACCAGACCGGGGGAACCGCATCCATGTGAACGACGTAAGACGGTTGCTTTCTTGCACTGCGTGCTAGACTGTCCGCCTTTTTGTTATTCGTTCTTGGTACATGAATGATCTCCGTAGTATTGAAACTACTCCTCAAACTTCTTATGTCTTCTAAGTAGGTTGCAAAGGCTGGTCATTCATCTGGTTCCGAAACCATCTTCACCAATTGCGAGCAATCCGTTGCAAAAGTAACATTATACTGCCTTAAATTCCTCATACATTCCATTGACCAAATGAGAGCTTTGATCTCTGCGTGCATTGGAGACATACTCGCTCTTGTGTTTCTTGCTCCCATCAATCCCTCAAAACTCGGCAGAGTACTGTACCACCCCTGACCCGAGAACTTTTCCTTGTCTTTCCATGATCCATCTGAGAAACACCATCTACCTGTATTAGTTTGGACCTGTGGTGCTACTAATACAGGAGATGGGGCTGCCGGCTGAATAATAGAAGCTTGTGCTTCTGCCCAGAGTCGGGATTCAGTTTCGGCCACCTTGAGTGTATCTTGTGGATCAGTATTCAAATTACTAAAAACTTTACAATTCCTTGCCTTCCAAATATACCATAATATCCATGTAAAATGATGATCATCGATTTCTGGGGGAACCCGCCAGAATAGGTAATCCATATTTGCAAATAATGATTCGCACGGAAAGTGCAGTGGATTTGATGGGATCCTCGAGAGTGCCCATACTTGTACGGCTGGTGGACATTCAAAAAATACATGATTGATTGTCTCGATCAGGCTAACCAGATGCCTTAACCACTAAACCAACTGTACAGACTCTATTTACATTGAACCGGTATATACAGTGAAAATAGATGGATTGATTCGTTTCTTCTTCACCACTGATATTCTATTTTATTTGCTTTCCCCTGTTATTGTTTTAAAAACCTTCAAACTCTATCAAAACCTATAATCTTTTTTCTTTTCTGAAAAAAGGAACCTATAATCTTAACTGACTTGATATAAAATAAAATACTCCATGAAACATAATGTAATAAAAATATTGGTTAGACCCGTTACAACAGAACACACATTAGTATTTTTGCTAAACAAATAAATATCAGGTCAATCACCTTATAACTCAATATTTTCTGTTTACCAAGCTTTATTAACTAAACACATTAACTAATATAAAAAAAAACAGTTTATTGAATTTTGTATTTTTTTATCATTCTATATATCTTGTAGTTATGAGTATCATGCTAACCATAGGTTGAATCATTAATAGTAAAGCAATTAACATTGTAATTTGACATACAAGATACATCACCTCATTGTTATTTATTTTAAGCAAGCACATAAATTAATGAAAGCTTAGATCGAATTGAGGTCTGAGGGATACTATCCATGTCCTATTGTACCAGCTCACCGGTTAACTTGAGCATTTGGACCGGTTATCCAATCGGTTCATTCGGGAACCACTTCTAGTTTCTTGTTGCTCCATTTGTCCAACCTTTTAGAAGCCTCTTCCACCTAAAGCAAACATTATATCCGATTATTCTTGAAGTGTATCAAATCAATGAAGTATAGATGCAAATACGTAGAAAAACACAAACTTACTTCTTTTGTCCAGTCTGTTCGAAACGTTACCCATGCTAAAATAACTGTTTGTATAAGAGTTCCACATATCATTCCCGTCCATATACCCTAAAACATTAACAAATTAAACTTTTTAATTAGTCTCGCTAATAATATTATTTGAAGTTTGAATTGAAAGGTAAGAGGACTATATATCTTGCCTTGGCATCGAACTTAAAGTAAAACCCAAAGAGAGCCCCAAGAGGAATTCCGATAATGTAGTAACATCCAACGTTAACTTTTGCCACAAACGTTTGCCAACCGCATCCAACCGCCACACCTTAAATATAAATATCCCATTTTTTTAAGAAAACAAAATTTCTCTATTTCGATTTGTGAAATTGTAGAGTTATAAAACAAAAGGATTTACCGGAAAGGACAGGTTGGATTCCATTGAGGACAAGAGTTAAGGCAAGAAGCGGACAAAGATCAGAAACAGCGGCCGAAACTTCTTCACCCTCGGTGAAAGCATAGCTCAAGACGTCACGAAATGCCAAAATCACAATGGCTAAGATCACACATGTGATTAACGAATAAATGTTGACGATGATAACAGAAAACGATGCTGATTTAGGGTTTCCAGCTCCAAGTTCATTGCTCACTCTTACACTGGATCAACATCAATAACATTGATTTTGACAGACAAATTTAATTGGAAAAAGCAGAGATAGGAGCTCAGTGTTATTTAACCTATTTTTGGGGGTAAAATGTAAGATTTTTATATCCTTTTAGGAGAATAAATTGGATAAAAGGTATTTTTAATTTTATATAAAAATTTGAGAGATCCACGTACCTTATCGCTGCATTGAATCCAACAGATATCATGAACACCCATCCTGAAATCGTCATGCTGAAACACAAAAAACAAAAAAAACAAAAAATGTTAATCGTAGGGAAATGAACAAGAATATAGTAATTCAAAAAAATTGTAGCTTGTGTCGCCATAGAACAATAAAATATTTCAAGGTTTAACTTATATTGTTTTTTTTGACGAATAATAATTTAATATTTTTTATTTAGTTATCTACATAGGATTTTATATTGTTATACATCCAAACTCGATCCATTCTGTTAGTGCAAACTATAAAGGAAGAGAATTCCATCTTGATTTGGTGCAAGTACCTAAGGTTGTTGGCTTCATCTGTATGATGAGAAAACAAACTTTTAAGACATTATACAATCAAGTACGAGTCCCACTATGCACTAGTTTTATTATTTAAATAACCTATCTAATTAGTGAAAGGATATTGTATACTATGTTCAACAAAATAAAGCAAGTGTTGCAGAGCAGAGTTCTTCTTATTAATTGGACGAAAATTTATGTTTTCTTCGATAACTTTAAAACTACATTCTACGAAATGAAAGAAACATATATTTAAATCCCACAAAGGAATTTTTAAAATACTACTAATATACACAAGTAGAAAACAAAAGGAGAAGCATAGTAATGTGACTATAGATTATGATTGACAAAAGTTGTTCGCCACTAACATAGCTTTCATAGGTACAACCAAACTTCGTTTTGAACTCCTACACAATTTCATTTTGTTCTGTTTCATATCGAATAACAATACTAAAAATGTTAATCGATTTTTTTCAGAAATCATTCTTCAAAAAGTCTATAACCATACGTTTCTGGAATTAAAAACTATGTATTTCTTAAAATTATTTTGCTTTTCGTGAGACTAAATAAAGCATGAAATAAATTTGCATATATCAATATGTCTCCTTGGACAAGAAAAAGGAATATTATTGTCAATTTGTTTAAGAGAAAATGTTTTTTTTTATATCTATTCTCTATGTACTGTATGTAACTGTAAAAAGAAGTAAAAGTAATAACTAGAATATGTGGATGCGACGGATCGAATATCAGGGATATTTTAAGGTATACGGATCCGGACCGTTATCCGGCATATCCATTTTTTACTATTTTTATCCGGATTTGGAGTTTTTGTATATCTGAAATCAGATATTCTTCTGAAAATTATAATATCCGACGGATATCCAGATCCAAATTTGGATCGTTGAAATAAATAAAAAATATTAAAATATTAATAATAATTTAAAAATAAAAGTATATATAATTTTTTAGTTATATCTATGTTTACTATTACAAAATTTATATAAATTTATATATATATTAGTATAGAAATAAAAATATAATAAATAAAATTAGTTTATATATATATTTCTATTTTTTGAAATAATTAACAATAAAAATTACGGATCTGGATATCCGGACCAAAAAATTAAGATATTCAGATTCGGATTCGTTTTGGATGGATCCAACATTATAGTATCTGGATTCAGATCCGACCCTTCCGGGATATCTGGATTTTCAACGGATCCAAATCGGATCTCGGATCGAATCTAAATCTCGGATAGTAAGTCCCATGCCTAAAACTAATTAGGCCAACGAAATTAATGAGTCAAATTTTTGTTTAAGGAAACATATATTTTTAGGAAATACTTACCAAATCGAGAGAGAATCAAGAGCAAGCTCTGGATTCTCGAGAAGTCCGGCGAGAAGAACGAGAATCTGAAAATACCAAGTCTCAAGGCAGAGCATCACGGCAGAGGCAGCAGAGAGTTTAAAGAAACTCGGTAACCCCGAGAACGCTTGCACACTAAACCCTCTCCACGTCTCACGACACCGTTCACTCGTCACAATGTAAACAAACTGAGCCACCACTATAATCCACCACGAGAGGCTGAGCACAAGCGAGGCTCCAAGAAGCCCCATGCCAAGCTTGTAAATAGCGAGCCAGCTTAAGAGAAGGTGAACGAAGAGCGTGGCCGTTGAGATGTAAGCACTCGGAGCAACGATGCTTTGCGACTGTAGGAACTTTTGGATCGGGAAGTTCACGGCATAGGCAAAGATTTGAGGTATTAGGCCGTAGACGAAGATGGACGCGGCGGAAGCTATCTCCGGCGACTCTCCTAGGAAAAGCAAAATGGGTTTGGAGAAGACGTAGATTAACGTTAGGAGAACGCCCGTGAGAGAGAGCAGCACGGTGGATCTCTGGAGATATATGCCAAGCATCTCGTATTTTCTACCTCCAAACGCTTGACCACACAACGTTTCTACCGCACTACCCATTCCTAACTAAGTATATCCAAAAAAAATAAAAATCAATTCAAAAAGACATAACACATGCAAAACAGAACATAAAGACATATATAGATGAGGACATCTATGTTATGGAGTTTTGTTTTACCATGAGACCGTATGCGAAGATTTGTATCCCGGTGTTACCAAGAGAAGCTGCAGCGAGTTCTAGGTTTCCGAGATGGCCGGAGAAGATTTGAGTGGACATGGACATCAGGTAGTTTATCATGTACACGATGACCGCAGGCGCAGCAAGTTTGAAGAGAAGCTTGGATTCAATCATTGTGGCTTTACGAAGGCGGTGAAATAACGGAGTTTCAACGTCGGAAAGCACTCTCTCTAGCTCGCCGTTGCTAGACTCCGTCGATGGAGAAAGCGGCACCCTTCCATCAGCAGGAGGGTGGAGAAGCGGTTGGTATACGCCATCGTTTTGAGACGAGTCCATGAAGAAGCACTCTCTCTCTCTCTCTCGCTCTCTCTCTCTCTCTTTTTGGGGGGCTCTGTTGTTAGATTATCGCCTAAGGATGTGTGTGGCTTTGTGTACTCTTGTGTAGGTCTTTTGGAGGGTGGCGAGTGGCGGCTCAAGACAATCTACAAATAGGTTTATATAATCCACGTCATTTGCCTTCTGCTTCATTATTAATTTTTTGGATCCCACTGTTTATTTCAAACTGAATAAAAATAGTATTTTAATTTACTTTCCATCATATAGTTTGACTGAAGAAACTCAACAACCAGTGTATCTTGTTCTCATAATTAAGGGTGGATACCAGTCGTTATTCGTTTTGATTCGATACAAAAAATTTGGATATATGTGATTTTACGAATCCAAACAAATACTAAAATTTAATATCCATCAAATAAAGAACAAATCACAAATATTCATTTAAAAAACAGATATCCTATCTGATCCATAATGTACATATGCATTTACATATTTACATATATATATATATATATATATATATATATATATATATATATATATATATATATATATATATAATTATATATAATTTTGTCTCTATATAGATTTTTAGTTATTTTATCTACTAAATTAATTTTTTGGTCGTTAAAATTCTGAAAGTATGTAGTTTTTAAATAATTTGTAATGAAAATGTTATTATATTATATTAAAAAATTCTTTTAATATTTTTTTAAAAAATAAATTTTATTATTTTTACCAAATCGACGGATCCAATCAGATATTTGGTAAAATCTATGATTTTTTGGATATCCATAACACCGAATATTAAAAAAGTACGGATCGAATCGAGATATTCATTATCTGTACAGACGAATCGGATCATGGATATCTTTAAAATTTCTGATATCCGTTATGTGTTCACCCGTACTTATAATGTATCATTATTTATAAAAAATGTTTAATATAGCTGACTTAACATGTCTAAGTGTATTGTTCATTTTTAATAATGCATACATGTAATATGTTCGGACAAAAATAATATTTTGGGTTTATTGAATACCCAGCTTAATTACATCATTCAGAAATTATTTCTGGTTTCTTGTTGCTCCATTTATCTAGCCGTTTGGAAGCTTCTTCAACCTGAAACAAGCATTACATTTTACTAGTCTTGAAGTGTGACAAATCAATGAAACTTGATCTAATGGCATGCAACGTAAACGTGGTACGAAGGTTGAATGGTTAAAATGCTTACTTCTTTTGTCCAGTCTGTTTTAAATATGACCCAGACCAAAACAACCGTTTGTATAAGCGTACCACCAATCATTCCCGTCCATATACCCTGAAACAATTACGAATGCTATCATTAGTCTTTAGTTAATTACTACTCTCATAGCTAATCCAAGAATTGTTAGATTTTAAAACAAACAAGTGGTAGCTATTTGGAAAGAAAATAAAACGAAGAGAAGTAAATTGCCTTGGCATCGTATTTGAAATAAAACCCAAAGAGAGCCCCAATGGGAATTCCGATAATGTAGTAGCATCCAACGTTAACTTTTGCCACAAACGTTTGCCAACCGCACCCAACCGCCACACCTTAAATATCCCAATTGTAAAAACTAAAAAATCATTTATATAGTTTGTTTGCAGTGTAAGAAATAATATGTATTTACCAGACAGTACAGGTTGGATTCCATTGAGAACAAGAGTTACAGCTAAAAACGGGCAAAGATCAGAAACCGCAGCTGAGACTTTTTCACCTTCGGTGAATGCGTAGCTCAGAATGTCACGGCACAGCCAAACTATAATGGCTAAGATCACACTTGTGATTAACGAATATATGTTGACGATGATTACAGAAAATGCTGCTGATTTAGGATTTCCAGCTCCCAGTTCATTACTGACTCTTACACTAGATAAACATTATAGTATCGAAAAAAGAAAAAAAACATTATAACATCAAATTTTACTTTTAAACTTCGACAAATTTATTTAAAAAATTGTAATAATCCATATATAACATCTCAGTGTGTGTAAACGTCCATATAGTTATTGGAGCATATACTGTAAAATGTTTTTTTTGTTGTCAATGGGGAGATAAATTTCGATTTTATATAATTGAAATTAAAGAAAGGAAGTTGGGACAAGACAGACCTAATCGCTGCGTTGAACCCAACAGATATCATGAACGCCCAACCAGCAATCGTCAAGCTGAAACACAAAATAATATGAATATTATATAATATCGTGAAAAGTGGAGCTTTAATCATCGTACACCATTGCTTTGATACAACATGACTACTCATACAACATTATAAAGTTTTATCTTTTTAGTATTAAAAATGCAGATATTATATTCTAAAGATGCGAATGCTATCTTTTGTCAAAATAAAAGATGCGAATGCTATCATGATCGATTTGGTACAAGTTCCGAAATTAAATGGCTCCATCTGTTTGGCAGGACGCAGGCATATGAAGAAAAGTAGTGAGGGTATAATAATTGGACAAATATAAAATGTTTTTATTCGATTCCAAGTAAATACCTTCATACTTAAACTTCTAAGAATTAAATGTCTACTTTTTAAAAAAAAAATGCTCATACAGAAACTACAGAATAAAATACAGTATAACTTTTTTAAATTAATACTCGATAAATTAATATACAGTAAATTTTTTTATAAATTAATATAATTTTATAGTTTCAAATTGAATTTTTAGTTTAACTAATATCTGGATAAATTAATAATTTCTATAAATTAATAAAAACTATAGTTTTGGTGTAATCCCAATATTATTAATTTATAGAGGTTTCACTGTACTAGTATTAATAGTATATTGTAGATGAAGGCAAAACCAAGGAAATATGACGTAGAAAGAATGTTTTGTATTCTAAAAAGAGTAAACTTTCATATGAACAACCAAACTTAGTTTTTTACAAAAAAAAAAAACAACCAAACTTCGTTTTGTACTCGTACAAAGATCTTTGGTCTGTGTTTTCATATCGAATTGACAATATTTATAGCGTTGAGCAATCATTTCTAAAATCATTTATCCAAAAAGTCAATAACCATACGTGTTGAGTTCTAGTTTCAAGATAAAACAATATTGTTTGTTTTAGCTGAAGACGACAAAATGAAGAAACATATATGTACTTGACAGTTGAGACCAAGAGCATCTTCGATATATATATCTCTATATTTTTTTCTAAAATAGAAATTTATACTATAGAATTGAATTTGCAATGTATACCTTTATAATAGAGTTTCTCTATATTAGAAAACAATATAGAAAAATTCTACTTTTTGTTTCTATATTTAGAGATGAAAATAATAATCCTCTATATTTTCTCCTATAAATAAAAAAAAAATATTATAAAAGCAATACATTAAAGCAAATTTACATTCTATTCTATTTTATGGAAAAATATAGAGATGCAAAAATATATATGGGTTGGAAATGATCTAAAGAACGTCTCCTCGCTATTAGTTGTTTTAAGTATTTTTATATGCTCTTATCATTCTATATTTTCTTCACTTGATTGTAATAATAAGTGTTACCAAAAAGATTGTAATAGTTGTTGTTTAGGCAGGAATCATGATGGATTTGGTATCATGTTTTTGAACACTTTTTAAGTATATATAGTTGTCCTTTGAACGAAATAAAATAAAATTCCAGTTAACAAATAAAAAAAAGTATTCGCACATTTTCTCATTTTGAGTTTCAAAACTATGAAATGAAATATAATTATAACTAAATAAAAATCTTAAATATTTAGAACACCCACAATGGTTAATGTTTAAGCGGATCTCTATAACTCTAACTATAAAAATGATTAATATCCTTTTCTCAAAAAATGATTAGTATGAAAGAAGTAAACAATTATCACCACCATTTCTTAGGAAATAGACACATGTGACAAGAGATTCTAGATGACATGTTTTTTAATTATTGGTCCAATTTTTTTTGTTATTGTTGATTTTAACTACATTACTGAGAAATTAATATAATAATATTAAGAAGTTCTTTTGGACAAACTATCGACTAATGACACTCTTAATTCTCAGTTTGTGTTTCTAAAAATGAATTAAAAATACAAATATTTTGAATAATGACAGATACTTAAGAAATCTATATCAGCATAATTTACATGAAATTTTGGTATCAATTTATCAAAAATAATTGAGATTTTATTCAATTATAAATTAAATATGAGAACTCTGCACTAGATATGTTTTAGAATAGGTGAAAATATTGGGAAGAACTTTCCAGTGCAGAGTTTTCATATTTAATTTTTAATTAAATAATATCTCAATTATTTTTGATAAATTGCTACCAAAATTTCATGTAAATTATGCTGGTATATATTTCTTAAGTATCTAGGTCATTATTCAGAATATTTCTATTTTAATTCATTTTTAGAAACAAAAACTGAGAATTAAGAGTGTGATTAATCAATAGTTTCTCACAAATAACTTCTTAATATTATTATATTAATTTCTCCCTTTATTTTCTTTATCCATAGAGGCATAGACTATTTCCTCTCTATGTTTTGCCAACCAGATTAATAATATAACTACAGTAGAACCTCTATAAATTAATAATGTTGGGACTTTGAGATTTTATTAATTAATAGAGATATTAGTTTACAAAAATTTTCATTTTTAGATTTTTTCTATTTTTGTTATAAAATAAAAATATAATTGATTTAACTTATGATGTTTAGAATTTTGACAGTCATATTATTTTACTATATTATTTATTTCTTATTTTTATGTTTCATATAATTTATATGTGATTTTTGATATAATTTTACTAGATATTATAAAAATATATTGAAAAGTTATGAAAATAGAGGAATTTTATTGTGAATATAAAAACTAACAATATAATGTTTAGTTTATACTTATATGAAATGTATATATATAGATATATTATTAACTTACGATTTAAATGGGACCATAGATTTTCTAAAAAAATAGTATCTTATTATTTTATCAATTTATATTATATTTTGAGCCGATCCAATTCAAGATCAATGAAATTTATTAATTTATAGAGATTATTAATTTATTTAGTATTAATTTATAGAAGTTGAAGCGTAGTTATATTTTTCTAAGGAAATCAACATTTATTTTGAAGGAAATGTTTTTTTTTTTTTTTTGAACTTTGGCTTGAAGGAAATGTTTTTGGTCAAAGACTTACCAAACAGAGAGAGAATCAAGAGCAAGTTCCGGATTCTCGAGAAGTCCGGCAAGAAGAACCAAGATCTGAAAATACCAAGTCTCAAGGCAAAGCATCACGGCGGAGGCGGCGGACAGTTTGAAGAAACTCGGTAGCCCCGAGAACGCTTGCACACTAAACCCTCTCCACGTCTCACGACACCGTTCACTCGTCACTATGTAAACAAACTGAGCCACCACTATAATCCACCACGAGAGGCTGAGCACGAGCGACGCTCCAAGAAGCCCTATCCCAAGCTTGTAAATAGCGAGCCAGCTTAAGAGAAGGTGAACGAAGAGTGTGGCCGTTGAGATGTAAGCACTCGGTGCAACGATGCTTTGCGACTGTAGGAACTTCTGCATAGGGAAGTTTACGGCGTAGGCAAAGATTTGAGGGATGAGACCGTAGACGAAGAGAGACGCGGCCGAAGCTATTTCCGGTGACTGTCCGAGGAAAAGCAAAATGTTTTCAGAAAAGACGTAAATTAAAGTTAGGAGAACGCCGGTGAGAGTGAGCAACACGGTGGATCTCTGAAGATAAACGCCGAGCATCTCATATTTTCTACTTCCAAACGCTTGTCCACATAGCGTCTCAACCGCACTCCCCATTCCTAGCTACAGATTTTCAAACATCAAAGTTACTATACAAAAGCATCCCAAACCCCCATAACAGAAAAACATATGTGCCGGTTTTGGGACAATCAGATGAAACATTTGTTTTAGGCTTTTAGCACTCAAATTTCATCTGATTATCACTTAATATTATCCGAAACATATAACGTATGGATCATTAGGATTTAATATTATCCCAAACATATATATTTATGGATCATCCTTTTTAAATCTTAATTGTTTCAAACCCATAAATTTCAGTGGCGGCTCGCAAAGTATAAAAACCAGTATCACTTTGTTACCATGAGACCATAGGCAAAGACTTGTATTCCACGGTTTCCGAGAGAAGCGGCAGCGAGTTCTAGGTTTCCGAGATGGCCGGAGAAGATTTGAGTGGACATGGACATGAGGTAGTTTATCATGTAGACGATGACCGCAGGCGCAGCAAGTTTGAAAAGAAGCTTGGATTCAATCATTGTGGCTTTGCGCAGGCGAAGAAACAGGGGAGTTTCAACGTCGGATAGCACTCTCTCTAACTCGCCGTTGTTCGACTCTGTCGACGGAGAAAACTGATCAGGCTGGAGAAGGGGTTGGTATACGCCATCATCCTGATACGAGTCCATGAGATTTTACTCGGCTTAAGGATGTATAAAGAAAAGGATGTATAAGTCTAGTGTATGTCTTTGTTTGGGTTGCGGTTGGCGGCTAATATGTAGACTCGTGTGATTATCACTTTGAGTGTGTGTGTTTTAGATAACATTATTATGTAAGCCCACGTCAATTCTTTTCATTGCATATCATCCTGTTTTTATTTATTTACAGGACATACAATAAGGCTCTACATGTTCAAATGTTTTTTTTTTCTCTGGATATTTTCTTTCCGTTAATGAAAGCACTACGTGAGCTATAATCGAACTTAATTATATTGGGAAATATGATTCTAACGTGTTCTACTATCAAAATCACAAGACAATTTTTGAAAACGGAACAGCCTAATCGCATTTTTAAGGAAAAAACTTGTTATACAAAATGGTGAGAAAATATAAATGGAAGAAAAATTTGGTCCAGCAAAACAAAGATACTTGCTATGGTCAACATGCAAGCACATCCTTCAATTTTTGTAACCAATTGATATGGGCGAGGGATTTCGTATTGTTGAAGATTTGTTTTGTTATTCTATACAAGGAAACAAATCACCGCGAGCATCAACCATATCACCGTTTCACTTGTCACCCATATCACCGTTTCACTTGTCACCCATAAACGTCTTAAAAGGTTAAAAATATCCGGATGATTCTGTTGTAACAAAAACTTACTCGGTTCATTTTGAAATAACTAAGTTTGATTTCTACGTTAGTTCTGTAAAATATTTCATTTATTGACATAACTAAGTTTGATTCGTATGTTTGTAAGTTGGCCGAAGAATTGATAGCCATCAAAACGGTATGCTTTTACACTGACGGTAAATAACTACCAAACGAAGCTCATGTTGGGTTGGGGGTGATTGGTAAGTGCTCTTAATGATTTCCACAGCCCCTTTTCCATATTTTCATGGAAATTTGTTCAAAACAGGGTCTGAGATATATAGTATAACAAATGGGTGAATCTCCAAGGAATCCTTATAGGCAAGACAACTGCTTAAAAGTAGAAGAAAAACTGTTATTCTCGCAAACTTAACCATCTGAGAAACTAAAAGTTGTAATGCTTTGGGCTATATCAGCATGGGTATAATTAATCGGTAGGATACGCAAAATATTTCATAATATAGTATACACACAAAAAATGGGGTACATCATCATAATGTTAGTTTCTGTGATAAAAGGATCCTCCCTTCAAGTCTTGTTAATTTCTACAACTACCACTTACATAAATATATAGTGTTTCCATTAATCAACCACACAAATTAATGGAATTGTGGACAGCCTTGATTTGATGGAGAATTTTAAATGAAACTATTAAATCCCTACCAACATAGTGGTGGTTGCAATTTATGATTTCAGAGTAACCATTATATTCTTCTTTCTAGGAGAGTTTATACGAAATACATAGATAGAACTGTTAATGATAATATAAGCAAAATATCCAAATGTTTATGAACTTGTGCTGTTGAGATTGTTTTTCATTTGGTTAATTGAGCGACAGAAATCTGTTTCAAAACTCAGATACGGGGAGGATTTAAACTCACACTTCTTGTAATAATAAAAGACCATTAAACCAGAAGACAAAGGGCATCTTCAAATGCAACTCTGTGGTTTAAAAGAAAGCACTAAAAACTTAACACACCTAATATATGTGTAACCGGATAGTTACTAAAAAGCGCTTTAGGTCAATGGAAATTGGGAAGAAAAACTAAAGTTTATGGTCTCTATATGTGTTAGAGACTTGTATCTCTTGTTGTTAGATGGAGATCGATCGGTGTCGAGTTACTTCATTAAAAACATTTTTATTATAAAGTTCACTTAAAAATTTGTTAATGAATTGAGATGGTGAACATTGTTTTTTTTTTTTGTGTGTGTGTGCTCATAAACAATATGGTTCTCATAAACAATATTGTTCGTACAGTCTCTATCAAGGCTCCGACCACACGTTAAATTAGATTTGGATAAAGCAAAAGTTATAATCTGATGTTTCATAGTAAAACTATGTGGTAGAAACTAAGCATTGGCATAAAATATGTAACCCGAAATTAGAACTGAATCTAAACCGAAAAACCGACTAATACCCGATCCAAAATGTACAAAATTTCCGAATGAGGTTTACGGGGTGTTACAAAATATATTTGAACCTTAAGTATTATTAACAGAATCTTAATAAGTAACCTGAAAAATGTGAGAAACCAAAAAACTCGAAAGTATCCGAAGAAACTGAAATGAACGTCTGAATTAATATGCAATTTAGTATTTGAAACATAAATATAATTATGTACTTCAAATATTGAATTTCATAATTTATTTTGATATGATATCTAAAAATAAAGATTTAAATTTTAAATAATAACCTTAAATATCTAATTCTATATAAATAACTATTTATTTCTTATATTTTGATTTTAAAATTTAGATATTATTTTGGTTATATATGGACTGATATAACCCAAATCTGAATAATATATGGATACTTTACAAGTTATAGGATACAATGCAAATTAAAACCGAAACCGATATGTTATATCAGAATTGACATGTATTTACAAATTTACTTGAATGTGAACCGAAATATGAAATACTAACCCCAATCAATGGTATGAATACTTTGCCTAATAAAAACTATAGATTTATGAAGTGAGTTCATTGCAAAGTTATGTGTTATTCAATTTTTAAAATTATTGGATAACAACATTTTTGATGTATAAGTTGTAGTATGTATTATTTTTAAAAATGATAGGTACGATATTATTAATATTTATTATAAATTTAATAAAATAGATTACGAAAAGAAAAATACACTATATTAAATTAAAATTAAAAAATACACTTTGTGTATATTCTAAGAAATGATACCTATATATATCTAAGAAATGATACCTATATATATAATTTTTAGTTACCGAAATAGATTACCAACTAATATTATGTGAATATTTTTGCTTAAGTAATTCAAATGAAAATAATAGTTTATAAATTATCTTTGACTGATGAGTAAATAAGTACTTCAGTTTTTTTCTTAAATACTAATATGAATTGACAAAAGCTAAACGTGAGACAATCGTGTGTGTATTAAAAAGATTAAAATTGCTAAAAATTAAAAGTAACGTACGATAATAACTAACACACCATAAAAATATAACTCAACCTCTAATACATCCAATTCTGTTTGATATTTACTTAGCAGTTCATTTATCAATTTTCAAAAGAATAATTCAAAATTATAATTCAAAGTATTAAGTTATAACTAAAATATTAACTTAAAATTTTTAAACTAATTTAAAAATGATAAAAGTTTTGAGTTATATTTCTAACTCAAACTTAATCACCTCCAATTTATATCATCGATCAAAGCCAAAGTTTTCCCTTTTAAAAAATAGCAACGGCCAATAAACTATCAACACTCAGTGTGTTACTTTTAAATATTTCGCTATTCGAAGTGTTCTTTTTACTAAAGTTACAAACTCTAGCAAAAAAACAACTGTCAGAAGTTTTAAAAGCTAATTTCAGGCGACAACAAAAAGCGATAAAAACAAGTTTAAAAGTTTAAAAGCCATTTTCAGGTGAAATCAAAAAGCTGAAACTAGTTATCATCCAGTTGGTGCCTTTATCCCTCTTTTGACAAAATTGTGGTTTCTCCGTTGTTTTTTCTTTTTGGTAAAATATTAAATTAATTTCTCCATTGTTATCAGGCGTCGACTCATCTTTATGGAGTTCATAACAATTATTTGAAATTTTATAACAATCATATATAGAAATATTTTAAATAACATAAATATTATTTATATATCACATTTTAAATAACAGTAAACTTTGAAAATTTATAAAAATATTAATATAAATTATTTTAGTTGATAAAAATAATTAGGGAAATTTGATCACATATACATTGTAGGATTTAAATGAAACATATGTACATAGCAAAGCATAGGCTATGATATTTGTGAAATATTTGCTATATTACCCTTCAATAGGGTTTTTTTTCTTTTTTCTTTTTTATAAATATGGTTTCCCCTTCAATTCTTAATTGGTTATAATTTCTGTAAAAACAATTGTACAATTTTGTTGTTTATATAATAAAAACAAGTCTTTTTTTCTACACATAATATGTTTTAAAAATTTAAAAACAAAAATATATTTTATAAATTTTATATAATATTTTATAATCGCAATTTTGAATCCATACTATTTTAAATTACAATATAGTCTGATAAATTTCTTTTTCTCTTCTTTTGTAATTTATATATCCTTCTCTGCCTCTTGATTCTTCTTACTCACTACTTGATCAGTTACACTATTTTGTTCTCCAACACTGTCGCCACTCATCATCTTTCTCTCTAAATTTTTTTTAGAGAATGTCATATATACAAAGTTTATGAGAATATCGAGTATTCCATACCATAATATGTATAGTATAGTCACAAAATGGATAAATGTTTGGGTTTAGGGTTTGGGTTTATAGTATATGGTTTGGGTATATGGTTTGGGTTTAGGGTTCAGAGTTTGAGTTTATGGTTTATGGTTTAGGGTTTGGGTTTTGGGGTATATGATTTGGGTTTAGGGTTTAGGTTTAGGGTTTAGGATTTGGATTTAGGGTTTAGGATTTGGGTTTAGGATATATGGTTTAGGTTTAGGGTTTAGTATTTGGGTATATGGTTAGGGTTTAGGGTTTGGGTTTAGGGTATATGGTTTGGGTTTAGGGTTTAGTGTATATGGTTTGGGTTTCGGTTTTGGGTTTAGGGTATATAGTTTAGATTTAGGGTATAGTGTAACTCTCTACAAACCCTTCATCTTTTTCAACCTTTTTATTTTCTTCATCCTCTTCATAATGGTTGGTATTATAAGATAATTGTTCTGTACTATATATTGGACAAATATAGTATAGTATGATATCTAGTGTTGTGTTAATTATCTCTCACTCGCGAAGAAGGAGAGCGTTGTCTAGTTTTCTATCAAATTGACACAGCTTTTCATGCATGGCTATATTTTTCATATATGGTGTTGCTATGAATATTAGGCAAATTGACCCAAATAATTATTTAATATATACATCACATATTTTATTATAAAATATTTATAACTTACATCTACAACAAATTTAACTACAACAAACCTCTCTAAAAAATATCTACATTAACAGTTTACATTTACAACCAACTTACCTACACCAAAAAAATTACAGCTAAACTTTTACAATCACAATCGAACCAAATTTTGGTTCCAACAAAAAGAAACAAATTCATGATAGACACTATACTCTTATTTTTTTTACCACTGGCCACCACTGTTTAGTTATTTGCTGATTATGTTATGCACAATGACTTTATTATGATAAGTTAATAAAGTTCAGTTAGTCGTTTTTGGTAAATTTAGACGTCAAAACGAAACTAGTTTGTTTAGTCTTCATAAATTTGACATGTATAGGTTTATAATACAACAGCTCTATGTAATTCGTCAGAAAATATGTATATATACGATGCATTTTTCACATGCATTGAGCTAAGTGCTATGAAAATTATTGTGAAATTGACCTACTCCCATGTGGAAGACAACCCTTTACAAATTGTCAGCTCTTTTCCGCGTCTAGGCCTCTATTTTTCCGCGTCTCGGCCCATCAAAAATCACAACATACGTCGACAATCAATGTTCTGACAAGAAAAAATTAACAAATGCACATGGAGGTATTTGGTAATTTTCGAGTTTATAATCTTTGTAAGCGCATGACATTTGATTTCATTCATTAATAAAAAGGGGTCTGATATGGAAATGGAGATCGGTGGTTATAATTGGGTTTGATTTGGTCTTTCTTGAAAACGATTTGATTTGGTCTTAAAATCATAAACTTAGACCAAATCATAAATTAAGTTATGCCGGACCTGGATTTGTTGTGATGTTGTGTTGTGTAGAGAGAGATATGATTAAAGCCTTCATATGTATTACCTATGGCTAATCTGATATTTATATAAATATACATCGTAACCTTTCAAATAGTTTTTTAGCAAAAAAAAAAAAAAAAAAAAACCTTTCAAATAGTGGCAGCTTCCTTCAAGATTTTAAATTCTCAAAATATGGATAGTGGACAACTGGATTATTGAAGGCCAAGATGACTTACTATAAATTGCATTAAATTGACAAGGTCTCGTAATTTTCATTAATTTTGTTTGGTCCCAAAATTCATGAAGTGGAAAATAAATTATTTTTTTTTGAACTTAAGGCTTTCAAAGTGGAAAATAATTATTCAGAAAAGAATAGTGACCTTGCAAGAAACTACCTAATCCGTACTACGTTCACATGTCTATAAGTTCATCAATACCTAAATATATCAAGTAATCAACTAAATAATAGTACTATATATAGTATAAGCCACGATAGTTAATTTTAAATTATGACAGCGAAAAATGGAATTTGAACTAGTTAGAGATTACAAGATGGCCGTTGAACTAGCTTCAATAATGTTGACTGGAATAAAAAAACCTCGTGAGCTGGTTTATTAATGCTAAGCATGACGTGATTGGACAACTTATTTAAAAGTTAAAACTATCGATGTTTTTTATTGCAAGAAATTCCCGGACGAAGTCCACAGTTATTTTCGGCTAGAGATAATAATTGGTTATGCTAGTTAAATTCTTTCTCCGCAGTTATTGAGATTCGCCTGACAATAACACCTCCATCATTAGGAGAAAATATCTTTATCAATAGAAATAACAGCTCCAGGTAAACTATACTTGAACTAGTACGTGAACTAGCACCAGTATGGTAGTGCCCCTTGCTAGGGAAGAAGTCGTTTTGCTATGTTAAAACTTAAAACTAGTACGTGAACTATAAATTTACGTTGGAGCTCCATATATAACAACTCAGAGTAATTTACTTTATTCTTATATAAGACGTATTTTACAACCGACCTATAACTTTATTGTGAACTAAAACTGATATGTCTATCGGTCCATCGAAGACAGGCTTCTATCTCTCCCTTCTTATTAAAAATGATATGTTTATCGGATCCGAATTCCAGATAATAAGTCACAGATCTATTTCTAAGGATGGTTTTCTTCGGTTGTATTTTTCGTTTGTTTCTCTTTTAGTTAGCACTCTTTTCCTTTTTCATCCTCTTTGCAATAAGTTGTGTTTTAGAATATTATAGAACTCAGAAATTAGTAGTATAAAGTTTAAACACCCAACAAAACAAACAAGGCTTAGAAACTTTTTATTTTTTTTAACAGAAGAAAGAACAATGCGATTAAAAGAGAATTGAACCTCAACTCCAGGCCCCTTTGTATATACTGATTCCACTTAATTATTCAAGCTATTTCAAAAGTAAAACGATATTTATTTACAATTATTCTGTTCTCACACAAGGCAACCGTGAAAAGACAAAACACATGCAAAGAACCATCCACCTATGTGATTATGTAGTTTGCATACTTGTGTAAGATATAAACCGTGTTATGACAACATCTAAAATAATAATTACGACACCAATAAAATAAAAATTAAGACCACGCTTAGTCATTGCTATTGCTCCGGCGCATAAATCGCTTCTCTGCATGTGCTCTCTCTCTCTTCTTCACAATTGTATATATACACACAAACCCACATAGTTTCATGTCTCCCTCTTTTTATATGTACTACATAAATTGAAGCCATATCAATGGGAAACTGCCTGATACACGACAATGGCTTTGCTGGAAAAGATCTCGAACCCGAGCTCCCGGTTGAGTTATTGGAAGAAGGTAAAGTGAGTAGCGGTGAGGAAGGAGGAAGTGAAAGATCAACACCAAAAGAGTCTAAAGTGGTGAGGATCAAAGTAGTGGTGACAAAAGGAGAACTTAGAGAAATCTTGGGTCACAAGAGAGGTATCTATTCCATTCAAGACTTAGCTCATGTTCTCAAAGATAGTGGCAGAAACATCTCCAGGGCTTATGAAGAAGAAGAAGAACAAGATGAAAACTGGAGGCCTACGTTAGAAAGTATTCCTGAGAACTAATCATATCTATACATTCAACTAAGATTTCAGTTTCTTTTCTAGTTTTTCTTACCTTTTCCAAGACGGCTGTTTATTTTGTTGTCCATGATTGCTCCTTTTTAACCAATGTTGTATCAGAAACATTGGTTTCTTGTTCCTTTCCTTGTTTTTTCCCCAGGATGTTTGGTGCTTTCTGTTTTTGTTAGAGCACTAATTAACTATTACATGTCATCATGTTGTGTCTAATATAGTTAATGAAATGTGGCATTTTATATATATGGTCGAAAGATCAGTCTTTTATGTACAATGAATTTTTAAAGTTATTGTTATCAGTTGATTCAAATCCTCCTATGATAATATCATAATAGCTTCACAACCTTTCCTCAAGGATACAAATACATAAGGCTCATAACAACTTTTGTTTTTTGTCGTCAAACGTTTCATATCAATTAAACCTTTAAAACGGTTAAAAAAAAACCTTTAAAAAGAAAAAAAACGGATAAGAAAACAATAAGGCCCACTATTTTATAGAGATATAATGGGCTTTTCAGTTGCACCATTGTAATATAATTTCTTCGCGACTGAATATAATAAAAACTAAGGGGAATTTTTTTTGTTACTTTCGAATATAGACGTTTTAGAGATTTTGTTTTGTGTCAAATTATTTGACGTTTCCAAACACCTATGTAGAAAATAGTGATTTTTGATTTATCTATCCTTGCATTAATAGTTATGATCGAGAATAATTGCATGTAAAATAATGATAAGCAAGGATATAATAGACAATAGATTAGCCTCTTTAATTTGTCTGCAACCCTTTAAAAAGTCAACTAAATAAAAACAGAGGGAATAGTTTTTTTTTTTTTTTTTGAGAAAAGAGCGCTTTTTGTTACTGGGAATTTTTTCTTTTACTTTACACTTCTCGCTTTGATTTTTATTGAATCTAGGTGAAGCTGAAATCTTATATCCTTCTTAAGAGTTAGAACACACAAAATTATTGTAGGTCTTTACTCTTAGAAGCTGAAAATCAAGTCGATGTGATGCTGGGTTCCAAATAACTACCTCAACAAAGCGAGACTTAACTACTTGTTTCTCTCATTTCTTCTTCTCATTTCTTCTTTTGTTTTGTTGGACTTAGATAGAATCAAAGGACACACAAAAGTGTCAAAACCCCTATAACCTCCACCATCTTCATCATCTCTTCTTATAAACCACTCTACTACTCTCCCAATCTCTAAGCTCCTTATAAGCAATGGTGAGTTTTACTTCTCTGTTTTTGTGTTGAGTCTGTTTTCTCTTGTCTTAACGGTTTTGATTGTCTTTAAAGGTTCATGAGTCATCGCATGGATTAAAAGATGGCTCGGAAGAAGCCTTCAACTATAGAGGAAATCCACCCGATAAGTCTAAAACCGGTGGATGGTTAGATGCGGGTTTAATCTTAGGTACAGTTTCCAATCTCCATATCACACAAACACCAAAACATCCTCTGTTTCTAACTCATCTTTTTTTTTTCTTTTTAACTAAAATATTTCCTGTTTCTTTTCTTGTACGGTTGTACCTAAAATATTTTATCTGTTTCTAAGCTCTTTTTACTAAAATATTTCCTCTGTTTCTCGGCTCCTCTCTGTTTTTTTTCTTTTAACTAAAATGTTTCCTCTGTCTCTAAGCTCCTCTCCTGTTTTGTTTATTTTAACTAAATGTGAAGGGAGTGAGCTATCGGAGAGAATATGCGTGATGGGCATATCAATGAACCTAGTGACATATCTTGTCGGAGATTTACACATCTCATCAGCAAAATCAGCGACCATAGTCACAAATTTCATGGGAACTCTCAACCTCTTAGGACTTCTTGGTGGCTTCTTGGCTGATGCTAAACTCGGTCGCTACAAGATGGTCGCAATCTCGGCCTCCGTCACAGCTCTGTTAAAACCCTAAAACACGATTAGCTTGTAAACTCTCTATCCCTTCTTTATTTATGTGAAAAAAAAACAGGGAGTGTTGCTATTGACAGTGGCTACAACCATCCCAAGCATGAGACCACCACCATGTGACGATTTCAGGAGACTCCACCATCAGTGCGTAGAAGCAAACGGTCATCAGTTAGCTCTTCTCTACGTCGCTCTCTACACCATAGCTCTAGGTGGAGGAGGAATCAAATCCAACGTCTCTGGTTTCGGGTCTGACCAGTTCGACACGAGTGATCCTAAAGAAGAGAAGCAGATGATCTTCTTCTTCAACAGATTCTATTCTCCATCAGCCTCGGATCTCTCTTCGGCCGTGGTTTTGCTCTGCGGAACGAAACGGTACCGTTTCAAGAAACCTAGAGGAAGCCCTTTTACTGTTATATGGAGGGTTGGTTACTTGGCGTGGAAGAAAAGAAACGAGAGTTACCCTTCGCGTCCGAGTCTTTTAAACGGTTACGACAACACAACGGTTCCTCATACAGAGAGGCTAAAGTGTTTAGACAAAGCCGCGGTTGTCACACACCAGAGCTCCCCTAGGACAAAAGAGATTAAAGAGAAGGATTCGTGGAGCGTGTCGACCGTTACACAGGTCGAAGAAGTGAAACTAGTTGTGAGAGAGTCTTTGTGCCTTTAACAAGAATGCTCACAAAGAAACCTCAAGGACTCACCAGCCTCCAGAGAATCGGAGTTGGGCTTGTGTTCTCAATGGCTGCGATGGCCGTAGCAGCGGTTTATAGAGAACGCTAGACGCGAGGCAGAGGTCACCAAGGGGATGAAGATAAGCTCGTTCTGGTTGATTCCGCAGTATTTCTTGGTTGGTGCGGGTGAAGCGTTTGCTTACGCTGGACAGCTTGAGTTCTTTATTAGGGAAGCACCAGAGAGGATGAAATCTATGAGCACTGGGTTGTTTCTAAGCACGGTTTCGATGGGGTTCTTTGTGAGCAGCTTGCTTGTTTCTCTTGTGGATAGGGTTACACACAAGAGCTGGCTTAGAAGCAACCTCAACAAAGCGAGACTGAACTACTTTTATTGGTACTTGTTGTCTTGGGAGCATTGAATTTCTTGGTTTTTATTCTGTTTGCAATGAAGCATCAGTATAAATCTGATGTGATTAGTGTTGGGGTTGATGATTTAGTGGAGAAGGAGAAGGAAAACGAGAAAGAAAATTCTGAGTTTGAGCTTAAGGACATTCCATAAAAATAGACTTTTCTACTAGTTTCTTGATCATTTCCTTGTAATTTGCTTTGAATATTTTCACTTTGTTTTGTAAATTTAAGCATAGTGTTTGTTTTCAGTGACAAAAATAAAAAAGTATAGTATTTGTTTTGGCACATTCAAGAATCTATATTATATAATGAAGGACTTCCCTCTCTCTTTTTACCTATTTAAGTTAGTAAAAAGTGGATGTTAGTATTACAGGTGTCTCCACCAGAAATATCATATACTAAAAGTTGTACACAATCTTTTATGATTTTCATAGTTGCACACATGTTAAGTATATAAATCTATTTACCTCATATTTAAAAATCGAAACCCGAAACCATTATGAAGGTTTATCTTGGTTTTACTTGTTTAGAATCTAAACCGATATCAAACCAGTTAAACCAATCAAACTAGTTAGTATCAAATTGAAATTAGAATCCGACCTGACCTGATCTGATATCCAAATAGAACATGACCCAACATCCAACTTAAAAGTTGAGTCGAGTACTATTTGAATATCAGGTTGGGTCGGGTTTTAATTTCAGTTTGACCAATTAGTTTAACTAGTTTACATTATGGTAATATTTATGTATTTAATTTACATTTATGGTAATAATTAATCATACCAAAACTAAAAAATTTATCATCCATGCTTCCTCCGACAGCGGTGATGATGACATACCGCCTCTGCCTCCGCCACCATCGACCTCTGCAAACTCAATCGGTCAAAATCAAGGTTCGAGTCTTAGTCTCATCATCCATGCTTCCTCTGACGGCAGCGATAATGACATTCCACCTCTGTCTTTGTCGTGGTTAAGGCTACCATCACCATCAAATGTTTATGAAGGAGGAAAGCAAAGGTTCTTTGTTCTTCTTCAACATTTTTGTTTACTTCCAAGAAATCTGTTCAAGAACTGTGCAATTGATGAATGATTGCATTTTAGATGATCTTAGTTTGAAATATGAATGTGTAATGTATAGTTGTACCAGTAGTATCTTTCACGATGACTTTGCTCAAGTGACTGAGACAGTACGAGGACATCGAGTCCATCAAAAATGCTTTAACCAAGATAAAGCATAGTCCTTTGGCAATATCACTTGTGACAGAAGGTATATTAATGATTTTGATTATCTTGATATCACTCTTGGCTATGACGTTTTTCTAATGTTGTTGAATATAAATTATTTTCCTTTTTTTGTGTATACAGAAATTTCCAATCTAAAGGACGTTCTGACCCTACAGTAGAAGAAGGCTGGTGAAGATTTGGTAGCAGTTGAACCTCCGCTTTCCTTACAGGAAGCTCTACCACTGGCACCAGATGTTGAGGTTCAGAACAAAAGGAAGTACAAAAGATGGTTACTGGAGATGACAACTGATCTTGTTGATGCTATTGGCACATTAGGAGGCAATGATAAAGCAACACCTACTGATGTTCTTCGCTTGATTTCTATCAAGCATAACAACCTTATCAAAGAAGAAGTTGAAGAGAAATTGAAGCGGTGGAGAAAAGCTCAGAGAGCTAATACATGATGCTGACATGTGAAGTTGTGTCAAAACGATTTTCACCACGTTTTCTTTTTTTTTTCTTCTTTCTGGTTTGTAGTTTTTTAAACCACAATCAATAATTAATACTTAATCAGAAAATTCTAAGAGAAATGAAAACTAACAAGATATAACAAATATAACAACAAAATTATTGAATTATGCAAAATTTTTGAAGTTGAATAACATAACATCAAACAATTTTAACCGTCAAAGTTGATGAACATAACAAGAGAGATAGAAAATAACGATTTAAAAATAACATTTAGTAAATGTTTTAATAATAAACATAAACTTTAAAAAATATCTAATGTTTCATAGTTTTTGTAATTTAAAAAATCTGATGTGTCTTATTGGCATAGTTTTAAACTAAAATAAACTTTGACAGGAATTAAATAATTATTTTAAAAAATTTACTATAATTCGATAAGTTGATAATTTCTAAAATAAACTTTAAAATACATAGCTAAGATTGTTGCAAATTAATTATGAATCTTAATTGTATTTTCAATTAAAAGTAAATTAAAATATTAAATTTGTATTATTCGTTTATTCATTCGCCCGTCCATAGGATGAGTTTACCCTAGTTTCTTATATTTTCTACTGAAAAAACAATCTTCTAATTTTTTTTGTCACCATCAACCTTCTAGTTATATAATGGAAACAAATAACTGTTTTAGCAAATTTTAATGGCAAATTAGAGATGGATTAGTTGATCGGATTCAGGGGTTTGACATGCAATTCAACCTTGTCGTTTTCTTTTTTGTTGCTGGAGGTTGTTTTGTCCGAGAAGGTTAAACCACTAATCCGTTTTATCCACAAGTAAATATCATCTTCAATACAGCTAAATAATGTTTTGATTTCACTTTTTTTTTGGCAGGCAGACATGTTTTAGTTCGTGTATTTCTCAACAAAAACAAAGTTTTTATTGCATTCTTTCGTGCGTGCTTCAAACCCTCGATGTTGTTAAAAACGTTCTTAGATCTTCACCTTCATCGACTCCATTTTATTTGAAATCAAATAGATTCGACATCAATTTCATCATTATAGTTTGCTAAATCGTCAAAATTTCATTTTTATTTTATAGGAAAATTTTGAAAAGTTGCTTAAACGTTTCTTTCATGATTTTCATCTCAATGTCATAGAGAGAAAATCGAATTAGAAAAAAAACACGAAGTCTTCTTTCCAAATGTCAACCAATAAGACAATTTGAGAAGACGGGTAATGTTAAAAACTCGAATTTTCCATATTTTTGGTCCTCATGCATTAAAAGACCCAAGACTTTTGGTTCATTACCATTTAAACCCAATGTTCCCTAATTAAGAAGATCGTAGTTAAACAAAAAAAAAAAAAAAAGAAAAAGAAAAGCATATTACAGTTTTCAAAATCTTCCAGATTCCACACCTTCCTCTCCTCAAGATTTCTTTCCCTGATTTCGACTCCATTAGTATTTTACTCACACCAGATTTTCCGAGAAATTATTCAGTTTCTCTGGAAAATCAGGAATCAAAAACTTTGGAGCTTCTCTGCTGTTTCCTCAACGCCTCTGCCAAAAATAGGTACTCTCTTTTCTCAACATTTGTTTTCTGGGCATCGTTGGTGTTAAAATAATTCTCATCGGTTTCTAATTGATCCACATTATATAAGAAAAGTTTTCAAATTTTTCCAGTGCAATGCTATTCAGACACAACTTAAAGATGTGTTCTTTCTTGTTCGTGTGTCTGTATATACAACTTGAGATTAAGTATGAAAAAAAGTCTTTTTCAGGGGTTTAGAGATTTAGCTAATCAATCGTCATTTATAGGAAAAGTTTAAAACTTTCTTCAGTATAATTGTTTTTTTCAGACACACAACTAAAGATGTGTTCTTTCTTTGCTCATGTTTGGTCTGAAAACGACAAATTTTCAGGGTTTTAGAGATTCCGAAAGTGAAGAGAGAGAGAGAGGAATGGCAGGAGGTGAAAGGAAGCGCAGAAAGAGGAAGTTACAGTTAAGCAAGCTTTTCACACTATCATCAGCTAAAGCTTGTTTCAAGCCAGCACATTCGGAGATTGGACGATCTGGTTTCTCCCGTGTGGTTCACTGCAACCAACCTGAATCAGCTCATGATTACTGTGACAACTACGTGAGGACCACCAAGTACACTCTCGCCAGTTTCCTCCCTAAATCGCTTTTTGAGCAGTTCAGGAGAGTCGCCAACTTCTACTTCCTTGTCGTTGGCATCTTGTCTTTCACTCCTCTCGCTCCTTACACAGCTGTCAGCGCCATTGTTCCCTTGACTTTCGTTATTCTCGCTACCATGGTTAAAGAAGGTGTTGAAGATTGGCGCAGAAAACAGCAGGATATTGAGGTGAATAGTAGAAAAGTTGGAGTTCACCGAGGCAACGGTGATTTCGATCTTAAGGAGTGGAAGACGCTGAGAGTTGGGGATATATTGAAGGTGGAGAAGAACGATTTCTTTCCAGCAGACCTTGTCCTGCTTTCTTCTAGCTACGAGGATGCTGTTTGCTATGTAGAGACAATGAACCTGGACGGGGAAACAAATCTGAAGCTTAAACAAGGACTAGAAGTCACCATGTCATTGCGTGAAGAAGTTGACTTCAGGGACTTGGTGGAGGCTTTCATCAAATGCGAGGATCCTAACGCTAACTTGTATTCTTTTGTCGGCACTATGGAGCTTAAGGGAGCAAAGTACCCTCTCTCACCACAGCAGCTTCTTCTAAGGGGATCAAAACTCAGGAACACAGACTATATCTACGGGGTTGTTGTCTTCACGGGCCCTGATACAAAGGTTGTCCAGAACTCAACTGAGCCTCCTTCAAAGAGGAGCATGATCGAGAGGAAGATGGATAAGATTATATACCTCATGTTCCTTGTGGTAGTTTCGTTGGCGTTTTTAGGTGCGGTTTTGTTTGGGATGACAACGAGAGAAGATTACCAGAATGGGATCATGACAAGATGGTATCTGAAACCAGATGATTCCACCGTCTTCTTTGATCCACAGCGTGCGCCTCTGGCTGCACTCTGTCACTTTCTTTCTGCCCTGATGCTCAACAGTTACTTCATCCCTATCTCCTTGTATGTCTCGATAGAGATTGTTAAAGTTCTTCAGAGCATCTTCATCAACAAAGACATCCATATGTATTACGAGGAAGCTGACAAGCCTGCACTAGCACGTACCTCTAATCTTAATGAAGAGCTTGGGCAAGTGGGTACAGTTCTTTCGGACAAGACGGGAACACTGACGTGTAACTCCATGGAGTTCATCAAATGTTCAATTGCTGGGACAGCGTATGGCCGTGGTGTTGAGTATGCTGCAGAGCCGGCAGTGAAAGGATTCAACTTCAGAGATGAAAGGATAATGAATGGTAACTGGGTCAAGGAAAAGCATGCTGATGTCATTGAGAAGTTCTTTCGTTTATTGGCAGTGTGTCATACGGTTATACCTGAGGTGGATGAAGATACAGGAAAGATCTCCTATGAGGCTGAATCACCGGACGAGGCAGCATTTGTCATTGCAGCAAGAGAGGTTGGGTTTGAGTATTTTATCCGGACTCAAACAACAGTATCTGTTAGAGAGCTAGACGTGGTGAATGGGGAACGAGTTGAAAGGTTTCTTCTCTTCTTTATTGTCATCAAATCAAAAGCTTCGGCTCTGATTCTTACTTTTAGCGAGAATGGTTTCCCTTTTGCAGGATGTATAGAGTCCTGAACGTTCTTGAGTTCAGTAGCTCAAGGAAAAGGATGTCAGTGATAGTGCGGTATGAAGATGGCAAACCCCTTTTACTCTGTAAAGGGGCAGACAGGTATGCAAATCATGACTCAACCTCTTTTTTAGAAACTGGTTTTTGAATTTCTTTTCATCGCGCACGCGCAGCGTCATGTTTGAAAGACTTTCTGGAAACGGTAGAGAGTATGAAGAGGAAACTCGAGACCATGTGAACGAGTATGCTGATGCTGGATTGAGAACTTTGATACTTGCCTACCGTGAACTCGATGAGAAAGAATACGAGGTGTTCACTGAAAGAATCAGTGAGGCCAAGAGTTCGGTTAGTGCTGATCGAGAAGCACTGATAGATGAAGTCATGGAGAAGATTGAGAAAGATCTGGTTCTTCTTGGAGCTACCGCTGTTGAGGATAAACTCCAAAATGGGGTAAGTTGCTATTACAGTTTGGTGAGTGAAACTCTTTTTTTTCATCCTCTCTTTTGCCTTTCTTACAGGTTCCTGATTGTATTCATAAGCTTGCTCAAGCAGGGATAAAGATTTGGGTTTTGACAGGAGACAAGATGGAGACTGCTATCAATATTGGGTATTGATTATAATTACTCATGAGACTTGGGCACACACATACTTACTCACTCTCTGACTCTATAAATCTTTGACAGCTTCGCTTGTAGTTTGCTCAGAAGAGAAATGAAACAGATCATAATCAACTTGGAGACCCCTGAAATCCAGCACTTGGAAAAATCCGGTGAAAATGATGTCATTGCAGAGGTAACAACAACTTCTTTTGTTACACTGTGCTGCTGATGTATTAATCTCAAGTAACTATTTTCTTGCAGGTTTTGAAGGAAAAGGTACTGCGTCAGATAACTAATGGAAAGGCTCAACTAAAAGCTTCTGGTGGAAACTCTGAGGCCTTTGCTTTAATCATTGATGGAAAATCACTTGCTTATGCATTGGAGGATGATCTGAAATACATATTTCTTGAGCTGGCCACTGGTTGTGCCTCAGTTATTTGCTGTCGTTCATCACCAAAACAGAAAGCACTGGTACAGTTTTTGCTTTTATCTTTCATTATACTTAATGGCTGCCTAGCATTTTTCCTCAAGATTCATATTATATTAGGTGACAAGACTAGTCAAAACTGGAAGCGGTCAGACAACACTGGCAATTGGAGATGGCGCAAATGATGTTGGAATGCTTCAAGAAGCAGATATAGGAGTTGGGATCAGTGGAGTGGAAGGAATGCAGGTTCTTTAACGAATCTCAGAGCAAATCATTTTTTTCAGTTTTTGTTGTTTAATACTTGTTGATCTTGCAGGCTGTAATGTCCAGCGACATTGCCATTGCACAATTTAGATATCTGGAGCGCTTGTTACTCGTCCATGGACACTGGTGTTACAGGCGAATCTCAAAAATGGTTTGTTGAATCCGCAACTGACCCTATGATTCTCATTATTCTTTGAGCTGATGCAGTTATCTCAATACTTTGTGTTTTCTCATATGCAGATTTGCTACTTCTTCTACAAGAACATCACATTTGGTTTCACTCTCTTCTTATATGAGGCATACACTTCATTCTCTACTACACCTGCTTACAATGACTGGTATCTATCTCTGTATAGCGTCCTCTTCTCGTCTCTTCCTGTTATTTGTTTGGGAATCTTCGACCAGGACGTATCTGCACGGTTTTGTCTCAAGGTATATTAAACAATCATTCTAATCAAAACAGCTGCTTAATCTTTTCCCCAGTATAGTCAGTATTGCTTTGTTTGCTGTAACAGTTCCCTGTATTGTACCAAGAAGGTGTACAAAATCTCCTCTTTAGTTGGCGCCGGATACTCAGTTGGATGTTCCATGGCTTCTGCAGCGCAATAATCATTTTCTTCCTCTGCAAAACCTCTCTTGAATCTCAAGCTTTCAACCACGAAGGGAAACCCGCAGGGAGAGATATTTTTGGAGGAACAATGTACACATGTGTGGTGTGGGTTGTGACTTTGCAGATGGTATTGACAATCAGTTACTTCACAGTGATTCAGCATCTCGTCGTTTGGGGATCTGTGGTTGTCTGGTACCTTTTCCTGATGGTGTACGGATCACTGCCGCCAAGGGTGTCTACAGATGCCTATATGGTCTTTCTTGAAACTCTTGCGCCTTCGCCTTCTTACTGGATCACAACTCTCTTTGTGGTGATCTCCACGATGTTGCCTTACTTTATTTTCTCTGCTACTCAGATGCAGTTTTTCCCAATGTCTCATGGGACAATAAAGCTGCTTAAGTATGAGGATCAGTGCAATGACCCTGGGGAGTTAGAGTTGGTGAGACAGGCATCAGTAAGGCCTGCATTGGTTGGTTTCACAGCTAGAATAGAGGCCATTAAGAGATCGGTCATGAGATCTCATCAGCCTGGACCTTGACAAGTGGATTTGCTTCTCTCAATTTTTTTTTGGCGGGGGTTTAGTTACTTTGCAGGATGTAAATAGGACCAAATGAACTGCAAACTCGAGGGACAAGTGGTAAGATCATCACAAGACTCTAGAGAACAGGGTCTTTTTTACTGGTCTGTGTAATAGCATAATGGTGCACTTCTACAGGGTTTGAACGTCAAGAAACATCTAATTTTATTTTGGGAAACATTATGAGATTGTACATGAGATAAGATAAAGAGTAAAGAAAGATCTTACAATTTTACAGCCTTGTCTCAGTTACCTATCTCTTTTCTAGATAGAGATTTGAATCTGTCTCCTTAAGCGCTTCTTTTCTGTTGATGACTCTTGGCTGATGCTACTAATCCTATGACAATCATTTTGGATCATGTTCATGTAGAGAGTCTTATGCTCCTTTAGATGGAAGTTTACTTTTGATGACTCTTGGCTGGTGTTTGCCTGAGTTAATCCTTTTGTCCAGTCTCATGTAAGATCTCACAAGTCTTAAGATAATTTCTTTATTGGAACTGAAACATTTGTTCCCCCATTTGTCTAGTCTTGTTAAGTTCTGTCATGACGTAAGTAAGTTGTGCTTTGGTATGGACCTAGCAAGTTTCAGAGCTCTTAGGGCATCTCCAACCCAACTCCATTTTTAACTCCAAAATGAAGTAAAAGTGATTATGGAGTAACATACTTCATATCTCATTCCATTTTGAAGTTTACTGCATAAATGGAATAATATATTTTTTGTTTGTTTATGATTCCATTATGAAGTGAAAAATGGAGTAGGGTTGGAGCAATTTTATTCTATATTCACTTTTACTCCATTTTGGAGGAAAAAATGGAGTTTTACATTGGAAATGCTCTTATTTGGTTATATTTGGAGAGATGGAAGAATTATGTATTGTATAAGGTTTAAAATGAGTCCTACATTTAATTTTTCAATCGCTTATGGCTCTGCCCCCCGCCACACATTTCGTGAAACGAAAAAACTGATAGACAAACTAACTAAATTTAAAATTAAAAAGAACAATAGAATTTAGAAGAAACAAATAAAATAAAAAAAGTTGGATGTTTGGAGGTTCTAGATTCGCCGTTACGAGGAAACGAAGGTCAGACAGAGAAGCCAAATAGTTTCCTCCCACCATTTTTATCAAATCTCTTCATCTTCTCTATTTATAACCTAATTTTTTCCATTTCAGACAACAACATAAACTCACTAATCATTTACAAACATAAACTTGAGCTGGAACCGAAGAAAAGGACCGTTCTACACCTTTTCTTCTTTCCTCTCTTTCCTTCCCACCACCACCAAACCGTTAATTCAAGATTCTCCCTTTTCTAATTCTTATAACGATGGGAACCGAAGTCATCAGGCCTCAGAACTGTCTGGTTAACCGGATGAGAGATTCTCCGGCGACCATTTTTCACCATCCCCGGAGAAATCATCCTCACCGGAAGCCGCCTCTCCGACCTGACCAAAGGAGACGGTTCGGATCCGTTGACTTCAGAACGACGGCCAAGGACGTCGTCAGGAGAAGAGGAGAGTCTTTTGATTCGTTCTCGAACATCAAGAACCGGAGATGTAATGGACATGAAGTAGTCTCTCCCGACGATATCTACGCGGGATCTTCCATTTTCGTTGTTTCTCCGGCGCCGAGTTCGCTGCCTCTGCCGTCGTTCTCGAGGAGGGATGCGGAAAGCCAGGTCGTTGTTGTTTCCGTTGATGATTCGGCGTCTCAGGATCTCCGGCGACTTCTCCGGCTTGAGTTTTGAGTTAACGCGGGAAAAATTAATGGGATCGTCAGCTATATTAACGGTTCTCATATGTATTTAAATGGGAAAATTGTCATTTAAATCACGAACTTTCAAATTTGGTTGAAAAAAAGCCTGAACTTTTCCTTGGACCATTTAAAGCACCAACTTAATTTGACTAGCCATTTTAAACATCAATTTAGTTTGACTAAACCAAATTAAGCACGACGTTAACTCGGGTAACGGAATGATTAAACGGAGTTAAATGCCGTCTCTAATCTCTGTTAAGTCCAAAACGACGTCGTTTAAAAATCTTTTTAAATATCACATCCGGGTGGATCGAACCTATGACCAAAGACACTATCATTGAAAGGCCCAAACCACTAGACCACTTGCATTTTTTTAACTTGATTGACTACTAATACTTATTATTATGAAACTTCCAAATCATTTTTTTCCACTCTAAATCCCTAAATGATTTTATAAATATTAAAACTTTTAAATAGCTTATTAGTTATTCGAAATTTTGTGAGTATAAATAACTAAATGACTTTTAATTGTAATTTTTAATTAATAATAATACAAAATGGTTTTTAATTATGATTTTTTTTTAAAAAATCTTTAGTATTATTAAAAATTATAATTAAAAATTATAGTTAATAATAACTTGTCTGATTTATAATAATAATTAATTATAATTTTTAATTACTAGTAATACTAAATGATTGTTAATTATAATTTTAATTACTAAATGATTTTTAATTATAATTTTTAATTACTAATAAAACAAAATAATTTTTAATTGTGATTTTTAATTAAAAATATTTTAGTATTATGAAAAATTATAATTAAAAATCATAATTCAAAATCATTTAGTATTGCTATTAATTAAAAATTATAATTAAAAATCATTTAGTATCATATAGTTATTTATAAGTAGTATTTTCAATAATACTTGTAAATAAAACTTAATATTATAATTAAGTTAATAATTATTATAAGTTTTAATATTTTTAATAATGTTCACAAATTTTTGAATAGTTAATAATTTATTTACAAGTTTTAATATTTATAAAATTATTTAGGGATTTAGGGTTGAAGAAGATGATTTGGAGGTTTCACAATAATAACTATTACTAGTCAATCATGTAAAGAAAAATTTAAGTGGTCTAGTGGTTTGAGCCTTACTTGTGTGTGTCTATGGTCATAGGTTCGATTCCATTAAGACGCATATTTTTAAACGACGTCGTTTTGGACTTAACGAAAATTAAAGACGGCATTTAACTCCGTTTAATCATTCCGTTACCCGAGTTAACGTCGTGCTTAATTTAGTTTAGTCAAACAAAATTGATGTTTAAAATGACTAGTCAAATTAAGTTGGTGCTTTAAATGGTCCAAGTGAAAGTTCAGGCTTTTCTTCAACCAAATTTGAAAGTTCGTGATTTAAATGACAATTTTCCCGTATTTAAATCTGGGAGTCGTCTCCGTTATTGTTTTTACTAATCTGTCCTTCCTTCGAATAATTTGTTTTAGAAAAGGGTGGGGTCGGAAATATCGTTAAAAGTACAGGGTCAGATTTAGAAACAAATGTTAAATATTAGCTGACTTTTCAGTTTTATGTGGGTCTTCGCGCGATATGGAATTAAAAGAAAATTATTCTTCGAGATCAGAATGTTAATTAATTACAAAATATAGGCCAAACCGAATTATATATTTTTTGTGCAACAACCGAATTAAATTAAAGCTCAATAAAAGTATAAAACCACTAGCTTTTCTTCTTTGTCGGCTAATAATAATATTATTCAACTTGAAGATGTTGAGGAAAATTTACAATTATGTTTAGCTAAGTTTTGATAAAATTGAGAGGCAGTTGTGACATTGTCTATTTTCAAGGAGTATGAACATTATTCAAAGCTCTATTTTCTGACGATTCTTCAAACACACTTCGAAATGAGAAGTGGGGATCATTCTGACATGGTTCGAGAAAATCTTTATTTTGCTGAGACTTTTTTTTTTTGAAACTTATTTTGCTGAGACTTTTGGAATTGAGAAATAGACATTTTAAAATCATCAACCTATAATAATATAATTTTAAATGTCATAATTCTTTTTTAAAAAATATGTCATATATTCATAATTTATAAACCATTAAACACATAATATAAAAGTTCTGAAAATCTGTACAAATTCATTTACCAATAATTAACGTGATGTTGGTGGAAGGAGCATGTACGTATACTCTAATAAATCGATTGTGACGTAATTTTTTGCCGAACTACCACATCTTTTTCGCCACACATCTTACTTACCACCACAAGGGTGAGAGTATTCTAGAAATCTAATATGTCCTAAGTTCTGCCTACCTACCACATTTGCTTTCTCCCACACACATAACTTACTTACCACCACACCCCCTCTTGGGTATCACTCTCACAATGACTTCGATTTGGAACGTTTGGTCTACCAATAGATTAATTAGTCTTTTTGAGGCAATAATTTAAAATATCAAAACGCCTACGTTACTAAATGCACAATGACACTAGCTAAACCGTATGGTTAGCTTGACGGGAACACGTTTCTTTACGTTGTAGCGAACGAACAGTGCAATGTTTCAACTGTTACAGCCTTGAATATAAGTTTATAACAATGGTACACAGGTCGATACATATTGGGTCTTTAATACCAAAAATATACAGTATTATTTAAAACATATTACTGATCAGTGAGTCAAAAAGCTGTATGCTTTTTATTTTAATCAGTGTGTTACGGACATATTACGAACTTACACTATCTATTGATGGATATGATTCTTTAAGTTGACAAAAAAATGATTCTTTAAAAGAAAGTGGCTATTTTTATTTTACTTTTGGTCAGTGAGAAAGTGGTTAATTGGTTAAATAACAAAATCTAACTTTTTAACAACCTAGATACAACTGAAAAAATAAAATAAAAAAATTATAACTACACACACTATATACAGTTAAAAACTAGCAGATACTATCCAACACGTGTTTATGTCGGTCTGTGTTGATCACTTCCAAAGATTCGAGACGGTGATGATACATGTACTGATAATTCTGATTATCTGAGATTCTGAGGTTCAAAGGTGTGAGTTGCTGAAGTAATAAATTAATAGAAATATACATGCAAATTTCATATTTGATTCTTTTTGTTTTTTTTTGGTTTTTTTCATCAATGTTTTGTAATATCCAATCAAATTATCCATAAACGTATATTAATAATACTATATTGTATCATTATACTTAACTCTCTTTACTTTTACCTACTAGCTAGATTGATCTTTTATGTCGGCTAAACGGTAACTAGTGCCGAATATTACTAGGTTTTACCATTTTTGGTTTTGCATAGTACAGATTACACCACGCTATACACAAACTCTTTTTTTCTGATTTAGCAACAAAACAAGATAATTAATCATAATATAACATAACACGTGAACCAAACATTATTCCAAAAGGATAATAATTCTCCCTAGACCCCATGCAAGAAAACAAAAAAACAAAGAACGACGAGGAAAATACATACAAAACACAATTAAGGATTGACAGAAACAAACACAAATAGAAAACAAAACACATTTATGACTTTTCCAATTCTTGAAGACTTCCATTTTGTTCAACCACAGGTTTCGCACCCAACTTTTCCACGAACTCTTCAAAATTCCGATCCGACGAACCACCGCGAGTCACCGCCGCTTCCGCCTCCTCCTTCCATTTCAAAGCATTCTTCTTCAGCTCCGTCGCCTTCTCTCCTTTAGCAACTTCTCTCAGCCTCTCGGCCACTTTCTCCCTAGGCACCACCCTCCCCTCCGTCTCTCCACGGCCGAGTCTCACTCCCGTCTTTGTAACGTCGATCATGTAAACCGCGTCGGTGACTTGATCTCCCCACTGAGGAAAACAAACCGTTGGGACTCCACTAGATAAAGCTTCCATCGTTGAGTTCCATCCACAATGAGTCACGAAACAAACCACGGAAGGATGAGCTAAGACCTTCTCTTGCTGACACCATTCCACGACCTTCCCTTGTTTCTTGACTTCCTCAGGCAAAACATGTCGCGCTTTGTTATGGCCTAACTCTTGTTGTCTAATCACCCACAAGAACGAAACGCCAGCGTTTACCACACCGAACGCAATCTCGTTGATCTGTTCTTGTTTTATGTAAGCGACGGTTCCGAACGAGATGTAAACAACGGAGGAAACAGGCTGCGAGTCTAGCCACTCAATGCAATGGTCCGTTGTCTCGGACATATCTCCTTTAATGTCGTCACATATTAACGTTTTGGCCATTTTGTAAAGCGGTCCGAGCGGTTTAATAGCTCCGGGGAGAGAGAGACTTGACATGTGGTCGATGATATCTTGCTCCAAGGAGTAGAAAGTGTCGACGAGAACAGCGAATGGCTTGTGAAGACGTTTGATCTGATCTATGATCACTTCTCTCAAAGCGGAATAAGGAGTTGAAGGATGAATGAAAGAAGGTATCTCGTCGTGCTTCAAGAGAGGCATGCCAGGGATTTGGACATCGATCTCGGGATCAGTTTTGGTCGGGAAGTCAACAAGCTTGTGGTGGTAATAGTAATATGAGGCTAAGCAAGCACAAGACTGGACCCAGAGAACAGCACAAGGGATTTGAAGATCTTCCGCTACGTCACAGACCCACGAGACGAAAGGGTTGCTGATGAGACACGTCACGGGCTGTTTCGTCACTTCCTCGTAATGTCTTACGAGTTTTTTTATCTCGCGTTGTCCGACCAGCTCGAGGTGTGGCCGGAAGATGGTGAAGTCGTGTCTGCTCACGTCGTCGTCTTCGGGGAGACCATCGTCGAAGAAATCGAACCGGATGTGACCTTTACCAATCGGTTTGAGGATGCGGTCTTGGATTTTGTTGGCGGTTCGCATCTTTTTGCCCCATGATTCTGTGGTGACGAAAGTGACGAGTAAACCCTTTGAAGCTAAGAGCTTCCCGAGACGAAGAAGTGGATTAACGTGGCCTTGTCCCGGGAAAGATACAAGCATTACATGAGGATGTAAAGGGGAAGATTCTAGTTCCATCCTTAGAAAAATGGTACCGCTTTTTTTATGTGGGCTTTTTTTTTTCTTTGTTAAGCTACTCTGTTACATGTTGGAACACTAGAGCGAGATGCGCTTAAATACAAGACAAAGGAGGTGAATAAAATTCAAAAAAAAAAAAGATTGATAATTACGGAGATCTCAATATTTCCAATATCTACCGCTACTTTTGGACACAGTATCATTCAGTTTTATTAAATCTATATATCCCTTAAATTGACCAAAAAGGTATGAGGCTCACAAAAGGTGACTTGGTTCAGTGGGGTGACGTATTTATATAACGCATCACTCGTTTGTTTCTGGGTTATTTACATTTTGATAACCCAAAGAAGATATTTTCTTCTATAAGCCAAAATCATGAAGAGATAGTCACAACTACAAGTAAAATTACCTTGTTCCATGTGGCTTACGGAATATTCAAAAGACTGGCTGTAACTGGTTATTCATAAGCTAGATTACATGGAAGCTTCGTCGTACATCCGTTTTTCCGTTTTGGAACCGGAATTGGAATAGAAAATTTGTGAAAATTCTCGGAATCTCTTTTCTAATGCGCTTCCAAAAATAACCTTTTAAAATATGTTAGAAGCTTACGATTTCACGCTTCAATTTTTTAAAATACATATTATAAATAAATAAAAATATAATTAAGAAACATTATTTTTTTATATAATAGTGAAATAGAGAATATAAATATATAAATATCGAAACTAATACTATAAATTATCTTTATACATTGAGGGTTTATTAGAGAGATATCGTATTTATTCAAATATATTTTGTTAATTATTTAAGAAATATTAAAAATAATTATTATAATAATATTTCATAAACGTAGTTTATGTATATTCTCACGTTTTAACATGAAATCATTGAAAATTATTATAAATGAATACTTTTTATTTTTAATTTGAATCATATATTTTTAGTCATATTTGTAATTTTATATATATATATATACGCTTCCTACACGTTTCCGCTTTCTAATTTTTTAAAGAAATTTTGTTTCTATGCTTTCATACGATTCCGCTTCTGTTTCTGTGTAACATAGTTCCTAAGAGGAAGACATTGAAATGGAATAAAAGGGAAAAAATAGAATAGAAACTGAAATTATTATTGGTATTTAACTAAAAATTAAATTAAATACTAATTAAAAAAAAGAGGAACGTATGTCTTTAAAGTTTCTTAACAAGTTTTTAAAGTATCTGTTCTGATAAGCTCAGGACCGGCCCTTAGATTTTGGGAGCTGTAGACGAGTTAAGAAAGAATTCAACAATTTGGGGGCTGAAATTTTTTTTCTTACAAATTTGGGGGCTTATCTCCATGTAAATTTTTTCAAATATTTCGGGGACTTGAAGCGAATGTTTTATTAGGCTTGGCTCAGGGCCGGCCCTGGATAAGCTATCTCACTTTCCTTTTCTATATTTCTATTTGATTATACATTCTTCTAGAATTTGCCAATGGAGAAGTTCCTACGATTGGAAATATAAAACCGACAATTTATTTTACTGATTAAACTGGGAATGGTAACTATCTACGTGCAATAATAATGAGACGTAAATTAAATACGCTGTACCAACTGAATCGATAAAATTAATTCCAAAGGTGACGATTAATACAATTATAAATGATATATACGACCACCACCGTGAATAAATATTTATTTTTGGCATCATAAAACTTCTCTTAATATCTACAAAGTTATATGCTTTAGGTTAATTCATATTTAAGAAACAATGGTTGTCAATAATGCCTAGCAAACTTTTTCTCTTTTTTTCAAAAAAAAAAAAATAATGCATAGCAAACCTAGTGAACCACCCACCATTCAACAAGATGTAGTATCGTGTTCAAATTCAAGTCTAGCAAACCCCTAAATAATATCTGCCTCTTCTAACCGGTGAAAGTGATACTGACTAGTGCTAATACTGACCCTAGTTGTAGTTGACCAATGCGATATACTTTTGGACAAGAATATTCCGTTAATGGACACTATTATCAAACAAGAGAGTTCAGAATAAAAAGATAAGCAACGGCGTGGCGAAATTAAATACCTCTTGTTCTCAAAAGAAAAAAATTAAAAACCTCTAACTATAGTATTTTTTTTCGTCGGAAGAATAATCACAGAAGTCTAGGAGACTAAAACTTTCAGTTCCACAAAATTAAAAAGTGACGTGTTAGTATTCTCTTGGTTAGCTAATCAAGTGGTCGAGTTCCATTTCCACCTAGTTTCGTTCAAGTAGTTACAACTCTACTGTCCTACAAACCGTGAAGATTGTAAATGAGTTTTGTCTTTCTCTCACACTGCATTAATCACATGCATGTAATTTTTCTGTTACAAGCTGCAATTGCGATATGGTTGTATACTTGTATATATACGGGTGTGGACGATGTTAGTTTGAAACCAGTGCGGATCCATAACTATCTATACGGGGGTCAAAATTTTAAATAGTATTCAAATAAATTAAAATTAAAAATTACATTTAAATAAATAATGATTATAATAATATTTTATGTGTCTACTACTATTATGTCAGCCGTTTGTTTAGGAATCAATATCAACGAACTCGGACCAGCATAACTGTGAGGTCTCTAGTATAGTCTTCTGTAGAGGTGAGTGTGTCTCCATCGGAGGAAAAGCCACATTTTTATGCACCAACATAGACTGAGATCGATCTTCTTCATGTAAAGGATCCATTGATAGTGACTAAGACTGCGGATCAGAGGACTGAGGGGTTGAGACGAAAATGGAAAATATGTCTTACAAAACACAACATCTCTAAAGACTAAGAGAAAGCATGTTTCCAAGTAATAAATCCTCCACCCTTTTTCCTGTATGGATATCCGATAATATGATAATGGGTATAACACACATACATCCCAATGTGCGAATATGGGGAGAGTGGTGGTTCTCAATTATACAACACATGAAGTGGAGTCTTACCACCAAACAACAAAGTTATGGAGTGCGGTTTAGGCAGTCCATTCACTTTTCAGAGATATTAAAACCACTTGTGTACCAATAAACCAGTTATTAAGTTTCTCCCACTTTTTGAGATATTTTTTTTTTTTGTTATGAATAGAGAATTAAAGATGGTTCTTTCCACTAAGTGGTTCACCTGCTTCTTAAACACCCCATTCAAACACTAAATGTGGAGGTGTAGAGGTAAGTTGGCTAAAGTGAGATTTGATTTGGTTTATGATCAGGTTTAATTTGATCAGAATTTTAAATGTGTTTATTTGGTTAAATGTGTTTTGGTATACATTAAACCAACTTTAATTCTGGTTTATGTGTAAACTAGATTTTTAGATTTTGATCGACGCTTTTAAAATGCGGAATATTTTGTGATAAAAATTTCATGAATAATGTTACAAATATTTTGTTAATTTGAAGAGAATTTTTCTATTTAAAACATTTTGGCATTTAAATCAACGCTTTTATACGCAATCCAGTCCGGCGGTCGAATCAGTAAACCTAGTGATCCGATATGTAGTCCAGTTTGTCTTTTAAAAAATATCAAGTATTTAAAAACCCGCAAAACCACTAAAATCCGCGAGACTAGCTGATTAAACCGATGAGTGACCAATTTGGATTTTGATTTAAATTGATATTTTAAAATTTTAAATTAATTTCAGTGTATGCATTAAATATTTAAATACTTATGAGTTTTTTACTCTTTGTATTTTTATCATATGTCTTAACTCAAAATTGTTACAAAAATTGTTTAAATTATATTTTTATATATTTTATGTGAAATGGGAAAAATAAGGAAATATTATTTTGAATCCTTACTATATTTTAAAACATGATGTTTTAAATATTGATATATATATATATATAATTATGTATTAAAGTTAATTTAACTATCGGCTTATAGTTCATCTGCGGTAAACCTAATAATCCAATAATATAAAATTTTAGTTAGAAAACATATAATTTATATATGTTATATTCCTTAATCGGATGTTACCAAATTGAATAAATAAGATATTTGTTTAATCCACATGGAGATTTGTTAGTTAAATCTTTCCATATTTTGTTAGTTACATTTTCCCATAATTATGCTATATTTAAGGGTAAGTTGTTATTAGTTAATATTAAAACTGTAGTCAAATTTAGTATAATATATAGTTTCTTAAAATATTTTACTTAGAAGTAGGTGGATCAAATTTTGTGCTTCTATTTTAATAATATTGATTAATCTTAAATTATATTTGAAACTGCAAAAATATGGGTAAATTAGTAAGTAACTTTTAAATAATAGATATTTTAGAATGAGAGCTTAATTTGGTGTCGAATAGTAATATATGAAAGTTTTTATAGAGAAATAAATCATTACACCTAGCTAAACTACACATTATGTACAGGAGTAGTGGAACTAGCTCATAAGGAAAAGGGTCACAACCCATATGATCTCTTCTAAAAAATAATGTATACTTATATTTTCTTTCTAAAATCTGATAAAATATCAAGAAATTAACTTATTGACCCCCATAAAATGCAGCCACTGGATGTAGTCATGCAATTTTTTATTTTATATATTGTTAAAACTTTCCTTTATGTAATCTTTGTTAGACAATTATATTAATCTTCTGAGTCAAATAAAGTAAATATGAACATATATTGATATGGTACAAAGAAACATACTGAAGATAGTAAATAAAATAACAAATCTTAAAATTAGATTTTTTCATATCTAATTGATTTATTAAAAACAGTTATATATATATTATGAAATAAAATTTACTATACTCTGCTTCTTATATCAAGAAAATGCAGCTCTTAGAGTTTAATTAAATGAATACTTTAAAATAAATTTGTTATCCACAGTGTTGGATTATATAACTTAACATAATATATAAAATTCGATAAAATAAAATTTATTACTTTCTAAAACAAATTTACTTTCGGTAATTTATATATTTTTCAAGCAAAAAAAAAAATTATATATCTTGTGGCCCACACTGCCACACATACTCATAACGTTTTTGGACTAGACGATATGCGTGACATCAACTGGAATGGAGCAATAAAATTACTTCACGCCTTAAATATCTAAATGGGACACTATAATCCTTAAAGCCACGTTTTCTAGTAGTAGCCGAAAATACTAAAAAGGGAAACAAAAGTAAAAAATTAATTATAATCGAAGACCCCCACCATTTGAAAAGAGTACAAGCAACACCAAACCCATTTTTACGTAGAAGCAATCTCTCTCTCATCCTATAAACACTCGATAAAAATACTTTCAAACCATATACTAGAACAACCAACAACTAAAAAGCTAAATTTACCAAAAGAATATCAAAATGTCGACAACACTGAAATCGATAAGAGACCGGACATATTCAGGTGTAGGAGACCTCATCAGGCTCCTCCCGACAGGAACAGTCTTCTTGTTCCAGTTCTTGAACCCTGTCCTCACCAACAATGGACATTGCCTCCTAATCAACAAATACTTAACCGGGGCTCTTATCGTTATCTGCGCCTTCTCTTGCTGCTTCACTTGCTTCACCGATAGTTACCGAACAAGAGACGGCTACGTTCACTATGGAATCGCCACCACGAAGGGTCTCTGGCCAGATTCATCTTCGAAAGATTTGTCTTCGTATCGGCTTAGAGTTGGAGACTTCGTTCATGCTTTCTTTACTCTTATTGTTTTCAGTGTTATTTCGTTGTTGGATTCTAATACGGTTAACTGTTTCTATCCTGGCTTTGGTTCCACCGGGAAGATTTTTCTAATGGTTTTACCTCCGGTGATCGGAGTTATCTCCGGCATTGTCTTCACCATGTTCCCTAGTAAACGTCACGGAATTGGGAATCCCTCGGAGAACAACGATGACAATGCTTCCAAGATAGAGAAATGATTTCCACTCTATATATATATATATATATATATATATATATATGTGCATAATAAAATGAAATGACCAATATTACGGTTGTCTAAGTTATACATGAATGGTCATTGTAATGTTTTAATATTTATTTTCTCGTGATTTGTAATTTATGTTTGTGAGTGCTGAATTACTGGCCATATGTTCTGTGCATTTTTAAGGATTTTTTTCCCAAATGTTTGTTGATGAAACTCAAAGTTATAAAATATATTACAGTGTTAATCTTTATATTCTGTTAGTGAACAAACATCATTTATTTAACAGTTTTTCTTTTGGTAAAACATTTAATTAACAGTTGTTCAAGAATTAGAAGACATGCATATGCATGCACGCAATTCTAAACATCCTTATATTTCAAAAGAAGGTAGTATAGGAAAAAAATTGTGGAGGATAAGAATATGTCTATAGGAATGGTAATGGAGTAGAAACACGATAAAGAATGAATCTTAGTATTTTGAAGTTTTAATTTCCTTTACGTCATTCATTCTAATTTTTATCTATTTTAAGGATATGATTATCAAAATTAATCAGTAGATTTATACATGGATGGTGGATGTCGTGAACTAAGAAGGTAGTCTAACAGAAAGACTTTGTAACCGTTTCGTTTTTAGCATCAATAATTAAATAATGCGACGGAGGAAATATTTTTTTTTTTTTTGCGTTCTAGAACAAGCTGATCCTACTGTTCCTAAGCTTTTACAAAGTCATTAAAGCTGGCAGAAAAAATAAGCTCTTTCTCTAATGGCGGCAGTAGAGAGCCACTCGTGAATTCAGGTAATCTATGTAGTCAAATTGGTGAAATCAGTAGGGTTTTATTTAGCTCCAGTATTGCCGATTACTGAGGAAAAAAGTAAAATTTCCAAAATATGATGGTGGCAGTAGTAGCTCAAAATTCAAGAATTAGGTGCTTCACAAAGTATCCAAAACTCACAAGGTTATATACCGAGAGAGGTCACCAAATCATTACGCACCTATGACAAAACTGCTTTGCAAGATGTAAAAGCAGAGGAGGAGAAACATGTATGAAGCCATAATCGGATTTGGCATCCGCCTTAGGTATGGCGAACGTGTTTGCAGACAAACACGGTTTGGTGCCTGAGTATGGGTATGTTATATATACTGTCAAAATAGCCCATAAAAAGTAAAGAGTTCAGAGAATCACCGATGCAGATGACTTCAGGTGATACAATGACAACTCGAAGTATTGATTTTAACTTCAAGGTCATGAAACTACATATCTTAAAGATGGTCACTCCATAAAAATTAGATGTGCATATTATTAGGGACAAATATCCCACATTGGATATTGGAAGAGATCCTTAGCGATATATAAGATAGATAGATTATTCTTCTTACCACCAATTGGTTTTAGGTTTGAAGTTCATATAGCTTAACATGGTATCAGGGTCCGATCCATTATCGATCCAGTCCAACCCGATCCATTATCGATCCAGTCCAAAGTCGACTCATCGATTCTTGCCCAAATATTCCGATATTGACGCTCAAAGAACCATCATCTCAAGAGGGCGCATTTGAACAAATGTCTCACATTAGATATTGGAAGAGATACTTGTCAATATATATAAGATAGATGTGCACTCCTCTTATCACCAATTAATTTAAGGTTGGAAGTCCATCTAGCTTAACACATATTTATCTCCCTAAGCTAAATTTATGCTCCAAGTTTGAAGAAATTCAAATTAAATTCAGGTTATAGAAGGCAAAGAAGATGCAATTCCTTTGTTCTGAAACACAGTTTTCTGTGTGTGGACGACATTGTTTTAATCAGAAATGTGTGGAAGGTGACTATAGAGGTCCCATAAGCTGGAGAAGTAAACGTGTATCGTACTCAACTTGACCATCTAGGTAAGAACTGACTTGTATTCAGTTATTTCTTCCAAGAGTACTTCTGATCACCATACAGTCAAAGCCGATTTAGTTATAACCAAGGATCGATTCCGTGGTAGCTTCAAACATTCACCCCCATAAAAAAGTAAAGAAGAAAAGATACATGGAAATTAGGAAATCTTATGACTTCATAAAGTTTGGCTAATGAACCTAAAGGTAGACACACACCAACAAAGGAACTCTGGTTTATATGGTAACGTTTTAGTGGTTACAAAGAACTAAGTGAATGTTTTAAGCATACAATCGTTTTCTTTAGTTATATTCTACAACAAATCTTGACCAAGATCACAACAACAGAAGCAACACGTCTCATGCAGAGTCAGAACCCTTCTTGGTCGTCTCCTCCTCACCAACAGGAGCGTACCCGATTCCATTCCGTTTACTCGGAAATATAGCGAAGATAGCAGCCGAAGCAACGCCCACAGCCGGAGGCAAAGCCATGACCAACGTCTTCTGCGTTTCCCTAAACCGCGGATAAAAACAGCTTGCAGTATTAGCATCAAGCAACACCAACGTTCCAAACACAGCCACCACGAAAACCGCGTGAACAAAATCCGCAATCCTAAGCTTGTACTTAGACAAATCCACGGATCCTGGATCTGCGTACGTCCAAAGACTCTTCTTGGTGACTATGCCATACTTTCTTGATCCATCGGTGCCTTTGAAACTATCGGTGAAACATGAAAACACGCATGAGAAGCTGCAAAGAGCGACGAGAATGCTTGACATGACCTTATTAGCTGTAGAGCATTCACCGTCGTTTGTGAGGACAGGGTTGAGTAATAGGTAGATGAAGAGGGTTCCTGTTGGGAGAAGCTTTATGAGACTCTCGAGGCCTGTGAGGGATTTGTTTGCCATTGATTCAGATGAAACTGGAGAGTTTGTTTTGGGGATTAGCAAAGAAGAAGCTTCGGACATGGGCTTGAATTTCGAGTTAGATATGTATGAAAATATTATGAAGTTTGTTCTTGGTTTGATGCGTATTTATAGAACTGGCGATGGTATAACCCATTGATCCAGTCCGAGAAGTTGGGTTTAGGACCGTAGAAAAAACTAGTAACAAACTTGATCAAGTCAAATTATTATTAGGTTTCTATATAAGTCTACACACGAAGACGCCATAATGCTGAAATAGTTGATTGTTATTTCCCTAAAAAGTTAAGTAGATACGGAAGTAATTAAATTTTGGACCTAAAGGAGAAGAACTTTTCAAGAATGAAGCACGTATGGTATTGACTGAATCTAAACAGAAGTTTCTTTTGTGTTGGAAAAGTTTGTAAGACTATCGGGTTATAGCTTGAGCTCGACTTAACACGGTTAGCAAAAAGTCATCATGTGATTTACAACGAAATTGGTTTTTTTTTTTTGGGGGGGGGGGGGGGTTGAATTTTCTGTTTACTTAATCTATTTTCAATCAAGATGCAGCATTTTAGTTTCTGCTACCAAACAAGTACAATTCATAAACGTGAAACGCAAATGTACATGAGGTAGATTAGGTTTTTCGTTTGCATCAACATTATGTATGCATGTTTAGTTATGTGTATTTTTATATGGAACTACTACAATTGAGAGGTATATTTTCAAAAGTATATATTTACAAAAAATTGTAAATGCATCAGTAAGAAATAGTGTTTATGTAGATAAATTCTATAGACTAGCATTAAACAAGTTTTTGTCACAAATATAGCAAACAAGGAAGAAAATAACCAAAAATGTTTTGTTAAAAAGGTTAATTTACACTTATACTTCTAGGATTAACTAATCTAAACCTTAGGGTTTAAAGTTAAATGGTTGAATTTTTGGTTTATGTTTTAAAGTTTAATAAAATAAAAAATAAATACTAAAAATGTGAAAAAAAAAAAAAAATTCAAAAAACATTTTTGAATTTCAAAAAAAAGAAAAGAATTGAAATGAGTTTTATAAAAATTTATAAAAAAACGAATTTGAAAACATATAATTTGAAATTATAAATAATTTTTTTTTAGTTTTTAGTTTTTTTAATTTTATTTTTTTTATTTATTTTTATTTATATATTTAGGATATAAAAGTTTTTTACCCTTTAAATAAAAAAAAATTGGTCATTTTCTTCCTTATGTACTATTTTCTGACAAAAACGTTAAAAAATCTACCTAGGAGAATTGCCCTAGTATCTAATGCGTCTAAGTCTGCATTAACAATTTGCAAATGATATTTGTCTTACCAAAAGTATATTGAAAATTTTGATCTATATTATACTTTCACATGTACGTAATCTTTTTTTTTTTTCACATGTACGTAATCACAAAACATCAAACTGCAAAGAAAATTTTCAATGCCTTCTGCGTTGATATTTCCCATTTGTAAATATAATGCTTTACAAAATCAAATTAACATAATGTATAAACATACTATTTTACGTGTTAAAAGCATACACATATGCAGTAAAATAATATTTATGCATTACATTCACATTCAAAAATTTCTTCCGTTTGCGCGCCTTTAGATGTCAAATTATTTTAATTTACCATAGTAACAGAAATAAACAAAAACATGGTAAATGTCAAGTTTTCCCTTAAATAATAATGTATAAACAGAAATATAATGCTTTACAAAATCAAATTAACATAATGTATAAACAACTATTTTACGTTTTATATGTCAAAATGGATTGATGTCTACAAAGTATTATGTGTGTTTTAATAATAAAGTATAACATTTTAACATCTATTAATGCATTTCCCCTTCTTTTTCTTTTACATTAAATCTCGTGTATTCATATGGTCGAAACCCAAACTAATTTTTAGGGGTCAGCTTACTGAAGACATGCAAATCCGGTTGTTTTATATGCATGGGAGTTAAAGATCCATGTGGTCTGGACACATATAGAGTTTGCAATTCTGCGCTGGAAGAAAAATAATCTCTGACCTGAACCAGCATAACCATTTATTATCCAGTAGAAACTATTAAACCACTGCCCGCGATGTGGTTAATTTTACTCCTAAAAGGCATAGGTACACAAAACAGAATGAACAGGTCATTTGTTTTACTTGTTTAAATTGAACATAACCGGGAATTGTCCTTGAATCAACTGATGGACTATCTCGCCATGCATGTTCACCTTGTATTTGTTTCGGGTAAAAAAGAAATCATAATTGGCTGCTCCTACAGCGACTTAAATTTAGAACATTTTAAGAACAATACTTCACCCCTGAGGTGAACTTAAGAATTCACCTCTTTCCTTATTTTAATCAACTTACCATATATAGATTAATGACACATAAATAAATAAATAAATAATAAATTTTTAAAATACTAAAATAGCTAAAAAAAAATTAAAAAAAAATTTAACCTTAAATTTTAAACCCTAAATCTAAACACAAACCCTAAACTCAAATTTTAAATTCTAAATTTTAAACTCAAACCCTAAATCATAAACTATAAACCCAAACCTAAATTATATACCCTAAATCCTAAATCTAAACTCAAATCCTAAACCCTAAACCCAAACCGTAAACCCTAAATCCTAACCGTAAACCCTAAACCCAAACTCTAAACCCAAGCCCTAAACTTTAATCTCAAACTGTGAACCACAAATCCAAACTCTATACCCTAAAAGTTTGGGTTTAGAATCAAGATTTAGATATAGGGTTTAGGTTTGGGTTTAGGGTTTAGGATTTAGGGTATATAATTTATATCTAGGGTATAGGTTTGGGTTTATGATTTAGAGTTTAGAGTTTGAGTTTAAAATTTGGGTTCAGGGTTTGTGTTTAGATTTAGGGTTTAAAATTTATGATTTAAGGCTTGGTTAAAATTTTCGTTATTATTTTTTTAGCTATTTTAGTATTTTAAAAGTTTATTATTTATTTATTTATTCATTTATGTGTCATTAATCTATATATAGTAACTTGATTAGAATAAGGAAAGAGGTGAACTCTTAAATTCATCTCAGGGGTGAACCTAAGTATTGTTCTTTAAAATCGATTTTGGCTAATTGGCAATGCTTTTCTAATATTAAATTGCTTGGAGATAGAGGTGAGTGCATACTCTTCCTTGACTTTTTGCGTATAATTAATTTAAAAACTAATTAGGAAACACAGTTTAACCTTTATACGGAAATAATGTAAGACAGCAAATTCATAGTAAGATTTTAATGGTCCATTAGTGATGGAGCAGCCCTCGTAAACAATAGACCCATGCATTATCAAGAAAATCATCTTTTGATTAGTTGGTATAATAAATTATGTGCCATTGGTTAAACGCTTCTTATGTTCTTGCATGTCCCATTCTGCGAGGCGTGTTGAAATGAAGATCTTTACCCAAATGTTTAGAAATACAGTGATACTAATATACTATTGTTTAGTTTGGCTTGACGTGTTGGAAGTGTCATTGAAAATATATATATTATTTAAGGAAGAATGCGACATTTACTATGCATGGGAAAATAGATAAGAATGGTGTGTATGTATGGTTGTGAAAGTATTTAGAGTGACGAAAAAACACAGAAACGTGACAAATGAAAATGTAGTGGTTAAAAAGATGAGAATGGTGTGCTTAAGAGTTAAGATAGACCAAAATAAATTAAAAGTCATACATAAAAAGCATATACATATTATCAGCCATTGCACTTACCCTAAGTTGGCTTCAAAATAGAAATAGAAATACATGAATGTAGACCAAACTGACTTGGTTATCTGCTAGTTAGGAAAAGTTAACTCCACCTAGAACCATATACCTATTGTTTTAACTTCTCTTGTCCCTACACACAAAACAGACATTGCTGAAACGTAGAAAGGTTAAACTAGAGAAGGTTGGATGAAATCTAGACAGAGGAATTTTTGCTAAATTAAATAATCGAATTGTAACCAGTGATTAATTTCTATTTAATAATTATGAGTTTTTTTGGTTGAAATATTTAATAATTATGTGTATGGGGTTCAAAACTCAAAATAACGATAACAATACTTTGTGTGTTTTGCATAAAAAGAGAGCTTTATCAACAATGCTTGATTGCTTTCTATGTTTTTAGAGCAAAAGTTTGAAAATGGCCTTCTGTTATCTATATGTTGAAGGGGATACAAAAAAATAAATTGCATTTTAGTTATTTCTCCACCACATAATTTCGGTTTAGATAGTCTCTAGAAATTAGTAACTGTATTTTCTTGGGCTGTCGACAACGTTACAAAATGTTAGGCCCTATATATGGAGTTCGAAGTCACAATGCACTTGATAAACTCATTATGTTACGATTTTGTGATGATTAGCCCAGCATTTTCGAAACGGACTGTAATAAAACTAACCAATCAATGTTTTATTATAATAAACAAACACTAGCCGGACAAGATCAACCAGGATCAATCAAATTAATATATAAAAATAATCCCAAAGAGATGCTATTTGAAGATACATTGAATGCAGGCAGTGCACATAATATACGTTCATCAGGTGTACAGCAATTATAAATTCGATAGAGATAAAAGTATTTTTAAATAATAAGAAAAAGACAAAGAGAAGTATCAATGCATCTTATGTCTTTTTCGCAGATTTATCACATCTGCGAAAAAGAGAACGAGGAGAAACGGAAAATAAGATAAAAAGAGGCTCGGATGGTTAGACAGTTGACAGCTCGACCAACTTCCATTTTTAAAGTTGATTTATTCTGTGGATTCTTCTCCCACATCAAAACTCAAACTGTAACAATAAAATACAATTTTCCTTAAAAAATATATAATAAATCGGGGTTTTGATACGGAGGATTTTGTTCTCATCTTTTAAGTACTGAGGATTTGGTACACAATTTCATCCTCCATTATTGGCAGAGAGAAACAGAGAACACAAAAAATATAAAACAAGATGGAGTTGGTTCAGATGCAGAAAAGTTTGCAAGATTACACTAAATCACTCTTCTTGGAAGTGAGTTTCTGTTATAGCCATGTGTTGTTGGAAATAGAATTTGAAGGTTGAAGAAAGTGTTTTAGGAGTTATACAAAACTGGAGTCTATGGTTAAAATTTAGAATTAATCGCTGTCCTGAAACTAAAGAAAGCTTTTTCATTTTTCTCTGGCAAGCATGAGTGTAGGTTTGATTAGGTAAATTTGTAGTTTCTATAATTATGGAAAGTCTTTTGTTTTTGTATAAAAGGGGGTTCTGGACAGCCAGTTCTTGCAGCTGCAACAACTACAGGATGAAAGCAATCCAGATTTTGTTTCACAAGTTGTCACTCTCTTTTTCCAAGATTCTGACAGGATCCTCAATGATCTCTCACTTTCCCTGTAATTAAATTCATTACACACACTCTCTCTCTCTCTAATCTTCCTCTTCTCTTTATGTCTAGAATTTGTGTTCTCACTCTTATTTCTTTTGCAGAGATCAGCAAGTTGTAGACTTCAAAAAGGTTGATCCTCATGTTCATCAACTCAAAGGTAGCAGCTCTAGGTAACAATCAGAAAATATCAACAATATTTGGCTCTTCCATGCAAATTTACATATGCATTTTGAGACCCTGAAATGTGTACATTAAGCTTTTGACTGTGTGATGTTGTCACGAAACAGTATAGGAGCACAAAGAGTTAAGAATGCTTGTGTTGTCTTCCGCACCTTCTGCGAGCAACAAAACGTTGAAGGGTGAGTTTGATCGAATGTGTTCCATTCTTTTTTTGTCTGTTTGATTTTAATATCTAATTATGAAAAAAAGTTGATGAAAATTTTAGATGTCATAGATGTTTGCAACAAGTAAAGCAAGAATACTATCTTGTGAAGAACAGGCTAGAGACTCTGTTCAAGGTGAGGACTATGTACCATACCACTATAATTCTATCAATTTTTGCCATATTTAAAACTTATTTATTTCATTTTGGTTGTTATTATCGAATCTACACAGCTTGAGCAACAGATTGTAGCCTCTGGTGGAGTGATCCCAGCTATGGAACTCGGATTTTGAGTGGACTCATCATCACATCACCTTTCTATATAATAAAACTTTTCTGTAAAAGCATTGAAACTTGGGGAATTTGAACTATGGATGATATTAAATAGTGTTAACTAAAAGCATTATGGGGGCCATAATTTGAACTTTCTATACAACATATTTTTGGAAATTTAGGAGCCTAAAATCCTTATATATATTTCGGGGAGACCATGATTATCGCGGTTAGTTGAGGGGTATCTTCCCTATTTTGTGATTAAAAGAAAATTAAAAAAAGGAAGAAAATCAAAGAGACGGTGGTTTCGTCGTCTCACGAAACAACGGTTTCTGGTGGACGCGTGTCAAGACGAGAGAGGCTGGGCGTTCTCTCCCTCTCTCTCTCTCTTTCTCTCGAATCCGCTCGCCGAAGACGATTTCTGTGGCGCTTTGATCGATGATGCATGCGATTGAGCCTCTTGATGGTTTGATCGGTTGATTGAGCCGGTTCTCGTCCTTCTGTCTCTCGGTGTGCCTCCTCGACGGCGATGGAGTGGAGCTTTCCCTAAATTACAGTGGAGAAACGTCTTATTGAGGAGGTTCAAAATAATGATATTCTGATTATTGTTGGTGAAACCGGTAGTGGGAAGACTACTCGTAAGTTTTGTTTTAGTTACCTTATGATCTGTGGAATAAGATATGTGGTAGACCCTGGGTGGGTTAAGGCACGAACCTATGATCCTAGCAAAGGAATGGAGACGTTTGATGTTGTTTTAGCATCAAAAGCACAGGCTCGTCAAAGAAGGTACCACCATGTTCTGTATTCGCTTATGGAGACTAGCAATGGAGACATCAAAATATCAAGTTTCTTCACTCAATTTCTTCAACACCTTTATTCCTTAAATATTATTAATTTATGATCAAAATACCCATCATGGGTATGTGGGATAAACATGCTCTAAGACAAGCATTTTCGATTATACATGAAGCAGCCTCTGATTATAAATAGTGTTTTATATATTCATAATTAGGCTTGTTAATTTCAGATATAAGGCTAAATCAAATATAAACCTAAATGTTGTAAAAATAGAATATTTTCTGTTACTTTTTTCTGCTAATCAAGTGGAGTCAAAGCTGATGTGACAAATTAAGTTGATTGTTATTGGAACTGGATTCTTTACTGTACAAAGGCTTCCAAATTCATTTTCGATTATACATGAAGCATGCCTCTGATTATAAATAGTGTTTTATATATCCATAATTAGGCTTGTTAATTTCGGGTATAAGGCTAAATAAAATGTACACCTAAATATTGTAAGAATAGACTAATTTCTATTATCTTTTCCCGATATTTACATTCCTATACTGCTAAACAGACTTGATTGTTATTAAACTACTTTTTGGTGCTGTTACTTTTTTCTGTTGATCAAGTGGAGTCAAAGTCGATGTGACAAATCAAGTTGATCGTTATCGGAACTGGATTCTTTACCGTACACTGGCTTCCAAGTTTATAAACATGTTTTTAAATTAATTTTAATTCAAAAAAAATTGTTATAATATGGGAACCATGCGATCAATGTATAATAGCTTAGATCCGGCCCTACTGATGAATCTCTAGTCATGTGATGAAATGAAACTGCCAACTTTGAAAACCTTTTACTATCCTATATGTGGTGTTCAACAACAACTAAACCCTTTTTATCACCAATTTTGTTTCTCTAGTGAAAAGTAGATGGTAATGAAAACCATTATAACAATAAACTGCTTGGAACATGTCTCGGTAGTGCTTTGCTTTAGCAGATAAGTGAGGAATCACTTGCAAAGGTTTTTGTCAACAGATTTGTGGAATTTACTGTTGATGATATAATATTGAACTATGGAACTTATTTTGTATGTAAGCCATATGCAGGGTATTATAACTATTTTTTAAAGAACGAACATTAGCTGAAAACAAGGGTCTGAGATAGTGTTACAACATATTACATATACAAACACTTTCTAAACACTCTAGAACTGAATCTATAAAACGGAGGCTTTCATAAAAAGGAGTAGTTTGATCACATATCCTCCTTTACACTCTACGGCGTTGGTACTCTCCTTTGCCGTCTCTGATCCATATCGTTGAACGCGTTCTCCTAACATGATCTGTGAAGAGACGGTACCTGACACAACACAAAGATGCAGATGCATGAGAGTCTGTCTGAGACAAAGACAAGCTTAGCATGCAAAATATAAGAAGGATAACAATACCAACCTCTCATACTCTAGCTTTTGAGTAACTATCCCATTCAGCAGTAACTCAGAGCTATAGACCTCAGCCCCTAAAGAGAATAAATAAATAAATAAACAGTGAATTTCCTGTGAAATCTACTACATTAAATAACCAAGAGTGATATAGATCAAAGTGTAAATTCACCTCTTTCTAGAAATGGTATGCTGATATCTCGATCCTCTTCACATGATAAGACTAGAAGATTCTCTGGGACCTTATCTTCGCTTAGGACAGATCTTCCCAGTCTTTCCACAGGCTGCAATTTGTTTTCAGGACGAATCAGTTTGGCTTTCATCCACATGAAAGTGTAAGAAAAGGCTAAGAATCAGTACCTGCCCAAGAACTGCCTTAACCAAAGTCGTGATTGTGTTTAAACCAGGCTTTGTATTTGGAGTGATAAAGACTCTTCTTCCCTGAAGTAGTGTCAAGATAACGAATCAAAAAGGGAAAACAAACCAGCTAGAAGAGAAGGTGTTGAAACCAAAAGGTTGTGTAGTACCTTTAGTAGTGGGTTCTGCCGTGCACGAGACAAAGAAACCCCCATGTTGAAACCGAACTCCTTCTCTTTCTTTGAGTCTCTGAGTATGTAAAGATCCTCGTCAACATATATGTTGACTTGATCAATGCTTTCAAGCCATTGTGTTGTCACCACAGGCTTCCCTGAAGCGATTGCCTCAAGCATGTTCCTTGTTCGCATAAAGTTATCCGCTATAAAGTGTGTTGCCTCCATCATCGAAGATGCTTCCGAGATATCAAACTTAGCCAAAATCTGTTAAGCAAATAACAGATTGTTAGAAGTTTGCTTTATACGTTGATATAAAAACTTGAGAGAGAGAGGAAAAAAAGTAGACCTTCTTCTGATGCTTGGTCACATCTTCATCAAGATGCTGGCTGAACAAGACACAAATATTACCTAAATCTCTTCTCTTTCTTGTACGCTTCGTCTCAGAAATAGGTTCAACTAATGGTAATGTCAAGCTACGAATTTCTCTTTTAGTGTTTGATGTACTACGAGAATCCTTGCAAGTAAGTCTATGATACTCATCTCCCATGCATATAGGAGACACATTCTTTGAAGGCGCTTTAGAGGGCGATACATTCTTTGAAGGCGCATTAGACTTGACTGGAGTATCAAAAGCAGGATCTGGACTCCTCCCTGCCTCATTATCCTCATCTTGCCAAATACGAGCTGATCTTCTCCGCTGTCTACTCTCTGCTTCACCTCCACTAGATTGCTTAAGCAGCTTAGACTTGCAACGTTTGTTTGATACAACAACTTCCTCTGGCATATCAAGTTTCTCATTCTTCTCACAAGCCTTGGCAGGAACTGATTTAGCCTTCTTGGTTTTTGGTTTCAACGATTCAACATCATTATCCAAAGCCTCAATCCCCTTAAGTCTCTTGGATTTCCTGGTAACAACTCCACGACTAGAAACAACATCATTATCAATTTCCCTGGCGTCTCCAGAGTGGAGAGCATTGATCGCTTCAGCAGCCATCTGCGTATCAGGCCCTGCTTCTACCTCTTCACGCCTATCAAACACTCTTGTATTACTGTCCTTGGAAACTTTATCCAACTCATTAACAAGATTCTTTTTTGGTTTAGCAGGACTCGGACTAGCCTTCTTCATCCTTCTTTTCAACAATTCATCTTTACCCATAGCATGAATCCTCTTAGTTCCCTTGGATTGTCTAGTAATAACTCCACCATTAGAAAACTCTCTCTCTTCTGTAAGACAAGCATCAACTTTGCTGCGGTCTCCAGAGCACACCGCAGCAATAGCTTCAGCAGCCGCTTGTTTATCATACCCTAAAGCTACCAATTCACGCATATCAGACAAATTCTTATTACGTTGTTCATCGGAAACCGCATCTAACTCTTTGCCAAGATTCTTCGTAGCGGTTTGGATCATCTTTCGACCCCTAGTAACACTGCGATGCAACAGTCTGGAATCAGAACGAACCTTTCTTTTATCCACTGCAACTCCAAGTCCTTTTCTAGGCAAGGTTGAAGATCTTCTTGCTTTACTTGCAACCCCAAAAATTTCATCTCGTCTTCTACGACAAATGTCACCACCTCCTTCATCCTCAAGATTATCATCCCAGTCAAAAATACTGTTTCCAACAGCTCTAGCTTTGTAACTTACTTTCTTCGCTAACTCTTGTGGACCTTTAACACTCGGAATGCTTTTTGATTTTTCTTCTGTTCTCCTCCTTCCACAGTCAGCTTCAACTTCAACGTCGAACTTTAGACCTGACTCGCTAATGAGTTTATCAACAAATTCAAGAGCATTGGCTTGTGATGCCTCGCCAGGCTCTTGAGAGTCTACATAGCTCAAACCAGGACAAGGACAGTTTTCTTCAGGAGAATCGTCCTCAAGGAAAAGCTTCCTCGCGGTCCTGTTTCCTTCATGTTTCTTTTGTACAGACATATTGGGAGGACATTCCTGATTCTCTACTTCTAGACAGGAAACTTGTTTAACACCTTGACCAGACGAAGGAGAGTTGGGTAAAGTAGAACAGTCACTGTTGAGAAGCTTTTGGGCTGCAAGACGAGCAGAAGAACGAAAAGCTGCTGAACGAACTGAAGCAAACCTAGCCACCTTTCCTACAAAGTAAAGCAACAAAAAAGAATGCAAATGAGAGAGGGAGATTATTCAAGCTCTTTATATTCACGAGAACCTATAGACAAAAGTTTCTACTTGGGAAGCATGTAAGATGGTACATATTGACTAAAATATCAACAAGCATCAATGAAGTTTCAAGCTAAGTATGAAAATAAAACTCTACAATTTTTGGTTAGAAACTCACCAGAGATTCCATGTTCATTGGACATAACTTCAAAGGCAGCTGTTGATTTAATGTCTTCATTGGGAAGCTCTCTAGCCTTATCCTCACTCAATAACAGGTTCCCTCTTTTGCTACGCGAGTCACCACAGTCAGAGATATCCCTCTCGCTGCTGTTATCTTCCAAGAAAACAGTAGCATCATCATCACTATCCGCAACAACAACAACATCCTCTTCATCAAAACGATCAAGCACCTGCGTATCCAAGCCATCAGAGCCTTGAATTAACTGCTCCTCCTCCTCCCCCAAATCCACATATTGAGTTTCACCACAAAGAAGAAACTCTTCCTTGTCCATGACCTGAGTCTCCGTATACTCATCGTCGTTTATCCAAGCATCATCTCCCTCAAAAGGTAGAGTGTCCTCCTGCATAATAAACTCATTGCCTAAACTCCCAATCCAATGATCTTTCTCTTTACCTAACACACGAAACATACACAGCAAAGTAAGGTTCTTTCCCTAAATCACGTTAAGTGTAGAGAGAAACCCAGATGGAGGAGAGGCAAAAAAAATCAAAGCTTTATGAAGATTAAAGAGTAAGGGGATGGTACCAGAGTGAGAAGGAGAGTGGATGGGCTGGGTGGTGTCTTGATTCGCAGAAACGTTGTTCTTCGCTTTCCCCATTTCGATTCGGAAAGATTAGAGGAAAAGTTTGACGGTGATTTCGGCTATAACCCCAAAGTCAGATGATGAAGAGGGAAAGACTGTAATTAGGCGCGTAAAGACAGTAAAGTGTGTCGTTAGGGTTTGTGAGTAGTTCAGCGATGGTGTTGTAAACTTACAAGTTGATATTATCGTCAAATGGGCGTTTGGTCTAGTGGTATGATTCTCGCTTAGGGTGCGAGAGGTCCCGAGTTCAATTCTCGGAACGCCCCCTCTTTTTTTCTAATCATTTATTTGAAATATGTTTTTTCTTTTTTTTTTCTTTTGTAGCCAGAATACAATACATTTATTCACATGTCGGTCCCACGGATCTGTTGAGACCAGAAGATTTAAGCTCCTGCAATAACTGATTGTGTCATGGCGTTGAATGAAAGCAATTAACTCGCCGGACAACTTCAGAAACGGTCACTTCCACAGCTAATTTATAATTAAGATAAGTCGTCTACACTCAGCTCAAAAGCTAAACCCTATAGACTTCTCAACACATTTTCTCCCAATTTCAACATTCTGAGGTTTCAGATCTTTAGTCTTCATCTCCAAGAATATCTTTAAGACCTTCCACTAGAAAGCCTCCATGAACGGCCAGAAAAGTGATCTCATCAGGTTTTGTATCTGATTACCCCCATCTTTCTCTACATTTATTTGCCTTTCTTATGAATGGCAAGACACATCTATACTCATCTTCTATAACGCCCATGATTACCACCTAGCAATTTCTCAAACTATTCAAAAAAAAAATTGAATTTACTTTAAAAAATGGGTGTAGACAAACTTCTTTTTAAGATTCATTTATTTGAGTGAGGCTACAAAAGGGTGACTCTTGTCAGTTTTCTCATCAGTGTCAACCAAACTCTAAAAAGCGAGAAAGAGTTGCCGTATAACGCACGGGACTAGACAGAAATGTGTTTCCCCTCCAACAGTCTCTCACCTTATTTGTTTGAATATTACTCAGTGGACACATCTTATAGTTGCAGTAATGTGGGGATCCAAATCAGCAGCTGAGAAGAGCTTCGTTCTTTTATAATTTTACTAGCTAATATACAATTATGTAATTTCTCTTATATTCGACTCTGTGTAGGAGTCTGATTTTCTGGATCGAGGGAGAAATCTGTCTCCAAGTCTTGAGCAAAGCCAATCCAAATCGGAAACCTGGCCTAATGCGTTCTGAGGCTGTGCTATGACAACATTATAATCTATCGATCTCAATACGCCAAGGTAACGGGTAAAGTCCTTGTCATCAGAGACGTCTCGCAAGATAGCCATCACATTTGCTGGAGCACCATTACCAACTACCCAGTCGCGTAGTTCCTCACGTATCATCTCACGTCTAGCGTCTTTATGTGCTGAAACAATATATAAAAGGCAGATAAATAAAGCCATACAAGTGAAAAAGAGAAAGAGTGAGTGCTAAGAGATGTTAAGGACCTGTGGGTGTGTGATGAAACACGATTCCGGATTGATTCATATCTTCACCTGCGGGTGTGTTTTCATCACCAAGCGGATCTTGGCCAAAAGCATGGATGGTAACTGCACCACGATAATTCATTTTCTCAAAGGCCGATCTAATGGTCTGTGAAGCCTCAGCAGCAGTGAGACCAACAGGTATTGGGCAATCCACCAGGTCCCAGAAGACGACCGAGTTTGCAGCTTTTAATCGTTCCTGAGGCATAATAGAGCAGAGGGAAATGACAGGATGTACACAACCAAAGCAAGCAGTCATGATTACAAACAGCAAGAGCGAGCAAGTACCTGCCAAGGAGTCAAAGGTGGTACACTTGTCTTGATGATTAATTTTTGTTCGATTTGGCTTAGAAGTTTGTCTCCAGCTGAGAGGCTTGAGCAGATCCCGTCCTTACCAAGTAGCTGTCCTCCTGATGATTCGTCGTTTTGACAAGGAGGCTGAGCTAAGATAACATTGTAGGAAAATCTTAAATTCAACAGGTAAATTATCCTTAAGAGCTCAATGTGTCCTGAGATGTCTCCCAGGAGTAGCATATGATTTACTGGCTCAATACTAGTGCAACGAGCAGCAGCAAGCAGGCGCAGTGCAATCTGCCAATGTCGCGCATCTTTATCTCCTGAGACCATGCATGCATTATATGTAAATTAAGATCAAACAAAAATAGTAAATTAATTAGACAGAAAAAACAAGCTCACCATCTTTTAGGTAAGAGACGTTATCACATCCAGAATAGCCTGGGGGGCAGGGGTGAACATCAAGAAAGGCCGTTATTGAGACGTAGCCAAAATAACCCCTTTCAGAAAGAGCATCTTTGATGTTTTGCCAAACATCAAAGGAATGGAGATCAGGAGGGAGTGGGTAAGCCTTGGTGTCCCAGAAGACACATGTTCTTGCTCTCTTGGCCATATTTCTACTGAAGGAAAATGCGTAACCATCCTTTGGTATTGCAATTTTAAATGGCACCACCTTAGCAACCTGATCCTGATGAGAAGGAGGAAGAGGTTTCGGAATTTGATTCAAAGGTGGTGGTGGTGGTTCTTCCTTATCAAAAGCTTTCCCTATGCCCAACTTGTTGATAAGTTGTTCTCCAGCTTCAAGACGGGAGGAAAGCCATTCTTTATCAAAAACCTCCTCCTCCAACTGTCCTGCTGATGCGTTTTGAGGAGGAGGCTGTGCTAGAAGGACATTGAATTTTCTTCTAGAATTCAACAACCGAATAGCTCTTTGAAATTCCACGTGTTCAGATATGTCTCCCACGACTAGCATCAAGTTCAAGAACGTCTTTGAATTTTCATAATTCGCCTGAGCAAGTAAGAATGTAATGATGCTCCAAACTCTAGCATCTTTGCCCTTAGCTGTAAAATTAACACAGATCAATAGATAGATAGATATACACAAAAATAAAAACAAAAAGCAAAGAGGGTCAAAGATAGAACTCACTTTTGTCTATCCAATAGATAGGAAATCCAGGATAATCGCCCAGGTCGCTGACAAAAGCCCTGAACTCGATGCTAGGATAAAAAGCACCATGGATACCTCTTTCTTTAAGAGCCGATTTAGTGATCAGATATACTTGAGTGAAATTATCATCAGGGATGATGGGGCAATCAAAAGTGTCCCACAACACGACTGTCTCTGCACCTGCAAAAAGAAAACAATATGAACGAAACACTGTTCTGAGTTTCATTTTTTTTTTGAAAAAGGCTTATGTTCTGAGTTTCTTGGACAAAAGGAAAACACAGTAATTTTTAGGGCGACATCTTACCGGCGAAAGGAGACATAAGACTATACTCTTGGTTGATAACACACAAAAATAAGTTTTGAACGAAACTTGGTTTTTATAACGAACCGATGCAGATGAGATACTTAGGGTTAGATTCTTAGCCGTTGGATCTATCTCTAGTTTCCTTTTTTCTATTTCGTTTTTTTTTTCCTCATTCTATCTAATTTCTGCTCAACTCTACGATTGCAGGATGGAATCTGAAGCTTGTTCCATACCATTATGGAGGCAACACACTTCACAGCGGATAACTTTATGCGCAAAAGGAACATGCTGGAGGCAATCGCGTCATGGAAGCCTCTAGTGACAACGCAATGGCTTGAAAGCATTAATCAAGTCAACATATACAATGTTGACTAGGATATCAGTACATACTCAGAGACTCAAAGGAGGGGTTTCAAAATCCGCTACTAACGATCTTTTGGTTTCAACTCCTTTTCTTCTAGCTGGTTTACAGATTCATCAGTTCAATAGACTTGATTAGAAAAATTGGTTGTAGTATGTTCTTAAAAAAAAAAAGAGGGTTGTATATGTAAAATATGTTGTCTTCTCCCTTGTTATTTTCAGCTATGTTCGTTCTATAGATCTATTAACAAGAGATCTTTGCAAATGATTCCTAGACTGTGGCTTTAGTTCAATTATTATCACCACCGAGACATGTACCAAGCAGCTTATCGTTATCATGGTTTTCACCAACAGTTATCACTACCAATCTACTTTTCACTACAGAAACAAAATTGGTATAATGAAAGGGTTTAGTTCTTCTGTTTCATTTCATCACATGACTAGAGATTCATTACACTCAAACAAGACTAAATAAACTAATCCTCCTCCTCATTTTCCTCTTCATTCTTCTCCTCCTCCACAGGGTTACCTCCAAGTGATAGACTTTCCCAAAGCCATTTGATATTAACAGAAGGAAAAGAGGGGCATGTTGCGTTTTGAGGATATGCAAAGTGGATGTTGTAACTTAGCATATTGACTTGGCCAAGAGCAATTTTGAACAACTCCTGACGTCTTGACATGTTGTCTCCCAGGACTAGTATAATATTTGCTGGTGCAGGATTATCAACTGCCCACATCATAAAGTCTACTAAAAACCTCCCAAGCATCGCATCTTTATCCCCTGCCAGAAAAAAAAAAAGAGATCAAATTATAAATAAACTAAATAACCAAGTTGGGCTGTCTCTAAAATCAATGAAGCTTCGCAAAGTAAAGTTAAAATGTTCACCTGATGAGTGGTTGAGCATTAATAGAGGTGTTGACTGATCATCTTGAGCATAAATAGATGTGGTACCACGGTAATCAAAATTATCGGGTGTTTCTTTGACAACCACGGTTGGATTCGTAGCACTGATGGATGATGCTTCCCCAAGGTCTAGAGTTGAAATTTCATCTTCTAATGTATCTATATCAGAGATTATAAAAAAGAAGAAAAAACGCGTAGCACATACCTGTCTTGTCTATAAAGTATAATAAAAGAAAGAGAAGAGGAGAATCACCTGACGTGATTAAGTCATCCAAGATTTTATTGGAATCACCATAAGCATGGATAAACACCTTACCACTATAACTCAACTTTGAGAGGGCCAATCTCATGTTCTGAGACACTATCAAAGCATTGAGACCTTCTGGTATTGGGCAATCATCCACGTCCCAGAAAATGCCTGTGTCTGCCTTGTCGAAACGTCTCATACATAGATGAAGAGCGCCGTTCAAACAGAAAAAAAAAAAAGAAAAAAGTCCGACGAGGAAGAAGAATGTTTTAGACCTATAGGGCTACATATTTGTATACTTCAAAATATCCTTTCCTCGTATCTGTATATGGGCCAAAGCCCGTTAAACTTTTATTTCCAATTTTTCAAAGTACTCTGTATTTGTTGTGATTTACACTAGATCCAGATCCGCGGGTATTTAATATTAAATTTTAAATTGTATTTGTACTAAATGTTATATTTGTAAATATAATCATATTAAATTAAGTAATTTTATATTTTTGCGTTTAATGTAAGATGTATCACCAATACTGGAGATCACCTAAACAAATTTAACAAAAACAAAGTTTTTGAATGATAAGCATGAAAATAGACAATATGGTTAGTATGCTATTAAAAATGATACATTAGTTATAAAATTTACAAGAAAAAATAATTGTTAAGTTTCTAACAAATTTGTGACATATAAAAATTAAGATTAAAATTTGTAATAAAATTAAATGTAATATAATATATATTGATTTAACTGCTAATTTATTATAAATGAGCTTAAGAGTTTAATAATTTTCAGTTTGGATTTTGACAATTAGTTTTCATAATTACAGTAGACTGATGAGAAAGTCAAGGGAAAATAATTTTTCGAAAATAAATAAGATGATTCAGTTTCTATATCTTGTAGTAGCGGTGGGCGTTCGGATATCCATTCGGGTTTAATTCAGGTCTTTTGGATTTTAGGTTTTCGGAGTGAAAGGTTTTAGCCCTATTCGGGTATTTATAATTTCGGTTCATGTTCTGGTTCGGATAACCCATTTAAATTGTTTTTTTTTTTTAAATTAAAATTCTCAAACTGTAAAAGTAAAAATATATATATAACAAATAAATTTGAATAATGTATGCCAAAAACTTAAACTTAACATAAAAATTGGTTTGGTTCGAATATTTGGATGGAGAAGCAAAATATATTTTAAGTATATTTGATATTTTGAGTATTTTTAGCTATTTTAGATATTTACTTTTTACTATCTGTATATATTTCTGAATATTTTAGATAAATCCAAAATATCTTATACATTTTGGATATTTTTTAGATATTAAATCTAAAAATAGCTAACATATTCAAGTATATAAATCTGATCCAGATATGTTCAGATATCCAAAATATTTTGGTTTAGATCGGATTTGGTTCCGGCTCTTTAAATACCAAAATTTAAACTCATTCGGATTCAGTACTATTTTTTATCTCATTTTTTTGCTCAGACCTATCTTATGGTGATATTAATATTCCTAATTTATTATGCATGTATATATATGTATAGATGATAACATGATTTTTCGGGTCCTTATCAAATGAAGTAGTATGTGAGATGTCGAACTAATCCTATGTGATTTCGATGCACTGAGAATACAAATCTTAGGCAGAAGCAGTATGCTGCAGAAGCTGTATGCTCTCATTAAAATTTTTAATAAAGTGATTGGTAGAGCAGTAGCATTATACAATTTTAAAATTATCATAAAAGTTATTATATAATATATTTATTTGAAACTAATATATATTAAATTATAATATATATTAATAATATATTTGTTATTAAAAATAATGAAACTTATTTAATTTATAAATTAAATTAATTTTTAAATGTGAAATAATATTATTAAAAAATAAAATATATTTAAAAATAAAATTTATTTTTGGATATAAAAATAATTTGATATAATTAAATAAAATAAATAAATTAAAAATGATTTATATAAAATCATCATTATTTATTTATTGGTTGAGCAATAAATGATCCTTATATAATATTATCATAAAAATAATCTATGACATATAATTTATTTATTTAAAAATAATATAAATGTTTTTATTTTATAATATATAAATATATATATTATGTTATGTTTTTTATAAAAAATAATGAATGATATGTGTAATTATATAAATTTTATTATATTTTAAATGTGAAATATTGTTATTTAAAAATAATAATAATTAATCACTACTTTTAGTTTTTTTGAAAATATAATTTTTTATTATAAACATAACTTTTATATTATTAAACATATATAAATTAATTATATAAAATTATTTTTGAATTTATATAATTCTAAATGCAAATGCTCTTCCAAAAGCTTCATATGAGAGCATTGAGTAAAGAGCATTTGGAGAGCATTAGCATCATGTAAATGCTTTTCTAAATGCTTTTGTTATCAATGTTGATTAGATAATAAAGAGCATAATGCTAATGCTAATGCTCTACCAATCAAGCCCTTAGTATTAGGGCATCTCCAACCCCACTCCATAATTTACTCCAAATTAAGAAATGAAGTTGAAAATGGAGTGGAAAATGGAGTGATGATCAAAAAATAAAAGATTACTCCATAAATAGAGTAATACTTTTATTTTTTGATCATCACTCCATTTTCCACTCCATTTTCAACTATATTTCTTAATTTGAAGTAAATTATGGAGTGGGGTTGGAGATGCTCTTACCACCAGTTTCATTTAAGAAGTGTCTCACGGAATATCAGAGCATAATTTACAATAATTTAAAAAGAAAATTACAGGAAAACAAAGGAATAGAGAAAAAAAATGATACATTGGAGATTGAGAGAGCCAAGAAAAAAAATCTCCTTTAAAAATAATTAGGATTTAGCTAAATAATATATTAATTACATATCATCTAATATCAAACAAGTATTAAAAGCTGAATAATAAGGCCTGTAAGACTGTACACGTCGGATTGGAAAATTAGCCAATCAGAGAATCTAGATTTGCCACGTCACTTTCCCACAAATTGAGTCATTTTCACTCACTTCATCTTCTCCGTTACCTCTTCTCCCGATCTTCATCACTAACTAACAATCAAACCTCCTCTTTACTCCCATCTTTAAGGTCTTTTGTTTCACTCCTCTCTCTATCTATTTCTTATAAATAGGCATCTCTATCGCCATGAATCTCAAAGAAGCTTTACGCCTCTCCTCTCCAAAAACGGCCAAAAAATCAAACAATTGCCGCGACCGCTCTCCCCTCCCACCGCCGTCCCTCAGGGATTACAAGAGGCGGCCTAGCGGGAGTCCTCCGCCGCCGTACAGAGACAGGCGGCACTCTCGGAGGGACGATAGTGGATATGATGGTCGGCGTGGTGGTTATGGACCTCCCGATCGAAGCTTATTTAAAGACATTTCGTTTTTGTTGGCTTATCAAATTGCGTTTCTCACTCTTCAATATTTATTAGGAATGATAGATTTGGATATGAGAATGACCGTGAGATGGGAGGAAGGCATGGTTACGGTGATAAAAAGGCCTCCTGGCCGCTTTATGGGGCATTATCAAGACTGGGAGGGAGGTCGTGGAAGTTATGGTGATGCCTCTAACAGAGGAAGTACTCAAAGGTCAGAGTTCCGTCTATCTAATCTTCTTTTTGTTCTTAGTTAATGTGGAAACTAGGGAGTATGCAACTGTGTCTAATGATTGCTCAGTAAAAAGGGAGATACATCCCTTGTTAGAGTGAATGTTTGATACACATGAGATGTTGAAGTCTATCATCTCTATTTCTGCTTATCTATTTATTAACATGCTTATCTTATGTTGCGCTTCCAGGTTAAAAGATAAGTATCATCTAACCAACTTGCATGGAAAAGTGAGTTCAATTCCTTTGACATTTGCAGCAGTTCTGTTTTGTGTAATACTGTACACATGATATCTTATTTTCTTTATCTATTCCTTTAAATATTCAGGAGGAATGAACATGCACGGAAGGTGGCGAAGGACTTCTTAGTTGACTTACAGAGCGGGAATCTTGATTTGTAAGATCATTTCCTTGGCCTATACTCCGCATTTATGGTTATGATAGTTATGCCATCTCTTAATTCCCCAGTGTTCCTTCGATCTGTTCCATAGGTCCTGCAGTGACAGCATTGAATAAAACAAGTGAGCCAAAGTCTGAGGATGAAGCAGATGCTGAGGATTGAACTTCCTTCAGCATCTTCTGTCTTGGCGTGTGTACTGATCATATGTTTTTGAAAAAGTATGTGTGTAAGTATGATGACAAGGTGTTTGTGGACGAGTTAATGGCTATCTTCACCAAAGATGGTGACTCATAGATCAGAAAGCTTTGTTTTCTCCTTCCCATTAATTTTAGATTTGTCTATGAAATTTTGTTGCCATTCAAACTGTCGTAATCTTATCAATTGATATCAAGTGATGCTTTGGTTGATATGATAAAGAGTTCTTTTTATAAGTAAAATTTATGCTATATTTTATAAAAATAAATTTGGTTTTATTATACCTATTTTATAATATCAAAATAAATGTGGTATATGGTGTAAAAAAAAAACCTTTTAGTTTTATTGGAAGAAACAAATAAAAATAAAATAATTGTTTAATTCAAACTTATCTAAAGTACAATTAAAAATATCTATACAAAATAAATACAAGATGCAAAACAACATATCTTATTGTATAAAGTTTGGTTCGTCGAAGTTGTTACTTAATTTGATCACGATATGCATCATTATAAAATTAAGATTGTAACAAGTGTCAAAAAATTTATTATATAAAATACTTTTTGGATTTTAAAGAAATTTAGAAAAAGGAAAATTACTACAACAAAAAATATTATTTTACAGTTTTTTTAAGATTGGAAAAGGAAAATTATTATTACATAAGACTATGACATGTGTTAAAAATATGATGCAAATATCTTTTATTTAGGATTTGAAAATCTTATTATATAAAGCTTAATTTTTCAAAGTTGCTAATTAACACGATCGCGACATGTGTCAATAAAAAAATAAGATTGTAACATGTGTCAAAAATCTTATTATATAAATATATTTTGTTTAGGATTTTAAAGAAATTTAGAAAAAGGAAAATTATTATTACAAAAAAATATTCTTTTACAGTTTCTTTTTTTAGATTGGAAAAGAAAAATTATTATTACATAAGACTGTGACATTTGTTAAAAAGTATGATACAAAACTATTTTATTTAGGATTTAAAAGTGATAAGAAAGAAAAAAATATTATTATTACAAAAGTTTTAATGTAATGTAATCCAAATCTACATAAATTTAAATTGGGCTTTACATAAATATAAAAACCTTCTTATCTATTAAAAATTTGAAACAATATACATCTTACAAATAGGTATATAGTATTTCAATATATCAAATTGATCATTATTAATTAGTAATTCAGTTATCTTGTGCCCAAAAGTATTAGGAACTGATTTTTCCGGAAAAAAACACAAATGTGTGTTTCTAATCTAACAAAAACTTTAATCTTTTGTTTTTGTCTGCCTATATTATAACTTTGATTGGATTAAATAGATTTAAAAAATAATTTTTTGTTTATATTATAATATTCAGCTCTCTTTGTAAGGACTATACCAAATATTATTTTAGTAAAGATATTATATCTAGATTTTGTAATCAATAAATGGGTGACATACATGTTGTGATATGAACCCGATTTATAGAATATTTTTAGTTTGGTTTAATTTTTTAATAAATAAATTAAAAGTGAAAAATGATCAATTTGGTTAAAAAGTTTTCAATTTTAATTTGATGAGAAAGCTTTTGCATTATTTTCAAGCAGTAGATATGCAAATCTTGAATTATATTTTGGAGTAAATATCGGCTTGATTGATATTCATACTTATTCACTTGCATGAATAAAATCGATGAGCTTGATCATCAAGTTTTGTCATCAATATTAGCATTCCTTTAATTGAGTAATTCAAATTTTCCTAATATTAATTACTTGATTGAATTTACCTTTTGTAAGTATTAACATTCCTTTACTACATGTATCACGTCTAAATTTCTTTGAAACACAAATGTAGGGGAAGATTATTTCATTATTTATCCCTTTGCGTTTTAATTTTTTTTTTGTGTAATTTGCGTTTTAAAATTGTCAACATTAACCGGTTAACTCATTTTCATTTTAACCGTATTATTCAAAAAACTATGCCGTAATCTTCTTATTTTATAAAAACATACGATTTATATGAAAATAATTCATTGAAACATTTATACATAATCAATCAACGACACGACCATCTATCAATATATCACGTATGAATCATTAAAGACAGATGTAATCCCAAATGTAAACCACAAATTAATTTTGTTAGTAATTTGTTCTAGAATGAATGAAAAGACTATGAATAAGTCCGTTATTAAAATTCATATGAAAATGTAGAACCTAAAGTATCTTGTGGTTGTTTATGTGATAGAAAGGAGACTATGAATGAATGAAGTACTTAATTCATATACTGATACGAACATCTATATGAAAATGTTCATATATGTTGGAAAAATGGATTATGAATGATCGAAAATTGTTCTGCAATGTTTATAGTAGACATTTATATGAAAATGTTATATCATGAATTGTTCTGCAATGTTTATAGTAGACATTTATGTTTAATGTTTCTGATGGTTCAAAAATATTTGTGTGGTTTATGAATATTAGTGTTAAAAATAATAATCAAATTGGTTTTTTTTCCAGATGATGAGAAAGACACATCTAACAAAGCACTGATTGTGGAGATGAGAGCAAGAATGGAAAAACGCCTCTTCAAGTAAACGAGCCAGGAAACATATTGCTGATGACGAGAGATATCGATTTTATCGGTGTTATTTGCGAAGCAAAGAAACTGGGTTTCTATGTAATCTTAGCTTACAAATAGGATCACATGATTGCTCCAGAACTCAAAGCAGCATCAGATAGACTTATTCCATGGAACAAATTTGTGAAGGATAAACTGTAGTTGCTTTTAGTTTTTGTAATGAGACTTATGTTTATGATCAACATTTCTTAAAATGTTTGCTAATCTCTATGTACGATTGAAAGGAAGTCTCGCAGCTAATACTAATTATCGAGTTTTGTTTCTTTTCTCTTAATTTCATTTGTTGAATCTTTGGATCTGATTAAAAAATGGTGGATTTTTGTTTGTCGAAGTTTGTGGTTTTATCGTCGGTCATTTTTTTGTATTGAGCAAAAATTGTGCAATCTTTTTTTAAAAAACTTGTCTTTCGTCTATTTCATATGTAAAATTAAGAAAACAAAGAAAAGAGAGAAAACCGATAATACACGGTAGTAAAAAAGCTTACAGGTGGTGTCTGTCTTTGAAAGTTTTTTAGTTGGATCCTGAAGGTAGTCATTTGCAATAGATCGAGCTATATTCACCTCTGCTCAGATTTACTTTGGCGGGTCCCTTTTGGAAAACATATCAAATCTCTCACACAAGGTATCTCCAGTAACTGGTGTTTTGAAAAACCTTCACCTGAAGAAGAACATGCGCCATCTTCCATCATCAAAGCTCTCATTCTCTCTTGAAGTGAGATGGGCAGCATAAAACAACTTAATCAACTCTGAAGCAGATTAAGTTGTTTTTCTTTTCTTTTTTGAGTCAAAAAAGAAAAAAAACTCTGAAGCAGATTCAAATTCAGAAGAAGACATGAAGAAGTAGAAAATGTTGGAACAAAGAAAGAAAGGAGATACAGAGAAATAAACTGAGAAAAAGAGAGATCGCTATGGAACTGCTAGCAGACTCGTGACTTGATGAACAGAGAAGAGGACTCGCAGAGAAAGAAACGAGAGAGAGAGAGAGAGAGAGAGAGAGAGAGAGAGAGAGAGAGAGAGAGAGAGAGAGAGAGAGAGAGAGAGAGAGAGAGAGAGAGAGAGAGAGAGAGAGAGAGAGAGAGAGAGAGAGAGAGAGAGAGAGAGAGAGAGAGAGAGAGAGAGAGAGAGAGAGAGAGAGAGAGAGAGAGAGAGAGAGAGAGAGAGAGAGAGAGAGAGAGAGAGAGAGAGAGAGAGAAACCAGCGGAAAATAAAAAATGAAATCTGGAAAACGCATATCAATGTCTTTGAAAATCCTCGAGGGTCACACCCTGTTTTCTCAAACATTACCCGTTTCGTTGAGAAGTTTGCTAAATTGGAATCCAATATAGGTCATACTTACTCTCAATCCGATAAGACATTATTTAGGCCAAAAAAACAAATACCCTTTTTAAAGTCTGTTTATCACTCTGATAGGACATTATTTAGACCATGAAAACAACAACTATGTCTTATTAATTTAAATTTTTTGTATCATTTTTTTCCTTAATACTTTTTAGTATTTTTAAAATAAATACGATAAATAGTTTTACAAACAAAAAAAATTTCAAGAAATAAGTAAATACTAATGAAATACTATATCAACTTATTTATATATTTTTCAGTTCTAAAAATGTTTAAATCATAATTTCATATTTTGTTCTAAAAAATAGAATCGACATTCTACATAGTAGAAAACATAATCTACTTTTTCATTGAATCTAATATGTTTAGAATACATGTTCTACGTAAAAAAAATTAAGAAAACAAAGAAAAAAGAGAAAACAAATAATAGGGGTAGTAAAATCAAAGCCAATGTTAACCGGATCATTTCTCTAGAGTTTCCATATTTTAATTTTAACGTAAGTATCAAAAACATTTTTTTAATTATTAAAACTATATTTAACTTTTATGCACTAATATATTTATTTTCTATTTTTCTAACACACCCTTTGATTACAGAAAAAATAAAACATTTGGATTTTGGGATTATAAAAATTGTCCTGTTCCTGATACATTCACAAAAGAAGAGCACTATAAAGCGGTCATACCAAATATCAAAATGTATCTTAAAAATAGAAATTTATGGGCTCTTTGGAAGAAGTTGTTGGAGTTGGTGATAGAAGATATTTAAACAGAACTACATACTTGTTAAAAGTATCAAAACTGAAACTTATTCACAAGGTGAAAATAGGTATGTTTAATGTTTCTGATGGTTCAAAAATATATGTGTGGTTTATGAATATTATTGTTAAAAAATGATAATCAAATTGGTTTTTTTCCAGATGATGAGAAAGACACATCTAACAAAGCACTGATTGTGGAGATGAGAGCAAAAATGGAAAAATGCCTCTTCAAGTAAACGAGCCAGGAAACATATTGCTGATGACGAGAGATATCGATTTTATCGGTGTTATTTGCGAAGCAAAGAAACTGGGTTTCTATGTAATCTTAGCTTACAAATAGGATCACAGGATTGCTCCAGAACTCAAAGCAGCATCGGATAGACTTATTCCATGGAACAAATTTGTGAAGGATAAACTGTAGTTGCTTTTAGTTTTTGTAATGAGACTTATGTTTATGATCAACATTTCTTAAAATGTTTGTTAATCTCTATGTACGATTGGAAGGAAGTCTCGCAGCTAATACTAATTATCGAGTTTTGTTTCTTTTCTCTTAATTTCATTTGTTGAATTTTTGAGATCTGATTAATTCTCAATCTTTGGATCTAACCCGTAATAAAAAATGGTGGATTTTTGTTTGTCGAGGTTTGTGGTTTTATCGTCGGTCATTTTTTTTTGTATTGAGCAAAAATTGTGCAATCTTTTTTTAAAAAACTTGTCTTTCGTCTATTTCATATGTAAAATTAAGAAAACAAAGAAAAGAGAGAAAACCGAGATAATTAGGTCCAGTTTATTTGGTCTAGTTTATTTGTTTCTTCAAGATAATTAGTGGTTGCGTTTTGAAAATATTTCATTTACTCATCTTGAAGAAACAAATAAATGATATATTTTCAAAACGCAACCACTAATTAATAAACTAAACTAGACCAAATTTTCACCATTAGAGATTTAGAGTCCAGCTAATAGATCTTGTTCCCCTAAGACCATTGCAGGGATGTCAGATTTAAGTGAAGCTGCTACAGTCTGTTTATTAACATGAATACAGACATTGCTTAGGTTATAATCTTTTGGTTTCCAGTATGAACAAAATGAATTCATTTCAAAAGAAAAATTCTATATTGTTATCTTCTTTGTTTTGATGCTTTCAGAACATACAGCGGCCACTCGTTAACCAGCTTCTTGAGTTCAGCCTCAAGTGCTGACTTCTTCTCATCAGGGTTTATGTCCTAGCAGAAAACAGTAAGCAGGTGGCATCTAATTAGTTGTGATATCTATAATCTATATGATAGATAATGCAATAACTATAGTCTATAGATAAATGCAACATGGAAAGTTGGGATATCTCAAAACACCAAAGTAAGGCATATCACATATCTCAAGAGCATTTCAGATTCAAGTTATTCAGTGGTTTTGAAAAACCTCATCTATAGAACAAGAAAATCCATGTAAGTACATGAGATGTGGTCTTGCAGAATTTCTTTAAGAGTACTTTGGCTAATAGATCTATCAGTGGACTAAATCCTTTGTACCGGGTTGTAGAGGCAGCAGGTCATTCGCCTTGAGGAGTTTCAGTACTTCGTCCATGAGGATGGCGTTCTTATTCTCTAACGCATATGAGACTACATACATAAACCAGAGAGAAAAAAACATCCTTAAAATCTGAGGCACCAAACAACTTAGTTAATGTGTGAACATTATTGTTTCCAAAGAGCCCGTTTGCGTGCAAGTGAACAACAGCCAAGTTCTAAAACAAAAGTAACTCAGTAAAAACAATAGAGGTTTGTGGATTAGTGATTACCATATGGTTAATTGCCCCCAACACGTCTTAGCGACTTAGATTGCAATAAAAGTTGTCATGAATACAGAGAAAATCAACAATCCATAAACAAACACAATCGATACTGAGAATTATCTTTAACATAACAAGAAGGAACACATACAAGGGAGAAGAAGAAGTAAACTAGTTTACCAAGCATTTGGAGGCACTGCTGAGATCAAGAGCTAAAAAACAAAGCTTCAGACTTAAAGCAACCATGTAGGCTTCTCAAAAGTTTGATCTCAACATAAGCAACCCTTTCATTTCATGCGTGTGTGATTGAGTCCAAGTCTTTACCTTTTGTTCTCTTTCAGATTAACAAAGTCCTAAAACAAAACAAAACAAAACAAAACCTTGCCAAGTTGAAGAGATGGTACCTGGAGATTGATGGTTCGACCCATTGCCATTGATAATGTTCAGGCTGATTCTTTGGTAAAAATTGGCTTTGAATGTATGAACGTTGAAAGTTCTGTATTTTAAGTTATTTGAATTCAAAAAAACGGTTGACCAAAAGAATACATCAAACTATTTTGGATATAAATACCGAACATCCCAAGAAAATTTCCAACAATGACATCAAATTTGATATTGAAATTACATCAAATTTAGTGTCTTGGTCTTATAATTTTTTGTCATCTCCAATAATACCAAATTTTATACCAAAAGTAATAATATATATTACTGATATTATTGATAAATAATTATTTTATCACATTTAGATTATTCTTTATATTTTTATTATTTGTAAGTGATAAATGATAATAGTTATTTAGTGATTTATTTTGAAAATTAATAAAAAAAATAATCATATGAAAATAAATAAAAATGAAAATAATATTTTAATTACAAATTTGATAGCAATTGAACTATATTAAATGAAACATAATAAAATATGCATTTTAAAAATCTGGTGTGATGAATAATATAGTATTACACTAAATTTGGTGTAACACTATTCATATCACCCCAAATTTAATGAGATGATGTTAATTTTAGTGTTTTGTTGTAGCTGAAATTATACCAAACTTGATTTTTTGATGTTAGTTTGGAGATGGTCAAATAATTAGAATTTTTTTACGGAAACTATGGACTCATTATTATAAGTATAAATATAATCTACAAAATTTTGTATAAGAGAAAAAAACTAAATTATACTTTCTGATTTGTTTCTTCAACAAATTAAGAATAAAAATATAAAATTATATTATTAATACAAAAAGAAATAGAGACGTGGGAACCTAATTGAGTTAATTTGGCTTAATTTGGGGACGGCAAAACGGTGATGAATCTGTGACAAGTGGTGATCTATGTTTTATCTTTGGGAGAATCGATCGCTTTATCAAAAATGGTCCATTCATGAGTGGTCACGCTACTCTCAATATGTCATCATATTCCTTCATCTTATTCCAACATATAGAATCCAGGAATATATGTGTGTATATGTCATCGTTATTGTATTTCTTATATATATGAAATAATTTGCTGGATATGAAAATTAATTAATGCATCATTGTTCAATTACTTGGAACATTTTTGGAGTCATTCAAGACAGTGATATGGATTTGTGTAAGAATGTAGACTTCAGAAAATCCTTAACAACATATTGTTTCCGACGTTAAAAAAGTGCTCAGAAAAAGAAAAATCCTCCTAACCAACAACTTATCATCTAGAGATTTGGAGTTAGGAGTGGGACGAATCAGATATCCGGAGTAGTTTAAGATATCCGAATCCAGATTTACCATATTCTTAAAATTGCTATCTGAATTTAGATTTGAACCTTCCGGATATCTGAGGTTATGATATCCGGACTAGAATCCGAATATCCGCGGATATCTGGATCTGAATATTTTTCTTAAAGAAAATTGGAAATTGAAATTTAAATTAAAACTAACTAATTAACCATTTATTTAATCTATTTAAAATTAAAAATTTAAAAAACAAATTAAAAAAAATTATTAAAATTTAATAAAACTAAAATTTTAGTTATTTTTATGAAAATTATATATGGTATGCATATATATAATTATATTCTAAATATATAATAGGTCTGGATCCCAATTCGGATATCCGTATCTAAAGTTTTACTATCCGGATCTGCCAGATCTTAAAAAGAATCACTATCCGGATCTGGACTCCTAGATATTCATTGTTTGGATCAGATCAAAGCGGATCCCGGATTAGATAATGGATCCTGGATATTAAATACTAAGCCTATTTGGAATGATGACCAAAGTTTAGAAAATGTATCAAATTCAAGTGTTTTTAACATTGGTCCCCCGATACACAAGTGGATTTCAGATAGCAAAATGTTAACTTTAAAATTATATACTCCTTATGTTTTATAATAAATGAAATTTTGGCTTTTTATACACATATTAAGAAATTTACTTTATGTAAATCAAATAATTTAAAATATAATTTAAAACTAATTTATTTAATTATAAACAACAGTAAAAATATAATTGATTACACAGTTTTTGATAAAGTGAAAGTTATCTAGATATGTGAAAACAATCTATTATAAAACAACAACAATCATCTAAAATATTATCTATTTTGAAGCGGAAGAAATAGTTTTTATTTTAAAAAACAATAAGATGAAAATCATATAGCTTTTGAGTACGTGATCATTGAAGTAAGGTCCTTTTTTGAAGGAATATATGTAAAATCATACAAGAAGACGGAAAGGAACTTGGCGTGTAAAGAGAAACTTAAGCAGTATATTATAGAGATGTGTCATGCATGTATATGACAACGATCTATGCTTGAGGAGGTCTCAAAGTTCGTCCACTAGTTTTGTGATGATATTATTTGGACTGATCCTATTAGAATATAACTAATCATCGATCAACGGTTTCGGTTACATCCGTTTTAATGATATCATCAGCATTAGTTTCGATTCAAAGCAATGATGAGTAAAACGAATTAGTCCTTTAAGATCATCCTACTACTATTAGATGGGTGAACCATGGACATGGACATGATGTCCAATTGACATCCCTACTATTAATCATCAATAGATCGTTTGCATCCAAATAAGTATCTGATTCAGATAAATAGTCCTGCTCGAATCAAAGTGAGAATGTGTATAGTACATCAAATTCTAAGAAATAATATAGTAGTACAAAAAGTAAAAAGTAAATTTTTGATCTCTATATCATCTAAACATATATATTAAGATTGTTAGTTGTAAATAATTTTATTAAGGTGTGTTTGTCTAGACACATTAAAATAATCATTAAGCTAATAAAACTACTCATAGTTTAGAGGACCAAGATAAGGAGAAATTATCCTCATTAGAGACTGATAGGCATAATTATCCTAAATACTTGCCATTTTATTTTTCCATCACTTGATGAAATATTAATTTTGTTTGATACTAACAGATTGCAAAGTTAATCATCAATGGTTGCGGTCAAAACTGAAAGGAGATTAAAACAATGATGGAAAATTCGAATTTTACTATGTACCGAGAGTGATTGTGGTACGCAAAACCAATAGTTGCTACTCGAGGAACATGACGCATTTATGCCTAAAAATTAGCCGTGGACGTGAAGCGGATATCCAGAACATTGGAATTATTTGTGATTCGATCTAGTTTATCTAAATAATTGATTTGTAATGTTTTGAAAAATGTACAAGATACCAATTCAGTATAGCTACTGATTGACTGATTGGATCAATCATATTGGTCGTTTCTATTTTTAAAAGTTAAATATAAATAATTATATATTTACACTATATGAACCGAAAATGCAGTTTTACATATATTACGTTATATGTTCTCTTTTATTAACTAGAAAAAATAAATAAATAATAAAGATAAATATAACTATTATATATTAAACCAGAGAATACTATGTAAAGTGAAACTAATACAACTAAATGATTAACAGTTTAAGTTACTGTATTTATTTATTCTCACAACTAAAGTTTCAAATTTTATGAATATGTCAAAATAATAGTAGTATATAAGAACAAAAACTATTTTTAACATTTTAACATTTTTTTGATAAAATATAATTGAATAAACAATTAATTAAATAGTGATAGTTAAAATTTGATTATGAAATATTTAAATTTTATAATAATTGAAAAAATATTAATTATATGTTTATTTTTTAGAACCGGGATTTGAAGTTGACTTGGATTATCGGGTTTACTGGTTATTCTCGAATCCGGATTTTAAACTGAACCGGATTCGACTTTTTCAACAAGTCATGGTCAAACCGGTTCGATCGACCGGTCATGTCCAATTTTCAAAACACTGTTAATTTGTGGTTGGATGTTAGTATTTGTAATTTAATTTACATTTTATGATATTACAATATATTACTTTTATTGATATTACATATATTATTTGTGAAACGAGTATATGTTTTGCTTTGCAGAATTATGAATATCCAAATTTCAGGTTTTAAAACAGATAATAAATCAAATTAAATATAAAGATGTTTTACCAACCCTATAAAAAAAACCCTATAAAAAATTTAAAATCTTTGTCAAAAAAAAAACCCTATAAAAATAAACGGTCATGTCGCCAATTGCACCGGCGTACAGTTTCTGGTTATTCTATTTGGCTCCGTTGATATCTCAATAGCCACAACGAATTTTTGTGCCCCGTTGCATTATTGTTAAGTCTTTTTGGGTTCTCTATGTAAAACGAACTTTAACTAAAAAGAAAAAGCAAAAACATTACGAACAGTAAAAAGCCCTTTTCTCAACAAACAAAAAAAAGAAAAAAACATTACGAACAGAAAACTGCAATTACAAAACCAGATTGATTGACATCACTGAAAGCGTGCATGGAGTGTGAACGCAAAGTCAATTTGAGCTTACTCTAATATCAGTAATTTAACTATTTTATAGTCAAATTTGTATGCCGAAATTTATTTCAAAAAAATTGTATACACTACTAATAAAATAAAAATATATATACATATATTAATAAAAATAAAGAAATATACATGTATTAAAAAGGGAAATTGCATTGTAAATTGTAAAGTCTAATTAAAGTCTGATCAAATTTTTCGAAAAATAAGTAAAAGGTGGTAAACTTTCTGGGGTTTATTTAAGTGGATCCTTGTTAGGTTCTTTTGGTTTTAAAAAATTAGGATCCGTTGAAGTAGTTGAAAATTTTGATACAATTCAGCTATTTTGGTTTTCGATTTGTTCCGGATAACAAAATCAGAAACAAATTATTATCGTAAATAATTTTGGATCTGGTTTGGTTACAGTTTTTGGTTAATTCGGGTTATAAATAAAAATTGGAACTTTAAATTAAATATCAGTTTTGCAGGTTTTGACAAAAAGTTAGATAAATTTAGTAATTATATGGATAAAAAAAATTATGATTATTCGTTTTTTCTGTATTTCGGTTTATAAATAATATTTTAATTATTTGATTACTTAAAAATTTGGTATAGTCGATATTTATAAGTATATAAAATATATTATTGAAATTCAGATATCTATTTGATGTTTGGTTCAGTTTCAGTTCTGTTTTAATTTTTTAGTTTTAAAAATATATGATCCGCTTAAATAACTGATATGATATAAACCTAAACTGAACTTTTTTTTTGGTTCAGTTCTTCGTTATTCTTTTTTCTGATTAAATTGGGGGTATCCCAGACTCATGAAGAAGTCCAGACTAATCTATAAAAAAAAGTGCAGTTCACAGATAAACCATCTTTCTGAGTATTCAAATGGTTCAGTTCTTCGTTATTCTTCGTTATGGATATATGTACCGAGGCCTACTAGTAGCTATGGAGATGTGTTCATCGTTTATCATGAATCATGCTTGCCTACGTATATTCTGCATAGGCACGAAAGTGATGATGGATGATAAAAATTGCAAAGTTGGCATTCCCTTAACACGTAATACTGATCCCCATGATACTGGAATTTTTCTCTTCATGCATATATCCATATCAATCTCTATAACTCGAGCATCATCTCATTTACATCCCTTATCCACAATCTAACTTCCCAATATAAGATTTTTCCTTTCTAACGTTGCCCCCATCATTAAACAAAGTGTACAAACTAAATACCCAAAATAAAAAACCTTAACAGTAATGATTAAATTCTTGATCCTGAATCTAATAATGACATAATATGTCATAACTATAGTTCATAATTATCGATGATCTACTTATTAAAGTCCATACGAATTTTCTGAACTAGATAAAAGAAAACTGGGAAAAAGGGATGAATGACATATTTAAGAGAATATTAAAGTGGAGAAGTGACACTGATATTTTTCGTTCATTTTCTATTTACCATATATAATACTATACTTTGTCATCTTAATGTTTGTACATATATAATATCCGAACATATCTTCACCAATTTAGTCAAGTATATTAGTTTTTTCTTCTCAAGCTTGCCAATGCATGCATTGATTTTTTTTTTTTTAATAGCCTTCTTTTAGTCATCTTTTCTTCCCTCCAAGAGAGACATCATTTCCAAATACAACAAGATGAAGATCAAAAGTGAAAGACAAACTCCGAATGATAAATCAAACGATAAACTAAACTAAAACACATGCGCATAGATTACAAACAGCAAGAAATAGTGGGCTAGGAGATACGTTTCTGTCCTCAGAGAAGGTCTGCTTAATGCTTATCCGTGATGTTGATCGGTCCGAACGGAAAGCTTGCATTGATAGATGCAACTTTTCACCTAATTTTTAGCTAGATAATTAAACTAAGGGTCAAACTTACTATATTGAAAGAAAACATAAGAAAGAAAAAACCAAGTAGATCTGTTACAAAAAAATAATCAAGTAGATCATTTTTTTTGGAAGAGAAACGGATGTATGTGTTCGTTCACTAATATTAAATTTCATAAAAATGAAAACTGGAAAGCTTGAAAACAATAATATACTGTTTTCAGAATTGCTCGACGCTTCTTTCATATTTTAGATAACTTAACTAGGTAAAAACATAAAACTGAAAAAGAAAACAAGGTATAGTTAATTATGTTGGGTCTAAGAACTTACATTCGACGTATTCTGTGACATACAATGATTGGGAATGAGACAAAGAGTGAACTTGTAAAAGCAATCCAGAGGTGAGAGATCTACATATGATGGTTTACATGCGTCAAAGAGATTCTTCATGTATATTATATATTTTAGCTCAAATTTTTACTTTTGGAAATTTACTCAACTTTTAGTCGTAAAACCCATTGAACAATTCTTCTGATGGAAGTGCACTAGTATGAGATAACATAAGGTTTAATTCTATAGAGAATGTATGCTTGGAGTAGTATATACAAGGTCAAGAGTCTAAGAAGAATGTAAGTTTGGCATTAAAACATAATCCTAATTAAGCAATGGTTTAGTGTTGTTTTGTATAGTTCATCACGAGTCTAAAGAAAATATAAGCTGGTCGCCTTTTTAGGGGATTATTTAATTAGCCTTTATGCGGTTATGGTCCTATAAATGCTTCTTCGTAGCTCATAATATAACACGAGTAGCTACGTGATCGCCCTGCAGCATAAAAGTAATTATCAATGCGAATCAATGCAAAGTTGACATTCTCTTAACATGTAATATCGGAATTTCTCTTCATGCATCATCACAAGATACAACATGCATATTTATCTCTATACTGATGTACACTATCTTACTTAGATTTTTCAACTCTCGAGCATCTTATCATATGCTTCTCTTATCCACAGCCACAATCCAACTTCCCAAATAAGATTCTCCATATTTTGCATTGGCCCATCACTAATCGAAAATGCCTCTACTGTTCATTTAGAAAACATGCAGGTACTTGTATATATAGAGTTCCAAGACTCACTTCTCCAAAACAAACCATCAAAACAAAATTTCCAAGCAATAAAAAGAACATATATACATAATAAAGGAATATTACTATACAAATGGATGTGGTAGCAAGAATGGCGTCACAAAGTGCAGTGGTGATATTTAGCAAGAGTACGTGCTGCATGTCTCATTCAATTAAACGGCTGTTTTATGAGCAAGGAGTAAGCCCTGCGATCGTCGAGATCGATCAGGAAATGTACGGTAAAGACATCGAATGGTCTTTGGCCCGGTTAGGATGCAGCCCTCCAGTTCCCGCAGTTTTCGTTGGAGGGAAATTCGTTGGTACGGCTAATACCGTCATGACTCTACATCTTGATGGGTCATTGAAAAGGTTACTCAAGGAAGCTGGTGCCCTGTGGCTTTAGTACTTTAGTTCATCTCATGTGTTCTTGAGAGTTATATATACATATGTACTTTGATCTTTTAAAGCTTAAATTCTTCACTTTATGCACGGTTAATGAAAGCATATGTGAAGAGCTGCTTTGTATTTGGTTGTTATGTCTTTGTGGAAGTCGATTTAATGATTAACTATGACCCACTTTCAATAGAATCGTTTTATTTCCACTCTTACAAGTTGAAGGGCTATTTTAACAAGCAAAACCTGTAACTTCGTGTTGTGAACAAACGCAAAACAAATTTGAAGAAGAATAAAGAGCAAAACGAATTGAGACAAATATCTTTATGGTTTGTATATTATTATATGAATGAATAATCTTACAATTCTTAGATTCATATTTATAGCAGTTTTAATATCTGATTTTTCTCCATGTATAACTATATATTTATTTAGAAAAGAAATTTATTTAAACCAAAAAAGTATACTGAGATTTAAGACACTTCCGGCTTAAATTTTAATTTTTATATTTAACCTTTGTTTTCTTTCCTTAAATTGGTATTATAATAAGAAAAAATATTTTACCAATGAATCAACGAGAAATAAATGAAGGTGATAATTCTTTTGACCAAAAAGGAAAGAAAAGATGAAGGTGATATATCCAAATTTAATAAAATAAAACGTAAAAAACTATACAGGCTCCTTGATACTTTTTGTGAGAAGAACAAAAAAACTATAAAAAACTGAAACATGATAAAGGGAATGTATATTTGTAGAAGAATTATAAGTGGGGAAATGGTAGTAAGTTTTTTTCTCTCTTTCTATCATTAATCACTGATGGACCTATTTGTTTTCATTTTAAAGTTTACTCAAGCTTATGGCTATCCCATAATCCTACATTTACCAATTCAGTGAAAACTGCATATTATAACTTTTTGTAAGTTGTCCAGTACATAATAAGATGCATTATCGCCATATAGATCATGCGGAGTATGACTCGATCAGATCGGGACGTCGATCACAGAAGAAATGTTCGCATCAATCGAAGCAACAATGGATATTCTGAAACAACGTCCATCAGGCACAATCGGAACTTCTCTGACGCCATTACCTACTCATGTATATGTTTCTTAATCAGAACATCAGAACAATCATGCGTTAGGTTATCGGAATTTAGATAGTTCCGAAAGTTGTAATAAAAAAGATGAGATTCATGTTTTGAATGTTGCGATTTCACCTTTAAATATATTCAAAGGAAGGAATCAATTCATGCATGGAACTGATCCAGAGTAAAGATCACATAGGAACGAGCTAAAGAACATGTTGTTTTTGAGGTTTGGTAACCATGATGATCCAGAGAGAACTCACTTTTGCTTGGAAAGAAGAAAGTGACAGGAGTTAAAATCATGGTCGAAGATTTTAGAAGAAACATCAGCTTTGACACTCCACTGATTCAATTCCAGAAGCTGAGATGTTTCCATGTGAATCACAAGATATTGTTGCATGTGAATCAAGTACTAAGAAAGATGAAATGCATGTTTTGAATGTTTCAAGTCCATACAGATGGATCGCTTGAGAAGAAATTTTCTTATGCAAAGAGATATTGCAGTAGAAGAGAGTTTGCATATGGTTTTCATGAGATAATTTGGATTTGCATTGGATTGTTACAATTCTAAACTGAAGCAATGACCATCCGAAGACTTGTGGGAGTTTAAGGGAAGAATATGTGCTCGCTTTGGTAGAGTCAAGACTAGTTCTCCCTTGGAGATAAAATCAAATCACATAGAAAAATTGACTCCAACCAAGATAACGAGGACATATAGATTGTAGTGGAGGAGAGGATTGAATCGCCAATCGTAGAAGAATTTTAGGTTGCAGTTATGATGAAGAAAAGCTGCTATAATGCTATATATGAATTTTTCTAAAGAAATTCAAGTTAAGGGATTGATCAGGATATGGATCATCTGTCTTCAAGGATAGGATATAGCAGACCTAAGAAGAAATAAAGTAAGTGGTTAAAACATTGGAGTATAAGCACTGCAACTACAGTTCTGAGTAAGAAAAAACAATATGTTGATTGGTCCAGCCAGGTCCCACTGTATCCGAATTCTGATAGAAGATTTTTGGTTTGGCTTAGTCTAATTTTCAGTTCTGGTGTGATAGTTAATTGATAGTCATATCATCGAAACTGAAATCTCATAACCGAGAGCAAAAATATGAAGTATACTTTGCATATTTTGGCAGTGGGAAACATATATAACTATTTAAAACAGACTAATATCATCAAAATGATGTCTCATAATCAAGAGCAAAAATTATTTTGACTTAAATACACAATCATTATATAAATAATTCATATTCATATATATATTTATTATGTTGGTTTGGTTGATGTATATTTTATTATGTTTAGAAATATATAAATTTGATTAAAAACTACACAAAGCTACGTTTGTAAGCTCATGTCACGTGCTACTATACATTTGAAGTTCGATAAAAATGTGTTTTTAAATTGTGAAGAACCAGTTGGCAAAAAAAAAAAATTGTGAGAACCTTGCTCTGTTTCTGTGGCGCGAGATAAAGCGGTTCTGGTGTCTGAAGAACGCCTCACTTGTTTAATTTTAACTGTTGCAGGCTGGTCTTTGCCAAGTTCCCCATAAGGAACAGTTTTCTTCTTCACCATTGATTAAGAAACTTCAGAGCTTTTATGCTGAAGTAGTCAATACATATGATATCGGAGGGTAGCTATGCAGTTAATGGAAAGTGTTTATGTTGGGAGCTGGTAGAAAGAAATGTATAAACTTCTTCTGACTTCTGGGTTTACTTTCTTGTAGCAGCCGTAACGGTTTAAAAATTTAATGACCAGCCTGTTGTCGAAGGAGAATGATAAGTCTGTTTTGTGGGGTACAGTTTTTAATGTGTTTAAAGTTTTAAACATATCATTTCTCGTACCGACTCAACTCTAGCTATGGGGTTCTTTTATGTTCTGGTTACTATTTAAATTGCATTGAAGCAAGTTCAGTCATATTATTTTGTTGCTAGAGATTTCGAGTAATATGGAACTTTTGCTTTAGTCGTGGTTCATGTGGCATTGTAGTTAACATTCTACTATGTGTAAAAAAAAATTAAAATATTTTTAATAGATAAATATAAATTATATTTTTTAATTAATATTGTAAATTTCCTTTTTCTTATCAATATTTTAATATAAATTTGATTTAAATAAACATTAAAATTAAGATAATAATAATTTGTTTATTTTAAATTATATTTAAGAATGTGCATGTATATATTTAAAATTATAATCTTAGGTAGATTTTTCTATCTATTTATTTTAATTAAGTATATTAAATAAATATGTAAAAATTTCATAATTGTCAAAATTTGAAATTAAAAAATATTTATAAAAATTGTAGATATATATAGGAAACTAATGATTTTACGATTTGATTTGATTTTACGATTTAATTTTTATAATTTTCTGAAAAATGTATACATTTTTGAAAATTTTATAATTTAAATGATATTTCAAAATTTGAAATGTTATAGTTGAATATATTTATTTTAATTATGATTTATGAATTATTACCATATTCTAAAAAATCTAAAAATGTAAAATCGACAATAAGTGTAATATATGAGTTATTACCATATTTTGAAAAGTTTACCAAAAATATAAATAAATATTAAATATAATTATCCATGTCATATTAATCTATAAAACATGTCATCAATTTTATTAGCCATATCATATTATTTTTATGAGAATGATTGTAGAGATGACATGTGGCAAAATCACTTCTTAAATATAGTCTAGGGGATTAAGATTGGTTATATATAGTGTTTGACCAAATTAGTTTAACCACATCAACTTAATTATCAAAGTAATTTCCATGAGAGGTTATTTTATGTTGTACGAAAATTTATTATTTTAGCATAAAATTCAGAGCATATATCTTAGGAAAATAATAAAAATCACTAAAACAAAAAAAAAACATAACATAGTTTTTTTCAGGTTACGAGGCAAGTACTGTGACTTTACTACGGCACATTTGCCGCTAGACTACAGCAATTTATTAAATAAAAGCTATGTTTATTATATATAAAGCAAACATAGATAATAACTAGGTCTGGGCGTTCGGGTACCCGTTGGCGTTCGGATCGAGTTTTTCGAATTTTCGGATTTTCGGGTTTACGCTCCTAGGTCTCATAGTAAAATTTTATTAATATGGGTCGGGTTCGGATAATAACACTTCGGGTTCGGTTAAAAAATATATTGCATCCTAAAACTCATAAAGTAACCATATATCATTCGGATTTGGGTTATATCGGTTCGGTTTGGATATAACCAAAGTAAAAAAAACAAAAACTTAAAGAAAAACATAAAGAAAAACAACTAAATTAATAAAAATTAATTTATTACACATAAAATTGTTAAAATAATAATAAAATGTTATATCAAGCATGAAAACAAACATTATTTATAAACAATATACATTATATTATAGAGAGTAGACTTGTTATTCCAATGAACAAATTATAAATTACTTATTTATAACTAATTGTGTACTTAAAACATTTTTAATATTGTTAATATTTATTATTATATATCATACTACCACGAATATTAAATTTAATAACTAAAATACTTATATATATATATATATATATTTAAAAATATTTATATTAACTATTAGTTTCCGGGTTTTTGGGTTACCCGTTCGGGTTCGGTTAATAACACTTCGGGTTCGGATATTTTTTATACCACCATACAAGACCCGTTCGGGTATTTTTACATTTCGGGTCGGATAACGGGTCGGGTTTTTCGGTTCAGGTTCGGTTCGGGTTTTGAATTTCGGATTTATGCCCAGGCCTAATAATAACTCTAAAAAGATCCCAAGTACTATACGGTTCTGTTGTTGTCTAGTATTTTGATCAAGTGTGTTTTTAATCTTAAAAGTTTTGTTTCAGATTTTAATATTTTAACTTATGGATATTTTTATATTTTATTATATTTTGGTTGAAGTTTCTATGCCGTACCCGTATCTAAAAATTTTAAGTTTGTCGTTTCATGTCCCCGTTCCCGTCCTACCCGTTCCCATCCCAGAACTGCTTAGGTTACGACTGTTCAAATCAGTAGTTGCTCTCTCGCCCTCAACATTTGAATCACCACTGCAGCCACTTTGGTTCAGGTTGCGACTGTCAAGAACACTCCTTTTCAAAATACCACCACCAGGCATGTCATCACCAGGGTGCTCATCACCACCCTACCCATGGGTAATCGCAAAGAACAATCACGAACGGGAACACGTTGGACACACTTTATTGCAGCATTTCAACTTACGTGATTCTCAAACAAAGGTAGTGATGGTCACTGGTGGCTTTTAAAAATGCGAGAGATTGCGAAACTTTGATGGTTGATAGTGAAGTTGAATGGAGAGCGCTTCAATTCAAAGGTCAGAATGCTGCCAACAATGCCTTCTAGACAACGTGATAGCGGCAATTCAGAAAGAGCTGACCTGTGTGCAAGCCAACCACATATAAGATACTAGTACCGCTTACAAAGAAATGTAACATTCAATGAGCAGAAACTAACACTCTTACAGGAGGCATGCTGATGGCAAGTGTGAGAAAAATTCAGAACGTTTGCTGGAAACTATTGTATGGACTATGGAGAGGTGAAGAGAGCGATGGTGTTTACCTCCAACTAACTTTGGGTTTATGTTTGTTGGCACTACCACATTTTGTTCCACACCAGAGGCAGCAAACTTCTCATTAAGGACCTTAGCAAGGCCGTTGAATACACTGAGGTACATGCTTGACTCCCTGAATAGATCAAGCCTAATATTATAACGAATCTCCAAACCAAGGAAACAGAGGTAAGATGACGGTTCAGCATATTAAAACTTGTATAGTTGTCAAATACCTTTCAAATTTCATGTTTCCTATGATGCGTTGAGTACTTTAATCTACTCATGTGAAACGTTCTGATACCCCTAACCTTCCCCTAAGATATATATCTACATTACAACATTCATATTGAGCCTCATGCGGTAATAAGGTGCAATAATAAAAAAATAGTCTTATAATATAATATTTTCGAGTCTTAACACCTTCAAACATAGTTGCACCTTATTACCGCATGAGACTCAATATGAATGTTGAGCTTCATGCGGTAATAAGGTGCAATAATAAAAAAAATTTAAAAAATTTAATATTGAATCTCATGCGGTAATAAGATGCAACTAATATTTTTTTTAATTTTTAATATTGAGCCTTCAGATAGAAACGGATATCCGGATCCGAATTTCTTAAAATATATTAAATTAAAAATTTTATTAATAAATATAGTTGATATAGTAATATTTATACATAAAATTAGTCATATAATATAATATTTTAATTTTTATAATCTTATTTATATATTTTTAGAAATTTTGTACAAATATTTGATTAATATATTATTAAAAATTTGTATTTAAAAAGATTTTTTAATAAATTATTATTTTTAATAAATTATTATTTTTAATTTTTTAACGGATTTGAATCCGAATCTGGATATTAGCGGATAATACAATATTATAGTGGATATCGAAATTCCAGATATCTGAAAAGGTACGGATTCAGATCGAATACTAATATTATGGCTTCCACGTATCTGGATATCCTAAAATACTCCGGATAAGCGATGTGTTCCAAGCCTACATAATAATGCTACAAGATGAAAAGTAATAATTAATGGTAAAAGTAAGGGTACATAGTTGAGGGAGATAATTACCAACAATGTGGATCCGTAATATTTTAAAATACCCCAGATACCGGATGTGTTCCAAGACGAAAAGGTATAATTAATGGTAAAAGTAACGGTAAATAGTTGGGGGAGATAATTACTAACAAAGTGAACATTGTTGATTCTATACGAGAATCGTTCAAGTCGTAATCTTAAGTTAAACTAGATTTTGACCCGCGCTTTTGAAGCGCGGAATATTTTACGATGAAAAATTTCACTAATAATTTAACAAATATTTTGGTTATTTTTAAAGAGTGTGTATTTAAAATATTTTTGCATTTAAATCAGTATTTTTAAATTCAACCCGATTGTGATTATACCGGTTAATCCGGAAATCTGACAATTCAATTTATGTTTTTAAAATATTCATATTAAAAAATCACTAAAACCCGAGACTAACCGATTGAACTGATGGATGACCGATATGTAATCTAATTGGATTTAAATTGTAATAGTTTCATAATTTGTAATCTTATAATCGAAATTTTAAAGTTCACTATTTTGCAATTTATGAAATTATGACGTTTCTACAAAATTTTAAAAAGAAAATGATAGATATAAAATAACTAAGATTAATTATTGTATTATTTGGAAACATTGATAGTAGTATAAAAAATATATTGTTTGGAAACATTGATAGTAGTATAAAGAAATAAGTATATTGTTTGGAAACATGGATAGTAGTATATAGAAAGGAACATTAGTGACTTAATGTATGTTTAACTATAAAGTATAAAAGTGTATTTAATTTAAAAACTTACAAAATAAATGTTAGGTCCAATAGAATGTTTCTGTTTTAATAAGATAGATCATTTTGATATGATATTTTGTTAATATCGTTTATGGTTCCCACCATTATGCTGACGTTTTTTTTTTGCCATCTAAATATTTTATTAAACAGAAAACAAGTCTAAATGCGGGCAAGCTTAAACTTTTACAACAAATCAAAATGTTCCAAAAAAAAACACAAACCCAAAGACAGAGCAAACTAAACAACTGAGCTTAAAGCCCAACGTAAGAAACAGCGCCCCTCAACCACGCGATATCCATCTCCGTATGACCTACCACGTGTCCGCCTCAACTACCGAACGCAACACGCATCACCTGATGTCACACCAAGAGCAGAAATCGCCGGCTAGACTCCCGGTCACTGGTTCCCGGTTTTCCACTAGATCCCTTTCGGAGAAACACCATCTCCGCCATCTTTGGCCGACGAAACCCACCACCAACGACAGTATTGGAAGTAAAAGGCTTGTCAGCCACCAATTCCGGATCAGACGCCGCAACAGTATGACGCGTCACCGGGTCTCTTCTTTGGCATGCGTCTAAGGCGCATCCAACTTCATCAAACACCACCGCTTTCTATAGGGAGCTTCAATCGGTTTGAATCGAGAGCTCATCCTGTACACGAAACACCGAAACTCAGGGAACCACCAGAAGCCGGCCGACAACATCAGAGAGAACGGTGATGACGCTAGAGTCAAAGCCGGACGTTCACCAAAGATGTAGCACACCGCCGGAGTCAAAATTGCCGGAGAAGCCAATCCGATCTAACTACTAAGTGAGAAAAAGAGAAACGAAAAGGATAAGCTTTAACCAGATCGACGGTGGCTAGGAAAGCCCACCTGTCGGCCGGAATTGATGGGCTCGTCGGTTATTTTCCTTTAAGAGAGAGTTCAGAGGTTTTTTAGAGTTATGCTGACGTTTAACCACATCATCCTCCGTCCATTGTTTCCTTTTCTATTTATGAGTAGAGGGACAAGAGAAATAGGAACCGATAATACAATACTTATGTAATTATTATTGAGCCATTATTAACTAATAAAAATAAATTATTTTCTCTATTTTGTCCTTTGATATATAATGGAGCCTTTTGTCGTTTGCTAAAACAAGTAAAATAATAATGGAGCCTATTGTCTTTATTTGTCTTGTTTGTTCTAAAGTTTATCTTTCCAATTTAGCAAAAAAAAAATATCTTCCAAATTTCTCAAATAAATAATTGAGCACCCTAGTTCAAATCCTGTGATGAACTATTTTATATAACCACATAGGAAGATTCTTTTTTTCTCAACACTAGAAGTACTATTCCTGGAATATATACATGTGTAGTGATACAAACAATAGAAAATTGCATTGCTTGCAAAAATATAATCAACAAAAACAATGGATCGGATGTTACTTTTCTTATTCTTTCTGTTCCTTCTCCACATACATATAAACACATAAACACACCCAACTCCACCCACAGACACATATAATATATTACATGTTGTATGTACATTGGGGAGTTTAATCATGACACTAAAACCCTTAGGTGGGGAACATTCCTATCACTATACACATAAATTTTCCACAACTAAATTTTATAAAAATAAAAATAAATAAGTGGTAACTAGTTAATGGATGGTGAAAGGGTTGTGAAAGTAATATTAGTTAATTGAGAATCTTGGCAAAATCAAGGGACTTCTTGCCTTGGAGCTTGTTGGATACATAGTGGTAACTGTATTCACCATGATTGTAACTTCTATACTTGCATGGGTTGGTCTCATCATCAACCAACTCACCCATTGGTTCTATTTCAACCTCATAGTTTGGTGCATAAAATGTCACTATTGTAAGCCTCTCCCTTTCTCTGTTTGTTACTGCCCTATGCTCCACACTCTTGTACTTCCCATTAGTTAGCACCTATACTCATATACAAAAACATATAATTAATAATTTTGATGAATGGTGCAGTAAATTAACTCTGGTGGAAATCCATGTAAAGAATACCTCAACTGTATCACCAATGTTGATGACAAGAGCATTTGGAAGGGGTAGCACAGGGACCCAAGTGTTATCCTTGAGGATCTGAAGCCCAACACAACTGTCCTTGCTCTGCTGAAGAACCGTTAGAGCACTTCCATCAGAATGTGGGCTAAGTCCCAAGACAAGATCAGGACTTGAACATGGTGGGTAATAGTTCATCCTCACTGCTTGCACTGTTTCCCCGAACATTTCCTCAAATCTCCCTTCCTTTAGACCCAAGCTTATTGCTATGTACTTCAACAACCTCTTGCACAATTTCCTTATCTCTTTTGAGTAACCTTCAAGACTTTCACTATAGAAGAAAAAAAACAATTATTTAGTCAAATTTTTATTTTTAATAAAAAGGTGAATTAAATAATTGAAAAGTATACATCACTAAGCTATGTTATGTAATTTTTAAATCATCCCATGATCCACAACAAGTTTTAAAATTTTGAATCATGATTTCGAACATGGATACAGTATATGACGATTTCTAGTAAAAACTGTTTGCATTTGCGCGCCATATCCTCACTAATTAATAACTCTATAGAATATGACGACCATGAAAATTGAACAAAGGTACTTCAGAAGATTAGATAATTGTGTCAAGGACTCAAGGGAAAAGAGGGTTTTTAGTTGAGAACCTGAACCGGACCGGTTTAGAAGGCCAAAGTTTGGGGTTGCGGATAGAAGGAGGATGAACACCAAGAGCAAACATGTTGCACCAATCAAGCTTCTGATCTTCGGAGAAGATGAAAGCTTGACCGTAACCTTGTACGGTCCCGGGCTCCATTGGATACTTCTTCTTCTCCCCCAAAGGCATATCGAAGAACTCCTTAGCAACTTTCTCTATATCATCCACCACATTTACTTCAATCCCGTGATTTATAACCTATATGTAGTAGTAGGAATAGCCGTGCTGAGATTCGTTTATTGTTAAATTTTAACATAAGTCCAATCAAATGTAATATATTCTTATTTATAGATTACCGAAGTCCACGGTTTAGCCTAAGAAACCCAATAATCACGAAAATAAGAATTGCCGAAAGTACCTGAAAAAATCCCCAGTCTTCACAAGCTTGTGAGAGCTTAAGAATCTCAAAGATAAAATCATCATGAGTGTTAGATTTAGAGAGTTTAGAGAGATCAATAAGAGGAATAGGTTGATGAAGGTGAGTCTTAAGTGACACTAAGACTCCTCTTTCATTGACGTCTCTTATGAATCTCTCTGGAACTTTGTTTGGTTTTGATTTTATTAGTTCTTGAACATCCTCTATCTCACCAACTCTGATCGAAGAAATAGGTCGAGGAGCCATATTGAAGCAAGCAAACCGAGAAAGAGATTAGGATTTGATTTATTTTCCGTTTTTTATTTTGGAACTTAGCTAATACAAGGGGGATATTTGATGTGGGAGTCGTGAGAGTTTATCTATACTTATAGAAGAAATACTTGGAGCTCAGTGATGTTTATTATTGTTTGCATGTTGTGGGTATAATTGAGTGTTGCAGGTTTTGTGGAGAGTGGGGTCTTTTTTGTGCACTTTTGATTTTTTTTTCTTTGGTAAAAGAATTGTAAGCGTATGCCGTATGGCATAAGTTCAAATTAAAATATCTTCAAATAAATACTGTTAAAAATTCTCTGTACGTTCATTTTGTTGACCATAACTAATAAAATTCTAAAATATAACTCTCAGATTACCCCTTTTGTGCAACATCAACCTCCATCAATTAAAAATATTATTATTATTATATTTAACAATTAAAAGCTTGCAACATCAGTTGCCATGATTGACATCATGTATATTTGTGATACAGTATGTATGTGTCTCCCATTTATGTTCATGAGGTTGAGGATTTGAAAGGGAAAACATGAAGTGTGATTTAGTTGACTCGAAAATATTGTAAAATCAAAAGAATGTTTGCCTTTGAACATTTAGTCTATACGTGACTAACTGGTTAATTTAATATTTTAATGACTTTTAGCAACAAATAAAAATAAAAATTATGACTTAAGGTAACTCATATCTGTTGCCCAAAAAAAAAGGGAGGTAACTCATATCTATAGAAAGATTCAGATAATTCATTAGAAAAGTATAGATCACGGACGTACTCTTTCTCGTCTATATTTGTGTGAGTGTCCATGAACAATATGACTTAGTTCGGATAATAAAAAGATCTCATTTGAAACATGTTGACATAGCAAGCTTGTTTTCTACCACTTACCTACAGGATCCAAGACGTCATTCATAAATCACAGCAATATTTTGATACTAATTTTTTTATAAATCTGATTTTCCTAAAATGAAATTTCAGAAATTAAAAGGCAAGCTTATAGGAAACATTTACTGTCATGGAACTTAATTTTAGAAAAATCCACATAGATAAGCTCTAGCTTTATGAATCTTTGTTTTTTTTTCTTTGTAACACAACTAATCTTTGTTTTGTTTAAAAATATATATTTAAAAGTAGCAAAGAAATACAAGATAAGTCCTTAGAGGAATCCCATATCAATTTTATTTTTGAAAATTGAATCTTTGTTAAACATGTAAATTTACCCGTTAAAAAGTTACTATTGTATATTTTTTAAAATGATAATAAAATATATTTTTTTGTAACTAAAAGGATTAAACCTAGATCAATGATGACACAAGCCTAATCTCCGGGTGGAGGTACAACCCACGGATAGATTCTTTTCTGGACATTCAAATGAACCGAAAACAATAGTTCATACCCGTGTAGCCGGTAGGGTTTGAACCCGGATTCGCTTTGTTGGATTTTTTGAATCCCTCAGGCGCCACTAGATGATTTCATACGGCAAAAGAACTTGCATAATCACGAGATGATTTTTTTCTAGTATGGCAAGCAATTGTATTTGAAAAAAACGAAAGTCCAGGCTTTATCAAGTATTTCTATAAATCTCGATTGGGAGAAAGCTATGGTGGTTGGTAAACAATGATAATCTGGAAGGAATATTTGTTTTGCAACTAGAAAAATACCCGCGCTACGCTGCGGGAAGTTTTATGAATATTTGTTAACAAAAAATGTTCATTATGATGATAGTTATTTGCAGTGTTTTGAAACCTTATCCAGATTCGCGGTTGAACCGGTAAACTTGGTAACTCAAAATAAATCCGATTTGTATTTTATGAAAAAAACTAATATTTAAAAATTCAATAAAACCTGCAAAAACTCACTAAAATCCGGAACACAGTTTCCGGTTGAATCAATAGTTAAATCAATAAATAATTTTTAATTATTATTTTTATAGTTTTTATTTGAAAAATAAAGTGAACAATGATAGTGAGAACCAAAATTAGTTGATTTAATTTTGTGTTAGCTTATTTTTGTTATTGATAATTTATTAATAATGTTTTACTTTTGTTTTATTTTAAATCTGAAGTTTAGTTTTATTATTAACATTAGACATTTAAATATTTATGAATTTTTAAGTCTTGACAATTTTTGTTAGATGTCAAAACTCTTAACTTCTTATAATTTTTTTTTAAATAATCTAAATTATTTTTGACATTTTGTATGTTAAGTGAAGATAAAATATAAAAACTAAAATTAAGTAATTTCTAAATATCCAAACTATTATTCTATGTTTTACAAAATATTTAGAAATTAATTAAATCTAATTTCTGTATATTTATTTTCATATAGCTAATATATTATTATGTAATAAAAATAATTTATTTATTAATCTATGGTTCATCTGCGGTCGATCCGATGATCTGGTAATCCGGAATGTCATTCGTTTCAGTGTCCGAATCGGGTTTAAAAACATTGGTTATTTGCTTAAAGTTAATGTTATTTATCTTTTTAACTAAATTGTGATTAGTAGACATCAATATAATTTGATGTTGTATTTCAATTTTAGATATATATTTGTTAACTTTTTTGTCAAGATGATCTTTTTGTAATGTATTTTGTGTGTGTTATGTATTGCGACAATATTTCTTATGTTAAAACTTTGTTGTTTATGTGTTGAAATATAATGTGAAGATAATAAGAATTAACACTTATTAGTGATAATATTAAATTTTTTCTGTTGTGTTTTTTGGTCATATTTTTATTTTGTCAAATGTTTTTCTTCACATAATGAGGACATATAATCCGACATTTAAATCAATCGGCGAAGAAAAATACAATAACATTCACCTAGAGAAGAAGCAAAAATGGACCACGTCTTGGACCTATTTGGTCGCGTCCATAGACGGTATTCAAGTCATTGATGGCCTTCTTCTTACCTTTATAATTTAAACATGGGATAAATCAAGGCCAAAAAAACTGGTGGGAAATTTTTTTTACTTTAAGTCATACATATGAAAACAAGCAGGGACAATGTCAACTAAACAAAGAGGCAGAGATCCGTAAACGTTAAATCTCAAGTTTTTTGAAAATTCAGAACGCGTGTCATAACAAGCCAATAAGCAATACTGGTCTTAAAATAACATCAACGGATTTCATAGTAGTAAAAGGAGAAAACATGCGAAGTTGTCCTGTAAAAAGAAATAGGAATAAAAAAGGAAACATACAAGGAGATTGGATGAAAAAATGAGTAAAATGTTACCTTCATAATGTAGAGATGTTATGGAGAACCATAGAGGAGTTACAGTTTCTAGCTTCAGCTGAACATTTTGGCTGTGTTGTTATTTTGTGACCATTGGTCTCCAATTTATGTTTACATCTGTGGAATAAAAAATTATATATCCCATTTTATCAATCCTCTAGTTCGATGGTCTTGACCATTTATGCATCACCAACTTTCTAACGCACCACTTCTCTGTCATGCTACTTTATCAATCATGCTTGTTTCACGTGGTCTAACGAAACTTGAGGACTGACTCGTTCGTGGCGCTTGTTTATTCTGCCTGCAACATCACATTTTCACATAATATAACCCTGTTCTTTTACAAGACGCGGACGCAGCGGCTTGCGGAAAACTGAACATCAAAATAATAAAAAAATGGTGGAAAATTAATCAAACCGACGCCGCGATCATTTTCGCGAAGGTTTCCGGTGTCGGCTGTGATGCTGTTATAAGTAGCGGCAGGTGGATGGATGCTGCGAATATTTTTGATAGGCAAAAGCATCGCCGCCGGTATTACTCTCGAGATGAATGAAAAAAAACAGTTAATACATTTCGCCGGAAGCCGCTGACGCAGCGTCTTGTAAATGAACAGAGCTTATGTTAGAATCTGAACTCAAAAAATTCGAACTAAAACTCCTAAAATACTTGTTTGAGCCTCTAACATGGCCCCAATTGAGTGTCAAGCTTGATAAGAGTCACACGGGTTAATAACCTTAAACGACTACATATATGTGACTATGGTACAAAAAAAAAGAAACCTCCCTAGAATTCTGATATTACAAAGTAAACAATCACAGTCTATACAACACATTTGACGACACTTTTTTCTTGTAACGTGTTCAAGATCCAATGCAAGATATAAATAATATAGAAGAAGTCCACAAGCAATAGCTATGCATCGTGTTTCCTTGAAAATCAGCAACCTATTAAGAAAATGACATGGTTGTGGTTTCTAAAACTTAAAGAGATCATGAGGAAAACATACCTCCAAGGCTCCATTAAAGCTCCAGAAGACCATGGTCAGGTTATTCGTATCAACTTTACTCTTCTTCTCGTTTTGTAAGAAACTGATATGCATTGAACGAAAGAAACCAGATTCAGATGATAGAACTACGTTTGAATTGTTAGCACAAAGGCCGCCAATATGTGACATGTCAGGTAATTGGCTTCTGCTTATTAGCCCGTGAGATAATTGCATTAATTAAGAGCTTTTCATCCATGGACTTTGGACACATAAATGAGAATCCTCGTTCTAGATACATGGAAGTTAGGAGACTGAAGCTTTTTCATCTTGTTTTCATGCAATCTGCACAGAGCAACCACACATGTTCAACTATCTCTAATTCCTAGATAGTAACATGCATATATGAATGCCTTTAGTCAAAAAAAACATGCATATATAAGAAATTACAAAGAAAACGTCTACCTTCTTCGCATGTCCATATCTTCCGCAAACAGCAGGTGTATATTCAAGGATCTGCCCTTTCTGTGGACGTGAAAAAGAATCAATATTAATGAATCTTAAATATGATTTGTAAGAACTGAGAGAAGTGAGAACCTTATCACACCCAAAGAAGCTCCACCAAACAAGTACTACATACATTAATGATCAGAACTTCCTCAACAGCAACCATATCATATACACACAAGGAGAACCAACCATGAATCTAAAGGAACGTTATATCAGATCTCAACGACATCTCGATCTTCATCTTCTCCAACATCGTCTGCATCTCCAACAGATCTTTTTTTTTTCCAACAGATCTTTCTCAAACGACTTAGCTGATTTTCCTTTGGCGGAGACAGGAGAGGAGGAGATCTCTGCGATATCATTCATCTGCTTCAGTGGCTTTCTGTTGTTCTTCGGTTTCTTCGTCGGAGCTGTATTGCGATGGACGCCATCATGTGTGAAGTCGAACCACACAAAGATGAATAATAGGTCTGGCTCCAAGGACATGACGTGGAGAAACAAAATAATTTGATTGGAACTTCTAACTTTTTTCATTTAATGACATGTCACTTCTAAAATTGTTCTCAAATCCTATGTGGCAGAAGCTGGAGAAAGGCTAGCCTTATTACTGTGTGGATTACTGTTTTGAATATATTTGTACACGTTAATTACAAAATCGATATTTAGTAATTATTCGTTTTAAAATGATTTTAAAAATACTTATTTCAAAATGAACAAGACTTAGGTTCATCCCTAGAATGAACCTTTATACATTTTAATGTATTTTGTTAGGTAATAGTGATAAATTGTAAACTTCTAAAATAATTATATTTATTAAATTTTGACTACATATATCATTTTGAAAATTGGGGAATTTTCAAAAATACCACTTTCAAGGTACCATTATTCATCTTTACCACCACTAAAGACACATTTTCAAAAATACCTTATTTATTAAAATGGTAAAAACTCTTATATCTTTGTTTTTATATGCTTTTCAAAATTCTAATCCCAAATTCTAAATCATAAACCTCCAATTCTAAACCCTAAACCCAAAATCTTCAACTCTAAACCCTAAACCCTAAACTATATACCCTAAATTCAATATCCTAAACCCTAAACCCTAAAGTCTAAACTATAAACCCTAAATCCTCAACTCTAAACCCTAAATCCTCAACTCTAAACCCTAAACTATATACCTTAAACCCTAAAACATCAAATCTTAACCCTAAATCATAAACCTTCAAATCTAAACCCTTCACTAAAAGTAGTGGTAAAAGTGGTTAGTGTAAACATGAAAAGTGGTACTATGAAAATGGTATTTTTGGCAATTTCTCTTGAAAATTTTCTTATTCTCTCATATGATTATTTTATAAAATATAGAATTCATCTTTCTGAAATGGAGGAATTATATAACATACATATATATTTTGAAATTTTTCTTATTTTCTCATGATTATTTTATAAAATATAGAAACATGGCTTTGAGCTTCCAAACCACCACAGACAATAATAATAAAAAGGAATTCAACGAGGAAATAACTAATTCATAGTCCTGCGGTACTTTTCCATATTTGTTTTCGGGCTTCGATATTTTTTTTTTCTTCGGTCGAAAGGAACCCTTGTGTAGCTTGTGGTATTTGAAATCCGCATATCTTAAAGTTTGGAGTAGGTATCCACCGTCGATCTGTGCCACACGTTCTTGTACCTCCGGCTACTTAGCCTCTCGGGATCCACAATCTCAAAATCATCATTAGTGTGAACCCATTCAGACATTGATATAGCTAAGAGCTTACACTGGTTATACTAACGAGTTTTTCATCAGAATCCCATGAATAACCTTTAAAAAAAAAAACTAAAACTCTTCACACGCCTTAGCTACTGAAGCCGCCAAGAGGTCTTTGTTGCCGCAGCCTAGGCGAAGGACGGGCACTTGCGGATGATCAGATCCCCTCTCAACCTCCATCCTTTCTCGGAGGGAAAACGTGAGACCGGAGCTTTACAAATAAGTGAACAGATAAATGAGTTTGACTCACCATCATTTCCAAATGAGAACTTAGTAAAAAAAATTTAATATTGGGTCGCTAACATTGTTTTTAATCCCGACATCTCAACTACCACTTATGATTTCTGGTATTTAAAAAAATTTAATTGTGTTGATGTCCCCATATATGTTGTGAACATTTTCATTTTACTTGGAGCTGTTGTTTTTGTGTGTGTGTGTATTTAGGCACGGTGAGTATAACATATATAACTCATTTTGCATCCAACTTTTGTCTAGTTTTTAAATTACTCTAAGTGAAACGAGTCATTTCGAAGATCTTAATTATATATTTAGTTATATTTCAAAATGATTAACCATGACAAATGTAGAATACATATATATACTAGAGCAGTTGTTTTGTTACTATCCAGGTTCAAATTTGCATAATTCATTTAGTTGTTAACCAATACGTTGTCCCAAATGCATAATGATTTTGGCTGAATTACACAGTTTATAAGTAATCAGTGTCGTTTGTACTTTGACGACGGTGTATTATGGGTTTAGCAAGTTTTAGCTTCTTTATTGGAGTTAGTATATGTGAATAACACGAAATGAGAGGTGACTTTCGATCTCTATTTTAGCCGCTCTACGTTCTGCATTGCATGTGTGAGTTTTTTCACTGTATGCACTGAATAATGAACTTTTGTTACACTAAAATATAATAAAAATGTAAAGCAAGACATATACTGTTTTAGGATCAATGTTTTAAGAAAATCCAGCTAAAAGAGAGATTCGTTAAGTTTACTTTGTTGACGTTTTACAAAACGAGACAATACTTTACAATCCTAAAGTCAAGTTTCTTAAAAATTCTGTTTTCCTAAAATATGCTTTTTCGCTTCCTTCAAAAACTAAAAGCAAACGTAGACCAATTAGAGTTGAAATTTTTTCAAATCAAGTGCCAATAATTAGCCAAGTTAATGCATTTCGTTCACAGAATTGGTTTATGTTAGACCAATAAAGATATTGTAGGCTGGATATATTGGTTTAAATTAGTTTGGGTTCGGTTATTAACTTAATACCAACTTCCAACCTTCAAGCCAAATTGACGATAAACGGATATCAGTCGATATTTGATAACCTTTTTATATATTGAAGTCTTTAACTAATGTTTTTAAGAAGTTACTTCCACCAACAAGAATATACATACGTTAATGGAAGGGGTCACTAAAAGTGTGATATAGTATGGGAGTCTTGATACAGTGGTGAAAGAATTCTCAACTTGCAAACCGATGCCTTAGTATGAGAGTTTTTACGTAATATTCTGGGTTGTGATATTTGTAAAAGCTTAAAAGAACTGATTTGGTTACCTAAATTATTAAAGTTGGTTTACCTTTTCCGTCACACATTCATTTAGAATTTCAGAATTAAGCGTGTTTGGACTGAAATAGTGAAAAGAAGAATGACATATCGAGAAATGATTTTCGATACCGTGTAAAATGAGACCAAAACACTGGAGAAAGGTCGGGTGGTGATTACAGGGTCAGTAAATAATGATTTCGAACATTAAAAAGAATTAACGAACCGACCGTCAGACGTGATTTCGAACATTAAAAAAATTAACGAACCGACCGTCAAACGGAATAGGATCCACGGACCGAAAAAACGGGCATGTTAGCTGTGGACAGTGGGGCATTACGCGTTATTACATATTCGTTCGATGTTATGTTGTTAACTAAATAATTACTCGCACTTTGAAACGTGTACGTCTCTTTCCCTCTCGAACTCTAGACCACGAAGATTATAAAGATCAAAGTAGACTTTTTTTGGGGGGTAAAAGATCAAAGTAGACATGCAACCCAATGAGAGGAAAAAGTACAAAATATATTAGAATATTCTTTTTTTAAAAAGAAAAAGAAAAAAGAAAACATTAAGAATATTAATTCTGATCTCTTAACTGGGTTTTTAGCTTTTCTTAAGATTATCTAAAAAATTAAGAACCATTTTTTAAATAAGAAATATAAGAGTAATTTTTTAGTCGAAAAATATAAAAAATTAGATTTTATCTAGAAAAAACTAAGAACTATTTCTTAAATAAGAAATATAAGAGCAATTTCTTAGTCAAAAAATATAAAAAAAATTAGATTTTATCTAGGAAAAACTAAGAACCATTTTTTAAATAAAAGATATAAGAGCTATTTTTAATCAAAAATGTAAAAAAAATGTAAAAATCATAAGTTAATAGTCTCGGGTAAAAGACTGGAATTAATCATACTCTAAATATGGAAAGGGTGAGTTCGAAGATAACTAAAGTTGTGGGGATGAAAGATAAGAAAAATGGGTACGTAAAGGTAGGGGCCAAAGTGTTTTTGTGTATTTATGAGTTTCAGAGAGAAAAGTAATTTGCCGACCAAATCTAAGTGATCTTCTCGTTGAACTTCCTTCCCACATTGTGCCTTCTCTCTTTTTCTTTTCTATTGGTTATCTATTTTTATTTACTACCTTTCATATTCGTTTAACATTGTATAATAATTGCTCACCAACCACAAATTCAAAACTTAAAATGTCCTCTTCTTTTTTATCATAGTGTATTTACGTCAACACATGAGAGTGTCTAGTCTAGAGACAATCTAGAAGTGCAGTGAAACAAATTCAAATAAATCTTTTCTGCCTTCTGACGAAATGTTTTGAGGAATCTTATTCATTACAACTTGACCATAAAAGGTTACACAATGTGTGGGAGAGAAAAAAAAAGTTTTTCCGACGAAAGAGGAATATGTCTGTGAGCTATCATTAGTATCTCTATAGACAAAACACACAATGGCCTATAGTACTAATTCATGCAACCATCTAAATTACAAGAAAGTTAGTAAACATAATCAGGAGAAATTATTTCTGGGGTCAAAATATAAAAATGTTAACAGTGTGGATCGAACATAGGTTATTTTGGGGGTTCAACCACAGGATTTTACCAACTGAGCTACATATCATTTAGCAATTTCACATACAAAATAAAAATTTATCATATATTTGTGGTGGCAAAGTGACTCCACCCCTCTCCATGTGGGTCCGCCTCTGAACATAATCCCAACATATGTTCTTTTGTGGATCTTAAATTTCTGTGAACTTAAACTTTTTGCTAAAGAGAGAAAAACTTATACAGTCCCATGTTTCACCATAATATCTTACGATCAGAAAAGCTTAACAAGGTTCTACAAGCTTCTATTGCAGTGACTAAACGCTCTTGCGTTTCATATCTTCATGGAAACCTTCCAAGAAGCTTGAGATAATTCAAATTTAAGAATTACATTTTGTACAAACATTTAAGTTATCTGGAATCTAGAGTGTACATCTAACTAGTTTTTTTTGGTATTCTACATTTAACCTGTTTACAGCACAATACTAACTATATTAGAAGGGAACTAAAAACGTCGAGAGATGTATCTAACATTGCGGCTGAGATCAGATGGATTTTCTCTGTACTCACAGAACTCGGTGTTGTACTCCCTTCCTCCCCGACCGTCTAATGCGACAATATAGGCGCCACATACCTGTGTAAAAATCATGTTTTCCGCTCACGTATGAAACATATTGCACTTTACTATCATTTGTTCGCGGAAAAATCCAGAACCATGTTCTTCGGCTTACGCATGTGTCTACACGTGATCAGCTAGCATATGGCTTAACAAAACCGCTTCCAAAGACTAAATTTCAGATTTTACGAGACAAGATTGGTATCACCAAAGTTCCACCATCTTAAAAGAACGTGTTAAGTAAATACATAATATATAAAAGATTCATATGTAAATATCCAATTCTACTGTTTTCCCTACTTGTATGTTTTTCAACCTATTTGTCTATAGATTGTTGTCTATAGGTTATTGGATTGGAGGATACGACGAAGCTTGTGGAACTGAAGGAAACGTTGGAAACACTAGAAGTTATTGAATTGGAGTAGCTTCCTGCATGTTTGGTGATGATGTGAAAGGAGATCACCTCGAAAGATTTACCGCAATGCCTAATTTGTCTTTATGGAAACCATCACGAATATTGATGATGAGTTGATCGAAGAAACAAAGCTCCGATATCATATTAGAGAAGATGAATAAGCGATAAAAGTTTTTTTGAAGTTTTTTTTTATTTCTGATTAGTTCGATGATCTACAATCACTCTTCTTATAGTGGTTTCTTATAAAGAAGATAGTGTAACAAACTATTAAACCGAATAACAGAATGTTAAATCGGTCAGTTAAGCATACTTAACTGACTAATACTGAGTTAGTTTAGTTTTTTGATTCTTATATATTTCGTGCCAACACAAACCCATATTATGATCCGCTACATAATTTCTGAAATTATACATAAAACCTGGTTTAAATCTCACAACATCAAGAAATTTACGAACATAACAACGCAGCCAAGATTTTATACATCTTATAAACATTGCTACAACTCCATTACAACACAAAGAGACACTGGAACACACAAGCACAGTAAGTGGAAATACCTTATTCAAACCTTTCGCTTACCGTTACACACGTACAATGACAATTTCTAAGGGAGAGCTTTCTTTATAGACATATAGCTCATCTTTATTACATTGGGACATAAGAGAAGACATTCTCAGATCACTTGTAGATGGGCTTGACATGGACTCCAACTTGGTGAAGTATGTCAGCACCTGCTTTGCCATGGAACCCAACGATCTTGTGGCCGTCTTGTTTGAGTAGGACACTTTTAGCACCTTCAAGTCCAAAAGGCGGAGAGGTTCGCTTGTTTGTCGTGAACCTAAGCAGTGTTATGATTTCAGATTCAGTTCCAAATATGTTGTCGTAGTTAATCTCCACAGCGGTTATATATTTGTTTGGATCAAGCACGAACTGCAAACAAAAAAAAGTAAACACAAGATTTAACGTGAAAACATTTTTAAAAAAAGATATTGCATCTTTAAAGCTAAATGATTATCTTGTATTTATATATTTAACCTCTTCAGGTGCAAGTAGTGTCCTTTTTCCATGATCATTTCCGGTGACCTCCTTAGAGTCCTTCTCATAGACGAACTTGACATACGATACCCCTGACTCGTCTTGACCTACGTACACTTTTTTAACACCATCATGAGGACCATCGTCCTATGGGTTTCCCGCATTACCACCTTTTGCCTCTAGTATTTGGCACCGGCAGCTGATCCAGCTGGCTGAGTGCTCGAAGAAGTAGGACCGCCCAAAGAAGTACTTGACGAAGGAGCAAAATATGCTCCTAGAGCATGAAGAACTTCGCATGCTCGTCCATGGAATCCTACAAGTTTTCCACCATTCTTGTCCTTGAGTTCATATTTCTGCGCACCCTCGAGTCCAAAGGGCGGTGAAGTTTTCCCCTTAGCTGTTTTGAAGATTAAGCAGGTGATAACATCTGTGTCTTGCCCAAAGATCCTGTCGGATTGCACCTCAACTGATGTGATGTAGTCTTCTGGATCAATCTCAAACTATAAAAAGATTTCAAATAGGTTAGTTTTCATTAAAGTCTAAATGGATTCATACTTCCTAGTTATGACAAATAAAATGAACACAAACCACTTCTGCTCCGAGCAAGGTCTTCTTTCCGTATTCGCGTGTTTCCTTTTTACCGTTCTTCTCATACTCGAATTTGACATAAGAGACACTAGACTCGCCTTGTCCAACGTACACTTTTCTTACATGGTCATGAGCACCATCATCCCATGATGTTCCTCCTTTTCCACCTTGAGCATCCACTTTGTTTGCTTGACTAGCGGACGATGGGGTTGAGGAGTCAGAAGGGGAAGGGGAAGACGACGGTAAGGGACCAAAATGGACGTCAATGGAATTGAGAACAATGCTGCTAATCCCTTGAAAACCAGCGAACTGGTTATCTTTGGGTGCCTGGATGCTGAACTGGTTCTGGGTTTTGTTTCCTTAAGGACCATATTGGGTTTTGTTTGTTTTAAAAGCCAACGCCGTTATAGTATCTTCATCCCCCATAGTTTTGTAGTAGCCAGTAACATCTGTTATATACTCGTCAGGGCTCAAGCTCACCTACAAAAATTTAAAATATACAGTTTATTAAAAGTACACTAAAATCACTAAAACATAGAATATATATAATTATATGGTGAAGATGGTGAGTACTAACGCCGTCAGATTTCTTGCCAGGATTGCCAGGACGCTTAGGCTTTTGGTCATCGTACTCGGCCTCTATGGACTTGATAACATCTTCATATGTAACCTGAACTCTCTTCACCCTCATGTGCTTCCCGTCGTCCCAAGACATTGTTGCGGCCGCCATTGTTGTATCTGACCATCAAGTAACAAATGTTAGTTTTTCACTATAGAATAATACCTAACGTACTTTTTACATAAATATCAGATAGAGTTTATATCGTTTTCATAACAGATAGCAACTAACTGAAAACATGGACATTAATTTACGAGCATTTGAAAGAGAGAACACCTCTGTTTTATTTTATATTTTGATAGATAATAGAAAAGATAAGAGAGCTGGTGTGGTACTGATGAATGATGAAGATGAATGCAAGTGCGTTTAATATAAACAAAGATGCACATTTAGATAGGAGATAACTCAAAACCAAGCTTGTGGTCCTAAAGATCACACGTTACTCTGTGTGACGATTGTTCCACTTATTGAAGTTCGTGCAATATCCACTTATAACCCTTCAAAGTCGAACATTTGACCTTAATTTCCACATGTACTTCTAAAAATTCATACACTTAACCCCAACAGGCCAGATGTAAGAAATATTCGACATACACATACAAATCTTACGCCGGATAACGAGAAGACAACAACAGACAAATGATCAATGTGGATGCAACAGTGAGAGTGAAAAGATTCACTTGGCCTTCAAAAATATAATTTGCATGTAACAGTGTAATAAAGACACTGGCATCCACATGTGCTTCTAAAGAATCATACACAGCCCTAACATCCAGATGTACGAAATATTTGACATACACCTACGAATCATAGGCCAGAGAATAAGAAGACAACAACAGACAGATGATCAATGTGCATGTAACAGTGAGAGTGAGAACGAGACAGTTAAAAAATCTCAATGTGCATGTAACAGTGTGATTCACTTGGCGGCCTACAGATACAACTTTCAGCCATGGATTTCATCACTCGATTGTTGCTACTTATATATATGCGTATAAAAACGAAGATATTTCCCTTCTACATATCGATTCCATTAACCATAGTCTTGCCCTGTTTGAAAAAAAATTGTTAAGAAACAAACTCGTGAGCTAGTACAAAGTATATCAACAATGAAGTTTCCCCTCTTGGGGTTACTTTTGCTCGTAACACTTGTCGGCTCTCCTACCAGGGCCGAAGAAGGACCTGTTTACCCTAAGACATACCCTTAGTCGTGCAAGTTTCCCGGAGGGCTTCATGTTTGGTACCACAACTGCATCCTATCAGGTATATAGAGGGAGAGAAGCTTCCGACAAGTCAGGATACAATTATTTGCTTTGTCGAGTATTTATTTTTTGAAGTTATTAAAAGTTTCCCTTGAATTAAAATTTGATAAACAAAGAACACTCAATAGATATCTTTCCTAAATCCACGTAATTACTAAATATATAATGTTCTATGTTGTGAAAATAGGTTGAAGGTGTAGTAAATGAAGATGCAGAGGACCAAGCCTGTGGGATATCTATACCAAGAAATTTCCTCGTATATCTTTCTTTTACCATTTATTTCTACTACGGAACATATATATTACTTGAGAGAGAAGAGAGAAAACGAGAAGAGTTTGTTACGATGAAAAGATCTTTTTATTCTCGTCAAACGTTCTGTTACAGACAACGTCTTTATATATAGACTTTAGTAAACCGTAATTAACCAGAAATGAATAACCGACTCAATTACAATTGATTACATAAACCAAATGAACCGATACTAAACCACATGACTCTAATATCCCCTCTCAAGATGGCGACGAGATCGAAAGAAGTCCCATCTTGCCAATAAGAGAATGAAAGAGACCAGGTTGTAGCGGTTTGGTGAATGTGTTGGCAAGCTGAGTTGTGCTCATGACATGGAGAGTCTTGATCAATTTACACTTGACCATATCACGAACTTTGTGACAATCTGACTCCAAATGCTTAGTTCTTTCATGAAAAACTGCATTGTTTGCTATGTGAATAGCTGCAGTTGAGTCACAAAAGAACGGCACTGGAGCTGGCTGAGGTGCCTCGAACTCACGGAGCATATTAACGAGCCATTGAACTCACGAACAGCAAAACTCATGGCTCTATACTCGGACTCGGCTGAAGAATGAGAGATTGTATCTTGTTTCTTGGACTTCCAGGAAATCAAAGACTGACCAAGAAACATACAGAATCCACTTGTAGAACGTCTGCTGTCTTTGCAAGAGTTCCAGTCAGCATCAGTGAAGGCAGTAAGAACAAGGTTATTAGTAGAAGAGTAGAATAAACCCAATCCAATAGTGCCTTTCAGATACTGCAAGACTCGGTAAGCAGCTTTAAGATGAGAGGGTTGAGCAGAGCAATACTGACAGAGCTTATTGACTGCAAATGTGATATCCGGTCTTGTGATAGTGAGGTACATGAGCTTCCCTACAAGACGACGATAGAGAAGAGGATCATCTAGTAAAGGCTCTGTACTGTCTTGACACAAGGGATTTGAAGGATCCATTGGAATAGTAGAAGTTTTCAAAGCAAGATAACCAGTGTCCTCAAGTAACTCCAGTGTATACTTTCTTTGAGTAACTGATATCTCTTTCGAAGAACGAGCTATCTCAAGACCCAAGAAATATTTGAGAGGACCAAGATCCCGAAGCTTGAAGTGATGAGATAAAGAGTTTGTAACAGAAACGGCATCTTCTTCAGTAGTTGATGCAATTATTATGTCATCAACATAGACTAGGACTGCAATATATCAACCATCATCATGTCGAATGAACAGAGTATGATCTGAATGAGACTGTTTGAAACTAAGAAGTGTGAGCGTCTCACTAAACTTGAGAAACCACTGGCGAGAAGCCTGTTTCAAACCATACAATGATTTATTTAATCTGCAAACAGCATTATGAGGCAGTTTAACTCCAGGTTTCGGTGTATAACCAGGAGGAAGTTTCATGTAGATTTACTCCGTAAGCTCACCATTGAGAAAAGCATTAGAAATGTCTAGTTGTTTCAAATGCCATTTCTTAGCTGCAGCAACTGCAAGTAGGGTCTTGACTGTAGTCATCTTAGCCACAGGAGAAAATGTTTCAGCATAGTCAATCCCCTTTTGCTGTGTGTAACCTTTAGCAACAAGTCTAGCTTTATACCGTTCTAGAGTGCCGTCGGCATTAAGCTTGACTTTATAAACTCATTTGCATCCATTGGTGTGCTTAACAGAAGGTAATGAAACAATATCCCATGTATGTGTTGCCTCTAGAGCCTTTAATTCTTCATTCATTGCATCTAACCATTCAACAAATTTCTTGGCTTGAGTGAAAGAAGAAGGTTCCGGATGAAGAGCAATAGCACATATGTAGGATTTGTAGCCTTCAGATAGCTTGTCCAAAGAGATATAAGATGCTGGAGGGTAAGTAACGTTTGTCTCCGTCAAGTTACAGTAGTAATCATGTAAGTAAGCCGGAGAGTTTCCTTTTCTTTTCTCTAAATTTGAAGTCTCTGCAGATGTAGTACTCTGTGGAAGAATGTCATTCACCACTGCAGGAGATTCCCTCTCAACTGCAGAAACGGCATCTACAACATCATGAGAACCAGCTTCTGCTTGAGATTCCCTCTCTTTTGCAGAAGTGATATCTACATGATCACAAGAAGGTACTACAGTTGCATGATTCAAAATAGAAAAGAAATCATTCTTCGTATCACCAATGTTCTGAAACGGGAAGATATCTTCGTGAAACACAACATCGCGTGATATGATAATGGTATCAGTCTCCAAATCCAAGAGTTTATGTCCTTTGTAACCTGTCGGATAACCAAGAAAAGCACAAGGTTTAGCTCTTGGTTGAAACTTGTGACGATTCTTTGGTGATGTTGAGCAGTAGACTAAACATCCAAAGACTCTTAAGTCTTTGTAATTCGGCAGATGATGAGTAAGCACTTAAAAAGGAGACTTGTTGTCTAGGAGAGGTGTGGATAGTCTGTTGATCAGAAACACGGCTGTCAACACACAATCTCCCCAGTATTGCAGAGGCAAATGTGACTGAAACATCAGACTGCGAGCCACGTTTAGAATGTGTTGATGTTTCCTCCCAACCACTGAGTTTTGTTGAGGAGTCTCAGGGCAAGAGTGATAAGCGATGATGCATTTCTTGTTGTATAAAGCAGTAAACCGCAGTTCGGGAGCATTATCTGACCTGACACCTTTGATATGAGCATGATATTGCTTCTCAACCATTGTAATGAAATTCGGAAACACTTTCAGAACTTCTGACTTTAACCTCAGTAGATAAATCCAGGTTACTCTGGTGTAATCATCCACAATAGTCAAAAAGTATTTGTATCCTCTGGTGTTGGCTCTGAGAATGGTCCCCAAATATCAATATGAAGGAGATCAAACGCATTAGTACGGATGTTGTTGTTTGAGACATAAGGGATGTGTTTTTGTTTAGCTAAGGGACAGATAGAGTAGTGTAAAACGCCTTTATTCTTTTGTTTGATTCCAAGTACATCAGTAATCAAATCTATTCTGTCCATAGCTGGATGACCCAGTCTACTATGCCATAAAGAATTGTCAACAACAACATTTATAGAAGGAAGAGTCTTCAAAGTTGCAGGATCCATAGTGAAAGCTCCATCCATCACGTAGAGATTGGCAATCTCTTCACCCTGACGAATCATCAATCCCTTGATAGGATCCTGTATGAGATAAGAACTTTTGTCAAACATAACTCGACATCCCAAATCCTTTGTGAGATGACTTATACTGAGCAAGTTCAATCGAAAGTCAGGAATGTAGAGAACATTATTGAGTAAAAGGTACTCATTTAGTCTGATCTGACCAATCCCTTTTATAGTAATGTCCTGGCCTGTAGGAAGCATGACTGATCTATTAGCAGATTCAGTAAAACTTTCAAACAGAGAACAATCATGAGAGACATGGTGTGTAGCACCACTGTCAATGATCCATGATTTCGATGACAAAACATTATCTGTTGCACATAGAATCCCAACAAAGCCAATATTTGAAGAAGAGAAAGCCATACCGGGCATTGCAGTTATGGTTCCAGTAGATGTAGAAGCATAGTTGACTTGACTTGGTTGAAGCTGAGCATTAAAATAGTCAATGACACTCTGTATCTGATCTTTGGAGAGAGTTTTGAGAATAGCAGAGTTATCATCAGGTTGCTGAGAATCATTAACAATCAACTGAGCAACTACCGGTTTGATATTGTTGCCTTGTTTCTCATTGTTGGGATTCTTCTTGTGCTTGAAGTTCGGTGGATAGCCATGAATCTTGTAACATTTATCAACTGTGTGTCCATTATAACCACAGTGAGAATACACTAGTCTTGTTGGTTTAGAATTGTACGTCGCATTCACAGAAGCAGAGAGATCATCAGGAGAAGTCACTTGAAAAGCACTTGCATTTTGCAGAGGAGCAATGCTGCGTTGATTAAAGTCTTGATCAAGTAGATTGTAAAATTCCGAAAGGACTGGTACATGCTTCTTCATGATGATCTGACCTCTAGCATTCGAATAAGAGTCGTTAAGTCCAGCAAGAAACTTAATGACTTTCGTATGCTCTGTTTTGGTGGCCATTGCTTTGCAACAAGTACACGTTTGACAGGTTTTCACACATTTGGCGCCATCAAGATCATCCCAAAGCGTCTTAAGCTTTGTATAGTAAGTAGATAAATCCGATGAACCTTGTTGAAGAGACCAAATCTGTTGAGTTAGCTGATAAAAACGTGGCAGGTTCGTGAGATGAGACCTCGCCGTTAGATCGTTCCATATCTCAGATGCATCATTGAAACGTAAGATGCTTCCATAAATCTGTTTTGTAACAGAGTTCAATATCCAGGACTTAACCATACTATTGCATCTCAACAAGATTCTATAATGAGGATGCGAATCCAAAGGCCTAGGCAAAGATCCATCAACAAAAGCAATTTTGTTCTTCGCACCTAAAGCAATCGTGATGGCAATACTCCAAGTATTATAGTTAGTTCCGTCGAGTACCTCAGTGATGATAGAAGTTCCTGGATTATCACCATTTGTGAGAAAATAAGGTGAATACTGGATTCCGCCAATGTCAAGTGACTCAGAGAGTAAGATCGGTGATAGGATCGGTAGAGATGAAGACGGAGCTCGTGAGAATGATGGAATCGTTGGGATCTGCACCGGAATAGGTGGATCGAGAATGGATTCCACTGGAATAGTGTTCGATGAAGAAGCTCGAGCTGGATTGACTGGTTTTGCAGCTGATCCATTAGTGCGAACGGCTCTTCTTGTAGATCGACGTAGAGTAACCATCGCGAGATCGATGAGAAGAAGACGACGAGCTCAACGACGATGGAAGCGAGGATCGTACTCGTTGAACTTCAATTTAACGCTCTGATACCATATTACTTGAGAGAGAAGAGAGAAAACGAGAAGAGTTTGTTACGATGAAAAGATCTTTTTATTCTCGTCAAACGTTCCGTTACAGTCAACGTCTCTATATATAGACTTTAGTAAACCATAATTAACCAGAAATGAATAACCGACTCAATTACAATTGATTACATAGACCAAATGAACCGATACTAAACCACATGACTCTAATAATATATATATGAATATATCTCAACATTTACTACTAAATATGGTAAAACCTCTATAAATTAATAAATTTCGCCGGTTCAACTGTAAAATATGATACAAATTGATAAAATAATAAAATAATAATATTTTAAATTTCTATTTAAATATATAGTCCCATTAAAAACATAAATTAATAATCTATCAATATATATTTTCTATATAAGTATAAACTAAATATTATATTGTTGGTTTTATATTTACAATGAAAATACATCTATTTTTCTTAATATTTCAATATATTTTGATAATATTTAGTAAAATTATAATTTAAAATCACATAAAACATAAACATATACACTAAAACCATATAAAAGTCAAATTTCTAAAATTTAAATAATGTATATATGGTAAAATTAAATATTTTCTTATTTTATAAACAAAAATAGAAAAAATAGAAAAAAATCTAAAAAGAACTTTTGTAATTAATATCTTTATAGAGGTTCTACTGAGTCAACTTTTCCTGTACCTCTATTTTCCTACCCACAATCTCCTATGGGTTCCCTTAGTCTTCTATACCCCTTTTTCATAATTTTATTTTTGATCAAAACACAAAATCCTTAATCAAAGCTTCCCCCTTTTCAAAACTATACCCTAACCCCCCTATGGATTAGTGAACCCATAGGTAAGTATTTAACTTCTATACCTTTCAAATTTGAAAAAAAAATATTTTAAAATCGTTTTAATCATATTTTGATGATTTTCGTAAAACTATGAAAAAACAGTTTTTTGATTTTTGAAATATTTTTTATCAAATTCTAAAAATCAAATAAAAAATATTCACGTTTCCGATTTAATTTTATGATTTTTCGTTAGACACATAAAATTAAAAGAAGAAAACTATCTAATAGAGATTGAGAAGTAAGAAATAGGGGCATGAGAGGAATTGCCTCGGTTCTACCACATGTTTTTCTATTTATTTTTATACTGGATATTAGAACTCTTCACTAAAGTTCCTCTTAGATAGACCTTCTGCGCATGACCGGTCTCCATCTCTTAGATTCTGATCTTGTCGTTTCAATCTGGTGTGGTTGTGTTGTTGTTGTTTAAGCTGTTGTATAAACAAAATATTTTCTGTTCGACCTTATCCTGATCTTGATACAAAAAACTTTAGCTTGTGTAGTAATATTTTACTAGACCATGACCCGTGCGGAGGTACGGATATTGGATTTAACTTGTATTCACTGTAAATTCATGAATCACTGATTTTATAAAAATCTTATTTATATTTAAGTTTTGTAAAATATATGTATAATAGAATATATTATTTATAATGTAGATATTTGATAATAATTTTTTATATGTACATAATATTATATTTATAGTTTTATAATTTAATGCAGTTTGATGTAATTGTAATATTTATATATTAACCTTTTTTGTTCTCTTAAAATTTGTGTCGTAGCAAATTAAGATATAATATATATTATAATTTGTGTTTTTTTTATTTTCAGCACAAAGAAATAACAATATATTGTAATTAATTAATTTAAAATATTTGATTTTAAGTGAAGTGGTAGAATCTGTAAATAATAAAAAAGACAATGATTAAATATGTAAATAAAAAGAAATATTTGATCTGCTATCCGTGTTTCCAAACAAATATCATTTAATCTGTTATTTAAGTTTCCAAACTGTATAATATGTAAATAAGAAAGGAATTCAATGACTATATGTGTAAAAAGAGAAATATTTAATCTGCTATCCAAGTTTCCAAACAGATTTTATTTAATTTGTTATTCTTGTTTCCAAACAACTCTAAAATGTACTTCAATTTTAATAATATAGATTCTTATAGATTAAACCTAGATAGTCAACATTGGCATCTAACAAGACAAACAGAGATACAATTGAAAAAAAAAATCGACCAATATTAGAAAGTCTTACTCATATATCATTTCTTAATATGAAGTGGCCGTCGATTTCTACCATCGTTTCAGGGTAATCTCCCTCTACAGTCCTATCTAAAATCTCTACTTTGTAAACTTATGTTTAGTAACCGTGAAATTCAACAGGAGGATATCAAGTCGATGAAAAAGCTGAAGACTGATGCTTTTAGACTATCCATTGCATGGCCAAGAATATTTCCCCGTAAGTTCAAAAAAAAAAAGAAAAAAAGGTCTCATATGTAACAAATTCCCAATTAGTTGTAATAACAGCTGTAAATTGTTTAATATAACAGATGGGAGAGGATGGAGAAAGGAATAAGCAAAGAAGGAGTTCAATTTTACCACGACCTTATAGACGAGCTTCTTAAAAATGGTCTCATATGTTCTCACGATCTTCTTCATTTTAGTTTATCGTTTCAACGTAGTGTAACTGAAAAAAACTAACTCTTCATTGTTGTTTCAGACCTAACACCACTAGTAACGGTTTTCCACTGGGGACATGCCCGCCGATTTGGAAGATGAGTACGGTGGCTTTTTGAGCGAACGTGTAGTGTAAGCCTTTTTGCTTGTCTCTCAATCATATTTACATTCTCTAATGTACGCAAACAACATCAATACCGTAATACTCTTTTCTTAAATTGCGAATACATATAGACTGGACTTTGTGGAGTACGCAAACTTCACGTTCCACGAATATGGGGACAAAGTGAAAAACTGGATTACGTTCAACGAGCCATGGGTCTTTAGCCGTTCAGGCTACGACGTTGGGAAGAAAGCACCTGGACGCTGTTCTCCGTATATCAAGGACTTTGGACATCTTTGCCAAGATGGACGGTCAGGATTCGAGGCTTATGTCGTTAGTCATAATCTACTCGTCAGTCACGCTGAAGCAGTTGACGTTTTCAGAAAGTGTGAAAAGGTAAAAACAAAACAAAAGACGAGAGAACTGAATTTTTTTTTTCTCATTTTTTTTTTGTTTTTAGATTCTTGAAAGTGCAAAGGAGGTAAAATCGGGATTGCTCATAGCCCGGCTTGGTTTGAACCAGAAGATGTGGAGGGAGGTCAACGTACCGTAGACCGTGTACTTGACTTCATCATGGGCTGGTAAAAAGAAAAGAAATCCATTAGTTGATCATAATTTTCTTTTATCCTCGACGTATATACATTATACATATTTAAACATACCTACGATATTCTTCAGGCATTTGGATCCTACAACTTTCGGTGATTATCCTCAGAGTATGAAAGATGCGGTCGGAGCTCGATTGCCCAGATTTACAAAAGCCCAAAAGGCAAAACTGAAAGGCTCTGCTGACTTCGTGGGAATAAACTATTAAGAGTTCGTTCTATGCAAAGGCAAGCGAAAAGCGTGATCATCGACAACCATCTTGGGCTACAGATTCTCTAGTCGAGTTTGAACGTAAGATTTCTTTATGTTCACGTATTATAGAGAAATTTTATTATATACTAATACTATCAACGTGTTAATTATCTATGTGGGTATGATTATTTTGTGAAAAAGTCTATGCAGGTAAGAATAATATATATTGTTCATTCAATAAATAATTATTTTTGCTCCTTTTACATGTTCAGCCAAGACTGTTGATGGGTCCGTTAAGATTGGTAGCCAGGTAGGCATTTGCTTCTTAATAACCTTTTTAGACGTTGTAAATTACGTTTTAATTATTTTATCTCCTTTCTTCTATATTTTGTAAACCAACACTGCTAAGGTGGCTGTATACGCAGCGGGTTTGAGGAAGCTTGTAAAATACATAAAAGACAGATATGGCAACCCTGAGATCATAATTACTGAGAATGGTTTTCTCTATATTTAAAATGTCTTTTTAGCACAGAATAAAATGTATTACCTTGTTTTTATTACATTTGTTGAATTTTCGCAATCTGTTTTATAGGCTATGGAGAAGACCTTGGCGATAAAGATACAGATCATAGCGTTGCTCTCAATGACCATAACAGGAAATACTATCACCAGAGACATCTTTTGGCCCTGCATCAGGCTATATGGTGAGATCAATTAAATCATTTGTGGTAGGCAATGATGCTTAACTATACATGTTTTTCCATTTACATATATGATCCTTGTTGTATATATCTTGCAGTGACGATAAGGTGAACGTTACATCTTATTTCGTTTGGTCGTTAATGGACAACTTCGAGTGGCAAGATGGGTACACAGCTAGGTTTGGTCTCTACTGCATCGACTTCCAGAACAACTTGACTCGCATGGAGAAAGGATCTGCAAAATGGTTCACTGAATTCCTCAAACCGGGTCTGAAACAAAAATCATCCAAGTCGACCTTCAGCGAGGAGCTCTAAGTTAAAGTCAAGTTCTCTACAAGATGTCAAAACTTAGTCCCGTGGGACAATAAAAGAAGGATGAGTTTGTGTTGGAGTTCTTCTTATGTTGTTTAGTTTATGGTGCACTGTAGTTAGAAGTGGTCTTCAATAAAGAAAAATGGGTAAATATACCCAAACATGTGTGTTTACAAAAATATGTAAATATGTACATCAGTTGCTCAAAATCCGAAATCCAAAACTTTTTTCATGCTTACAAAATGTATGTTGGTAGAGTACTAGTCGTGTCATTATCAGTATTTCCATGTTCTTACTATTCCGTTCAAGTTCATTATACTCTGATACTCAAGTTGCCATACATCCACTTGGAAATCAAGCTTAAATATCTGATAATTCTGATAATCACCAAATAAAGAAGAGATATCTACGTACTCACGTTTCTCTGTATAGTTTTTACTTCCGGTGCAATTTGTGGAGTAGTATCCTCCTATATATTAAAAGAGAAGTACAAACGCCACGTGGCGCTCATACAGTTCTTCTCAAGAAAATTCTCGCGTTTCTATTGGTCGAATTTTTCTAATTATTCTTTTTGATTTATTTTTTCATCGACCTTTTAATTGAAAAGTGACATTAATTATCAAACGCACTAATTATTTCTTGCGCAAGAATCGTAATCAATGTCGACCATTAATTATAGCTTGCAGAAGAATTTTAATAAATGTCGAGTAATCATTAAATGTCTTAATGGGAAATACGTTTTATATTTTATTAGGAAACTAATTATTATCAACATACATTATTTATATTTTTATTAGGAAACTAATTATTATCAACATACCTTATTTATATTTACTACTTGCGCAAGTTTCGCATCGTATAAAATGCATATTCGTGATTAATTTTACAAATTTATTATGTTTATCTGTTAAAATATTATGATATTTTAGCTTATCATGCAAGCTAAATCATTGAGAAACGTCCACCAATTTACTATATATAAGACATTCACAGTAGAAGAAACGAAGCAACTGACTTTTTATTCTGAACTTTTTTATGTTGATATTGTTTTTGTTATTTTACATCATTAAACTTTTATATATACATATTTCATCATAGCTGACTTTTCTTTTGGTTTATATGCAGATGTCCTATTATAACGATTTCACCACGATGCAGGTTAATTTTTTTATCTCTCTATATGATTTGATTAATCGTAGATTTATTTGAAGCAAGATCATGACCGTAATGAAGACATGATCAGAAGTGCTCTTCGTATTATCTCATCGTTGGATCGAATCAGGTTCTCTTTCCATTTTATGATTTTTCCTCTCTTTTGCGTTAACATTCAAACTAATCTGTTCTTTTTTTCTCATTTAACTAAATGAACAGTAGAGTGGATTACAGCCACAAGTTCAAGAGCTTAATGGCTGAGATGAAGAGGTCTGAATCATTGTGGGGGAAGTATCAGACAATCCGCAATGAGTAAAAAGAGTGTATGTTCTGTTATTTACATGATGAACTATAAAAGCTATCGATAATGTTATAGCCTTGTTTTTTTCAATTTTAAAATCAGCAACAAGTCTGTTCTTTTTTCTTTTTGCCTTTTAAATTTTCTTTTTGTGGCGAGGGATTTTATAGCCTTGTTTTATTTGACTTTTCAATGGTTGCTGTTGTGCTTTCATACTTATGATCGAATTTTAAAAACGAGTAGAAACGTTAACTTGATGGTCTCTCGGAAAGTGAAAGCCTGAGAAGCTTGGACTGTATGAACTATGAATTGCTAATTTCATTAATCATAACTTGCGCAAGAATATTAATAAATGTCGATCATTTACATTAATTGCTAATCTCATTAATCATAACTTGCGCAAGAATTTTAATAAATGTCGACCATTTATATTAATTTCTAATCTCATAAATCAAAACTTGCGCAAAAATATTATTAAATGTCGACCATTTATTAATGTCTTAATGGCATAATACGATTTATATCTAATTAGGAAACTTATTATTATGAACATACCTTACTTATACCTTACAAATTTAATATATTTCCTTTAACCAATTGCTTTCATTAATCATAATTTGCTAATCGGAATATTACATTAATTGCTCTCATTAATCATAACTTGCGCAAGAATTACAATAAATACTTGTTTTAATAAGTTTCCTTTTTCAAATTCAGAATTAAAATATTTTCATATGTATTTTTCTATTGGTTTTTTAATTTACAATTTTAGTTTATATATGCGCAGACCAACGATTATGACGTTTCCTCATGTGGATCCATATGTACTTAAATGATCATATCATCCAAAACACGTAAACTACAATGTAAGTTTCATGCTTTGTTACTTTCTCTATGTTTTTCAGATAATTATTTGCTTATACATCAAAGAACAAAATCTTTAATCAATATTTTATTATAAACGTTAGTATAACTTTTTATACATATTATCAACTTTGTACTCAAATATGATTTTATACAATTTATCATATTATAAAATGTATATCTTATAAATTCATATATATAAACTATATAGTTCTTTTTGTCATTTTTATCATCATAAACTATATAGTTCTATGTCAACTATATTATAGTTTGATTGGCTGATTTATTTTTATAATTCTTGTGAAAGTTTTAATCACATTTATTGATATTTATTGAGAATCTGTTATTCTTGTACAATGGGATATCACATTAATTCGACTTTTAAATCTTTCTAAATTTTCAAAGTCGTTTTTAATCTTGTTGCTTTATTTTAAATAAATCTAACTTGCGCAAAAATACTAATATTTAATTCAAATCAGTTTATGATATTTTATATTTAATAACTTTATTTATTCTTGCGCAATGTGATATCACATTAATTGGACTTTTAAATCTTTATAAATTTTCAAAGTCATTTTTAATCTTGTTGCCTTATAATTTGATTGGCTGATTTATTTTTTATTTTTTTTTATTTTTCTAAAAGCCTATCCTACGCCATCTATTTCTCTCATCTCCTTCTCTTTCTTCTTCTCGATTTCACTTTATACTAAAACAAAACTAAACGGAGTAAGGGAAAGTTGGGAACACATATCTGCACATTTTTGATAGATCATGCATTGATTATTATTATTTTTCTTGCGCAATTAATATGATCTCTTATGAATCTATTATAAATGTAAGTTACCTTATTTATTTGAATAATTCTTGTGAAAGTTTTAATCACATTTATTGATATTTATTGAGAATCTGTTATTCTTGCACAATGGGGTATCACATTAATTCGACTTTTAAATCTTTCTAAATTTTCAAAATCGTTTTTAATCTTGTTGTCTTATTTTGAATAAATCTAACTTGCACAAGAATATTAATATTCGTGTAGATGTTTTACATGATATCTATCTTGGAAATTTCGGTCTCCTGAACAAGATAGAGACCCTTATGACTAATATTTCGTTGGTGGAGTTCCCAACGAAATATATCATTCAACACAATTCCATTAATAAATTGTATGAATATATTATTTGATACTAACTTGTCGTGCAATCATATTTAAACACAGTAATAAATATGATACCAAGTTGCGCAAGTAATCCACGTTGAAAATAAGGTAAGTTATTAATAAAAAATTAACAATTTATAAACATGGTAAATTACATTTAAAATCGTGAAGTAAATACTCTTGGGATTCAAATTACTGTTAAAAAAATATTTACATTTTTGTATTTTTCAAAAAAAAAGGTTTACGATGAGGGGGAGAGAGAGAGGGAGATTTAGTGTTTTGGGTATACCCAATGATTTACAGTTTAGTGTTTAGGATTTATCCAAGGATTTAGGGTATATCCAAGAATTTAGGGTTTAGTGTTTTTGGTTTTTTACCCAAGGGTTTAAGCTTTGTCCAAGGGTTTAGGGTATAGTGTTTATTGTTTATGATTTACTTTTTTGTGACGATTTTAAAATTGTTAAAAAAAATTCTTCTTTTCGCAAATTATTATTATTTTATTTATTATCTTTAAAAGAAGATGTACATTAATTGGCAAACTATGATTAGTTGGTAATTCACCCAAGAATTACAACATTCATCTGTTTGACATGTTATTACAACATTTATCTGTTTGATTTCTAGGAAAGGTGATCTTAGAACATTAAGATACCTATTATATTATCATAAATTGATCTGCATTAAATATGATATCAACTTGCCAAAGCAATCCGTATTTAATATAAGGTAAGTTATTAAAAATTTAAAACCAAATTAACTAAAGGTAAATTATTTAAACAAAGTAATAAATATGATACCAAGTTGCATAAATAATACACAATGAAAATAAGGTAAGTTATTAATAAAAAAATTAACAAATTACAAATAGGAAAGTAACACAAATTTGAGAGAGAGAGAGAGAGAGAGAGAGAGATTTAGTGTTTTGGGTATATTCAAGGGTTTACAGTTTAGTGTTTAGGATTTATCCAAGGGTTTAGGGTATATCCAAGATTTTAGAGTTTAGTGTTTGAATTTTTACCCAAGGGTTTAAGATTTGTCCAAAGGTTTAGGGTATAATGGCAGCTAATAATATTTTCATTTATTTTAAAAACTTAACACAAATTATTATTAATTTATTTATTATCTTTAAAAAATGTTGTACATTATTTGGCAAACTATGATTAGTTGGTAATTCACCCAAGAAAAATTCATGATAAAATATTAAACTAGGAAACATTCCTATATAAATCAAAATTGTGGTAGTTAAAAAAATAATCGGTGAATTAAAAGAATGTTTATATTTTTATATTTTTCAAAAAAAAAGGTTTACGATGAGAGGGAGAGAGAGATAGAGAGATTTAGTGTTTAACCCGCGGGTCCCGCGGGTTAAACACTAAATCTCTCTATCTCTCTCTCTCTCTTAAATAGATACAAAATATTCTGTAATATTTAACCCGCGGGTCCTGCGAATTACCTGCAAATTTGGGCGGGACGGGTGCAGGTATTTTGAATCTTTTATTGCAGGTCATGCAGATCGAAATTATGAGTAAAAAAACTAGGTGACCCGCGGGTTGGCGGGACGGATGGGGTGGGTCGATCCGCAGACCCAGCTCTACCCGTATAATTTGAATCTGTACAATGCTCGCACAGGGTGCGGATCGGCCAACTAATTAAACATAAGCGAGTATGAATTATGGAAACGCCAGCGAAGTTAATAAAATGCGGTCAAAAAAAGAAAAAAAAAAACTAATTTCAACTCTAAAGTCAATTAAAGATTTATTCAAAAGATTAATAAAATGCTTTGAGCTTGATCTAGCGATTTAATTAATAGTAGTTTATTACTGTTTTAACATTAGCAAGTTTTGGGTTCAAATCTATCAAACAAGAATATTCATAAGATGTTTCACTATGGTGTACGTGAAATCGTTCCACGTACATAGATTCGTACTCCCTCCGTTCCCGAAAGTAAGATTTTCTAGAGTTTTCACGTTTATTAAGAATCTAATAAATATTTACATTTTAGTTTACTATTTATTTTTCTATACAATTTCCAATAACTATTCACCAATCAAATTTAATCAATTGAAATATTCACAATTAATGTTTCTCAAAAGTATACAAAAGTACCTTAAAAATATAGAAAATCTATCTTTGTGGAACAAGAATAAAATCTAGAAAATCTTACTTTTGGGAACGGAGGGAGTATATGACAGCTAAAGTTTTTGTCAAATTTTTCATTGTGATAGTTCACATTTGTGATAAAATAAAAATTAACATTAGAGTATTTTGTAATAACAGAAAACGTTTTTGGCTCGTAGGGATTTTGGTATAGTTTTTTATTAACTAGGAGGTATCCCGTACAGATTATATATTACAAAGGGCCCAAATAACTTCAGTGTAAGAATTTAGTGGGCTCAAGCCCACGTGACTCGCTTATACTCTTTAACTTCTAAAACACGTTAACTTTGAGTAACCACGAGACGTCGACCTTGACGCGCTTAAACGCGTGTCCCAAATAAGCACATCCCGACCGAACACGCTTCGGTCCGTCTAAACCGCGGGAAATAGCCACAATCCGACCGAACACGCTTCTTCTCTTCACTTTTTTTGTGTCAGAAGAATAGAAGATGATAGTGATCAGAAACAGATATTTCGCTAAGGATAGTCCCAAATTAGGACTTCCTTTGGAGATGATGAAGTTTAAGTTAGCCACGAGAGAGATTTAAAACATGTGGCTGTGTTGTGTAAAGAGACCGAGTCACACGAACATCATCTCCCATGTTGAGATAAGCTTGAATAAAAGAGAAGCTTGAGAAAGAAGATAGAGACCTAATCCTACCGAGTGATGGAGATAGATACATAATATAATTAGGAGTTATCTAAAGTTATGTTTATCTACTAGGATTAGGATTTATAACATCTATATATTGAGGTGTCGAGTTGTGACACAAAATATAGAAGTTTGAGAGTTTGAGAGCTTAAGGTTTTGTGCTAGTTTCCTTGAGTTTAATAAGAAGAGTTAATTTCTTATTTGCAGTCTTGAGTTCTATATTTGGTATCAGAGCTTCCAAGTTATCATGGGGGATCTAACAGTTGCAGCAGAAACGAAATCAAAGGATGGAGAGGCCTCCAAGATCAAGTGTCCGATGTTGAATTCTTCTAATTACACCGTGTGGGAGATTCGCATGAAGATAATACTAAAAATCAATAAGGTTTGGGATATCATTGAGACACCAGCAGAGGATGCAGTCGACAAAAACAATATGGCGATAGGGTTGTTGTTTCAAGCGATACCGGAATCGATGATACTACAGGTTGGAGGTTTAGACACGGCAAAGAAGGTTTGGGATGCCATTAAAACGAGACATATAGGAGCGGAACGTGTGAAAGAAGCAAGGTTGCAGACGTTAATGGAGGATTTTGATCGTCTCAAGATGAAAGACACCGAGAAGATTGATGATTTTTCAAACAAGATGTCTGAAATAGCTTCAAAGGCTGCCGCGCTAGGAGAAGAGATTGAGGAAACAAAGCTTGTTAAGAAGTTTCTGAAATCTTTACCTCGTAGAAAGTTCATTCACATGGTAGCATCGCTTGAACAGATACTTGACCTCAAAACCACAAAGTTTGAGGACATCGTCGGGCGTCTTAAAGCTTACGAGGAGAGGATTAGCGAGGAAGAGGATCAAGACGATCAGAGCAAATTGATGTACACTAATGCGGAGGCTCCACATTCTCGTGAGTATCAAGATGAAAACAGAGGATACAGAGGAAGAGGTGGAAGGTTCGCACGAGGACGAGGTCGTGGGAGAAACAACGGAGGACGAGACAAAGATCTTTCTCGTATTACTCACATGACTGGTAATACTCATCAGTAAGTACTCTCCTTCTTCTTCTGCAACCAAAACATAATCATCAAGGTACTTAGGCAATGAGATTTGTCTCGTTGATCTTCTTAAAGGAGGACTTTCTTCCTCGTCCTCATCACTGTTTTCTTCTTTCTCAGTCTCATCATCACTAATCTCCACTACTCTGTTTCCATCTTCTAACCGTGCAGCCTCCTCTGTTACCGTAGGAATATCAAGATTCCCAATTTTAAAACTTCCTGCTTCACTCTTTTCTGTAGCACTTTGACTCCAATTCCAACCCTTTGTCTCATCAAAAACCACATCACGACTAACCACAATCTTTTGTGTTCTTGGATCAAACATACGATAGGCCTTAGAGCCTGGTTCCGTACCGAGATGTACTAACATGCTTGATCGATCTTCCAGCTTCTTTAGATGAGGTTTCACCGTCTTTGCATATCCAATACAGCCAAATATTCTCAGATGACTCACGTTTGGCTTCTTGTTTCTCAACATCTCGTAGGGAGTTCGATCCTTCAAGGCTCTGGTAGCGACTCTGTTCAGAACATAAGTAGAGTGTCTTGTTGCCTCTGCCCAAAGATAGTTCGGAACCAACATATGTTTTAGTATACTCCGAGTCATTTCCATCAAAGTCCGATTCCTTCGCTCGACAACTCCGTTTTGTTGGGGCGTATAGGGAGCCGTGAGATGTCTTCTAATGCCATTGTCTTGACAGAACGTGTTGAACTCATGAGATACGAACTCTCCTCCTCTATCTGTTCTGAACATCTTTATCTCTGCTGAGTTTTCTTGCTCCACAAGTTTCTTAAAGCTTTTGAATCTCTCGAAAGCCTCGCTTTTCTCCTTGAGCAGTATGGTCCACATATATCTGGAATAGTCATCTATAAGCACAAAGATATACCTATTTCCAGACTTCGTAGTAGGTGAAATAGGACCACAAAGATCTCCATGTATCAACTCGAGTGGCTTGCTGGCTCGGTAGGAAGTTGCTTGTGGAAACACTTGTCTGGCTTGTTTTCCAAGTAGACATGAACCACACACTTCTTTCTCAACAGAGATCTGTGGTATCCCAGTTACTAGCTCCCTTTTAATCATAGATTTTATAGACTCGAGATTGACGTGACAGAGCCTCGCGTGCCACTTACTTGATTCGTTAACCACCGTAGAAAATAGATACAATGGCTCCCTTATTCCCATACGAACCTTATATAACCTGTTCTTTGACCGTACGGCCTCCACCAGTAATTTGCCCTCTCGATCATGCATAGTGAGCTTCTCTCCTCTTAAGACAACATCACATCCTGCTTCAGTCGCTTGACCAAGACTAATGATATTGCTTTTCAACTCTGGAATGAAATAGACTTCATTCATGGTTCTCGAATTGCCGTTTTGATCTATGAACTCAATCACACCTTTTCCTTTGATATCTATGCGGGAGTCGTCTCCAAACCTCACTTTTCCCGTAACCGATTCATTAATCTTTGAGAAGTATCTCCTATCACCAGTCATGTGATTTGAGGCTCCGTTGTCTAAGTACCACAAGTCATTCTCTCCTGTGTTTGCCTCATATTTATTAGGCATCACCTTTTCTTCATTTAAATAGACGATTTCATTCATCATGAGCTCGTTGATGACCTCACTTATCATAAGCTCGTCAGCATTGTGAGTATCCTCCTTATCACCTTCTTGCGTTTCCTGTAACTTCAACAAACGATCAGGACATGAGTAAGCATAATGCCCTGTTTTATCGCATCGAAAACAGGTAATACGAGAAAGATCTTTGTCTCGTCAGCATTGTGAGTATCCTCCTTATCACCTTCTTGCGTTTCCTGTAACTTCAACAAACGATCAGGACATGAGTAAGCATAATGCCCTGTTTTATCGCATCGAAAACAGGTAATACGAGAAAGATCTTTGCAGAAGAAGAAGGAGAGTACTTACTGATGAGTATTAACGATGAACCAAGAGACTATTATGAAGCAGAGCATTCTGAAGAGTGGAGAAAGGCGTGTGAAGATGAGATCAACTCCATCGTAAAGAATGGTACGTGGACTCTGGTTGATCTTCCTAGTGGTGCTAAGGCAATCGGGTTAAAATGGGTTTTCAAGTTGAAAAGAAACTCCGATGGCTCCATCAATAAGCATAAGGCTCGACTCGTAGCTAAAGGCTATGTGCAGAGGTACGGAGTAGACTTCGAAGAAGTGTTTGCTCCTGTTGCTCGAATAGAGACGATACGGTTACTGATAAATGTTGCAGCATCTAGAGGTTGGGAGATACATCATCTTGATGTGAAAACAGCATTCCTGCATGGAGACCTAAAGGAGAGAGTATATGTCACACAACCAGACGGCTACATAGTGAAAGGTTCTGAGACAAAAGTGTATAAACTCAACAAGGCGCTTTACGGTTTGCGCCAAGCACCTCGTGCGTGGAACGACAAACTAAATGGAATCCTCAAGGAGTTTGGTTTCAGGCGTTGCAAAAAGGAGCCGTCAGTTTATGTGAAGAAGACAAGTGCAAGTCTCTTACTTGTTGCGGTCTATGTGGACGATCTATTTGTGACTGGTACGAGTGTGGATCTTATTGTTAACTTCAAAGCAGAGATGGCGTCAAAATTTGAAATGAGTGATCTAGGACGCTTGACCTATTATCTAGGAATTGAGGTAATACAGCATGATGATGGTATAATCTTAAATCAGAGGAACTATGCTTTAAGGATTCTCGAAGAAGCAGGAATGAGGGAATGCAACTCAGTACATACGCCAATGGACTCTAACCTGAAGTTGTCTCGAGCAGATGAAGAAGAAGACGTTGATGCTACTAGTTACAGAAGGAATGTTGGTTGTCTCCGGTATCTGTTACACACGAGACCGGATCTATCTTATTGTGTAGGTGTTCTAAGCCGTTATATGCAACGGCCTAAAGCGTCGCATGGAGCAGCAATGAAGCAGTGCTTACGGTATCTCAAAGGAACGACAACACTCGGTCTTACGTTCACAAGATCAAAGACGGCTCAGTTGGTTGGTTACAGTGACAGTAGTCACAATGTTGATCCAGATGACGGTAGGAGCACCACGGGACACGTTTTCTACTTAGGCGAAAGTCCCATAACCTGGTGTTCACAGAAGCAAGATACGGTGGCATTGTCCTCCTGCGAGGCAGAGTTTATGGCAGGGACGGAGGCAGCTAGACAAGCTATTTGGTTGAGTGATTTACTTGGCGAGATAGATGAGACATTGTGTGAGAAGGTGGTTATAAGGATAGACAATCAATCAGCTATAGCTTTGACGAAGAACCCAGTGTTTCACGGTCGCAGTAAGCACATACATACTCGATACCATTTCATCAGAGAGTGTGTAGAAGCCGGCTGGATTGAAGTGGAACATGTACCGGGCAATCAACAAAAGGCTGACATATTAACCAAAGCACTTGGGAGAATTAAGTTCAAGGAGATGAGAAGTCTCATTGGAGTTCAAGAGTTAGAAGAGATCGAGTTCAAGCTTAGAGGGGAGATTGTTGAGATAAGCTTGAATAAAAGAGAAGCTTGAGAAAGAAGATAGAGACCTAATCCTACCGAGTGATGGAGATAGATACATAATATAATTAGGAGTTATCTAAAGTTATGTTTATCTACTAGGATTAGGATTTATAACATCTATATATTGAGGTGTCGAGTTGTGACACAAAATATAGAAGTTTGAGAGTTTGAGAGCTTAAGGTTTTGTGCTAGTTTCCTTGAGTTTAATAAGAAGAGTTAATTTCTTATTTGCAGTCTTGAGTTCTATATCCCACACGCCATTTCTCCTACCACTCGGACCTAACAAACCAAAACCCGCCACGTTATCTGAAACCCGAGTTCCCGTGAGTTAGGGATCTTTAATTGAAGGAACCAGACATGATCGCAGAGTCACACATACACACACACAATCCTTTTAGAAGTTTTGTCGTCCCCCTCGTATGGAATCCATTGTGGGGCGACACAAACACAATATCTTCTTTTGCTTCTGCTCTTCTTGATCTTCTTGTCATAAGATCTATTTCTTTCAGGTGGATTTACCTCTCCATTTATTTAGAAAAGAAAAACAAGAAAGGAAGAAAGTTCTATACTCTTTTCGATCTAAAGTATTGTTTGATCTTGATATTTAATTTCAGAAGGTAACCAATCTCTAATCATTCTTTCTTGAGGTTACGTGTAAGAGAAGGAACTAATAGGGTTTGATTGTGAGATTAGGGATACGAAGAAAAAGATAAAATGGGAGGAATGAAAGATGAGGCGAAGAGGATAACAATTCCTCCATTGTTCCCAAGAGTTCATGTGAACGATACTGAACGAGAAGTCTTATCTCTCTATAAACATTCCACTCTTCCTTCTCCCACCAACAAGATCTCTGATTCTCCTTCCACTCTCTCTTTGTCTCTTCCTCCTCCAGCCAACAATACCCATCTCGTGAGTTTGTAATTAACTTCTTGATTTTTTTGTGTGTGTTTATTGCATACTCTTCAAAAATAGAAGGGACAATGCAGACTTTGAATATCAATTTATGACCTGTTTTGTGGAATAATTTTTTGTTTTGTTTTAAACAGACTGAACGATCTGAAAAGAATGAGTTTTCACCAACCTACAACACTTCTGCAGCATCAAAGCTTGAAGGGATTAATGTGAATAAAAAAGGCATGAATTATCCAAATCCTAGAGGATCATCAGTTACTAACACTAAACCTAGTTCAATAAAACAAAATGAGTACCATTTCAAGAACCTTACCAACTTGGATTCTCTTAAGGTTCCTGTTTTTAGATTCCCGGAGACAGATCCAAAAGCAAACACAGATTTGTCACTACAGTTTCATAATAGCAGTACCAGTAAATCAAGAGGAGAAGCTGCTGGTTCCAAACCTCTCCTGAACAATCTTCATATTCAAGAATTACTATTACCACAATGTTTGGAAGATGAAAGCAAGAAGGGGTCTCTTAGTGTGATGGAAACTCAACTGTATAGAAGAAGAGCCCTTGATACTCGAAAGAAGCCTCCACGTGAGCAAGATGCCTCAGACTGTTCTGCAGTAGACTTTTTGTCTGGTATGAGTGCAGCTTCTAATGATGTTGCAAGAGTGATAGGTGAGAAGAGATTTTGGAAGATGAGAACTTATATTATCAGGTATGTATCCACTCACTTTCTATATCAATCTCTCTTTTGCTATGATTCCATATTCATAATATTTTTCTGATATTTTTCAGTCAGCAGAAGATCTTTGCCACTCAAGTCTTTGAGCTGCATAGACTGATAATGGTAAAGCTGCTTAATGACTAGATTGTTTCAATGCTTCCTAATGCGTTTCAGCTTCCATGTGATCTCACCATGAACCTGAATAAAATGCAGGTTCAAAAAATGGTTTCAAAGTCGCCAAACTTGGTTTTCAAAAACAAGATCAATGGTGGTAAACGTTCCACAATGAGTTCATCTCAATCCCATCTCCTGGAAATGGCTGGTTCAAAGGTTAAAAGACCAAACACTGAGAATCAGAAACGTGTAACCGAAGACTATCCAGAACATATGAAACCTAATCTTCCTTTACCTTTCATAAGCAAAGAGCTCATGACCCCAATTTGGCAACAACAGCTACTTCCTCCTCCAGGAAACCAATGGTTAGTTCCAGTAATGTCTCCTTCAGAAGGTCTAGTCTATAAACCATACGCAGGACCATGTCCTCCTCCTCCTTCAGCTTTCATGCTTCCTATTTATGGACAAGATTCTCTCGCCACAGCATCCAGGTTCCCTGCTTCTACTCAGTTTAGCCACAACCACTTCCCACCGAGGACAAAAGTATTTGACCAGACAAACCCGTTTGGTCAGCTTCAAAGATGGTCAAGCACATCTAGCCACATGACTCAAGCGATTCCATTTTCCTTAAAGAAGTCTGATCAGGAATCTAATGACAGTGAGGTACATGGAAGTACAGCTTCAAGTCCACCAGAGAAGCATAAATATGATGTCCTTCCACTTTTTCCTACAGAGCCTACTCATCACACTGACGAGTATGAGCACAAACAGCAGCCCCTGGCTCGTGCCATTAAAGCCATTCCTCATAATTCAACATCTGCCTCTGAATCTGCTGCAAGAATTTTCCGGTCAATTCAGGAAGAAAGGAGGGACTCAGATCATATGATTAGTTAGTTTTTTCTCTTAATTTCTCCACATTCTTTTTTTCTCTATAATTGCTTCTTCATCTACTTTAGATTTTATACTATTTACTCTTCATGTGAAGATGTAAATCAATACTGTCACTATACATAAAACATACATACATCTTATACTGATATTGTATTGACAAACAGAAAATAAATGATAGATTCTTTTGTTACATTAATAACCTCCCAGCTTTGAAGGGTTATGGAAACACCAAAACAATTTAACAAGAAGAATCTGATGGTCCTTGGGACTGAAATATATAACTTCTCTTTGTCCATATTCATCTGTAATGTTACATTTTATTATGATCAGTTTTTTCCATGCTAAAACAAAGATGCACTCAAAATAAAAACTAAGAACCAAATAAACACATAATTTAGAAACCAAGAACCTTTGTTGCAAGTTTGAGTAAAGGTTCCAATGCGCTTGGATCAAACTTTCTTGCAAAGAGATAACACACTTGATATGGCTGATCACTATAGAAGTAGGAATGAGATTGCAGAAGCATCTTGAGAAACATCTCTGTTATATCAAACTTCTCAAAAGTAGTTGGATGAGCACCACCTCTTGACCAATCTGTCCAAGTTAACGTCCTCTTAGCCAGCAAATGTTCATCCACATAACAAGGAGGTCTACAAGCTCTGTAGCTAGCGGAATCTCTGATGATTGTTATCATTTCCAAGCAAGCAAAGCATCTGTTTTTATTTGCTTACTTCATTTGGGCGTGTTATTCGTTACTCTTAGTCCTATTCATTTCCACTCAAGTGAAGCACCTTTGACTATGTAGGTGCTTCGTCTAACATGACCGGAATATATGATCTGGTCTCAGTTTTGACCCACAAAGGCAGGAGAGCAGACTCTAGGCATTAGGTTGCATGGGTCAAGCGAGAGAGTGGTCTGTTCCATTATAACAATCAACACATAAACACACACAAAATGACTACATGTCAACGCTCACATACTTATGTTATTTTTAAACGTAAAACACCTCTAACACATGTTTAACAGGTAAGTGGGGGACAATACGACGATGATAACACGAGCTTTGAACGCGAAGAGTATATCACTAAACTTTCTCGAGGAGGTGATTGGCATAAGGCATACATCATAATGTACAAGGCTAGTCTGGTCTCCATGTAATATGTTCTCTTTTCTTGATTTCACTTCCTCTTGACTGAATTTTCATTCCTGGAAATTTTCACATTATTGTTTTGTTATCATTTACAATGCTGTAAGACAAGAAAACTCAAAAAACGTGTACGTGTTTTTCAAGGTTTTCTTGAGAGGTCCCAATGGCGTGAATCCATCAATAAATATCTTACTCAAAGAGATAACAATAACAATAAAAATAAATTGGAATGATAGGGATGTACTCACATGTAGAAGTAGAACAGTAAGAGGAATAGCAGTTGTTCCACTTGTAGTAATCTATCCGTACAATAAATATTCAAATTGATATCTGTTTTGTGAGTCAATCACGGATCGAGGTCAACAAAGAACCGATAGCATAATATCGTTATTATATTTTGTTTTTACTTGTCAATACAGGAACAAAAAAACATGTTAACTCCAATGTAAATACTATAATTACTACCCAAAAAAAACTAATTAGCTTTGTAATTTTCTCACTGAGAATTTAAGAGATCAACTAAAACTTTCAGAAACCAATTGTATTAAGAAAAAAATATGAGTTGAGCAAGACAGCCCCCACAAGACATGTGAAATTGGTTATGTAATAAGAGTGAACCCATAACCGAAACAAGTCATCAGAGCTATGAAAAGGTGAAGCCATCACAAGCGGAATTTCAGAAATGATAACACATTTAGTTAAACATTGTCAGTTCAACTTTAAACCAATATAGTTCTTGATTATAGATCTTTTGCCCTAATTAGTGTTTAAGAAGTGGACCATTATTAAAATTCGGTATCTTAGCACTATCTAATATCTATAGCCACAGGGACCACCATTATTTAAATTTGCCAACCCTTTTCATTTTGACATTTTTGTTATTAAATGTTTTCATTAAATACTGTATATTCGAAACTTGTTTCATGGTATAGGAAGAGCCGTCAAGCTTTAGTATTTGGTGGTCTTTTATATCACAAGTATATATATCTATAAATATCTTTCAAAATATAATTTGTCTTTTCTAATTAGATAAATAGTTTCTATCATTTTATATTACAAAAGTACCTACTCTTAATTTTTAGGGTTTGATAGGGCGTCTAAATCTAACTAATCAGTGCCTAAAAGTTCTAACCTTACTAGTTTAAATGTACGTTTGATTACATATGCTCTGTAAACCATGGGATTGGTGCATTAGATCATTGAGTTTGATTGGACATTCCATGTAATCACGACTGCGATGGATTTCATTTGCAGTTTTGTAAAAAAAATTCTAAGTGGACAAAAATTTATCCAAATAAAACAGGAAAAGTAAAACTAAACGATAAATAATTAACATAAAAGGAATGCAACTTGTTGTTCTTTGTCTCCCCGATCAAATACAAAATATCTCAAATCGGAACCGAGGTGCGTCGCATTTTGAGAAATTAGGCGTATATATATGATAACAAATTAACAATGCTACATGTATTAAACCAAAGTGAGGATATTACGTGTAATCAACCAATATGATGAGAAAACATGATCTGTGCATAGTGTAAAATAGAAGGTTGTCACTACATTTACTCGGATGTGCGAAGAACAATACTGATGAATACACTTTTTTATTAACAGTGGAAATTTCTAGGTTTATTTTATAATCTCAAAGCTTGGAATCAGTTTTTAAAAATTACTCACTTTTAAAAATAATCAAAGATTACTTAAACTTGAAACACAGAAAAAGCTTTTCTTACATTATTACTAAACTACCAACATTTTAGTTACTCATGCATAAAATTTAAACCATAGTTAGTAGTTTGTCAAAAAACATATTCGTAGTTATTTGATATTACTCAAATTCGAGCCCAAAGTGTTCCACCAGTAAGGAACACATCTTATTTTATGTATTATCATTTGTATCTATGATCTATCGGAGTATTGTACGTTTCTCTCTGATAATACCATCTCAAACCACCCCATCTCTATCAAACTTTGTAGGATCATCAAAACAAACTTCACCCCGATACATAATCATTATCAGTCCGTTAGAAATTAAAACCAAGGCATAATAGCCCTTATTATGACGCATTCGTCAAAGACCATAACACTCACCGCTCCTTATGAGTGTAATTGACGTGTTAAACGACTTTAATTATTAGAAAAATGTTGCAAGTAACAAAACGATATCTATACTATTAAAGTACAAACACATTTGAATTTTTACTCTATTTACCCCTATTAAAGAGGCTTTCTTTTGTATTCATTAATGACATTTTGGACATTTTACATTGGTTTCTTTTTTAATTGTTTTTGGTTTGTCATTAACCACCGGTTTCCTAATTCAATTTTGGTATGTGATTATTCCGTGTTTGATACTGCATCATTTTAATATTTTTCCAACCGGACATATTTGAAACTGCATCGTTTTTTCTCAAACTATTTAATGGTTTGGTTTTAAACCGCTTTTTCCTAAATATAATCTCAACTATCTAACAAAAATTATTTATAAAAAATAAAAATTGTTTATTGGTTCAACCAGTGGTTCAACCGGTAACTGGATTTCGATTTTAGTAGTTTTTATTGGATTTTTAAATTTTGTTTTTTTTTGTCAAACCCGAACTGAATTTATCTTTGATCAACCGGTAATCCGTTCAACCGCAGGTCTCAATCGAATTTCAAAACACCGATCAAAACTATAAAACTGTTATATTGATTTATATTTAAAATATCTAATTCAAAATTAAAAACCTAAAAATACATGTATAATATAGTTTTACCGAACATAAATCTGGATATAAAATACATATATGAGACGGATTATATAAATACATATACAAGACGGATTATATAAATGTGATTATATAAAATTTTCACCAAACATAAACCCGCGCTTTGAAAGCGCGGGTCAAAATCTAGTTAAGTCTTAAAGACCAATGATTACAAAATAGCATACAAACGTAAATAATAAAACAGTGGGGAGAAACTATATTTTCCACTTCTTATAAAAATAATATAAACTTGTTTCTTTCTTAACGACTTATACTTTTGTCTTCTTTATCTTAATAATTGAATTAAAAACATTCATCACTATACAAAATGTGACATGATAAACACCATTCTGAACCCAAGAAAACTAGCGACTACTAGTATAGGGATTAGGGAGTCGGTTAATATCATGGTTCTCAAGAACCTAGGTACCTAAAGGGATTATAGTACATATAACTACAAATACGAATGTCACATTCCGTAAGAATGTTGTTTATCTGTGTCGGTTCATGCCCAATTATTTAAGTCTAATAGTATTATAGTGTCGATTAGAAAAGAAGTAAGAACCGATTCTACTGACAGTATTAAAAGGTGTTCAATTTAAATATCGTTTTCTTTTTTTTTTATGGTCAAAGAATATCGTTTTCAAACTTGATTATCATCAATAACTAATGACAAAAAGAAAGCAATAAAATCGTCGGCGAAATACCTCACGGTTCAGAAAAGAGTAATAATAGCAACTAGATCATGATCCGCGTTTCGGAAGCGCGGAATGTTTTATAATTCAAAATTTTGTTAACAATGTTACATATATTTAATATGTAAGAATTTTGTCTATTTAAAAAACTGCGTTTGAATCAATATTTTTAAATCCAATTTAGATTGTCGAGCTAGTAAACCCGGTAATCCGATATACAATTATGTTTGAATTGGTTAAAAGGTAATGGGTTAATAAGTTTGATTTGAATCCACTTTGAATAAATATATCATATAGTACGACTATTATATAAAATTAATTGGTTAAGGAGTAATGTATTACATGGTGATCATCGCATGGACTTATTGGATGGTGATTATGAAATCTCAAATTTAATATTTTTGCATATTGGTTATGAAATCAATTGGGAAAGAAAATATTTTTTTTGAATAGAAAGAAAATGGGTCAACTGATAAAATGAATGTATATAAGGTATTAAGTTAGCATATAATAAGGAAATAATTTACGAAGATTAATTGTTAGTTAATAGGATCAGAAAATATATCATATCTAATAGTAAGTCCAATTTAAAAATCTAATTAGAAAAAGTTACAATGTTTCTGTTTTAATAAGATAGATGTGATGGCCAAAATTCATTTCAAGTTTTGTAGTTAATTCTTTTACTAACCTTTCTTCATCTTACTAATGTACTTAAATAAGAAAAATAAACAGCAGAAAATGAAAATGAAATTGAAAATTTCCTTACAATACACACAATATTAGAATTTTAAGTAACCTAAAAACAAAAGGAAGTAGAAAATAGAAACTAGTAAATAAAGTTCAGTTACTGAAGAAAAAAAACTAGTAGAAAAGTTATTAACCAAAATGACATAACATGACTACATGAGCATTTCATCAAACCTGTTAATTGTCTACATGATGACTCAAGTCACATAAAAATCAGTTTTGCAGCTTCATACTATTTACCGGATTACCCTCTACTTTCTTCGGTCATCACCTTCTTTCTCCACTCTGTTCATAGCCAGATCAGTCCACGGGTTACCACCACCACCTCCTCCATTACCCGATTCGCTCCTCCTTAAACCCATCCCCGGATCCCAACCCGACCCGTCGAGAACGATCCCGCCTAGACCCAACTGCATATTCGACGCCAAAAGCGAGCTGAAACTTCCACCACCGACCATCTCCATACCTTTCACGTCTTGGTCTCCGATAGGAAACCCGTACAGCATCCGGGTCGGATCCGTATCCGTTCTGGACCCGGTCTGTGAACTAAGATCAGGATCGGTGTTCTTGGTCTTCTTGTTGCTGTTGGAGGAAGGAGAAGAAGCAGGGGATGATGAGGTTGATCGTTTTGTGTTCTTGCGAGTGCCTCCACCGACGGGGACGTTACGGAGAGCCCCGCCTTTGGTCCAGTAACGACGGCAGCTTTTGCAAAAGTGACGGGGCTGTGACAGGTTGTAGTTGTTGTAGTAACAGAATTTTGTGTTTGGTGAGTCACAGCGAGGACACTTTAGCTCTTCTTGAACCGGAAACTCCGGTTGTTGTTGTTGTTGTTGTTTCGCCATCATTGACTGGTAATAAGCTGCTGGATCCTGCATTTCTTCTTTTTTCTTTCTTTTTTATAAAATTCCCAAAAATAGAAAAAAATGAATTTTGGAGATGGTAGAATGCAGTTTCAGACTGGTTGAAGAGTTAGAGAAGAGAGAGTGATGGAGTTCGAGGTTTTATAGAGAGAAAGTGATTCTTGACACATAAATAAGACAAAAGTAACACTCTCTCTCTCTCTACAGAGAGAAATGGAGCAGAGCAGAGCAGAGAGAGGACGAGAAGACAAGCTTTGTGAGCTGTGGTGCGTGACCAGTCTTATAGGGCAACCCCAAATACGAAGATTAGTGGCTTCTGTAGTCTTCTTCCTTTTGAATTTTGATTATTGTTTTGTGATTAATTATTAACTTGTATTCGTTTTATAATTAGATGACAAGAGCGTGGTGTTGAAAATTCACATTGACTTGTTCACTTCTTCCAACTAATATCATCATGTAGTTGTTTCTGTTTGATGTCATTTTGTCGGAGGGATCATCAATAATTTGAATTCTTTTAGAGAATTTGGCTAAAGATATAAACTGAAATCTGATTTGTCCCATTAAACGTTACATAATTTAATTATAAGATTTAATTTATATTATCATAAATCCCATTTTAAAATTTGAAACTTAACTTTTATAATCTTAAAAGGTATTTATTCTAAGTTTATTATATAGTTAATTATTATTCAGTTCAAATTTTATTTTTGAACCTCTTAATTTTAAATTTTTAAAATTCCACCAAATAAACATGTGTTTTAAGTAATTGCAATTTAATCTCATTTATTTAAGTAAGTGCAATTCAATCTCATTTAACTGTCAGTTAAATTTATTTTCTACTGTATTTTTACTATGTACTCTCTATTTTAGAAAGATAAATGTTTTAAATTATATTTTGTTTCAAAAATAAATGTTTTATGTTTTATTTATTCATTATTGTTAATAATAATAATTTACAAACTGTAAAAAATAATTGTGCTTACTAATTACTATTAATCTAAAACTATTAAAACTTAGTAAATAAGAAAATACACTGATTATCAAAATTTAATGTTTTCGTAATATGTGTAAAACATATAAACGTACATATTTTATAAATAGAGAGGGGGTATCATTTACAAAATTATCTGTTTTATTATAATGAAAACATGTATAGTATTAATTATAAACTCTAAAAGATTGAAAGTTTTAAACATCATGAATTTCTAAAAGAAAATAATGGTTTAGAAAATTGGTTTTTGTATAAATCGAGGGGGTAATATACCTTTTCCAACATATTTGGCTACGCCTGTCTTGGTGCCAAGATGGTTGTTTGGCTTCATATGTTTAGACAAATATCGATTCTACGTATCCTTTTGTTTTCTTTTATTTGTTCTTACCTTTTACCCTCCAAAAAACAAACACTATTGTCCTTTCTTTTTTTTTTTTTTTTTTTTTTTGATAACTCTGGTATCTGGACATCCACATTTCCAACTATCTCTGAAGGAGGTCCAGCGCCCCAACGGAAGAGATGTTAAATCCGTTGTGGCCAAGGCTCGAATCCGGGTGGCGGACAGTACAGCTGTACCTCCTTTACCACCAAGCTACGAGCACTTGGTTTTGTCCTTTCTTTTTTGATGGCTAAAAGTCTCTGTACTCTTTTTTCTTTTTGGTAAAAAGTCTCTCTACTCTTTATTCTATCTTCTGATCTGCAGAGATCCGTTCTTAGTCTATATGGGATTCGTAGAAAACCCTCGTTGCTCAAATTGATGTTTAGGTTTGGCCTTGCGAATTTGACGATGAGATATTCAGTTTAAATGTTCTCATATTGTTAAATGGTTAACGAAGAGATTGTGACAATTTAAAAAAGAAAATAACTCGTTTAATTTCAATATCTTCACACCTATTTCATTAACTTTTTACCCTCAAACATTTACTTGTTAAAGAATTTGCATTTTATTTCTTGATTTAGAACATATATAATCAAGAAGACGTCAAACAAAACACAACAAAAACTGTTGTTCTCTACCGCCCATTGTCCAATAATGAGTTTTCTCATCCATGCACAGTCCTTACAAGTACATTGCATCTTAAATTCGTTTTGCTATAAAATATAAATAAAATTAGAGGTAATAAACTAATCTAGTCAGCAGTAAATCAAAAGTGAGTACCATTTAATATTATTATGATGAGCTTAGACTGAGAAAAAAACGTGTCCATCATTTACTACTGCCATGATTTGTAAAACCCACTCTGGCTCAAGAATCAGGAGACAAATAGGTAGTTCGCGTTCTTGTGAAGCAAGTATGTGCACTCGAAAGAGATAATTTCACTCAAAAGTCGAATCGCAGCCGTTGATTATACATTGTTTAGAATAATGAATCGAAGCCGTCCGTGTGTCGAGGAAACAGATTAAGGATATTGTCGTAGCGTTAAGCTGCCGTAAGAGCTGACCATTTGGCTGTTCGTGTGTTCTGTTTCCCCAACACGTGGGACAAACACTCCACTTCCTTCTTGATGCCCCCATCATCCCGTCGTTTCTACGGCTACGATTTGTGGCTGCTGCTTGACGCATGGACGGCTTAGATCAAACGTGGCCCTTTCGAATATTTACTACCAAAGTCATATGCTGGAGAGTGATGTGAAGACACGTGTTAATTAGTAGCTAAATCGAGCTACTATTTCGAATTTTATCGAGTTATTATGATAGAAAGAGTTGCAAACAAAAACAAAAATGCTTCCCGTTAGTAATTGATTTGAAGAGCCTTTAATTAATTATGTGCTTTTTATAGTAAATAAATTAAAGTAATAAAATTCTTTAGAATTAGTTTAGTAGTTAAGATGGTACAAACATCTTCCACATGATTCAATCTTTGAACTGTTTCACATGTAATTATTTCGTGTAAACATCACCTTCATCAAATCTTATATAATCACTGTGTGAACACTACTATAAAATACCTTATAAACTCTTTAATCTTTTGATTATCTGTTTATAGGAATGTAGCAACACTTTCTTTTAAAGAAGCAATAATATGGTGAAAAGAATAGGTTTCAATTTCAAGTTTTCAACGTATCTGTTTTTGGTGTCAGTAACTACAAACGAGAAGATGGTTTTACCAAAAGGTAATAAATAAAACTTAATAAAACATGCATATGGACAAAAAAATGCATATATATATGACAATACTAAATTTTAATCTAAAAATAGTTGCAATAGTATTTCCAAAATAAACAACTCTCACAACCAGTCACGTGAGAGTAAAACTACAATCGCGATTTTTCTTCTAATCGGATTCCCCTTCTGGTTCTTGTCCAACATTTTTAACTTAATCCAGACAGAACACAAGTAAAAAAAAAATAAGAGAGAAATGGCGGACTAGCTTTAGCTCAAGTCTAATGAAGAAAAGAAAATCATTACCACTGATATTTGCTATGTCCAGCCATTTCCTCAATTAAAAAAAAAAAAGAGAGTCGAACATGATACAAACAAAAGAGAGAGAGAGAAAGAGCATATAAAAGGAGCTTCAGTTGTGATACGAAGATGCTGATGATGATGTTGTCATCTCTGATCATTCAGTTTCACAAGTAGCCAAAGCTTCTTTCTCCATTTAGAGTAATGTTTTCATTTTTTTTTCTCTTCTTCAAGCATAGTACATGTACAAACTGTTGGCCGCAGCGCAAGCTATGGAGTTCTCTGTTGGATGCCATGCGAGATGCAGCAACTTGGTTGTATGGTCAAAAGAATTATTACCATTCCCATCGCCATTTGCAGGACTCTCCGCTCCTGTTTCCCCAAATTTCGAAAACTATTCATTTACCTCTCTCTCTATATATATGCTAAAAGACAGAGGGATAAATAAAACTCACTGACCTCTTCTAACCACGCGTGTTATACTGCTTAACGATGGTCTTGATGGCCTCGCGGGTGTTGTGACTTGTCTCATTGGGTTTCTGCTTGCTTCCAAGGTTGTAGTTTCAGTACTTCCAGGGGAAACACCAAACACACGGAAGAGATTGCTGGAAACAAAGTTTTTTTTAATTTATTTTAAATACAATAAAAATATATTCATAAAAAACGATGTGGGGGTTACAAACAATACCTGTAAGAACCTGTAGCCACTCGCAAACCGTCCCCACTAAGACAACACTCGAACTTATCGAAGATAGAATCATTTTCATATAAATCACAGAGCTGGAGATGGGTCACATAAAAAGGTAGTCATCAGTTTTAGTCTGCTGATGCAACTATATATCAAAAGTACAGGAGACTGACCTTTGGTCTTAAATGTTCGTGAACCTGGAACGTTGATACTGGACCCGAGTCCATGTTGATGTCCCATAACTGACATTTAAAAAACATAACCATGGATTCAGTAAGCGCATGACACATAACCAATACCAAGATTAACATATGGACGGACCTTAAGCGTCATATAGTCACGGCTAAGTATATATCTTCCTCCTCTCGCAAATTTGATGTCTGAAACTGAAGCAATTATCTCCGTGAAGAATGATCTAGAAGCTGGTGTCGCTGTGTACTCAAACCTACAAAAAAAGAAACAAGCAATGTTAGTTAGACCTGTGATGTTGCTTACTATGAAGGTCTAACAGTCTCAAGACACTTACAATTTGGAATGTGAGTCACATAAAGCTGATTGTCGTAGATCAATCAGGCGAATTGAACCTTTCGAACTGCTATACGCTAAGGTATTGCAATGAGTAGGATGAAACTCCGCTGATGTGATAACCTCTGCAACCAACATTGCAGCTCTAGTAACCAAGTTTGATAAATCCCATTTCAAAAGAGAGAGAGAGAGAGAAAAATGGCAGCTTACCAGTTAGATCTTCCATATTAGCAGGCTTGACGTCAACAATGTTGAAACTTTGATTGCTTATCTCCAGGTTCCAGAGATTAATCCGCAAATCGTCAGCAGATATAAATGTCTCGCCGTCACTTTGAATTTTGGTATAGCAAAACCACCAAGAGAAAGAACATGATCATCAGTGCAAATAAGAGGGAAGGAAAAGCAACTATGTGACAAAATGGACGTAGCACCTCCTTACCTATTGTTTGAGATTGAATTGATATGATAATCATGAGCATGAGTGTACACTCTTCTACATCTAGCCACAGGGCTAGTCTCATGGCTAGTAGTTACCTGTAAAGTTGTAATTGCTTAAGAGATCATGCATTCAGGTTGAAGTTCTTACTGAAACTAAGATCTAGCTAAGCCACAAACGGTAAAGAGAGAACATAAAGAGCAGTCCAACAGGAGTCAACTCTACCGCAGGTAACTGCAGCGATGGGATGCCTCCAGGGGGAAATGAGTAGTCATTACTTAAATAGTTGTCATGTGATCCTCCGTTAGTGAGGTATGAATCTGTAACGTTTGAATTAGTTGAGGTTGGGACACTTCCATTTCCTAGAGTTGTTGAAGAATCCGTATTAATAATGTCACAAATTTTCTTGATCTTCTTCTCTTGAACCTGTTTAGATATTCAGCACCAAAAGATAATTTTCAAAAACAATATCTAAAAGAGATAGAACAAGACCTCTCAGATTTACCTAACGTATATCATAACCATTTAAATATGATATGAAGTCCAACCAACATCTCACCTTCCAAAACTTGATGGTTTTATCATTCGTTGAAAGGAGAAAAAGAGCACCGTTCGCTGCTTGTGACCATCTAATTTTGTTGATCTTCTCCTCTATCTCCAAACTCTTGAGGTAATCAAACTGGTAGACAAAGTTTTTTTCAGATCATGAAAAAGCCAAAATCAAAGGTAATACAACTCTTATGTTGTAGGGATGGAGCAAAGAAAGTAAAAAAAGAGTTAACCTCAGGTTCATGACTTTGAAATTCAGTTTTATAACGAAACTCCGGGTGTCTCACTGGATAGTCTGTTCCTTCGAGATCCTTTCTACCTCCACTGGCCTGTGAATAGCATCACAACATGAGGAAAACATAGCAATCTCATCTTTTTGAATAATAGTAAAGAGAGCATACATTTTTGGAATCTGTCCTCTCGAACAGAACAACACGCCCTCCACGGTCCCCAGTAGCAAGATGGTCACCCGATTTATCAAACTCAATCGCTGATATTATATCAACTGCAGTGGAAGGATTTATAGATAAAACATCATTACAGCTCTAATGCATGATTCTTAAAGACATTTTAACTAAACAATCAGACAAAAGCTACAAATCAAAAGCCTTGCAAGCCAAGAAGCCTAATAGATCTACAGGCAACAGAGTCGAACCCTAATCTCAAGAGATCCAAGGGAGAGAGAGCTTAAAAAGAGAATACCTTCTTGAACTTCTTCACCAGCGCTGCGTTCACCGAAAACCTGAGAGAATCTCCAATCCAAAGGCCCTGACGAATCTCCGACATCATCACCACCACCCTTCATCCTATCCTCTCAGACACTCAGTGATTAACATGTGCAATCAAATCAGATCAAGAAGATGGATTTCTTCTCTCCCAAAGAAGCATTCGATCAATCAAGATTCTCACACACACACACTCTCCTCTTTTTCTTAAAGGGTATAATCGGGTTTCCACGACCGAGCAGAAAAAAAAAACATATATAGTTTTCTTACCGCTGGCTTGTCGTTTCTACACGAGTTTTGGAGTCTATGCTAGAGTCACGTGCGGTTTCGTAGATGTCTATCAAAGTTGATAACCATTGGTCTGTCTGATTGACTCTTGTAAAGGAAATATAGCTATATGATTTTTTTTAAATAGATTAAAAAATACTTATACCTATAGAGTTAGCTGTTATAGATTTAAAGTTTATATTTGAATGGTAAGATTATACTTTTATTAAAAATTATATTTTATATACTAATATTTATTCATAAAACTAGTTTTATAATATTATTTATAATATTATATTTATAAATCTTGTATAAATATTTAATTTATGTATTATTTTAGATTTCATATTTTTAAATTTTTTATTTTGTTTAGTTATTTATTTTTACGAATCTGGATTCAAATTCGGTTATCCGCAAATAATACGATATATAGACGGATACCCGAATTCCGGATATTCAGAAGCCCCGAATCCGGATGCGGATACTAAATCCGTAGATCCGACGAATCCGGATTCGGATATCTCAAATTTTCCGGATATCCGGATCCGTCCGAGCCCTAACTACACTATCATATTTAATTTTTATCAGAAGCATTAAAAATATGGTGGTCATCTGTTTTACCATTCACAGAGCAGCTAGCCTCTAGAGATGAAGTATAATATTTGGGGATTGAGTTTATAATTTAAAATATTAAAAAAACATATATTGGATTTGAAAATAAAAATTTTAAAAAGAAAAAACCTTGTAAAGTTTCAAATTAGAAAAAAAAATTCTTTTGAAAATAAAATAAAATAATTTTCATTTTATCATTTATTTTAAGATTTTTTTTATATATTTATAGAATAAGGATGAAATGATCTTTACCTTTCATGAAATATTTTTTTGTCAATTTTGTTAAAAAAAACTCATTTTAACATTTTTGGAAGATTTTCCTATTACTTATCAACGTCAAAATTGTAAAATGTTGTAATTTTGGTAAAAATGTTAAGATATCATTACTAATTTTCAAGATTTTTACAGAAGTTATAAAAGAAATATGAAGCAGAAGAATTGAAATGCAACAATTCAAAGGACCACTAATCTAGTTAATATAGGGATCGGCACAATAAGGAGAACCGCTAATTAAGATCTGAACAAATTAGTTGCCACAAAAGGAGAAACACAATGAGACGAGAGGCCAAATCTGGTAGAAATTGGTTTGCCAGATGATTCGCTTTTTAAGATATTTGTAATGATGTCATTATTGTATCGATCATGTTCATGTTATCCGTAAAACTTCAGAATAAAAAACAGAAAAGCTTTTTTAATTGATGTAAAAAGTGTATCTTTCACATACCAAAACATGAGGGAAAGTATATATTTTCTATTTAAAATAGAGGAAATATATTTTAACTTGATTACTCCAACTGGCAGTTAGCTAGTAAACACAGAGTAATGAGAAAAAACTATTTTATTTGTTTATTTAATCACAATAAAAAAAACTAAATATAAAATTCTCTGGATTGTTGACAAAAAAAATTCCGAGAAAAGGTGCGGTCGTGTGGGGATATGTGGACGGAAAATGTGGTGCTTGTAGGATCGAGTCATGCCGAGTCTAGGCATAAGTGATTATGGGACCGGAGAACGGTCAGGAACCTGATTTAGCCAATCGGATAATCACATAGGATGCTACGGATCATAGCCCGGTTGGGGCGCCCGTAGGAACTCGCAGTGAAGGGGGTTCGTAATGGCTCTCCCCGGGGACATGCGGTAGGTCCTAGAGGTCTAGATTGATTGTTGTTTGTCGCATGCTAGTCCTTATTAGTTTGTGACTGTGTTGAATGTTTGCTTGTCCTGATATGAGTTAGTAAGTTCCTAGAACTTACTTTCACTGAATAATCCCAATACTTATTCCTTTCTTTTGCAGGTATGAACAAGGAGGTCGAGGAGTATAAATCTGGTGGTGTCATTTTTTGGGTTTGGTTTTCTTTAAGTTATTATGAATTCAAAGACTATTTCTTCGTGTTTCTCATTTTTGCTAATTCTAAGCTTATGTAAAACAGTGGATCTAATGAAATAAATGAGGTTTTGGATTCAATAGAGTGTTGTTGAGGTTTAAGTATGAGTTTTGGGGACACGGCCCTTACGTTTTGACTATATTTTGTGGTGATTGCTGAGTTTGAGGTATACTTGCAGATTTGTCTTTTTGATAATAGTCACTTGCATTATTTTGATTACTTTTATAGGAAATCATTGCTCAACCTGATAGAGAAAATCATGGAATTCAAAAACCTTGAGGAGGTATATGGTTCCAAACTCAGCTTATGTATATATTTTTGCTGCAAAATTTCACTTCTATTTAGGACAAGATGAGCATAGTTTGAATGAAATCACATGCTAAGAAGAATTACTGATGTTGTGACTTGTTTTTGCAGGGAATAAAGTTATATTGTGTTCAACGGGCCGGTACACAAAAGCCTATGTTAATTACAGGGCGGGACTGGCCATGCCCTAACCGGACAGTGGACCAAATGGACGACACCCATAGACCCGTTCGAACTGATAATCGCTGCACAACAGGACGGAACAGGACAGGTAATCCTGTTTGCCATCTCTACATATAAGTATATAACTAACTATAACTAACTATACTATTCTATTCTTAAATGTTGGTAAACCGTCCAAAGATTAAAGAAAAACAAGAATTAAATGTAAAGAATCTTTGAGTATTTACACTATATAAAATTAGAAGCGGCATGGGAAGCTTGTGGTATATATCTGGCAATATTCGTAAAAGTAAAATATTTTCTATATTCGAACTTCTTTCTAACTTATCTTATTTCTATAGTTGTCTCCCTTCTTAAATGATAGGTTATTAGGATAGTATATGTGATGTCCTTTTCTCGGAAATACAACGCATCTTAGATTCATCATTATTTCCCACAGCTAAATGGTCTAGTTCACACCTGAAAGACCCAAAACGACCATTTTCACCATGACTCAAATGACGAATTTTAATAGAGTACTACATTTTTAACTACTTAAAACTATCTTATTATTAAAGTTTGGACATATACACATCTCACTAAGAAAATTAAAGATCCCTTATAATTCTGTTACATTATATATCCTGTTTAATCATTTTACTCCTAATATAATAATAAAAATTAACCAGCAGGGAATATTCATCAATTATCCAAACATTTACAAAACCAGATAATAATATATTAATTTAGTGTTATATTCCTACGCTTAATCTGCTAGCCAAGTGTAATATTTAACTTTTAAGCCTATTTCAAAATTTTATTAATACTAAATATAACTGATTACATGCCAAACCAAGACAATTCCTGTCGTGGAACGAAACCAATAACAATCACCAGTTCACCATTAATCGTTTGTGACGTTCAATATTTAATTTGTGATTTACTATCTGACATGCATATTTAGAAAAACGTATACTACCCAAAAAAATTAATTAAAATGTGGATATGCTTTGGTAACAACTTTCATAATTGATTTTCTGTAGTATAGTTAAGTTATATGCATTATCACATTTTATAAACATTCTCCCAAAATTCTGCCCAAAAATAAAACTGACCATATAAAACTTAGCTATTAACAGTTTATAAAAATTATGAAAATGTGACATCCACATACTTAGACAAATTTATGTAGCATTGTATTAGTAATGAAAATTAAGTTTCATTGAATTTTTTTAAAATATCCGCTATCCTGGACTAAACATATTTCACTTCAGTCTTATGAAGTTATAAACTAAAACTTGACTGCCGGAAATTTTCAGTCTATTGTGTACTTATATAATATATTACTAGATTTTGATTTGCGCTTCAAAAGCGCGAGTTTTTTAATTATAAATAAAAGTTATATATTATGTTACAAAGTTATATTATATTATATAAGAGAATTCCTTAAAATTTTATAATTTTTGAATTAGTTTATTTGAAATTTGTATGTATACTCTTATGTAACTCTTTTGTAGGCATAGATACTTTACCATAACCCGAAAAACTGAATCACTCAAAAATATAAGTTCAATCTGGGTTCGGATCTAGGACAAATTATCCAGTGGGTATATTTTCTGGATCCACGGGCCTCTGTTTTAGTCTGGATATATCCGACAGTGGATCAGGTATTCAAAATACTTGAATTGTATATTTAGTTATTTTGGATAAGTTTTTGGTATTACAGACAATTTTTTTTTAAGTTTCGTGTTTAAGTTTTTTTTGTTATTGCTTTGGGTTTTATGTAAAATATCAAATTTTTAAAAACATTTCAGGTTTTTTGGATATTTGAATATTTATGGAGTATTTTTTTTGAGTTTTCGTGTTTTATATATTTTTGGTTTTCAGAATTTTAGTCTTTTTGTATTTTAAATACTTGAACCAATATGAATTTGTTATATACCCAAAAATTAACATGTGTTTGAATCATATACCCGAAATGGTTCGTGACCAAAAAGAAACGATCCGAATCCAAAACAAATTTTTTAAAAATTCTTACTTAGATCCAAACGATCTGGACCCGCAAGGAACCGATACATGCTTGATTGAATTAAATGCCCATGTCTATTCTTTTTATTATATTCTTTTGTGAATTTTATAAGTTATATTTGTTAAATTAGTAAAACATAAGATATACTTGATAGATTTTTGACTAATTTAATAGTATAGATTTGTATGGTTATTAAAATTTTAAATTTATCTTAGATAACAATTTTTTATCATAAATTTTTTTATAACATATATTTTTGAACAAATTTTTAAATATATTGTTTGCACTTCTTTATCAAATTTGCTTTTGAAGTATTTAAAACTACATATGTAAAATGGTAATGCACAAAGAAAAGTATGATGGCACGGTATATGATATAAGTTAATTCATTTTGATAAATAATTTCTAAATATTATAATAGATCCATTATTGAGTATATGATATAGTGCATAATGTTACTACATAACAACTTTAACGTTGGGTGATAAACTATTTTTTTAAATATATCCATTTTGGACTGTATTTAAATGGTTATTTTTGTATAAAATATCATTGAATATGATCTTATTAATAAATATGTTATGCTCTTATTATGGCTTTGAGACTAAAATAATTATATTTTAGTATATAATGGCTGAAAAATATTAAACTGAATTTGTTACTTTGACTTATATGTGAGTTGCACCTTAGACAAAATTTATCAAATGATTCGTTTTTTTCTTGGCCAACCTTCGAAGATTTTATTGAAGAATATACAGTTGTGTAAATGTTGCAATTAACTGACCTTTCCTAAAATGTAGGTACATGAGCCTAAACGATTTGTTACATTTATAACTAATTGTATATTATTTAGGATATGTTATCTTCAGAGATTAAATATTGTATCTAAATAAATTCTAGTTAATAGGTCCAATAACTTTTTGTAAGTAGATTTTTTCAGAACGTTTCTCTTTTAATAGTATAAACTAGATTTTGACTCGCGCTTTCAAAGCGCGGGATTAGTTCCGAAACAAAACAATTTTTTTATTATAAATTTGTATTTTTGATTGTTTATCTACATTTAAATGTTACAATTAAAACATTTTATTCAGTGTTTTGAAACTCGACTCAGATCTCCAGTTAAACCGGCATATGGTGATCCGATATGTAGTCTGGTTTAGTTTTCAAGATAAACTCGTTATTTAAAATTCTATAAACCTTTAAAAAACTGCTAAAACCCGGGATCCGGTTGAACCGATAAGTGACTTGATATGTAATCCGATTTGACTTAAATTATCATATTTTTAATATTTTAATATTTATTCATGTATCCACCAGATCATAATGATGCTTCAATTTTATAAAAGTTAACAATACAATTTTAAGGCAATTGTTTTTAATTTTAAGGCATATTTATAGTATTTTAACTGATATGTTACTAATGTAATATTAATGTAAACTGAATTCATTAGGTTTCAAATATAATAGATTAGTTATTTAGTTTGAAGTGCGAGATTATTTTTTTTCATTTTGTATCATGTGCCTCTTCAATGTCTTCGCAAAGTGGAATTTGATATGATGATACCTTCACTGTAAACCTCTGAATATATTTTCACTTGGATTTGCTAGGTAGACTTGAAAGGTTTTAAGCAGTGTTTTGAAACTCGACTCAAATCCGTGGTTGAACCGGTAAATCTGGTGAACCAAGATAAATTCGGTTTGGATTTTGTGAAAAAGTCAATATTTAAAAACCTGTAAAAATGCTTAAACCCAGAACCTGGTTACTGGTTAAACTACTGGTTGAACCACAAAATAACTTTTACTTATATTTTTTTAGTTTTAATTATGTTTTAAAAATCTGTTTTGTATTTTAAAAATTTAGTTAAAAATTTAGGTTTCAGATTTATTGTCGCCTCCTCCGCTGACCTCTGCCGACATTGTATCTCCTTTTTCTTTTTTGATTATTTTGTCTATCATAAATCTTGTTTACTATGTTTTACATGTTATAGTTTAGTTTTATTATTCACATTAGACATATAAATTTTATGAATTTTTAGGTTTTGATATTTTTCTTGTTAGATGTCATAAATAAATCTGAACTTGTTACATTTTCTTAGAAATAATCTAAACTATTTTTGTTATTTTATATGTAAAATAAAAATAAAATATAGAAACTAAAGTTAAGTACTTTATAATTTTTTAAAAACATAAAATATATACATATACAAACTATTATTTTATTTTTTATAAAAAAATAGAAAATATTTAATTTTAGTCTCAATATAATAAAATAAATTTATTTATTAACCCGCGGTTCAACGGCGGTAAACCCGGTGACCCATTGACCCAAACATTCATCCGGTTCAGTATCCAGATCATTTTTCAAAACATTGGTTTTAAGTTTCCGAGGTTAGTGATTTTTTCATGTCATCAATAATATTGGTAAATTGCATTTGACTGGAATTGTTTTTGGTCTAAGTTGCCTAGTTGGTGAAGTGTATATATGTAGGTAATATTAAATGTAGAGATAAGTTTGTTCTTGATATACATGGTAAGATCAATATTTTCAGAATATTCTCAAGCATAAAATCTAAGACCCGTAGTTTTGTAATTACATAAATATATTTTCTGATTTTTTTTGGCATTCTGAAAATCTTTGTTAACAGTATGCAAATATATTTTGTAAATTTTCTTTTTTATAAAGTTTATAGCTTCCTATAATCATATGATACGTAACTTATATATCCGATTGTAGAAGCACCGTGGCCTAGTGGTCAAGGTTTAAAGGCTTCTACATCCAGGTCTGGGGTTCGAATTCCAGGCGACGCAATTTCTACACCAGGAGGTCTGGGTTTCAATTCTCGGAGAATGCGAATTATGCAGAATATTGGAGACAAGTTTTACAGGGGATCTTCAGCATGGCGCAAGAAATACCGTCAGGAATAGATCTCATAGAGCAGTAGAATGGTCAGCTGTAATATCATCTATGTAATGTTTTTTCATAGTTTCTAATAGCATAATATACCCGACAATAAAAAAAAACAACTTATATATCCGATTTTTGCCAACTAAATTTAAATTTTGAAAATCCTTCTTGTTTGATAAGTTTAGATCTTCTATATGGAAAAAAAATCGTAATTAGTTTTATTCCAAAATTCTTCTCTTTTGGTTTGTAATCTCAGTTTTTGTCAACTAAACCTAATTGTTAAGTCTAAAAACGTAGTCACATACTCTATGCTTTCATAACACGAGTAAATAAAAGGGAGGAGTAAAGTTGAGACATATTACAAAAAGAACATATGGTAGATTTAGATAGCATAAATAAATGCATCTAAAATATCTCCTAAAATAGTGGTATATTTAAGTTGTTAGCCTGTTAGGTTAGGGTGTATATACCTGGAAGTCTTTCGTAATTATTTTAATGTATCTGATTTGTTTATATATATAATGTAACTGATTAATAATTGGTGGACACGGTTAGATAATTTAGTGTCATCGTTTTTATAGTCGACATGGTTAGATAATTTAGTGTAATCGTTTTTACAGGGAAGGTATTTGAATATAGTTAGACTGCAACAACTTTTATTATAGTCTAAAAAGTAGTCGATAAATATTGCTCCTGTTTTAATAGTATTGATATATGACTGAAACACATAAGAAGCTAAACAAGTGAATTTTGCTATATCAGGTGGAAAAATTCTATTAATTATGTATTATTTTATAAGAAAATATGTAACTGTTATATTAATTTTAAATATATGTATTAATATATATATATATACATTACATATTAAATTCTAAATCTAAGTTTTAAATTGTTTACAATCTGGTAGAATTAGATTAAAATCTGTATTAGTAATGAAAACTAAAAAAAAAGAAAAATCGTTACATGCTATCATGCACTAAATATATTTCACTTTAATCTTATGCAGTTATGACCTAAACTTTGTATTGTCGAAAATTTTGCCGTGCATTGTTTTTGAAATATAATGTCAAACTATACTATATACTTTGCACTACCAACTATGGTTTAAGATTCCTGTAAATAATATGATTTGCCAAAAACCTAAATTTTACGTCAAAGTTTATTAAAAGATCATTAATATAAAAACATAAAGTGTCAATATAAAAAAAAATTATGCGTATAGCGCGGATCAAAATCTAGTAATTACTTTATTACACCTCTGATAATGATCTCCCTTTGTTTTCAACCATCTCTAGCATACTCTCTCTTTTTAGTTGTTATAAAAAATCTGATAGTCTATTTTTTTCAGGGTTGGATAGTTATTTGTACATTTCTGAAAGATAAGGTTTTACAAATTGATTAATTTATTCAATTGGTCCAATGCTAAAATGGAAGCAAAATTAACCAGTGCACCCATGACCTTAAGCTGTAAAGCTAATCATGTCGAAATGCATCAGTATATATCTTGAAATCCCGAAGAAAGATCAAGACAAACCGAAGCACAGGCTAACAAATTTGAGAGTATGATAATCACAGCCGCAGAGACGGCCCTAGACAGAAGCAAAAGAAGCACTAGCTTCCAGCCGCCCATTAATATTAACAAAACCGGCCATATTTTTCCAGAAGTTCTCTCTAGTGTAGTGGTTAAAAAGCTTCTGTCTCTGACCAATCAACCCGAGCTCGAACCTCCCTCCCAACATAATTTTTTTCCGGCCATTTTCTCATTTTCGGCTTCTAGCCTTTAAAATCCTAGGACCGGCTCTGCACAGCCGGTCCTAGGAAATCCAAGACCAGAAGCAATTTTATAAAAAAATGGCCTCTTTTACAAGATTCGAACCCAGGCTGGCCTATAAGAGCCTGTAGCCTTCAGATTATACCACTAGACTAAAGGAAATTTTGTGGCCGAAATTCTACTACAATTATGCGCCCGGAAGTTTCTGTTTTTTCGGTTTGGTCCAAGGACCGGCTCTCGTGATAATCACCAACTCCATCAAATGGAAGTTGATTTAGACTTAGCTAGTAGACATAAAGTTTGATTGATAAGGATTTTCGCTTTAACTGTGATTTTAAAATTTTGGACGTAGATATTTTGGATTTACAAACTTTGACTGTATTTAAAAAGAAAATATATTTGGTAGTTTAAAAGGTAAAATAGGTGATTATTATTTTAATATTTAATTTAATAATGTAAAACTATATAAATAATGGAAAAAAATATGTGACATCGATGAAAATGAAATAGGGATATTAGAATAATAAGAATCCTAAATTATAATTTATTCACTAAAAATATTTATGATAAATATATATATATATATATAAATAAATACTATATAATTATTGTGGGATGAAAAAAATAAATAGTTTAGAAAAAAGGAAAAGAAGTTGTAAAAATCATGTTTACTTGGATTTAGAAATTACGATATATGAAAGATAAATGTTGTAAAAGCAGTAAAAAAATAGATTTTAGAAACTTTGTAGTATTTTAAAACCACGAAGTTCTAACGACAATCAGGCCTATGGCTTCACTCTAAGAGCATCAACATTAATGAATTTATGTAAATGAGTTCTCAGTATTAAAATATTAATATATAAAACACTTTATTATGTGACTAAAATATTATGGGAAAAAATAAATCTATCAAACATAAAAGTAAAAGTGGCATATGAGTCTCCTATTATATTTATTGATTTTCAAATGAGAAACTGTTGTGATAGAATTTCTCAACTTTTTATCTTTTTCTCAAACTTTTCTACTATTTTATGGTTACCTTTTTGTGAGAAAATATTTTGAAAGACTATCAATATGAATGCTCTAAGTAAATATAAAACACAAACAAATAATGATTTTTATCAATGAAAAGTTTAAAATGATTTTTGTTAAAATGACAAACCAGTTGTTATTCTAATATGATTTTTAAAACATTTTAAAACCACTGTTATTAAATTTTTATTTTACAATATATATAAATATAGGGCCATTATTTAAAAAGTATTTTAAATAATAGATTATAAAAGAATTGAGGGTTAGATTGGTGTTTTAGAAAATATTATACTAAAAAGACTAATTTAGGTTGTTTTATGTTAAGAGGACAAAGAGTATGTTTTTGTTCTATTTTTCATTTATAATTCATTTGGTGTTCTATCTCTGGTGGTGTTCTTACTGAGAGAATCTAAATTTATGAATTTAGATGGGATTTAGAATTTGAAACTTGGCCAAATAACCAAAAAATTAATTAATTAAAATTAAGAAACTAGCCATCCTTTTTCTTCTCTCTCTTCCATCTTTCTTCTTTTTTCTTTATCTCTCTAGGCAATGTTACTTGGTTAGTTTCTTAATTTTCATTTTCGTTTAGGTTATTTCACCAATTCTCCAGTATTTCTTAACTAAAATCGTAGTAAATTTCTCTTTCTGATAAAATAAAACATTATCATACTAAATTTCTAAATTAATTTACCTAAAATTATCAAAAAAATAAGTAAAAAATAATTCACTTCAAATACTAAACTTTATACATCCTCGTATATCACCGAACAAAACATAGAATCAGCACTAATACAGAACTATGCGCATAGTTATGTATGTACACCGAGTTTTAAGATTTTCACTTGTCTTGCTCCATTTTAGAAGATTTGCCACTTTGTCAACTACTTCATGAAACACAAACTTTTAAAAATTAAATCCATGAAAAATAGTTACATATGGTACGCATTACAAAACTCATTTGGGATATCGATGCCCTTAACATGTCGATTAATTTATAACGTACTATTAGTTACCATCGCTAAGTACGACAAAATAACAAGATCATTATAACATTATTCTATTTTTAGAATCTACATCGTGATTAGACACCCTACTGTCTGAATTCTGGATAGGAACAAAAGTAGACCATATTCGGAGGACTTTGTAATTGGTACGCTTTATAATATATAAGATTACCTGAAAAAGACTTAAAATAGTACTCTTATATACCACAAATAATAATTGTATATAACACTAAATGGTTAAATTATCTGTTGACTAATATATTAAACTTCATAAACGGCGTGCTTGGCTTAACCATGTCAAAGGATTATTAGTTGGTCATTCTTGAATCGGGATGTGATGAGAATGAGTTGAAATCATGCAGACCATATACTTAAATTAGAAAAATGTACTATGTATTATATATTGTATAAATTAAATATAATGCAAACGCAAAAATATTCGTCCCACTAATAGTGGAGTGCCTCACCAACCAGCATGCTCGATAGATTCTAGACAGCGTCAATTAATCCAATATTTAGCAATGAAAACCGTTCAACTTATGCTATTATCTTTTTGATAACCAGACGACGACATCCATGTTCTCTCTTTCCTTTTGTCAATACATTCTTGAGCTATTTATGGTTTTACATCTTATCTAGATTTTGTCTTTTATATATGTGGTGAGTAAAGCTTTATTTGTTATATCAATACCCTTTAGCCCAATTCAAAAAAGAAATCAATTAGGTTTAAACTTACAATAAGTGGAAGGTAAAGTAATTAACATGCTAACTAGCAGCTCGATTAAGAACTTAACCAAATCAAGATAATCTAAGAAAACTAAATAAAATGATTAGTTATGTCTAATTAGGACGTTTGACCAGTTGACAAAAAAGGACGTTTGACCCACAAACTCCTTAACTGCCCCACTTTCTCCATGTACATTGCACACAAAACAACATGCTGACACGTGTAGTGTCGGTATATGTATAGGTATGTGTCTATGTGAATATTTGTACTATTTGATAATGTATTGGTGTCTATGTTTTTTTTTTTTTGAGAATATGGAATGGTGTCTATGTTGAAGGAAGAAAATTTGTTCCTCAAAACTTATACTGCATTGTATAACTATTAAACAAATCATAATTTAATGTGTAACCAAAAATCCTACATCATCTATGTATATAATTTAAACAAATCATAACTTAATGTTTAACCAAAAATCCTACATCATCTATACAACAACCTTTTATAGATAATATTATTATATTACCTTCATATACAATCGGTTGAAACCTTCAAATCACAGACCTTCTCGTATGTAATTAATAATAATTTAATAATAATACTGAAAAGTAATTAGTAGCCTTTCGAAAATAACACACCTTTTCATATGTAATTTATTTTGATAACTTTGCAGAAGGTGAAATTATTCTTCCAAGATTTGTTCTTGAATTGATTTTTTCTTAAGAGAAGGACGACCAATTGTGATAAAGAAGAGGCAACAATGAAAGTGTGTCACAGCTATGAGTACCGCTCCTGGATTCGAGTTTCTTTGGCCACCCGGACTATCTTAAATGACAAGAATAAGCAGAGTGCCGTGGACTTTGTAGAATTAATTTTTGGACCTAAAAAACCTTTCGAATCCCACGGCTATCCAGAAAAAAAACAATGAAGGTGTAAAGATGAGCACACACACCAACTCTTTCATTTTTTTTTCTCCTTTACTCACTGAATATTACAAATGAGATTGAGATTATCGCATCAAGATTAGATCCATGATGCTTTAGATATCCAATGGTAAAGAATAACGATGGTGGATCAGTAACAATGTCGCCAAGTCGGGAAAAAATAGAGGAGATGAAGACGATCTCTATACGGTGGTAAAAATAATGATAGTGAACCAAGTGAATATGTATAAGCATGTCTAAAAATGAAGAATTGAAGACGATGAACTCGCCGTCTATATTATATTCAGTGAAATGAATAATATAGTATATGTTCTTTAGTGTAACTATTTATATAAGGATACCATACTATTTGTGACGAATTTCTATACTATTCTTTAAAAATGTAATAACTTGGCATGTATTCAAATTTGATATTTATTTTCACTGTCATTTTGTGCGATTGATTGTAATATAAAATTCATTTTCCAGTGTTGTACAAATTTGATTATTTGGAATATTCATTATTACCAATTCGAGTTTATAAATCTAAATTCTATTATTTAGAGGAATGGGGATGAAGTTGAGGCCAACATTAGATTTTGAGATTTGAGTTTAGAGTTTAGGATTTAAGGGTTTATATTCTGTAACCATATATTATTGGTGATAAGTCATGTTTACCGGGTAAGAGCATTTCCAATGGAACTCTATTTTTTCCTCTATAATTCCCACAAAAATAGAGTAAAACCATTATTTCTCTCCAAATATAGAGTGAAAAAGTTGGTTTACACTATTTTCTCTACAAAAATAAAGTAACTCTATTATAAAGTAAACCATTAGAGCAAAACTTATTATATAATAGAATTACTCTATTTTGTGGGAATTATAGAGAATAAAATAGTGTTGGGTTGAAGATGATCTAACTGCAAATATAAAGGGTTTAATATGACATAATATTATATACTATATTCAGATTTTGATAATTGCGTTTAGGGTATATTTGGGTCTAGGGTGGTAATTAAGGTTTAGGGTTTAGTATTTAGATGGAAGGGTGATGTTTAAGGTTTAGGATTAGTATTTAGGGGATATGTTTAGAGTAAAGTTTAATATTTACGAGATTTGAGTAGATTTAGAATTCTGTTTTATTTCATTGAAAAGGTATAGAAAAATAGGATGCATACTTATGTGATAAACAAGATTGTGGTGTTGGTGTCGTTACGTGGTGTGATAATTAACTGTGAAGTGTTAAATTATCAACATCATCAGTATATCACTTTGTCGACTACGAGAGAGGATTATAATCGGATGAAAGAAAACACAATTGTTAGTTCCCTAGTTATGTCAAAATCGTTGATCAGCACTTAATTAACTTACCAAACTTAGCTATTTCGTAAATTTCCCCTTGAAATTTTGATCAGATTATTGATATATGAATTCCATTTTTTTTCTAAACTCTTTACGAAGAATGAATTTATAAATAAAAATAATTTTCCTTTGAAATTCTGATGAAAAAAACATGAACAAAATTCTATTTTTTTATTTCTAAAATAAATTTTTATTTATTATTTTATTCTTCAGTTATCATTAATATTTTATTAGTATTATAGAATATTTTAATTATATAATATAATTATAAGTTATAATATCTAATTATTGCTATTGAAACATGTGTTTAAAAATATTTAGAGAATTCTTAAAATAGTTTTCAAAATAGAAATCTATTTTTTTTTGATGAAATATCTATTTAAAAATAATAATGATAAAACTTTTATCTATCACGCTATTGTTTCGACTTCTGAAGATCCTACAAGGCTTCTGGATACTCTTTCGTAAAAGTTTAAGCTTCATTAAACTATTTTTTTGTCAACTTTAGGATCATAACGGATATTAAGGAAGGAAAAACCTCACTGAGTCACTGTAGGAAGCAAAGAGGAGTCCCCCTGGGCCCTGACGCCAAGGTGGGCAAGCCACCTCTGCCTGACCACAGGGCAATGACAATCTTGGCATATATATATATATATAATTTAATCACCTTTTATTTTTAAGCTTAGTTATCTCAAATTCATTTAACAAATAGTCCGGAATGAAAAATAAATATAGGAAAAGACTCAATAGCTGGAATTATAAATAGCCTAATTCCCTGGTGTTCGTTTAACAGAGGCATATACACACACACAACACACGCGCATACATACTCGAGAATCAAGAGAAAAACTATCAAAAGATGAAACGAAAGAGATGTGAGATGGAAGAGGCAACGAAGGAAAAGAAGATAACAATGATTGGATCTGCCGTTGAAGAACTCTCTGTTCTTTCTATAGCCAAGACCACAATAGTTACCACCGAAACAGAAGCCACCACCAACATCATCAATCTACCATTAAAGCCTCTCCTCTCATTTTGCAGATTAATCATCCAAGTTCTTGGTATATATTCAAGAATATATATTACTAGATGTTATGCAGTTTTTGTTTCTTTTTTCCATATTTTTTTGGGGGGCCCGGGGGGGGATTATATTAATTCTCGATACGTTAAAGAATTATGTTCTTCGGAATCTTGCTCACTTGACTGTGTAGTTTTCTTAGATGAAAGCATAACTAGCTCCTCCAATGGCTGCCCTTAATCTTTGTTGATTGATTGCTGCAGATAAGATTGGCCCGACAATGGCTGTTCTCCGACAAGACATTGATCAAAATATTAAAGTAATCTATTTTGTCTTTTTTTTTGTTTAATACTCCTAATATCAATTCAAAATACATATAATACGCATCATTTTCAATGCTCGTAATCACTTGCGTAATCAGTTATTTTTTGTCATTTTACTTCGTTTTTCTCAAACACACACAAAGTATTTTATGCAATAGATAGTTCAAAAATAAACTACTAAACGTATAATTAATTAGCATGATTAAAAATGATGTTTGGACTCGACGGCATATGGACCCATCTACACCTTTACGTTGCTTTCAGGGTCACTGTCGTCAGACTCTCTTTCTCTCGAATAAGTGGACCTCGTTTTTTCTCCATCCTCGTCTTTAATATTATTAATTTATTATTGATTTTATCACCTTTTGTTTCAAAAGATTTTATCACCTTATTTAAACCTATTACGTTTATTGAGTTGGTGTAGAGATTAGAGGAGATGTGGGAATCTGATCCCATCGTGTACTCAAATTTGGTTGAGATAATGAGAAAAGAAGCCAATGAAGGATCCTCTAAGAAGCCTACAAGCTGTAGCAGAGCTGCTCTTTGGCTAACCAGGTACTCATCTCTTTTGCCGCGTTTAAAATATAATCCAAACAGGTTTGGTTAGGACCATATAAATATACAAAACCAACAACGTCTTGTACTCCCGAAACATTGTAGAGCGATGGATTTTACATTGGCACTATTGCAACGGCTGGTCAAAGACATGTCACAAAACATGGAACAAGCCGTAGAAGAAAGTTATAACTTGACTATAAAACCATGGCATGGATGGATCTCTTGTGCTGCTTTCAAGGTATTATTTTATGTTAATGTTATGATTTTAAATCGAGAAGAAAAAGAATTATAAAACACAAGCACGGATTTTATTTATTAACTAAACAATTACTTGGAATGTGTCTGTGCCTTTCGTTATAAGGTGGCTCTTAAGCTGGTACCAAACAATAACACATTCATTAACGTGCTTGCGGGTAAAGACGAGAGTCACCAGATGGTTCAAGATGATATAAGAAGTTTAATTTCTTTGCTCATTCCACTTCTAAGCCAACTCCATTCAATTTTGGTAAGTTAATTTTGTCAATTGAGAAATAGTTATTATAAAATAGTAAAACAGTGATATTTGTGTATTAATTTTTTCGTGATTTAATTAATTTTGATATTTCTGATTTTTTTTTGGTTGCGGTAGGAACTGTACGAAGTGCACAAACTAAAGTCATCGTGAGAAAGAGAACGGAGGAGAAGGACTGCAGGAGTATAGTTTGGTTGTGACATAGTCTAACTTAAAGCATCACTTTTCTGATGGGTTTATCAGTTTTTCTTCGAATGAGTTATATTATCTCGCAGGCAATGATGATTTTCTTTTTGGTACATGCACTTTTGTTTATTTTAAGACATCTACACGAAAATTGATGTTGAAATTATCTAAATTTGATGTTTTGGTTTCGTACTTTTTTGTTATCTCTAAGAACCGTCTCGAATTATTTATAGCCTATGTTCAAAACATATTAATGATATATTTAACATGTAGTGGATTTGTTTTGAAAATTTATAGCTTTATTTATATATATTTAATATTTTTTTTGAAATTATCACCTCTAAATGTAATACTATGTCTTAAAATTTAAAGTTTTATATTATAATTAATATATTTATTTTCAAAAATTCTTATTTTTTTTTCAACTTGGACCATGTTTGACCGCTCCGCTTGCGTCCTATCTCTAATCATAACACCAAATATTATACTAAAAGTAACTTTTATATTTTTATTATTTGTAATTAATAAATAGTTGTTTTATCATATTTAGATATTATGTCTGTTAAATTTTTGTAATTTAATAACTTACATTTATATTTTTCCATTTAACAATATTATACATTTATGTATTTATTTATATAAATATTATATTAAAAATAACAAACTATTAGTTATGGAAAGCACATAACAAAATAATATATTTATTTTAATAAAATTTGTATTAGTTTTTAATACAAGTTTAACTATATTATAAAATAAAAATGTTATTTTAATGTTTTGTGAATTTAATAGTATCACATTAAGTTTTAATTATTTACTATTGATTTTACAATAATATAATATTATTAAATGTTCATTACTGATTAAGTATAAACTAAATGAAGATAAGAATCAATATTTAAAAATAAAAAAATATTATAATATAATGTAAATTATAATGATCATTTAGTTATTCTTGCTTGAAAATAAAATAAAATATAAAAGTTCGATGATATTTTATTTTTACACTATAAAGAAATGATAATAATCAATTAATGATTTCTTATTTGAAAGTTAAAAATAATAATTATGAAAAAATAATTATATAAAATAATATAAAAATAAATCAATATATTATGTTTAATTACAAATTTGAACTAATTAATAATAATACTTAAACTATATTATTAAATGAAACATAATATAATATATGTATATATATATATTTAATGTTTGGTATGATAAATAGTATTACACTAAATTATTTACTTTACACCAAATTGGTGGGATATTATTATTTTTAATGTTTATTAGAGATAAAATTACACCCATTTTTTTGTTCTGGTATTACATTGGAACTGGCCTTAATAAAATACACATACAACACACCAGTCGTGGTCATAGTCCAATGACACATAAATATTTTTTTTGGGTCTAAATGACACTAAATATTGTTCTATAAATTCTAAATAATTAATAAACACAACCGTATAAAAGAATTATTAAAATTTGCACTGGGGTATTAATAACCATAAATCTTAGGGTCGGCTTTAAAAGTATATATGAGTTTGTTTGAAACATATATATAGTTCTATATATATGCTCATGCATGCACTGATGCACATAACCGGTTTCATGTTGGTAACACAGTTTGAGTCGATTTACTTTTTGTGACGTACGACGTGAAAGTAAAATTCACCAATTCCCTCTCGTAAACAAAAAGAAAAAAAAGATTACTCTATTTAAGCATCAAAACCTAGCTACGTGAGGCAGATCAAATTAGAAGTTAGAATCTGATTCTCCCATTAGCCATTAGCCATCACACACGATAACACCGTTGAGCTTAATCAAGAATGAAATCATTTTTTTTTTTTTGTAAACTTCATTCTTAAATTAAAAAAGAATGAAATCATTCTCGGCCTAATTGGTTAGCCTAGGAATAAAGCATTTAAGATTTAATTTGAAATGTAAAGTTAAAAATTCTTGGATATGTAAAACATCAGATGTCGTGGTTTTGTTCAAAAAAGTTTTTTTTTGTCACTGTGCAAAAAAGTTCTTTATTTTTAAAATAGTAAGAAAAAGAGAGCATTACACTTTGGAGTACATTAAAAATGGAAACTATGACTATATTACTGGCTCAATCTGTTGATGTGGATTTGATTGCCCAAACTTATATCGGTTTCTTTTATTTCGATGGCGTTAGCAACATTTTCTCAAAAGTTATTTACCTTATTAAAAAGAGAAATTACTTAAAATGACTCTAATTAATCATAAAATGACTAGATTAATTCATATATTTTTGAAATTACTAGACTAACTTTTGGAACATACAAATTGACTATTTTGCCATTACTAATAATTAAACCCTAATTAAAAAAAACACATCTTAATATTAACAAAAAAAAATGTCGAACACTTGTTATTGACGGCCCTCCATCCAGACTAGAAAACGTTCTTTTTTTTGTTTCATCACTTCCATCTCCGACGGTCTTTTCTCCAGGATATTTTGGTAATGTTTTTTTTTTTTGTTATAACTATGGATAAAAGCAATTTCGACCAAAAAAATATTTTAATAATTTTCAAAAAAATTGAGTTATTCTAGTAATAAAACAACTAATATGTATCATTTTAGTAAAGTTCTCTATTAAAAATCCTCTACAGTATTATTGAAGCCATAATAATTTATTATTTTACAAATATTAAACAATTGATAGATTCACAGTTTCTTTTTGGATTGCTAACTTCAATTTTTATTGAATACCGATGCGTGAAAATAGTACGTATAGTACACAAGTTGGACTTCACAGACATAGTTTATGTATGAATAATCTCTTTCTATACATTTTTTTGGTCAACAATCTCTTTTTATACATAGACATAGAGAAAAAAAAAGACATAGAGAAATGCACAGATGTTCACATTTTTTATACATAAGGGGCGGATCCCGACGAAGTTCGGGATTTTCCTTAAGTTTTTAATTTAATTATATTTCTACAGTTATATTTTGTTATATTGCATATTGACATATGCTATAAAAATATAAGTTTAATTCATATATATATATATAAATATTTAAATTTTCGGTTTTAAAAATTTGTGATTTTTTTTTGTTACTACAAATACTATAACATGATAAGCAAAATGAATTAAAAAAAAATTGACTCTTTGTTATGATCTGAAAATTATTTTATCTTGGTTATATATAAATAATTGGTAATTGTACCCAACCTAAAACTTATTTTGGATTTAAAACCATTAATTTCATAACTTTCAAGAGAATTAGAAACTTATTTTGATGCATATATAATCAATTTTGTTCCACCTCATGTTAGAGCTATTTTTGATTTGCTCGCATCATTTTTTTTTTTTTGCTATATATATAATCAGTTTTGAACAATGACCCTAATCGTAATATGAAAATACTGTTAGTTTTTTCAGAATTGGCTGTTGAGCAAAATAGTTATTGACAAAGTATAACAAATTATGTTGTGTGCTTAAAAATCTATATAGTTGTCTTTGTATTACACATGATAATGCATGATATTTAACCAGGGATTTTTCTAAGAAAAATTACAATATAGACAACCAATTAAAGCCACCTTAAATATTTCTAGCTCGTTTCTTTCTTGTTTTGAATGTCCCACCCTTACATTTTATTCTCAATCTTGGATAATCTTCTTAGGATATCATATCTGCCTTTAACTTCTACAACCTTCTTGTCCTTTTTTATTATTAGCTTTGCAACAACCATTTGGTAATTTGAACACAACCGGTAACCATGAGAACCATATTTTCAACATGAAAATTTGTACCTTCTTGCAAAACAGTTTTCTAAAAGCACATAAAGCTAAAACATTGTAGTAAGTCATTTGCACAGACAGAACTTAGCAAGTAAATCTCAAATGAACATATATTTTTCGATATTTACAAATAATATCTCTTTCGTTTGTAATTATAATTTAATTTTATTACAAAGGAGAGCAGTGTCTAGACTAAGCATATAGTTGTAATAGTGTATTGCTATAAATAGTATAAAGTCATATACTTTACCATTCCCTTCTGATAGCATTGAGTTATCTTTATATGGACACACTTTTCATAAACTTCATAGTAAAACACATCCGAGTTACTTACAAAGAAATTCATATGAGAGAGACCAATACTCAAAATTCATCTAGGAAATGTTAATAATAATAATAATAATAATAATAATAAGAATAATAATAATAATAATAATAATAATAATAATAATCCGTATCTCATTTTCACCACACGCAATCTCTCGGTGTATCAAACAACACCGATGTCGAAGTATATAAGACCAGAGTCACGTCAACTCTGATTCCTTTAACCGGAAACCACGGAAATAACTCTTGTACGCCGATATTCCCAACAAATCACGGATGTGAGCATAACTTACCATCCCGTAACATTCGCGTCGTAAAGCAGCTCTGTCTCGTACTTGGCATCGCAGGTCTGATTCAAATAAACAGACTATGTCTTGATTGCAAGACTCTAACTTTTTATATTCTTTCGTAATTTGTTTTTTTACATAATGAAATAAGAAAGAAACAAATAGATTCATCATAGATGACCTGTAAAATATGTAATCAGGGGCTAATCTTCTACTTTAGACTGATCTATGATGAATCTATTTTGTTATCAAACATTGACAACTCGCTAGGCGTACATTGACCGCCCTACTTACGCCTAGCGCAATCTTGAACATGAATAAAAACCAAATAACTTAAACAAAACTCGCGGAAAATTGGATAGATGTCATGTTCTAGTGATAGATTTACTATTTAGGGATGTGTTCTCACGAGGAGTGAACAAAAAACTCTTATATATATATAGATTATTGAAGTTTTATCTCTTTACATTAAAAATTGCAAGTTGCTTTTTAAACTCTGTAAACTGTCACCAAAGCTTAAAAATCTTCTTCGCACTTATAAATGTTTTGTATCAAAAAATGTTTTGTTCTATGACGGAATATATATCTCTTTCAACTAAGTATGTTCCTCAACCAACTGAAAAGACATTTCCTTTGATAACAAAATCCTGTTAATTGAATTTAAAGTACGTACAAAATTTAAAGTTCTTTCTTAACTTTAGACGTTCATTTGTTTGATACTGAAAGACCCAACTATGTCAACATAAGACGAATAGACCCACTATCTTTGAAGTCCAACTTGTGTACACGCATCGGTATTCAATAAAAATTGAAGTTAGCAATAAAAGGCCTGTTATCATACCAGTAGACCAACACTGAAAATGATAGAAAATGTATTTGCATTAGGATTTATGATTGTGACCCATCAACGTCCTCCTCGTCATTGCATAGGAAGACAAAAATGCAAATCCAACATTACAATCACATTCAAAGCTAAATATCACAACAACGCCATTTCACCAACCTAGATTGTCTTCTTCTTTCTTATCCGGTGATCATGTTCCGACTCTATCTAAGCCATCGGTCAAAAAAAATATCTTCATCTTTTTTCTCTCTCTCTCTCTAATAATAGAGATCACTAAGATAGAAATAGATTGGAAATGGTCTAATTTCAACTAAGTTCAAGATCATAAGTTAATGATACTATGTCTATGATACTCGACTTATTCCAAAACTCTTCGAGGGAATTTAGATGTCCAAACCATGTGTCCATTATTTTTTTGTTAAATATGTACTTTGGACACAAAAAGTTATAACTTTTATTTTGTAACATCAAAAAGTTATAACTTAAACTCTAATTTTATAAAAGAAATTGTTTATACACAAAAACTTATTTTGTCCATGGAATCATCTTCATCCCCACTCCATATTTTACTCAATTTATAGAGATGTCTTGACAACAATTTAATTTATTTTAAAATAGTGTTAAGTGTGCTTTATACCTTTAAAATTATTTATTTTGTAACTGAAGCTAATGGCTGTTTTGTAATGTATAACTATTGTTTTTTTTTTTTGACTGACCTACTCAGGCCAATCAGATAACAATCAGTCTCTGTGCCACCATTCGATGCCACAACTTTTCAAGAATGAAAGGATATCCTCGTATGCATTCACAGTTAGTGAGTGAAGTGGTGATCAACATATGAATCTGATTGCGTAAGCAACTACGCATCACGTGGTTGGTAGAGAGGGACAAAGTTAACTCAGAAAAGACAAAAGCTAAAAGGAAACAGCAGCTAGTGCGATCCTTTCATTTAATGTGGACTTGCATAAGTCTTTTAGCTTTGTCCGTGAGAATCTACCTCACCTTTGATAGAGGCAAACCGTTTGCTCCTCTGTTTTTTTTTTGTTTCTAATTGATTCAGCTCTGCTGCTGCTTCTACAATGGCCTTCTCCATTGGTACGATCAACCCTTTTCTTTTAACAGTCTCCATTGCTTTCTTCAATGCTTAGTTTTCATGTTCTTGGCATTCTTGGATTGTGTGTGAGTCGAGAGTGGTGAGAATGATACTATTGTTGTGATGATTGATAATTGTTTATGGTGCAGGGAGCTTACCATGGTGTGACGCTGAACAGAATCTAGCCTCTTCTTGCTTCCAAAGAAGCGTCATATATCTCATAAATCTACTGTTCCTATGTATCTTCTTCTTGCTTTCGGCAGCTAGTTGTGTTTCCAAACAGTTCACTGTCAGGAGCCGGAACAAAGGCTGGACCTTTGTCGCTGCAGCTATATGCTGTCTTGTTACTAGTATCACTTTCCTTGGTGCTGGTTTAAAACTTCTTACTGATGATTCTAATGACGTCTTTTGGGTTGCTTACTTTGTTCAAGGCACCATTTGTGTCTCACTTGCGATTTCTCTGTTTTTTAGCGGCTCAAAATGGATTAGCATCGTTACATCCCTTTGGTGGGTGTCTTTTGCTTTGTTGGATTCAGCTGAAAAGATTGAGATACTTTCACATGGAGAAGGCATCAGAGTATTCGACTTTATAACATTGCCGATGAGCCTAATGCTTCTCATTTCCTTCTACACATCTCTCAATGCCTCTCCTGCTCCTCAAGATTGTCTTTCTGATCCTCTATTAACTGACGAACCTAGAAAACACTCTGCAAGGTTGGCCACAGCTGGTTTTTTCAGCGTCCTAACATTCTCTTGGATGAATCCTTTACTCTTGGCTGGCTTCAAGAAACCATTGACCCCTGAAGATATCCCTAGTCTAGTCCCAGAGGATGAGGCTGAGTTAGCTTACATTAAATTCTCTCAAGCATGGGATACACTTCTTGCAGAAGGAAGCTCAACAACTAAGGAAAGAAACTTAGTGTTCAGAGCCATTGCAAAAGTTTACTTCAAGGAAAACATATTCACAGCAGTTTGTGCCTTATTCAGAACCATTGCTGTTGTATCTCTTCCACTAATGCTATATGTCTTTGTGCAATATGCAAACAGTGACCACCGTGATCTCCGCACTGGTTTCTTTAACTTAGCTTGTCTAGTTTTGTTAAAACTTGTTGATTCCTTGTCGATGAGACACTGGTACTTTGCGGCAAGAAGATCAGGGATGAGGATTAGATCAGCGCTGATGGTTGCTGCCTACAAGAAGCAGCTAAAGCTATCAAGCTTGGGGAGGAAAAAACATTCATCTGGAGAGATTGTGAACTACATTGCTGTGGATGCATACCGTATGGGAGAGTTCTTATGGTGGTTCCACTCAGGATGGAGCCTTACACTCCAGCTTTTGCTGTCCACACTTGTACTCTTTGGAGTGGTTGGCGCAGGAGCCTTTCCAGGTTTGATTCTTCTTCTCCTCTGTGGTCTCCTTAACCTACCGTTTGCAAAGAGGCTGAAGAACAGCCAGACCCAGTTCATGATGGCACAGGATAAACGTCTGAGGTCAACCTCAGAGATTCTGAACAGTATGAAAGTCATTAAGCTGCAGTCATGGGAAGAGGAGTTCAAGAGACGGATAGAGTCTTTCCGTGCTGACGAGTTCAGATGGTTGGCTAAGGCACAAATGACAAAGGCCTTTGGTACTTTCCTGTATTGGCTGTCTCCAACAATAATTTCTGCTGTTATATTTGTGGCGTGTGGTTTACTGAAAAGTGCTCCACTGAACGCAAGCACCATCTTCACTGTTTTAGCTACACTGAGAGTTATGTCAGAGCCTGTTAGGCTTATACCTGAAGCCATCTCTTCTATCATCCAAGTCAATGTCTCTTTCGACAGGATAAACAACTTCTTGCTTGGTGATGAGCTGAAGATTGATGAGATTGCGAGAAGTGGTCTGGAGGAATCTGGAAATGTAGTAGTTGATACAAGCTGGTAACTTCAGCTGGGATCCAGAGATGATAAGGATCCCAACTCTAACGAACATAAACTTGGACATAAAGTATGGGCAAACAGTTGCGGTTTGTGGACCAGTTGGTGCTGGAAAATCATCGTTGTTGCATGCATTGCTCGGAGAGATACCTAAAGTTTCTGGAACTGTAAGTCTGTTTGTTCATTATGTATAAGTATGTTTGCTAAAAGATGGTTTCTTATGTTGTCCATTTGAAACAGGTTAAGGTCTGTGGGTCCATAGCTTATGTTTCTCAGACCTCTTGGATTCAAAGTGGCACCATAAGGGACAACATCCTCTATGGAAAGCCAATGGAAGCCAGACGATACAATGCTGCTATTGAAGCATGTGCGTTGGATAAGGACTTGAGTGACTTTAGACATGGTGATCTCACAGAGATAGGACAAAGAGGGCTTAACTTGAGTGGAGGGCAAAAGCAAAGGATTCAGCTGGCACGTGCCGTCTATGCAGATGCTGATGTTTACCTGCTTGATGATCCTTTTAGTGCTGTGGATGCTCATACTGCTGGAGTTCTTTTTCATGTAAGTAATAACATTTCTTTTGCTCAAAGGCTGCTTCTTAATATGTTTTAGTTATTATGACTGTAGAAATGTGTTGAGGACTCGCTGAGGGAGAAAACTGTTGTTCTTGTCACTCACCAAGTTGAATTCCTCTCAGAAGTTGATCAAATTCTGGTAATAATTTAGTAGCTGATAGAAAAAAGACTGCATTTGTCTTAACTTATTAATGATTTGATGTCCTTAATCAGGTTATGGAAGAGGGAAGAATCACTCAATCAGGTAAGTATGAGGATCTCTTAAAGATGGGGACTGCATTCCAGCAGCTGGTGAATGCTCATAATGAAAGCATGGGAGATCTTAGGCAAGTAGGTATAAACAGAGAGATGGGAAACAACGATGTTGTTGTCGATAAAGTAAAAGAAGAAACCACAGCAATGGATATAAGAGGGATCCAACTTACCCAAGAAGAAGAAAAAGAGTCAGGTTATGTTGGGTTGAAACCTTTCTTGGACTACTTCCGTGTCTCCCAAGGATGGTTTCTTCTATCAGCAACCGTATTGGGACAGGTTGGTTTTGTAGTTTTCCAGGCTGCATCAACGTACTGGCTTGCGTTTGCTATTGGGATCCCTAAACTCTCAACCACAATGGTTATTGGCGTCTACAGCATTATCTCCACACTTAGTGCTGGTTTTGTATACTCTAGAGCTGTTACCACTGCCTACCTTGGGCTAAAAGCTTCCAAAGCTTTCTTCTCTGGTTTCACAAATGCAGTCTTCAAAGCCCCCATGCTTTTCTTTGATTCTACTCCAGTTGGACGCATTCTCACCCGAGTAAGATCGCTTTTGCTTTTACATGTATATGGACAACACTAGATCTCAATTATGATATGACTGAATGTGTAAATTTTGCAGGCTTCATCTGATATGAACATCTTAGACTTTGACATTCCATCTGCGTTCATACTTGTTGTGGTACCTGCTATTGAGCTCACTGCTGCTCTTATCATCATGACATATGTTACATGGCAAGTGATTATCATAGCTCTTCTTGCTTTGGCTGCCACCAAAGTTGTTCAGGTACCTATTTTGATTCTTCTCCTTTTTTTTCAGTTTGCTTATGCAGCAAAGAAGTCTCTACTAACATCTGCAACTTCTTTGAAAAAAAAGGACTACTATCTAGCTTCTGCAAGGGAGCTGATTAGGATCAACGGAACAACAAAAGCACCAGTGATGAATTATGCTGCAGAAACCTCACTTGGAGTGGTGACAATAAGAGCTTTTGGAACGGTAGATAGATTCTTTAGAAGCTACCTAAACCTAGTGGATGCAGATGCGGCGCTATTCTTTCTGTCTAATGCAGCCATGGAATGGGTCATTATGAGGATAGAGATTCTGCAGAATATGACTTTATTCACCTGTGCACTATTGCTTATCCTTATTCCCAAGGGCTACATAGCTCCAGGTACATGCATCATATATATAACTCATTCACATCTTCAATATCTTTGTAAGTATTTTGTTATATTTATATTCAAGATATTAATCATATTAAAAGGTTTTTCATGAACTTGTGGTTTTGTGATGCAGGTCTAGTTGGGCTCTCACTCTCATATGCATTAACATTGACACAAACACAGGTGTTTCTAACCAGATGGTATTGTACCTTATCGAACTCCATCATTTCGGTAGAGAGGATACAACAGTATATGAGCATACCAGAAGAACCTCCTGCGGTTGTGGATGGTAGAAGACCACCGTCCTCATGGCCTCCTAATGGTACAATTCACTTGCAGGATCTTAAGATAAGATACCGTCCCAATGCTCCATCGGTTCTCAAAGGAATCTCTTGCACGTTCAGAGAAGGGACAAGAGTGGGAGTTGTGGGGAGAACAGGAAGTGGGAAAAGCACTTTGATCAGTGCTTTATTTCGTTTGGTAGAACCAGCAAGTGGTTGCATACTGATTGATGGCATTGACATAAGTAAGATTGGTCTGAAAGACCTGAGGATGAAACTCAGCATCATTCCTCAAGAACCAACTCTTTTCCGTGGCTGCATAAGGACTAACCTTGATCCTTTAGGTGTTTACTCCGACGATGAAATCTGGAAGGTAAAAAAAAAACAAGAAACAAGAATGAGATTGCTAAACTCTTTTGCAGCCTTTTCTGATGAAAACCATTTCCTTAGGCTCTCGAGAAGTGTCAGCTCAAGACAACGATCAGCAATCTTCCTAATAAACTTGATTCTTCAGGTAAATGGAAACGCAGTCATGTTTTTTTTTTTTATGTTTTACCTTTATATTTGTCTTTTTGTTGTACGAGAAGTGAGTGAGGAAGGAGAGAACTGGAGCGTGGGACAGAGACAGTTGTTCTGTCTGGGGAGAGTACTGTTGAAGAGAAACAAAATATTGGTGCTTGATGAAGCAACAGCTTCCATTGATTCAGCTACTGATGCAATCATTCAGAAAACAATAAGAGAGGAGTTTGCCGAGTGCACGGTGATAACAGTTGCTCATAGAGTACCAACGGTTATAGATAGTGACATGGTCATGGTTCTCTCATTTGGTAAAAAACATCTTCTTCCTCATAATGATGATTCCTCTCTATTTCATGTCAAGGCTCATGAGTACCAATGGGGATTTTTGGTTTGGTTTTTTTTTTTTTGAACAGGTGATCTTGTGGAGTACAGTGAGCCTTGGAAGCTGATGGAGACTGATTCTTACTTCTCCAAGCTCGTTGCTGAGTATTGGGCAAGTTGTAGAGGACATTCTTCTCAGAATCTTCAAGTCCACATCTAAAATCTCTTGCAAGTCTATCTAATAATTCACATTATGATATACTTCCATTAAGAAAATAAAAAATAAAAAATGTCGTTACTAATTAGAAGAAAGACACAAAAGCAATGATCACTAATCAGAATGGAAACAGAGCAGTGCTGACGCTGACGTCATTTTTCGATAGAAAATTAACAGATACTTCCCCAGCCATCCCTCTTCTTCCAAAACATCTCTGATTTCGCCGCTAAACTATGCTTGATCAACAGTACCACTGTCTCGATCTGGGAGATATTGAGGAAGGATCTAAGAGGAAGACTAGCCAACGAAACGTAAATTTAAATTATGTGTGTGAATGATTTTCAATTAATATATAGGGGAATCATTGTAAGAAAATTTTAAATTTGCCGAGTGCTACTGATTTTTGTATTTATAATATCATAAGTAAAAAAATTAACAAATGACATAAATTTTGAATACTAAATTTTAATACTAAATTTATATGTAATAACACTAAATTTTAACTGATATATTAAATCAATCTATATATTAATAACACTAAGTTTTTGATATAGTGTTATTATTAAATAAAGATATACAGAATTTTGATATTACGGATTTAGTGTATCTTTTTTATTACAGATTTTGATATACTAAATTTTGAACACTAAAAAATTAACAAATAACATAAATTTTGAATACTCTAACTCGAGCGAGGGGTAAGACCTCCAAAAGACTAGTCGGTTGGGTTACAATCCGCCGGATACTTCAGGTTATCAAAAACAAAATTAAATACTAAATTTTGTTGAAATGATCATTAAAATTTATTGTTATTAATATATAAATTGATTTTTATTGTAAAAAGAGTTGGAAAAGAGTAAAATCATTTTGATATTACTCTTATGAGTAAATTTTAACAATCAGAAGTCTGTACTTTATCCAAAAACAATCAGTTGAAAAAACATATATCTATATCTATATTATTAAAGTTGAAGTACAAATTTGAGATGTTTGGAAACAAGGATAGTAGGATAAATGAAATATGTTTGGCAACATGGATTGTAGAGATGTGTACTTTCTTTTATTAACACATTTAGCCATTGTATTTTCAATAAATTAATAACAAATGAGAATTGCTTAGAAATATGAATAACATATTTAATACTTCTTTTTATTTAAACATTTAGCCATTGTTTTATAATAAATTAAACAACCTTCTTTCTATATTTCTTTTTATTTACAATTCTGTAACTATATTTACAATTCTTTATGGTAAAAATAAAAATACAAACTGAAATATAAATAGTATATTATATAAAATAAATTAAAAAAGTATTATTATCTTATTTAGTTTAGTCAAATAAAAAAAATTCAAGAGTTCAATTTTCAAAAAAAATATCAAAAAGTTAATAATAATTCATAGAAAACTAATGCAAAAAATTAAAACGTTGAAACATGGATAAAAGTATGTCAAGAAGAAAAAAATAATGGCTTATGTTATTAATAAAAATTGGAAATTCATTATATCATTTTTAAAATATACAAAATGGACTAATCTAATTACCTAAAACATTGTTTTGTCTAATATAGTCATAAAATAAATTTTAAATTTTATATACATATTAAAATATGCATATATTCAAAATTTTATTTTTACTAAAATATTTTCCAATAACCGTTATTAAAAATATTTTCAATATATATAAGAAAAATACAACAAAAAGATTAATTTTATATACCAACTTAAATTAAGGTTTTTATATTTCACATAAACTTTAAGAATATAATATATATGATTATTTATAAGATGGTACATATAAAATACTATTACTTATATGATTATTTATATTGACATGAAAAATGAATAGTAATATATTTTGAAATATACATCCGCACGGGCATGCGGGTCAAAATTTATTTTAAATTACAATGTAAATATTTAATTAATATAGAAATATGTCATATTTTTTAAACAAAATATTAATATAAAAGTATTGTACAGTTGCGTTCTAAAAATCATTTATTTTAACAACAAATCAAATAAATATGTTGATTGTAGAGAGAATAAAACAAAGTCAGAGAAACACATAGTTTACCAGAGACACTTTAGAGTGTGTCAAATATATTATAAAGAAAGTTTCACTAAGATAAATACATTCAATAGATACAAACAAATAATATATTTCACAAAAGTGAATAATAATACCCGCGCTTTCGAAGCGCGGATCAAAATCTAGTTTCTTTTATATTTGATTTCTTTATTTTCTTCTTTCTTTTACAGTTTTTTCCTCCTCTAAATATAGTCATCGTTTTAGCATTTTTCTTGTTGTAGAAATAATGTCATTTTAGAATTTCAATGCAGTTTTATACCTAATTTCAGTTTAATATTAATTGCATAATATATTAATTTTATAAATAAATTTATTTATTTCTAATATCATTAGTTGAATAGGTATACAATAGCAACTTTATAAATTAATACTCGATAACTTAACAAATTTATTTAATTCGATGTTGGACCGGTTCAAAGCATGAGACAAATCAATAAGATAATAATTTTCTATAAAATTCTATGTAAATATATAATCCCACTTAAATCATAAATTAATAGTTTTTGTATATATAGTTTATATAAGTGCAAAAAGCATTTTATTAGTTGTTTTTTATCCACAATAAAGTTCATCTCTATTTTTTCTTAACATTTCAATATATTTTTGATAATATTTAGTACGATTATATCTTAAACTACATTTAAATTCCATGGATATTTTGTATACACCAAATAGTATAACAAATGACATAAATTTTGAATTTCTAAAATTTAATTAATATATACAACAAAATAAACAATTTTCTTATTTTTTTAAAAATTCTAAAAATTGAAAATTTAAAAAGAAAACTTATTTATAAATTAATATCTCTATAAAATAATAAGTTTTCATAGTCTCAACATATTTAATTAATAGATTTTTTACTGTAATTAATAAAAACATATATAAATTTCAATCATTTTTAAATATGGGTAAAAAGTGTATGAGCGACATTATTTATGAAACCAATAAGAGTATTCAAGAAGCAACTATTCTGAAATCGATTAATTTAAAACATCAATCCTGTAAAGTCACTCAAGGGCATTTCTTACAGTTTATTAATTAGTATACTATAAATTTTTAGCTACCCAAGTTTCCATATCTTGTTTGTATTTGGAACCTAAAGCTAAAACTATAACTTCAACAACGTAACATGATACATTTCCATCATCATCTCACGATCCTCCTATAGAAGATCAAGGAGCAGAACATACCCACAAATGCGACAATGAGAAGGAAGAGGCTCAGCGGAGAAGGTTATTTTGGTTAGAAGTCGAGATCAAATCAAGCCCCAACAGGTTCGTCTAGGTTATGCCAACAGAAGTTCATCTCTACTTATCCCATATCTGTACTTAAGAGACTTTATAACAATAAAGACTAGCTAGTTCTAGAAACTGATATATAGAAGCGGTCATATACAAGTTCACAAATCATTGAGCTGAGAGTATAAGAAGGGGAAGGAGACTGCATCACACCAAAAAGTGGAATCTGGTAAAAGAGAGCAACATACATGACCTTTTCACACTAAAGCAGATGCTGAGAAGCTAGAACCTGAACTGGACACTTATATTAGCTTAGATTCCTAATCACACTAAGGCATCAAGGCAAGACTAGAAGAAACTAGGTGAAAAGCTGAGGTCAAAAGGCAAGCATTCCAACTTTTCCTCTATTACTGCACAATCAACACCATAAACGGCAAAGCAAAAAATAAATAAAGCAGTAGCCTTTATGATAGATTCTGTATAGGAAGCAAATTGATATAAGAAGCTTTATTAATGATAATTTAAAACAAATGAAAAGATGTGAAACAATGATAATAACAAAAAGGCTGCTACAAGCCAAAAACTCAATCTTCATTCATGACAAGATTCAAAACTGTGCCTCTTCCCTGACAAATCTTAACCCTAATCACAATCACCGCAAAACTCACGTAACAAACGGGAAAGCAAAAACTAAGACGCAGGAGAAGAAGCCGGCGGCGCAGCGACAATATTTGTCAGATATTCGGAGCTCTGGATGATTTGAGAATGAAAGGATGCTGCAAAAGCTGTTGCGCAGACCACCTCTTCGGAGGATCACTCTGCAAACAACACGACACAAAGTGACGAAACTCCTCAGACGCAGTGGCCGGAGCCTCCGGAGGCTGAGACATACAAATGGCGCACATCAGACTCGCCCAGTCACCTTGTCTACTCACAGCGAAAGGAAACCTCCCCAAGTAAAACTCCAAAATGCTAACACCAAGACTCCACACATCTCCAGCGTAACCGTTGTAACGCCCATGATTTAAATCAGTATTAATCCTCTCGGGGCTCATGTACGCAATGGTACCAACCGAGGAGTTACAAGGATCCATGGTCTGCGCCAAGATCCTACTCACACCAAAATCAGCGATCTTAACTCTCTTCCCCGAGTCGATCAAAAGGTTCGACGGCTTGATGTCGCGGTGGACGATGTGGTGACGGTGGAGATAAGCCAACCCGTCGAGAATCTGCCGAGACATATCGGAGAGCTCCTCCTCTCGCGACACGTGCACTCCCTCGAGACACCCTCCGTCCATGAACTCGAGCAAGACCTGGATCTCCCCGTTGTGATCGAACATATCGTGGCATTTCACCACGTTGGCGTGGTCGACGCTGCGGAGGATCTCGATCTCGCGGCAGATCTGCCGCCTCACGTTTTCCTCGTGGTTGCCGTAGATCACCTTGAGGGCGAAGGGCTTCGAGGTGGGACGGTGTATCACTTTGTACACCGTCCCTCCCGCGCCGCTTCCGATGCGGTTCACGCGTTCTAGCTCTGACAGGCATTTCGCCGCGGAGACGTTGGTGGAGACGGCTGACGTGGGCAAGGAGGAGGTTGTGGAGGGAGGAGGAGGGAGGGGGAGAGGAACAGCGAGGGCTACGTCGCGGTTTGGGAGAGGGATGCAGAGGTCGGAACGTTTGTTACGGAAGCGGTTCTTCATCGGGGAAGGAGGGGATTGATGAATCGGGTTCATTTGTGTGTGTCTCTCTCTCTATCTCGTCTTGGTGTGTGTGTGTGTGTATATATAGTCGCTTTGTGTAGGGTTTGATTCGTGCTTTGGAGTCAGATCATATCGAAAAAAGGAAAGAGGAAGACGAAGAAGGTTCAACGAATAGAATGTGGAGAGAATGAAGAGAAGTTTTGGTTTCCAAAAATGAAAAAAATACGTATCTATAGGCGCGTGGGGGAGCAGCCGCGGGCTTTGGGAAGTATGAAGTATCTGTGTGGTTCTGTGTTGTAACACGTTGACATGTTTTTGTTGTTCGGTCTATTATTGGTTGGGGATTGTTTTGTTTTCTTTTAAAGCAAGAAATGATTATCAAACCAAACAAAATCAATCATCGTGGATTCATTACCCACGTCTTCGAAGCTATACATTGAATTGTTTGCGTCATCTAGTGAGAGTAACTTTGTTTTTGTAAAATTGCCTCCAGTTTTTTGAGTTTTTTAGCTGATTGATTTAATGTAGTTTTATATTAAAATTAAAAAAAATACCAAAATAGAAGTGACATTCACTTTATTGTTTTTTAAAATAACAATCATTTATTTTATACTTTATATATAAATAAATATTATTTTTATTCAATTATACGGAAAATAATAATATCTATTTTAGATGGAAAACAAAAGAGAGTTGTAATAGATTTACTTCTATATTAGTATTTTATTTATAAAAAACAATCATAGAAGTGAATTGGAATAGATTTCTTTCCAGTAGCATTACAAAGCAAATATAGAAATCACTTGGAGAGACTTTACCACATAGTGGTGAACATATAGGCAATGAAAGATATGAGCAAAATGGACGAATAAGAATAGAGCCCCTGATGAAATTTAAGTCATGAGAACTTTATGACAATGGTAAAAATGATAGATAAAAGTGTATGATACAACTTAAAATGTTCGAGCTATTGAGATGTTTAAGGGTTTTATTGGAACGGTGCCAGTGGGTCGTATGGAGCCTGGTATGGTTGTGACCTTTGCACTCTGGCCAGCATGTTGGATATGATTTTGGATATGATGACAGATGTATTAAGATACAAAAGTAGATAATATGAACAGAGAGTCATGCGTTTGTGGAGAAACTGTATGGATCAAAGCCCTTTCGAAAAGGAGGCCACGATGGATCTGTATTCTATACAGATCAACGGAATGCATAAGGAGCAGCTTTTGGACATCACTTTTCCAACATTTTCCACCGGCAAGAAAATGACAGTCAAAATATGTTAATAAGGATTTGTGCTCACAAAAAAAAACTGCGTATTTATTAAAGGTTTACGAGTTCTTCAATATTGTAATTTTGATTGATCATATACGTTCTCTTCGGGTGAAGTTAAGAGAGGTAGGCTCTGTTCGTTTGTACATCTCTAGTTGTTTTATCCAGATGGTATATCTAGATGTTTTATCCAGATGGTATATCTAGATGTTTTATCCAGATGTTCCATTTTGGTATTGTTCGTTTCTATATTTTGTTTACGCATCATTTAAGTGCAATTATGTTCGTTTGCTTTTTTTTTGAACTTGCATCTGTATCCGAATGAACTTGTTACTAAAATAATTCAAATAAACTTGTTTTTACATTTTTGACAAAAAAACTATATGTTTTAAGGTTTTAGCAGAAAATATATGTTTTTAGATTTTAGCAGAAAATATGTTTTTGTGATTTCGAGCGTTTTTACGGTTTTGGAGAGAAATGCATTTTTACGTTTTTGGTAGAAAAGTGTATTTTTATAGTTTCAACAAAAAATGTGTTTTTACGGTTTTGACTAAATGTGTTTTGCAGTATTAGTGGAAAATATATTTTAACGGTATTGGCAAAAAAGTGTGTTTTAGCAGGAAAATACATTTTTCCAATATTGTTCGCTCTCAATTAAAGCTTCGTTTTGTGATGTATTAAAGCTCCCAATAATAAAAATACTATACTTTGATCCAACCCAGTAAAAAGAAACATGATTGTGGTAATGCTAGTCTCAATATTTGTGTTATCCAATATTGTTCGTTCTCAATTACGTAATTAATAAGTCTATGTTCACTTTTGGAGAAGAACATGTCATATGGTATAATATTTATTAGATTTTGACCCGCGCTTCGAAAGTGCGGGTATTATTTTTCACTTTTATGAAATATGATATTTGTTTGTAATTATTGAATTTATTTATTTTAATAAAATTTTCTTTATAATAAATTCGACACATAGAGTGTCTCTAATAAACTATGTATTTCTCTAATTTTGTTTTATTCGCTCCTCAATCAACATATTTATTTGGCTTGTTGTTAAAATAAATGATTATAGACTTTGATCTCTGCACCTCCGCGGATATATATTTTAAAAAATATGATGATGTTTGTTTTTCATGTAATTATTAGGGTTTGGCAAAATGAATCCAAGGAACAGAACTGATACCAATCCGTAAATATAGTACCAAACCTGAACATAAATTGATTAAATATTCGAATTATTCAAAATTTTGTTAGTTAGGGAACCAAATCGGATCCGAACCGAAGTATTCGTGTACCTGAATTTATCTGAAAATAGATTTATATACTTATATATTAATTATTTTTATATTTAACGTATATAAAACATCAAGAATGATACTTTTAAATTGATTTAAAATACTTGAAAATATATATAGATAGTCATAAATAAATATCTGAAATAGTTAAAGTATACTCAAATCACCAAAAATACTTAAAATAATTATTGATTTTGTATCCAAAATTTTAAATCAAACCAATTGATATGTTAAGCTTAGGTATTCTGACATATGTTATTTAAATTTATAGGTAATATATTACTTTATTTATAGATTTTGAGAAATTTAAAATATATAGTGATTTATTACTTTAAAAATAATCTAAATAGGTTATCCAAACCCAAACCAAACCCACAAAGATCCGAATCAAACTCAAACAAAAATTTAGAAACATCCTAATAGGACTGAAATCTTTTACTTCGAAAACCTGAAACGCAAAACGATCAGAACCAAACTCATATGGATGTCTGAAAACCCATCCTTAGTCATTATTATATATCGTATAATTTCATCATATAATTAATTGTATTTTATATGTATCATCATATAAGTAATCATATAATTAAAAGTATTTAATACGTATCATCATATAAATAATTACATATATTATATTTTAAAAACTTAATATGAAATATAAAAACTATAATTTGAGTTAGTATTTCAAATTGGACTTTGTATTGTATTTTTCTTATATATATTGACAACATTCTTTTATAATGGACTTAATAACTTAAGCCCCATTACTTTTTCTGTTTAATACTACTATCTTTGTTTCCAAACAAAATTATTTTTTTAAAAAAGATTACAATCCATGTTTCCAAACACACTAAATTTTTTTAATACTCTTATCCAAGTATCCAAACACACCGAAATTGTATTTCAGTTTTAATAAGATAGATGAAAAATCAAGGGGGAAATGTTTGGCCAAAAAGTTTAGTCTATAAATATTCATAATACTATAGAAAAAACCTACAAGAACAACTCACAGTTTGAGTAGTTAATTTTTTTGGTTTAACTTGTTTAAGTTTCCAGACAAGACCTTTTGACTGTTCAGCTTCAACCTTCTCACACTTTTTAAATATAATGTTATCCCTTAAGGCATCGTTTGGAAAGTTTAATATTTATTTAAATTATATTTTAGAACATATAGGAAATTGTTATAAACAAAACAAATTTCATTCGTCTCACGTAATTTCAAACGAATTTTGTTGGTTAGAATTACAATTTTTAAATGAAAACCAACATTATCTATGAACAATCAGTTTGCCTGGAAAACATATATTACTATTTTGTTCAGATTAAAAAAAATATGATGAAATTTAAATATAAATATTGCAAAAATAATAAAATATAAAAGCATCGTAAAATTTTCTTCAAAATGATATTGAAATAATTTTCATCTATGTTTTACCAATAAATATTAAAATGAACAAAATATTAACAATAAGTTTGTGATTTGTTCAAAAAATAATAATAACAATAAGTTTGTGAAAATATGTATGAACATTAGATGATACTAATTTGGGTTAAGAAAAAAATTAATTAAGGAAATTTTTTGCTTTTGAATAAATTTAGAATTTTGTGTCTTTAAATGACAAACCAGTTTTTATTACTAATTTAATATTATTTTTTATAAAAGATATATTTTACCAAATACTAACGCACATAAATTGGTTTGTATAACAATATTTTTAAAATATTATATAATATTTTATTCTATCATTCCTGATAACTGTATTTCAGTTTAATTTTAGTAACTCATATAAGGTGAAGCATATGTATATTGCATAGAATTATTAGTGTAGAATTTAATATGATACAAAAAAGGTTAAAATGTTTGTTGAAAAAAAAAGACAATTGAATCAACTAAGTTTAATTAATTATATATTCACCATCTTATTGTTTACCATCCAAAATATGCTTTGTGTTATGGGGTTATTTTATTTTATTTTGACTAAAGGCTTATGCTTTGTGTTATTGTAACAACCAATTTTAAATCCTAATGTTCTAACTTCATTAATTTTATTGTATTTTTATAAAATATACGTATTACCTACTCAAATAAAAATAATTAAAATTCTAAAATTTATGAAACTTAGACTAATATATTTTTTTCTAACAAAGTGTTAGTGTATTTAAATCATAATATTTTAAAATACTTTTTTATTTAAATTATTGTATGTCTCTGTTTTAAAAAAGACTTACATTTTTTAATTCGATAAAAATCTCGAGATGCATCTCATGAATGTCATTACAGCCTATTTGTATGGATCATTAGATATTATTGATATCTACATGAAAGTTTCTGATGAATTTAAAATGTGAGAAGCATTAAGTTCCAAACCTAAAGAGTTATGTGCAATGAAATTGTAAAGATCATTATACATGTTAAAGCAATCTGGACGTATGTGGTATAATCGTCTCAGTGAGCATTTCACAAAAGAAGGATATGTGAATGATCCTATATGCCCATGTGTTTTCATCAAGAATACAACATTCGGATTTGTGATAATCACGGTATATATTGATGATCTTAATATTATTGGAACTCAAAAGGAAATACAAAAGGCATCAGACTATTTAAAAGGAAAATTTGAGATGAAAAGTCTCGGACAAACAAAGTATTGACTTGGCTTGCAAATTGAGTATTTCCAAAGTGGTATCTTTGTACATCAATCCACATATTAAAAGAGTATTGAAACACTTTAATATGGACAAATCAACTCCTCTCAGCGTACAATAGTCGTTAAATCACTTAATATTGAAAGTGACCCATTTCGACCATCTGAAGAAATGAAGAGATTCTTGGTCCGGAAGTACCATATCTAAGTGTAATCGGTGTTTTATGTACCTTGCAAATTGTAAACGGCCGGATATATCATTTGCTGTGAATCTTTTGGCAAGATTCAGCTTATCTCCCACACATAGACATTGAAGTAGAATTAAACATATCTTTCGTTACCTTCAAGAGACCATCGATTTAGGCTTATTTTACCTTAAATATTCTAAAGGTCAAAATTGTTGGTTTTGCAGATGCAAGATATCTTTCAGATCCACACAAAGCCTGATCGCACACATGATACTTTTTCACGATTGGAGGCACTGCTATAACTTAGCATTCTCAGAAACAAACACTCTTAGCGACTTCTTCAAATCATGCTGAGATCACCGCATTCCATGAAGCAAGTAGAAAATGTGTATATGGCTAAGATCAATAAGCCGACACATCTGTTCAAGTAGTGGAATTGACGAAAATACGGAGCCAATTATTCTATACGAAAATAATGCGACATGTGTTGCTCAAACAAAAGAAGAATATATCGAAAGTGTTAGAACAAAATATATACACCCAAAGTTCTTCTCATACACTTAAGAATTCGAGAAGAAGAAAGAGACTGAAGTAAGATATGTCCGATCATGCGACAATGCAACTGACCTCTTCACTAAATCATTTCCTATATCGGTATTCAGAAAACATGTCAAGGATCTATGACTGTTCATTCTAGAGGATCTTACGTGGTTGTACTCTTTTTACCCTACTATGATTTTTTCCATTGAGTTTTCTTAGAAATATTTTTAACGAGACAACAAGAACGTTAGGCTTGAGACGATAGTGACACTGGTCTCCAAGGAGAGTGTTATAAACGTGAATAATACAACGTCAAAAATATACGCACCAAAACTTGACAAAATGATGTAAATATTTATTATGTAGAATCTACACTGTATATGAATAAACGAATTCGTTCGATCGTAAGACACCTCTCTTCCTCCTTATATAAGAAGCTCTCTCTCGCATATTATTCATATACAAATTCTCTCTTTACTAAAATTTCTGTCTTTTTATAACATTCGTTTTTTTTACCGACTAAGAGCATCTCCAAAAGACACTCTATAACTTCAAATATGAAGTTTTTTGCTCTCCAAAAAAAAACTTCAAAACTTCAATTTTGAAGTTTCATATTTTTATTTGCATTTTAGTCCTTACAATTAAATATTACATTTATGATTCTTAAATATTTTGCCAATTAAAACTTTTTAATCCTAAAAAAATTATAACTCATAAATATTTCAAATTTTCCTTTACAATTTAAATTTTACATATAAAATTAAATAAAAACTTTAAAATAAATACTTATAATTTTTAAAACTAGATTTACAAAACAACAATATTACAAAAAAACTTAACAAATGCACTTATTAATCATATATAAAAATATATCTACCCAAAAAAAATCATATATAAAAATATTACAGAAAATAGTTTTTAGGATAATGTGGTATTTTACTTGTAGTTTGGTATTTAATTGTGTATTCTATGTAAATTTTTATATAGTGTAACGTTTTATGAATTAATATTTCTATAATATTTTTACATAAGTGATATTTATTTTTAAAGTTGTATGAATGTAACTTAAGTATGATAAACATAAGGACTGTATTATAAAATATAAATACTTATGAAGTTAAATTTGAAGTTTTGAAAATGCTCTTAGAACAAAATATCAATTCAGCCCACTAGGCTCATCACGTGCATAGCATGTGACTTACTTAGAAAAACAAGCCTGGCACACTTGTCCTTCGTTAACTCTTCCGCCGACCAAATCTCTCTCTCTCTCTTAGGGTTTCCATTCTCTCTCTCCCCATCGCATGGCCGGCGCCGGAATCCACCCTTACCACCAGCAGTGGCCACCCACAGGAGCTCCGCCTCCTCCCGCCGCAGTATCATCAGCTCCTCCACCGCATCCTCCGCCTGTACATCATCATCACCCTCCTCCCCCTGGTTTAGTCGACAATCATAATCGTCCTCCTTATGACGAGGTTACAACTCTACCCCCTTGTCTCTCTGTCTCTCTCTCTCTATCTACTCTATATATGTCAGTATTGTTTTGGTAGTTTTTGTGATATGTTGTTGAGACCATCTTTCTTGTAGTTGTTAAGACCAGATTACTTGATCTTGTTTCAAGTTGAGATTTTTTTTCTTTAATTTGTGTGCTGTTGTAGTTGTTGTTTAATCGATTGATTTGATTGAGATATGTATATTCTTCTTACACGAGTTTGAATCTGTTGTTTTCAGCTTCGGACAATCTTCATCGCGGGTCTTCCGGATGATGTGAAAGAGAGAGAGCTTCTAAACCTCTTAAGATGGTTGCCAGGTTACGAGGCTTCTCAGGTGAACTTCAAGGGAGAGAAGCCCATGGGCTTTGCTCTTTTCTCCACTGCACAGTTTGCCTTGGCTGCCAGAGATGCCCTTCAGGTCTGTCTGTTTTACTTGTTCACCTCTAATCCTTCTTACCCTTTTTATGTTTATGATGATGTATATTGTTTTTTTTTGGCATGTAGCATCTGGTGTTTGATGCGGAGTCAAAGTCTGTCTTACATGCAGAGATGGCCAAGAAGAATCTCTTTGTTAAAAGAGGTTAGCTTATTAAACAGGCTTTCTTTTCTCTTATCTAAAACATTGCTCATGTAAAATGAAGCATGTTTGGTTTTGTTTCTTTGGTACTAATAGTTACCAAATCATTATTTAACCTTTGAACATATCTATTGCTAATCTGTTAGGAATCGTTGGGGATTCAAATGCATATGATCAAAGTAAGCGCCTAAGAACTGGTGGTGGTGACTGCACACACTCTGTTTATAGTCCGTCTCCCTTCCACCCTCCACCACCTCCTGTTTGGGGTCCACCTCGTGGCCATGGGTGAGCCATTTTATTCTGCTTCATATATATAATTAATTTAAGATGTCATGTAAAACATTGGAGGGCAGATTTTTCTGGGTACATTTATTTCTGTTTAGTTGTTAATTTGACATCAAGTATAATTTGATTCAGGTATCTGTCAGCCGCAGCTCCACCATATGATCCCTATGCAGGTTACCATGCTCCCCCTGTACCAATGCCTCCCTCCGCACCTATAGCAGCTCCTAGTTCTTATGTGCCGGTCCAGGTGAAGTTGCACTTCTTTCATCAATTTTTTTTTTATTATCTACCTAGAATCCATGTGGTAACTGTCTAATATTTTACAAACTCAAGTTCATTCTATCCTACATACTATACTCGCTTGTGATTAGTTATTACTAAATCTAGTTACATTGTGTACAGCTCTGAGCATGTTATAGCTTCTGATTGTTTTATATATTTTGTACACACTTTGAGGTTCCTACCCTAAGTTTGCTTATCTTATATCTCCTTTTTTTATTGCAGAATATTAAGGATAACCCTCCTTGCAATACCCTTTTTATCGGTAATCTCGGGGAGAATATTAACGAAGAAGAACTGAGGAGTCTGTTGAGCGCGTGAGTATCTGTTTACTTTTATGGCACTCCTTCAGTCCATTGCTTTCTTTTGAGATCTTCACTTGTTTATTACTGTCGCTTATCAAGTGGTCAACTGTACTTTCATCTTGCAGGCAGCCTGGTTTCAAGCAAATGAAAATTCTGAGACAAGAAAGGCATACAGTTTGTTTTATTGAATTCGAGGTTAGTTAGCTATCTCTGTGTATGTATACGTACTTGGAAACATTCTACAGCATATTGCTAAACGGTTCTATTTTGGTTGTCAGGATGTGAATAGTGCCACCAACGTTCACCATAACTTGCAAGGTGCTGTCATTCCAAGCTCTGGTTCAGTTGGCATGAGGATCCAATATCCTTTTAACACATCATTCACTCTTACCGTTTCTTTTATATTCTAGTTATTTTTTCTATTTCAGTATGTTTCTTCTTAACCCAGTTATACATTTTCCAAGAATCCATATGGGAAAAGGAAGGACGGCGGAGGAGGCCACTCCTTCTTTCCTTCACCAAGCACTAATGGTGCTCAAGGAGCCTTGACGTATCAGTAGACCACCGTGAAGGGGATGTTACTCTCTTCTCTATCTCCCTCCCAGGAATAGGATGCATCTTGCAGGCAGTCTGCATTTGCATCCATTTCATTCTCGACATTTTTAAGCATCAGCATTACTTCTTGTTCATGTGATGGTTGCATATAGTGTGACATCATCAACATATAAACATGTGTCACACCTATTAGCTTTGCTACATGCATTCTCATGTGTGGTTTTTTAAATCTCTAGGAGTTGGGTTTGCCATTTGTTTCTCTTCTTGCTGCTTAAACGCCTTTGCTTCTTGTGATTCATTTTCATCATATCGACCTCGACCAATGAAACTCCATTTAATATGCCAGCTAGGAATTAATATAACATGATGACATCCAGATGCTTTCTCGCCTATCACATGAATAACATAATATTACCTTTTTTTTTGGCATTCGCCTCTCATGATCTCATTCTTCTTTCATTTTCTATCTTGATCATTCTCTCTTCTTATGCTGATGAACATGCACATGCAATTTAGTTGAAGAAATGCACTCCAACATTACAGTGTAGGCAATAGGTATATGTATCCATCCTAGGTCTGGTTTGGCCTATGCAGGGAAAATCAGGTTGGAATATTTCAGGTGAAGTTTCAGTTGAGGAACAGAGCCTGACGCAGGAGTTTCTAAGAGCTAGCTTGGAGTCTACTTATCATCTGTCCAGATATTTCAGTATCGTGCTGCTTTAGGCTAGTTGATTCTGGACGTGAAACAAAAAGCTATATATAGTATCTCTTCCCATTTTGTTCTTTATAAAAGAGTATCTCACAATTATCATGACTTGGCCTTCAGAATTCTCAAAAGGCATTTTGTTTGCTTATCAAAGTCACTTAATAGTTTGTCAAAATTCAAACCATATTTCATTTGAGAATATAGTATATCAGAAGAATCCACAACATAATAGAAACAGAAGTACCCGTGTTTATATCATTATTTGATGGGAGAGTATCATCAATCTTTCATTACAAACAATAAGGGAAATAAAATATGCGGAGAGACGTTCTTGCATTCCTTTTACTATCTCATCCATACAGAGAAGCAATACATCATCAAACTAAGAAACCATATATCTTTGATCAAAATGTCTCAAACTTCAGGTGCATCTGAGCGCAAAACTGTGACAAAGAAGACGAACAAAACATGAGTTTAACCAAGCTAAGAGCATTGTCTAAACCTGACACCGACGTCAGAAGATTTAACAAATGTGAGCAGCACACAAGACCAAAAGCTATCGTACTGTAATGGTTCTAATTAAAAGTCAAAAACCTTAAAATAATCTCCTAGGTCTCGATTGGACAAACAGAAACAAACGTGAAGAATGATTGGACAAGCGAGGAGAAACCTGGTTTCTGGGGCTTTCCATCAGCCCATTTGGAGAGGGAGAAGTGAACCTTCTCGCGATTGATTGATTCAGCCTTGAAAGGCTCCTTTAGACATTTCCTCACCAGATTCGCGCAGATGTTCGAATAGGTTATATACGTCATCCCAGCCGCTCTCCAGAACGGAACCGCAGCGTTCGATGCCATCAACACGATATCGAGAAAGAAGAAGATCGAAAGGCGAAAGCTATCTCAGAGACTTGCTGCAGTTGAGAGAAGAAAACCAAAGGGATAATTCGCAGAACTAAGTCAACCACAAAATCAGTGTCAGCCCATTGGGCCTTTCAAAATTAGCCCATGTGATTGGGTCTTAGACCCGTGAGTAGTCAAGCCCTACACTTGTTTTGAAAAAGAAAAAAACGCAAACGGAGATGGGTTTAATGGGTCTCTCTCTTGGTATAAATGATTGGGTGTCCAATCGGGTTTAGTTCGAGTTCAATCGATTTTCAATTCTCTGTAGGCATGAAACTAAGCCCATCAAGATCAGGGGTGGACACTGGTGGATGATGGATGTGGCATCTATCCCACACTCATTTTTGTTTTTGCTCAAGTAATCCAACAAAATTTTATTTATATACCGCTGATTTAACTCATATTTTAATATATATATATATATATATATGATTTAACTCATATTTTAATATTTCGGTTCGAAGTCGATTCAAATTTTCTCGAGTTGATTCAGATATATTAACACTTTGGAAACATGGTTGAACCCATATTAATATGACTTGAGTATTAGTTTCGGTTTTAGTTACCCGAATATTTGACTGTATCTCGAAAATACATATTTTATTTTAAATTTTTGAAAAATTTAAACAATTTGTACTTAACAAAAACTTAATGACATGATTCAGTGATTTTCTTAAGATGAGGGAAATTTAAATATGTTAAAATTAGCAACTAACAATTCTACAAATGTATAAACCACCAAACTTCAAATATAATTGTAAAAAACTTAAATGTTAATATGAAAACTAAGTATTTCAGATTTGAGTTAATTATTAGTATATATTTTAAGTATTTTTAAAATCTTTGAATATTTTAGATATTTATTATGAATTATATTCGATATTAGTGTGGTTCTTCTTTATATTTTTGATTTTTTGGATTTTTAGATATTAAATTGCATTTGAATTCTTGTTTGATTCGAATAAACCAAAAATTCAAAATATCGTAAAATAAGATCTAATCAAGTATTTATCTCGGATTAAATTTGGTTCAGATTTTTTTTTTTTTAGGTCGGTTCGATTCAGATTTTCGAATTTAATTTTCTTGCTTAGCTCTAGGTCTTTCAGATTATGTAGCGTGAAAATAGGTTTTTTTTTGTATATGAGTGGCTATTGATGACTGTCTATTATTCTCGACTCGAGTGGTGTAGTTGCATCACACTGCGTTACGCTACCATTGAACAAACAAACAATCAAGTGCTCATTTGTCATCCCCCCTTGATAAACTTAGAAGATAAGGAAAGCAATATACAGAGTCATGCATAATTGTGATCATTGATCTACATGTGTATGTGTTCTTTCCTGAGCTTCACTAATTTTTGTAATTTTTGCTTCTTTGCATTAACGGGTATTCGAGAGAACATAAAAATAAACCAATGTTGTACTTATGATGTGGTACACATCCGCCGAGATAAACAATACGTGTTTAACAAAAGTTGAGCATTTGAACATATTGAACTTGTACATGGCCTCTACCAAAAGCTATATGCATCATTACAATTGCTTTTGAGTAATATAATTACGAATACCAATTACACGTTTATAACGTGTTTAAACCTATATGTAATCCCGTGCTTTATCATTTGCTTATAATTAATTTGTCTGTTAAAGCAATTACTCTTATTTTATTAGAAAGGGAATTTTAGTATATTCTTAAAACTTACTTTATCATCAACGATATAAGATTAAATATATATTCTGTATAATTGATGAGTTTTTTTTAATATTTCTTGGTATGATTAGTGATATGTGATTTCAAACTTTATATCAATGATCTGAGAATTAAATTTGTTAATATTTCCTACTATTTTAGCTAAAATTTTAACTTGCATGTTATTTTGCCTGAATGTCCGTAAAGGCAAAAAAAAAAAAAATTCATATATTGATCACCTATAAACACTCAAGAAGTCAAAATTTTTTAAAAAAAATATTTTTAAAAGAAATTTTCTGAAAAGAAACATCAGAAAACAAGTAAAACGCTGTATTCTAATTGGTTTGGTTCCGGTTTTCTTAAACAACCGGCTAAAAATTATACCAACATTCACGGCAAGAAAAAAAAGTGTCGGTGGCTGACTAATGTTTTTGTTTGCGTAGGACTTCAACTTCAACCAATCAACAGTGACAATAACACTCCCCTCCCTAGAGACTAAACTTGACTTTAACCACACAAAAAAAGCAATCAATCACAAGGGGGAAGTGAGATTTCATATTTGAGGAAGATACCTTGTCCCTATCTGCCCCACACCTCACTCTCTTTGTTGGACTTTCTTTTTCTTTCCTTCCTTCTCTCTATTTCAACTCTGTATCCTCTGTTTTCACGATCCAGTTTTGTAAGAAAAGTAGAAATGGGTGTGGATTTGAGGCAAGTGGTCGCTGGTATTCTCACCATTGCCATGTTTGTGATGCTCGCACAGATGCTTCATAGAGATTACTTAGATTCTCTTCAGGTACTACCTTCTCTGCCGACAGTATTTTCTTTGAAGCAGATCTAATTCAAAGTAGACTGTTAGCTTGATCAGTGGAACTTTCTTGATTTGTGCGTTAAAGGGTTTTCTTGAACAACAAAACTTTCCATTTTTAGATAAAATGTAGATTTGCACGAATCAAGTTAAAGAGTCAACTGTGAAAACTAATAGTGGATAAAACTCTGAACCTTTTTTCTTGTGTACTTACAGGAGAAAGCTCAGGGAGATGCAAATGACATAGAATTCGAAGGATCCAGAGTATCTGTGAAAGAAAGTCTTGTTGGAGCCTTAGAAGGGAATAAAGGACCTTGGATGGATGATAACAATGACCTTAATCCTTGTTGGCCAACATTGTTATCCGGTATGTCTTTTGTTTTAACCAGACTACTTGTGAAGTTTCTTTTTTCTAGTTGATTCTGGACTATTTACTAAGGGTTAAATGTTGCAGATGAAGCGGTATCATCAAAAGGCTATGTTACATTCTCTCTAACGAATGGTCCTGAGTACCATATCTCCCAGGTAAGCTTTATAAAAGAAAGCTCTGAAGTTTGATTTGTGAAGTCAACCATGGTTTTATTCAGATGTGTGGTAAATTTTTTTGATCTTCTGGTTTAGATCACTGATGCTGTAATGGTGGCAAAGCATCTTAGAGCAACACTAGTGCTTCCTGATATAAGAGGAAGCAAACCTGGTGATGAAAGGTTATAAGAGTTGTTTGTCTGTCTATGTTCATGACATTTTATGGTTTTTTAATAATTGGTTTCTAACCATCAATGTATGGTTTATTCAGGAGTTTTGAAGACATTTATGATGCTGATAAACTAATCAAAAGCTTGGAGAACGTCATCAAAGTTGTCAAACAATTGCCTGAAGAAGTATCTCTAAGAGACATCGCCATTGTTAAAGTCCCTACAAGAGTTACAGAAGACTACATCAAAGAACACATTGAACCCATCTTCAAGTCCAAAGGAAACATTCGAGTGGCTACATACTTCCCTTCTGTCAACCTGAGGAAATCCTCACAAGACGGTGAAACCGATCCTGTGGCTTGTTTGGCAATGTTTGGTTCCTTGGAGTTGCAACATGAGCTCAATGCAGTAGTTGAGTCAATGATTGAGCGGTTAAGGACTCATAGCAAGAAATCAGGTGGCCGTTTCATAGCTGTGGACCTTAGAATCGAAGCACTTGAGAAGAAGAATTGTCATTCAACTGGTGTAGCAGGGTCCAAGACTTGTTACAATGCTCAAGAGATTGCTGTATTCTTGAGGAAGCTTGGATTTTCAGGTGACACAACCATCTATCTGACTCAGCCTAGATGGGACAGTAGCCTCAATATCCTTAAGGATATCTTCCCAAAAACGTTCACTAAGGTGCGTAGCTCAAAACTTTTTTGTAGTCCAAGAAAGTTCTCTTACCATGTTGCTAATGTTTTTGTCACTTAACAAATGGCAGGAGGCAGTAATGCCGGCAAGTAAGAGATCAAAGTACCTTGAATCAGAGAGTTCTGAGTATGAAAATGTTATTGACTTCTACATAAGCTCAAGAAGTGATGTGTTTGTTCCAGCCATATCTGGTCTGTTTTATGCAAACACAGTTGGGAAAAGGATAGCTTTGGGTAAGGCTCAAGTTCTAGTTCCAGCAGAGATCTCAGAGAGTTCTTCCCTTGCTACAGATTTCATCTCTCCTTACATCTCAAAGAAGAACCACTTGGCTTATTCATGCTTTTGCTGAACCTTCCCATCTTTCTAAAAGTGATCTCTCCAAACATGGAACTTCTCAGTTTTCACCAAGTGTAAGCTATTTGATTTGATGTTTTCTTGTTTTTTTTATGTAAGGGTTGCCTTGTGTAGGAAAGAAAACAGTTGAGGTTTACAATTTGATTCTGCTGGCTTATAGCCTTTGCATTCTATAAATTTTGTTCTATAGTATGAGACCCATAATATTTGTTTTATAAGATTGATTTAGTGTGGAGGCTTTGATGAAGGAAGAAGAACCATGTGATCTTTTACTTTGTCCATTGGTTTCCAAATCTAGTGATGCCATATGGACAGTAGATTGAGCTCATGAAAGCTTCTTTACAGACAGAGAGCAAAGATTTTTGGTTGGTATGAACACAGAGAATCCTCCATGCTAAACAACACTTTGAAAAAACAAAGACTCAGCCAAACTCCCATTAGTACAACCCAAATCAAATTCAGTTCACAGTTGCACTTTTACATCATACAAAAAGAAGGAAGAAATATGAAAAAGGGACAAAAATAATTGGACACATTTGTAAATACTATTACCATGTAAAATAAAGAAAGAAAGGTTAAGAGGTTTAGGCCATTGTCACAGGTTATTGCTTCTGTAGTTGCAGTATGAAGAAGATGACTTATCTAGTAATGTGTTTATGCACTTCTTGAGGCTCTGTATCTTCGGAACGGTTTCTTGAAGTAGACGCTCATCGGAGTCCTGGGTACAGGAATCAGCTTCCCAACAACTGCGAGTGGCCAGCTGCAGAGAGACAAGAAATCAATGATATTATAGTTCCCATGTTTCATGAGCACTGAGAGTTTAAGTAGGAAGAAAATGGTCCTACCTGACAAGACCGATGACAATTGAAGCAAGCCATAGTTGCCAACTCAGTGCAACGGTATGGGCAAACTCTCCAAGGAAAGTAACAATGAGTATCTGCATTTTCCAACCACAAGAGTTTACTACCTGATGCTATCAAGTGTCAAGAGAGAGAGGCTTTGTGTTATTGGTGTTACCTGAAGTACAAAAGTGACTCCAACAATTGCAACGAAGAGAGGGTTCTTAGTTACACCACTGAAAACATTCATTTCGTCAGGTTTCCTTGCGTTGAACTCGTTGAATATCTGCAAGACTTGCATGATTAAAACCAATTCCATATGGTTTAAGAATAAGGAGATGAATGAGAAGAGATGGTTTGCTTACTTGACACATAACGAATGCATTGAATATCATAGTGTTCTTCACTTCCACAGCATGTGCATGGTTGCTGTCTTGGCTCAAGCCAAGAATGTTCAAGCCTGCAAAGTTTAGAACTAGGAGGACAGCCACTTGGTATAATGACTGCAACATCCCCCAAATTTATAATATCAGAGATATGCACTCTAGAAAATGTTCTAGTAATAAATTTAACTTAAAACTGCTGACAAAGTCACCTGCACAAGCAAGTTCCTCCACATGATGTTTGTTATTAGAGGTTCCCTGCAAATCCATAAACCACAATATATTTAATTTTGTTTCACTAAAATTTTCAGGATGTTCATGGTGTTATACCTTCTTCCAACAGGGGTTCTGTGCATAAGATGATCTGTTGGTGGCTCTGTAGCGAGTGCAAGTGCTCCAAGAGTATCCATTATAAGGTTGACCCAAAGCAGCTGTATCAAAGAAAACCATTATATTTAACCCATCCAGAATCATGCTTGGAAAGGCAGAAGAAGATTAATTAACCTGAACAGCCTTTAGAGGAACGTCACCAGAAGACATTGCTGCTACAACATTGATTATAAGAGCTGCAACATTCACAGTAAGCTGGAATTGTATGAACTTCTGAATATTTGCATACACAGAACGGCCCCATCGAACAACCTGAAACAGTACACGGGATTGCACTATTAGAAAAGGAATAAAGAATAGCTGTGGATGTATACACTAAGACTAACCTTTACTACTGAAGCAAAGTTGTCATCCAAAATAATGATGTCCGAACTCTCTTTAGCAACTTCAGTTCCTGATATACCCATAGAGAGACCTATGTCTGCCTATAATACAAAACCATAAAAGAAAAGTCAGGGTTTGGAAATGAAACACAAAACATAATATAGCAGCAAAATGTCTAACCTCGTGGAGTGCAGGAGCATCATTAGTACCATCACCAGTGACAGCAACAACATCTCCGTTTTTCCTTAGTGCTTGAACAAGCAAAAGCTTGTCATTAGGAGAGGACCTACCCATCACCTGCACATTTTATCCCCAAGTTAATATCTGCAAAATAGTATCAGCAAGGTCACATCACATGATCCTTGAAACTGTAACTATCATACCGTTATTCTCTTGGCTACTTGTTCTCTCTCTTTTTCAGATAGCTCACGGAACACTTTTCCTTCAATGATAGTAGGCTCAACAGCTTCTGTATCTGAAGAAAGTATACCACATTCCAAAGCAATTGCTTTTGCTGTCTGAAGATTGTCTCCAGTCACCATACGTACCTAGATAAAAACAAATGTTTCATGTCAACATCATAGATGGGTTGTGTTGACCAGCTGTACCATATTACAGCAACATTTAACTGCCATTATAGAGGACAAGGAGCCTACCTTAACACCAGCACTGGTGCATATTCTCACTGCTTCTCTGACACCAGGACGACAAGGATCCTTTATACCAACGATAGCAAGCAAAGTTAACTCATCTTCTGGTAAAGACCATTTATCCAAGTCCTCCTGTTCCTTGGGAACTTTGTTCAGCTCTTGTGTTCTGCATGCAATGGCAACACAACGCAGGCTATTTTTCGCCATGGCATCAATAGCAAGTCTGAAAAACTCCTGTAAAATCATTTCAAAACAGAAACGTTATTGATATTTGAGATGAGAGCAGAGTACAGGCAAATGTTTTAGTCCTCCTAATTTTGATCTCTCTAGCAACAATAAGAACCTGGAGAGATTGTTAGTTACAAATGTTGTGTCACCTCACCTTCTGGCTATCAATGGGCTGCACGGTACCATTTGAGTCCATGTATTGTGTACAACAAGCTAGAACTATCTCCGCTGCTCCTTTCCAGTGAATGAAAACTTCAGAATCCCCCTGCAGTGAGTTAATATATAATCATGATCAGCTCCATATGATCTAGACTTTCCTCATCCAATGGCGATGAGAAGACTGAGAAAGAGTCAAGAAATTACTCGAAGCACAGCAACACCTCCACGCTTTTTCTCAGAGTTGAAAGGGAAAGCATGGATGATAGCAGACTCCGACCTGATGGTATCAAACTTCATCCCCAGCTGCAACAATAGATTTCTTTAAATATATTTGCACATAACAGAAGAAACATATGTCAAAGATGGAGCAGAGTAAACAAACATTTGATACCTTATACGCCCACAACAGAATAGCCTTCTCTGTGGGAGATCCAGAAATCTCCACCTCTCCACCATCCTACAGTAATAACAACATGAGCCACTAGCCATCCATCATTTGATAACCTCAGAGTAGAAAACCCACCTTGGGATGAAAAACATTTCCTGTGGTGTTCTGTGCCACTCCTTCACTTATTAAGGCAACAAGTTTAGGGTGGAGACCAGAGGGGTTGTCTGCTACATCCATCTTTGATCCTCCAGCATAAGTCTCAACCACAGTCATCTGTAAATTTTTTGAAAAGGGGTAAAGTTAGCTATCTACATACATCATTGATGCTGAGTTTTTTTACTGGATACTGACCTGATTCAAAGTTAAAGTTCCAGTTTTGTCACTGCAGATTGTTGTTGCTGAGCCCATGGTTTCACAAGCTGAAAGCCTCCTAACCTGTTAGTAAAATGAAATCTGGTCACACAATAATCAAGAATAAATAACTAAAGCTAGAACTAAGACCTATATTTGGTTCTTACCAAAGCTTTGTCTGCCATCATCTTTCGCATTGAGTAAGCCAAACTATTCACATGGAGTCAAGAAAAGGTAGATCAATAACTACAATGAAGTCAGATATTTTCTGAGTGGATTATATCAAACAAGACTTACGTGAGGGTAACTGCTAAGGGAAGTCCTTCAGGCACTGCCACAACCACAATAGTTACCTAAACAAATGTCATGAGTTAAATTGATATGTCTATCGAACAAACATAATCACGAATGTAGAATGAATACTTACGGCGATTGTAAATATCTTTACACAATCATCTACAATGTCACTGATGCTAGTCGTCCCTTTGACAAACTGCGTTGCTCCACTAGAATCTTGAGTAGTTCCGGTAAAATATCTGAAAAAAAATAACTCAAGATTATAGCCCTCTACATGTCCTGAAGTTGTAAGCCAAAAGTTTTTATTTACCTTACAAGAAGAGCTACGAGTACAACAAGAGCCACTGTGAGCCCCACTATACCGATGAAAGTTGCAAGACCATTTAACCGCACCTATTATGAAATTTACCAAAAAGGAACTTCTTCAAGACATTGTGGAGACCATAAACCAATAAGACAGTGATCAAGATGATATACCTGCAAGGGGGTTTCTTCACCAGTATCCTCTGAGATACTTGCCATCAACAGTCCCCATTCAGTGTTGATTCCAACGCCAGTAACCTGTTGAAAGACTCACAAAGAATCAATACCAGCAAAAATTTGTTAAAAAAAAAATAGAGGTCAGAATAGGACCAAAGACATACCAGCATATTACCGACTCCATCAGCCACTTTACAACCAGACATTAGAAAAGGAGATTTTTGATCCTTGTGAACCTGCAACAAAAGTCTCTGTGTTAACAAATAGAAAGAGAAGATAAAGCACAAAATTGAACAAGCAGAATCATGATGAGCTCACAATCTTGCTTTCACCGGTCATGCTAGATTCATCAATAGCAAGAGAATGGCCACTAATTAGCACTCCGTCCGCAGGGACCTGGTCACCTATTCTAAGAGGTATAACATCTCCGGCAACAACATCATAGATAGAAATCTTCACTGTTCTCCCTCCTCTCATGACCTGGTAACGTTTTCATTTATTTAACTGTCAGCTCAAAAACCATATAATAATTTTGCAAAACAATCTATAAAATGTTAAAGCAGTCACCTCAAGTTGTATATTCCTTTTTTCATCGTTGAGGTTTTGAAACTGAAGAGATTGGCGGTAGTCACTAACAGCTGAACGAATCAAAACATAAAAGCGTATAGGAAGAGTCAACATACATAGATAAAAGATGTAGGGAGTACATAGACGAAAAAGCATGTTCATACCTGTAACAATAATGACAAGCAAAACTGCAAACGCAATGCTTCCACCATCAAGCCAACCTTCTTTCAAACCCTAGTAACCGAAAGATAGTAGAGTAGGCAGAAAACAAGTTAGTTCCTAGTTTGGAACATTAAAAAGGAAAGGAAAGGCAAAAACATTTACCTCTGTCTTTATTCCCAATGCTAATGATGTTACAGCGGCTATGATCAGGATGATAAGAGTCAAATCCTGCCATGCTTCCCATAGGAACATCTTTTTCGACAACATAAAGAATGTATAAGTTATCCCACACAAGCTGATAAAAGACCACCGATTATAAATAGAAACTGCTGCTTACATAGAAGCTTTTCCCCTTCTTCTTTGGGTAAGTGTTAGATCCAAATGCACTCTTCCTATCTGTCACTTCTTTCTCATCCTCTTGGATTCCTTGCTCCATATTTGTCTTCAACTTCTCTGCAACACCTTTGACCTACAAAAGGTAGTAGTTCAGTTATCAGTATCTTGAAATACTTTGACATTCATATAGCATACAAATGAATGCAATACTGAGTCACTGTATCTCTAACCCCTCCATATTGCTGCAAAGTGGATATGTTCTGGTTCCTGGTCATTGACACAAGCTTCTCAAGGTCAATGTCGAAGTTACCAGTTGAAGCTGATGGAGTTGATGGTGATGATCCAACCGCTAAAACCACAAAAGAAAGAAAAAAAAGAAGAAAGAATGGTTATATAAGAAAACAAAAACAGAATCTGATCTGACTTATGTAAAAGAGAGAGAGAGAGAGAGAGAGAGAGAGAGTCATATACCACTAATTTGTTGTTCTCCAGCCAACTTAAAAAGCAATGCTGCCTGATTCAGTAAAGCAATTTACTGATGTATAAGATCAGGAATCAATCAAAAAGCTTCATCAAGAGGATGTAATAAAAGAATGTGTGTACCCTAATGACTTGAGCATGAGCTCTGATCATCCTTCTACGATTCTCATAGTGTTCTTCTTTATTGAGATCCAAAGTGTAACGAAACCGACGTGATGCGTTCAATACAAGTGCCGCTTGCTGCCACAAAATGTAGTTATAAAGATCGAATCTCTCTCAAGCCACACGCACCCATTTTAAGAGAGAATCAGAGATGACATACATACCCTCCAGCGACGGAGAGATTGAGCGGAGGCGTTCTTGGTGTTATCAAGGTCGAAAGGATCATCAGGATCGTGTTCAAGCTGTTCGTGGTGCTCATCTTGTGCTCTGGCCGAGCCACCAGCTTCCATGTCGTCGTGTCGTCCTGACATTGACGTTGGGAGCAATCCATTGCTCGACGACGTAGTGCTCATCCTCCCTTCCTTGGCCTCACCCACCTCTTTTCAAGAAAACCACAAAAATAAAGAAGCAGACAGACACGACTTTTTTCTGATAAAAGGTCGTTCGTTATTAGTTTGGCAAGAGAGAAAGCCAAACTAGTGAGAAGGAGAAGGCAACTCTTTAACTTTCTCTCTGTCAATCACAGAGAAAAATAAAAAAAGAGAAACTAATTACAACAACAAAACTCAAAACAAAAGAGACAGAGAGACACAGAGAGAGAACTCAAGTGAATGACGACATTGTCTATATTTGGTCTGATTTTCGCAAGAATAGCGGAAAGTTTGTTTTTTCTTTTTATGGGAAAGAGATGCACATGAAGAAGAAGAAGGATATTTTCCCGGGAAAAGAACATGGTATCTCTCACCATTATATATACTAACTAACATGGCTTAATCTATATACAATCTCACATTTAGAATAATCATTCCATATTCTCAGATCTAACTACATTTAAAAAAAAAAAAAAATTCTAAGCTCTCTATTCACTGAAGAAAGAAAATAAGAAAACTTATCAAGAAAAATAAAAAAATGATGGGATAGTGAAGTTGGAGAGAAAGTTCGTGCAGGACATGGTGAAAACGTGTGTACGACGTAAACGTCTCTTGTGTTGCACGTCATAACCCAATCACTGATTAAATTATCTACTTAAGTACATTTATTATTAAAATATAAAAATGTTTTATTCGGTGTCAGTAAAATTTAAAAAAGCTACAACAAGTTCACTGTTTCTACCACATGAAAAAAAATAAAAATAAAAAGGACTTCTGAAACAAATCAAACTTACAGATGGGAGAGCCTGAGCAAATATGTTTTTTTTTGTTTCTCTTCTCATGAGTGATCTTTCTAAATTATACAACAACAGATTATGAGTGTCCCAAAGAACACCCAACCAAACTCACATCTTTTTTTTATAGCGTACAATGTGTTTACCCACTTCTCTCACTGTGAGTTGCTAATATCACCAGCTAGCTCAGCCTCAAGAATTGATTCCTGCAACAAATGTGATCAATAAAAATCAAATGCATGTTTTATCTTAAAGAGCAATTCAATCTCCAAACTTATCCATTCATTTCAAGTGATATGGTGAAGAAAAAAAAATGATGTTGCTCACTCACATCAATTTTATTTGCAGGCAGATTCTGGGCTGTTGGAGGAGGAGGGGCTTTGGATAAGTCTCTAAGTGCCCCCTGAAATTATCAAAGACAAATGTGACTGTTTGCTTCGTATATAAAGTAGGAATAGAATAGAATAGAACAAGACTGATCAATGAAACAACAAGTGTTGATAGAATATGAATAACGAAAGTGTAATGTAGCTTTACCTTGTTTGCCCACATTAACCCACATGCATTACAAAGTGTTCTTGGCCCTTCAGGTCCACGTCGCATCATTGGAGTTGACTTCTCACTGGTTCCACAGTGCCGACATCTTTTTTGAACATGTTCACAACCGTTTGAAGATGAGAAAGAATCAGAGGTAAGCTTTGTTTATCAAGTATGAGCTATACATAATTGTTTACAAAGCACAAAATTTCAGAGCTGAAGTATCTAAAAAAAGTTTATGGAAGTGACGTTAATATAATAGCAACAGGTACAAGTTAAAAAAAAGCATTTTTTAAACTTACAAAGCCTCTGGCTTCTGAGACTCAGACCCTTCCAAGGCCCAGCTCTGGCCTGACCCCCAATCCGATCCAGTGGATGCAGAATCCTCATTGCTTGACTTGGCAGATGTGAACTGACCCTTCTTACGCTGCATTCTGCATGCGGAAAACAAAGTCTTCTAATCTCACAAAACCTATTTGTTGAGTTAGACATTAAGAATACGTACCTCAATGCTACCTCCTTCCTGACAGTGTAACGAATAGTCTTATCAAAATTCCTCCCTTTTCTTTTCTCCCTGAATCTGAGCAACGAGGCTTGCCTCTGCGGTGCACTAAACCTTTGAGGAGTACCAGATAGACCCTGTTTCATGCATTAGTCACACAAATAAACTCGAGGTATTATTAACAAGTCTTTTATTACCAGTACCCTATTGTTCTGATGAGGTGATCCTACGGTTGTCGGGATTGCCTGTGGTACTTCCCTTCCTCCAAGTAACAAAAGCACAGCTTGAACCTGCAGTAACAAAATATCAACAAGAGCTTCTTCACCAAACATATCTAGACCATCAAAGAACACAAGTTACTAGAAGAATTTTTGAAGTTCACCTTCTCAGGCAAGACACGGTCAAAAACATAAACTTGTCCCTGAAAGGACAAGGTCAACTGATCTCCGTTCTCACTGCCACGGTCTACTACTTCGCCGCGATGGTCAGATGCGTTTCCAAGGTGGGAAGGAATGTCTGGCTCCACTAGTCCCTCATTCATCACATCATCAGCGTGCTGCTCATCCATCATACCGTGATGCTCATACTGCACATGCATCGAGTGACTTGGATCTTGAACTCCGCCGTTGTTGTGCATTCCACCGTTGTTTCCATGAAGGTCATCATCCATGGTCGGTCTTTATTCATCCAAAAAAAAAGACAGTTCCAAGAAGAAACAGAACATTAGTTTTTTTTGTTTTCTTTCCAAAGTTGAAAAGCTAGATTGCTAAGTCAGGAAAGGTTGAAGAAAAAAAAACAAAAAAGTGATGACATTAAGTGAGGTTCCAATCCAAAGGGAAAGCCCAAGAGACAGTGATGATATATAAAGGGACATCATTTAACGGTTACTGATAATTCTGTCACAAACCGTCCCTACTGTGATTCCTTAGCTTCCAGAAATGAAAATGGTCTTGTCAGTGAAATTAAAGGGGAGGGAGCTTCTTTTATAAAACAACATTAGATGAAAATAATTAAACTTGGAGATAAATAATCAATCTCACATTAACAAGGAGCTACAATATATTTATCCAATTCCAGCAAGCCAAACACCACAAACCAGATCCAATTGGAAAAAAAAAGTCTCAACCTTTGAGCAAAAAAAATCAAAGCTTTAACAATCGCAAATCATAAAAATAAAATTGCTGCAAACTAAAAAACCCTAGAAAATTATAGTCAATTCCACATCCAAACAATAGCCCAGTTTATATATCATCTTTTGAGAATTGAATTATCAAAAAAATAAAAAGAAGAAGAAGAAGAAGCTCAGGTCAAGAAAGGGAACCTGTTGTTTCAGAGGCAGGCAAGGATGGTGAAGTGGTGGTAGAGTAATTCACGATGAACGGATGATTTTGATTATCCAAGGCGATACCGGAAGCGAGGAGAGGCGAGCGAAAAAGGAACCTCTTTTTTATTTGTTTTTTCTTTTTTTTTCTTTTTTTTTTTCCCTTTTGTCTAATCACTAATGATTGATATATTTTAAAAAACTTTTTTTTTTGGAAATATAAACAGACTCAACTATCCTTTATCGACTAATGGGCTTTTTAGTCGAATGTCGTTATCTTATGTGGGCTTAAGCCTGTTAAGAGAGTACCAAAATTCCCGAATCAGCTCAGACCAAGTCAATATCAGCCCATTATTAAAAGCCCACTTGACCCAACTTTACGTACAACAACAGAGGTGGATACAATTTTTAGTTATGAAATATATGACACTGCTTCGTTATTTGTCCTCTGTGTATGAAATTAAACTGATTAAATTTTCAAAATTTCCCAAGAAATATAATCCCATACTCCCATGTGGCAAGGCAAATAAACGTTTTCACGTTGGTTTCTAAAGTTGAACTTAGGTTGATGCTCCCCAAAATAATATAACGCCATGGTGATCAACTCAACCGGCTCTTCTTTAGCTTGTGTCGTTATTGATTCCTATCTGCATCAAAATTACATATTTAAACGAATTATAGAGTCAAACATATGAAAAAATATTACTGGATAATTTATATAACAATAAAATGAGATTGTACCACCAAAAAAAGAAACAATAAAAGGAGATTTGTTGTTGTGGGTATCATTAGACTGTGTTATGGTAGCGTTAGAAAAGTATAATATATTTGGTATTTATCCTAAGAAAATAAAAGTAATAAACAAAAAGGTCCGAGATGCACTGCTTGTTTCAGGCTGTTTGTATCCAAATTGGCCAAAAAAACAGTGTAATCAATCCTTATCTCTTACACCAAAAAAAAAAAATACAAGAAACTCTTTTTATATAATAATAATAATAAAATGTTGTTTCAAAACCTAGGCTGGAAAGTATCCTTATTCCAATAAGCTCCAACTTTATTTCAACAGTGAGCGATCGGTAACTCTTGAAGCTAATAAAATCTTCCATTCTCCTCTAGGACCATGGAAGCTCTCTCGACTTCATCACACCTCTCCAATTTGCCCCAGAAGATAAAGCCTCTCTTCAAAACTTCGCTACCGTCTTCCCAGTCTTCGTGTTGGTCATGTAATCCGCGAATCCCCAATCTGAGAATCAGCGACGGATCAAGCCACGGGGGTCTTCGGATACAAGCTCTCTTACACGACGACGACGACACGCCAAGCGAAGAAGGTGACGCCGAAAGCAGCGGGCTTGGCCTTTTCCCTGGAGAAGATGTCTTCTCTCTATCACAGGTAACTAACTCTGTTTTAAAGATGCATACTTTGTTATTGATACGAATCTTTAGATTGGTGTAGAGATATATGTCCCAGTGGCATACGTCTTCTTATTATTGTTGTTGTGTAAGGAAAAGATTGAGACTTTAAAGTGTAATCGATGTGTGCAGACATCTCTTGCACTTCCTCCTCAGGGTTCTGGTGGAAACCGAGGTGGGCTTTTTAGGACTCCTATATCTGGTGGAGTTCAGAATGCTACATCCGCTCATGCGTTACCTCCACCTGCTTTAGCTGTACGTAACTTGCTTGAACAGGTATATAAAAGATTCCTCCTTTTAAGATTTAACTTGGATGAGAAAGATGATGGATGATAACTTCTTTATTTGACTGGTAAATGATTCAAGGCTAGGTTTGCTCATCTATGCACAGTCATGTCTAAGATGCACCATCGCAGGGAAGGTTACCCTTTTGGCTCTTTGGTCGATTTTGCTCCTGATCGTATGGGCCGTAAGTCACTCTAATCTTTCTTTTTTTCTTTTTTTTTTATCAACTGGTTTTGTTCTCCCTCTGGATAGTATTGAAGGCTACATTAATTGTCTTGAGTCTTGTGGCTGAAATACTAGATGCTCATTTTCTTGAATGGCTTATATATACTTTTTGTTTCCAGATCCAATTTTTTTATTTTCACCGTTGGCCATCCACACAAGAAATCTCTTGGCTGAACCTAGATGCAGTCTCGTTGTTCAGGTTAACATTTGCTCTTTTGTTTAAACTAAGAAACCAAAAGGTTTCTCTGTTTTTTTTTTGTTTTTGTTCTCTAACGGTGATTTGGCTGGCAGATGCCTGGATGGAGTGGCTTATCGAATGCAAGAGTGACATTCTTTGGTGATGTGTACCCATTGTCCCAAGATGAACAGGTGGGGGGTAGCTAACTTATTGATAATTTGTCTCTTCTTTTCAATTTTTGGGTTGAGTATTATTATACATGAATCTCAGATACTTATTCATTTGTATGTGCAAGTAATATATCTGTTATGACTTGGTAGGAGTGGGCACATAAACAATATAGTGCAAAGCACCATCACGGACCTTCCGAGCAGTGGGGAAACTTCCACTATTTTAGAATGCACAACATTAGGTTTGTTTCCAACTTCTAAATTACCATTACATGTAGGATGATGATTGTTTGTCTCCTATTTTACTTATATACTCCATACTCAATGTGACTATTGGCAGTGATATATATTTCATTGGAGGTTTTGGCACTGTCGCTTGGGTTGATGTCAAAGAGTATGAGGCTTTACAGCCAGATAAAATCGCTGTTGATGGTGGTGAGCATAACCTCAAGGTTTTATCCCAAATCCCTCTCAGTTACTTTAGATTCTCCAACCATTCCTGTCCTTAATATAGTTTCTTAATTTTCCCTCTTCAACGTGTGTGATAGGAACTAAATGCTATCTTCTCAAAGCCGCTTAGGGAGCTACTGTCTACTGAATCAGAAGTAGACGATGCGGCACTCATCTCTATAGATAGCAAAGGTATAGATGTACGTGTTCGTCAAGGTGCTCAGGTAAAGTTAACAGTGTTCTTGTCTTGTTAACCTTCATGGCGATACACAGTGCCCCACAGCTTTTCTTTTCTCTGTGTTTTGGATTTTTGTAGTTTAACATACAAAGGCTAGCATTTGAGGAAGGTCATGGCGTTGAAACACTAGAAGAAGCTAAAGCTGCACTATGGAAAGTGATGGAGAAGGCGAAGCTAAACCATTTGCAGGGATGACCAAGATCCTGGAATTTGCAGAAATGACAATTCCCCTTTAGAATCAAAATGTTGTTTGATTCCTCTCTCCCACTTTCTCAACTAGCTGAAATTTTGAAGTTTCTTTTTGTTTTTACCCTTATTCTATAGAGTGTCCAAAAGATGTCTCTCTGTTTGATATTTGCAAATTGACACTTACAGATCTTGTATTAAATGCATTTGAGAAGACAACAGTAAGATGATGAAGAAAGAAAACAAAGTAATGTGTTGACAAAATTGAGATTATCTACAAAAGTTTGTGTTTTATAGTATACAATATACAAATTCCCCCATCTACATAGAAGATAGATATAGTGACTGTTTTCTGGAGTGGGATGAGTTATGCTCAAAGAATATATAACGTAATAAAAAGAATGTTGTGACTTTGCATTACAAAATGGAGATTGGCTGTTTGTCTATATCATGGGTTCAGTATCAGTTTTGTTCTCCACATCTCTGCAATTACCTTCCGTGGCCCAGGATCATCAGGACCTTTGTCACGTTGCCCCGAGGTGAAGTATAACTGCCCGTCCCAGTACCCAACCAGCGTCGTCTTCACACGGTATGGCAACTTTCCAATCACGTACCATTTCTGCAGAGCAAACAAAGTACTCAGCACAGTTATTAACAGGCTAAAGATAGTCTTAAGCATGCCAGGGATATGGGGTTCCTTTTTACCATTGTATTCAGGTTGAACTGGAAGATTTCACCAACGAGAACCATCTTCTTGGTTTCAGGATGCTTCTCTGTGGTGCCTCCAACGATTACAATGGAGTTGTTAACCACTTTCCAAGCAAACTCAATATGTGAATCCGGTTTTGGCATCGGTGGCATAACTTTCCACTTCATTTCCTCATCAAGCATGTAAACATCACTGAATACCACCTTGAGAACCACCAAGGTGACAGGAAAGGACAGACAACGTTCATTAGAAAGCAACACTCAACAATGGAAGAGAAGTCATGATTAGTCACATCAACAGGTGTGATACCTACCTCTAAACGACGTGAGCATTTGAAGATGGGAGATCCTGGTTTAGCCATGAAATCACCTTCTTGACCACCAATCACAAAAAGCCGGTCATCCACTACTACGCATGCTCTACAGTCAGTCACAAGAACAGTCAAAACTCATATGAAATGGAGGATGATGTAAGGATTAGCTTCCTATGGAGCAGTGAAAACAAACCTGTGAGGTCCTCCACGAGGGATTGGAATTTCACTTCTCCACTCTTTCTCCAATGCTTTCCCATCTTTTACAGCGATACTCCAGTGTTCAAGTCCTGGTGTATGTCGATTCTCTTTGCTTCCACCCATCACGTGGAGTCTACCTCTCCATAGCTGAGTAGCTGGAGCATACCTGAAATGTAAATTAAACCTTCTCACTCAGTTTCTCTCAAAGATTGATAAACAGAGAATGCAATATTAAGCAGCAACCCAAACACCAACTGCAATAAGCCTAAAAGAACCGTATATAACCCAAACAAGATGCATCTAGTTGTTTCAGACATACCTAGGAACAGGTAAAGAGATGAAGTCACTCCAAGTATTAGTATCAGTGTCGAGCACAAATGTTTTAGCAGTAGGGCCTCTGCATTGAGGACCATACTGACCAGTGACAATGTAGATGAACCGTCCATCAGTTACCATCCCTAAATGAGAATGAGCCATCTCTTTAGGCATATCAAATCTCCCTCCCCACTTATTATCCACAAAATTGTATATATCAACATGCGAATGGACCTGAGTAACAAAAGATTCACAGCAACTCATTATCATCATTGTGTCTGCTAGTAGTAGTAACCAAAAGATCTAAGTGAGAGCAGGGCTTTTACATACAAGATTAATGTTTCCGTAACCAGCAAAGACGTAGAGAAGATTCCTAATCTGAATAGCAGCTCCATCAAGACGAGGCACAGGCGCAGCTGCCATCTTCTCCCATTGTAGCTGAGGAGCATCCAAATCTTGAAACGTTGCGGAAAGCTTCCTTTCCTTACCTTCTTTATCCTTCTTCTTCTGCTGAAACACAAAGAAAGTGGTTATCTTATCTTTTTGTCTGAGATCTTAAGAGACCAAAAGCAAAAACACTTACATTGGATTCAGGAGGGAGTTTTTCGATCACGGGGGAGGGAAGATAAGTCCCGGAGGCAGGGGAGAAGCGATGAGATGAAGCCCAAAGGAAGTCGGCAACAAGTCCCAAAGCTAGAAGCGCGAGGCATGAAACTAACACAAGCCGTCCATAACTCTGTTTCCCCGCTTGTCTCGCCATCTCTCTCTCTCTCTGACTCTAATTTGGCATCTCCCTGAAGGGCTTCACGAACTTCAATCAAAGGTTAAACCTTTGGATTCAGGGGAACACACAGAGATGTAGAGGTAACAGATCTTGATCTCCGAGGGCAAAGCTGAGTTCTTTTTTCGCTTTATATATTTATTTTCTTTATTTTAAAATTAAAATGAGCGAATAATTTTATTACAAAACAGGGTTTAAGTTTAACAGAGTTGTCGGATTCTCTGTGTTTATCAGAATAGAATCCGCGGCCGCTCCTTCCTTCTCTTCTCCAGCTTTTGTTTCTGGGTGAAGGGTTCGCTTATTTTCTTTAAAGGTTTTAGCTTTCTTCCTTTATCTCACATGTTCTTAGCTGTGAAGATCGGTTCCAATCTTGTCTAACAATTTAAGGTTTTGGTTTGTTATCTGGTGGTGTAGTTGTTTGGGTTTGTTTCTGTGAGATGGCTCAGTGTGTGAGGTCAACTCTAACTCCTTCGAGAACACCATCCCAGAGCTTGTTTACTAGGACATTGTCTGCAAAAACCCAAGCTTTTGCATCAGTCTCGTTCCTCAGAACACTGCCTGAGTTCAAGAGATACCCAAAACAGTGTTCAGTAGTTATGTCTTGCCAGGGAAAGGCTCAGAGCCAGCAACAGGTGTCTCTTGACGATCTGGTCACGAGTAACCGTAAAGGAGAGGTTCTTGGCACTATCAAGGACTCCCTTTCTAACTGTCTCTCGGATACCAATTTGCTGGAGACTGTTCCTGGTCTCAAATCTAGAATCAAGGGCAAGGTTTAGTGGTGTTTTACTTTTTTTTATGTTCAGTTATATGTTAAACCAAACAAGTGATAGTTGATGAATAAAATTGATTTTTTTTTGGTGCAGGTCAGAGATATATATGATGCTGGTGATTATCTGGTTCTTATCACAACTGATCGGTTGAGTGCCTTTGACAGAAACCTTGCTTCCATTCCCTTCAAAGGCCAGGTTTTGTGTTTTCCTCCGCTGTAAAATTCAATTTGGATAGCTCAATGTGTTAGCAGAAAGATAATAAGTTTGTGCTGCTTAACTTTCAGGTTCTTAACGAGACCAGTTTGTGGTGGTTCAATAACACACAGCACATAACTCCAAATGCAATCGTTTCATCTCCTGATAGAAATGTTGTTATTGCAAAGAAATGCTCTGTTTTCCCAATTGAGTTTGTGGGTTAGTATTCTAGTCAGATGCTTCTCTATGCAGCCTTCCCTTGCTTTAGTTCTCAACTATTTTTTTTTTTTTTTGTAGTTAGAGGATATGTGACTGGAAGTACCGACACATCTTTATGGACGGTATACAAGAAAGGTGTTAGGAACTATTGTGGAAATGAGCTCTCAGATGGTACAGTTTATTTTGTTGCCTTTGGATAAAGCTATCTTCTTCTTTTAATACATCTCAAGAAGATCATTTTATAAACTGATTACTGAATTTTTTCAGGATTGGTAAAAAACCAGAAGCTTCCAGCTAATATACTGACACCAACAACTAAGGCTGAGGATCATGATGTGCCCATCTCTCCAACTGAGGTTCCATTAAGCTTGCTATCTCAGTGTTCTGCTTAGCTGTAACAATTAGAAGAAGTCTACACAACCCAAAGTTGTTGTTTAGTTATGTGTTGCTTCTTACCAGAAGAATGATTCTTGCAGATAGTTGAAGGTGGATTCATGACTCAAGCTGAATTTGACGAAGCAAGCATGAAGGCTTTGAGCTTGTTTGAGTTTGGTCAGGTTGGTTACAACTTATCCGTGTAAAGTCATATATAGTAATGGTTTTAGACTCTAAATATATATTATATATGATGGGTTTGTTCAGCGTGTGGCAAAGGAGCATGGACTGATACTGGTGGACACAAAATATGAGTTTGGAAAAAGTAGTGATGGCTCCATCTTGTTGATTGATGAGGTGAGTCTTATTTATTCTCTCCATTGTTTTCGTGTAATCTCTCTTTGCATGCACTGTTGAACACAAATCTGTATGTGTATATATAGATTCATACGCCGGATTCAAGCAGATACTGGCTTGCTGGTTCTTATGAAGAACGCTTCCAGAAAGGTCTTGAGCCTGAAAATGTTGATAAGGTTTTTCCTGGTTTTTGCTCTTCACCTATATAACAGTTTGAAGTCATGTTTTTATCACATGTTCACTCGTATTTTTTTTCTAAAAATTACCAAACAGGAGTTCCTAAGGTTGTGGTTTAAAGAGAATTGCAATCCATATGAGGACGAGGTATATATGCTTACTACATCTTCAGAATGTAAATTCCAGCATTTGTTATGAGAAAACTCTGCTAAGTTTGTTGGTGTCTCTATTTTTTCAGGTCCTCCCGGCTGCTCCAGCAGAACTCGTAACTGAATTAGCTTGGCGGTATGTTGTTTAATCTTGTAAACTCTGACTATAAACTTACTTGACTTGACAACATATTTTTTGATGGGAGAATAATGACAATGAACATATATAAGCTGTAGAGTGTGAGATTATGCATTTGCTAGACTTTTTGCTAGTAGTAGTATTGGTTTTTTAAACAAGTGATGAGAGAACACGTGACAATGGCTGGCAGGTACATTTTCTTGTATGAGACTATCACTGGATCAAGAATTGACATTCTTCCAACACAGGTATGATACCTAAGTCTTCAATTCTCTCACATGTGTTGATTATATCGTCTTTAGAAACATATTGATCAGTAGCTTTGTCAACAGGAACCAATACATGACAGAATCTCAAGAAACACAAGCCAAGCACTTTCATCTCTCCGTCAACTTTAGTCTTTTGATAGAGCCTGAAGCCAAGGAAGGCAGACTGGTGTATTAACTCTGTTTCGTTTTCTTGTTGCATTTATGTCAAGATTGTTGTAACGACCTTAAGTTCCAACTGAGAAATTAAATAATTCGATCGGGTAAGATAAGCCCTTTAAGGAGTTCATTTGTTTTCGTTGTTGGCATTGGATTAGCGCATTAGAGTATTTAGTTGAGACGATAGTATAGACTCAAGAACTGAAGTAACCTCGTACACAGAACCAAGAGGCTTGTTGTGAGTTGTGACCCGGTAAAAAGGTAAAAACAATCATCAATGAAAGACGAAAAGCTTAAAACTTTTTAAGGTTTGAGAATGACACAGTTTTGTTATTCCTATCGATGCTCTATCTGAGGTTAGTACTAAGTTGTAATCCTATCGCAACAACCGCCTTTTTTCTGAGACATGTAAAAAAAAATCCTAATTGATCTTTCTCTTTCTTTCTGTTCCATGTTATATATAAAACCGGCTTTAGCTTCGCTTCTTCTACATATAGACAAAAAAAATTCTTCTACTCGATGCTTTTATCAGTCTCATCTACTTTTCTGCAACCAAAGATATTTTAAAAAATATGTCAGTTTAAAAACATATAACATTTTGAAAGGAAGAGCTTCAAGTTGCAGTATGAGTCCTTAGAATACCCCTACCTTTTCACGCATTCACTCTGTTTTCGCCACTATCAGACCCTGAAAAGTTGCAAGAATAGAATTCGCAAAAGAGGTTAACGATCTGATAATGCCATGGACTTTATGGAGAGCTTGCACATACCAATTAGCTAGACTGTTTCAATTGTTGAAGCTGACTTGTTTTCCACAGTAACAGAGAGATTAGCACAGTTCTCTTTCTTAGACTCTGGCTGTTGGGTTTCAGCAGTCTTTGATGGGGAAGAAGCAAAGAAGCAATCAGGCAGATCGTTCTCCAGACTTGTCTCGTTCCTATGTTAATAAAAAGAGCACGGATAAAGTAAAAGATGAGTTTAGAATCTGAAAACTGAGAAGAAGACCTACAAAATGAGAATCAATCATTACCCGTTGTTGAGATGGTTACTGTAACCACCTTCTTGGCTCTTGTTATTATCAGTATCAGTCAGAAAAGATCGGTTTGCTTCAGACTGAAAACGCCCTGAATGTCCAGCATTTTCTGATCGAAAGAGCATGCTTTGATTAACACTGCGAGAGGGAAAATGAACAGGAGAGCCAATAGAAAGACTGCGCTGGTGATGATGATGGTGAAAGGTCTCGCTATCCATGTCAGGCAACTGCAGATTAAGCAATCTTCTTCTTTGGAATTCGAGTGCTTCTTGCAAATCAACTTCCTCAGCTTTTCTCCTCCTCATCATCATCATCTCCTGTGTGTTAGAGAACATCCTCGGTGCTGCTGGTACCAAACAAAACAAAAACAAGAGACTGAGCTTTAATGAAACCATATCCACATGGTGAATCAAGAAGATGAAAAAAATGCAATTAACCGAGGTGGGAATCAAAGAGATCCCTAGCATCCATTCCAGATGGACTTGAGCCAGGAGAAAAGTTTCCCCTCTCCATATGCTGCAGCAGTTGTTGCTGCTGCCTCCTGCTGTTATTTGAAAAGAAAGTATCATAAAAGAAAAGGGAACACAAAAGAGTAGCATGAGCTGGGTGGTTTGAACATACTTTTCAAGGATCCTTCCTTTCTCCTTGTAAGGTTTCACAAGCACACGTGAGTCACAGATGAAATGAGGGTTTCCTCTAGCCAATATGGTTCTCACAGTTTCAGAGTAGACAAAAGTCACAAACCCAAACATTCGTTTCTGCTGGTATGGAATCCTAACATCTTGCACTCCTCCAAAATTTCTACAACAAACAAACATTTACTAAATATATCCACCAAACTTTTTGATGATTCAAACGCATAAAAGCTTACCCAAAGTAATTGGAGACATCTTCATCAGTGAAGGAACTATCAGCTGGAAACGTCAAGTAAATCTGTTTAGAAGCAGAGTTAATAGACTTATCTCCCATCATCCCCATAAACTCATCCCTTTCATGTCTCCCTGGACTACCCAACCAGTAACCCTCATCCCCAAATCCTCCTCCTGATCTGCAAATGCACAAAGATGCAAACTTTACTTCAAAATATTCATTAATAGTCGAGAAAAAAAGGAGGTCCATTTCATGATTACCTAAACCCATTACGAGAATGCAAGAGAAAGTTAATGTCTTTATCATACGACAATGGAGAACCACCACCCCCACCACTAGTCGCCAAGAACTGAGCAGCGGCCAACCTCTGCCGCTGAGCAAGTTTCATCCTCGCTATCTCCTCCTCTTGCTGTCTGCTAACGTAATCCGGACCAGGAAGAGAGTCAAAATCATCACCTAAACCGTGACCGAACCGACCGTAACCGCCTCCTCCTCCGGCAAACCCGGTCTCCTCTGAACAAACATCACTCGCTGAGAAACTCCTCTTGTGCACATTGTCACCAGAGAACCCAAACACATCCGCAGATTCGTCGTCGTTGTTGTTGTTGAGAAGGGACAAGTAGTTACCCACTTGCTGCTCATCGCTGTCCGAAGCAAAAAGAGACGAACTTTCTTGAAACCCAGGAGTGTGAGACAGAGGGCTGTTCCTCGGGAACTCCATAAACCCATTATTCCTCTGGATGTTAATGGGTCTGGAGATGGAAGAAGATCCGTTGGAGAGACCCAAAGCGGATTTAGCCTTGAGACAGACGGAGTGTAAGAGAGTGTCTGGTCCAAGAGCGAGACGAATCAAGTCAGTGTTGCCCAAGTCCTGTAAGAGCAAGTAGCCAATGATCTTGGAGGCGCAATCTGGTTCTAAAGTTCTGATCTTTGTGAAGAGTATGGAAGTAGGATCTCCAGGATCCATGGTGGTGGTGGCGAGATTGAAAAGTTTCTTTCTTTTCAGGGAAGGCAGAGAGAGAGAGAAGGAGAAGAGGCTCTTTTTTATTTGTGAGAGAGTAGTGGGTATTAGTACTTGTTTTTTATTTGTTTATTTATATGTTTTTTTTTTTTGGAGGTTTCAGTATATGCTTTTGTCTTGTAACGAGCATTTATTAACCAAAAAAATGAAAAGAGAACACTAGTTTTGTAATTATGTTTCTTTCTTTTCGGGTTTAGCGGGAATATAATAGAAAGGAAATTTAATTTGTTTCCTTATTTTGCTTAACAAATTGATTATTGCGATCTTATTCAATATTTTTTCCAACAATCCTAGGGTTAATCTGATTGGATGTGATAGATCCATATTTTGATATGGTCAACTATGATTCTGTGAATATTTTTTTATGATTTATCCACGTATCGTTCATTTATCAAATTAAAATTTATCATATATTATTTTCTTAAATAAAATCTACGGAATTATCTAATATAATTATAATACATATATGACAATTAATAATTTTAAATAATAAAAATTTACTAACAATTTGTATACTTTCTATCATTTTGTTTAATTATTTATTATTAAAATAAATTACACAATAACATTAATCATATAATAAAAAATAATATTTTTTGTATATTTTTAATTTTTTAATTTTTTAAAACGAGTATAAATCACATAACTTTTGCGATCAAGATTTAAATTTTTTTTATTATAAGATACAACTAGATTTTGACCCGCACTTTGCAAACGCGGAATATTTTACGATAAAAAACCTTACTAATAATTTAACATTTGTTAATTTGAAAGAGTTTGTGTATTTGAAATATTTTTGCATTTAAATTCTACCCGAAACCGTGGTTAAACCTATTAATCCGGCTATCCGATAATTCGATTTAGGTTTATAAAAATATCCATATTTTGAAAAAATTACTAAAACCTGAGACTAATTGATTGAAACGATGGATAACCGAAATGTAATCTAATTTTATTTAAATTTTTATAGTTTGATAATTTTTCACTTTTTAATCCAAATTTTAAAATTCATTTTTTGCAATTTATGAAATTATGAATTTTTACAAAATTTTGATACAAAAAGTGGAAGATATAAAATAATTAAGAACTATAAATATGTCCTAATCATATTAGTCATTTTTGTATATCTTAATTAATTTATTAGAATTGTTTTTATAATTTATCTTGTTAATAATTTGGGTTATGTTGTAATACGGTTTAATTTTTTTGTTGATAATTAGTGTTAAGCATTTTTATTTAAATAACATATATTTTGAACATTTTTCATAGTTACTTTTGTTATTATATTTACTGTACAATTTATAAGGTATATATATTATGTAATGGCAATTATTAAATTATTATGTTACTTAAATAAATGATATAACCATTATTTAGGAAATATAAATTAAAAAATATGTTAATTTAATTGATTAATTATTGATTGAAAGGATTTTCTAGTATTTAAACCTGTAAAAATCAATTCTAATTACTTTTGTTGTTTTATAAATTATTTGATTTTTAATTATTTAATTTATCTAAATAATTTGAAAGAAAATTGTTTGAAATCATAAAAAGATGAGATATGATATTTTATATTTGTTTGGACATAATATTAATAGTAGTGTTGTTCGGAAACTTGGATAGTAGTATAAAGAAAGAAGTGTAGTGTTTGGAAACAAAATAGTAATATAAAAAGAAGTATAATGTTTGGAAACATGAATATTAATATAAAGAAAGAAACATTAGTTATTTAATATATGTTTAACTATAAAATAGAAAATTGTATTTAATTTAAAACTTGCAGAATAAAGGTTAAGTTCAACACAATATTTTGTAAATATTTGATTTACTTTTGAATTCGAAAATGTATGCCAAAGAAAACTTCTCAAGAAGTCTTCTCGGATAAAAAGGTTAGTTTTCTAATTGGCCAAAATTTGTTAAAAATTTGGTTTTTTATAAAAAACTTCTTGGGAAATTTTATTCTGGGAAGACTTCTAAAAATTTACCTGGGATACTTTTGTAATTGACTATATTTGAATTTTCCAGAGAAGATTTCTTCCGTAATCAAATGTTTGACTAAAATTCGGAATAAATTTGAGAAGATTTCTAAAGAAGTTTTCTTCCAGATGATTTCTCAAGAAGTCTTCTCGTTAATATTAAATGTTTTACTATTATTTTCAATTGCAAAAGTAACTCACACAAACTTCTTGGAACAATGAGAAGACTTCGGGAATACTTTCAAAAGATTTATGTATAAGTATTTCCCGAGAAGACATCCCAAGAATCCTTCTATAAAATGTTAAATTTCTGATAAACTTTGGTCAATTGCAAAACTAACATATTTATCTGAGAAAACTTTTCGAAAAGTCTTCTTTGAAATTTTCAGTTTTTCTTTTGTTAACAAGGAAAATTAGAAGATTTCTAGAAAAGTCTTTTTGATGGAAAATGCATCTAGCAGAGTCTTTTGAAATCTTCACACAAATCTGAAAGAAAAAAAACAATTTCATATTTTGAACCTGTGAGATGTTTTTAACTTTTCTAAGCATCCCGAACTTCACTATAAAAGGTACCAACTCGTTAATGATCAAGAATCATGAGCTTCAATGTGTCTATGAACCTTACAAAGTTTGGAATCAAAATCTTGTTTTTTTTTGATGAATTTAAAGAGAATGTGAAAGAGACGTGATTTGTGTGCATAAGTATTGAGATGTGAAGATTAAAAATCGAAAATTGGGTGCAATAAGAGTTTCAAATTGGTTGTTCATGGTGATTGGTGTATTGATGAGAATGATAATATTGTAAATACTCGGTGAAGATGATAATGTAAAATATTCATTTTCAAAAAAAAAAAAGTAATGGCATTTTCGTAAATGACTCTAATTTCTAAAGTGAAGAGGGAAAAAAGTTTTTAAAAAGATGGATTATTTTTGTGCTTGACTTGAAATTTTAGGTCATATTTGAAAGAAGCTTTTTATTAATAAGTGTGTAAAACCTAAAATAACTATATTTATTAAATTCTTATTGTACCTTATAATAATTTTGTCAAGTTTGGTACTAAGCTATAATATTTTTAAGCCATGAAATAAAAAAATATAGGTACTTGGAAACTATTTTCACGTTTTGAGATGTATGATTTTCACTATGCTATGATAATATTTTCGGGTTTTAAAAACGTAGAGTAAAATTTAAATTTTTTTAAAAATTGGTTCGGATTTAAATATGTTACTGATTGGTTCGGATCTATAATTTAAAATAAATAAAATATTTGTAACTTTCGGATATAGATTAAGATATCTAGAACCTAAAAGGAAACCAACCTACCCAAATTGGACCCAAGATCGAAAATACATAAAACTCAAAATAATACCTGAAATTTTAGCAAACTAAGCTAACCAAAAATAACCTGAAACCTAAAAGTACTCCAAATTTTTATTTAATACCAGAATTATATATATAAGAATCTAAAACTTTACCTAAAAATCCAAAACTATGACCGTGAACTCAAACCCAAACCCAAAACATAAAATGTATCTATAATATCAAAAATATAATGAAATACCTATATACTTAATACATATAAGAAATTAAGAATTTTTTGGATATTCCATCGGGTTTCAGATAAGATCTGAACACAAAACGAGATGCGCATGTAAAAAAATAAATACTTTAGTCTAGATCTGAACCGAACCTGTATTTTAGATCGATTTTGTTTGAGTTTTCTAAAAACGTCTCCAATGTAAAATTTCATTTTTTTTTCAAAAATGGAATAAAATAGAAAATTGAATAAGATTGTTTCAACCTAATTCTATATATTACTCCATACAAAATAATATATTATTTTATTTATGTAATAGATTATTTTATTTATGTAGTAAACTCTATTGTGAAGTGAGATATGAGGTTGGTTGAAACATTTTTTTTTCATATTTTATTTCACTATATTTTAAAGAAAAATATAAAACAAAATTGATGATGCTCTAATCCGAGTACAATATTTACGGCAATTTATATATTTTTAAAATAATTTTTAAAAATAAATAAGCGTGGACAAAATCTAGTTTTATATTAGAGGTGGAGCAGAAAGAGATCAATCCTTTGCAGTGCATAATATTTTGTATGCGTTAGTTTTAAAATTTTAGAGAACAAAGGTTTGTCTATCATGTATATTTTGTATGACACCCATTTAACTCTGATACAGTTAAAGTTATATACTAGTCTTTTTTTTTTTTTTTTTTTGAGCAACAGTTATATACTAGTCTATTCGATAGAAAACAACAAATTTATCCATTACCTTTATTTCTTTATACCGCAAAAATCTGGAACCGAGCTGCTTCGTTAACCGTGCTTACTTCTCCACTGCTTCACTAAACCCCGCGCGTGACATGAATTATTTCTCAATTAGAATATTCCACTACAGCAAGTGCACCTAGATTAAAATACTCCAGTCAGATCTCTACCGTTGGAGGTAGCAAAAGTACGTAAGATTGCTTTACGGGGACACGTGAGGTTCTCAGTGGTCTTAGTCAATTTGACTAGAGTTTCGTATGCCAGAGAAACCAAACCATGCCTGCATCAGACAATAATAAAACAAAAGTTAATGCTCTTTATGGAAAACAAGGATTCTCAAATTTGCCATTTATTTTTCCCATTTTTATACTTTTTAATTGTTTATGTATTTAAGAAAGAGACAGTATTTCACTACGTAAGACTTAATAAACTGTACAAAAATTTTCTGGAAATGGATAGAACAATGATGACAATCAAGAACCAGTATCGAACGATTTTTAATTAAATATGGCTATTAAGTTTTAGTATCCTAGGCTAGGTGTGTGCATGAGTAGCTGTCAATATCATGAATGCCAGAAAAGAAAAAAGAAGAAACAAATCATGTTACATACTTTACGCTTTTGGGCAATTTTGTAAGCTGAAATCAATCATTTATTTCCAGATTCATATATAGAAATGTGATCGTCAAACAAAGTCCAAATAAAGCCCATTAAATCCCCACAAAGGAGAGCACCATGTTCCCCAAAAACGTATAAAAATTCCGCTGCGGCCCAACGATGTCAGTTTACTCTCTTGTTGATCTGCTTGCATTGCAATGCAAACAACATTAGTTCGGTGATCCTTTACGTTTTCGTGTTTTTTTTACTAACCACAGTTTCCGGTCTTCACTTAGTGGGGCCAACTAATCTGTGAGATCCTGTGTGCCGATCATGTAAATACCGGTGGCCAAGCGGAATCCAACTAACTCAAATACCTCTAGACCAATCCCGCTTAGTTTGTTTTAGTGTATTTTTAACCTAGAAGAACTGATTTTACCAAAAAAAGAAAGAAGAACTGATATTCGGTACGGAAGTTGTGGACTCAAAGGTCCGTACATCTCCTTACGATAAAGCCTACACCATGTTGAATTATCTTCTTTAGGAGAGCAAATCTCTCCTAACGAATATGTGTGATATTTCTATAGTCTTTAACAAAAATCTTAAGCATATTAAGTTGAATCAAAATGTATTTAGTTGCAGAAATTTGAATATAAACACACGTCCATCTTCCATGCACAACAGCTAAAACTCGTGTTCATCTAGTTTCCTAAACGTTAGTGTTCTTCTAATATCTACTTGTATTGCGTAGGTATCTAACAGTTAACGAAATACATATTGTTTGATCAGTTCATGGTAGGTTTTGGAATAGTTTGAAACTTTGAGTGTAGCCATGGCATGAACAAAGAGTTTTAACTTACAATGTTATGGCCATACTCAAATAAACTCGTGAGTTGGTTTGGAATCCATAACGAGAATTTTTTTTTTTTGCAGGATGGAAATGAGTTGGAAGTGAGAAGAGGAAGTAAGAACATTGCCACCTATATATGTTTTCTTCTTCTTCTAAAAGAAAGTCTTAAATGTGACATCTATTTTATGTTTTGGAAAGGGAATCATCATGATGACTTCTGCATTCTTCCGTCTGCTTCCTGATATTCCCACAATATTCTGGCTTTATCAAGTTTCCTATATAAGCTATATAAGTAACTTTATGTGCTTATACGAACTCAAGCACATTAAAAACGTGTAGGGTTATCCAAAATATTGAATCTTGAGGTAATAAAACAAAAGAAACATTTGGAAAATGTTGCAGGGAGGATACAAGAACGACTTTCTTGGATTAGAGTTCGAGCCACCCGGGTGAGCCAAAACTGACAGGAGAAGAAGTGATAAACAAGATGTTTAGAGTAAAGGTGACACACTCAAAAATGGTGGGGACTTAGCTGCGCTTGCAGAAATTCTTGTGTGTTACAGGCTTCTCTTCTTCGTGGTCTTAAAGCCAAGGGAGAGAGCAGAACCAGCTCTAAAGGCTATTCAGGTGAAAAGAACAATGAGGAACCTCGACAAGAGACCTTCTTTCAAAAGAATGACGTCTCTGTCTGTCTCTGTCATTTGTCAATGTCTTCAAGGAGACATCAGCCTCTCCGTTCACTTTCATCTCGAGAAGGCCTTAACTCTCCATCCCAGCCGACTATTATATTAAAGGACTTATATAATGTATAATTTTACTTTGTTATGCAGCTTTTCATCATGATCTCATAATATGCTCAATAAGTTTTATCATTGTTGGAGAATAAAAAGAACGTTTTCTTCTTCTAAACACTACCCAAAGGTTCCATTCCGCTAATGAAAGTTCATTTCGAGTTCAGGCTTTAGGATGACCCATATGCCTATACACCAAACACTTGAGTTTGGGTCAAGATCAAGATACTTAAAACGCTAAAAAGAAGTCTTCAGGCCTTTTTAGATAGCAAACTGTCCGTCAAAATGTAGATTTTGCTGACTTCTTGCCATCTATTTTCCCTTTTAGTGACAAAAGTCGATAGTAATTAAGTAGCACTGGAGCTTCTCACACAATTACAAACAAATAACAACTAAAAGGTAATATCGTAATCCAAGTAAGTAGCATTGGCAATATATATAATTCCAAGGTGTCAGAGCATCAGCAATGCTGATCCTTAGTTGGAGTCCTTAAACAAAATTATTATAAAACTATATAGGGTCACGATTTTTAGGTTTTTGTGCAAGTTTGTTCTCTTAAATTTCTTCACTAAAGATTCAATTTGGTGGAGTCCATTAATTAATCGCAGATCTCATTGACACAGAGCGGTCTGCGATTAGTTAGTTTTTTTTCTAAATCCGAAAAAATAATTAAAAAATAGAAAATCACTTTTTAAAGATTTTAATGGAAATACACGGTTGTGGGTGCTCTCAGGCAATATTCAAAGGGACGGCTGATTTTCTGACATTCCAAATATAATATTTAAATTATAAAACATGATTTATTTTTGTTATGAGATTTAAACTACTAAATATTAATTTAATTATATTATTAAATAAAATATATTAAACAAATATTTCTAATATTTGGTGTGATTATTTGCAAAATATCAAATTTGATGGAATAGTGTTATTTGCAGTTCTATTGGAAAAAAACACACACACACACACTTAGTGTTTTGGAACCACATTATATTGTTCTTAGAAAAAAAAACATATTTGTTGCAATCCAACTAAAAAGAGAATCTAAAACTTCATTACTGGAAGGAAATATCTACCGTACATCAAAAGGTGTAATAAAAAATCAACCACCACAAGAAGAGGCTAAAACTCAGTAAAAATCATAGCATAAAGAAAATCATAGCATAAAAATAGAGAATATGCGACAAAAAGGGAATATAAACTTGGTTGAATATTTCCACGAATCAAAAAACTGCCGTCTAGACATTTCATTTTGCTAATCACCAAACCAAGCTTCGCATAATCAAAATTTAAGCGTTCATTGAGTTATGGAATATAGAAAACCAGTTGTCGTAATCTTGATGGCTGATGCACTAGAAGCGTGCACTTTACATGTAGTGGAACCGAAACTTCACGATCGCACACCGCGTTGAGATTGAAGAACCAGAAATAATCAAAGTTCCCTAAACCATCCACGCGTTGTTGATGGGCCAACTTATTTATGTAATCCCGAAAGTAAATGGTGTAGTTAACAATCAGGATTGGTTTTGAAAATATGAGAAGTAAACAATTTTGTGAAATTTTGGTAAATTTTTAACTTTTAAGAATTAGAAGCTAAACCTATATTTGATTGGACTATATTCAAAGCCAACCATATACATAGTCACTAATCAACAAATAATATTTCTGTTCAGTAATTAGTGATCAACAAATATCATTAATCATCAATGTTGAACGATGAAAAGAAAAAGAGATGTGATTTTATTTTCTCTTGATATGTTTTAATTTACTTAATTAGGTGTATCACCAACTATTTTTCTAGGACCATGACACTCTACGTATTTTTACCATTTAAAATTATTCGGGTGGCCAGCGTAAATAAAACCTAGACGGCTTTTTATATTGGAAGTGACGTTCACTCAAGTAATCACCACTGGACCAGCGCGCGTTGGTTATGTATCATCTACTTAAATTAAATTATCTTGAAATCTATACTATTAAAATAGAAACACTGAAAATATTTTTAAAAATAATAACTAGACGTGGAATATTACATTTATTTAGATTTTTTTTTATCTTTTCTACAACTAACTTAGTTATAATTAATATATATCCTAATTTTATAATTTAATACTTTCAAAATAAAAAAATTTAGAAAGATATTTCAAGTATCTTTATATGATTTCATTTAATAATATCTTTTAATGTTTTTTATTTAAAATGTAAATATATAATTATTTTAACAAAATAATTATATTAAATATAATAAAATTCGTAATTAATATTAAACATTATTATGAATGAATATTAATCATTTTCATTCATTGAATAATAAATAACATTTCTATAATACTTACATATACATAATTATATTCATAAGTAAAGTATTGCATCAATTAATAAATATAAAGTAAATCCATTCATCAACTATTTTATAAATTATAAAATTGAAATAATTACATATACAGAATAACACGTATTCATGAAGTTAAATACATACTTCAATTTATTAAAACTATTAAAGTAATATATTAAAACTAATATATAATTTTATTTATTTAATGTATATATATATATATATTATACATATATATTTAAATTAGAATACTAAAGATAATTCAATATATTTATCAAGTATGGAACAGGTTAATTTAAAGTTTAAATGTAAGTTAAATTAATACGAAGGGGGTTATATAAATGAATTATCTTATTTTCATAAAATTATAGTTTTAAAATTTTAACTTAGTTATCCATACTTTAAAAAAATTATAATTATAAAAATACATATGTATAAAATTAATATTTTTAATAGTAATTTTTATGAATAAAAATTAATTAACAGCTTCCAAAGTGCGAATCAAAACTAATTTAGGTTAATTAATGTTCAAACTTCTAGTGCATGTTATCAACAAATAAAATTAATCTGCCGATGTGTTATTTTCTAGTTTCTACTAATGGTTGAGCAAAATATAAAAATATTATAATTTATTAAAGACGAAACCAGTAAATATTTTCCAACAGAACATCATTAGGTTTTAATATTTTTATTTCCGTAACGAATAACGATCTCCTGTAACATTTATGTTTATATCATTATAACTTCCTTTTGTCATTTTATGTTATTTTTCTATTACATTACTATTTTACATCTCACTAATCTAAATATTTTTTTATCAGTTTCTTCTTAACGAGGAATGATTTTCATATGGATATAATTAAGGATGAACATTTGATTTAGTTTGTTTTTTCGGTTCGGTTCTTTTATTTTTTGTTTTTCAATTTTAGAGATATAACTGTTCAGTTTTTCAATATTTTGGTTTTCGGTTTTGTTCGGTAGTACTGTTAAAACCGACTAATGTCTAATAAAATTTTAGTTATAATTTGGTTCTGTTGGATTTTAGTTTTTTCGATTAATTTTGGATGATTCGAGTAAAAACAATCTTAGTTTTTTAATTAAATATCATGTAATTTATATAAATTTAAATATCTTGAATACTAAATATTTGGATAATTATGTTTTTCAGAAGATTCAAATAATTTTAAATATTCTAGATAATAATTCGAGTTTTTTTGTTTTTTAGTTAATTCGGTTTATGAGGATTTTTTAAAAATATTTTAGTAATTTTAAAACTAAATTTCTAATACGTTTAGGAAAATAAACAGTATTTTGATATTTGGATATGTACGGTTCAGTTTTGTTTTTAATTTCTATAAATATAGTTTGGTTATTTGGAAACTTTGGTTCAGTTTTGGGTTCAATTCTACTTCGGTTTTTGCTTATCGGTTTTTATGTCCAGATCCAGGTATAACACTTGGGTATATTCTGCTATTATTTGTATAAAAAAATACTGGGGCATATAAAAAGACTTGACTAAACACAAAAAGAAAAGACTTGGAACTTCTAGTTTGTGTGACGTGATCTCATTCGTATAATTGTTGGTTAAGTTATTTATGATGATCTAATCGATATGGTTCAAACATGTAAACATCTATTATTCCGAATTATTATGTAAGGGGTGTTGTTGTTGGATAGGGTAATTTTAAAATCATGATCGAAATTCGGTCAGTATATTATATTCGATCACGTAATGATCAAATGATAAATTATTCATAAAGATAATCATACAAAATTTAAATCTAAATAGCATTCCCGTTCCAACCATAACCATATAATTAATCAAAGACTTATTCTTGAGTTCATCCCCTAAGAGCATCTTCAAAAAACTCTCTATTTTAGAGTTTGCAAATTTCTATTAAAACTATTTGTATTTTATTTTATGATCCTTGTATTTATCATAATTAGTGTAAATCCATAAAACTTTTATAAATAACTAACAGATATATTAAAAAATTACATAAATATTAATTAATAAAATCTTACACTAAAAAATGAAATTATAAATAGAGATATATAATTAAAAAATAAACTACAAACAAAATATCACATTATTTCATAAAATTATTAATAATTTAATGAAAATAATTTGGTATTTTTTTGTAGTTTAATATTTAAATATGCATTTTTATTTGTAATTCTAATTTAAAACTAAAATTAGACAATAAGAATATTACAAAAGAAACTTAATAAAAAAACTTTTTTAAAAGGGTACATGAAGAAATAATTACTATACAATGTGGTATTTTGTTTGTAGTTTAATATCTGATTATGTATAATTATTTCTTCAAGTACCCTTTTAGAAAAGTTTTTTTATTAAGCTTCTTTTGTAATATTCTTGTTGTCTAATTACATAATTTTTTAATAATAATTATGTGTAAAACTTGAATTTATAAAATCAAATCTGAAACAATTATGAGATATAAAAACTTTAAAATGATAGACAAAAATAATAATTAAAAATCATAAATGTGATATGTAATTAATTATAAGGATCAAATTGCAAATAAAATATGAAACTTCAAATTTGAAGTTTTGAGTGGTGAAACTTCATATTTGAAGTTTCACTCCACAAAACTCTAAATTTGAAGTTTTGAAGTTTCTTTTTGGAGAGCAAAAAACTCTATATTTGAAGTTATAGAGTTTCTTTTGGAGATGCTCTAAGGTGAACCTTTAGGTTTACCAACCAGTAGAAATTAGTTATTTCACAATTGATATTTTTTTAAAAGAAATAAAATATTGTCGAGTTATATTATGTTAAAATGTAAATAAAAATAGTAATATATGCAAAAAAATAAAAAGAGTTTAGGGATTAGGATTAAGGATTTAGTATTTTTAAAATTTAGTGTTTTAGTGTTTAGTGTTTTTGATTTAGAATTTAGGATTATCCAAGTGTTTAGGGTTTACCCAAGAGTTTAGAATTTAGAGTTTAGAGTTTAGTATTTCGATGACGGCGTTAAAATATCTAATTTTGTTTTTGCATATATATACTAGGATTTAGGGTTTAGAGTTTAAAATTATCCAAGGGTTTAAGGTATACCCAAGAGTTTAGGATTTAAGATTTAGAGTTTAGGGTTTAGTTTTCTTTTTTACGATGTTAAATTTTTTTTTAAATCATTTTTTGTAACTACTATTATTTTTATTTGTTTTTATTTTATTTATTTTTAAAACATAATATAATTTGACAATATTTTATTTCATTTTTTAAAAGATATCGATTATGAAATACTTGATTCCTATTGATTGGTGAATTTAAATGTTCATCCTAAGGAGTGGACCCAAGAATAACTCTTATCATCCAATAAATAATTACTAAAAATTGTTTAGAATAGATTTAGGAAATGTAAATATTCTGCAAATGTAGTTTATCCAATGTTTTCATATAAAGTTTTGGGTTGAAGATTTGCATTTAGAATATATACAAATATGAATAATAATTAAACTACAATTTGTTTATTTTGTTTAGTAATATCACAAAATCATATTAGGATCCAAAAATAAAAAAATACTTTTCAAAATAAAAAATAAAAATAGATTAATATATTTTATTTTTAAATAATATATAAAGATATTATAGAACATCTAAAAGAATTATCTTCACATGAAAGTTAGTAATTATATTACATGAATGTTAATAGTTGAAGGTGCGGTTGAAGCTTGAAGTTTTTTTATTTTGATATTGTTTCAAGTGAATAATTTTTCTCATTTTATGAGAATTGGGCTTCCGTTTTATACTTTTAGTTATTTAGTTTTTTTCTATCAATAACTATGTTTACTATTCGTTTGATTTTGAATGATCACGTTTTATGTTCGCTTCTTACTATTGAATCGATTTTATTAATTTTTAGTTACAAAATAGGTACAAATCAAGTACTTTAAAACTGAAAAGTCAATTTTACTTATGTTTGGGTTATAAAGTAGAAATAAATCATGTACTTTTAGACCAAAGAACTGATTGGAATCCAAATCCAAAAAGTACATAGAGTTGTACCGGTTCTTTGAAGATTTACTCGACCCGAACCCGACTTTCATATAATCTGAATGGGCTGATCTTGACAAACTCGAAAAATCGAAATCCAGTTGGATAAAACTGAAACTCGATTGGGAATCCGAATGCCTATACCTGGGTTAATTAGTGAATCATGACTTTTACTGATTAATGAGTGCAATTTTCAGTAAAAAAAATCATTCTATTTTAGTATAGATGATGTTTTGTTGTTTCACAATAGCTTCCACCCAGATCTGGATCGAGAAGAGAGAAAATGAATGTAGGTACTTGCCACTCAAAGGTTTTTTTTTTGGGGATTGAAAAGAGAGATTATTGTATATGTAAACATAAAAGTAAGATGACCAGATAATAATAATTTTAACTTTTGCATGAAAAATGTAAACATCAGAAAGAGAATCTGAAGAATTTTTTTAATACTTTATTACAGTATATTTTAATACAGAGAAGACTTTTAGTTAATTTCAAAGCAACTACTGTTTTGTTTCATGGAAAAGAAAAAACATGGAGATGCTTACAACTCTTCCTTCCTCTTCCCATTTTTTCTTTTTGTATAAATACGCATGCGTTCCTTGTTGAGATGGCAAATCCACAACGCATTTTGATCTCTCTCTCTCTCTCTAAGTCTTGGAACATAAAGAATTCAATGTCGTCATCGAACTACAAGCTCCATAACACTGTACTTCAATCTCTCCTTCTTCCGCTTCTCCGTTTTAGTATTTCTTCTGCTTTTGTGTTTCTTGTTTTATGTCTGTTGACTCCATATTCAAAGCTTATGTTTTTTTTTTTTTTTATAATCCAATCATTGAATTTTCTTGGCAGGATTCTGTTGGAAATGGTGATGCAAACAGTAACCCAGAAACAGGTCTCAATGATTTGGGCCTGGTTGCACTAGCTCAATCAGGGAGAGCTGTACAGGAGCTTCTTAGTCAACAACAGACTCCTCCTATCCAGGCTACCGATGATCATCTCATTGAGTTCTCTGAGGCTTTGATAAGTAAAAGCTTCTGATAATTTTGAAGGCTATAATAAGTAAGCTTCATGCTTTTTCTTTGGTCCTTTGGGCTTACTTTTTTTTTTTGGGTGCATTCTTTTGTAGCGGTTGCAAAGGCTCTAAGAGGTACTGCTAAAGGAAAAGCAGTGGTTCAAGCCGTGGCTGATGAATGGAAACAAAAATATGAGTTGGAGAGGTCTAAGAACCTTGACTTGCTTCGTCAAGGTTGGTTTTCTTCTAACTAGCTCGGCTCTTTTTGGACTTGTTTGATATTAACATATGGATTTGTATATCACAGCACCATCCAGTAGCAATAATAGCAAGGGGATGGATCATTTAGCCAAGTCTCCGAGGCTTCATGTCCCGGAAAATGGGAAATTAGCAAGGTCTTCCTTTGATCGTATTTGCTCTCATGAAATGCTCCAAGATTGTGAACATAACAGTCCTTACAACAAATTGAAGCGAAAGGTAATATATTACTGGTCCTGCTCTTGTTGGTATCCAAGTCAATGCAGGCAACGTCTAGCATTCAAAAACTATCTCCTGTACTGTGTAGTGTATTATTACATTTTATCAAATCAACTTTTTGATGCAGGCATCGTTTAAGCTTTCATGGGAATGCAAGGGGCAGGCTAATGATCAACACAAGAAAGAGATTGTCTCGTTTGAGGGTGGGAACATCACTACACTAGACCGCAGTAGTAAACAGGTAAGGACTCTGTTTGTTTCATTATCAAAACTGTTGTTTTTTTTAGAAGTCTGATGATGCACACTTGTAATTACTGTTTATTCAGATTTCACTGACATGGGAGACTAATCCAAAAAGTGTTATGATTTTCACTAAACCTGATTCAACTCCTGTACAAGTTCTTTCTGTGGAAATGGTCAGGTCAGTACTATTTATACTTGTGAAAAGATTTCGTCAAGATACCATTGGATTACTGAAGGGTTTTTTTTTTAAGTGTTTTCTTTTTTTTTTAACAAAACTTTATTTCAGATGGTTGAAAGAGCAGAAAGGACTAATAAATATTTATGTGGAACCAAGAGTAAAAGCACAACTTTTATCGGTGTCAAGTTCCTTCAACTTTGTAAAAACTTGGAAAGATGGTATGGATCACCTCAGTGTTTTTCTGTCCCAAGACAAGTTTTTTTTAAAAGCTTAGAAACTTGTTTAATGCAGACGAAGAAATCTCACTTCTACAGCCAAAGGTTGACCTTGTTATAACTCTTGGTGGAGATGGTACAGTACTATGGGTAAAGTCGTCAATCTCAAAAGATCAGTGCCTCCAATTCATGTTTGTGTTTTATTAAAAAACATGGAACATCTTTGACTATTATTACAGGCAGCATCGAGGTTTAAAAAATCAGTGCCTCCAATTGTCCCATTTGCTATGGGATCTCTGGGATTCATGACTCCTTTCCGTATCCTTTCCATCTTTTCAGTTATCAGTTTCTTTAATTAATATGTCACTTAGTAGAAACTTTTCTTTAACTCTTAATGATTCCTCCAGACAGTGACCAATACCAAGATTGTCTTGAAAAGCTTTTGAAGGGTCCAATCAGTTTAACACTGCGACACAGGTTGCAGTGTCATATTGAAAAAGCAGCAAAGTCTGACTCCGAGAAAGAAGCAGCAAAGCCTGACTCCGAGACAGAAACAGCAAAGCCTGACTCCGTTAAAGTGGAGCATACGCTTGTTCTGAATGAAGTCACCATTGACCGTGGGCAATCTTCTTACCTCACAAACCTTGACTGCTTCTGCAACGACACATTTGTCACATGTGTCCAAGGCGACGGACTAATACTATCTACAACTACTGGTAGCACCGCCTATTCACTTGCAGCTGGCGGGTCAATGGTCCATCCACAGGTAATGATCTTCATCTCCACAACAACAATAGCATTCTTGGTTCTGGTTCTGTGAGCTTAGATGAAAGACAAATGGTTCTGTACTTGCAGGTTCCTGGGATCTTGTTCACACCTATCTGTCCGCATTCTCTGTCTTTCCGCCCACTGATATTACCAGACCACGTGATAGTGAAAGTGAAAGTGCCAGCCAACAGCAGAGGCTCTGCCTGGGTATCGTTTGATGGGAAAGACCGGAAAGAGCTTAAATCAGGGGATACACTAGTGTGTAGTATGTCACAGTATCCTGTCTCAACGGCTTGCCAGGCTGAATCAATCAAGGACTTCCTACGCAGCATCCACGATGGTCTTCACTGGAACCTAAGAAAGACCCAAGCTTCTGACGGCCCTCATGACACTTAAAAACAAATTTATCCTCCACGACTCTCTTCTTTTCAAAACCAAGTCCTGACATCTATCCATTTATCTATCTGGTTGTATCCATTGTTTGTTGTATTATGTATATCTGTTATGAGCAATAATTATGTTAATGTGATGATTTCAAAGTTAATGATTCAAAAGATGTTTATGTTCGCTCTCTATTTGTCTAAACTGCTTAAAAATTGTCTTAATACACACGCTCCTGACTACATAAAATTCCTAGTGTGCAGAATCCATCTTGATTCACAACAAAGATGTCTCGTGGTAGAAAAGAACACAGCATTGCCTGCAACCAGAACATTCAAATAACATAATAAAATTATTCCATGTCTTAGCTTGCTGGATTTTTTCTGTTGAATAAATAGAGATTAGTATACTTACTTGGTTAATAATATGCATCGACATCATCATCATCATCACCATTTATGCTGTCAACGATTTCTTGATCGCCTACTGCTCTGCTTTTCTCTCGTACTGTTCTTCCTGAAGCTTTTGATGACTTTGCCTTCTCCGCCTGCAACTCCATGGCTTTCTCTGATGGTTTCCTTTTTCTCTTTCCTCTTGTTTCACCAATTTCTTCTACAATAGAAGAGCCAAGTGCATTAGTTGGCATAACATAGGACTAGACATTTATTCAAAAAGACTTCGAGTGCACTTATATCTATTTTTTTTCATATGAAGCTGTTAAAAGATCTTCTTACCTCCTAGTGGACTCGATGCATGGTCAGCCACATGTCCATTCTGACCCGCCTCTTCGGAAGCAGGAGATGCAGATATACGAGCTTCTATTAACTTTAACTCCTCTTGCTCCTCGTTTGTATCTGGGATCGGTTCAGCTGGAAGGTAGCGGAGTTCCTCCACTGACATATCTGAATCACTGAAAGCATCCTTCTCCACTGTCTCTATGTCTACTTCCTCATCTTCATTAACACTTGATACTTTCACCTACACGCATACAACCAACCACATATATTCAGGTAAACAGGTGACAGAGTAATTAATAGATAAATTTATATTATTCAATTTCTCACCTTTCCTGTTTCAGGCATCAAATCAAACTCATCTTCACGTTCCACATACTCTTCATTCTCCTCGAGCTCCTTGAAATCAGGAGCAAACGCACTCCAGTTCTCTGTGTAATCTTTCGCCCAAATGTACACCAGACCAGTCAAGGAAACAGAGACGATCACCGGATGAACAGGATGCCAAGCAAGATCAATCAAAGCCTCTTTTGGACCTTCCAATATTTTCACGAGATGCCCCGCTCGATCCCATATGTAGATCTTATGCTCTCCTTTGCACGCAGAACCCCCAACGACCCACTCCCCGTCACCACTGAAACACGGCGCTTTCCAATGCATTTTGGTAACCAAATCTTGAAACTCCCTGAAGAGCGTCAAGCATTTCGATCCAACAGTCTTCAACTTCTCAACACCATCAACCCCATCTACATCCTTACCCAAGTCCTCAAGTGATCTCAGCACGTTTTTAGCCGGGAGAAGATTCTCGTATATCCTAATGATCCGGTCATGCGAATTCGTGAGAAGGTACTTCCCGTTCCTGCTGAACACAATGTTCTTCACCGCAGACCCACCAGACACAGGAACAACAGCAAGAACCTTAACACTTTTATAATCAACAATAAGTATCTCCCCTTTAGCATTCCCCACGTAAACAAGATCCCCGCACTTGTTAAAACACGCAGCAGCAGGAGAGAAAGGAGGACCAGACTCCGAACATTTACTCCGCTGCTGAGGAGCCAACAACACATCAGGCATCTCAGGCACATACACAGGAAGCAAAGTCGTGCAACCAATCTCAAAGTCAACAATCATGGGAGCAGAAGAGAGCGGGCACGCTAAGCAAAGAGAAGGCGAGGTTAACCCAGGGTTAAGACGAGCGTGCAAGGGAGTCTGCTGAAGAGTCGTCCTAGCAATCTTCTCCCCTGAGGAAACGTCCCAGAGAGTTAACGACTTGTCTGCAGCTGAGACGAGCAAACGGTGGCCGTACTTTGACCAGGAGACGCTTGTGATCGCAGCGGCGCAGTCGTTGTCGCGAAGCTCTTTTGCAATGCCTCTGGTTTCGAAGTCCCAGATTACACAGCTCCCATCCGCACATCCAGCTATCAACAGCAGCGATTACAAAGATAACATCAAAAATTCGAAAAACAAGAGGGTTAAAGAAAGGAGATGGCTTTTTACCTGCGAGGAGTGAGCCACGGTGATTGAAAGCGACGCACTTGATGACTCCGTGCTCTAGATACTCTTCAATCACCTCTGGAAAGTCTCCTTGCAGTGGATCTACACACACACACACGCGCAGAGAGAAAGTGAATAAGTAATTACAAGTGTTTGAGAAAGGAAGGAGAGGTGTGAATCGAGCTCACCTATGATCGGAGCGTTCATATTCTCTTGCTGCGCTCTTCAGAGGCCACCCTAAATTAGGGTTTCTAAGACGCAACAAAAACTTGAGCGGTTACAGCCAATTAGGTTTATGAATATCTTTCGATTCCTCCGGATGCGATGTGCTTTGAAAGTCAAGAAACGAGATCAGAGAATCAACGCGAAAGCAGGATTTGGTGTTGGAGAGAAATCGAAGAAGCTCAGATCGATTGCGAGGATGAACTAGTGGGAAGGAACTTGAGAGAAGAGAGAGAAAAGCGATTACCGTTGTTTAAAACCTTTTTTTTTGTATCCGGAGGGCTTTACCCGGTCCATTGTTAAATAACATTGGGCCTAACTCCTCAAACTATAATCTGTATTTAGTTACTGTAGTTTAAGAAGAAGTACGCTTTTGAAAAAAAAAAAAAAAAAGTACGCTCAAGTTTGTGTCACCATGCCTACGGCCAAGGTCTGCCGCTACTGATTCCAACTATCCACCTTTCATGTCTCTCTCTCTATCTCTCTCTCAATTAAGTTTGGTATGTAATGATATATTTGATCAAATATATCTCACCTAGAATCATCGCCTTTCACCATTCAACAAGGTTTACAAAAGCAATGCATATTTATTACAAAATAGCGTTACCGACAACTTGATTGAAACCAAAACCGTTCTAGGTTAAAAGACAAAAACTAAAAAGACCTGAGATCTCCACCTTACGAGTAAGCCTGCTAAGTGACTAGCAGCTAACTAAGAGGTGAGGTTACCTTCAATAACCTGCAAACGCAGACCAATACCTCTCTCTACCCATACGGTTCTAGGAAAAACTTTCCCAGTCTCGTCCTTAATAGTGCACTCACCAGCTTCCATAATAACTGTATAACCTCTTGATGTCATCTGACCAACACTCAACACATTTCTGTTTAACCCAGGAACAAAAAGCACATTCTTGATAGTCTTTCTCACTCCCTTCATTACAATACTGACATCTCCTCTCCCTTCTGCCATGATAACCCTTCTACCCGCTATTCCAACACGACCCCTGTATGTTCTGTCTAAAGACGTGAAATACTTCACATATGGAGTCATGTGATTGGAAGCATTGGTGTAAAGCATCCACATATCCTCATCAAATGTGAAACCACGCCTACTTACCGCTAACATAAGATGTTCAGGGTTAGCGTTCCTCACTGGATCTATCTCAGCTTGTGTAGCTCCTCCACTAGAGTTTCCTGCAACAGGGTTGTAATAACAGTCTTCTTGATTGTGATTGTACAACTTGCACATTCCACACCACATCTGTTCAGACTTAACTTTCTTAAAGCCGACGTAGAAATCCTTCAACATGTTAGGTATAGTAGTTTCTGGATAATATCCGAAGAATTCAAGAACATCGAGAAGGTCTTTAAGAGTCATATCCTCCAGATTCATGATATCCTCCAACACAGGAATAGCATCATCATATGACCGTGACAACGAGCTTAACAGTTTCTTGATAACCTCATCGTCCGACTTCGCAATACCTAAACGGCGAAACCTTTCAACGATATCCATAACTCTTGCTAAGTAAATATCCATCGGTTCTTCTCGTTCATACATACTAAGCTCTTGGAACTCGTTCTCTAACTCACAAAGCGTAGTTTCTTCGTTACCTTTCCTGAGCAAATCCCAGAGATCCTTGGCCGAAGCAACGTAGAAAGTGCTCCTGAAGGTCGAATCTGGAAGAGACGATTGCAGTATCTTGAGCGCTTGCATGTCTTTTATCGCGAGGTCTCTCCATCGTGCAAGATCTACGACGGTGATCGTCGCCGATAACTCTGGGGTCTTGGTTGGATCCGGTGGGACTCCGTTTACGACGACGTCCCAAACCCCGTTTTCCGCTAGTTTAGTTTTCACGTTTGGTGCCCACTGTTCGTAGTTTAGGTCATCGGAAATGATATTCGCCGCCGCCATCGTCGAGAAACTGTCTGGGTCTTCGATAAACCTTTTCGTCTGTAGATTCTATTGAAACAATCAAAGCGACGAATAAACTATCCAACACTTTTTTTGTCTAAGACCAACTCCAATGTATTTTTCTATTTCTATCTCTATTATAGATAATCTCTAAAATAGAGATATGTTTCCTTTACTTCTACCTTTAAAAAAAATATTCTCAAAAGATTCTATTTTTATTTTACAACAAGTATCTTTTATTTTTGAAAGTTGCAAATCAATCCTATTCAATTTTAATTTTATAAAATTTTCATACAGTTTTAACTTTGTTTAAACAAAAGTTTAACTAAAAAGATTGTTAGGTAAATCAAAAGTGTCATTTTATGTTTATAAAAACTGTATTTTCTTATAAAAATAATTGTTTTGATATAATTATAAAAGTTTAAAAATTAAAAGACTGTTTTGAAATAAAAAAAAAGTATGTCTCTATAATAGAGAAATGCTATTTTTTCTTCTATTTATAGAGGTGAAAATAGCATTCATCTTTTAATAAAATAGATATAGCAATGGATTAGAGCATTTTTTACTCTATTATAACATTTAGAGGTGAATATAGCTTTGGGTTAGAGATGCTCTAATGCAGTGGCTCGGTTTTGGTTCAATTTTTGATCCGGTTTAACGCAAATAGATTGTAAATAACATAGGTTAATTTGATCAATAATTCGGCTTGGTTCCTTGGTAAGGTAAAATTTAAAACATTTCTAGAATCATCTTGATACGGAGTTTTCAAATCGGTTCACTTTTATGTAAAGATCAACTCCACTAGAACTACTTGTGAACTTAGAGAAATCAATTATTGGTCTAGTCTGGTTTTAATTTAGGTTGTTGATCCGGTTAAGTAAGTCTCTCCAGCGATTGATTATTGAGTTGGTGATCGGTTTTAAAAATTAACTAGAACAAGATTACGAATGCAACAAAACTTAACTACAAGCATTGCATCGTCAATTACATAATAGTTTTTGAAAACATTACTACTAGTTAGACCAGAGTAATCCATCTGCAACAGCAGGTTATTCATAAGCTTTTTCTTACACGAGACAAACACAAACCACCTAAAAACACTTGATATCTTCATCTTACGAGTTAAAAGTCCTAGTACCAGATTTATTCAAAAGACCTTAAGGGGTAGTAGTAAGACCACCTTCAATCACTTGGAAACGCAGAAAGAAACCTCTCTCTTCCAACGTGGCTTCACCAAACAGTTTCCTACTCGGATCCTTAATAGTAAACTTCAAAACCCCGTTTCCTCCCTCCATGATCGCTGAATAGCCAATCGATGTGAACTGAGGAACACTCAGCACGTTTCTGTTGATCTCCGGAACAAAAAGCACGTTCTTGATCGTCTTCTCCTCCCCTCCTTCCTCGGTCATGATCTTCACATCTCCTCTCCCTTCCGCCATGATGAACGATCCGTCAGCCAGCTTCACCCGAGCCCTGTGAGTTCTGTCGAGAGTGGTGAAGAACTTCAGATACGGAGTCATGTGATTCGTGGTACCCGTGTATATCATCCACATATCCTCATCATATCTGAAATCTCCAACGGTCAGCGCTAACAATTCATACTCAGCTACGACTCCTTCTTTCTGATTAACACCACCTTTTCTCGGTTTAGATTGTGAATCAAACTGATCCTTCATCATCAAACCGACGGTTCTCCCTGGTAACGATCCAAACCGGTAAAGAAACTCTAGAAAATCAATAAGACTAGTCTTCTTCAGATTGATGCGCTTCTTCATCAGCGAAGCTACACACTCATACGACACCGAGAGTGATCCTAAGACCTTCGTGATAACCTCGTAATCGGATTTCTCCAACTGTTCGACGATATCCATGACTCTATCTAGGTAGGAATCAATCGTTTCTCCTTCGTTCATCCTAATCGCTTCGAAGTCTTTCTCTAACCTACGAAGCTTCGCTTCATCGTTACCTTTCTTAAGCAGATCCCAAAGCTCCTTGGCGGAGGAAGCTGGGAGAGTCCTCCTGAAGGTGAAATCGGGGAGAGAGGATTGCATTATCTTGAGCGCCTTCATGTCTTTTATCGCGAGGTTTCTCCATTTCGAAAGCTCTGTGGCTTGAATCGTTGCAGTTAGCTCTGGAATCTTCGATGGATCTGGCGGTACTCCGTTCTCGACCACGTCCCAGAGTCCTACCTCCGTTAGCGTCGCCTTCATGATTGGAGCCCAGGTTTCGTACTTAAGGTCATCGTCATCGGTAACAGCGTCTTGCATCTTCTTCCTCGCCGCCATTTAGGGATTTGTTTTTTGTTTGGGAGACAGTGAATAGTTTATTCTCTCGCTCACACTTGACACTTTCTGTTTATATAATAGTGACACTATATCCAAAACCCGTAGTTAAATATCTTGAGGTGTAGTAGACATTTCGGTTATTGACTCGGTTTGATGCAATTAATGAATATCGGTCAAGTATTCGACTCGGTTACATATGCGTCTTAAATTTGGTTGGTACACAAGGTTTCGTATCGGGATGTGAGTTGGTCTGGTTAATTATATATGGGTTCGTCCGGTTAAGTGAAGAAACAAGAATAGATTTTTGGAATTAATACCAAGCCATTGTTAAAAGAACAAAGTCTAAAGTTGGATTTCATCTGAATTGTTAAAAAAAAAATTATTTTTTCTTGATTTTTTATTTATGAAATATATTTTCTTGGAAGTATATAAGAGCTTTTAGATACAAACATAGTCTAAAGTTGGATTTCATCTGAATTGTTAAAAAAAAAAATTATTTTTTCTTGATTTTTTATTTATGAAATATATTTTCTTGGAAGTATATAAGAGCTTTTAGATACAAACATAAAATTTAAATGTTAAATTTTTCAAACAGGATTCCGAAGAGGAGTGATTCCAACTTAGTCTTTGTTCTTTTAACCATGGCTTGGTATTAATTCCAAAAAAAAAGAAAACTATTCTTGAAGTGTAAAACAATCTTTTAACTTCTCTTAAATTTTTATTTATAAAATATATTTTCTTGGAACTATTTAAGAGCTTTTAGATACAAACATAAAATTTAAATGTTATATTTTCAAAATAGGTTTCCGAAGAGGAGTGATTTGTGATTTAATTAAAGTTATAAAACTTTCAGAATTTATCTAAAAACAAACTGAAACTTTTTTTAAAAAAAGAAAACCTGACTGAAGACGATAAATTAACTAAAACTAAATTATTCTTAATCAACTCAACTGATAAATCAATAAAACCCATCGAACTAGCAATATCCGAATTTAAAACGAACAGAAAAGTTGACAAAAAAAAACGAACAGAAAATAAAATCACACAATTGACGCCAAACTGAAAAAAAAAGAACCACAAACGTCCACCTTAATCGTCAAGTCTAGTACCAAAGTGAAAAGCATGAAGCTAATCAAGAGGTGCGGTTACCTTTGATCACCTCCAAACGCAGAGCCATATCCTTAACATCCCACGTAGTATCCCCATACACTGCTCCAGTCTCATCACTAATAATGCACTTACCTCCTCTTCCCTCTCTGAACGAACAACCGTATGTCTCCATCTGACTAAGACTCAGCACGTTTCTCATCATCTCAGGAACATAAAGCACATTCTTGATCGTCTTCTTCTTCCCTCCCTTCATCACAATCTCCACATCTCCTTTTCCTTCCGCCTTGAGCACCGTCCCATCCTTCAACCCAACCTTCCCTTTATGCGTCCTGTCTAGAGCCGCGAAAACATTCTCGTACGGAGTCATATGGATCGTGGACAAGCAAGAGACCATCCACATGTCCTCGTCATAAACCAAATCGGTTTTATTTATTACCGCAGCCATCACATAATCAACAACGATCTCTTCTTCCTGATTACCTTCAATCACGTTCAAACGCAAAGGTGGCCCTTTCACGTCCATCACGGCCTCCCCAAACACGGCCCCCTTCCGATCATAAAAAACGACCGTGCCTGGTCTCGACTCTACATCATAGCCTCTTGCTATCATCAGATCAAAACTCAAAACGTTTCTGATCAACCCCGGAACGAAAATCACATCCTTCATCGTCTTAGTCTTCCCTTCCTTCATCATAATCTTCACGTGTCCTATACCTTCAACCCTGACAAACGTTCCGTCTGCTAACCTAACCCTACCTTTGTGTGTTCTGTCCAAAACGGAGAAGTGCTTCTCGTACTTAGACATATGATTCGTTGTACCCTTGGCGCAGATCATCCACATATCCTCATCGTAAATCAACTCTTCCTCACCTTCCTCTACTAACATCAAGTACTCAACTCCCTCCTTCTCTAACCTACTTCGCGTGGCTTGCTCGTTACTCTTTTTCAGCATGTCCCAAACTTCTTTGGACGAAGAAGCGGAGAGAGTCTTCTTGAAAGCGGAATCAGTGAGAGAAGATTGCATTACCTGGAGGGCGTTCATGTCTTTCACCACGAGATCTCTCCACTGAGAGAGTTCTTGGGCTCGAAGCGTCGCCGATAGCTCTGGGATCTTCGATGGATCCGGTGGTATTCCGTTTTCGACGACGTCCCAAAGTCCTTGCTCGGTTAGAGTCGCTTTTGTCGCGGGAGCCCAGGTTTTGTAGTCCAAGTCGTTGTCGGAAAAATTCGCTGTCGCCATAGCTGTAACCGTTAGGGTTTTTATAAAAAAAAAATTTTGTTCTCTCTTGGGAGAGAGAGGAAGCGCATAAACAGCTAGAACACTCACACGGGCGTTTTCTATCTTTTTATATAGTGTGACACTTTATGTAACCGTAAGCCCTAAATTAATTTTGAAATAACCAAATTAATGAAACGTTTCAAATTTCGAGACGGTGTTGATTTTATTTAAATTTTAGTTAGATGTTGACCGCTCTTTCAAATCGCGCGTATGTGTTTTCATTTGACTATTTTCATATATTTGAAAGAGATTCAAATTTTTATATGTTCGTGTAAATCAGTTATCAATATTCTTTTATCTTTGTTAATTGTATTGAATTTTGCCCCTTGAATTTTTTGCATCGATATCTTCACGTGTACCTACATTCATATAAAAACTTTTTGTTTTACGTTGAGTTTTGCCCACACTTTAATTTTCTTTCTTTTTTCTTAATATTAAAATATTATTGTTTTCTAATGGATTGCATGACTATCAAAATTTTTGTTAAATTTTATTATTAAACAGTGTTAATTTATGTTTACCAAAATAATATAACTTGGAAATATATATTTGTTTTGTACATTGTTCCTAAAATACTTGTCAACTAAATTAAGACCCGCCTAATACGCAGGATGAATGTATACAAATTATTTTTATATATTATATTTATTTATGTATTATGAAATAATAAATATATTAAAGATTAAGAAACGAGTAAATATATATAATTAAATTGGAGGAAACACATAAATAAAAATAGATAAATCAAAGTAATCATTTTATTTATCTTATATGGTATATAATTAAATTTAATAGTATTGATATAAATATATAGTATATTTTACTTAATTGAATTTTCTCAGTTTTTACTCATATGATTTTATTAATGTTTTTTGTAACAACAAAAATTTAAAACCATTATTCACAAAACTTTCAGTATGAAATTTTAATAGTTTTAGTAATTTCTAATCGTTTTAAAAGAATTAATGTAAATGTCAAAAAATAAATATTCAGGTTTCCATATCTTTTCAATCTAAATTTCGAAATTAATGTATTTTATATTTTATGTGGAAGATATTTCAATTTAAAATATATTCAGATATATATATATATATATATATATATGTATATATATATTTAATCTCAATATCTAGTAAATGATACTTCATATTCATATGATTTTATGATATTTTTTTTTTGAAACACTCATATGATTTTATGATCATTTGTATCTTTTTATAACAAAAAAGTAAAACAATTATCCACAAAAATTTCATTGTAAGGCTTTTAATTTTTTTTTGTAACTTATAGACATTTAAAAAATCAAGATATAACATATAAGAATTTTGTCAAAAAAAACATATAAGAATTTTGTTTTTGAAAATTTATTATATGGTTGATACTATTACTAAAATAAAAGTATAATGTATATAAATAAAATATGAAATAATCTATTTATATGAAATAATCTGTTTTAGTATATATAAGGTCAATTAGTTATAAATATTGGATTTTTTTTATGATACACTATGATATAGACGATTAAAATCATAAAATATAATTATTCAAAGTAAAAAATAAAATTATATTTTTAAATGGTATAATAACAACTATGTAATATATTTTGATTTACAAATATATATTACACTATTTAGTACAAAAAATAAAAGTGAAAAAATATTCAGACGACCAGAGTGAAACTCTTTTTTTTTTGTTAGCAACTTAACAAACTCATGTAAACTCTACAAACCAAGCTCGCTAGGGGTGAAACTCTAGAAATACACAATATCTCTTCTTAACAAAATTATTTTAATAGAAATTATAAATCCAAATATTTTTAAACATTTTTAATTTATAATTTTAAGGGATACTAAAATTTTGGAATTCGAAATAATTATGACACATCCCTATACTATCTTAGTTAGGATAATTGAAATCTAAATCATAATGTTTTATTAAAATTATAATTTATTTTTTTGTAGCTGCAAATTTTAGTTTTCACTTTAATTTATGACCAAATATTAAAATACATCATTTACTTCAAACAAACAAAAATCCAAAAAAACAGAAAGTAAATAGCCTCGCAGATTATGGTGTAGTATAAATTATATAAATAAAAATGATGCATGATATATTAATTATATTAAGTAAATCTTTACTTTTAAAAAAAAGAATGGGGAATATTTTTATAGTTGGTAATATATTGTGGTAGTTTAAAATTTCCTGTTTTGATTTTCAGGATATTATCCAAATTAAAGGCATATGATGTAACGTTAGTGTAAAAGTAAAACCAAAGGAAGTCCTAAAAATTATCTTAAAAAAAAACCAATGGAAATCAAATTCATCTAAATCAACCCAACTGATGATTAAATAGATGCATCGAACTAGTAGAATCCGAATATTAAACGAACAGAAAATAATAAAATCACACAATAACATCAAACCAAAAAAAAGAACCACATTGTCAATCTTACTAGTAAAAGTCTTGCACCAAAGTGAAAAGCATGAAGCTAACTCCAAACGCATGCAGAGCCATGCGTCTTTCACATCCCTTCTTTCTTATCTATACCACCTTCAATCACGTTCAAACGAAGAGCTGGTCCTCTTATCTCATCGCCCCACACAGTATCCCCAAACTCTGACCCGGTTCGATCAACTAAAACAGCTTTGTCTGGTTTCGATGCTATTGTATAGCCTCTCGCTATCATCAGATCAAGACTCAACACGTTTCTGTCTAACTCGGGAGCAAAAGTCACATTCTTAATCGTTTTCTTCTTCCCATCCTTCATCATGATCTTCACATCTCCTATTCCTTCGATCCTAAGATGTTTTCCGTCTGGTAACCCAAGCTTGCCTTTCTGTGTTTTGTCCAGAACAGTGAAGTACTTCTCGTACGGAGTCATATGATTCGTGGTACCATTGGCGTAGATCATCCACATGTCCTCGCTGAACTTGTCCACACCTTCCACTTTGTCCTCCTCCCTACTTTGCGTCGCTTCTTCGTTACTTTTTTTTAGCAGATCCCAAACTTCTTTAGCCGAAGAAGCGGAGAGAGTCTTCTTGAAAGCAGAATCAGGGAGAGAAGATTGCAATACCTGGAGGGCTTTCGTGTCTTTCACCTTGAGATCTCTCCATTGAGAGAGTTCTGCGGCTTGAAGCGTCGCAGATAACTCTGGAATCTTCGATGGATCTGGCGGGACTCCGTTTTCGACGACGTCCCAAAGTTCTTTCTCGGTTAGGTTCGCTTTCGTCGCTGGAGCCCATGTCTCGTAGTCCAAGTCGTCATCGGAGAAACTCGCTGCCGCCATAGCCGTAACGGTTAGGGTTTCTTTTGAAACTTTTTGTTTGTTCTCTTGAGAGAAAGAGGAAGCGAATAAACTTAATATAGCCCTCACACGAACAGTTTCCTAATTTTTATATAGTGATGAGTCAGTGACATAACCGTAAGCCCTATATTAATTTTGAAATAATTAACCAAATGGAAATTCGAAACGGTGTTGGTTTACTTTAATGCATTTGCAAGAAATCCAAATGAATTTATTTGGCAAGATAAATATTTAAATAATAGTTTTTGAACTTGCTGATTCTCTGTTTTCTCAGTAATCTTTTGTTTTCCAAAGAGCAACCCATCTAGGACTGGGTGTTCGGATACCCATTCGGGTTTCGGTTCAGTCCATTCGGGTTTCAGATTTTCGGGGTCAAAGATTTCAGCCCCATTCGGATATTTCTAAATTTTGGTTCGGATTCGGTTCGGATCTTTGCGGGTTCGGTTCGGGTTCGGATAACCCATTTAAAATATTTTTAAATTTTCAAAATTCATTATATACTTTAAATTTTCAAAATCTCTTTCGAAAGATAATATATTACATATAAATTTTCATAACATATATGTCAAAATACCTTAATTTAACATATAAATTGGTTTTCTTTGAATATTTGGATAAAGAATCAATAGATATTTAACTATTTTGGTGTTTTCAGTATACTTTAGCTATTTTAAACATTTACTTTTGACTATTTGCATATATTTTCCGAGTATTTTGGAAAATTTAAAGGTATCTTATATATTTTTAATATACATTATATATATATAAAATAATGTATATATTTAAGTATATAAATTTATTTCGGATACATTCGGGTACCCAAAATATTTCGGTTCGGATCGGGTTCAGTTTCGGTTCTTTAAATACCAAAATTTTGAATCCGTTTGGATATTTAATCAATTTCGGTTCGGGTTCGGTGCTACTTTTTCGGATCGGATTCGGTTCGGTTTTTCGGGTTCGGATTTTTTGCCCAGCCCTAAACCCATCTTTTTTATTGACAAATATTTAATGGTAGAGATTTCTATCGTAACAAATCATATCAGAAGAAGATCAAATATGAAGTTGAACAATGGTACAGATCTTATACACAAGAGTAACAAGACTACTCCACGGAAAGCATCTTCTATATTTTCTTCATTGTAAAAATATACTTGTACTTATTTGTCTTCAGTAATTCTATGATGTTTTGTATCACGATTTGACATCAATGAAATTTGTTTGTTTGCCGAAAAAGAGATTTCTGTCATAACACTTTTTTTTTTGACATCCTGTCATAACACATCATCTATCAATATTATTAAAACAAATATTTTTTGGTACTGTTTGGAAACTTTGATAACAATATAAATGATAATTGTTTGAAAATATGGATAGCATATTAAATATTTTTTTATTTACATATTTAGTAATTGCATTTACAATAAATTAAATATATTTTTTTGTATTTCCTTTTATTTATATATTCTACCATTGTATCTAATATCAATTTAAATCAATTAATTACAATAGTTGTTGTTTCTTTGTGGTGAAAATAAAAACACAAACTAAAATATACTAAATAATATATATTATATAAAACAAGTTTTAAATACATTATTACCTTATTTAATTTAGTCAAATATAAAAAAATTGAGAGTTCAATTTTCAAGAAAACAAATATCATAAAATTAATAATAACTCATAGATAAATAATGCAAGAAATTAAAATTTTCAGTATGTTTTTCATTTTAAAATAAATTAACCAAAAACAACAATTTAATATATGAATAGTAGAATTATATCAAATTGCATCAAGTTATAAATTTTTAATATAATATTATTTACAAATAAAAATTATTATCAAACATATATATTATGAAAATAATATATTCTAACCTATATGTAAATTACAAAATATAAAAAAATATACATGGATTTTTATTTATAAAATCAACGGTTTATGAGTTTACGTTGAACACAAGTTAAATTACACACCCGTGCGGAAACACGGATCAAATTCTAGTCCATCTTGTTAAAGTAGAAGTACATTTGATAATTCTTTGAAAACATAGATATCAGTATAAATTAAAAATAATATAATGTTGTTTGTAAATATGAATAGCAGTCTATTAACAAAAAAAATAATGAGCTTATTTTATTAAGAAGAATTGGAAGTCCATTATATTACGAGAAATTATATATCTGGGTAAGTTTTAAAATATACGAAAATTGTCTAATCTAATTACCTAAAAACATTTTTTGTCTAAAATAGTCTTAAAACAAAATTTTAAATTTATATACATACTTCAAATCGAAATAATAATTTAAAATTGATTTATGTCAAAAAGTGATTCAAAAATATACATATATATTCAAAATTTGATTTTTACTAAAATATTTTTTGATAACCATTATAGAAACATATTTTCAATATATATATATAAGGAAAATATAATACAAAGCTCAATTTCTAACACCAACTGAAATTATAGTTTTTTTTTATAACTTCATCATATTTCTTATTAAGCTTGGGACCAAATGTAATCTTCATGAAGAAGTTACAAAGCTAGGAACATACGAATGGAAAACAAAAGAATCATTTTGCACTCTTGATATAGCTAACTTGTCAGCCACTCTATTTGCTTCTCGGTTTGTCCATTTGAATTGTACAGCTTCAAATTTCTGGCACCACCACTTTATCTCCCGTGTCCAATTGTACAATCCAAAGTGCAGTGTATTTGAATTGAGAATGTCCATAGCTTTCTTGCAATCACTTTCCACCATAAGCTTATTGTATCCCAAACTCCAACTGTGTTGAATAGCCATGAGAATAGTTTGTAATTCACTCTCTAAAGGACTTTGAACTTTTCCACCCACTGCTTGTACAGCTCCTCGATATGTTCCTCTGTCATCTCTATATATCCACCCAGCTTGACTCGGTAAGTAATTCTGAGTGAAGGATCCATCAACATTACATTTTACCCATCCCGCAGAAAGTTTTGTCCAATGTGAGCGTTGTCGAGTTTGATGACCTGCAGCCAATGGTCCATTAGCGTTCTCAATAGTCGCTTTCACTTTGTTCCATTCAGTAGTATCCTTTAAAAATATAATATATGTGATTGTTTATATGATTGATACATATAAAATACTATTAATTATATGATTATGTATATGATTGTACGTACAAAATACTATGAATTATATGATGATATATGTATATGATATATAATAGTGATATAAAAAAAAATAACAACCTATTTTTGAAAAAATACATCGACATATTAACTCTGATGTTCGATCTGAAAACTTATGAGGCATTTTTCTCATCTAAATGGTGGAACAAAATCATGGTGCAGTTTCATTCTGTTACCACCTCAAAGCCGGCGAAATAATCACACTTCTTTAGATGTAAGCATCATTACTTGTGATGAGAATAGCTAAGACTTATGTTATCTTTCATTATTTGATGGTAGCGAATCCAAACTCGAGTGAAACACACCAAACTCAAATCCCAAGAACAAAAACAAAGCACATAGAACATTAACTTCAACGCTCGATTTGCAAAACTTATTATCCCTTTTTCTCATCTAAATAGTGAAAACAAACAATCATCTTATAACCAATACTTAAACTTTATCTAACAGCTTAAAGCCCCCAGAATTCCCATGTCGGCCTAAAGCTAAAGATGTGACTCTAATAAGAACCATCATTAAAAACACTTGTGATGATAACAACGCTCAAAACATCCTTTGGATGTTTGTTCTAGTAGTAGCAATAATAGCTAACGATTTATGGTGGTATCATTCCTTATTCTTATTCCATGGTAGCTAATCCAAACTAGAGTGAAACACACCAAGAACGAAGACACACAAAACATGAAAACAAAAGGATAAAAATCTCAGAGACCTAGGAAATTTGACCGCAGTCGGCGATCACCACGAGCTTGTTAGGCACGCCGCTAAGATCAGGTCGGCCGGCCTCTTTCTCAATGTTCTGAATCACATCCATTCCCTCAACAACTTGGCCAAACACGACGCACCCGCCGTCGAATTCCACGATCTTCCTCAAGCAGATCATGAACTGAGATCCATTGGTGTTTTCTCTACAATTCCACATGGTGAGGATACCTGGACCGCTGTGCGTCTTGATGAAGTTCTCATCGTCGAAAAATCTACTTCCGTAGATACATTCGCCTCCTGGTTCCTCCCGGCCACCAATGATATTTCCTCCACACAAGGTATAATTGGGAAATACCTTGTGGAAGATTGTTCCCTTGTAGTGGAGTGGCTTACCAAACTTTCCAATGCCTTTCTCCCCCGTACAGAGGGCACGGAAGTTCTCTGCCGTCCGTGGTGTCGTGTCGGCAAAGAGCTCCATCACGATCCGACCAGCTGGTTTGCCGCCCACGGTCATATCAAAGAAAACCCTAGGGTTAGCCATTTTCATAGATGGATCAGAGAGTTTAGGGTTTTCAGGATGAACATGGGTTCCGTTGACGTTTAATCCACCATTCGCACGTGGTACGGGTAGGCCAATAGGGTTAACGTTAATTGTGAACCCACCAGGAGCCTGTGGATGAACATGGGATCCAGAAGGTGGTAGGAGTCGGGCAACAGGGTTAAAGTTAACTGTGAATCCACCACCAGACGGAACGTTAATTGTAACGGCTCTGTCGTTTTCATCAAAGCGAAAAGTAATTTCCATGTTCTGAGATGGATAAGATAAATTCAGGGTTTCTTCTGCGAGACGAGATTCGCAAGTATATGGAAAGAGGAACTAGTTCCAAGCGATTAAAAAGGGAAGAAGCCACTGAGGCACTGACCATGGATACACGTGTAAAGATCTTAAAGTGTATAGATTCACCGTGGATAAAAGAAAGTATGTTTATGTAAACATTTTCTAATCTGTTAAACATTGCTTTGAGTGGTGAAATATTCGAGTAGAGTTACGATATATGTTACTAGTTTAGAAAAATTTAGAAAAAATTACAATGAACAACACTATTTGAGAGACACATTTTTGTTGTTGTTTATCCTTCTTACCCTTTATTGTAAACATTATTTTCTAGTTTTCTTATTCCTCATTTCATTGTTTTCTCTCTTTAGATTTGTGGTCTCCTGCTAATGAAACAAATGTCCGTAATAGAGGCAAAAAATAATCTGATATACGACGCATAATTGTTGAAGCTTTCTCCACAAATACACTCCCAAATTGATTTGTTTTGTTCTGGGAATTTTGTTCAATAACACAAACCCTAAACAATAAGTTCGAGATGAAATCAAGAGGAGGTTAAAAAGTGGGGACGAAATCAAAAAGGATTTGAGAGGATCTCGAAGTCGAGATAAGATTACTTTTTTTGTGAGAAAGGACTCTCCCAGGCACATAACTCGATGCAAGACAGTGACGTCTCCAACGGCCAAAAGACTTGATAGCGACAACTCCAAACGTTACCTCTTTCGGAAGGTACCCAGCGGTCACTACACAACCCCACGTTGGAAACCCTACTTCTTTACCTAAAGAAGCATCCTCCATCAGTTCTTGCTACCATCTCAAGACCTTCGAATCTCAACTAATCGACTGCATCTGATCCAGTTTCAACACAAACTTGCTACTCTAGCCAACGATGGATCAAAAGAACCGCTACACTTCTGCTTCACAGCAATCCTACCGGGAAAATAACAAAGAGCTACGTTACTCAAGAGAAGAAAAAGGGAAAGGCCGTATGCTCGAAAGTGGGACACCTCAACCCAGACGTATCAAAGCTCCTAGTGTCGATAACACCGCACTCATCAAAGAAAATGCTCTCACGCTGATAGGAAGAGTTACTAATCCTCAAGAACAACGAATCTGGGCTCTCCTGCCGGCTCTCCCCCGCAAATGGCAACTACAAGGAAGAGTTACCGGGTCAGATCTGGGAAATGGGCTTTTCCAATACAGATTCGAGAGAGAAGAAGATCTACAGAGAGTTCTGGACAACAGACCTTATCACTTTGCCTACTGGATGGTTATCATTCAGAGGTGGGAACCTATCATCTCTGCCTCCTTCCCTTCTCAGATCCCCTTCTGGATCCGAATCAAAGGCCTCCCCCTCCACTTCTGGCTTGACGAGATGGTCTGCAACATAGGAAAGGATCTGGGAACCTACCTCAACCATGAGCTTACCAAAACAACTGCAAGAGTGAAGGTCCTCATTGACGGCCTGAAACCTTTAACGAAGACGGCTATAATCGAGTTTGAATCAGGAGAAGAAAGCTTAGTGTACCTGGAGTATGAGAAGTTGGAAAACCACTGCCTATCTTGCCACTCTCTAAATCATCTCCAAAAAGATTGCCCTGAGACCACTCAAGAAGCACGTCAAGTACATCACACAGATCTGCTAAAGGAGTCAACTGAACGAAAGGAATCTTACCACGTGGAAGGAGATCTTTACCGTAGCAGCAGGCAACCAACAGATAACAGAACTCCTAGAGGAGATGAGCGAATAGCTACAACAGTTCCTAGATCTGAACGCAGACTAGAACGCCAAGCAGACGATTTCCACGAAAGAAGAGATAGACACGGCAACAGCTTTGGCGCCAGAGTAGCAACCAAGCAAACTCGAATCCCTCCACCAGTTAAAACACGTGGAAGAACATCACAAGAACCTCACACTTGGAGAAACTCGCCAAAAGAAAGCGAGCCAAATCAGCAAGTGAATATCTCTCCGTCCTACACTCAGCGAAGAAAAGCACATGAAGAAGAATCTCGTAATATTCGTCCTCCATTTCCTCAACGGGGACTCAGTGAATGGAGAGTAAAGAACCCTGATAGAACTGTGACAGGGCCAACAACATCCAAACCACCAACAACGAGCCAACAGAGCCCAGCTACGCCCAGCGGAATCATTACAAACCACTACTCAGAAGACCAGATCTCAGATGCTTTGAACGAAGCTACCCTTCGCTATATCAATTGTCCTGACCAATCTGAATCAGCTGCAAGAAGACTCCGAGTGCTTTCTGATGACAGGACATTGCACAGAGAGGAAACTCTAGCTCTCTCCAACCTGAGCAAGAACAACCACCCCATTAATCATCAGGCTTCAACTGGAGATCAGACTTTAGGGACTAACCTACAACACTCCCCGAGAACATCAGCAAATGACAAAATTATGCAAGATCTGCAGGATGTTACTAGGCAATACCTCTGTGTTTCAGACCCTGTGGAAGCGGCTGCTAGACGACAAAGAGTTATTGCGAGTGAAGCAGAGGGACTACTGGAGCAGACTGCAGCGAACATTCTGGCAGCAGAAGCAGAACAAAGACGTCCCCTATCCCCATGGGAAAGAGGCATACGATCAGAGAGCCCACCTGGGATCGACTTTGATCTTGCAATGCAACCCTCTGACAAAGAAGACACTCCCCCACCGCTGCAGATCACCGAAAACAACCAAAGGAAAAGATCAACAACACTGAAATCAGCCATAGTTACTCCGAATATCCTTAATGGAACGAGCTCAAGGAAAAGGAACATATCACAGATGAAATTCTCACCGGGAAGAAAGGGTAAGACGCCTGAAAGAAAGAGACAGAAGCCAACAACACATGGGGAACACTCAAGAACGCAAGCAACATCTTACACACAAGCGAGTAACCCCCCAATCCATCTGATTCCAGCAGTAGCCAATAAGAAGAAGGATTTTCGGCTACATCCACACCGGGCTCCTTAGTCGTTCTGTCCTGGAACTGTTGTGGGTTGGGGAACCCCTCAACAGTCCAGAGACTAAGGGAGATTAACCGAAGGAATGCACCTGACGTTATCTTCTTGATGGAAACAAAGAACACTACCGATATGATCACCACCACTCTCAACTGGCTGAATCTGGATAACGTTCACGCAGTTCCCCCCAGTAGTAATAGCGGTGGTGGCCTGTTTCTCATATGGAAAGAAGGAATCGAGTTAACGGTCAACTCTTCATCTCCAAATCACATTGACACAACTATCACAAGTAAAGGGATTACCTTCCGTTCCACGTTTGTCTACGGCGAACCGGATCATACCAAAAGACTGGCAATATGGAACATGCTATCAGAACTACGACCTGCAGATGGAGATGCATGGTTTTTAACGGGAGACTTCAATGAAATTATAGACAACAGTGAGAAGACAGGAGGAGCCACTAGAGCAGAAGGTACCTTTTGTGCTTTTCGATCCTTCCTCGCTCGAAATGACCTCTTTGATGTTAAGCACTATGGCAACTTCCTCTCATGGAGAGGAAAGAGGAATACCCATGTGGTCCACTGTAGACTGGATCGTGTTCTTTGCAACAGCGACTGGTCAGATCTCTTCCCATCTTGTAGAAGCCAGTATCTAAAGTTTGAGGGCTCGGACCACAGGCATGTACTCTCCTTCCTCGATACAACAAAGAGAAAAGGAACAAAAATCTTCAGATTTGATCGAAGACTAAGAGATAATATGGAGGTTCGGGCGCTGATTAAAGAAACGTGGGAAAAGGATCCGCACCTTCACGTGGAGGAACGACTGTCGCTTTGCAGAAGAGCAATCTGCAAATGGAGTAAAAAACATTACGAAGACAGTAGAGAAACGGTTGAAAAACTCAGAGCCCAACTCGATGATGAAATGTCAAAACAGAACCAGAATGAAGAGATCATCTATCAAATAAACAGATCACTCTTACAGGCATACGTCAAGGAAGAGGAATTTTGGAAACAGAGAAGCAGACAACTATGGTTGACCTTAGGCGACTCTAACACTAGCTATTTCCACGCGATGGCTAAAGGAAGAAAAGCTAGAAACAGATTGTCAGTGATGGAGGATCACAGAGGTATACCTTGCTTTGAAGATGAACAAATAGCAGCGGTGATCTGCAAATTCTACGAAGACATCTTCAAATCTTCCTACACAGATTGTTCAGCAACTGTTAATCAAGCTCTCATACCAAAAATCTCTCATCAAGCAAATGAAAATCTCATCAAAGACCCAACAGACGAAGAGATTAAAGCAGCTACCTTTGCCATTCACCCTGAAAAGGCTCCAGGACCCGATGGATTCTCCGCAAGCTTCTTCCAAGCGAACTGGGAAACGGTGGGGCCAGTAATCATCTCTGAGATTAAGAACTTCTTTGCAACGGGCTACCTCCGGTCCTCGCAAAATGAAACTCATGTCAGACTTATTCCAAAGATCCTAGGGGCGAAGAAGGTGTCAGACTACAGACCAATAGCCCTATGCAACGTCTACTTCAAGATTATTTCTAAGATGTTGTCTCTACGCCTAAAACCGGTTCTAAATGACTTGATATCAGAAAATCAATCGGCGTTCACATCGGGCAGAGCTATCTCCGACAATGTCCTAATAACTCATGAGGTACTACACTTCTTGAAGAATTCCCAAGCAGAACAACGATGTACTATGGCTGTTAAATCTGATATGTCCAAGGCATACGATAGAGTCGAATGGGGTTTCCTAGAGCAGGTGTTTATCAGGCTGGGCTTCCATGCTAAATGGACAAACTGGATATTACAATGCGTCTCTACGGTCTCCTACTCCTATCTAATAAATGATGTGGCCCTAGGAGCAGTGAAACCTGAAAGAGGGATCCGACAGGGAGACCCCCTGTCGCCCTATCTATTCATCCTCTGTGGGGAAGTCTTATCGGGTCTATGTATGCAAGCAGAGAGAAATGGAACACTACAAGGAATAAGGGTTGCTAGAGGAAGCCCGAGAGTGAATCACTTACTCTTTGCAGACGATACGATGATCTTCTGCCAAGCTTCAAAAGAGAGCTGCACCACGCTAAAGAACATCCTCCTCCAGTACCAAGAAGCGTCTGGCCAGCAGATAAATGAAGCTAAATCATCTATTTTCTTCTCTGCAAAAACACCAGAAGATAAAAAAGAAATGGTCAAGTCACTGTTAGGGATCACAACCGAAGGTGGTAATGGTAAATACCTTGGACTACCGGAGCACTTTGGTAGAAGAAAACGAGATCTCTTCACATCGCTAGTGGACCGAATAAGGCAGAGGGCAGCTTCTCGTTCATCTCGATTCTTATCGAAGGCAGGCAAACTCACACTCCTCAAAGCAGTCCTCACCGCCATCCCTACATACACCATGTCATGTTTTCAACTACCAGTTAGTCTGTGTAAGAGAATACAGTCTGTTCTAACGCGATATTGGTGGGATGACTCAGAAGAAAAACGAAAGATGTGCTGGGTTTCATGGGACAAGATGACACAACCAAAGGCTTTGGGAGGTTTGGGGATCCGAGATATCCAACTGTTTAATCAAGCTCTCCTAGCTAAACAAGCGTGGAGGATACTAACAGAACCAAACTGTCTACTAGCTAGGGTACTAAAGGGCAAATACTGTCACAAAAGCCCTTTCCTAAAGACAGAGGCTTCAGCTGGGTGCTCTCATGGCTGGAGAAGTATATTACATGGAAGGGACCTCCTCTCTACAAGCATCGGCAAAGCCATAGGCAATGGCGAAACCACTAAACTATGGGCTGACTCGTGGATCTCATTAACTGAAAACATAAAGCCCATAGGTCCAGTCCCTGAGGCGTATACTGATCTAACGGTGGCAGACCTTCTAACTACAGACATGGAGTGGAACACATCGAGAATCAAGGAGATCTTACCTCTATTCGATCAACAGATTAAGTGTATCCAGCCAAGTAAAGAAGGACTCGAAGATAGCTACATCTGGCAACCAACAGCATCGGGGATCTACACCACCAAATCAGGATACTTTGCTGCAAACACCAGAGAGATACCAGTAAGACCTCAAGATCATGATTTCAGTTGGATGAGAGACGTCTGGAATGGTGCTTTCTCCCCAAAGATGCGCGTTTTTCTCTGGTCCATAGTCAAGAACGCCCTCCCCTTTGGAGAAAACCTACAAACCAGAGGTATAAATACTGAGGCAGTCTGTATCAGATGCAAAGAAAGAGAGACAGCATGTCATACCTTCTTTTCATGTCCGTTCGCCAAAGAAGTGTGGAGTTTGATACCAACCCAAAGAGTAGTTCACCTAGCTACAGAGGCAGATTTCAAAACGGCTTTAGTATACTTCAGGAACGTTGTCTGCCTTCCACCTTCAGGAATCTCCAATAACGTTCTCCCGTGGATTTGTTGGACCCTATGGAAGGCGCGTAATCTCCTCATCTTTGAAGGAAGGAAGCTGACGACGCAAGAAGTGGCAACTAATGGAATCAGACTTGCGAGGGAATGGAACCAAGCACAAACTCCGATAGTCAAGAGACTACTCCAATCGGAACCATCATATGAAGAAAGACGTCAACTACAACTCGATCTAGTAGACGCCGCCGTCTGCAAATCCGATGCGGCCTGGAACCAATCACTAAAAAAGGCAGGATTAGCTTGGATCATCACAGATTCGGTTAACAACATCATTCAGAAAGACTCCAAGACCCAAGACTTGGTCAACTCACCTCTAATCGCAGAAGCCCTAGCGCTTCGATCAGCGATCATCACTGCAGTGAATCGAGAGCTTCCCAAGCTCAAAGCGTTCTCTGACAACCTAACACTCATCCGAGCAATCAACGGCGACACTCAGGCGAAAGAAATCTTTGGAATCGTACGCGACATCCAACAGATAGCCTCCAGTTTCATCGCTATTTCTTTTTCTCATTTCAACCGTAGCAAGAACACGGAAGCTGATGGGCTGGCTAAACTAGCCCTATCAAATTCCTCTTTGTAAACCCATTAAGGGTCAAACTTGGGCCTGAGGCCATCCCTTTAATTTAATCATTCAGTGCCAAAAAAAAAAAAAAAAAGATAAGATTACTTTTTATTTTCTTCTTTGTTTTGTTCACTCTTGATTTAGTATTCTAAGAAATTAGTGTTCTGAAAAACTGAGGAATCGAGACAAACACTGCAGGTACTACTGATTGCTACTGTGTTGCCGTGGTCCAGCTCCTCCTCGATCGCCAGTGAGACAGCCATAGATTCCGAGCTCAAGATCTTCGTGGATGGCTGACGGTGTTCGTTCTCTTCCGAGGGACAACATAGAGCACATTGTATGTTTTCTCTTTCTGATCTCCAAGCATCTCTGCCCTTGAACAACTCAAGAATTCTGCAACTTACAGTAACATCTTTGTCTCTCTTATCTGAGTTTTTATTTTAAAATTTGATTTATTTTCAGATTAGTGCTTAATTTAGGTTATCTCTATCTTCTAGCTATTCAAGGTTTGAATCTTTTGTGGATCAATTTCAATTTTAAGTGATATTTCATATTTGGTCTTAGATATGTAAACGACCACGCTATTGGTTTTGTGTTTTGTTTGTAAATGGACCAAGTAAGCAACATATGTCGTGTTTTGTTTTGTAAATGTGTTTGCATGTTTGGTGTGTGTGCTTTCTGTTGATTATCTAAGTCATTAATGCAACTGAAGAACTTAGAGCACCTCCATTAGTGAGGATGCTAATTTGAGGTTCTTCTTAATAAAATACTTGTATTTTTTATTTAAATTACTTTTGTATTTAAATTTAAAGTCTAAAATGACAATTAACCATTATTTGATAAACATGTGGAGGTTAGGGCATAACTATTGGATGTCCCACAAAATTGTCCTTAGAATCTTTTTCCGATTTTCTGATTTTTTTTTAAAAAAAAATCAACCACGGCCGTCATGTGTCGTGGAGCCCGCAAACAGTACTAAGGACTAATCTCATTTGGCTCTTAGCTAAGATTTCTTTTTTCCTCTTTTCTTCTCGGTTTTGATGTCGTGCGGTCCCTCCCTCCCCTTAGGACCTTTGTGGGACGACCAATAATCATGGTCTTAGTGTTTCAAAACCGGTTCTTGGAGTGTTAGTTTTAGAACCTCTTCATTTTCTCTTTCTTATTTTTCTTTTATTCTTATTTTTTTGTGTCAGAGAATTTTGCTTAAGAACCATTGATGAAAGTGGTCTTAGATTCTCTATACTGTCTCTTCTACATCTCAATTTCATGTTTCTAAAGTATTTTTATGTGATGGTTCATCTCTTATACATTAAATGCATATTTTTATTAACAAATACTACATTATTTAAAAATAACTGATTTTTAACGTTTTTCACACAATTAAAAATTTACAAACTTTAATTCACTTTATCTTGTTTTCTAGAAACAACAATTATTATAATTATTTCAACTAACAAAAAATCATATTGCCGAAATCATAAATATCAATTACAATTAAACAATTTTTTTTCTTAAAACACCGCTTAATGTGAAACAGATTAAATATTTATTTGTATATACGTTATTTAAAACATTTATTCTACTCCTTAAACAAAATAAATAAATGACTCTATTGTTTGGAAATATGGGATCTCAATGTTTATATTGTGTTAATCAGTTGAGTTTTACAAAAAAAAAAAAAAAAGTGCTCTTTGCTAACATTATTCCTAAAGCACCGTCGGAAAAATATTGAGAAAAACTATTATATGTATATTTTTATCAAAGAAAAGTAGCAATGTCTTATATGTCTGTATATATATATATATATATATATATATATATATATATATGTATATGTTTGTATGTTTTACATCAAACAATTTTGGAAAAGTTATAAAATAACTTGTATATAGTACCTTAGAAGGAATTCTTTTTGAAAAAGATATATATATATATAAAAATCTTTTATAGTCAATAACAATTAATGAGAGTCAGTACAATATATTTGATACAAAATTTGTTAAGTTTATGTGGTTTTTAAAAATCTATCAACTTTTAGAATTATCAAACTCCACATCAGTTGTGGTCCCAATAACCCCCATTAGTCTCTGAACTGCAATTAGCTTCAGGCCTAAAAGAGAGTACTTCAAGTCAGCCTAAGAGCATCATTATCAGTGGGAATTTTTAGCAAGTCCTTAGAGTTTTTTATTAATATTTGTAGTTTAGGACATTGTTATGGGACTTTAATGAAATTTGTGATTATTGGTGGGACTTTTGGTTGGTTCTTGGGTTTAAAAATTCCAAAACAAAACATATAACTGCACTGAGTTGCTAAAAAATACGAAGTTAACCAAAAAATTGTATCATGCCATGTACTGACCAGAACACTTCCAAATCCTGTCAAAATGTCAACACCAAGTGCCTTAATTGAATTGGTCAGGTTGTTTCGGATTTTGATAGCCAGATTGTTAGCATGGTCTGCCACACCCTGTCGATCATAACCAGCAGCTGATACCTGTTTTCCAAGAGGAACCAGAAAATAACATAAGATAGTTAAGGCAAGAAGGACTGATCTCTACACTTGTTTATTGTCATCAAAACTTAATCATTCATCTCCAAACCATTTCTATTAGATACCTTCCGCACCAACCAAAGACAAAAGCTAATAACTCTTAAGGGTGTAAAGTGAAACACAATAAGAGTCAACATGAGTTTGATTAAAAGTACCTGAAGGCCAAAGGACTTCATGTGATGTTCGTTCTGAAGTTCCCGCATTCGACCACTGACAGCGAGAAGAGCTTTGAAAGGTACACAGCCTCGGTTAACACAAGTCCCTCGCAGATCAACTGAATTCAGTGATGATATTATAGCAATGAAATTCAGCGAGAAGATCAACTGAATTCAGTGTAGATTCACAATATCGCAGAGGGTTATGATATTATAGCAATGAAATCATGACTATTTGCTGGGTATTTTTGCTCAAATTCAAAGTTAAACCAAGGACACGTCTAAGCGATAGCTGCTGATACAACTCTAGGTAGAGGCTTGAGCATATACTGAGTTTAAAGAACTAATTTATGTGTTTCCTTACACGCTTATGAGCATCTAAGCAAGTACTGAGTTCTCAACACTAAAACAATCGAGAAAAAATAGATAAAAAGAAAAGCTAACAAACCCTACCGACGGTATGAGCAATCCGATCAATGCAAGGCTCTGGAAATGCAGTCCCGTTGTCCCACATCAGCTCGTCGTTCACCGAAAGCTGAGAGACGCACATCAAAAAGGGAATAGAATCTCTAAAAAAAAAATCGAAACGAATTTCAAAATTAGAGAGAGAGATTTAACTCACCGGCTTATCGGGGATGATGTGTTTGCCGACGGGGAGTTCCATGCCGGCGCGTTGGCGGAGAGAAGAGGCGTTGGATTGTGCAACGACGCCGTTTCCACCCATTATCCTTGACGCCACACCGCTCAAACAGGAAAAAAAAAACTAACCAATTTGGCGTTGATGTTCTTGTTTCAAGCGGTGGTCATGATTGTTGATCTGAAGTTCGGGAGTTGAAAGAGAAGAAGAAGAAAGAGAAGGACCGTTTTCCATCGACAAATTGCAAGTGAACACGTGCTCTTAAGGACACAAACCAAAACTTCTTAGCTTAGGACAATCCAACTCGTTTCTTATATTTTTCAGCCTTTTTTGATTTAAATTTAAGCCCAAAAACATTAAGATACACTGCTAAGGACACCGATATTGATGGTCTAAGTTCATAGACAAAAAAAAATCAATACACCATAGAAGCAGAATCTGAAATCCTCTAACACAATGTAGAACTATAATTAGTCAAACATGAATCTTATAATGGAAAAAATCTGTTTGACCATTTGTATAAATATTTTATAGTCTAACGTAATCTTATACGATTTGGTAATAATTAAATCGAAGTCAGTTTACACTTTACACACCAACCAATACAGGAGATGGAATCGGGCTAATCCATGTATAATTTAAACCCGTTTTCCGGTTCGACGGGTTTACACCAAACCAGAGATTTTTATTTTTATTTTTGCTATAACAAAACAAAAAAAAAACTTCGGATCTGTAAGACAAAAAAGCGAAAAAACTTTCCGTTTCGTCTCGGAAGAAGAGAGAGAGAGATGAAGAGGCCGGTCGGAGCCGAGAAGAAAAGGGTTAAACGATCATCCGGATCCGCATCCACCGCCGCTAGAGATTCCGCTTCTGATGCTCCACCTAGGGTTTGCTCCTCTCTTCTCTCATCATTTTTTATTTGATCTGTTTCAGTCTCTGATGAATCGTAAACCTGTGAGACTACACAATTTAACAGAAAGTTTCTTGTTTGTGTGCACATATCATTGTTATGTTTTGTCTTTTCATAACATTTTTTTCACCTGTGGAATGTTAATTTTTGTTCACTTGCATGTTGAAAGTTTGAGTCTTTAGCCTTTTTGTAATGTGAATTGATGATCTCCCCTTTGTGACAATGCTTATTCTTGTTTCTTTGGTTTGACTAAGAAGAAAGGAGTGAAGAAGGATGTGTTTCAGTTGTTTGCTGAGAAAGTTAGAGACCACAAGGGGTTGGAATCGAGATGGGCTGTCATGGAGCAAGCACGTGTCGAGTACTTCAGAGGCAAAGATTTCGCCAGCTTCGTCAAGAACCACCCCGAGTGTAAAGAGATTCTCGAAGATGATAAAGACCTCGACACTGAAGATATCGCCAATGTGTTGTTGGAGAAGAACCTTCTTGTCCGCTGTGATCGTGTTACTAAAACCCTTCGTCCCGGGAAGAAAAAGCTCTCTACTTGGCCTGCTCATCTTCAGATCTTCCGTGTATGCTTATTTAGTCTTTGATTTTTTTTTTTTTTTTTTTTTTTTTTAAATCTTTTGTAATGTGCAGGATGATCAAGCTTTCTCTGAAACTGATGCGTTTTTTGCATGGACGTTTGAGAAACGGCATCCACTCTGGCAAACGCTTTTGTCTTTCTTCTGGCCTGTATTGACTCTTGCCATCTGTTTGTTTCCTGTTTACCCACACCGTTGCAAACTCATTGTTCTCTACTCATGTGCTGGCATTCTTTTGATGATTCTCTCCTTGCTTTTCGGTAAGCTCTACATATATATAGTCTGTTTAATGTGTTGTAGTTTCCACCTTTGAAAGTCATTTTCTCTCTCAGTAGGCTCCTTATTGGCTCTAAAAGTAGTTATTTTACTATTGAGAATTGAAAGAACGGTGAATTACCCCTAAGCCGGGCTTATCCTGGTCAGGGAGAGTGGTGAAACCTAGTTTTGACTTGGGCTTATACTGAAACTAGGGCTTTCTTGGTTACCTTGAGTGTTGTTGCAGTGAGAGCAGTTGCGTTCGGTGCTATGTGGATTCTTCTTGGAAAGCGTGTCTGGTTCTTCCCCAACATTCTTGCAGAGGAAGCCACATTGAAGGAGCTGTTCCGTTTCTGGCCAAAGAAAGACGAGGAAGAACCACCCAAGTGGACATCTCGGCTTTTCTACACGGTTGTGGCTGTTGTTGTTGTCATGCTGCTCAGGCGCCATGCCCCTGATGAGGCTGCTCGGGCCAGGTATACTAACTAAATGGACTATCTCCTCAGTAGAAGATTAATGAGTTCTTTGCTGTAGAGGCTGACTGACTTGTGATGATTTTTTGTTTGTGCATACAGGTACCAAAGAAGGATGTCAAACATCATTGATGATGTCCTTGAGTGGTCACCAAAGCTAGCACTCTCTGGTTTGATGGAGAATCAGCCGCCTGTGAACATCACAGAGACGGCTAACAACTCTTCAGATGCAGCAGGTCCCGACCATACTGAAGAGGCTGACCTAGTAGACGGCGAGGAGGAAGCTGAAGACTGGACCAACTCTGATATAAAAACTTGATAAAAAATATATATAGAGAAACGGACATTTCATTGTAACAATAAGTCAAGTCAGCCTGTGTGACCAAGACGAGGATAGTTCTTATAAGGAAGTCTTGAAAGATTTTGTGGTATTCATTCCATTACTCTTTTTCCATTTTGCACACTCTGGAATTTAGTTATGTAATCACATAGTTTTGGAGGCAAACCTCTTATCACTTGCTAAGAAATGTTTACTAAAGAGAGTTGTCAAAGAAAAAGCCAACAAAGAGAGAGCCAAGAATGAGTTGCCTCCAGACAATGTCACTTGATTGCTAGATGAGCTTGAGAAGGGTGGTTTGAAGAAATGCTGTTCCATTGCTGTCCTGAGCAGAGCAGTCTGCTTCTTCCCTTCTCTTATAAGCTGAGCTCTGCATCTCGTTGGATTGTGTTCTATACTCATCATTCCAAGCTTCAGGTTGATCAGAAGTAGATGACGTTGGGGACTGAGCTGGACAAGCATTTCTCTTTTCTCCAGCTTTTTGCTGGGAAGCTTCAGTGTTCTTTTCTTTGCAAACCGTCCTCCATTACCCCTAGGCCTCCCGAGATTCATGGAGGTAAGGCTGTGTAGCAAGAAGACAAAGAAAAAAAGAGGCATTGAGCAGTGGTGATGAGTTCACCATTTAGATGATAGGTCTCATGAAATTAATAACATGCGAATCACCTTTCTGGATTTGATTAACTCTAGTTCTGCCTTGGCACGTGCCTGCCTTCCCTTCGTCTTAGAATCAGCCAGGTACTGTTTAGCATTCACGTAAACTGGTTCTTGTGTCATCTCAGGAGGAAGTGGCATTCTTGAAATTAGACATCCCACATACGGAACATAAGTCTGATAGAGGGAAAGTGATAGCTTATCAGAAAGTCGCATTCTAGCTGCTTGTTCTTCCCACTAACGACCAACTTAAAAAATTTCAAAGTTCGTCAATTTATCAGTGATACTTGTGCACTCCTCACACCATCCCTAGTCTATATTTGAGAAGTGATTTTGACTGTGTCATCACCATATTAATTTTGAAAGAAAAATTATGACATGGCACACTAAATTGATGACATGGCTTGAAATAAATTATGACATGGATATTTACATTTAGTGTTGATTTATATTTAAGATAATTTTTAAAAATATAGTAATAACTTATAGATAATTATGACATATTTACATTTAATATTGATTTACATTTAAGGTAAGTTTTTAAAATATGTTATAATTTATATATCATAATTAATATAACAATAAGTAATAAATTAAATAGAAATATAATAATAATTAAAATTTCGAAATATTATTTAGCTATATTTTATAAGTATATAATTTTTATTAAAAAACAATTCTTCAAAATACTATGCATTTTTTTAAAATAATAATTTTCTTTAAATAGTGATATGGACATTTACATTTATTGTTGATTTGTATTTTTAGTAAGTTTTTAAAATATGGTAATAACTCATAGATCACCAATTCATCATTAATATATCAATAAATAATATAATGTTATAAAGAGAAATATAATATTATTTTGGATTTTTCAAAAGTTAATTCTATTTTATAATTATTATTAGTAAAATAATTCTTCAAAATTATACAGTTTTTAAATGTAATTTTCTAATCCAATACTATTACTTTATTTTTAATATCCATAAATTTTAGAAAATTATACACTCAAAAAAATTTTCTCTTACATTTAAAAAATTTAATTTAATATATTTTACAAAAAGATATACATATTACTAAATATACATTGAATAATTTTTTTTTTTTAATTTTAAAGTTTTACATATGATTAAATTAAGATTATATATTGTAAGCAAATAATAAAATAAAAATTAACAAAATCAAAAATTAACAAAATTTGTATTTTAAAATAAATTTATATTTTAAAACTTTTATTTCTGCACATGGTGTAGGAAAACACCTAGTGAACACTAAAAAGCCATTGGTCTGAGTCTATAACGGGCTTCAAAAGCCCTCTATTAACTTTTTTTTTTAATCTTTTTCTTTCAGCATCTTATACATTTGTAGGTTTCACACTTTTAGCAAAGATAAAAGAAAAATAATCTATACAACTCTTTACATAACTAGTAACCTGAATGGTTATGGTAATACAGTAGAAATGCAAACTGAAAATAATAATAAAGAATAAAACACAGTTACGCAATGTAAACACAGTTACGCAATGTAATTGGAAAGTTTAACTTTGACTATAGAAAAATGGAACAATCATTTTTATAATCATTGTCATTTCTAATTAGTAAGAAAAACAAAGTTATATAAATTACCTGGTAATTTAAGATTTTTATAGAATTGTAAAATCATTCTATTGTTTTTTTTTTGTACGGGGGTTTTCAGATAAAATAACAATGATCATGTATTCATGTTTAGAATTTTTCTTCTTTCTGTCAAATCTTTCTTCTTTTTTCTTGAATTAAGTAAAAATCCATTAGCTTTTTTTCAAAATATTTGTTGGCTTCTTGGCTTTTTTTATTTTCTATTTCACCCGATGGAGTTTTGTTTGGCTTCTTATGTTTTGACATTTCTAATGATATCATAAGGACACTATTTTCGCTTACTTTGACGGTTTGACCCTTGTGTGGATTTGTATGCAGAACGTATTAATAGTAGATAATGAATTGTATTTCTGTGAAAAATAAGAAGAAGAAGAACGATCAAATAAAGATGTGTTTCAACTTTTTCTGAGAAATTATGGAAGAAAAAAGAAGATAAATTGCCGCACTAGTCGCTTCATTGGATGTTGAACAAAAAAGAAAAGAAAAGTCGCTTCATTGGATTCCCTTGGCAGATGTTATCTTCTGCCTGGAAACTGTGGCCATCCCCACTCGTCTCTTTGCCTTCACTAAAGTTTTAGACATATCTATAGAGATTTATCCCAAAAAAACATATATAGAAAAAGAACTAAACAACTTAAGTTTGGCCAGAAAGTAATTGAAGAGGTAAATGAAGAGTAACAAAATAAAATGGGCAATTCTCTCAAATAGCATTTTTAAGTTTTTGTCACAAAAATAATACTCAAAAAATAAAATGATCAAAATAGTTTTTTTTTTATTTTGAAAATTTTAATATTTAGTTTTTATTTTTAAAAATTTAAAACTTTATCTCTAGAATAACACTTTAACTCTAAATCTTAAATCTAAATTAGTTAATCATAAGAATATAAATGCATATTTACCCTTTAATAAAGTTTATTTTAGTCATTTTTCTTTTTGAAAACTATTTTGTGAAAATAAACTAAAAAGGCTATCTAATGAAATATCTCAAAAAATGTGAACTTAATTAGTGACGAAAGTGGATAAAGGAAACTATAAAATATAACATAAAGATAATATTTTTTGTAACTTATAAAGATAACATATTTAATATTTTACATACATAAAGGTACATTAAGTTAGACAAAAACAAATTGAGCTTCTAGTTGATGGGATTAATTAGTGATATCATCGCCCATTATGTTACATAGCCAATAGAAAATGACTATTTCTTGAATTTTTGTCTTTATATACCAAGAGAAGTGAGTGCAGACATATGCATGTATACAAGATAGCATTCGGTGCTGATGTATAGTTTGAGAATCACAACCTCAGTGGTCTTGTAACAAAGATGATCGTTGTTGTCTTAATGCTATTGGGACCCAAACAGTGTGAATGTTCCGTATAGGAAGCAACTGTTTCTGTCGATCAGCTGAATGAGAAAAGCGAACAAAACTCGAGCAATATGAACAAACCATGCCTCAAATTACAGAAACCGACAAAGCTAATAGGCCCAGAAATTAAAGGATAGCAACCTAACACATAGCACACAAGAAAAAGATGACAGACAAGTATAAAATAATAAAAGGTTGGCTTTAATTATAGTACTTTTAAATTGTAGTTGATTTTGATATTACCCTACCACAAACCTCAAACCGACTTCATTCAAATCATCGCCAAAAAATAATTAGAAAAAACATCATTCGAAACATTAATTATAATATACTCTTTGTTATTGTATTAGCAAATCAAAGAGATGAGTTTTTTTAATCATCTTCACATACAACTTTCTGTATAGATAATAGATTGATCCTAGCTATCACCAATAACAAAAAGACTAAAAAATATTAATTCAAATTTGTTCATATATCGTGTGCTCTGACAAAGAAGAGCTCGATCTCCGGAGGAGCAAAGAAAACGATCTGCCTCCGCCGTAACACGCAGTTCTGTGGTACTCTTTACTTCTTAGGCGCCGGTGGACAAATCAACATCTCCGGTATGAGGTATCCGATACTTATAAGCTTTAGGGGTGCAACAACCGCCGCTGCCATCACCTTCACCTGATGACAACGTCAGCACGGCCGGAGAAGGAGAGGGGATAGACTTATTTGGGTCTTGATGTGAAAACGATGTCGCTGTGGAAGAACACGAAGAGACGATACTAGATGAAGAAGTATGATCGGGAAGAGTGTCCTTGGGTTGTAGAAGTGGTTTCTTGACATGAGTTCTTTTGAGTTTCTTCTTAGCTCGGGTTGGTTTTGTTGCCTTTTTAGATGGCATTTTAGACGTAATCAAAAGATGGAGGTTTTTTCAAGAAATAAAAGAAAAGAGGAAGAGAGTTTATATTTATTTTCTTTGCAAAGTTAGGTGAGAGATACAAGGAGATAGAAGAAGATAGTCGTTGTATATTTGATTACTCAGCATATATAGTAGGAGACACGAGTCAACACGTTAATGGGAGTGCGAGTGTCACTTTAGTTTCTGCATTTTTTCACTGAGACGAACAAAAGAAAAAAGTAACTTATTTTTCTTTTAAAGGTCAAAAGACTTATTTCTTTTAATTAAAGATCAAACTAGAATTTAAACCCGAACGTTAGTGCAGATATTTTTTTATAAATATACAACTTTGATATTATCATAAACATTTGAAATATATGATTTACATTTTAGTGTTTTATGTTGTATAACTTTAAAATTTTATTGTTAATATTTCTTATTTGACATTATTAATATATAGTGATGTATTTTATATATTTTACTTAGTTATTAATTGTTATTGTATACAATACATTTTAAAATAAATTTAACTATATTGTAAAAATATATATTTTATAGTATAACTAACCATTTTACAAATGATGATCTAATATTTTAGCCCACATCTGAGTAAAATATGTTTAACTAAAATCACTTATTATAGCATTTATATATTTATATAGCACTATAGCTATGAAAATACTAAATGTTATTTATATTATAAAAATCATATAGTTGTATAATATAATTTACTAATCATAAATCTATATTAATAGTCAAAATGGAAGAAATGTTCTTGTATATTTCTAACGCAGCACAACTAAATACAACAGCTAGCTATGTTAGGTTTTGAAAAGTTTAAATGCAAATATAAATAAGAAACAAATAAATACAATAAAATGTCGATAGTTTCAAAAAAGATAAATGGTGAAAGTTTTACGAAGATATAGTAATTAGGATGAAACTAATTAATCTTGTTAGCTATAAAAATAGGAGTGAAAAATTTTAAATACTAAAACTAAATTAAGGAGATTTCAAAAAATCTTATTAATATCTATTTCTAGTAAAATATTAATAGATCCAAAATTTAAATGACAACATTTATAAGTAAACAAAAAATAGGACTTTTTTTAATAGATTAGATTTACATGTAGTAAGTTAGACGTAAGCCTGACCAACAAAATGGGTCGTATATTTTTTATCTGCCGTTTTAATAGACTAAAAGAATAAGCATTAATAAGGCATTGACTAGGTGTAAAAAATAGAGGCAACTTTGCCACATAAAAATGAATTTTAATTACTTACCTGCAAGTTCTGCTTTTTTTTCACCGACCACAAGAGAAAGAAACCAAACAACTATCTAGGTTTGTTTTGCTACAAAAATGAAAAAAAAAATATAACTTAAAAAACTTGTGAAGAACAACATGTCAAATATTTACTCGAATTTTTCCACCAAGAAAATGAAAACAGGGATATGTTTGTACGTAAGGTGACATGCATGATGTTATAAATTCAGGTTTACAGTACTTGACTCTTTGTCAATTCACATGGCGACTGTAAAATTTCTAAGTAGTAAAGCTTTCTATTTAAAATACACAAACGATGTCGGGCTAGCGAGAGAGAAAGATGACCCAAAAGTTATATCATTTGGATTGCTCATAGGACCCAACAGCGACAAACCGAGAAAATTGACCTTTTTACATTTTGATTTATTTATTTTATTTAGAACATTAATTTATTTATTTTGCTTCTTTTTTAGTAGATGAGGTTTTAGTTATTATCATATTAACTACGTTTTTCTGCCCTCCAAATCTATACTATTAAAGCATGATTCTATTGTGCTTTTTACCTAAACCTGCCCTTTCTTTAACTAATATTACTTATTTTATTAAGGGCAATCAAATAATATTAATAACAATTTTTTATTGAGTTATTTTTTTGGATCTAGTCCACTGTCCACATCATCTCTCTTGGGTCATCTGGACCAATTAAGAAATCAGATCTAATTCTTTTTTTCTTCTCCAAATTCAAATAATTTATTTTCAACCATTCTTAATATTTTGTGTAGTGAACAAAAATTAATAACTTAATTATTATGTTTTTTCTTTTTAATATAATTTAAGCATTCATAAAAAAATTTGAATTTTTTCATTGAAAAGTATAAATCTTTATTAAAAGTATATATTTTTTTTATTAAAAAATTAACCACATAATAAAATTAATAACAGAGTTATACCAACTTAATTCATTAAAAAATAAAGTTTAATTTTCTAAACATAAATACTCATTAGACCTGGACGTTCGGATACCCATTCGGGTACGGATCGGTTCTTTCGGATATCGAGTTTTTCGGGTTTTGTAATTAAACCCAATTCGGGTTTTGAAATTAAACCCCATTCGGGTATTATAAAATTTCGGGTCGGGTTCGAGTCGGGTCTTTTTGGGTCCGGATAGGTTCGGTTCTCATGCATAAGAACCTGCAAAATAACCAAATAACCAAAGTATCTAACGGGTTCGGTTATTTGTACTCAAAGTAACCAAAGTATCTGATTCGGTTCAAATTTTTGTATCCAAATTATTCGGAAGTAACCAAAAATATACATTTTATACAGTTTTTTGGGTAAACTTTTATCCAAACTAGGGATGTTAATATGGGTAAACCCAACCCGTTTAGACCCGCCCCATTTAACACCCACCCCATTTAGAACTCATATAAGTTTAGACCCATGTAGGTTTAGACCTATTAGGGCTACCCATTTAGAACCCACAAAATTTACATGTACCCATTTAAACTCATTTAGACCCATTTAGATCAGAAATACAAATTGAGTTTTCCTATCAAAAAACACAAATCGAGTTTTCCCGCCAAAACTGTTAAATCGAGTTTTCTCGCCAAAACCACAAAATTAAGTTTTTCCGTCAAAATCGTAAAATCGAGTTTTCCCGCCAAAATCGTAAAATCGAGTTTTCCCACCAAAACCACAAATCGAGTTTTCCCGCCAAAACTGTTAAATCGAGTTTTCTCGCCAAAACCACAAAATTAAGTTTTCCCGTCAAAATCGTAAAATCGAGTTTTCCCGCCAAAATCGTAAAATCGAGTTTTCCCGCCAAAATCGTAAAATCGAGTTTTCCCGCAAAAATCACAAATCGAGTTTTCTCGCCAAAACCACAAAATCGAATTTTTCTGCCAAAACTGTAGAATCAAAAAATTTCCGTCAAAACATCAAAATCAAAAAATTTCCGCATAAACCACAAATCTAATTTTATGTTAAATTACAAAAAAAAAACATAAACGGGTTAAATGGGTCTCCATTTATTTTAGTGAAAACCCATTTAATAAATGGGTCTTAAAAAGGTTACCCATTTGAAACCCGACTAGCTAAATGGGTTTAAATGGACATTTATTTTTTCTAAAACCCATTAAGAACCCGCGGGTTTAAACCCATTTTAACATCCCTAATCCAAACTATCATATTTTATCCAAAAATACTCAAAAGTACCCAAAATAACTACTATAGTTAACTTATAATATTAATTTAAAATTTAAAATAATTATAAATATAATTATAACATATATTTTTAGATATATTTCGGATATCTTCGGGTACTCATTTGGTTCTTGGTTCGAGTCAGATTTGGGACTGGTTCTTCGGATATAGCAATTTAGAACTCATTCGGATATTTATCCTGGGTCTGATCGGGTTCGGGACCCTGATTTTCGGGTCGGTTTCGGGTTGGTTTTTCGGGTCCGGATATTGTGCTCTGGCCTATACTCTTTTAAAATGAAAAACGATAAAGAAAAATAAAAAAGTTTAAGTCTTTTATAAAAGACAAATATATAAGAATATGACATTTAGTAAATATTTGTCAATTTTTTTAAAAAAATAAAGGAAAATAAATCCGCGCTTTGGAAGCGCGGGTCAAAATCTAGTAGTATATTATACCCAATGATCAAACAACAGTTTAACACTTTCCTTAAATGATATTCATTGTTCTTTTACAAAAGAAATATTCGTTGTACATCCAGAATTCCAGATATTCACACACACACACACAAAATCATTTTATTTTATAAAAGAGTGTCCATCTAGTTTGATTATCTCATTTCTAAATCTTAAGAAATTTATTTTCCTACGATATTGATTTGTTCATTTTGTTCTACATCACCCTCTATAAAAGTAAAATATAGCTAAATTAAAAAGGATTACCGGAAAGACAATAAGATAAAGATGTTGTAGCTACGAAGGAAGATCACGTGTACTGACATGCAAAATCAATGTGTAATATTTTAACTACGAGTATGGGTTTGTGTACACCCTTATATGCTCAAATTAACCAAGGTATATCACACCACAACTAACTATTTCCAATTTTAGTTGATGTATGGTTGTGCATCATGTATTAGTAAGTATTAGCGAAACAACAACAATGCCAGTTTTTAATAAAAAGTTGGCGTAAGGTCTGGTTAGAGGGAGATAGTAAAGTACTAACAACAATCATCAATAATTTTTCTCAAAAAAAGTTCTCCCATTGGACCTTGACAAAACTAAATACATAATTAAACAAGGGTTCTAAACTTTATAAAATAGACAATCAACAATTAAACAAATCGTTAGAACCCATCAAGGGCTCTAACCATTGGACATGGTCTAACTATTTGTATTATTCACTTACATCAAATATTAAATCAGTTCACAAGAAAATAAGAAAAAAATTGAACAAGCCTTTTAAATCCAAAAGGTACATAAAAAATGGGCGAGACTGGCGCTTGTCATGGGATCCTAAAATATAGGATTCAGTAAGCGGCAATTTAGATTTTCATACCTCTGATGTGTTCACACAGACACTGATAAAACGATTTGCAATTTTGAAAGTATTGAGTTGTCCACTAATTAAGTTGACATTTTGATCACAATATTTACAAGAATCAATACAACATAAATAAAAAACGAAATTGCGAGATGTCTCCTTTCAAGAGACCTTATTCACTAGTACAAAAAAATTCGTTCTTTTAAAAGGCAAAGCGTTTAAAACTATTAAAATTTGTAACACACACTTTACCTAATTTAAAAACAATCCTAAAATCATTCTGAACGGTACTCTGAACTCTATATGCACGACAACAAAAAATGTAAGACTTGACTGTCAGTCTGTCACACATGGAAAACGCAACAACATTATGAAGAAGACGATTAGACTATCAAAGATGACGAAGTTACACTCAAAGAAAAACTCTATGTATGAGAAAACAAAAAAAACGGTTTTCGATTAAAACCAAACAGAAATCACATAGAAAGGAGAAAAAAAAACCATCTCCATTCTACATCCTTCAAAATGCTTGAGAAGACTACTATTTGATAGTATTCGAGGTGTTCCTTTTTTTTTTATAACCGTGGTCATCCCAGACGGTAAACCCAAACTAATCTCCACGAGACCTTCCATGTTGCTTACATTTTATATTAGGATTGGCTTTTGCAAATTTTTGTGATTAAAGCAACATTTAGTTTCATTAAGTTTATTTATGGAATAACAGCGCTACAATTTACAATAAATACATTTGCTATTGCAACTTGGTTGTTAAGCCAATTCACTTTAAAATTTTGTAAGAAAACAGAATGACAAAATGACAAGATGTAGTTTTCAGAAAGATAAACCCAAATTTTCTTCTTCTGCTTGCATAGTAACCGAATAATTAAAGAGGAAACTAAAAGTCCATAATGAAAGTGTTTTTGTCCTTCTATAACTTTATACTCCCTCTATTTTATATTATAAGTAGTTTTAAGAGAAAAATTATTTCAAAATTTAAGTTGTTTTCACATTTCAATACATTTTTATGCTTATTAAATATTATGTGAGATTGGTTAAACTTATACATTAAATGATACTTTTTTAAAAGTAACAATTTTTTTAATACTGATGCTTTTAACTAAAACTAATTACAATTAAAAATAGAGGGAGTATTATTTTGTCAGTTTTAGACATAATTGCCCTCACAATAATCAAAATAATTATTAAAAATTATATAGAGTTCAGAAAACATGAAAAAATTAATACAATCATGAGAATATTTTATATGTTTTGATATAAAAAATATGAATTCGAGAAACAATCTGGATGTGTTAGATCTAGATTTATTGGAATATATATTATCCTTTTACATGGATAAAATAGACATTATAACTTGTCTTCAGTGTTTTATTTAAGTCAATATTTATATCGTAACCTCTTCTCTTTGATCTATCTAAATATAGAGTATGTATGCCATAATTCTAACAAAAATGCTTTGTTATTTATAACATACATATATTGCAAGTTTTTTACTTCATTGTAGAAAAATCTACGACGTTTACCTCTGTTCTATCCCGTACTCTATCACATATCGTTGATAAAAACATCTGTTTATCTTTATGCTATGTTCTAAAAAGGTTAGAATTTATATTTTAATCTTGTGTCTGTGTTCTATCCTATTTAGAATATATATTCTATATTTTCGGTTAGTATAGATTTAAATCTGAAAAAATTAGGAAGCAGTCCTAACTTATTTTATTCAAATTTATCTTGTTCTTAATTGATGTAAATTTACATTGAATGAGGTTGAATTCATCCTTTTCTATTCAACGATCTTTGTGTTTTCTTCTTTTTTTTACTAGAAAGACGTAGGACAGTGGAGAGAGCAATGAATGTCGGAGAGAGACCGGAAAGTATACCTCTCAGGTATAGATATTTTGATTTCCCCTATATTTTTTTATGGCCCTTTTATAAATCAAATTTGCACAATTTACTCTTTTCCTAGTTATGTCATCAATACCTCAGTTTTTCGGTGAATTGATACAAAAGCAATTTGATTTTTATAACCATAAAGAAATGTAATAGATACCCATATGACACTACATCTATGTTATTAAACTGAAATATCTTTTGTTGCTTCTTTTTATTTGTAGATTTACATTTTTTTTATTTACATATTTACCCACTACATTTAGAATAAATTAAATACTTACTTTTTATAATTTTTTATAGATTATGCCACATCATTTAAATCAGTTAAAATAATTAATTATAATTTCAAAGCTTATCTAACCAGATAGATATTTATATATTAACAGTTAATCATTTTAATTAAACTGGAATTATGTTATTAGCGGCTATAACAAAAACTATATAGTATATTACCTTATTTATTTTAGTCAAATATAAATATTTTGAGAGTATACTTTCAAGAAAACAAAATTTCATAAAATTAATAATAATTCATAAAAAACTAATGAAAAAATTAAGTTTATAGTATTTTGTTTCATTTTTAAATAAATAAATAAAAATAAGAAGTTAATATATGAATAGAGCAATTACATCAAATTACATGGTTATTCAGCAAATAGTGTTTCCCTACTGTTATCTCGTAAATTCACACTTGATACAATTCCAATTTCTTTAAAATTGTTAATGAAATTCTATAAAAACTAAACATGGCATAAAACAACTTTAAAAAATAATATTATACAATTAAGAGGCATAGCAATAGACTTGAGTTGAAAACTCACAAAACAACATCATGGCCAATCCCAAAGCAAAGAATTTTGAAGAACATATATAAATTAAACACATACAGACATGCACTTACGTACACACATCCAAAGGCTTTACAAGATAACATAAAACAATAACATTTAAAAAGGAAGTTGACATGAGGTGCATATATAGATAAAATTGTCTGAGAAGAGACAACCAAGGATACATAAAAGACAAAGAGAGGCTGAAAGAAGGCACTTATGCAAATGCAAAAAGATTCAAATACAAAAAAAATGTACACATAAATCCAATTGAGGAAGAATTTACACTTAATGTATTTCTCTATTGTTTATTTATATGTGTATATGTGTATTATAGGTCACTAAAATCTAATTGAGGAAGAATTTCACATTTCACTAATCTCATTCTTTCGTTGAAAATATGATCTAGTTTGAATGCCACAAGAAACCGAACTTTCATTAGATGTGATACGCTTAATACCTCTAATTTTAATCACCAAATATTACTAGAAGTTTCAACATAATTTTTTTATAGCAAATAAAATTTTAGTGTTTACTTCTTATCGAAACAATTCTTCATTTTATGACAATCCTACATATAAATAAACAATAGAGAAATACATTAATACTAAAATAGTAAGGATCGAGGGTTATCAGTATTTGCTCGGGAACATCTACGTTTACAATCTAATTAATACTAATGTAAGAATATCAAATAACCATGTCTACATTACTGGAACTTTGGCACCAATCTTTTCGGATTCACACATTGCGACCACTGCATCTGTTCAAAACCAACTAATGTTGACCCGCGTGGATCTTACAATGCAACTAGTTATTAATCAATAAGAGAAAGAGAAACCCAACATAACAAAATTTAATTTCATTTAAGCACTCTACTCTATTTAAGTCTTATGAAAATAATTTATTGGTCAGAGAACTATGACTTCTATTGATGTATATAGAGTTTTGTGTGCTTGTACATTGGTCACGTATATAATATAGTCTTTGTATAATGGTTTATATCATACTAGTTCATACTATATAGATGACCAATGTAGAACCAATATACAACTATATGAACTAAATTTTATTACATAAAAAATATTTTTCATAGTAGATGACTAACTAAATAATGGTATATAAAAATGTTAATAATAGATTAGAAGAAACAATAAAAAGTTTAAATAGATCCAAATAAATTGACTGAGACATGCCACTTCAACCAAAAGATTTACTTTTTGTTGAATGGACTTAATAATATCAATTCAATAGATAGACAATATTATTCTCTCAAAAACAAAAAAAAATACTAAAAAAACTGGTTAGTACAAATAAATTTAAACTGCTATTTATGAAGATATTTAAAACTATTAAAAATTTAAATCATGTTAACATAGAAATACAATACATATATATATATATATACACATGGGGTAACGGCAGAGTATACTACCTTATAGAGTATACATACCTCAACTATTAGGTGATCTTATGAATCTAGTGGTCGTAGTAGCTGGTTTTCATAATACTCGGTGTATAACATCTAAAAACACTAAGGAAAGTTGCATTTCGGTTATTACCTTTTCCTTTCAAAAATTCATTTGATTACTACTTGACGTCAATGACCTAAGTAAAGAATTGGAGTTCCCAAGTAATATGTTTATGAAGCTGAGCCGACACTGAGATGAGGCCACCAACGCAAGTGCTGTCTTAGATCACGACCGTCTCATTTTCCAACGCGATCAATCTCCCCACAAAACCAAAAATGTTCATCAACTCTTGATTCTATGCTTCATCTCTCTCTTTCTCTCAAGATATTTTTTCGTAATTCACTGATAGACATTAAAGGAGACAAACTTTTATCCTTGATTCCCGATCTTGTCCATTTTATCTGATCCTTTCCATAATCTGTCTGTCTAATTGACTACTCCCTCCGTTTCATTTTATTTGTCGTTCTAGACTTGGACACACAGATTAATAAAACATTTAATTTTGTATATTTACTAGATAAAAACATCATTATCAATACACCTAATCCAATAGAAAAATAGATTAGAATAAAAAGTCAATAAATTTTGCATTGAAATCATAAAACGACATTTATTTTGAAACGAAAATTTTGCTCCAAAACGACATATAATTCGAAACGGAGAGAGTATTTCATTTGCTGATCCTTTCAGGCTTGTGGAATCATAACTCAAACTAATTATCAAACCAAAACATTAATTATTATGCCAACTATACAACATTGAACCTAAATTTTTTATTAATCAAGTTAAATCGATCAATGATCTTAGATTCTTAATCAAAGGACTCAAAACACTATAATAAGTATTGTATGTTAGCCATAATAAGTTAGTTACCAATTTTGTGGTAAAAATAGAAATAAAGACCAATTTGATATAATTGTACGCATTAGTTTTTGAGTGATTGTTATGTTAGCAACTTAGCATATACTTGTATCTTATTTAACACTGATCCTTTGTATTGATAAAAAAAAAGTTTGACTGAATTCTTATGTATCAAATTATATATATTAATTCCCTCACTAACATAGAAATTCAAAGATGTGATTTTGAGGTACATTTGTTATGGAAAGTCCCTCAATTTGCCAATAAAACCATACATGCACTCGGGTTTAACCCGATCTTAGATATCCACTATTCTGTGACAAGAAAGTTTTTTTTTTTTGACATAATTTTGTGACAAGAAAATTTAAATAATATTGCTAAAGCTTATGCTTATAAATATTTAATAATGGCCTTTATTTTATTATATGCATGCGTGAACTTCGATTCCTAAGATAGCAAGTCTCATTTCCCTTCTTCAAACTTTCTCTTTGTTTCTTTTCTACTTAGAGCATCCGCAATGGTGGGTCTCAATCTTTAGGAATAGTATTTTTTTAATTTTAATTTTTTTTTAGATTAAAAAAAAAATATCAATCAATCGCGGATCGACACGTGTTAAGAATTCCCTAAGAACTAATTCTTATTTAAGAATTTTAAAATCAAATCATTAATTTTTAATGGAACCTATCGATTATTTAATTATTTTGTTCCTAGACTTTTACTTAAGTACCCCCGTTTCCGGTGCTCTTACCATCTTCTCGTACCCCTTTTCCTATAAAATATCATATGCTATTTTTCTACCGCTTTGTCACATCGCAAACATGTGGTGTATACACTCATAAACACCCACGCATTAATATAAACATGCATATCTAGCTCTCTTTCCTCTCATAAAACAAACTATCATCTTGATACGGTTCCCTCTCTTATTCTCTCTGTCTTCTCCTCAAAGTAATGTCTGATCCAGCTTGTATCTTCAGCAATGGATTTTTTGATCACTATGACTATAGCTTCAACTATTCCACTTCTCTCTCACACATCTACAACTCTAATGGCAGCTTATATTACTCAAGCAATACCAAAAACATAAACCCTAATTCTACATCACCTGACTCTCCTCCACTTAGAGAAGCTCTTCCTCTCCTTAGCTTAAGCCCCATTCATAAGCATCAAAAAGCCAGTGTTCCTCACCATGAATATTATTTCAGGGAGACGACCGAACAATCTTCTAATTCAAACTTCCTTGATCATGATCTTGGTCAGTGCCAAGAAACTCAAAATCATGATGTGACAGTGGATCTTCATCTAGGGTTACCAAACCTCGGTGGCGACGCTATTGCGTGCGGTGGTGGTGGGAGCAGTAGCAGCGACGCCATACTTGATTCTTCAGACCAAGAGCATCATCATGATCTTCATCAAGATCGTCATCAATACCAAGTAGTAGAAGTAACACTTGCGTCCGATCATGATGGTCATGGTGGTGAACAAAGGGGTAATCATCATCACTATTGGATCCCTACTCCTTCTCAGATTCTGATGGGTCCTACACAGTTCTCTTGTCCTCTCTGCTTCAAGACCTTCAACAGATACAACAACATGCAGGTAAGTCTATATTCATCCGATAAACCTACCTCTAATTAGTTCCTACTTTCCTAGAATAATTTTAAAGATTTGATTTTTGTTCTTTAAAAACGCTTCTCAGTTTATTTACTTTTCTTAATTTGTTATTCTAAATAGTGTAATATTCTCGTTCTTTGTGTTCTCAAATCTTCATCAAGAGAACATCTCTAGCACACATTACGAATTTTCATAATAATTGCTACCACTATAAACTCGAGAATAACGTTTCATTCGATGGTACAAGTCATCAGATGTACGATACATTGATTGATAGCTATGAGAAGATCAACTAAAATCAATCAATGGGTTTAAATTCAAGATGATCTTCTTTAACCAGTAGTCTTTTTAGTCTAGCTCCTTCTAACCCTAAAATATGATTAGTGTTCCTCTTCCATTTTTGCTCTCTTGATTTTCGCGCAGTTCTACTACACAACACTCATTACCCTAAAAAGTAAAAGAAAGTGAGGGATGTCTTGCGATTTATGTTTTTCTTTTTCTTATACCTATTTATATATTTACATGGCATAGATTAATTGACTATGTATTTAATTCCTATTAACCCTAAGCAATTATACGTGGCTAGATCTCAATCTCATATACATTTTTTGTGCAGATATACACAAGAAAATAGAGTCTGGTAGTACATGTATCAGTATTACTAATATTATTACCGTAAAAGCTACATAAATTTATACACTGTTGTGTCTAGAAATATACGAATAAACTGATAAATATCTTGAATCATATGAAGTTTGTGCAAGTCCTAATACACACTCTTTTACCTATTGTGCTGATCTCTCTGGTCATTGCACAGATTTACATTGTGACAGTTATATTTCGAGATTAGTTAGTTAGATTTGGAGTAACTGATTTTTTTTGTTTGAACATATAACAGAATAAATATATATGCGTATAACTTGAAGTATTTTATTTAATGGGTACTAACGTTACACATGTTTTTATTTTACCGGAATTAGATGCACATGTGGGGACATGGCTCACAATACAGAAAAGGACCAGAGTCACTAAGAGGGACACAACCAACGGCGATGCTGAGGCTGCCATGCTACTGTTGCGCACCTGGCTGCAAGAATAACATAAACCACCCGAGGGCAAGGCCGCTCAAGGACTTCCGTACGCTTCAGACACATTACAAGCGGAAACATGGTGCGAGGCCCTTTGCTTGTCGTAGATGTGGAAAGGCTTTTGCGGTCAAGGGAGATTGGAGGACGCACGAGAAGAATTGTGGGAAGCTTTGGTATTGCTCATGTGGCTCGGATTTTAAGCACAAGAGGTCGCTTAAGGACCACGTTAAGGCATTTGGTAATGGTCATGTCCCTTGTTTTGGCAATGATTGCTTCGGCGATCATGAGGACGAGGAGGCTGCTTCTGATGTCGAACATCAAGAGTGATGGTGTTTTTCTTTTGGATATTTATTTATGAGAATAGTAGAAGCCTTTAATGTTTTAAGGTCTTCGTTAATATGTTTGTCGAACATGTCTTATTTCATATATAGTTAATATAATTTGCTTTGGTTATCATGAGTTATTTTCCTACTCGTAGATGTAACGGACTCAATTTGCTGAATTCCACGTGCATCAGTACTCTTGTACATCAATCTCTAGAATTTAGAATAGGGACTGGTAAAAGTATACCAAGAATCAAGTATTTTGAAATTAGTCAAAAGTCAAAACTATGATAGTAGCATTTTTCGTGATATTTTTGGTATCGTAAAAGTAAAACTAACATTTGACCTGCAAAACCTTTAATGCATCATTAGCCACTCTTACTTAATTTCTCTTACATATTACTGTAGCTCTCTCTATGTTAAGAAGTTTTAATTAGTTATCCTTTTGTCACATTTTAATCCAAATATCATGAAAGGTATGATACACTTGTTTTCTAGTTATGAATATGATCAAGAATTCTAAATTTTCAAGAAAAATGACAAAATTTTTCGTAAATCTCCGCCAATAATTTCATAATGTATTAATTCATTTTACGAGCAAATTCTAATTCTTTTATTTAAAGATATATCAATCTCTAAGCAAAGCGAAGGACTTTAATTAAACCAAATCAAAGTTTTGATCCTTTTCATAGCTTTATGAAAGTCTTACTAATTTTCTTCAAAACTAAAATCGGGTTTACCCATGTGTAGATGGTGGTGCTCAGAGTTATATCGACCGGACATATGTCCGGGTCAACATAATAAACCAGGGGGACAGACAAGAGAAAGGAGAAAGTAAATGATGAAAGGTTGGGTAGAAAACGGGAAGCACTCAAAGGGTCCGGCAAGACTGTGTGATTATTTTCGTTGAAGATCATCAATGCGTATTCTGAGATTGTTGTAATTGTGCCATCAGAATTTTCGGCAAGACTGGATTGTTTCTTCTAAATCTATTAAAAGAAAAGAAACGCTGATCTTGTGTTTAATACATTGCTGCTAGATTTTTTTTTTCATTGCTGCTAGTTCGGTTCCTAGATATGAAGATTTGGTGATGTCTTAGCTGAACATAAATAATTGCGGATACTTGGTGAAACTTTGGTTGCATATGGATTCACTTATCATTTACACCGTATGAAGTTCATTACATACTCTGGGGCTAGGGCCTTATTAATCCCATCGATATTATGCATGTTAGTATGTACCAGCAAGTGGCAGGCATTCAAATTGGGAACACTCTCTGGTTTAGATGACCGTCTAGGTGTAATTATCGTGGGTAACTGGGTAAGTTGCATTGGGTTCTTTGTTGATGCATGCTGGAGGGGCGAAGCCAGAAGATTTATTGTATGGATACATCATTTAATAAAAAAATAACATTGGAGAGAATAGAATTTGAAAACTGTGGGTGCACAATAAATTTCTTACCAATTTAGCTAGCAAATTCTATTAGTTTTAAGCATAAAAATGTAAACTTTTAAAAAACCATATACGGCGAACCCGGGTTCAAACGCCACCGGCCACACGGATATGGACTATTGCTTTCGGCTCATTTGAATGCCCATGAAAAAGTCTATCCGTGGACTGTACCTCCGCCCGGAGATTAGATTTGTGTATTTAATAAATCTGGCTTTAACTTTTTTTCTCAAAAAAATATGTAAACTTTATTATTATTGTGGGTACACATGCACCCTTTGTCTGACAGCGTGGCTTCGCCCCTGGTGCCTGTGTTTGTTGGCATGGCCGCCTGTATGTCTGCAAGGTAAAACACACACAATCTCAAAAACCAGAGGTTTTGAACTTCTGAAATAGCTATTGCGTTTTTAGTTTATGACTTTGGTGATATGTTTTTCTCTTTTTTTTTTTTGAAGTCTTTACTTTCTGGATCTGAGTTTGACTTAGACGATGAGCTTGTAAGTTTATATCTCATGTGATCATTTGTGCACCAAAAATGTTTTTTGCAAAGTTTCCTTCTTTTTTATTAGACTATTTTTTCAACTTTTATCAGACTCATTCAAACAATCCAAGAACAATTATAGCTCGTGTGTATTTTTGCCATTGATGCATACCTAAACTTAGCAGCAAAAACTGGAGAATCATGTCTTGCTAATTAATGGCTGACCTTGAAACTCTCTTCTTTTCTCCTTCCACATATTGTTAATTATATAAATACCTCCACCACCTTCACCTTCAAGCCATCCAAAAAGAAAAATACAAAACTAACATCAACAAAATAAACAAAAAAGAAATAATGGCAATGAAGAACATCAACAACTTCTTTGTCGCCCTCTTTGTCTCGGTTGTGTTAGTGAGCTCAGCCACAGCAGCTACCATGGAGTCTCCAGCACCAGCACCAGGTGCTTCCTCTGCCACCGTGGCTTTTCCGGTGGTTGGCTCCATCGTTGCTGCATCATTCTCCGCCTTCTTGGCTCTTCTCTTGCAGTAAATATATATATATATTGAGGAGGGGCTCTACGAGATAACAAAACTCTTTTTTGTTATGATAGGTTCTTTAGAATCTATGGAAAATAATTTTGTCAAATAACCCATTTTGATGTATAATCTCATTGTATAAGTTATTACACTAATACTTTTATGAGTATATGATAATAATAAAATAATATTGTCCTATATAAGCGCTTGTTGATCAGATTTTATAAATCTGATTAGTAACTTTATTGCTTTGTAATTAATATCTTTATACACAAAATGGCTGCATGAAAAAGTTGAGTTTAGTGTTTCTTTCTAAAGGATTGGTTTCATTATCATTTTGCTTTCTCTTTACATTCATGAGACTTCTGGTGATCCAAATCGCGGTTTATCTTGATGAAACTGTTTCATCTCCAAAAGGCTTTAAGAACCCTTCTAATTCTGAGTTCATCCAACTTTTCTTGCCTAAGTAAACCTGCACAAGCTCCAACAAAGATTCCAATGCTTCTGCTCTCTACTCACTTCTTGGGCTCTTCTGCCAATATTAACGTTGTAGGGTTAATGTGGTAATCAATGACTTCTCTTAGGTCTTTCATGGTCTCTCTATGTCTTTTGAACTAGAACTTGTATTCTTTTCTCCTTATCTCTATTTCCTCTACTTCTTCTGCTACCTCTTGAATACGTTTAACGGGTGTTCTCGCGGATTTGGCAGTGCCCGTCCTTGGGGAAGACGGTCTCGCCTGTTCTGTTTTCGTAGGTGTTGTGCTCTGTTTTGGACACAACTGGTTTGAAAACTGGAGACAAATTTTGGCATTTTGCAACATATGGCTGTAAGTAAGGATGTCTTAACAATTCTGAAGCCTATAGAAGCCGCAAAAAGAAGAAACTAATGGAACTCAACATCACAGTTGGTCTATGTTCAGGGTTCTTGCGCAACATTACATAGTTTTCTGCAAAAGAAAGCATACTAGAAACTCTTAGCATTCAAAACTCAAAATCTTGTAAACAATACCAAAGTAAATGTACATGTATACTTACAATGAAGAGGAATACATGACCTGGAGGAAAGAAAAAGAAGAGCGGTTAATCTTGTTGATGACTCTAGCCATGTCCTGTTTCCAAGAAACAGAATTTTCTAAAAAATTCGAAAGAGATTTCAGATTTACAGAAAAATGAGAAATTTTCTTACAGGATCCTTAAACATATATACAACAACCTGTAAAACCAAAATATTTCAGAAAAATCAAGAACAAGTTCAAGAAACCAGAAGTTCTAAGGATTGTGTAAGTTCAAGAAGAAAATAAACCTAAAGACCAAATATCAGATTTGTAGCCGTAAGGTATATCTGCAAGAAGTTCAGGGCACAAGTTTGTTATTCCCACAATCTGAGAATCTCGTTTTCTTTGGTGAGGAATATGTTGGAGCACTGTATAAATTTGGTTTGCATTGTTTGTGAGTGTTCCATTGAAGCATAGAGAGTAATAGAAATTGATTTACCTTAAGGTCACGGTAAAGAAATCGATTGTTATGGAGTTAATCTATAGCCAACAGTAGCTGAACCATCCATCTGCATAGATTCTACACAGAAGAAGATATAATCCTCATGTTAGATTCAATATCAGTTCATTACTTGTCTAATACCAAATAGTTGTCTTAATGATTACTCACTTCCTCAGAGGGCGTCGGTATGTGGATACAAATGTTACTACTAGCTTTCTTTGACGTTTTTTTTTTGACGTTTGAGACCTGCATTTACCAAAATCATAAAAATAAACTCCTAGAGAACAACCAAAAAAGAAACATAAAATTTGAATGTGATTGCCTTTCATGTCTCCACCCTCACAATAACTAGTTATAATGCACACAATCCTAGATAACCAGTAAAAATATAATTTTATGTGAATTTGGTGCTTCATTATGAGCTTTGAACTCAGGCTAAATCACCTTTCAACCCATGTTATATAAGGACTCTTAAGCTTTGATATCAAAACTCATCTGAATTTCATTGTCATAAACACACACATTTTGAGTTTTCAAGAATCAAAACTTACAAGTTAAAAACGTAATTTAACCTCTTGGATAGCAGCAAGATTGCATCTCTCTGTTTATTTAGCCAAACGAATCTTCTTTAGCACATACCTACAAAGAAGAATAGATAGATTTGATCAAGAAACAACAAACTCGAAATTGAGATATTTTTTCTCTTCTTTAACCCATATTCGTCTCTCTAACTTGTGAATTACAAGAAAAACAGAACCAAAAGCTCCTCTTCTGATCTGTTCCACGACTTCATAATCATCCATCTTCGAAACTGTTACACTCATCTTGTTGAACAACTGGGATCTTTCCTCTGTTTAAAAGATCAAACTTTCACAAGAATTTACTGGCCATGAGCATTAACTGCTATGAGAATCAAGAGTTATAAAATCAGGCAAGAAGAGAGAAAAAAACTGGGACCCTTTAACCAAATTTTGACTTTCAAGTGTAGGAGAAGCGACGTCAAGATGTGGCCCTCGCCGCACCGTTTTTCTGCTGGCTCGCATTTGTTCTGAAGTCGAGCCGAATAAGTGCAACTTCCGGTGATCTTGGGTGGGACTAGCCAGTAGGCGCTCTAAGGTCTTCTGGGGCGAGGCGCAGTGTGAAGCTAACGGGAGTCTTGAGCTTGCCGTTTGGCAAAGCTGCGAAAGTATGAATCCAATCATTTGGAGTAGCTGTGGACAAGCCAAATTCTACCAAGGAGTGGTCTCGTGTTTTATCATTGTCCGAATATTATTTGGTGTTGTTTTTTCTTCCTCTCTGGTGTTGCATTAGGTTTAATTTTCATTCTGCTACTTGTTTGTATGTAACTGCTTTCACAAAGAAAATTTGATATAATTTTTTTTTGTCAAAGGAAATTTGATATAAAATTTGACATTTACACACAAAAAAAGTGTAGTGAAGAAAGTGAGGAAAATTTATTTAAATGGGGAAAAACGTTAAAAGAAAAAGGGGAAATTTGCTTGAGATTTCAGACTGTTTGTTGGTGACATGTTTGCTGTTATTATCACATATAGTCCTTTTGAATTTTGATTAGTGTTGTTGATATGTCCTCACATTTTTACAGTTTTAGACAAGATAAAAACATTCTCTGAGTCTACATTTTTTTCTATTATCATCCTTTGTATCGTTAAGAACTTAATTTATAAAAAAAACAATTTTGAGTGTTATTTATTTGACCCAAATGAGAATTTGATACTCTTATTACATTATTATTTTACCAACCAGAGAAGAGAAAATATGTACACTCTCTCACGATCTCCTCTGAGTGTTATGGTTAGAAGATGGAACAACCTAACAATAATTGAATACACCCTTTATTTTATGTTATATACACATATATTAGGAAATCTATTTTTTCTTAAAAGTAACATTAAAATATAATTTTTTAAATTCTAAATGAAATTAGTAAAATAGAAACTGATTACTGAGTTATCTAAATATGTAAAAACAAATTCTATTGTAAATAATAAAATCACCTAAAATATCATGCATATTCAAACGGAGGGAGTAGTGAACAGCTGGGTTGTACGGAAGCTTCATCGAACGTCCGTTTTCCGCTTCGGAATTGGAATCGGAATCGGAACCTCCCGGAAGCTTACAGAATCTCGCTTCCAAAACGCTTCTAAAATATTCTATTAAATAACACGTTGGAAGCTTACGATTCCATTTTGGAATCACGCTTTCGTTTTTTAAAAAATCCACAATGTCATAAATCAATAAAAATATAAAATTATAGTTTTAATTTATATAAAATCAAAATTTTAATAGTAAAGAAAATGAGTGAATAGAAATATACAAATACTAAAACTAATACTATAAATTATCTTTATGCATTGAAGTTTTTGTTAAAAGATATATCTTATATTCAAATATATTGTGTAAATTATTTATGAAGTATAAAAAATAATTAATATAATAATCTTTTAAATTTAATTTTTGTGTATTTTCACAGTTTTGACATGAAATATTTTAAAATATTTTTTTTTTGGTCGACAAAAATTACGCTTTATTTTAAATCTAAATTATATAACTTTATTTTAAATCTAAATTATATAACTTTTAGTCCTAAATTTTGTAAAATTATCTTATATTTTAATGTATATACTTATATATGGATATATGCTTCCAACACGTACCCGATTCCTAATTTTTTAAAAAATTTTACTTCTGCGTTTCCATACACTTCCGCTTCTACGTATTCACTTCCGTTTCCATGTAACATAGTAAATAGACGGTCAGACACATATTGCGATACTCATTTATTTTCCTTACATGATATACACATTTGAATTTCTTATTTCTCTATGGTTGGACCAACTTAAAACTTATTGTTGCCATATCTCAAATACTGAAAATGAATCGGATGTAGTTTACTTATGAAAACATCTTCCGTCTACTATATAGCCAACTAGATTCTTTTTTTTTGTCTAGTTTCTGTATTTTAGTACTTTTCAAAAAAAATCTTAATGTGCAGTCTTATTATATAATATTTGACAAAAATTCTTTTATCTTAATATCTAATTCACAATCTCAAATCTACTATAATTCTCTATAAAATGAAAACTTTTCAAAAATAATAGTTTAAAAAAAATTATTTACAACAATTGATGAAAAATTCTGAACTAATACTTATATATCAACAAAAATTCTTGTTATCTTAATTTCTAAATCACAATCCTAAATTTCATATATTTCTCTATAAAATAAAAACTTTCCAAAAATAGCAAATTTTAAAAGAAATATTTGAAAATACAACTTTCTAATGAAAAATTCCGAAAGAATACTTATTTATCAACAAAAATTCTTGTTATACTAATCTCTAAATCACAAACTCAAATCTACTATGTTTCTCTATAAAATGTAAACTTTCCAAAAATAGCATTTTGTTCAGAAAAATATTAAAAAAACAATTTATTGATGAAAAATTATGAAATAATACTCATTTATTAATAAAAATTCTTGTTATCCTAATCTCTAAATCACAATCCTAAATCTTCCATATTTCTTTATAAAATGAAAACTATCCCAAAATAGCAGTTTTTTAAAAAAATATTTAAAAATACAACCTATCGATGGAACTATCAACAAAAATTCTTGTCATCCTAATCTCTAAATCACAATCCTAAATGTATTATATTTCACTACAAAATTAAAATCTTAAAAATATCAGTTTAAAAAAAAAATACAACATATTGATGAAAAATTATGAAAGAATATTTATCTATCAACAAAAATTCTTGTTATCATAATATCTCACAATCCCAAATCTACTATATTTCTCTATAAAATGAAAACTTTCAATAAATATCAGTTTTTCAAAAAAATATTTAAAAATACAACATATTGATGAAAAAAATCTGATAGAATACTCATCTATCAAAAACAATCCATGTTATCCTAATTTTTAAATAACAATCACAAATCTACAATAGTTCTCTATAAAATGAAAATTTTCCAAAAATAACAGTTTAAAAAAATATATTTAAAAATACAAAGCATTGATGAAAAATCTGAAATAATACTCATCTATCAACAAAAATTCATGTTATCCTAATTTTTCAATCACAATCTCAAATCTATAATAATTCTCTATAAAATGAAAACTTTCAAAAAATAGCAGTTTAAAAAAATATATTTAAAAATACAACATATTGATGAAAAATTCTGAACTAATACTCATATATCAACAAAAATTCTTGTTATCCTAATTTCTAAATAACAATCCTAAATATCCTATATTTCTCTATAAAATGTAAACTTTCCAAAAATAGTAGTTTGTTAAGAAAATATTTTTAAATACAATATATTGATGAAAATTTATGAAAGAATACTCATTTATCAACAAAAATTCTTGTTATCCTAATATCTAAATCACAATCTTAAATCTCCTATATTTTTCTATAAAATTAAAACTATCCGAAAATAGCAGTTTTTAAAAAAATATTTAAAAATACAACCTATTGATGCAACTATCAACAAAAAAAATCTTTTATCCTAATCTGTGAATCACAATCCTAAATCTACTATATTTTACTATAAAATTAAAACTTTAAAAGATAGCAGTTTTTAAAAATATATTTAAAAATACAAAATATTGATGAAAATTCTGAAAGAATACTTATCTATCAAAAAGAATTCTTGTTATCATTATCTCTAAATCACAATCCTAAATCTACTATATGTCTCTATAAAATGAAAACTTTTCAAAAATAGCAGTTTTTCAGAAAATATTTTAAAATACAACCTATTGATGAAAGATTCTGAAAGAATACTTATATGTCAACAAAAATTCATGTTATCCTAATTTTTAAATCACAATCCCAAATCTACAATAGTTCTCTATTAAATGAAAATTTTCCAAAAGTAGTAGTTTTAAAAAAATATATTTAAAAATACAACATATTGATGAAAAATTCCGAAATAATACTTATCTATCAACAAAAATTCATGTTATCCTAATTTTTAAATCACAATCACAAATCTACAATAGTTCTCTATAAAATGAAAATTTTCCAAAATAGCAGTTTAAAAAAATATATTTAAAAATACAACGTATTGATGAAAATTTCTGAACTAACACTCATTTATCAAAAAAAAATTCTTGTTATCATAATCTCTAAATCACAATTTTAAATCTCCTATATTTCTCGATAAAATAAAAACTTTCTGAAAATAGCATTTTTAAAAAAATATATTGAAAAATACAACCTATTCATGAAACTATCAACAAAAATTGGTTTTTCAAATGCTGCGAATAGTATTTCATTGCCACTTGTCGCGCTGAGAGAGACCTATTACTGACGTGGCAGTATAGGAGAAGAGAGATCCTCTTCTTTATAGTATTAGATTATGTTTATGATGAAAATTTATGATTTGTAAAATTAACAAGCAAGTCCTTAGTCAATTAACAAAGATATGCATAAATTCTGTTGAGTTAGTAGAGAAAGTTTAATAATTCTACAAACTGAAAAGAGCCAATACATACAACCAAAAAAAAAGTTAACAAATCGTTAATGCATGGATCATCAAACTTCACTCGCTCTACAAAAGAGCAAAAAGAAAAAAGCTTCACAACAACCACCTCGGGATATTAAGACATCAAAGACATTACACTTTTTATGCACTTATGTCTTAACGCTTCACAACAACCACCACCATGGGCGGGAAGGTGGTGGTGGTGGAGATTTCCTATAATAGAAGGCTTTGTAAGCTTGAGGAGGAGGATATATCGGAGTAGGAGGGAGAGGAAGATCAATCGGAGAGGGATAGACCGGAGTAGGACGAAGATCAGCCGGTGGAGAATAAACTGGACTAGGAGGAGGAGGCAGATCAGTCGGAGGAGGAGAATAAACCAAACTTGGAGGAGGTGGAAGATCAGCCGGAGGAGAATAAACCGAACTTGGAGGAGGTGGAAGATCAGCCGGGGGAGAATAGACCGGAGATGGAAGAGGAGAATGTAGAGGTTGATAGTTATTAGAAGTTTGCAGGAGCTTACGGTTGGTATTGGATTCACCAAGTGAAATTAGGGTTGCCAAGAGAAAAAATAGGGTGAAGGAATGACCTTGATACACCATTTTTAATGTTTGTGTTCTAAATACACAATTTTAATGTTAAGATCTTAATTTTTTCTTAAGTACAGTATGTTTATATATATACTGTATGTATAATACATTGGATTTGCTTTCTAAATTAGAGGGTTCCCACTAACGTTGAAGATATTTTTTTGGACTTATAAAGATTATATATGTTGGGCCGGCTTCGTCTTTTTGTTTGATTAATAAATTTTATCTTTCTTGCAAATTTGAGGCGTTCCTTTAAATAGTAACCTTTCGATAGTGAGGTGGTATTAGAATATTAAGAAAAAGGCTGTTATTTTGGATTCGATAATGACTTTAAACAAATTAATCTTATATGATATATATACAATCGTTAATCTGGTTAATGCTCTCTTTTAAAACATAAACAAACTACAATACTAATTATTGACTTTTTTTGTCGGCTCGCTTTTGGTTTAATATAATAAGAACGAGAGGAAATATAGATCTTATAAATAAACGAACTACAAGTTTGGAAATTAGTCAAAAGGGTTAGCCTTAAACAAAAATTGGGTACCCTTAAACTTAACTGAGTACCCATAAAACCCTAACCCTCAAGAACCATTTAACCACCGTTTGAGAATCAACACCTTCGCCGTAAATTTTAAATGAACCAGTTGCGTTACCTAAATTCTTCTACCAAAAGTCCCTTCTAATATAACTTCCAAGACTAGAAAAAAAAAACAGAATAACAATAAAATAGTTACTAATACAGACCTATTTCCTTGTACCGCAAGAAACAGATCCATTTTCACTCATTCCACATAGTGAAAACACCACCAGGATTCGACCCCTGAACAGGCTCACCAGTCCAGCCACCGTACTCTCCTGTGCTATCACTCGGAGGCATATCGTAGTCTGTTTTAACAGTTGGGAACTCCTCGGTAGATCCAACGTTGGAGCTCGACCCAATACCAATGCCGTGGGTTCCAAGAAACGCTGCAGTATTGTAGCTACCATTAGAGCCTCCATTGTTGTTGTCAACGATTGAGGTAGAGACAAGACCATGAAGCAAAGCCGGATTGCTTTGAAGATAAGCGTTATAGAGCTGCTGCGAGTTCTGACTCGATTGTTGCTGCAAGTAATTGTTGGTTTGTTGGTGAAGATGAAGCTGCGTCTGGATATAGCTATGGTGATTAAAGGAGTTGGTATCATGAGAATTGGTATTGTAGTGAGAGATGTCATTGTTCTGTAGAGATAGAAAAGGCTCTAATGGTTGTTGAATGCTTAGAGGGTAAGGTTGAAGCTGAAGCCTTGATGAGCTGGAGCCAGAGCCTCCTGAGCTCGAGCCACCACCATACTGGAAACTTGAACCAAGGGCTATCATCTCCGCCTCGCGTTTCCTTGAAGACTCAAGAGCCTGAGCTTCTTTGAGCCGCTTAGCTGCACCTCCTCCTATGGGAAGAGTACTGCTCTCTAGGATGGCTTTCACGTCGTACCGATTGATCTCAAAGTTGGTCACTGCGTTGAGTCCTCTAAACTTTATCGCAGCTATATCATAAGCTTCTGCCGCTTCTTCCTCGGTGCCTGAACATAACAAACCATATCGTTAGCTACCTAAAATTATGGTTTGAAGAAACCTTCTATTAAACATGACGGTTCTAAAGCTTTTTCTATATACGGAGGTTTCTTGAAGTTCACTTTTATTTTGTAGTTTCTAGATCGTTTGAAACACTCTTGTATGGTTGCATACCAAACGCAGTAAAGATCTAATAATAAAGTACTTACTAAAAGTTCCCAAGTAGAGATCTTTGTTTCCAGCCACTCGGCCGATCCTTGCTTGCCATCTTCCATGTTGGTGATGCCTATATATGTATATATGACAAAGTAATATTGTTAATATTGTTATCAATTGACTTCAAAAAGGACGAATATATAAACCTTGTTACTCCTCGATACATCGAAGCGCCTCGTGAGAATCCACTACTTTTCCTGTGATTTGACACGCATATAAAAAGGTGTCTTTTGAATAGATAAATTTTATATATGTATAGATATGACCAAGGTCTAAACGAAGAAACAATAAAACACCTTCTAATAGCCGCCACGAACTCTTGTCTCGTCATGTGCTTCATTTCCTCTACTTCTTTCTCGTAGTTAGTAATCTGATATAATGAATCAAAGATTAAAAACATACATAACTAATATTTTCGAAATCATTGCAAGCAGATATGAGCTAGCTACCGGGAAATTAGTAGTAGTCGAGGGACCCCAGTACTTAAGTGCGGCTAGATCATATGATCTTGCTGCTTTATCTTCTTTGTCATACCCACCTATATCAAGAAGTAGATTTAATTTAGTTCCTTAACCTAAAGTATATATTATGATCAATCCACGAAGATGACATAGAAGAATCCAGTTCGGTGCACTTACCCAAGTAAACTAGATTGTGTGTTGAATCCCCAACATATTACGTAGAACAAAGAATGACGAAAATATATTCAAATAGTTAGTAGATAAATCAAAACTAAAATAAAGAACCTAATTAAGTGAAAGTAAATTACTTACCTTGTCTTCCTTTCCTAGACTGGCCTTCTCTTCTACAACTATTATCCCACAGGTGAGCTTCATATCGACCGGTCCATCGATGCCTGATGATATAATTGAGAAACAAAACCATACGTATACATTTCATCATCAAAAATCAAATTTAAGATAAAAAATCATTAAAGAATCAATTGAGTAATGAGTCACATATATAACCTTGTGACACCACGATAGATTGAGGTTCGTTGTCCGAAAGTGTCCAAAGCACGTCTCGGCGTGGCCGTCTCAACAACGGCTAATGCTCCACTGCTAGTGTTATCGCCGGTGGCCTCCGATGGCGAAGCTTTGGCTGCAGCGTTATTACCACTGGTGGTCCCCATGGACAAAGTCAATGACTGTAGATTGTGAGCACTCTCTTGAAGCTCATAGCTATTGTTAGGAGTGTTAGAGTCACAAGCTACGACGACGTCGTTTGATTGGACGCTAGGCATCAAGCTGTTGGTATGGAAGTAGTAGTCTGAGTCGTTGTACGCTACGAGGTGGTCGGTTTGGTTTTCGTCTGGTTTGCTCACACCGAGAAAATCAGCCACCTTGGGAACCTCTCCTCCTTCTCCCCCACCGTGTGGATTAATCATATTCCACTCTACGAACATATAATTTGTTTTGCAGAACATATATATACAAAAAAAAAAGAATATATATATATAGATAGATAGATGTTACCTTGTGTTTGGAAAGGGTTGTCCATATGGTCGCTGACCAAGCCAAGGTTGTATTCATGAGGAGGCAAAGAAGAGTGGTTTGGTGAAAGTGGGAAACCAAGCCAGTTGTTTGAATTCATTTTCTGTTTCTGAGTCAAATCTGTTTGTTTTGTGTTTGGGTTAATCAATCACTTTATTGAAGCTACCTACTTCGGTATAATCAATATACCAAGCTCTACGCCAATCAAAGAAAAAAAGAAGACTCAACAATCAAGGATTGGAGAAAGAGAAATTAATGATCAAGACTACTTTCCAAAGATTGGAGAATATGTGTATATGTAGGTCGAGATCTTCTTCTGCTTTATATATTGGTAAAAGTCTCTCTCTCTCTTTAAAATCTGGAAACTCTGATACTTCTAGGGTTTTAACAAAAAAAGAAGATATTTGTGAGAGATGAATACAGAGGAAGGCCATAGAAGGTTTAGAGAGACCCGTTTAATTATATGGATTTTTACTCATTAGAATATTATTGTAAGAGTTGATATATAATAATACTGTATGCCTTTGAGAAAAAGTAATAATACTGTATGCCTTTCATGTGATTATTTGTTTTATAGTTCTTATATGAATCGGGCACTACGACCTGTTAAGTATTAGAACAGCATAGATGTCAAAAAAAGTATTAGGACAGCATTTTACAATACACACACTCGTATTTGTATCTGAATTGTGATGCGGTGACGAAACTTACACTCACTATGTTAAAACAGCGTCATCTAAAAATATTTCATCCCTTCAATATATATGTTATTTCCACACTTTTTACTAGAATTCGTATACTAGTGCGTGTTTAGGTCATAAATTTTGGCAATTGTAAGAATAAGTGTCAGTACTAGTTCAAAAAAAAACATTATAATTAGAAAACCTCATATATTTTGAAACAGTTAAATCTGTTCTTTTGAGCCTTGGAAGTTGAAACAGTTAAAACTTTCAAGGATAATTTTATTGAAACGGATATAGTGAGAGTATGTAGTAATGGATATTTGCAATGAAAACATCGTAACTAGGTCTGGCACATAACGGTTTTGTATAAATACTCTATATCTGCAACATATAATCTCATACATGTATATATATTAAATATCAACATATACATTTTGTATTATGCAAATTGGTTCTGAACAAAAATTGCATGCATCTATGCCTGGCTTACTATTATAACATCTCTATCTCTCTCTTAAAATACATCAAAAGTATAATAAGATATATTTCTCAAAAACAAAAAAATTATAATGAGATATATTTCAGTTTCATGTAGTAAGACAAAACCCAAGATTCCAACCGGAAAATTCCAACCCTAAGAGGCAAAGGAAAACTAAATTTCATTGTAAAATAAAGTAATTAATACTATAAGTTTTCTAAAAGCAGATTTAAGTCTCTATCTCCAATTCTCCATCTCTCTCTCTCTCTCTCTAAACCCCACTAGGATTATGGGAACTCACGTCCTCGTTTAATGCGATTCATGACTCCTCAAAGCCCAGCATTCCCACACTCTGCAAATTACCTCTTAGTCTTAATTACCATTTGACCACTCTGGTTTACTTAGACATATACTTGTGTATCGATCCCACTTATGCATGTTATAATGCACATCTACGTATATAACTAAACATACATGCATACATTCACGTATAAATCAGAGATAATTTATAAAATACAGCAAATGGGTTACTGTAAAGAGGCGATAAATATAGATCCCCGAATTTTCTCTTCTGCATGTGTACGTTCATGGAATAATATAAAAGCAAGCTTATTAATATTTAAATAACATATGGAAAGAGAGACAGTTAACGTGAAATTTCGTTCAAATAAGAAACTTGCAGAAGAGATGCAGAAGATAAAATATCTTCGTCTAATTGTTAATAAGTAAGCAGCATGAAGTATATATTAAAATATCGTGAAACTGTGAAGAAGGGGGGAGGGAGGGGGGGGATTTGTTTTTGTTTTCACCGAGTAAAAATCTGTTGACCGCTTAATCGGTCTTCGCACCCGTCAAAAGGAAAGAGTCCTTGTTAATTAATTAAATTCAAATTAAACATAAACATTATATTTAAGTTTAAAAGTTATTATTGCTTATGTCCTTTGCACACTAGGAGATTGTATTGTGCTAGGAGCCAGCCCTTTTTTTAATCGCATGCCTTTGTGTCATCCATTAACATTAATGTCATATTATAATATCTATCAGTATCTAGGTATTCTAATTGTATATGTGCATGTGCACCAAACTTGATTTTTTTCTTTCTTTTTACAACAATCAAACTTGATTTCACATGTGAAATTTTGTTATGACACAAATACAATTTAGTGTTCACTGTGCTGTGCCCAAACTATTGTATAGCATATACTCCCTCCGCTTTTTAATAAGTATTGTCTTTTATTTTTCACAGAGATTAAGAAAGTGACGGAAATATATATAAATTGTTATTAATCACAATTCTTTGTCTAATAATATTTGAGATAAAAATCACACTTCTTTGCCTAATAATATTTGAGATAAATAAAATTATTTATAAAATTAAATGCAGTTTATAATTAATTTTTAAATGAAAATAAATATAATTTGCATTAAAATTTTCAAGTGATATTTTGGTGTAACAAAAAAAGTTTAGAATAGACTTATTATGAAATATAGGGAGTATATGATTTTTCTTACATGTAATATCTGCTTTTTATTATGTTGTCAAATGAAGTATAAAAGATTTGAAATCCGTCTCAGTCAAAAAAAAAGATTTGAAATCCGTTGTGCGGCTTCAATTTACTTGAGTATGAAACTGTGTTTTTTTTTTTGAACTTTGGCTTAAAAACTGTGTTTATACACCTACTATGATACTTTATTTAATCTAATGGCTTTTTCAGTTAATTCAAAAATCGATTCAAATGTTTTTTTTTTGACAAAGGACTTAAATCGATTCAAATGTTACATATCTAAGAAGGGGTTTTAGCATAAAAGTAAGAATGTACATGTTGGAATGAAAAACTTTATTAATAGCACATATCACATGCTACTTAATTAAACAACATTTCAATTTATAAATTTAAATACACGTTTAAATAATAAATATACATATATACCAAAATCCAGCAGGTGTAGGTCTGCTACATGGAAAGTTCTTATTCCACTTTTTAGATTTGCCATATCCTTCTCTTACTTTTATCATTTATTTAAACAGAATTAAGAATCTATCTGTAAATATATTTTCACGAGAAGACTACGACTGAGAAAATGAAAATGAAAATTAAAAAGAAAGCTTCCTTTTATGGCTTTCGTCCAGACTGAATCACTCAGAGTTTCAGTCTGCCACACTTAAGAGTCTAAACTAAAACCAGAAGAATAATCAGATAGCGAAATAATAATGATCTTGCATAAGACCGTACATTCATAAAGCAGTTTTCTAACATTCTACAACAGTTTTCTAAGTAAAATATATAAAGAAAATTCGTTAAAAAAATAAGAATGCCAAATTCAGAAACATCTGTTAACTTTTATATGACACTTTCTCGTCAAACTCGTTTCCTTTTTTTCCTCTGTCCATGATTCAAGAGAACAACAAAAATGGTAAACCATTTTGCGATTCTTATAAAATTACCTCATAGATTAATTGATAATAATAAAAACTCAAATTTCTTTACAACTTTTAACATCTGACAAAATAAAATAAGAGCTAGAAAACCAGAATAGTTTTATTCCATTACCAAAAACGAAGCATCCGAATGTCTATATTTTTTCATATATACCAGTATAGTTATTCCATGGAAAATAACAAAACAGCAGAAAATGAATCGATTGTATTCAATTCAATGTATGACTAGAATATTGCTGAAAAGTTGGCATTTTCAGGTACTTAATGTTATTCATGTACTTATTTAAATTCAAAAAGATAAAGACAACAGACAAAAGTACACATGAAAGACAGAAATCGATGAAATACCAACAAATAGATACAAAAGAAAATGATTTAAAATAAAGTACTTAATTTCGCATAATCAAATAAACGGCAAACCCTACAGAAATTGCAGTGTTACTATTTACTAGTGGTTCAAAGCTTTTTTTGGTGTCTCGTCTCTGAAAGAATTAGAAATATAGAAAACAGAAAGGTATTAACGGTAGTAAAAATGTTTTGCTGCTATTCTGAAAAATATTAATAAGAAAAAAGAGTTTCTAAAAAAAAAAAGAAAACTTACAGAAAATAGGAAGAACTAGGGGAAGAAAAGTTTTACCAAAAAAAAAAACAAACTAGGGGAAGAAAAGAATCCAAGGGGAAGAAAAGAAGACTCTGTTAAAAAAAAAAAAGACTGTGTAGGGAACTGTGACGAGAATGTGCAGTTAGCAGACTAATTAAAGTCACCGGCAATCCTCGGTCTAAATACTTCTGTGGCCGACTTTTTACCGTTTTTACTGCCTCGTGTTGGTAATATATATCCTTTCTTTACTGAAATTAATTATTCTAATCAGAGTAAGCACAAGAAATGTAAGAGAAGAAAAACCAAGTATATACATTAATTTGTGTTTTTGATTAGTTATTTGATTATAAAGTCTCAAAGACTTGCACATATTCTTCCTAAGTTTTAATAGAATTTAGGTTTCCGTCTAAATTTTAGAAATCTTCTCGAAGTCTGTCATGTGAAGTCTCTTCATGTATTAAATCTTAAAGTAGTTAATAATTTATTAAAAAAATTGAAAAGGAAAAAAAATAAAAATCATGTATTAATAAATGAATGAGACACATAAGCTTTGGATAAAAGATCAACAAGAATTTGCAGAGACTTATTGATCACGGACCTTTGATTCACATCGAGAATCAAAAGAGTGTTTTAGAGAACCCCTCTAAGTGCTGTTAAGCTCTTTAACGAAATCGTAAAATATATTAATTCAAATGTGTCTCATATAATCGAATAAAAGCATTATATATAAGAAATCCAAGCTACACTAATGTCCTATTCTCCCGTATTTTAGGAGTTATTTATAACTCATATAAGTCTAAACGAGAAAAAGGAATGTGAATAAAACCAAAGCCAAAAAGGAAATAGAGCATAAGGGGATGCTATGCTGCATCAAGTCCCTCTGGCTAGGAAGGATTTGACCACGAATTATAAAACTAAAGCCAAAAAGGAAATAAAGCATAAAACGATGCTATGCTGCATCAACTCCCTCAGGCTAGGAAGGATTCGACCACGAATCTGACTGGAGATTATCACCATGAAAACGAGAACGGTGCTTGACATTAAAGACATCGGAAATTTAGAGATGCAAATGTTGTTTAACCCGACAAGCATTAAGGCTTAATTCTTGACGACCTCAATAGGTCCTATCTTCTTGGATTTCAACTTATTATATTTGGGAGAGGAAAACGTTCCTTGGTAAGGTATACCTAAACGAGATCTCCTGGCTGAAAGATGACCTCACGACGCTTAGTATCAGCTGCTTGGTTGTACTTAGCGGAAGAGGACTCCAAATGTTGTTGTGCTTGTTTATGAAGGTATTGCAGGCCGTTGATGAAATTGATTGCCTCACTGTGATGTCTAGTCTTATCAGGAGCATTAGTCAAATATAAGAGGGCAACGAGGGACAATCCCATAAACCACACGAAAAGGTGAGAAGCCCAAGCTGCGATTGCGTGATTATGAGTAAACTCGGCTTGACACAGTTTGAAATCCCACGACTTGATTTCATCTCTGACGAGACTACGTAACAGATTCCCGAGCGACCTATTGGTGACCTCTGTCTGACCATCCGATTGCGGATGATATGCAGAACTCATATCCAGCGATGTGCCGAGCAGATTCCACAAAGAACGGCAAAATGGCTTAAGAACCGTGTATCAAGATCGGACACTATCGAATAGGGAAGCCCATGTAATTGATAGACTTCTCAAAAATAAAGAATGGCTACTTGAACAGCATCAGTAGTTTCCTTATAGGCTATAAAGTGAACCATCTTCTAGAATATGTTCACGACCACAAAAATAGAATCATTACCACGTTGAGTGTGTGGTAGTCCAAGAAAAAAGTCTATACTAACGTTAGTCCATGGCTGAGAAAGGATTGGGAGAGGCATGTATAACCCTGCATTGGACGATCTTCCTTTAGAATGTTGACATATACGACATCTCTCCACAAAACACTCAATGTCACGTCGGAAATATGGCCAGAAGTAAGAAGAAGTGATGAGTCGTATAGAGAAATTTTCTCTCGTAACCGAAGATTTGACCAAAAACTTGGAATAAAATTCGAGAAGACTTCTCAAGAAATCTTCTCATTAATATTAAAGTTTTACTATTAACTGTCAATTGCAAAACTAACCTATGCAGACTTCTCACAATAGTGAGAAGACATCATCTAACAGTAAAAAAGACTTCCCGAGAATTTTTCTGCAACAAGACTTCTCGTGAAATCTTCTATAAAAAGTAAAAATTTGACAAACTTCGGTCAATTGTAAAACTAATTTGTTTATCCGAGAATATCATTTTTTGTTAACAAAGAAAATTTAGAAGATTTCTAGAGGAGTATTCTCTAAAAAGCACACAAAAAGTCAATTGTAAAATTAACCTATACATTGACCAGAAGACTTCTCTAGAAGTATTCTTGTTCAAGTCTTCTTCACGAAACAGATCTGAAAAGAATTCAAATATCATTTTTAGATCTGGTGAAAATCATGTTTAACTTTTATAAGCCCACATAACTTCTTAATGGAAGTTACATACTCGTTCTTGACCATGAATCATGAACTTGAGTAACTCTGATAAGCTTATAGTTTTTAAATAAAAAAATTAGGATTTTTGGATGAAATAAGAGATAAATTGAAAAGGAAATTGTTTATATGTTTAAAAAATGAGGATATGAAGATGCATATTTTAATGTTAAGTAAGTTTTAAAATGGAAATATTATAAATAAAAATATATGCATATTTTATATATTAATTTAAATTCACAAACAATATCATAATTTGTTTTATAAAAACTTTAAACTAACTATTCATTAGAATTTTTAAAAATTAATATACATACATATATAAAGATATACACATATATAAAACAAAATAAAATATTTTTTAAAATTTTGTTTTAATATAAATCTTCAAATCAAGTTTTATTAAAATGATTAACTTTCAACTAATATAAAAATTAAATAAGTAAACATAATATTTTTATTAATCATACTATATTGATAATTATATATTTTGTTACAATAGTATGTTTTTATACTTTTATAATGTTATAATATGTTCCAATTTGTAATTTATTATTAAACCGTTGCAAAATCTGATAATCAACTAGTCACAAATATCCCACAAATGCAAAAAAATTTCAAACGTTGTGCCAGTCATACAAAACTCTTAATAACGCTTGAAACCGCAATCACCCGCATCCGCAAATTCTCATACCGGCAACCGCTGCGTTTGCATAACACGTATCGTTATGAGATAGATTTTGAGAGTCTTTAGAAAAATAATTTGGTCCATCTAAATATAGACTAATAGTTTTCATTAAACTAATCATAAAACCCTTTATTAATCTTAAAATTTATTTTTCATTCTCTTATTAAATAAAACTACAGAATTACCTAATAAAATTAAAATATACATATGAAAATTAATGATTTTTAATAATAAAGATTTTCTAACAATTTGTACACCCTCTATCATTTTTGTTTAAATCTTTATTATTAAAATAAATTACACAACTACATTAATCATATGATATAAATTTAGATTTTTTTCTGTATGTTGTATTTTGATTTTTTTTAAACGAGTATAGATTACTAAACTGTTAAAATTCTAAAATAATTTTTTGTGATCAATGATTTAAATTTCTTTTTATGTAAGATATAAATGGTTATAAACCATGAGTAAGAAGTCTTATTTAATAAGTCTTAGTTAATATATATATATATCATTTAAATTAAACTACATATCATATAAAATACATACTTATATATTGATATTTGTATTGAACAAATATTGAGAACTTAACTAATATTTTAATTTTAAAATTTGCATTCAATTTAAAAAATGATTATAAATTACTAAAACTATTAGACAATCCAAATTTAAAAGTTTATCAATGGTTTAAATTTTTGTTATAAGAAGATGCTGATAATCATAAAACCATATGATTAAAAAACAAACAGCCTTATTAAAATGTATTGTATAAATATCATTTAAATTTAGCTATATATAATATAGAATAACTAAAATTGATTATTTTGATTTATTTACCATAAAATGATCTTTAATAAATATGGTGATCATTTAACTTATATGTGCAAACCAATTTAATTATATGCATGATACTATCGTTTTCTCAAATTTTCAATATATATTTGTTATTTTATTATTTCATAATACATAGAAAAAATTAAATAAGTAATAATATATAAATATAGTTTGTATATAAAATGCTTATTTCCGGATCTTAACCTAGTATAATACTCCGTAAAATTAAACTCATTAATACTTCCAACACTTCGTGTTTCTAAGCATATTAATTGCGACTATACCTTATGTCCTTGTTGAATTTTATGCATGAAATATTGTGCTAAGTCTAGTACGTGTATATATGTAGGCACCATTATGCGAAATCCTAAAGGCAAGTGTTTACTTATATGATCAAATGGGAAAAAGAGCCGCTCGAATTTATCCATCTCCCATACTTCATATGATGCTATCGTTTTATCTTGTTAATCACAATCACAAATCATTTTGCGTTTACAGATAAATGTGTATATGCATATAAACGTCAACATGGTGCCAGCTGATTGTTTGAAGCCTGGCTTTTAACATTAGTGTATGTAAAATTATGGGGTTTATTATTATAAAACTTTACCCCAAAAATATAAAAAAAGTGAGGCATGGACGTTAAAATCACGACACCCCGTGGCAATTTCTTGGAGGTAAAAATCTCAAAGAGAGGTCACAGTCACGGGAATCCAGAGAAAGGCTTTGTAGAATTTCCATGGTGAAGTGTGGTGTGTGGTGGGAGGAATAGCCGGAAAAGTGCTCGTGTCGCCTCGAGATGAGTCTCCTTTTTCCATTTATTCTTTTAAATTGTTCATACTATGCTACTAGTGTCGATTAAATTTTATTCTTTTTGAGGGTTTGTTTTAGAGAAAAATACATGTATGCTTACTATTAAACTAAGTAGGGCTTACGTAAGATAACATATAAGTAAGGGGTACTTTTGTACAGAGATCGAAAGACATACATATATAAGCTTTTTTTGAGCAAAGTCGAAAAGGAAAAGAAACAAAGGCCTATATACGAGATGCAGGTGTATACAATGGGTTTAATTTGTCGCTGTAAAAACATGATGCCGCATAATATTTTATGGGATGCTTAATTAGTTGTCGTAAGTCAGTAAAATAAATATATGTGCATAATAGTAGTACATTGAATGATCCCCATAAAGGACCTTATAGGTTAATGACTATGTACAATTAATGAAGTATGTATACAGAGAGTTATAGCCGTGGCGTTTAGGGTTTGTTGTTAGGTGGTTGTAATAGTTTTTTTTTTAACAAACGGTGGTTGTAATAGTTATTATATATTTGGAATGTTATACGGTGCGAATGTTTCAAGGAGATGGTCTTGGTTCATTTATAGTTTTTCGTAGTCACGAATAATAACAACTACAGAGATTGATCTACACATTCGTGCATTTTTTTTGTCATTTTATATAATATATAACTCTATAATCTTAATGTTTTTGAGTTTATAGTAAATTAATAATCTAAAATAATCAAATAGAGATTCACGTACAATATATATAGAAATGATATTTATTTAAAATACTTTATATTTTCGTATCGTAGAAAATATACTTTAACATCTATTATTTTAGTATACTGCATGATTTTATAAGTAAATACATTATTGTGTTTAAATTGTTCATCCTTAATATTTTAGTAAATTTTATGCATAGAAGCATTTATAATATATATTATTTTAGTAAACTTTAGTCGATTTAATATGCTTTTGATATTATGTTTTTAAGTTTTTTGATTTTTTTATTAAGTTAAGATTTCAAAATATTATACTATTCTAGTTTTACAAAATTGTTTGCTTTTAGTGTTGCATTTCAAAAATGATACTTTAGGACCTATTATTTTATCTTTTTAAAAATTTGGAATATTATCATTCTGATTTTTAAAATATTTATTTTCAAAATGGTATATTTGGTCAAGAGAAATTTGGAAACTATACAACTATTTTTGAATTTGGAAGATTATATGACTTCTGGATCTCTTTGTTACTAAGTTAATACATTATTTTATAAATAAAAATTAATTCCACGAATCATCAAAATGATTATGAACATCATTGGTCACATAGTTTTCAATAAAACTAAAACTAATATAGAAGTATCAAAATATCATCTATTTTGAAACATCCAAAACTCTTCAAAATATCATCTATTTTGGAACGGAAGGAGTAATTAGTATTAAATTTATAGTTTTCTAATAGCATATTTTAAAATAAAATATTAATTGAAGGTTAGTTATATAATTTATATTATATAGATAATTATTTCTAGATGATATATTGTTGGGAGTTTCAAAATACATAAAATAATAATATATTATTTTTAGATAATATATTGTTGTAAGATACAAAAATATATGTTACCAATATGTTGTTTTGTATAAAAATATTACATGATTTACAAAGTTAACCCATCTTAACTGTTGAGTGATCTTTATTTATTTATTTAAATGAAAGGATTTTTTTAAAATATTAAATTACTTTACCAATTTAATATAATTTTGTTATATTTATTTCATATAGCATTTCTAATTTAATATAATATAGACTATAATTATAAGATTTATAAAATATAGCATATCATTTTATTTTCAAACTGCATTTAGTTTACAATAATATTATATTATTAATCACGAAATTAATCAATACATTGTTTATAGAAAAATATTTAAACTCTTTGATAAGATCTTGTTAATTTTTTTCTCAACGAAGATTTCGTTCTAACTAAAAATAAATTTTAATTTATTGTTAAATTTATTTATTATCGTTATCCTGATTAATTATTAAGATAATTTTTAAATAATATATATTTGATTGATTAATGAATTAATCAAATATGTTATATTAAATAGTTGATAAAATGGTCCAACATAACTTTTGTACAAAATATTTTTTTGTACTTCTATTTTGACAGAGAAGATAACTTGTTTTTTTTAATAGTTTGATCATAACAGTAACTTGTTGAGCATGCCTTTTACAACAACAAAAAAACTTTTTGAATATCAGTAGACATTGTCCTACAAAATGAGAAGTTCGAGCACATTTTGTCAATACATGATGGATGTAGTATAATTTAAAAAGGTGCACTTATTTACATTTGGTATATGTGGAATTCCATTAAGTTTACCAAAACTGATCAGCAAAAATTCTATCTATGCATAGACCAAATTACTAAATAAATCTTATATCCAGTATATCTATGTGGAATATCCGATGGTCTAAGACCCAACCGACTAATTCTCGGATGTTTGACTACTAGCGCCAGTCAGATATGATTGTTTACAAGAGTGGTTAGAAACTTCTATCGTCTAGTCACAAGGTAAGATAGTATGAGGATAACAGACTCGAACTGATGATTTTTTTTTTTTTTTTAAAACCTTTCCTTTTATTCATCTTTTCCTTCCCTTTCCAAAGGAGATACTGTTTCAGAAAAAGCTGACAGAAAACTTAACAAACAGCATAAATAAAACACATGTGCAACAGAAACTTTCAGATAATGAAAAATAGATAGCTAGCAGGTCACGATGGAAAGTTGTGGAACCACAGGTGAAGATATCTGTCCGACGGGCCCGATCGAGAGGAGATAATCCTTCTAGTGCTCCCCACATTCTGATCCAAACCGTACAACTTGGCTTTAAGAGTGACTTGAATCTCCTTTATAATAAGGTGAGGATGCCTTGCAACTGAAGTGTGAAGCGTTTTGTTTCTCTCATTCCAAAATGAGAAGTTCGAACTGATGATTTTTTAGGGTTATTACATGATGTTATGTATTATTCGACCACTAACGCATGGGTAATTCTAATCTTTGTTTTAAAGTTTATAGCTCTATATATAGTCTACGTAGTTTCCTGAATTTAAATAAAACTTACGCTCATTCCATTTTATTGCCATTAATATATTTACAAATCAAGTAAGACAACGAAGAAATAGATTTTCGTGAATGTAGAAAGCCAAGGAATCACATGAAAGATTCTTTCATTCTTGGGGTAAGCAATCACATCTAGTACTCTAATTTATTAAGAACTTTTTGTCTTAAACAATACGTTTTTTGTTCTCTAAGATTTAATCGACGTAGAACCATACTCCCTCTGTTTTTTAAAGATGTATGTTTTGGTGTTTTCACACATATTAAGAAAACACATTAACTATACATCATTTTTAGAAATTATGAAATTCCAATGCATTTTAACCAATAGTCTTTCAATAAATTCAATCAATTTTATTGAAATTTGCAATTTTTGTATAGGAAACATAAAAAATACATCTTTGTGAAACAATTTATTTTTCTAAAACATCTATCTTTAAAAAACAGAGGGAGTATTTATCTATCAATGGGTCCGCAAAAGCTACGCTACCCTCATCTACGCCAATAACCCGATAATAAATAAAAATACAGCAAAATAATTCATTCCCCAGAAGAAATCCGATAAAACTAGGGATTGTTTATTCTATATCTTAGAATTTCAGGACTAGATAAACGAATACAAGGGGTATATTTCTTAACTATGTGTTTTCCTGCAGCTAAGTATATTTCTTAACTAGGTGTATTTTTTAAATGTAAATTATATTTAATTTTTTTAAATTAATATTATATTTTTTTATTAATATTTTAATATAAATTTGATTTAACTAAACATTAAAATTAAGATAAAAACAATTTTATTTATTTTAAATTATATTTAAGAATTTGCATGTAATATTTAAAATTATAATCTTAGGTAGATTTTTCTATCTATTTATTTTAATTAAATATATTAAATAAATATGTTAAAATTGCATAATTGTCAATATTTAAATTAAAAAATATTTATAAAAATTGTAGATATATATAAGAAACTAATGATTTTACGACTTAATTTGATTTTACGATTTAATTTTTATAATTTTCTAAGAAAATGTATACATTTTTGAAAATTTTATAATTTAAATGATATTTCAAAATTTTAAATGTCATAATTGAATATATTTATTTTAATGATGATTTATAAGTTATTACCATATTCTTAAAAATCTAAAAATATAAATCGACAATAAATGTAATATATGAGTTATTACCATATTTTAAAAAGTAGACCAAAAATATAAATTAACATTAAATATAATTATTCATGTCATATTAATCTATAAGATATGTCATCAATTTTAGTAGTCATGTCATATTATTTTTGTGAAAATAATTGTAGAAAAGACATGTGGCAAAATCACTTCTCAAATATAGTCTAGGGGATAGTGCGTTTTACAACTACATATTCTAAAGAAAATAACCTTATGATCTTTTTTCTTAAAACTATAACACATATTATTAATGTAAAAATAATATTCATATCTATATTTATGTACTTATGTCTTTTATATTCACCTCCATTAGAATTGATATACACACATATATAATTTTTATAAATAAATGGGATAATTTTAAAATTACCGTATTTGTGATTTGAAATTTGAAAAATACCTTTTCTTTTCTTTTTTGAAAATTACACTTTATTACATGTAATAAGACACTTTTGTCCTGGTTTTATTTAGTAATTAATTTTTAATAGTTAAGTAATTAAGAAAGAATATAACTAAATTAAACTTTAAAAATATTATTATTATCTGTGTGTTTGTAGAAAATAAACGTTTTTGACATGAAAATATGTTCATGTTGTTGATTCTTGGTATCTTTAATAAAATAATGAATGAATTGAATCATACACATTTTAAAAACAGTGAAAAATACTGTAACGACCCGGATCTTAGGAGTAAGGCCCATTTGTTTTATTTTAATCAAAACCCATTTCTTTTTATTTTTGTTTTTGTCCCACATTGGAAGTTTGAGCATCCTACCTCTCTTTCCTTCTCCTATATAAGAGACTCCATCTCTTCTCCTTTTTCTCATCAAGTCAAAGTATTCTTTGCGCGTGACAAGTTGTTGAATTATTCAACGATCAGTCACTAGTGAATTTTTCCGGTAGGATTTCCGGGCAAGCTTTCGGCGAGATTTTCGGGCGAGCTTCTGGCGAGATTTCGATCGAGTTTCCGGCGGTTTTTCTAGTAAGTTTACCGCCTCCATATTTCTAGTTATAGGAGTCTATTTAGAGAATTCTATTATTGGAAACCCGCCAATTTAGGAAAGTTTCTATTTTAGGAAAGTTTCTATTTTAAGAAAGTTTCCATTTCTGGAAACTTTATTTCCTGAGATCCTGAACCTAAGTCGTTAATCCTCGTGTTGCAGTTGATCTCAGTTTACCATCTTCCATTGTTCCTTCCAGCCAGTTGCTAAGGTGAGGGCTATTCTGTTAAATCCTGAGCTAGTTTATTACTACTATTATGGAAAGTTTAGTTTCGAAACATGTTCTGTCTCTTTGAATCGAGTTTGATTGGAGTCTTATTTGTTTATTATTATTTGCTTGTTAAATTGGAAATAGGATAATAGAGGATTCAACGTTTGATTGAATTGAATGAGTTAAGAATTGTTATATATATATATATATATGTAAGTCTGTTATGAGATTGCGGGGCACAAAGATCTTGTGCTAACGGCGCATTATTTGGAGATTGCGGGACACAGAGACGTTTGTGTTAGCGGCGCATTGTATGGAGATTGCGGGGCATATAGACGTCTATGCTAGCGGCGCATTGTGTGTGGGATTGCGGGGTGCAAAGACGTTTGTACTAGCGGCGCATAGGTGATTGCGGGGTACAAGGATGGACTCTTGTACTAGCGGCGCATAGAGTTATATATTTATATCCTTATGAGGAGAATGCGAGGTGCAAAGAATATCTATGTACTATCAGCGCTTTTGGTGTTTTGTGTGGTGTATTAGATGCCGTGTTTGTTTCATGCTAGAGCTAGGCCTACATGGTCGTAGTGCTATGTACTGAGTCTGTGGTTTGCGGGTTAGCATCCCATACCTCACTGAGTGACTCCCCTGTTGCTCATCCCTCTTTTCTTTCCCCTTTTCAGGTGAGACTGACCAGCAGGAGTGATTGCTTTCGGATTGGTGCATTTGGAAGTTTATTTCTTATTTTCAGACTTTCGGTTTTTAGCTTTTATCTATATTTTCCAGGATTTATGCTATTATTGGATTTATGTTTATTTATTGGATTTATGATGAGTAATAAATGAAGATTTTGGAGATTTTTATTTATTATATTATTTTGAAAAATCGGGGTATTACAATTTGGTATCAGAGCGGGGTTCCGTCTCGGCTCTGACCCGGGATGGCGATTTATGGGACTCGGATTTCAGTGATTTTTCAATGTTTTGGGATTGGGAGTTTTTGAAAAAAAAATGGACCCTTCTGCCGAGCATCATTCGGTTAGTCGTCAGAGATTCTGATTTTCTTTTCTTCTGCAGGTGAAGACCAAGTTTCTTTCGTTTCTATCGTCTATTACCTTGTATCTTTCTTTTCTTCGAAGCTGTGGACGTTCTTTCTTCATCTCATTTGAATTCGGGACGAATTCCGATTAAGTGGGGGAGAATTGTAACGACCCGGATCTTAGGAGTAAGGCCCATTTGTTTTATTTTAATCAAAACCCATTTCTTTTTATTTTTGTTTTTGTCCCACATTGGAAGTTTGAGCATCCTACCTCTCTTTCCTTCTCCTATATAAGAGACTCCATCTCTTCTCCTTTTTCTCATCAAGTCAAAGTATTCTTTGCGCGTGACAAGTTGTTGAATTATTCAACGATCAGTCACTAGTGAATTTTTCCGGTAGGATTTCCGGGCAAGCTTTCGGCGAGATTTTCGGGCGAGCTTCTGGCGAGATTTCGATCGAGTTTCCGGCGGTTTTTCTAGTAAGTTTACCGCCTCCATATTTCTAGTTATAGGAGTCTATTTAGAGAATTCTATTATTGGAAACCCGCCAATTTAGGAAAGTTTCTATTTTAGGAAAGTTTCTATTTTAAGAAAGTTTCCATTTCTGGAAACTTTATTTCCTGAGATCCTGAACCTAAGTCGTTAATCCTCGTGTTGCAGTTGATCTCAGTTTACCATCTTCCATTGTTCCTTCCAGCCAGTTGCTAAGGTGAGGGCTATTCTGTTAAATCCTGAGCTAGTTTATTACTACTATTATGGAAAGTTTAGTTTCGAAACATGTTCTGTCTCTTTGAATCGAGTTTGATTGGAGTCTTATTTGTTTATTATTATTTGCTTGTTAAATTGGAAATAGGATAATAGAGGATTCAACGTTTGATTGAATTGAATGAGTTAAGAATTGTTATATATATATATATATATATATGTAAGTCTGTTATGAGATTGCGGGGCACAAAGATCTTGTGCTAACGGCGCATTATTTGGAGATTGCGGGACACAGAGACGTTTGTGTTAGCGGCGCATTGTATGGAGATTGCGGGGCATATAGACGTCTATGCTAGCGGCGCATTGTGTGTGGGATTGCGGGGTGCAAAGACGTTTGTACTAGCGGCGCATAGGTGATTGCGGGGTACAAGGATGGACTCTTGTACTAGCGGCGCATAGAGTTATATATTTATATCCTTATGAGGAGAATGCGAGGTGCAAAGAATATCTATGTACTATCAGCGCTTTTGGTGTTTTGTGTGGTGTATTAGATGCCGTGTTTGTTTCATGCTAGAGCTAGGCCTACATGGTCGTAGTGCTATGTACTGAGTCTGTGGTTTGCGGGTTAGCATCCCATACCTCACTGAGTGACTCCCCTGTTGCTCATCCCTCTTTTCTTTCCCCTTTTCAGGTGAGACTGACCAGCAGGAGTGATTGCTTTCGGATTGGTGCATTTGGAAGTTTATTTTTTATTTTCAGACTTTCGGTTTTTAGCTTTTATCTATATTTTCCAGGATTTATGCTATTATTGGATTTATGTTTATTTATTGGATTTATGATGAGTAATAAATGAAGATTTTGGAGATTTTTATTTATTATATTATTTTGAAAAATCGGGGTATTACAAATACGTTAAAATATTATCTACAAGTCTCAGCAAAGAGTTCTTCCTCGCTATAGTTTCAAAAAGTTCATAAAATATCATTTCTTCCCTAGATTGATGTGTGTTAGTCAAGGAAAAATACTGTAAAAATAAATTGTAGTAAATGTAGAATATACACACCGATCCACCGCAGCAACCATCGTTAAGGTCCGTAACACGGAGAACATCTCCATTATACAGGACGCTGTGAATGCTTTAAAACCAAATGGCTTTACCTTTTCTTATGTACCTAGATGTAACCTGATGATCGTAGATGAATTAGCCAAAAAGGCTAGATGTACTAATCAAAACTAGCTATTTTATAAGTTGGCGTTAATATAATAAATAGCCTGACAAAAAAAAAACACTGATCCACTATTTTTTTTTTTTGTGAAACCACTGATCCACCATTTACTTCTTATATTTTATCTGGGTTTGTTTCATGTGTATCCAATCGTACATCGGAACAAAAAATTCTGTCAATCAGAACAAGTGATTATGCAATTATTAGTAAACACCTTTGTGTTATTGAATAGAATTGGTTTTTGTTTTTCTTTAAATCTTAAGAACAAGAATATGGAGAATTTGCTTGAAATAACTGAAAGATGTTTTGATTGGGAAGGAACAAGTTGAAAATATGATTTTCAAACGTATATGATTCTAAATTTATTTGTATTTTTATTTACAAAATATTTTAGAAGCTAAAATAAATATAAAGATTTCAGTTGGATAGTTTGGTAATTTGAAGTATGAGTAAGTGTAGTTTTCCAAAATATTATATAATGGTATAGTTTTCAAAATATATTTTTATATGAAGGTATTTTTCCAAATTTTCCCTTAATAAAATAATGAATGAATACCATATTTAAGATTTGAAATTTGAAAAATAATCATTGGTTCTAACTTTTTTTTGAAAACTACACTTTCTTTAATGTGAATTTACTTTTCTACCCCAATTTGATATTTCAATAACTAATATATATATAAATTAATAATTAATAAGAATATTATAATTATTTATGTTTCAGATAAATATTTGTTTAAAGATAAATATTTTACAATAACAAAGATGTATAAAATAAATAAATTATGATTTGTGTTGAGTTTATATAGATTTTAATTTATTTTGTTAAATTTATATAAACACAAGTCACATTGCATTCTATCCCAAATTTTCATTCTTCAAGTCATCATCTAGATACCAAGTAATTCAAGCATGTGTTTATTTTTTTTACTTTGAATATGTAGAAGAAGAACACTAATTATCATTCATAGCTTTGACTTGTTATTCTTCTTTTTAACGTGACATGAAAACCATTAACTCATATCGAAGTAATTTGCATCCAAATTTCCTGCTCTTGTATTACCGTGAACTTCCATAATTCTTTATTCATCTTCCACTCTCCTCAGAGCCGTGCTTATTGTGCATCTGGAAAGGCATTGACCCCATGCCCCCAAATATACTAAAAACTTTAGGGCCCCAAAATTACTGAAATGCAGTGTGTCAAAGTAGTTTCTGAGTTGAAGCATTAGCATGTGTGTTTTTTTTTCTGACAAAAACTTATATAGAAAGAAAATTAGATTCTAAATATCAGAAACCGAAAAAGATGTTTCCAAATCAAAAAGGAATATGACATATTTGTTTCCAAAAAAAAAACAGAAAACATAAATTAAATCTTAATTAGAGTTGAGATCTATTTTCCATTGGATTATCTTCTTTCAAAAGATTTCTGATGTTTCAGTTACCGTGATGTCCCTCATTTGACTCGTTTTGTTTCAGTGGCTACACAATGATAAATCTTCTTCTCCTTTGTATTATACAGTGATAATTCTTCTTCTCCTTTGTTCGTATAGTTTTTACAGATTATGGTTTTACAGTATTTTCATTATACTTTCAAAACTATACTAGCTAATAACTGTATTAAAGGGCCCCAGTTTTTAATCTGCTCCAAGCCTCTTTAGACCCTCGCACGACACTGACTTTCTTAAATTTCCAGCCAAATGCAACATAATTTTCTTTAACAAAAAACATAACTATTCTCAGAATAAAAGAGAAGCAGAATTAGAAACTGAAATCTTTTTTTTTTGAATGAATAGAAACTTTACAAAAATAAAATTATATTGCATTAGTTAGGAAGAACCGACTTTGATTGATACGAGATGATACGAGAAGGAGACAAGAAGACAGACGCGTCTTGCCTTATTTCTTTTTTTTCAAAATAATAACTTTTTAAATTATATTAAAAAGATATGAGAAAGATATTGTGTAGTATATTAAAAAGATATTATGCATATTCTCCAACGATATAATAGGAATTGAAAAATATTAAGATTGAGAAATTTGGTAAATTTATATATAAATAAGTGTATTTTTCCAAAACCTTTGTATTTTTCAAATTATAATCTATTGAAGTGCATTTATCCAAATTTTCCCATAATATTTTCACTAATTTCGAAATTATAGAAAATATTTAAATATTATTTCAAAAATCGAAGATCTTGTAATAATCTTTTAAAACAGATTTGTTAGAATATTTAGATAAATATATTTATATTTAAAATGAAAAGATATCAAAAGATATTATGATTAAAGTATTTTAAAGATTCTATATATTATTAGTCATAATAAACACATTTAATAAAACTTCTAAATGTTGGTCCAAATTAAAAAAACACACATGAATGAAGTCATGACTTCTGTTTTAATATATAACTAGACTTTGACCCGCACAACCGTGCGGGTTTTTTCTTTTATATACTATCTATTATATTAAAATAGAAGTTATAACTTATTTTATGTGCGATATTTAAAATGGACCATCTCTTAGAAAGTCATTAGTTAAACTATATCTATCATTTAATTTTACATTATTATTATATATATGTAACTAATTTAATCATAATATATTTTGATATCTTTTCATTTAGACATATATATATATATATATATATATATATATATATATATATATATATATATATATATATATATATATATATATATATATATATATACATATATTAAAAATTCAATTCTTTTTGAAAAAGATTCTAGCAAGATCTCAGTACTTCAAATTTGATGTAAAATTTTTCATCTAATTTCATAATTAAAACTAAAATATTTTTATACATTAATTTATATTCATTTATCATTTATAAAACAAAAATAATTGTTCTATCACATTTTTATTTATTTTATAATCATAATTTTTCAGATTAAAATAATTATTATACTGAACTAAATATGATAAAATTATATTAAATTAATATATTAATATACTAATATATTTTATTTTATAAATATAAATATTTATCTTAAAATAATATAGTATGTTACGAAAACGGGTATCACATAAGAAATTAGATAATACATGACTACAAATTAACATATCTTAAATTTAAATATATAAAAATATATTATCTAACATATATAAACATAAAAATTGCTAAAAGTTAATCCAGACTTTGAAGTGGAGGTAAGAATTTAACATAATTTAAATATAAATTAATTTTAAAATATTTGTTCCATGTATCTTTTGAATCCTTTAATAATAAATATACGTTACGATTTGAAACAATTGATTAATTACGACATGTAAACTATAAAATTATTTTATTCAAAATAATTACATAAATATTTTAATATATAATTGAAATCAATATATATCACTAATGATGTAAGATAAATATCTATAAATCAAATGAAATACCCGCGCGGTTATGCGGGTCATAGTCTAGTAATATTTTAATTCATACAACAAATATCTCTAAATTAATGTAATTTATATGTATTATATAAATCTAAAGGCCTATATTTTGTGGCTTATAATGTTATTACAATAAATTTTATTAATTTTGTAAAAAACAATTTTTAGAATATTATGTAACAGTATCATTTTAAATAATTTGGTTTTATTTTTAAATTTGAAATGTATATGGAATTTAAATTAAATTGGATCACAGAGAAGAAATATTTTGAGATGCCTTTAAAACAACATTTTTTTTTCTAGAATTACAAAAAATATTTTTTAAAAGAGAAACTATAATATATTGTAGTTGGATAAGATTGTTTAAATATTTAAATATTATTTCAAAAATGAAGATCTAGTAATAATATTTAAATATTATTTCAAAAATGAAGATCTTGTAATAATCTTTTAAAACAGATTTGTTAGAATATTTAGATAAATATATTTATATTTAAAATGAAAAGATATCAAAAGATATTATGATTAAAGTATTTTAAAGATTCTATATATTATTAGTCATAATAAACACATTTAATAAAACTTCTAAGTGTTGGTCCAAATTAAAAAAACACACATGAATTAAGTCATGACTTCTGTTTTAATATATAACTAGATCTCGACCCGCACAACCGTGCGGGTTTTATTTTCATTTTATATGTATATATAATTATTTAGATCATTAGTAGTGTACATTTTTAATTTAAATCATATATTTAAATATTTATAAAGCTATTTCAAATACAATAATGTATAGTTTGCATGTTGTAAATAATCAATTGTTTAAAATGTCGTACGTATTTGTCGCTTCTTATTATATATTTATCTTATTGTATTTACATTTAGTTATTAAACATATTAATATGTGCATGAAAAACATATTTGACAATTATTTTTTATTTAATTGATGTTAAATTTTTACCCGTCTTTCAAAATTGAATTTTTAGCATTATTTTCTATGTTTATTCATTTTACACAATATATTATTATATCTACAAAAGTGAAAGATATGTTAATTTTTATACATGTAGTATATAATCTGCTAATGTTAAACCGTTTTAAATGAAAAGATATAAAAAATATCATTTATTTAATATGAAGATTAATAATGATTAAAAATATAATGTGACTAAGTCTATTAGATAGTCCATTTTTTAAAAAATCACACATGAATTAGAAGTCATGACTTCTGTTTTAATATAATAGATGTTTTACTTATGTTGATTGTTTTCGGTTTTTAAATTGGGTTTTGGTTTTTGTTTTTCAAAAACTACTTTTTTGTCTAATCAATATTTTTTAAAAAGTGATTTTCTACAATTTAGGAAAACTAAAATCTATTTATTGCCAATCAATATTAAAACAAAAGAGTTTTCAATAAAATAGGGAAACTATATTTTACTTTTTAGAGGTTTGACCAAGTTTTCAATGAAAATCCAAAATCCATGTTTTGTTGATATTTAGAAATGTGCAACGACAATTTTTTTGTAGATATATAAATATAATATATCAACACTAGTTAAATATATATGTTTTTTTTTTGAAACTTTGAGATGCATATGTTTGTTAAACTCTTTACTCACGTCTTCTTCTTTTATATAGTTTTAAAAATTAAAAATATATATAAGAAATTTTCTAAGTAGTTTCAAATTTTTAAATATTTTGATTTTGTGTAATTTATATGTACTTATGATTTATACTTTACTATAACATATGTTATTTTTATAAAAATTAATAATTAAGAACATGTTACTTTATTTTATTTGGAAATAATCATTACAATATTTTGATAATTTTAATGGTAAATTATAATTATTTTATTGCTATTATGATGGTATTTTAAAGTAATGTATTAATTATTTTTTGAAAAACTAAAAAATACAGAAAACCCAAAAACTAAAATCTAAATCTAAAAACCAAAAACCAAAAAACAAAAACCTGAAAATCAAAAACTAAGATCCAAAATCTAAAAATTAAAATCTAAAACCGAAAACTAAAACTAAAAACTACTAAAACAGTCATCACCATAATAGATTGGGGACTAATACTTGTAATAATAAAAATATTTAAAATTATACTGATTTAAAAAACATATAGTTTTGGATAATTCAGATACATTAAATAATTTTAGTCAATTTTGGATATTCTTGGACATTTTTTGATATCCAAGATATGAACCGGATATTTTGGACAAAATTGGTTATTTTCCATACATTTGGATTGTAACAAGTCAGTCCGAACCATAACCGAAATTTTTCAGTTCATTCGGGTACACCCAACAATAATCGGATTCGACAATTCCAAACCGAAGCCGATACAAGATTTAAAATTAACCTATTGATATCAATTTTCTTATATCAAAATTATCCGATATCCGAAATATCCAATTCGTACCCGAATGTCCATGTCCAAGTGAGAGTTCAGTCATTGGTTCAAAGCGAGATAGAGGTAAGATAGTTGATTACAGTGCAAAAATACGGAATACAAAGCTACGGTGTAAAAGGGCAGCAAAAACACAAGGAACTCTGAATGAAGGTATGAAGAGTGTTTTTGAAGGCTTTGTTCATGCTTCATTCACTACCCTTAAAAAATATGGAGAACAAAATCGAGAGTGAGATTAAAGCTTCATTATCTGCTCTTTAAGGAAAGATGCTGAACAAAATGAATGTTTTTATAAATTTTCTTGTAATATTGTTGTTGTTTAATTCCAGTTTTACAATATTTTAAATCTTATTTTAATGTTTTTTTAAAAATTATGTGTAAAATTTAAATTTATAAATTTTCTTTCAAAATATATAAGCAAGAATTTAAGGGTTAAAACGATAAATGACAAAATATTTAAGAATCATTAATGTAATGTGTAATTGTAAATACTAAAATATAAAACAAAAATGAAACTTTAACTTGAAGTTTTGATAAGTGACACTATATATTTGAAGTTTTATTAATGGTTTGACGGACTCGGTAATGTTTTTAAATTAGGAGGTTTGGTTTTCAATTGTTGGAGAATACAAATTATACAGAACATTCGAGAATGAGCAAGATGTACAGTCACGAATAGATTTTATAAGGTGGCTCAGATGATGCTGTGAGATGGAAAACTTTTTAAGATAGTTAGAATTGTTTGTTAAGAAAAAATATCTTTTACTCTTATACTTAGAGATTTTTTTTAATAAGTGCAACAAATAAAGTGAAAGATAATTCTTCGGTAAATCCTCGTAAATTCAAGAGAATATTCTTTTGCTTGATTTGTATTTCGTCTTTTTGATACTTTTCACTTGAAAATGGAAGTTAATTTTCGAACAAATGGAACAGACGTTAGGGTTAATGTTCCAGTTCATGGTGAGTTGACAATTCACATTAACCCTGTTGCCCGACTCGTACCACAGATTGACGGCAGATTATACGTTAATGGAGCCCGTGTTTATCCTCAGGCTGGTGGCGGGTTCACAATCAATGTTAACCCTGTTGGCCTACTCCTACCACCACCTCAAGCTGGTGATGTTAAGGAGGAACATGAATCTGAAAACCCTAAACTCCCTTATCCATCTCTGAAAGCTAACCCTAAGGTTTTCTTTGATATGACGGCTTGCGGTAAACCTATTGGTCGGATCGTGATGGAGCTCTTTGCCGACACGACCCCTCGGACGGCTGAGAATTTCCGCGCCCTCTGTACAGGCGAGAAAGGCATGGGGAAGAAGGGTAAGCCCCTCCATTACAAAGGATCAGTCATCCACCATATGTGCGCCGATTATATGATTGGCGGAGGAGATTTCACTCACGAAATTAAAGGATGCGGAGGCGAATCAATCTACGACAGTGGGTTTTTCGAGGATGAGAACTTCATCAAAAAGCACACCGGTCCAGGTATCCTCTCCATGAACAACGGTGGTCCTGACACCAACCAATCTCAATTTATGATCTGCTTGACGGAGTGCCCGGAACTCGACGATGAACACGTCGTGTTCGGCCAAGTTGTTGAAGGATTGGATGTGGTCAGGATCATTTCAAAGATATCTGTTAGGGACAAGCTTTCCAGGCCTGTGGTGATCGCCGACTGCGGTCAGATTTCATAGATCTGAGATATTTTCAAGTACAATGGTTGGCTTGTGTCCTTTTGATGTTTGGTCGGGTGCTTTTTTCTTTTTGTTTCTCTGTTTTTCTTTTTCTTGAACTTAGATATTGGCTACCATTGAAAAATGATAACCATCATCAGTTTTAGCTATAATTTCTATTGCAGAAACATGTCAGAAAATCTGCTTAACCGTTTTTATCTAGTGTTTTTATACGATTTTTTAAATGCTGAGTTTCATTGAAGGAACACCATTATGGGCCAGATAGTACAAAGTTTTAAGAGAAAATTCAAGGGAGTACAAAGAAAGAAAAAACAGATACCAGTAGGTACCAAGCCATGAAGGCAAAAAGAGTTAATACCAAGGAAGAGAAGAAACGACCAAGAGCTGAAAGTCCAAACCATTTACCAATTACCATGAGGTTAGGTAAATTATCTCAGACTCAGTTCCTGGTCAAGGACATGGCGAAGCCAGGCCGGTCCTCCAATCGAGATGTATGACTGGGAGCGAGAGCCCTGGATGACACTGTCCGCAATTGCTTGAGCCACATTGTTTCGAGATACTTCGGTGTAGTGCTTGATTTTCAGCTTTAGTTTAGGCCAAGGCGATAATTCGGCGGGTTTAGCGGTGGTTAAACTGGTAGTTTTTTTTTGACAAAGGTTAAGCTGGTAGTTGATATTAGTCTAGGGTGTGTCGTTTGCCTAAAATAAAGTATTGGCTAACCAGAGCCACTAACACGGCTAAAAGCAGAAAAATATCTGTAGAGTATATTTGGAGTGGAAATATTCACCAATTAAGTTGATCTGAAAATTTGTTACAAAAGACGGACATTCTTCTTTCTACAAACGCGTGTTATCCAACGCAATCCAGCTTGTTCAATCTATTAATATATAATAATTATTAATTAGTACTTACGAAATTATTTAATTATTTAGATATTTAAAGTTATAATATTTTGATCTACATGCATATTTCTATTTTAAGAAAAAGGTATATAAGATATTGTTAGATTACAATCTCAGAAAAAAATTGACGTATATTTTTAATTATTTTATTTTTGAAGTATTTAAATATTTAGCTGAATAATTGAGTTATTACATATTAGACAGAATATTATGGTGCAAGGTTAAATTTTAGATTCACATTTTCATATTATAGTAAGGTTGAGTTCAAATATTGTTTTCTATTTTAATTGTATTAAACTTATGATGATTATTTCAAAATTTGTATAAATATTTTATATAAATAATTAAATCAATAGTGAACAAAATACTATGCGAATCATAACAACTTCGTCGAAAAATATATCCTATATCTTTTTGTCAACCTCAACAAATACATATCCTATATAAATATCATGATCTCCCATAATCTTCGGAGGTTTTACAATTTTGAGTATACAAACGTATTCTAAAGATAACAATAAAATACCATTCGTAATTATTAGTTCCAGATCTTATATTATCTCATATATTTTTTTTAAAAAATCTCTTATATATTCAAAGTGAAACTAATAACGTCAATCCTCCTAGAATCAAGAAGATAATATTCTTTTTGCGTGTTTTTACAAAAAAAAAATATATATATTCTTTTTGCGTGATTTGTTTTCTTCTTTTTACACTTATCACTTGGTGCAAAGGACGAAGGCCTCCCATAAACCCTAATATTTCTCTGATCCATCTCCGAAAATGGAAGTTAATTTTCGCAACTATGGAACAGACGTTAGGCTTAACGTTCCAGTTCATGGTGAGTTGACAATTCACATTAACCCTGTTGGCGGACTCGTACCACAGATTGACGGCAGATTATACGTTAATGGATCCCGTGTTTATCCTCAGGCTAGTGGTGGATTCACAATCAACATTAACCCTGTTGGTCTACTCGTACCACCACCTCAAGCTGGTGATGTTAAGGAAGAACATGAACCTGAAAACCCTAAACTCCCTTATCAATCTCTAGGAATGGCTAACCCTAAGGTTTTCTTTGATATAACGGTGTGCGGCAAACCTATTGGTCGGATCGTGATGGAGCTCTTTGCCGACACGACCCCACGGACAGCAGAGAATTTCCGCGCCCTCTGTACTGGCGAGAAAGGCATGGGGAAGCTTGGTAAGCCACTCCATTACAAAGGATCAATCATCCACCATATGAGCCCCGATTATATAATTGCCGGAGGAGATTTCATTTATGGAGGGAAAGGAAGCGGAGGCGAATCAATCTACGGCAATAGGTTTTTCGAGGATGAGAACTTCATCAAGAAGCACACTGGTCCGGGTATCCTCACCATGGCCAACCGTGGTCCCGACACCAACGAATCTCAGTTTATGATCTGCTTGAAGAAGAACCCGTATCTGGACGATGTACACGTTGTGTTCGGTCAGGTTGTTGAAGGATTGGATGTGGTCAGGATCATTTCAAAGGAACCTTATCCTGTTAGGGGCAAGCTTTCCAGGCCCGTGGTGATCGCCGACTGCGGTCAGATTTCATAGATCTGAGATATTTTCAAGTACCATGGTTGCTTGTGTCCTTTTGATGTTTGGTTTTTTTGTTCCTCTGTTTCTATTTTCTTTCTTGAGTTTAGATTGGCTACCATAAAAATTGATAGCTATTATTTTTACTGTAGAAACAAATTAGAAAACCTGTTTAAGGGTTATTATCAAGTGTTTTCTTTTGTCGACATGACAATAACTATTCGGTATTATCAATTATTTTTTAAACGATTCTTATTACACTTCGTCGGTATTGATTGATTTACAGCTTTAAGTTTAGGCGAAGATGATAATTGGACGGGTTTAGCCGTGGTTTAAGCTGGTCGTTGACACTAGTCTAGGGTGTGTCGTTTGCCTAAAATAAAGTATTGGCTAAAAGCCTATAACCAGGGCCCTAACAAGGCTAAAAGCAGAAAGAAAAGAGAATATGGAGTAGAAATATTCACCAGTTAACTATGTAATAATTAGCTACGTTTATGTGACAATTTGTCACAAAGACACGTTCTTCTCTCTACAAACGCGTACTGAACATGCATTTAACCAATCCAACTTGTTCAATCTATACATTAATTAACACCATCAATCAGTTAAAAATAGAAAGAAATAATATAGTATACACTATGCTTTGCAAATCAAAACTGGGAAGAAACAAGAAGAGCCAAACAACAATGACAGATATGATGATTTTGATGGAAATGTGTCTTGAGATAGCAAAACATAAAACTGATTGGTTTTCTTAATTTGGTAATGTGCATTCGCCGACTTGATCTTTACTTCTTTTTTTTCTTGAGAAAAGGCTTTCTATTTAAATGCAAGTAACCATTACCACCATGACAAAAACCATACTGTTTTAGATTACCAAGTAAAGTGCAAGTAACCATCCTAACCATATTACCAAGTTATACATAAAGTTTATAAATCTAAGAAATCCTAACCATATTACTAAGTTTTTACATAATAATTTTGTTGATCTAGAATAATCAAAAGTTTCTAGTGCTAGTTTAGTTTGATAAAAAAAATTAAGATCAAGTTTTAATTTTATTTTATTTGTTGTTTAATTATTAACTTTAGACATAGTAGTAATTTTATTATTTTTCTTTTTACTATATACCATAAACCCTAAAACTTCAAATCTAAACCCTAAATCCTAAACCTTCAAATCTAAACCCTTAATTTAAAGTGGTGGTAAAAATGGATAGTGTAAATATGAAAAAATAGTACTACGAAAATAGTATTTTAAGCAATTTCCCATATAATATGTTACAAATTTTAGGAATAAAGTTTTAAAATAATTTCTAAAATAGAAATGGCTTTTTTTTTGACAACAATGAAACTAAAACTATTATCTAACTTTCTGTCCAGAAAACCAGACCGGAGGCATAGAATCGACATAGAACATAGAAGAAGGAGAACTTCTAGCATCTCGTGCAAGCTTGTCCGCCACTAGATTATGTATCCTCGAAATATGTCGGATCTTGAAGATAGGGAAGAAAGTCTTACTGCGCTGGAACTCCTCCAAGTGTGTAGTAAAAGCTGGTCATTCTCTAGGTGAGGATACCATCTTCACCAATTGAGAACAATCTCTTGCGAAAATTAATTTTGAAAAGTTGAGAGTCTTCATGCACTCCATAGCCCATATCAAAGCTTCACATTCAGCATGCAAAGCGGATAAGCTTCTCCGAAGATTCATTGCACACATCATCTTCTCAGTTGAACCGTTCATTCTGCAGAACCACCCTTGTCCTGAGAATTTGTCTTGTGGCCTCTATGCTCCATCAACAAAACATATCATGGACCCTTCAAACGACAGTTCATAAGAAGTCCTGTGATTTGCCTAATTTCTGACCGGGCCCATTTGTTGGGTATCTGTCCAACTCACTACTTCCACTTCTGTAATCCGAAGGATTTCCTGTGGATCACCTGATTTATTTATATAAATTTTACTGTTCCTATTTTTCCATATATACCACAAAATCCATGGGAAAAACCAAAATCATAATCCTTTGGTAGTCTCCAAAGTGTATAGTTATGTCATAAGTGTATAATTATACAATTTGACATATTTAATATAGTTGTCACAAATTATACTAATTTAAATTAATATTAAATATTAATATGATTATAAAAACTTAAACATAAAGATTAAATTTCTCAACAAAAATTTAAAATAAGAATATATATCCGCGTTTTCAAAGAACATGCCAGTCGGAATTTGTTTATATTTGGACTTTGGGCTTAGATTTTCATATGTTAATCTTACCGGATTTGTTGCATTGTGTGTATGGGCCTTTAATAAATTTGCCTAATTGAGCTTAATTAGAGACTGCTAATCTATATTATTACTCCCTTTGTTCTAATATAGATGAACTTTTAGGATTGCACACAACTATTAAGACATTTATTTTTTATATCTTTAAATATCATTAAAATATAAACTAAAAATTATTCAACCAATAACAAAACAAACTACAAAAATATCATTGGTCATGTAATTTTTAATAAAACTAAAAGTATGCGGTTATATGAAAACATCGTCTATTTTGAAACATCAAAAACTCTCTAAAACATCATCTATTTAGAAAAAGAGGGAGTATCAAACAATTTCTATAATTTGTTAAATATTTTTATGAAACACCTACTTAAGTTTAGAAATAAAATGTGGGAAATTAAAACTGTTATAATATAGGAAACTACAAAATAATATAACATATTGCACACTTTATAAATAAAGATTAGAAATAATTTCCAAAATGCATATATGATACAAATACATATTTATGAAAGTTGATTTATATAATATCGTTACATAAATTTGTCTATTATATTATCATATCATACAGAAATATAATTATACAAACACACAGATATAAAATTATATTTAAAAAAGAAAAACAAAACATATACCTGTCTTTGAGAGGGCGTGTCACTATTTAGTATACAATTAATTTAGAGATAATACGAAATTAATGCAAGTGCAGAACAAGTAGACCCATGTAGCGAAGCAGAGTTTCACATGCAATGCTTCTACCCATTTACTACCTTTATTATTAATTGTTTCTATTATTTATTATCCCACACAACTTAATAGTTACTATTAATGTTTTCATTTAACTCTTTCCTTCCTTTTCATGTAACAGTTCAGAGTAGAGCCGGTCGTGATAAACTGATAGTAATAATTAATCATACACCACAAAACGTAGCACACGACACGAATATGTTTTCTGAAACGCATAATCATAAAAAATATTGTAAAGGTCTAATCAAAGAAAATTACAAAGTCAGTTTTTTAAACAAGCCCTCAAGGGTTTGCCGCAAAGACAGTCGTTAAACAAAAACGACGCCGCTTCAAGGTGGTCAAACGGCGACCCCACCGGAATCCTCCCACAGAGATGGTTATGGCTAAGATCCAAATGACCAATAAACGACGCACCCGATATCGAACTCGGGATTGGTCCCCTGAGATTGTTATAAGACAAATCAAGAACAGTGAAGTAAGACCTTGGTCCGAACCCTTCCGGTATCTTCCCTTGCAACAAGTTCCTGCTCAAATTCAAGTTCATCACCGATGACGTCATCAGAGTCTGAGGTATCTCGCCGGAGATTTTGTTCCCGTCGAGGTTAAGCGTCGCGAGAACCGACATACGGCCGAGAGACGGTGGGATTGTACCGTAAAGTTGGTTACCGGAGAGATCAACGTCAGCTAACCGGTAAATCTTGGTTAGAGACTCGGGTATCCTACCGGTTATTCGGTTACCGCTTAGCAATGCACGGCTGAGCATTGTTAACCGGCCAAAATCAGTTGGAATTAGACCGGAGATGAGGTTGTTACGGAGATCCAAGTGCATTAAGCTAGAGAGGTTGGTTAACGATTTCGGGATTGAACCGGATATCCGGTTATCCGCGACATTTAAAACAGCTAACCGGTTTAATCTCCCCATGTCGTTAGGAATCTCGCCGGAGATTTGGTTTCCGATGAGGTCGATCGTACGTAGGAAAGAGAGGCGCGTGATGCAATTGGGGATGTCGCCGGAGATACCTTTCCAGTCGGCGATTGTTAAGGCGGAGAGGCGAGTGAGGTCGCATATCGAGGGAGAGATGCGGCCGGTCATGTAACCGGTTCGGTGAGCTCGCTCGAAGATAGGGTCTTCCGACTCGCCGCGGAGGTTGATGTCGGCGACTCGGTGAGTGACCGCGTCGCAGCTGACGCCGTACCAGTTGTGGCAGCAGTCTTGGCCGGTCCATGAGTTGAAAATGCCGAGGTATGGCTCGTGGAGTGCTGAACGGAAAGCTAGGAGTGCACGGAGGTCTGACGGTGAGCAACACGTGGCTGTTGAGACTAGAAGGATAAGGAGTAATACGACGACGACGTTGAGGTTCATCGTTTTGCGACTGTCTTGGGAGTTGGGACTTGATGATGATGGTGAGTGTAGAAGATAAACGTTTTATGACATATAAATAGCGAATAATAATAAAAATCTATTTAAAATAATACTAGTGATAAACTAAGAAAAAGGACAATACAAGGCTTTTTCAGTAGATGTCTATTTTCCACACGAGTTATTCAAATAACAATTCGATTTTGTGAGTATATGATTAGATATTTTGGACTCGATAATGATAATGGTGTGTTCGTGTAATCTTCATTAATCATGAAAATTCTACATTAATAAAGTAGTCAACAACAAATGTCTATTTCACGGAATTAATATAAAATAATATTGATATTCTCTTCATTTTCATTATTGGAGATATTTTTTATATTTTCCCACATGCTAAAAATATACTAAATTTTATTAATTAAATAATCTTTGGAACTACTTTTTTTTTTTTGCCATCTAAAGATATAATATTATTAAAGCTTTAAAAAGCCAACTAAAAAACGACATACAAACAGCCCAAAGAAATCGAACCCAAACAAAAAGACAAGCCTAGTCCATTGGGCTCCAGAAACTTCCCGACCCAAGTAAAAAAAAGACGTGACCCAACCTCCACCGCACCACGTGTCTAACCCGAAGGATCCAGAAGAACGCGTGTCGATGGCTGCGCCAACACCATCTCAGCCGAGGAAGTTTCCGCCGGGACCATCGGTCGTCTCGCCATCGGAAGCAATAGTCACCGTCTTTGTCTGCAATTGGAAGTCACCACTGAAACCAAACCAGATATTTCCCACCGGAAAACACCGGGAACTCAACACGAATACCGAACGCCACTTCCAACAACAGTATCAGAAGTAGAGGAATTCAGGTTCAACACTTACGCCACAGCCTCAGAGAGCATCGTACTCGCGATCTCCTCCAAGCTTGGCCACCAACCTCACACGATCGACCCAACATACAGTGCGAGCAAATCTAAAGAGACGAAAGCCGGTAACCACCACCGTAGAGGGAAACGGCGCGGCCCCAAAGTCTATAAGCCAACCATCCATCTATCATGAGATACGATGCTGGAGACGAAAGCGGCGATGAGAGATAAGAGATTCTCCTCATCCCGGAGCCGAGGAAAGCAAAGGAAAAAGGGTCCATGCGAACCCATGCCTTCCGTTATACACATGCACCGAAGAAAAAAAAAAGACAGAGAAGAGCCGGACCGACGGTGGCTAAGGAAGCCAAACCCGTCGACCGGAGACACAAACAGCGGCGATTTTGTTAGAGATGGAACATAGCACTTTTTTCTTTCTCTCACTAAACTTTCATATATGAAGTCAGAAAATGGTCTACTTTCCTTTGTACTATTTATCTTTGGAACTACTTACTTTCCGAACTGAAAAACTAAATTTTATTAATAGTTTTTTTTAACATGTGGGTTTGTTTACCGAAACATGGGTTAAATGGATTAAAACACTTATAGCAGTAGTTTAAAAAAAAAACACTAGTTATAGCAACTATGTGGACACAGATATGTTGAAAAATCACCCACCCTCCCACATCCCACAGACAGAAACTGAGAGTGGGGGAGAGTTCCCATACAAATAATTGAAACTACGATTAGATTTTTTCCGAGGCGACTTGCTGGTTTGGATAAGCTTCGCCTACAAGACGCCACGTAGTGACGTCCTTTGCATATTAATCGTTTTATATGCATGTTTTCGAGTCGCAAATAATTGTAGTTACGTTGAGTCCGTTGACAATACTTGGTGCTGGGAATAAATGAATTATTGATGTTATCGCTGTGGCTAAGGTTGGGATTGCAAAATAGAAACGAATAGGCATGTTGTAGATAGAGTCACAAGTCAGTCTGTGACAAAAAAGAAAAAAAGAGTCACAAGTCAGTCCGCACATTCTGTTCAAAAAAAAAAAAAAAAAAAAAACAGTCCGCACATTTAGTTCAGCACCGACGGTTTTGTATTGAATATAATATTTATATTGTTTAAGACAAATTAAAAACAGCGCAATTCAAAATATTAAAATTACACAACACCAATCAATATGTATTATTGTTAAATAAAACTTTAAATTTGTTTACATTAGCATTCATGTTGGTGTGATGTATAATTGTAAGAATAGACTTGGCAAATATTTATCAACCTTTTAAGGTTTGACTTTAACTCTCGTTGATAGTTGTTACATAGCAAATTTGTATAGAAAATTAAGATCATTTCAGTTCGAAGGGTCATCTTACATCTGTTGGTATGAAACTTATTCAAAAAATAAAAATTTATTTTTCCACATACTTTCCGGTTAGGATTTTTACTTCAATAATCATATTACCCAGGTCGAGTTATTAATGACATTGTCCATATTACAAAGTGATTCTCTTTGATTTAAATTTCTTAGTAGCATGACCTACAACATTCCATTACAAAGTCATTCTCTTTTATTTAAATTTCTTAGTAGCATGACCTATAAAAGCATAACCAATTTTATATGTCGATAAGAACAAACACACATAAGCATAATCACACATAAGCAAAATAGTCACATTAACTTCCTCCATTAACTTACGTATAATAACATGGACAAACGTTTAAATATAAATGTGGAAATAACTAATGTACAACAACATAATAATTATTCTTTTTTTTTAAAGATCAAAGATCATTTTAATGTAAAAATCAGGATATTTAGTTAGTTCCTCATCATGTAACACCAAAAAAATATAACACGCCAAGAAATAAAAGAACATGAAGAAAAACTTATTTAATATTTTTCTTTTATTTCTTATTATGTTTGGTGATGAAGTATGAAAAGTGACACAACATAAGAGAGTTTAAACACATATATAGATGTGAATAATTGTATTTCCTTTTGATTTATGATTTTTAGAAAGAATATTAACTATTTAAATAAGAAAGTTGATTATTCAAAAAAATATTTGAAATAATTTTTGCAAATCTTTTTTGACTCGGATTTGAAGAAAGGAAAACTACTATTATTTCTTTTTTACAATTTTTATGTTTAAAATTATAGAAAAAGACAATTACTATAGAAAATTCTTTACAATTATATTTTCTTTAGAAAATTAGTATACGAAAATTCGTATTAGATAAATTATTTAACTAAGATTTTTTGTTCAAAATTTTTAAAAAAATAAAAAGTAGAGAAAATGATACTACTAAACAATTACTTTAAAAATATTTATCATCTTATTATTTATTTCATTAATCATAAGATTTGAAAATATTTAAAAGATATTAATATATAATTTATTTTTAGTTAAATATGTTTTAGTAGAATGTTTATCATCAAATTCTTAAAATAAAAAAATACTATTAGATAAAATTTACTATTCTCCCTCATCAGATTTGTTTTTTTAAAAGGAAACAGATTCTCTTTATGTTAGGATTTTCAAAAAGTAAAATAATTTCAAAAATCTATTTTAATATGATTTTAGAAAAAGAAAATTATTATCACATAATAAATTAACATGATCGCCACATATGATAATATCTTTTTTTTGCTGAAATATATAACAATATATTATATATTTTTAAAAACTCCTGAGCAAAAAATCATTTCATAACTATTTTTTAAAAAGATTAATTGATGATGAACATGATAATAAAAATTATTTAATTAACAAAAACAAATTGTAAAAATAATATTAATATGAATTGTAAAATAGTAATTATAAAATTATTTAAGAGTAAGTTGAAATAGTTATTTGATATTAATTTAATTTTCTTAAAATCAAAAGAGAAGATGATTGTAAAAGATTATATGATAATATTTTTATTTTAAAAAAAAATAAATAAGAAAGATTTCTAAAATACAGTATTTTCCATTTTTTAAATCTTAGCATAAATAAAAATTTAGAAACTTATTTAATAGTAATGTTTAAAAAATTTTACTTTTAAAATCATTTTTATCATCTTAGCATTTTTATTTTCAATTATGATATAGTTTGTCACATATCGCCAATTATAAATATATAACTACCATGTGTTGTTAATTAACAATTTTGTTTTCAAATTTTTCTTGTTCAAGATTTTGAAAAGTAAAATTTGTAAAATAAATACTATTAAATATTTTTGAATTTACCTTTTACGATTACATTTTTTAAATTACTTTTTTAAAATCCGCTTTTATCTTACTATATATATTTTTGATTATTATATATTTTACCATATGTATTAAAATTATTTTTTAACAAAATTTGTTTTTATTATATTAGATATATATTTTAGTTGTGAAATAGATTCATTCATACATACAAATTTAACCACAGTTAAACTAAGAACAGTTTAAAATCTCTACGTATCCACAGCCGGCCGACCTTCATTATATTTTCATTGGAACTATATTCTCTCTTCCACTCTCTTGATAACTCCGCCCAGAAAGTTTCTGGCAGAAACCTAAAATTTCTCAGGTCCATCCAAAAAAATGGAAGTTAATTTTAGCATAGATCGAAGTCACTTTCATTTTCACGTTCCAGTTGGTGGTGATTTGACAATGCACATTAACCCTGTTGGCGGACTCGTACCACAGATTGACGGCAGATTATACGTTAATGGAGCCCGTGTTTATCCTCAGGCTGGTGGTGGATTCACAATCAACGTTAACCCTGTTGGCCTACTCGTACCACCACCTCAAGCTGGTGGTGTGAAGGAGGAACATGAATCTGAAAACCCTAAACTCCCTTATCCATCTTTGAAGGCTAACCCTAAGGTTTTCTTTGATATGAGGGCTTGCGGTAAACCTATTGGTCGGATCGTGATGGAGCTCTTTGCTGACACGACCCCACGGACGGCAGAAAATTTCCGCGCCCTCTGTACAGGCGAGAAAGGCATGGGCAAGAAGGGTAAGCCCCTCCATTACAAAGGATCAGTCATCTACCATATGTGCGCCGATTATATGATTGAAGGAGGAGATTTCACTAACGAAGGGAAAGGATGCGGAGGCGAATCAATCTACGACAGTGGGTTTTTCGAGGATGAGAACTTCATCAAAAAGCACATATGTCCGGGTATCCTCTCCATGAACAACCGTGGTCCCAACACCAACGAATCTAATTTTATGATCTGCTTGACGGAGTGCCCGGAACTCGACGATGAACACGTCGTGTTCGGCCAAGTTGTTGAAGGATTGGATGTGGTCAGGATCATTTCAAAGATATCTGTTAGGGACAAGCTTTCCAGGCCCGTGGTGATCGCAGACTGCGGTGAGATTTCATAGATCTGAGATATTTTCAAGTACCATGGTTGCTTGTGTCCTTTTGATTTTTTTTTATTCTTGAATTTAGATTGGCTACCATTGAAAAACTGATAGCTATTAAGCGTTATTATCAAGTGTTTTTTTTTGTCAACATGACACTAACTATGCGGTATTATCAATTGTTTTTAAATGATTCTTATTAGTCTTGGTCGTTAGTGACTGATTTTACAGCTTAAGTTTAGGCCAAGATGATAATTGGGCGGGTTTAGCCGTGGTTTAATCTGGTAGTTGACACTAGTCTAGGGTGTGTCGTTTGCCTAACATAAAAGTATTGACAATAACCAGAGCCACTAACAAGGCTAAAAGAAGAAGAAAAATCTCTAGGTGAATTTGGAGTGGAAATATTCACCAGTTAACAATGTAATAATTAGCTAAGTTGATGTGAGCATTTGTCACAAAGACGTTCTTCTTTCTACAAACGCGTGAACATGCATCCAACATTGAAGTTAATAGGAGTTAATAAATTTAATGGCATTATTGTGGATCATAATTCGTGGTCAAAGCTTTCTTAGAGCAACTCCATTGCTGAACCTCTTTAATGAGGTTCTAAGCAATTTTCCAGAATTAAATTAATTAATTTTAATTAATTATTAAAAGTTAAGGAGTTTGAAGCATTTGTAAGTCCATTGGTGAATCTCAAAATGAGGTTCTTATGAATTTTTTTTTTTTTTTTGCAATTTATTGGAATAAAATAATATTATAAATTATGAAAAATAAAATTATGATTATTGAAAAAACAAATATCAAACATACAATAATTAGGATCATACACCTATTAGGATTATTGGTTTCCAAATTTTGCAAATATATTTGCAATTAAATCGGTCTTCAAACGTTCATGTATGCTTTGGTCGCGAAGATCCTCCCGAATGGGAATTATATTACCGAGATTCGTAGGCATGTCGGTAGAGAACGATAAATCCACCTCTGAACTTCTGCTTATTTCTCCTTCTAACCACATATTTGTATCGTATTCATAAGTGTATCCATCTCGTTCGTCTTCTACTATCATATTGTGTAGTATGATACATGCTCTGATAATGTTGCTGATTTTCTCCTTGTCCCAAAGAAGCGCCGGGTTTCTAACAATTGCAAAACGAGCTTGCAAGACTCCAAATGCACGCTCGACATCTTTTCTGGCGCTTTCTTGACGTTCGGCAAATAACTTCGCCTCAGGACCTTGAGGAAGAGAGATGGATTGGATAAAGGTAGGCCACTTTGGATATATACCGTCGGTGAGGTAGTAGGCCCTATGGTAGGTGTGACCGTTGACGGTGAACTTAAGTCTTGGAGCTCGACCATAGATTATGTCATCAAAAACCGGAGACCGATCAAGGACGTTAATATCGTTTAAAGTACCTGGTGGTCCAAAAAACGCGTGCCATATCCAAAGATCTTGTGAAGCTACCGCCTCTAGAACAATAGTTGGCTTTCCTGCACCACGTGTATATAGACCTTTCCAAGAGTGTGGACAATTTTTCCACTCCCAATGCATACAGTCAATGCTTCCTATCATCCCCGGGAAACCGCGTACCTCTCCGATATCAAGTAGTCGTTGAAGATCTTCAGGTGTGGGTTTTCGTAGATACTTCTCTCCATATAAATCAATGATTCCTTGAGTAAATTTTTCCAAACACAATAAGGCAGTGGACTCACCCATGCGGAGATATTCGTCCACCATGTCACCCGCACAACCATAGGCTAACATACGAATTGCCGCAGTACACTTTTGTAGTGGAGTTAGCCCGAACCGTCCTACTGCATCTCTTCTATGCTGAAAATAAGGAACTTCATTGGAGAAGCGATTAACAATCCCCGTGAATAATGACCGGTTCATTCTGAAACGGCGCCTAAAATACTGAGGTGGATAAGTCGGCTCCGCACTGAAATAGTCATTCCATAAACGGTTGTGCCCATCCTCGCGGTTTCTTTCTATGTATGCTCGTCTCCTCGGTACTGGTGGTTGATTGTCCATCATGGTGTTGTACATTTCTTCGATTTGTTCTTCGAAATAATCTTCAAACCTGTTTTCTAAATTCCGTTCATCATCGTTGGATGAAGATGCCATGTTTCCTGTAATAAAAGAATTATAAATTATGTTCAAATATTATCAAGAAAGTTATGAAATATCAATTATTATATCAAATACTTTATAGATTTTCCTTGCAATATTACATGTATATATTGATCTAAAAAATATCAATTATTATATCAATCAGTCGCTTGTGATAAAGATTTTCCTTGCAATATTACATGCATATGTAGATAGGTTCACATGGGCTTTGCAGTATATTTTTGAGGTATCAAATAAAGAAATACAAAGATAGGTTGACATGCTATTTCTTCCACTCGTTTGTGATATGCAAGTAAACAAGAACAAGAAAGAAACATAGAAGCATAAACCAAACTTACAAGATGCAGAGAGAAAGTAAAGAAGAGGCAGAGAGAAATACAAAGATGTTTTAATAGAGATAAACAAACAGAAGTTTACATAGGTTTTAAATAGAGAAATACAAGTTCACATGACAACAGAAATAAAAAGATAGGTTCACATGACATAAAACAACAAGAGATAGATAGGTTCACATGACATAAAACAACAAAAGATAGCAGACTCCTCTCTGCTCCCGTGCTCTTCTATTCCACCTGTGACAGAAAGACAACAAAGACAACTCATTAGTTAGGCAAGAGACAACAAAGACAACTAACTCAAACAACTAAAAGCTTATCCTAACTAATACCTCACTGGAAAGACAAACTTATCCTAACATTTCAGACATCAGTTTAAGTTTAAGTGACTCTTCCATTTCTGAAAGAGGGTCACGCTTGTCAAACAACTTCTCCAGCAACTTCTGCTTGTTCAGTTTGTCTTTCATCTCCAGTACACTTTTTATCTCTGTGTGTTTAGACTCCTCTTGAACACCTTTCTTTTTCTTAGCCGCTTTAGCAGCCTTGATACCCGGAGGCCTAGCACCAGGGACCTCCTCTTCGCCTTCACCAGTCTTCCGCTTCGGTGTAGCAAGATTGCCAGGCTTAGCCAAAGAGCACCATTTCTGGTCATGCCTTAGCTCTCTCCAAGCATGCTCCATAGTGAACTTAACACCATGGTCACTGAAGAAAAAGTCGAGTGCTCTCTTCATCACATCATTCTCATTCTCACCGCTTCCTTGGCCCCTCAGTGCCGCATCATAGCAACCACAGAATTTGCAGGTTAAGTCATTAAGCCTCCCCCACCTTTGCTTGCACTGACCTAGCTCCCTAGGGGAAAACCCAGCATGTTGAACACTTGAGTTGTAGTACTGGAGGATCCTTGACCAAAAAGTTCCCAACTTTTGCTCATTCCCAACGATTGGATCCTTGCTAGTGTTGAGCCAAGCGCTTATGAGAATAACATCCTCCTTCGGAGACCATTTCCTCCTCTCTTTGACAGTGGGTGCCTCTGAGGACTGGCTGCTAAAAGCTGGAAGATCAGCTGGAAGATCAGCTGAGTCGAGGTCTATGGATTGAGAACCTGAGAGGTTCTCAAACCCTGGAGTGCTAAATTCACCGATTTGGCTTGTTAATAGGCTAACATACCCTGTAGGATACGATGCCATTTTCTAAGTTTGTGGGTTTTGGTTACTTTCTGTGGCTGTGGTAAGCGTGTGTTTTATGGTGGTTTTAAAGTAGTGTTCTTGGTTTAATGATGTATTTACTATCTAACCTAATTCTAACCACCACTCTAGGATAGTTCACATTTAAACAAGCTAGATACTTTAATTAACTTTAAAGACCAATCAACTCAATGCAGTTAGGAAGTTTTTCATTAATTTTTTCAGAAACAATTAAAATAAATGACACTCAAGCTATCCTATTTTTCACAAGACACTCAACCTACTTTAAAGTTTGAAATGAACTCGAAGTTACCTTGTGAGCTGCCATACTCAAGCTCATCATACACTCGGCTTATGAGCTTCTCCACCTCTCAAGCTCAGACACTCGTTCTATGAGCTTCTCCACCTCTGCCTGCAAATGTTAAAAATATTATACAGCGAATTGAAGGCATAAACATAACCTAAATAATAAAGAAAATATAGAAGGCAGCTCACCTTCAACACCAGATTCTCGACTTCCAGCTTTATCACCAGCGATTTATGCTCCTCACTTTTTTCCACCCTTGTTTTCAAGAACCCTATCTCTTCCTCGACTGCACACACCCAGGGCTGCCTGTAATGCATTCCATCATCCTACACAAATATAAAATGTATCAAGAACCCACTAGACAGACACAAAAAATGTATCAAGAACCAAGAAAGTCAGTTCACTTACTTTGTACTCTTTGCAAGTGAAGAACCTCTTCCCTGGTAGGTAGTCATAGACTTCTGCTGGAGCTCTCTCGCGCACTAAGCGTTGCCCACAAACACAGCGTTCTTGAATTCCTTGCATCGAGTCGGTTACAAAATGCAGGGAATCGTAGTGGTCCTTCTGCGCCTTCATAGCTCTCATCTCTTCACTAGGATCCATGACCTAACCTCCAATAGTGTCAAAAACAATTACTCGCATCAGTAACAAGAAGTAACCAATACCATATATCGATTCAAGAAAACCCTATTTTGAAAACTAACCATAAATCGATTTGGAAACCATCTCGAGTACAACCACAAACGAAGAAGAAACCCCCAAATCCGAATCAAAACTCGTATCCCAAATCGGCTTCGAACCCAGACGAAAACCCTAATTTCAAATTGATCCCAAAATCGATTTTAAACCCACAATCGAACACAACTGAGACGAAAACATCAAGGAACAACGAGTAATCACTAAATCGAACCCTAAACAACTCCAATATATGATTTTCCTATCGATTTACCTAAGAAAAGCTTTCGATTTCGAATCGCCAAAAATCGCCTTCACCAGTTTTCTTTTTCTCTCTCTCGCGTAAATGAATTTTTTTTTTTTTTTGGTTAACGAGACTTGGCGAAAATCAGACGCACAAGACGTGCCACGTCACTAAGGATTGCCTCTTAAAACTCCTAATTAAGGGGCACCTCTACCCAGCCCAATAACTTTAAATTGTTTTTTAATCCAACCCACCTAAGAGATTGAGCTAAGGAGCTCAAATAAGCCCGCGATGGAGATGGTCTTAGTTTCGTCATCGCTTAATTAGTAAGTGATGTTCTTCGCTCATCAGCGTGGGTAGAACATCAAGTACATGTAATTTTTTTTTGTCATCATTGTTTCATTTCTTTTATTCCACTAATTTTATTTTTATGTGCCAATTACTATTTTAAAATAGAAAAAAAAGATAGAGATCTACGTTGGAGAAAAAGAGATTTGTATTTAAAAAAATAAATGTATTATAATTTACTTGTAAATATTATTATATAGATAAACATATAGATGAATAAAAGACGTTCCAACACTTTCGTTTGATTCAAATTTAAGCAAAAAAAAAAAACACACCTTCGTTTGATGGAAACATATCCCTTTATTGACCATATTTTCTATCAGAAAGTAATCATTTTTAGTTGACGTTGAGATCACCCGCTCACAAGTCACAACGGTCTAACAAAATCATCTCGAACAATATCAGTATCATTCTTCTTTACCATTTTTAATTTTTACTAAATTTGTTCTTAACAGATTTAACAGGATTCATAACTAAACTATAGTAGAATCGAAGAAAAAAAAAAGAAACAAAGGGCGTAATTGTCATTTCCAAAATTTCACAGAGAAAGAAGAAAGAGACCGAATGGTTCAAACTGGAGAAAAAGGAGGAGGAAGAGAGTAAAAAGCGAAACAGAGTTGATCGAATCTGGTTTGGAACAAAAATGGCGAATCTACCTCCATCTCTCTCAATGGGCACTCCTTTCGGTGGTCCCAGCACGTCTGCCGGAGGAGCTCCGGCGAACAAAGATCGAAACTTGGCCTCCGCGGAGCAGTTGGTTCTCGATCTCAGCAATCCCGAACTCAGAGAGAATGCTCTCCTCGAGCTTTCCAAGGTTCGTATGGCTTGTCTTTTTTTTTTTTTTTGTTTGGTCTGATTCGAGAACAATAGCTTAGGATGTTTTTTTGACAATCTCAGTGTCTGAATTAGTTTGTTTGACCACTTGTTGTTGTAGAAAAGAGAACTGTTTCAGGATCTGGCTCCTCTCTTGTGGAACTCTTTTGGTACCATTGCTGCCTTGCTGCAGGTATCTACATTTCCTTTCGTAGAGTGTCTGTAGGATTCTCTCTTTTTTTTTTCTTTTTTTTTTTTTTAATCCAAGTGAAAGTTACTATTCATTTACTCTGATCTATGACTGTTTTCTTGACATGTGCTTAACAGGAGATAGTTTCGATCTACTCTGTTCTTGCACCTCCAAATCTTACTCCTGCTCAGTCCAACCGTGTTTGCAATTCACTTGCCCTTCTTCAGGTTTAGATATTTCATTTGTTCATCTATTTGCCTAATCCATCAGATTCCTCTTACTATTCCTTCTTTGCTCTCTCGCTCTGCAGTGTGTAGCGTCTCATTCCGACACCCGAATGTTATTCCTCAAGGGTAATCTTCTTCTTCCTTCTTATTTTGAAATGACTATAATATTATCTTGTCTGCCTAATGCTACTAGTGGTTGTTATTGAGTTATTTCTTGTATGGTTTTAGTTTATTTCACAATGGTGGACAACTGATTGTTTCATTGTTATGCCTTTGTTTGTTCTTTATCCGCAGCTCACATCCCATTGTACCTTTACCCCTTCCTTAATACAACGAGCAAGTCAAGACCTTTCGAGTACTTGCGCCTTACTAGCTTAGGTGTCATTGGTGCACTTGTCAAGGTAAACCTTTTCTGTAGCTTCTGAGTTTTGAAAGTAGAAGGACTAAAAAGTTTGCGTAAATGGTCTTGGTTTCTCTGAATGAAGGGTAGATGATGCTTTGTGTTTCTTTTAGCTAGTTAGTGTGTGGAATAAGAATATGATCATTCGCATCCTTCTTTAACCAGGTTGATGATACAGAGGTCATTAGCTTCCTTCTTTCAACCGAAATTATTCCTCTCTGCCTTCGCACCATGGAGATGGGGAGTGAGCTGTCCAAAACTGTAAACCCTTTTTAACTTAACATCACCATTTTTTCCACTGGATAATGTGCATAAACGCCTTGTTTACGAAATTAACATTGCTTGTGATGATAAATGTTAGGTTGCAACATTCATAGTTCAGAAGATCTTGTTGGATGATGTAGGGATGGATTACATCTGCACAACAGCAGAGCGGTTTTTTGCTGTTGGCCGAGTGTTGGGCAATATGGTTCAGTCGCTAGTGGAGCAGCCTTCTCCACGCCTTCTGAAGCATATCATTCGTTGTTACCTCCGTTTATCAGACAACCCAAGGTTTGTGTTAGTTCAAAACAAACTTCCTCAGAGATAATCATATCACATTGTTTCTCTTGGCTTTTTTCCATGGTTGAGCTTTGTCACTTGTGTGTTAATTTAGGGCTTGTGCTGCACTCGGAAGCTGCCTCCCTGACTCTCTACGAGATGGAACCTTCAGCAATTGTCTTCGCGTAAGTCATTGTCCTATTTTGAATTTGTTTGTGTAAGAGATGGCTGGCTTAGTTGAAAACTTGGGTTATGTTTCTTTTCAGGAGGATCAAATAGCAAGGAGGTGGCTGCAACAGTTGGTTCACAATGTTGGAGTTGGGCGAGTCCCAACACATCAAGGTGGAGGATTTGAGCACATGCTTTGATCTGAATGCATCTCAGCCTATCCTTTGGAGTGTTTTTTTTGTTTCGAATTTATTTTTGTGCTTTTGATGCCTTTGACTTAGATGATGATGAGTTATAGGCTTTTAATCTGTTTGAAATTCTTATTGTAATTATTTTATTAAACATCAGAATGCGCTCGATAATAAAAGGAATGTTTACAAATAATATTAGTTTGAAATTTTTTTTTTTTGTAACTTAGTTTGAAATTTTTTATTTCGACAAAGCTGTGGTGGTTGGTGTAGTGTAGATAATACTTACTGATAAGTTTTAAAGCTAGAAGTCCGTTAACAGCTCCGTTTCTTGCACCAGACTCAAGCAGTGACTCAAGAACAGCAACGTCACGAGCACCTTCCACGTATGTAGATGAGGCTTTTGTTCCTTATGCTGCAAATGCATCAAGATGATCGGTATATATTTTATTCGTTTGTGACTTTGTGTGTTTCAATCAAAAAGTCAACTACTGTGGAACATTTTTTCTGTCATCACTTTGGAAGAGTATATTTTAATGAATACAATGGACAGAAATAGATTACGTATTTTAATTTCGAAGCAATTAATAATACGTGTTAAAACAGTTAAACTAATACCGCGTAATATAAAAAGAGAGAAATAAGTAAAACCCCAAAGGAGGAGCAGTGAGAAATAAGTCAAGAGGCGCTTTGCTAATTGCTATTTATTTTCGGAAATTATTTTAATAAATTGGTCAATAAAATGATGTCTTTAAAAATAAATTTAAAATAAATAATATATAATAAACCCCCGGTGTCTCCATGATGTACAGAGAGAGAGACTCCACAAAGAAACGCAAGTCGCTTTCCACACACGTGATCTTCGTCGACTTTTCTTCTTCTTCTCCTTTATCAACTTTTTTATTGGGATGAATTTATTTAGGGTTTAATCTTTTTTTTAACACTGAAGATAATAATTCATTTGAAACAGAGTTTGTTACAGAGATCGGCGATTATTTAGGGTTTAATCATTTCCACTTTCTTTAAAGCTTTTGTCATATCTATTGGGTTGATTCCTTTTTATCTCCAGGTAACTACTTTCTTTCAATCGATTATTGTACTGAAGATGATGATTGGTAGATAGATTCTTTCATGGTGCTATTGGTAGATACATCCATGGGTTTACCAGTTATCTAAATCCATGATGATAAATAGAGAGATACTAATTTTATTTTCCAGTTTGATTTTGTTGTTCATCAGATATATCAGTATTGGTACTTCTATATTTCTGGTTTGATTGTTTTGGTTTTGTATTAACCGGTTCTGTTCTTACTGGCTCTGGTCTAGGTTTAACCGGCTCTGTACGATGATGTTTAACGAGATGGGGATGTTAGGCGGGAACATGGACTTCTACTCTCCTTCCGAACTTGACTTCTGTGCCGCACCACACCCTGAACCGGATTCAATCATTGAAGATGACTATACTGATGAAGAAATCGATGTGAACGAGCTCGAGAGGAGGATGTGGAGAGACAAAATGCGTCTCAAACGTCTCAAGGAGCAGCAACACGACAAGAGCAAAAAACAAGGAGTTGTTGTTGTTGTTGATTCCGCCAAGCAGAGACAACAGTCCCAAGAGCAAGCGAGGAGGAAGAAAATGTCTAGAGCTCAGGACGGGATCTTGAAGTACATGTTGAAGATGATGGAAGTCTGCAAAGCTCAAGGCTTTGTCTACGGTATCATCCCCGAGAACGGGAAGCCTGTCACCGGCGCTTCGGATAATCTACGTGAGTGGTGGAAAGATAAAGTCAGGTTCGATCGTAACGGTCCTGCTGCTATATCTAAGTACCAAGCGGAGAACAACAACAACAACATCTCTGGGGTTTGTGAAAGTAACGGACCTACACCGCATAGTTTGCAAGAGCTTCAGGACACGACGCTTGGGTCTCTTTTGTCTGCTTTGATGCAGCATTGCGATCCTCCTCAGAGACGGTTTCCTCTGGAGAAAGGTGTCCCTCCTCCGTGGTGGCCTACCGGGAAAGAAGACTGGTGGTGTCAGCAGCTCGGTGGTCCTGCTCCTTACAAGAAGCCTCATGATCTGAAGAAGGCGTGGAAAGTCGGTGTTTTGACTGCGGTGATCAAGCATATGTTTCCTGATGTTGCCAAGATTCGTAAGCTCGTGAGGCAGTCCAAATGCTTGCAGGATAAGATGACTGCTAAAGAGAGTGCTACTTGGCTCGCCATTGTTAACCAAGAAGAGGCCCTGGCTCGAGAGCTTTACCCTCAGTCCTGCCCTCCTTTATCAGGCGGTGGAAGTTGCTCGCTTCTGATGAATGAGTCTAGTCAGTACGACGTTGACGGTGTTTATGAAGCGGAAGAGGTCAAGCCTGACTTCCTTGTCAAGGAAGAAGTCTCATCAGAGTTCATGAGGAAGAGGAAGCCTAACAGAGATCTGAACGCTATAATGGAGAGAACGGTCTTCACCTGTGAGAACCCTGGGTGTGTCCATAGGGGGTTTCTGGATAGGAACTCAAGAGACAACCATCAACTGGGTTGTCCACACCGGGACAGTTGCTTACCGTATGGAGGAGCAGGACCGTCAAAGTTCCATGTCAACGAAGTTAAGCCTGTCGTTGGATTTTCTAGGCCAAGGCCTGTGAACTCGGTGGACCAGCCGATTGACTTAACGGGTATTGGAGTTCCTGAAGATGGGCAGAAGATGATCTCCGAGCTCATGTCCATGTACGACAGGAACGTCCAGAGCAACCAAACTACTATGGTCATCCAACCAACGGTCCAGAATCATCTAGAACATCTCCAGTTCCAAGGAAACATGGTGGAAGGGAGTTTCTTTGAAGAGTTCAACATCCCAAACAGAGCTAACCAAACGTACAACATCAATGGGTTCAACTACGACACTGCACACAACAATAACAACTCTGGAGCTGCGCATAACAATAGTAGCAGCAACAGGTTTCAGGGTGTGTATGATTCTGCTGGACCGTTCGATATGGCCTCGTGCGTTTACAGAGATGATATGTCAACGCCGCCAGGAGTAGTTGGAACGATGCAACAAAAGCAGCATGATGTTTCCATATGGTTCTTATAGGCAGGCCCAAGCCCGTTAGTGATCAGTCACAAATTCAACAGCCCACAAAGCCCAGTCTTCCCTTGAGCAACGGTAACAATCACACAGCTCACGTTGGTCTTCGTACGGGGATGACTGCAGAGCAAATCCAGATGCACAACCGTTATACCCCTTTGGCGTCTTGTGCTCTGACAGCTTGACATCTGACGTCATCAATCCTAGCTAGGGCTTTCATCTTCTTCTATATATTGTAATCCTCTGCTTTGTGTAAAATCCAAGTTGAAAACAAGCTAATAAAGCATTTCTCTTCACTGCGCTTTCGTTCAAAGCTTAAAGCTTTCATGGTATCAGAGCCATGGAAGATGATCCTTTCTCTGCTACTCTAACTATCACACAGTGTGTTACTCTCAAGCTCAATGACAAGAACTACTTATCCTGGAAATTCCAGTTTGAGCAGTTTCTTAACAGTCAGAGCTTGCTTGGTTATGTTACCGGCGAAGAACAACGTCCTGCTCCTACGCTTGCAGTTCAAGGAGAGCACGACGTACTCGAGACACCAAACCCTGCGTACGTCAAATGGATTCGCACCGATCAACGCATTATGGCTTGGTTGGTCGGATCTCTCTCCGAAGAAGCCATCAAATGCGTCTATGGTCTCCGCTCCTCTCACGAAGTATGGACGTATCTGGCTCAGAAGTACAACCGAATCTCTCCTACCAGAAAGCTTGAACTCCAGAGTCGTATTCAGTCAACCAAGAAGGGCACGAGATCTCTGGCTGACTACCTCTCTGAGATCAAGTCTCTCTGCGACCAACTAGCATCTATTGGAGCTCCTCTGTCTGAACAAGAGAAGATTTACGGTGTTCTTCGTGGTCTTGGAAGGGAGTTTGAGTCCATCTCTACCGTGATTGAGAACTCCATGGACTCATTTCCCGGTCCTAACTTTGAAGATGTTGTCTTTAAGCTCATTGAGTTCAACGAGAAGCTCTCTGCCTATGAAGCTGCGTCTGACGTTGCTCTGCATCAAGCCTTCTACTCCGCCAGAGGTGGTTATTCTTCCAGAGGAAGAGGACGTGGTGGCTCTCGTGGTCGTGGCTCCTACTCCACGCAAGGTCGCGGCTTTCCTCAACAGATAAGCCAAAGCTCTGGTCGTGGCAACTCTACAGCTCCTGACAACCGCCCTACTTGTCAGATCTGCAATAAGTTTGGTCATCCAGCATACAAATGCTACAAACGTTTTGACCATTCTTATCAGGCTGATGAGTACCACCAGGCCATGGCTGCTGTTCGTCACGCTGATCCACCTCGTTCCTCTGGTCATGACTGGTACGCTGATTCCGGTGCTACTGCACACATCACGAACCAGTTGTCTCATCTTCAGACATCTCAGGCTTATGCAGGCGACGACACGGTTCTTGTTGGTAACAGAGAAAGTCTTCCTATCACTCATATTGGCTCTGCCGTTTTGCCTAGTCTTCAGGGTAAGATTCCTCTTAATGACATTCTTGTCTGTCCTAAGATAACCAAGTCTTTGCTTTCGGTATCCAAACTCACTGCTGATTATCCATGTTCTATTGAGTTTAATGCTGATAGTGTTGTTGTTAAGGACAAACAGACAAGGCAGCTGCTCACCAAGGGCAGTAGAGAAAAAGATCTTTACGTGTTGGACAATCCTCGGTTCATGGTCTACTACTCATCGCGTCAGCAAGCAGCGAGTGGTGGTGTGTGGCACATGCGTCTTGGACATCCACACCAAGATGTTCTCCTTCGTTTATCTGCAAATAAGGCAATCACCATCAATAAATCCCCTGTTCAACTATGTGAAGCTTGTCAGTTGGGAAAGATTAGTAGACTCCCGTTTTCAGATTCAGTATTTGTAGCTAAGAAACCTTTAGAGAAAGTACATTGCGACCTTTGGGGGCCTTCTCCGGTTGTATCTACTCAAGGTTTTCGTTTCTATGTTGTCTTTGTCGATCATTACTCAAAATTTGCTTGGATGTATCCTTTGAGAATGAAATCAGACTTCTTTTCTGCTTTCTTGCACTTTCAAACGATGGTCGAAAGACAACTTGATCACAAGATACTGACCTTTCAAAGCGACGGGGGTGGTGAGTTCACAAGCAAACAGTTTGCTGCTCATCTCGCTTCATGCGGCATCAAACACCAATTATCGTGCCCACACACTCCACAGCAAAATGGAGTGGCAGAACGCAAACATCGCCATATAACAGAGCTTGGTCTTTCCATGATGTTCCAAAGCAAAGTCCCACACCAGCTTTGGGTAGAGGCGTTCCTTACAGCAACATATCTTAGCAACCTCCTACCTTCCTCTGCTCTTCCTGATCATCTGAGTCCGTATGAGATTCTTGTGGGACGTTCTCCAGTGTATACATCACTGCGTGTCTTTGGCTCAAGCTGTTTTCCGTATCTAAGACCTTATGGAAAGAACAAGTTTGATCCTAAAAGTCTACACTGTGTCTTCATTGGTTACAGTGAAAAACACAAAGGATACAGGTGTTTGCATCCCCCTACTGGACGTGTGTATGTGAGTCGTCATGTTCTGTTTGAAGAATCAGTGTTTCCTTATGCTACTGAATACAACAAGTTCTTGACAAGTCTCGATACGCCCCTGCTCTCTGCTTGGCAGTTGGGTTTTGCTCCTGCTCAACAGCCTACTGAGGAAACTACAGAACATCATGAGGAAGAGGATGTTCCTCCTAAACGTCACACTCCTGTAGTAGCTGCTCCACCTGTAAATGATAACATCTTCACAGACGATGACTTCCCACCTCTTCCCTCACCTACACCTTCTCCTCCTGCAAATCCAGCTGTTCCTCCAGTAGCTGCTCCCCAACCTGTAGCTCAGCCTCACTCTATGGTTACTAGAGCTAAAGATGGGATCCGCAAACCCAATCCTCGATATGCTCTATTTTCTGTCAAAACGGCTTATCCAGAACCGAAATCTGTAAAGGCAGCTCTTGAAGATCCTTTCTGGACTGAGTCAATGCTACATGAGAAGAACAACATGGAGATAACTCATACATGGGACTTAGTACCACCTGATCCTTCAGTCAAACCGATTACTTCAGGATGGGTTTACAAGTCCAAATTTCATGCTGATGGAACATTGGATAAACGCAAGTCTCGGCTTGTTGCACGAGGGAACCAGCAAGAAGAGGGAGTGGACTTCGTTGAAACGTATAGTCCTGTTGTCAGAACAGCCACTATTAGATCAGTTCTTCATGTGGCTACGGTTAAAGGGTGGGACATCAAGCAGTTAGATGTTGAGAATGCTTTCCTGCATGGTGATTTGAAGGAGACTGTCTACATGACACAACCTCCTGGTCTTGCTGATCCTGAGAAACCAGACTACTTGTGCAAGTTAAGAAAGGCAATATACGGTCTAAAACAGTCCCCGCGTGCATGGTTCGACAAGTTCAGCAACTTCCTTCTGGAGTTTGGATTCAAATGCACTCATGCGGACCCTTCTCTGTTTGTCTATCATCATGGAACAGATGTGATCTACCTCCTCCTGTATGTAGATGATATGCTTCTCACAGGCAGCAGTCCAGCATTGATAGAGAAGCTGATGGCGAGCCTACGCACTACCTTCCGGATGAAAGACATGGGAGAAGTACACTACTTCCTTGGCATACAGATTCAGAAGCACAAAGATGGTCTATTTCTGTGTCAAGAGAAGTATACAAGAGATCTCCTCACTGTTGCAGGAATGGCTGAATGCGCACCGGTGGAGACTCCTTTACCTCTTCAACTCGATAAGGTCGCTGGTCAGAACGAGCCCTTTGTTCAGCCTACTTACTTCAGAAGTCTTGCCGGCAAACTTCAGTATCTCACTTTGACAAGACCTGACATTCAATATGCAGTTAATTATGTCTGTCAAAAGATGCATGCTCCAACCGTGGCTGACTTCTCGAATTTGAAGCGCATTCTAAGATACTTGAAGGGTACTACAAGCTTCGGTCTTCACATCACTGCAAACACAAGTTTTAAGCTCTACGGTTTCAGTGATAGTGATTGGGCAGGGTGCCGTGAGACGCGACGTTCTACTGGTGGTCTCTGCACATTCATCGGTTCAAACATCATATCATGGTCTGCTAAGCGCCATCCCACTGTCTCTCGGTCATCGACAGAGGCCGAATACAGAACGTTGTCCACTGCTGCGACTGAACTCAAATGGATAACAGGTTTGCTTGGTGAAATGGGCGTTTCAGTTCCAGATACTCCTCAGCTGTTCTGTGATAACTTATCGGCCGTGTATCTAACGGCAAATCCAGCACTACACAACCGCTCCAAACATTTCGACACGGACTTTCATTACGTTCGTGAACGAGTGGCGTTAGGAGCTTTGGTGGTTCGACAGATTCCAGCAGCTGAGCAGTTGGCGGACATTTTTACAAAGTCTTTGCCTCAACGTCCGTTTCTGTCTCTGCGTAGCAAACTTGGTGTTACGGAGTACTCCGACACAAGTTTGAGGGGGTGTATAGGCAGGCCCAAGCCCGTTAGTGATCAGTCACAAATTCAACAGCCCATAAAGCCCAGTCTTCTCTTGAGCAACGGTAACAATCACACAGCTCACGTTGGTCTTCGTACGGGGATGACTGCAGAGCAAATCCAGATGCACAACCGTTATACCCCTTTGGCGTCTTGTGCTCTGACAGCTTGACATCTGACGTCATCAATCCTAGCTAGGGCTTTCATCTTCTTCTATATATTGTAATCCTCTGCTTTGTGTAAAATCCAAGTTGAAAACAAGCTAATAAAGCATTTCTCTTCACTGCGCTTTCGTTCAAAGCTTAAAGCTTTCAGTTCTAAGTCTTGGAAGTAGATTTCATCTTCTGTTTATTTTTTTATCTTGTGCTCCTCCTGCATTCACTCTTCGGTGTGGGGACCTCTCTCTCTTACTGTGTCTTGGTCTTGGCTGGTGGATCTCTTTCATCAGCTTCTTTTAGTTACACACCCCATACTTGGGGACAAACACAATGTAAGTTCTCATAATATATATATATACAACTTGGAAACTGGAATTAAATCTTAATTACTGACGTTGTTCAGCCTTTGTAATCCGATGATTTGAACAATGGTGATGTGTTTCACTTGACCCACTTCGAATCTTAAATTGGGGACAATTATTTAATACAAAAAAGATGAATTAACCATTATACTATTTGATACAAAAAGATAAACTAACCATTATATTTATAAGCAAGTGTTTGTTGTCAGTGGCTCGATGGTAGTAGAGCATGGGTCAGTTGACAAGCGGATAAGCGATAGTCACAGACCATAGAAAACGAAAATAAATTATTATAGATATAAGCTATTGTTAAATATCTTTTCGTAGACAACTTAACGTATTGGTCAAGGTTATCAAAACGATCTTAACCGATGCTGGTATCTATAAACTCGACGGTTGGGGTTAGCCAATACGTTATGTTTTTGTCACGTCTATTCTACCAGAAATAAGTTTTTTTTTTCTCAATAAGAAAAACAAATAAAAAATAACACAGAAAAGTAAACAGAAGGTTCAAAAGTTAAAAATAGATTAAACGTATAAAATTATAAATTTCATTTCATTATACTATTTCCTTTCAATTTAGTTGCTGCTGTAAAGTAATTTTTTTTGTTTCAAAATAAATATAGTTTAAAATTTCGTAGAAAATTTTATTAAGTTTATATATATATATATCCTTCTAGTTTTATTGGTTAGTTAGATGAACTGATAATGATGTTTTTATATAAGAAATATAAAAAGTTAAATATTTTCTTAATCATTGTACACAAATACAACTAAAATAAAACAACCGAGTATTAAATTATCTTGTCAAAATCATGGGTTTTAAATATAGATATCAAATCTAGTAGTGTACTGAAACTAATCCCACTAATTGTATAATACTAAAATCTGATTGATGTTTTATTAATTGATGAGCATTTTGGTGCAACAATATCCAATATAAATTATGGACTGGATTATATTTTGGCTTTCCCCGATTTAATGACTGTGTAAGATATTTGTGTGTTTAGCTAACAAAAGAACACAATAGCCACATTTACATGGACTTAGAAAAAAAAACAAATTCAATGAGTGCAGTCAAATTTAAATGGTCTAAAATTAGCTGTAAAAACCTATGAAATACGGAGATAAGATTTGATTATTTCAACCATTCTTCCATCTTAACTGCTTGGTGAATCAGTTCGTCTCTTCGCAGAAACAGCCCTAAATTCCTCTGAAAATGGAAACTAATTCTCGCTTTAATGAAACCGACAGAAACATCACAGTTAACGTTGCGGCTGGTGGTGCACTGGTGTGTGCACAATTAACGTTAACCCTGTTGGTCGACTCATACCACCTCCAGCCATTGATGGAATCCCTGCACCTCCTCGGGCTAACCCTAAGGTTTACTTTTATATGACCGTGGACGGCAAACCAGCTGGTATGATCGTGATGGAACTCTTTGCCGACACGACCCCACGGACGGCAGAGAACTTTCGCGCCCTCTGTACCGGCGAGAAAGGCATGGGGAAGCTTGGTAAGCCACTCCATTACAAAGGATCGATCATCCACCATGTTGACCCAGGTTATATGATCCAAGGAGGAGATATCATTGACGGAGGGAAAGGAAACGGAGGCGAATGTATCTACGACAGTAGGTTTTTCGAGGTTGAGAACTTCATCAAGAAGCACACCGGTCCAGGTATCCTCTCCATGTGGAACCGTGGTCGAAACAGCACCGGATCTCAGTTCATGATCCACGCGCAGGCGAACCCGGATCTGGATGACGAGTGTGTTGTGTTCGGCCAAGTTGTTCAAGGAATGGATATAGTCACGAGCATTATGGCTTTAAGCACGAAAACTTCCGTACCCGTTGCGGTGATCCACAACTGCGGTCAAATTTCATAGATATTTGAGAGGTTTACATATTACGACGTTTTATATGTTTATGCTCGTATTTGAGTTTATATGTTTATGTTCATATGTCTCAATTTCATTTCGTTTATGAACAAATAAAATATTTGTTACTTTGATTTTTAAAATGACCGTTTCCTATCAATGTACTTAAATCAATATCATTATTTTAACTGACGAGTTCGCCAATAAAAAACAACATTTCTCTCAAACCAATGTAACCGGTTTTGCAATTATATCTTCTCGCTGTGGACTAGATACTTATCATTAATATATGCAACAACTCGAACACAAACAAAGAAAACCAATTACATTGGTTTAAAGAATAACGTCTCTATTGCTCAAAAAGAAGAAGAATAACGTCCCTTTTTAGTAAAGGTACAGTCATACATACAGCTGTAATATCAATATATTTTAATTTGAATCATTTTATTTCTATACATAACCAGAATTCAAAATATGTAAATATCATTTTTACAAAAAAAAAATGTAAATCTCATCCTTGGAGAGAAATTTTAACCGTACAAACCATTTGAAAATCCATTAAAATTGATAGGAAATGAAAAAGCAGTGCAATGGGATGAATTTGAGAAAATATATATAAAGACTACATTTTAGAAATCTGTCTGTATTAAAATCAGTAATATGAATTTTCTTTACGTCAATATTTCAATTTTTAAATGACTAATGACGACGGATGAATTCATCACTAGACGTGAATTACTGTAAAACTGAAAATTGGTGTCAAAAGAAAATAAAAACACTAAAACCTGATAAAAGTAGATAGGTGAACCAATAATAGTTTATGTAAATTCGTGTGCGAATATGCATTACTCCTGATATGTTTTTCTTTTAAATAGCCTTTTTAAAGTTACTAATATATAGTATTTCTCCATGATTGAATATGCTTTTGTATTTTTTTTAATAACGAATAAATATTTTTTGTCTTCTAAAAATTCTATTAAAACAAGTAACACATAAACTGATCAAAACACATTATCTTCGGAAGTAGAAGCCAATAAAAATTGAAATATTTCCAGAGATATACGATCACAAGAGAAATCTAAACGATAACTAGTAAAGATAGACGACAAAGAATAAAACAAAAATAACAAATCGTACAGTAATATATAAGTAGTAAGTAGCCTTGATTAATGTCATCGAAACAGAATCACAGATCGATTTAGAAGCCAATAAAGATCAATTTTTTTCCGGAGATATACGATCACAAGAGAAATCGAAGCGATAACTAGTAAAGATAGACGACAAATAATAAAACAAAAATTAAAAGTCGTACCTGAAATATAAGTACTAAGTACAGATCGATTTTGAAACAACGAATACAAACATATCGAATAAAATTAAAAAGGATATAAAAAAGGTAAAAATGGTATTTTATTTTAAAATTTAATGCCATTATTTAGCATAATTTGGTACAACTCTAATGATGTAGGTATATGGAACATTTTTTGTTTTCATTAAAAAAGCTGCAAATTAATATATCTAACATATAGAATATGAATGACATTTCAATAAATATGCTTAAATCTCCATAGTTTAGCCTTCATCTCAATAAGTTTAATCAGAGACAGATAATGCTTAGTTAACAATGAGTCATTTTCTCTCTTTTTGTTTATATTAATCAAACACAAACACAACCACAGTCACTCAGTTCCATTGCCTCTCCTCTCTTTCTCCTTCCTGAACTTTATCCCACAAGCATTACATAAACTCTGAAACACATTAGTTAACCAATCAACATTCATTTAGTGTAAGTTTAGGTTTAAGTAGAGATGTCAAATGGGCGGACTATAAATGGGCGGCCCGTGTCCAAATTGATATGGTCTGAAATGGACAGGTCCATTTTGATCCGTAACTAAATTTTTGTCCATATGGACGAACCCAATTATATCATGGACAATATTGGGTTTAACCAATTGGACAATGGGCGGCCCAAAAATCTAAAATACCTAGGTTTAGCAAATTTGGAAAACACAATTTTTTCCGACATTTTCCTTCCTAAAACCAAAAAATTGAATTTTAAAATGTTTAAGTGTGATTTTTATTTTGGAAAAACACAATTACCCGCGAAAATCGAAAAACGTAATTTTCCGTTAAAACCGAAAAATATAGTTGCCGCCAAAACTGGAAAAACGTAATTTCCCGCCAAAACTGGAAAAACGTAATTTCCCGCCAAAACCGAAAAATGTAATTTCTGCTAAAACCGAAAAATCCAATTTCCCACCAAAACCAAAAACGTAATTTCTCGTCAAAACCGGAAAACGCAATTTCTTGTCAAAACCGGAAAAACACAATTTCCCACCAAAATTGGAAAAACGTAATTTCCCGCCAAAATCCGAAAAATACAATTTCTGCCAAAACCGAAAAATCCAATTTCCCGTCAAAACTGAAAACGCAATTTTTCGTCTAAACCGAAAAACACACAATTTCCCACCAAAACCGAAAAACGTAATTTCCCGGCAAAACCGAAAAATACATTTTCTGCCAAAACGGAAAACCCAATTTCCCGCCAAAACCAAAAACATAATTTCTCGTCAAAACCGGAAAACACAATTTCCCACTAAAACCGGGAAAACGTAATTTCTCGTCCAAACTAAAAAACGCAATTTTCTGAAAACACACAATTTTCCGCCGAAACCGGAAAATGCAATTTCTCGCGAAAACTGGAAAACGTAATTTCCTGCGAAAACCGAAAAACACAATTTCCCAAAAAATCAAAAGAACTGAAATTATGTTGTTTACATTAAATGGACGTATGGGTCCCATGGACAGCCCAACAAATCATGGTCTTATTTGGTTATGGTCTCATTTGGACATGATTTTATTTGGGCTTCGACCAAAAATGTCCAGCAAAAAAATGAAGCCCATTCGGACACGCCCAAACCCGCCCGGCCCGCCCAATTGACATCTCTAGGTTTAAGCAGCGCAGTTATCATCATAAATTTAATTCGGACACGGTTAATAAGTTAAAGATATTTTGAGATTAGTTAATGAACTTGCCTTGGGACCAAGAGGACCCTTTCGCCACATAGGAGTGTTAATTGCGTTGCAGTTCTTGTTCGTACACTTTCTCATCTCGTTAATCCTTCCTGCTAAACAGGCGCCGCTGCATCCCCAACGACGCACTAAAGTTGCGTTTGCGTCCACAGCGTCTTTAAACGCTAAAGAGTTACGTTGTGCTCTCTTAGCAGGGACATCAATGAGCACATGTTCACTTCCCATAGGAGTCTCCGTAGCCGGAGCCGGAGACGGCTGCGTCGGGAAAGGAGCAAAGTTCAAGGTCTCGCCGATGCCGGCGAAGTGGTTGAAGACTAAGTTGTAGTATTGGATATTGACGTCGACGTTCTTTCTCACACCTTCGTGGTCGTTGGTCGATTCATTGTTGTTCCTAAGAATCTCACTGTCGTTGTTGTTGTCTCGGCGGTTACCGTCGACGTTGTTCCCCTATTATGGTGTATTAATATTTTTAACTAATTAGCATTTAATACGTATTTATGTAATAATTGTCCATATGTAGCGCTGTTATAAATGGTATTAAATTATTAATTGTAATAAGAAAATGATGACAATGACTAAATGTTTTTTTCCTCCAAATTGCAACTGTTACCTTTAAAACAGTGTGGGATTAGTTTTTTTCCTTAAAGAAAGATTAATGAATTAAATATGAGTTCAATCAATATACATGGAATTATTCAAATGAAAATTCTGTGTGAGATTTAAGATTAACATGTACTAAGTCATGTATTTTTTTCAGTGGTAACTGGTGTGACAGATCTCTAGGATTTATTCATCAGATATTTCATGTTTTTACAACTACAATTTCGTTGAATTATATCCAAATTACGACGATGAAATCATTTGCAACTTCAAAATTGTGTGTAATTTTTCTTGTTGTTCATGGCTTCATCAATCAGTAACAGTGACAAGGATAATATTAATGGGAAAAAAAAACCTGATCAATGGTGAGAGTGTTTAAGCTCAGATGTGTCTCAACAGTAGGACTTGGCAGACCCAACCTCAGTGTTAAATCCAATTCGTTCTCCATTTCTCTATAGAAATTTGAAGAAAAAAATCAATAAAAATACATGTAACTGTTAGACAATATTCATGTTATTTTTCAATCTACGAAAACATTTTCGGAGAACAATATAAACAAACTTAACAAATGAAAATGGGCATGAATGGTATGTGCTAATACACTTACAGAGATGACTGATAATGCAAAACCGACCCACAAGTTTTAGTTTTAGATTTCAGATCTGAATGTAATCGATCCACTAATCTTGTAGAGATCGTGTGTTGCTTTGGTGCAATTATATATACACATAGACAAATATGGGCGTTATATTCATATATACGCACGTATTAAGAGAGCAACCCTAAGGCATGAGAAATGTGATTATCTACAAATCATGATTGCTACATGACAAATTAAGCTTCATTTCGAATAAAAGCATTGAATATGAAAAAACGGTAAAATTTCTTTAAGACCAACCATGGAAATAACATGAGAAGACTGAAGAGAAGATGAGAATTCAGACCAAGAGAATCTATTCACTTATACAGTAAAAACTCTATAAATAAATAATATTGGAACTATAATATTTTATTAATTTATATAGTTATTAATTTACAAAAAAATTAATTCAATTTTTTTGAATATTTTTATTTATAACATAAGAGAATAGTTGAATTTACTGTATATAATTAAATTAAATTTTATAAGTCGACTTCCATATTATTTTATTATATTATTTGGTATACATTTTTATGTTTCATAAAATTTAAATGTTAATAAGTAAATGTTAATACTTATTAACTCTCAATGTTAATAAGTAAATCCTAAACCTAAATAAAATGGAACATGATAATATAGTATATTAACATAATATATTGCATTACATAATATGAATAGAAGAAATATAATACACACTATTTTGCATTTTTATTCTATATGCATATAATAGAATAGAACACATTTTAACAAAAAAATGTTTATCTTCTTTGTAATTTAATAGATCCTTTGAGAATTATCTTCTCTTCCGCAAAGCTATTATGTGAAAGAAGTAGGTGGAGAAGCTCAAATCGCAAAATAAAAAAATCCACTTACTACAATTTTACCAATGAATAAATTACTTTTAATTGAATGGATATAGAAGGGACACAACTAGCGTTTCTGTAAATAATTATTAATGTAAAGTGTTTTTGTGTGCAGGTTGAACTAGTTATAGAAGATTCTATATTTGAGAAATGATTTGCCACATGTTTTCTTTACAATCGTTTTCACAAAAAAAATTGTGACGTGGCTATTAAGAATGATGACATGTCATATGGTTAAATATGACATGGACAATTATATTTAATGCTGATATATATTTTTGGAAATCTTTTAAGAATATGGCAATAACTCATATATTATATTTAATATTGATTTATATTTTTGGTAAACTTTGTAAAATATGGTAATAACTCATAAATCATCACTAAAATAAATATATTTAAAAATGACATTTTGAATTTCGAAATATTATATAATTTTACTTTTATAATTATAAAAGTTTTATTATCTAAAATTTTCTAAATTTTTTGAATTTAAAAAAAATCGTAATATCATTAGTTTTTTAGATATCTACAAATTATAAATATTATTTTGTTTTAATTTTTGATAAATATAAAATTTTATATGTTTTTAGTAATTTTATACAAGTTGATTTAATACATTTAACCAAATCAAATAAATAATTTTTTTATCTTAGATTTTAACTTTATATATATACATATATATTCTTAAATATAATTTAAAATAAAAAAATATTTTCTCTTAATTTTATGCTTAATTAATGATATTTATATTAATTATTGTTCAAAATAATAAAATATATAATAATAATTAATTACATTCTAAAATATAAAATTTAACTTTTAAAAAATTCATCACTTATATTAATAATTATGACATGCCTACAAAAATTGATGACATGTCTTATAGATTAATATGACATGGACAATTATATTTAATGTTAATTTATATTTTTGGTACACTTTTTAAAATATGGTAATAACTCATATATTACATTTATTGTCGATTTATATTTTTGGACTTTTTAAAAATATGGTAATAACTCATAAATCATCATTAAAATAAATATATTCAATTATGGCATTTCAAATTTCGAAATATCATTTAAATTAAAAATATTTCAAAATATATATACATATTTTTAGAAAATTACAAAAACTAAATCATAAAATCAAATTAAATCGTAAAATCATTAGTTTCTTATATATATCTACAGATTTTATAAATATTGTTTAATTTTAATTTTTGACAATTATGACATTTTACATATTTATTTAATATATTTAATTAAAATAAATAGATGGAAAAATCTACGTAAGATTATAATTTTAAATATATACATGCACATTCTTAAATATAATTCAAAATAAACAAAATTGTTTTTATCTTAATTTTGGTGTTCAGTTAAATCAAATTTATATTAAAATATTGATAAGAAAAAAAAGAAAATTTATAATATTAATTAAAAATTAAATATAATTTATATTTATCTATTAAAAATATTTTAAAATTCTTTTACTGCACATGGTGCAGGAAAACACCTAGTTACATAATATATATGCTGTATAGACGAAAGCTAAGTCAATTAGTTACTGAGCAAATTATGATTTTTTTTTACGTTATACAATACAAATTCCTTAAAATATATAGGGAATATTTTTTCTTAGAAACGAGAAAGAATACATCCGAAATAATAACACATAGGTGGTTTAGTGATAAGCGAATTCCGGTGAGTTAAGAAACCCGGGTTCGAATCAATTCCATGACACTAATGACAAAAGCGATATGAACCTCCAATCCTTCAAGATACTAGCAGATTGGATTTTATTCTGTCAAATATTCCGAATTATCAAAAAAAGATATATGTTTGATATAGAGATTTGAATCAGAATTAAAATTGAGTCTAATGTTGTGTAGTGTGCCTAATGTTGTGTAGTGGGGCAGCTACTTAAAACTTGATATCTAAACAACCACTATCTAGATTTTCAGTTTTACATTAGAGCTAACAATTTCTTAGAGTAGAGCATCATTCAGTAGTTTCTCATTTAAATTTTTAACATTATGAGATTATTATTTTAAGTATTTTAGTTATATGTAAGAATTAGAAAATGCATATATTATTTTAAAGGGACACATGAAAATAGTCTCTCAAATTTTTGTTTTAAACATTAGTACTCATTTTAATCTTTCATTTAAAAACTCATTCCAACGCTGTGCTTTTAGGAAGCAGTTTGTAACTTAAAAATACCTTGTTAGAAAGATTTGTAAAATAGTTTTCAAGGGAATAACATGTTATCAAGATTAACATGTATTTCATTTAAAAACTCATTCCAACGTTGTGTCTTTAGGAAGCAGCTTGTAACTTAAAAATACCTTGTTAGAAAAATTTGTAAAATAGTTTTCAAAAGAATAAAATTTTATCAAGAATAAATGTTTTCAAAATGTTAGCAATTACAAGATTAACATGTATTGCACTTACACAAAAGAATAAAAGAGCAATATTACATAATATATGTTGTATAGACGAAAGCTAAGTCAATTAGTTACTGAACAAATTATTAATTTTTGTACAATACAAATTCCCTAAAATATATAGGGACTATCTTTTCGTAGAAACGATAAAGAATACACCCGAAATAATAACACATGGGTGGTTTAGTGGTAAGCGAATCCTGGTGAGTAGAGATGTCAAATGGGCGGACTATAAATGGGCGGCCCGTGTCCAAATTGATATGGTCTGAAATGGACAGGTCCATTTTGATCCGTAACTAAATTTTTGTCCATATGGACGAACCCAATTATATCATGGACAATATTGGGTTTAACCAATTGGACAATGGGCGGCCCAAAAATCTAAAATACCTAGGTTTAGCAAATTTGGAAAACACAATTTTTTCCGACATTTTCCTTCCTAAAACCAAAAAATTGAATTTTAAAATGTTTAAGTGTGATTTTTATTTTGGAAAAACACAATTACCCGCGAAAATCGAAAAACGTAATTTTCCGTTAAAACCGAAAAATATAGTTGCCGCCAAAACTGGAAAAACGTAATTTCCCGCCAAAACTGGAAAAACGTAATTTCCCGCCAAAACCGAAAAATGTAATTTCTGCTAAAACCGAAAAATCCAATTTCCCACCAAAACCAAAAACGTAATTTCTCGTCAAAACCGGAAAACGCAATTTCTCGTCAAAACCGGAAAAACACAATTTCCCACCAAAATTGGAAAAACGTAATTTCCCGCCAAAATCCGAAAAATACAATTTCTGCCAAAACCGAAAAATCCAATTTCCCGTCAAAACTGAAAACGCAATTTTTCGTCTAAACCGAAAAACACACAATTTCCCACCAAAACCGAAAAACGTAATTTCCCGGCAAAACCGAAAAATACATTTTCTGCCAAAACGGAAAACCCAATTTCCCGCCAAAACCAAAAACATAATTTCTCGTCAAAACCGGAAAACACAATTTCCCACTAAAACCGGGAAAACGTAATTTCTCGTCCAAACTAAAAAACGCAATTTTCTGAAAACACACAATTTTCCGCCGAAACCGGAAAATGCAATTTCTCGCGAAAACTGGAAAACGTAATTTCCTGCGAAAACCGAAAAACACAATTTCCCAAAAAATCAAAAGAACTGAAATTATGTTGTTTACATTAAATGGACGTATGGGTCCCATGGACAGCCCAACAAATCATGGTCTTATTTGGTTATGGTCTCATTTGGACATGATTTTATTTGGGCTTCGACCAAAAATGTCCAGCAAAAAAATGAAGCCCATTCGGACACGCCCAAACCCGCCCGGCCCGCCCAATTGACATCTCTACTGGTGAGCTAAGAAATCCGGGTTCAAATCAATTCCATGACACTAGTGACAAAAACGATATGAACTTCCGATCCTTCAATATACTAGCAGATTGGACTTTATTCTGTCAAATATTCCGAATTATCAAAAAAAAAATATACGTCTGATATAGAGATTTGAATCAGAATTAAGATTGAGCCCATTATTGTGTACTGGGACAACTACTTAAAACTTGATATCTAACCAATCACTGATCTAGATTTTCAGTTTTACATTGGAGCTAACAATTTCTTAGAGCATCATGCAGTAGTTTCTCATTTAAATTTTTTTAACATTATTAAATTATTATTTTAAGTATTTTAGTTATATGTAAGAATTAGAAAATGCATTTTAAAGTAGGCACATGAAAATAGTCTCAAATTTTGTTTTAAACATTAGTATTCATTTTAATCTTTCATCTAGAAACTCATTCCAACGTTGTGTTTTTAGGAAGCAGCTTGTAACAGAGAAAAATCGAGAAAGATTTGTAAAATAGTTTTCAAAGGAATAAAATGTTATCAAGATTTAGCAATTACAAGATTAACATGTATTTACAGTCAATATGATGACCAAAAAAATACAGTCAATATACCGCATTCAGCCAATTTAATCAAAACTTGTTGATTGTAGATTGGTCAATTTCTCTTGTATTAATTACAAATCATATATCATTCCTACTTCAAAATATTCTATCATAGTAAAAATATGGTATACTAAAATATTCAATTTACTTAGTCAGTTTTTAGTGCTAATTGAGATATTTTTCTCTAAATAATAATATAAATTCCGATTTTCTTACCAAACTTTGCTATATTTTTGCTGGTCTGGTCAAAAATAATTTTCTTACCAAATTAGCAGTAACTTGGGAAACCCATATTTACCGAAACTTACAAAGACCTGTTATTGCATGAGACTAGTGAGCTTATTAGACTAGAGAAACAGAACAGTGTGCAAGAGAGCGAGAGAGAGAGATTTGAAAAATGTCGAAGGTAACCTTAGGGAACGAATCACTTGTTGGGTCATTGACTCCATCGAACAAGAAGTCGTACAAAGTGACCAATAGGATTCAAGAAGGGAAGAAGCCTCTGTACGCTGTTGTTTTCAACTTCCTTGATTCTCGTTTCTTCAGTGTCTTCGTCACCGCTGGTGGAAATAAGGTAAAAAGTCTTCTCCTTTTGTTGTTTCTGGGTCTGTTTAGGTTTTGGTGGAGATCGATTTTTGCCCTATTGATATCTTCTCTTCCCTTCTTTGGTCTGATTTTGGGGTTTGTGATTGCTGTTTTGGGATGTTGTCGTCGATTCCCTTTGTCTGGCAAAACAAAATTGAAACTTTGCTTGATGGGTTCCTTCCATACACATAGCTGATTGTGAAAGTTTATGGCTTTTTCTGTTTCTATTGTGTAGATTACACTGTACAACTGTCTTGAAGATGGTGCCATATCTGCATTGCAATCCTATGCTGATGAAGATGTAAGGAAGTATACATTATATATATATATATATATATTTTCTAGGTTTTCCATGTAACATTGAGGTCCATTTGTTATATGAGATCAGAAGGAGGAGTCGTTTTACACTGTTAGCTGGGCTTGCGGCGTTTTGGGGAACCCATTTGTTGCGGCTGGAGGAGTGAAAGGCATAGTCCGAGTCATTGACGTCAACAATGAAAAGATTCACAAGGTATCTTTGCATATTTTTTTATTAGCTTTTAGAATGATGTTCTGTGTTTGTATAATCTGTGTGCTCTCTCACACATGTGCAGAGCCTTTTGGGCCATGGGGATTCAGTGAACGAAATCAGGACACAACCTCTGAAACCTCAGCTTGTGATTACTGCAAGCAAGGTATACTATCTCTTGGCTTTTTCTGTCCTGACATTTATTTATTTGTTGATGATTAAAGAGCTCTTTACGGTTTTTGATTGGATCAGGATGAATCTGTTAGGTTGTGGAACGTTGAAACTGGGATATGTATTCTGATATTTGCTGGAGCTGGAGGTCACCGATACGAAGTTCTAAGTGTGGTAAGCCTTTACCAATATGGTATTTTAAATGTTATCTGATTGTCAAAGTATAACCATCTCTGGACTATGTAGGACTTTCATCCCACTGAGATTTTCCGTTTTGCTAGCTGTGGTATGGACACCACTATTAAGATATGGTCAATGAAAGGTACGAGTAAAACCTTAACACACTTGAAAGAAACTACCATTTGTATGATCTTATTATTCTTTGTCTGCTTTCAGAGTTTTGGACTTATGTTGAGAAGTCATACACATGGACTGATGATCCAACAAAGTTCCCAACAAAGTATGTACAATTCCCTGTAAGTATTTTCTTTTTCTTCTTCTTGTAAACAATGTATTGATGGACTTTGTTGATAACATTACTTCTGTGTGTGTGTGTGTATGTAGGTATTTACTGCTTCAGTTCATACAAACTATGTAGATTGTAACCGTTGGGTTGGTGATTTTATCCTTTCAAAGGTTAGTTAGTCAGTGCTACTAGAATAAGTGACTTTTTCTTTTTTGGTGGAATAAAAGCTATAGTTACACTCTTATGTTCTATATATCTGATTCAGAGTGTGGACAACGAGATCTTATTGTGGGAACCACAACTGAAAGAGAACTCTCCTGGAGAGGTTAGGATCTCATTTTATTAATTTAATCACAAATGTTACAAGACTGAAGTTGTGTTGTTGATGATGTTTGCAGGGTACTTCAGATGTTCTACAAAAATACCCGGTTCCAATGTCTGACATCTGGTTTATCAAGTTTTCTTGCGACTTCCAATTCAGTTCTCTTGCAATAGGTGAGATCTCACAATGCTCTCTCTCTGTATACCATTTTGCATTAAACTTTAAACTTAAATATCTTGTTACCAAATTTGTGGAACATTTATCACTTATCAGGGAATCAGGAAGGAAAGATTTATGTCTGGGATTTGAAAAGTTGCCCTCCTGTTTTGATTACAAAGTAAGTCTCACTTCCAGCTTCAGACACAGATCTTTGATCTTTAAATCAAATAGTTAAGCTTCACTACTTTTTGTTTTCTTGACATGATTCTCTGTTGCTATATAGGTTATCACACAATCAATCCAAATGTGTGATCAGGCAAACCGCTATGTCCGTTGATGGAAAGTATGTTATATTCATCTTCTCTCACCAATATGTATATTGATTTTATGACTGATCCTAAACATTTGAGACAATCCGTTTCTTCAATGACATTGTAGCACAATTCTTGCTGCCTGCGAGGACGGGACCATATGGCGTTGGGACGTGATTACCAAGTAGTAAACTGAGGCTTCTAAGAACTGATGGATTAGGACCCTGCAGGAAGAAGATATTATATTGTTTTGTTGTAACTCATATATATTTATCACATTACAATTTGGAAAGTGTATCACTATTCCCTGAAACTTTAAGATGCTTATTATGGCCTCAATAACTTCACTTTGGTTTAAAACATTTGCATTTTCAAAACCTTTATAGTCTTCTGATCAATACACAATGCTGTATCCAGGTTCTTTATTGCAAGAATCACTCTCTTTCATAAGCTTTCTAGTCTTCAAAGCATTGTCCGAGTCTCTTTATTGCAAGAATCAGTTACACTAATCACACTTGCCAAATTAATTTCTTCGGTTCCATACTCAGAAGCTGCGCAGCTGCTACTTCATTGAGTTGCATGTTCCCATGACGCATGCATGCATCAAGAAAAGCTCCCCAAGCTGATGAGCTATGACTTGTAATGCCGTTTTTTTGTTTCTTATCAGTTCATAAGCTTCTTCTAAGCAAGCATATCTATGATGCAAGATAAATGCACTTCTCGAACTTTGATACCACACTTGTGGATCATTGTGTTGAAAATGTTCCAGCCAAGTTCGGTTTCTCCTGTATGGCTATAAGCAGAGAGAAGAGCAAGAAACGTGACGTCATTCGGTTTGGGTATCCCTTCATGCTCCATTCTGTTGAAAAGATCAATTGCTTTGAAGATATCCTGAATCAAAGAGGTCCAGGACCTCACATCTTTTCTCTTCCATCTCTTCAAAAGCAAGAACTGCATCTTCAATCTCCCCAGCCTTTGCATACATATCTATCAGAGAGTTACACAAAGCAACATCGAATCTGATTTGGGAGGATTTTAAGGCGAAACAGTGGATCTGTCTTCCCATGGATTTCGAAGCGATGTTGGTGCATATTTTAAGCATTGAAGATACTACAACCTCGTCCATCTGAGTTCTCAACAGTATCATCTCTTTGAAGATATCAAAAGCATCACTTGTGAAGCTGTTTCGCTGTGCAAAGCCTGTGATTAGAGCAGTACAAGAGATTAAGTCTCTTCTCATTGGTCTCTCAAACAGTATCTTAGCATTGACAAGGCTACCACACTTCCCATATGCATCAATCAGAGACCTAATCAGTGCATGTGATCTCTCCAAATCCAGCTTGATCACAAATCCATGTAATTCACTAACCATATCAAGACACTTGACTTGAATAGAACCCCTGAAGAGGCTCTCAAACGTATAGCAATCTGGCTGCTTCCCTGACATAGAACACAAGCCAGGAAGCTATCTGAGTCAAATTCATAACCACCATTGCCTAAATATTATCTCAGATTGGCTCAAGAAATTTTAGAGAAGCAAAGGGAGAAGAGGATCCTTTTTTTTACTACAACACATAATACAACTTTACTAAATTTGATTACTGCTAAGTTTAATCAAGGTAGCTAATATCTAATGAAGTATTTTATCATGTGGTTACTCCTGATGAAGCTGGGGATATAACCTTTATGCTCCTGATGTTTTAGTGAGGTGATGAATATCATTTCCCAGATCTTTAAAGCTCTCATAATCCAGAGGGTATGTTGTATTTGTGAAAATCATTGCAAAATATTATGTTAAATTTATCATATAAACTTTGAATATTATAAGTATTATTGTATTAACCGTAATATTTAAAGTGAAAGTATGAAAATGGTATAAAATTATCAAGAAATATACTATTTATAGATTTATATTGATTTATATAGAATATAAGAGTAAAAAAAATATTTATTATAGGTTAACTTTCATGAGATGATATTGAAAAATCTTATAGTTAGGAATGATAAATACTCATATTAAAGATGTTACTTGATTAACATAGGAATGTAAATGATATATCAGAAACATTTCATTGCAAAATTGTGTGTAACAGTATATATGTTCTTCGAACTGATAGATTGAAATTGACTATTACGAAAAAAATATTATCTAATTTACCAAAAACATCTATAGAAATTTCAAAAACTCTGAGTTTTAAAACTTCTTTAGCAAATACAAAATAATTAGTTGAAGAGAGAGTTATTTTGTATAGAAGATTACAATAGGTATTAGAAAAAAGTAGAATAGATAACTATGATAAAATTGCTAGAGCTAATTCAACAGTATTTCAAATTACATAATGATATCTTCTATTTTGCAATCAACATCTGAATAATTTTATACTATATTGAATATTCTAGGAAGATATGAAAATTTCTTGTTAAGAAATTAATTTCAGTTAACTTTTAGTTATGTTTGGTAAGAAGATATCTAAATCAACATAGACAGTAAACTTACGAAGTATAAGTTGGAAGAGATAGATAGGTTAAGTTTGGTAAGGATATATTTATGCTATATGGTGTGTACAATGATTGTACCATAGAGAATAAAACATGTGTTGTATTTTCATTAGTTATTGTGATTCTATATCCACTATGTAAACCAACAAACAGTGAATCACATTGTTGCTGCATGGCGTCAAAAAACTCCGTTCATGATGATTTACCAATTAGGAGCATTGAAGAATCACATTGCTATTATGATTGACAGAGAAGGAAACATCATGCTTCATGTTGTAGCTTCTACAGCTAAGGGTGAGTGGTTGAATTTTGTGGCCGGCTGTGGAAGAACTCTTGCCTAAGCAATCCCAGAATCTAAAAAAAACAAAGAGGAGCTTAAATACAATTAATTATTATGATTACATATATGATATATAATAGTGACTAGAGTTGGGCATTTAAGTATCGGGTTCGGTTAAGATCTGCTTGAGTTTCGAGTTTCTGGCGTCAAAGATTTCAGCCTCATTTGAATATATCTAAATTTCGGTTCAGGTTCGATTCAGATCTTTACGGGTTCAGATAACCCATTTAAATTATTTTAAAAATTTAAAAATTTTAAAATTCATTATATACTTTAATTTTCTCAATATTTATAAACAAAATAATATACTACATATAAATTTGAATAACATATGCCATAATACTTAAACATAACATATAAATTGGTTTGATTTAAATATTTGCATAGAGAATAAATAATTATTTTAAGTATTTTGATGTTTTGAGTATACTTTAACTATTTTAGATATTTAATTTTAAATATTTGTATATATTTCAAGTATTTAAACCAACTTAAAAGTATCATATATATTCGGGATGTTTTTATATATTCTAAATTTTAAAATAGTAAGTATTTAAATATATTTCGAATACGTTCGGGTATCCGAAATACTTCGGTTCAGATCGGATTCGGCTATCTAAATACCAAAACTTTAAATAATTTGGATATTTAATCAATTTTGGTTTGAGTTTGGTATTACTTTTTGGATCGGGTTCGGTTCGGTGCTTCGAATTTTTTGCTCAGTTCTAATATTGACATGAAAAACAAATAGCAACATTTTTGAAAATACATCGGAGCGATCAAAGTCTTAGTTGGTCATTATATTCCAAGAAAACAAATCCCTTTGTTTCATTGAATCAAACAGAAGACTAACATCCTCAAACTTCCTACACTTAGCATACAAAGCAATGCACTCCTCACAACTAAGTTCCCTGCGAATTTCCCTTTCTCCACACAACTATGTATCTGCATACATTCTCTCAGACAACCCAAATCTTTACACGACTTCAAAACACTCCCGTAAGTGAAATCATTAGCCCTAAGGCCTCTAACACATTCCCGGTGCATGTGTATGAACAACAGCAACGCGTGCCGGTGGTAGCCAAGTTGAGAATATCCCGAGATCATAGCTGTCCAAGAACCAACATCTCTTTTAGGCATTCTATCAAACAGTTTTTACGTGCGTGTTTCACATCTCCTTGCCTTACGTACAAGTTCAACAAATTGTTGTTCAACTGAAGATTGGAGACGAACCCATTTGTCACAGAGTTCCTGTGGATCAACACAAACTGTTTCTCGACGTTTTGGCAGCTGCATAGTTTGAGAGCCTTGAGGTACAAGGAAGGGTCTAGTAAGTATGGTTTCGAAACAATCAGATTCTCCCCATAAGCAGCCATCATTCAAGAGACGTAAAGCTAACCTTTTTATCAACTGTCATCCAAAGAAAGTGCATAAAAAACAGAGCTTTTCTGGTAAATTTCAAAACTTTATCATTAAGATTTAAAGACAGTTTCTTTTGGGCAACTGTAAAAACAGAGCATTGCACATATGCATACACAAATATAGTCTCTGGGCGTATTTAAAATACAAAACTTTCCCGCTTCAAGTAGTGATTCTCGCATCTCTGTATATGCTATATACATAAAAGAATTAGCTTCTCTGCTTCACTTTTAGATTTGTGTTCGTAGTTTAGCCATCAAGCTCTGCAAGCTCTCGAGTTTCTGCTTCAGGTCTTTGATGTGTTTTGCCGAAGTTTCAGACTCTGAATCGCAGAGATCAGAAACTAGAGATGAACACTTGGCCTCTAGCTCCACTGATGCTTCCTCAATGGAAGAAATGGTAGATTCCAGGTCTGCACGTGAAGAAGTTTCCCTCATTGAATCTGATGCTGCACCAAAAGGTGAGCTTTTGGGAGTCCCTGCTCTGCTCGCTTTTGGGGAGAACATCTTGTCAAAGCCTTCACTTCCTGCAGCATGTGGTCGATAAACTTCAAGAACTGGAGGAAGCTAAAGCTATTCTCTATTGTATAAAAGTAGATGAGTTTGAGATAAGTGTACCAAGGTTGCTTAGTTGATTTAGAGCTGCATGTCCAACAGATTCTTCAAGCTTCAGCACGCGTAGAACGCCTGCGACTATCCTTCCCATCGAGTCAACTTCAGATTTGCACAAGAACGTCAGATGTTGCAGCTCGTCCTTTGTAACCACTGCTTCAACCTGCAGGAGAAAGAACGAGTCGTTTAAAGCCACTCTATTACAAAATCTGCTTTTATATTAAAGAAGAAAGCAATGAGCTCAGCTTCACTTACAGGTTGCTTAACAGAGAATTTCAGACTTTCTGCCACCCAGCTCATCGTGTCATCATGACCAGATTTGTCTTCAGATGCTACAATGTTAGCTTCAATGTTTACCCCTCCAGGCAGGTGACCATTTTCGTGATGTCCATTTGGAATGGTCTCTTTCTGCATCTGAGGCTTCAATGTCTGTAGACCTTCCACATTGACCTATAATGCATTTTACAAATAAAATATAAAAGGCCTAGAAAACCTAATGGCTGACAGTCATTATTGCATTCAAGAATGTAATTTTATAAGACACCAGGAAGATAAAGGCAGCTCTGAGAACTACATATGATCTTTTTAAAGATGAACAAGTTATCATTAACCTCAGAAAGTTAAGGAACGGATATATAAGCTGTGGAGAAATAAGGTGTACAGATACTTACAATAATTGAGTCTACAGGAAATTTGTGAGCATCATGCTTGGTTTCTGTCACATTTGGATCCACAAGCTTTGGTGTACTCTTGGCTATTACTCGGAAAGTTTGGAAGTTTGTGTGCCAACACCTTTCTTCCCTTCCAATATCTTCATTATCGTTAGACCCCCACCTTTCTGCCACACCTTCTCTCCCCTCCAAAGCAAACAACCAGTCTCTTAACTCAATGGAGACATCAATGTCATCTGGCGTTCCCAAATGTGCGAAACCATCTCCATTCCCACTCCCCGGAGCTCCATCTAGATGCATATGTTAGCAAAATGGTTAGCAGAGTTGAAGCTGTAAACAAGAACAATCTGCATATATGATACGTTTACATGAAAATGATAAAGAGTGCCAAAGATAAAGAGGTCTATTGCATTCCAGTACCTTGTTTCCTGTCATCAACAATAGATGCTTTGAAAAGTTTTGACAAAGGTCCAGAAGATAAATGCTCTAACCCTCTAGACAGACCCTCTCCTGGACCACCATTACGATTCAGAATCCCAAATCTGTGTAAAAGAGCTTCAGTGTAGTTCATTCCTCCTCCTAGACGTACGCCTGAAATATAAGCCACGATGCTTAAACTGTGGCACTCCATATCCTTTTCACTGAGGGGAATCACATTGGTTATGCTTATGTCAAGAAAAGGCGTCACAATATGCCCATCACGTCTTCTGTTGACAATCCAAAAGACACGCCTCAACGGGGTTGACCCATTACAGCCAACTAACTGACCATTACAGCTATTCTCATGTTCTTGTTGCACCTCGGTATCTACGCAATCTACCTCAATATTTTCCCAGTATACGTTGGAAGATACTGCAATAGCCCCGCCAAGGGTTCTATGAGTTACCTTCACAACAAGATCTTTGCCAAGAAACTGAACGAGTGGCATGTCCTGAGTACCAGTAAAGGAAGACTCGAGAAACTTCAGCTGCAGATCCTTCAAAGCTAATTTTACAGCAGTATCGCTAGGAACCTTCTCCAACAACCCTCCAGCCAAAGAAACAGTACTCTGGCGTTTGCTTTCTTTAACAATCGATATCTTTTCACTGACCTTACCAAAGTAAGAATAAAGATCCAAAACAAAAAACAACTGCTCCACTGAAGCATTCGAAATATACTGCTCACAAGCAACTCCTATACGAACAATACCACCAGGTGGAGGAATTGTTATCAGTGGCTTCCCATCCGCAGATACCATTGCAACTTCTATAGACACGTCTTTTCCTTCAACACAGTTCCATAAACCCATTTCCGGTCCACGAGAGCTAAGAAGTTCAGTAGAGTTGGAAGATGTTTCCAAAGCCAAACTAAAATGTGAGACTCCAGCTGTCCATTTCTTTTGGCTGGCGTCAATGGGCTGTCCCGGCCATAGACAGAAGCAAGCAGGATCCTTCTCCAGGTTTAGTAGCCGAACTTTCAGGGTAGGTGACTCCGCAAAAGATAAGTTTTCAATATGAAGCCTTGCTCCAGAGAAGACCTTTTTCGTTGAAAGATCTTCTGTGATTGGTGACTCTTCCAAGTTACTCATGTCTAATGGAACAGAAACATCTAACTCTTTGAGGGTGAAAAGAAGAGAGTTAACGGAATTATCTGGTAAAACATCACAACCAGGGTTCACAACTATGCCATCAGCCAAAAAAGAAGAGATCCTTAAACAAGCTTCTTCCTGAAGATGAACCTGGAAAAATCACAAGTAAAATGGTGAAAATATTATTGACGAAAAACAGATTTTGATTTTGTCTTGATATACAGAAAAATACCATGAGTGGCTGGCACTGGATAACTGTCTTTGAGAATAGGTGTGGAGGTTTTGGGGATGGCTTGACTTGAAGAGAGTGTAAGGAGATCAAAGGTACATCCTGGATTAGTTGCCACGGCCCGTTGTCCAATGGATATATGACAGGGCAAAAGTTCTTGGCTGCACCAAATATATGAAGGAAAATGAATCAGCATGAAGATGTTTCAACAATTGACAGGAATCACAAAAGAATAATTTATTGTAAAATACAGTTCAGAATAATATTTACCGAAGTCAGGAACTGCAAGGTCTTCCGCAGCAGCTTTCATAGATGGTTGGATGAGAGCACAAGGAGAGCGGGAGAAAGCATCCCTGAATTGCAACCATGAGCAATTAAGAAAGAATTTAAGTTCTAAACAGTGGTAATAAAAAGGTAATAGGATAAAGTCTCAAACAGCCATCAGAAACGAAGATTATTGTGTATGTAAAACGGTAAGTCACAACTAAGAAAAAAACACAATTCTCTGAAGATAAACAGTAATAACAAAGTGCTCAGAGATCAGCCTAGTAAACTTGTAGCTATAAATTTATTGATATGATAACCGGAAGCAATTTGAAATTTAAAAATAAAAAAAGCCTATCGACAGTTTAAACAGAGATTTTGGTCCGAGCTATTCACCTTAAAAATAGCCCACCAATCAAAATCTTAGTCAAATAGTTGGCTGATTCTCCGTCCGAAACACAGGCCTGCAGGCATTGACTATCGATATCAGATTTCGGTGCCATATAATTCCTTAAGATTCTCAAAGTAATGAAGTGCACCTAATCCTATGAGATGATTTAAGTTTCTAGAGAACATAACATACATCACTGGAAGAGGAATATAGTTTATTTGCAAACTCGCTAAATGTAACTATATTAACTAATAAACCATTTTAATGAGAGAGAATCTAATCTAGATCTCTAATTTCCTTACGAGCTCCTCACTTCGTCCAGAATCCAGTTTCATGTTCCAACACATACTGAACTTATACATTATAGAGTAAATACATACAAACTAGAGTTCCTGGAATTTGATTTACGATTTTCCAGAATTGATAAAAGTTTCAATGTGTGTACTGGTAGGAAACAACTTAATGAAAGTTTCTAGCTAAAAATCTAAAAATCAGTGAGAACATACCCGAGAAAAGAGGAGTGATTGCATCAGTAGTTCCAGTTGGAATTCTGAAATGTCATGAAGAGGGGTAAAAGTTAAACCCAAGAAACAAGAGTAATGGTTCCATGCAAAACTGCACTGCACTCTTAACAAAGTAAATTATATTTCAATTTAAGTATATACAGAAACTAACCGGCATCCTTAATGCAAAGAAACACATGATCCACAAGAACAGAGACTAGAGACCGTCCTGCTGCTTCAGCTGACTGCTTGAAGCATCCATTAAAGAGTGAGAAAAAAGATTTCATATCAAACTTATCCTTATAAATATCCACAGGGAATATGAAATTGTAAGACCTGCTGAGATTTTGGATCTACATCTCCTCGGTTTAGGCATAGATACATTCCAGTTAGAAAGCGGAGAAGAGCGCGTAACCCTATTCCCAATAATAATAGGTAGGCTTAGTTATCCATATCCACCAGACCAGAATTCTGAAAACTAAAGAGAGAAAGAGTGTGTTCAAACCTGGTTCACTTAACGCTGGACAAACAGCTTCTGGAATGTGCAACTGAACTTCAAGCCCAAGTGGACTGTTTAGTGCTGTTCTCTGAACTGTGATCTAAACAAGAGTGTACCATCCATCACGGCACCAAAACATTAAATGCCTTCAAGCATCCTGGTAAAATATGCAAGTAAAATACAATTCAGAAACAAATGTTTACATGTGCTTCGCCAGAAATACCATCTAGAAAGCGTTCCCCGCCAAAGAAAACTCGCTTTGCACCATCATCATCTCTCAGATTTGATTCTTCAGAACGTGCTAAATTAGCGTCAGTGAACATATCAGGATGTGGCAGAAGATCAATTGATAAAGCTTCCCATTCAAGTTTCTGACAAGGAAAGTGTATGCATCAGAGATAGAAAACAAGACAATATTAATAATTTTATCTTCAAAGGAGATTATCAAGAAGGAATAAAGTTGTTTGGAAAGCAAGCGCCATGGAAAATATTGATATTTGGCACTATTTTTCCTAACATGGAGTACTCAATCTTGAGCCATCAAGAATATACATAGTAGTATCAAAGGCAACTACCTAAAAAAGAGTGGCATCAATACCTTAAACAAATAAATAAATCCTGTATTAGTAGAGAAGTCCCTTGCTTCCTTCAGATTTACAACCTGTAATCAATAATTCATTCCGTTTAAGAGATACTAATTCTTCCAGAAGAGGATTTTATTACATCATGCTCGCAGAACTCACCTTCCAATTCTCATTAGTGGTGTACAGAACAAGGTTGCGTATTGTAATAGATGCCAGTGGAGCAGCCCTAGATACAAAGTATAAGAGCTTAAACATACAACAGCAACAATCCAATGCATTAACAAGGCGGATCGAATGTGAAACTCATAAATTAACTGATGTAATTAAAAGTAACAACCAGGTTTAGGCCACCAAAGAACACAAAGTAACGAGATTCCAACATCCATAGACGTAAAGCTATATTTCTAACTGCAAGAGACAATGGATAATTAAAAACAACTTACCAGGCTGCCCCTCCTTCACGGTGAGCACCACCACCTGTTTCAAGCAGAAGATTGACCACCTTAACTTGCAAAGTCATTCCATCTGCAATCTGATCAGCATAAAAAGAAAAATATAATTGCACCGTGGACCTCTATGCGAAAATAAACAGAACAATAGACCTGACGAAAGACACTCTAGCAAATTGACATATTGCTCCAAGAAAACAAAAGGATTATATGCTTAACTAGTCTTCAACCATATGTACAAGAAAGACCGAAAATGAACAATGCTCAAACCACCTACCAAACCACAAAAGTGATAAAAAAAAAAAACATAACTTCATTATTTCAGTTTCGGTCTTGCTCTTTTAGTAAGACTCACAAACAGATGTTGGCCAAAACATTATCAGCAATACGCCAATATAGAGGCAAATGGTACTACAATGATGATAGTTATCGGTTGAATAAATCACAAAATAACAACAAGAAGAGGCTGGAGTAATTTGAATCAGTAGAAAACTAATATTGCCTCCGTGCTATATTAGTATGTTTTTGAAAATATTGACCAAGTAGCATAGATACCTCACCTTGTCAGCGAATCCATAACCGTTACTTTTTCCAGAGGCGGTTGGAGACTGAACACTGAAAGTAAAAAAGAAAAATGAAAAGCTCACTAAATTTCTGGGAAATAAAAAAAGTATCAATGAGGACTGAGTAGAAGCAAAACAGGTAAAGTAGGGTTCCCCTACCTGCTTGGACCCTTTGTCACATCAGCATCAGGATTCTCTTCAAGAACAAGATCGAGTTTATCGATCTGCACAACTATAGGCTCCGTTTGCACATTACTCACATAGGGAAGCTATTTGAGCACAAGAGTGAAAGAGAAAAATAAATCAATGCTTGTGGACAACAAGAGAGATGACAGACGTTAACAGAAACAAAACAACTTCTCAGTTTAATAGCATGTTCTATCAAATAAGTATGATCACTTACATCCACCTATCACAATTACTTGACAAACCTTCACAAATCCAAACTATGTTACTACTTATTCCAGATCTTAAATTTGTATTCTATATCTGGTAAAAATGTAAAATGCATCAGGTTCCACCAAAATCAACAGAGCTATTACAATCCCACCGACAGTCCCTGCCCAAATAGTCAAAAATTGTACTATGCTAAAGCCAAATCCATGTTCTTTTACCAATCCTAAAGCTATATCTAGTAAAAGGCTAGAAATTAAAGATATAAACAATGATTAAAGAGTTCTAATTCAAACAAAATCAACTAAAGAATAAATCCTTAAGCTGCAGATTCCGTAATGAGATGTTCCTTCAGTAGCTAAATGAGATAAAACCAAAATGAACAGAAGAGAAGAGAACAAACCATGATTTCCAATTTTCCAACTTTAGCAGTGGTGACACTAAGGGCAGGTGGCAAACCCATACTGGCATGTATAGCTTCCCCATTGATATCTGTAATCACAAACACAACACACAAAATCTGAATCATTAAAAAAAGACACAACCTTTCCCTCAATGAAACTCTGAACCCAACTACTAAAGAAGAAGAAGAAGAGGAAGGAGGACCTAGATTAGAAAGCTGAGCGGTGCGGCCTTGAAGCTTGAATTGATCTCTGGTGAATGATTTGAGCCAATACTTGAGAGTATACTCCAAGGCCCGTGCCAGTATCGACTCCATTTGAGTTTTCACCCTCTCTCTCTCTCTCTGATTACGATCGATCCCCCCCCAGATCCGAGAAACTTGAGAAAGAAAGCAAAGACGTGGGATCGATAAAGGTTGCGTCTTTCTTCCTTTCTTGTGTGTTGTAATAATCATTAATCAATTCTAGGCATGGGATCTTGAGGATGTTGTTACTGTAATGCTGGCACGTGCGTGGATGTTCGGTTCGCACGTGTGAGTTATCTGACTCGACCTGAGTTGTGTATTATTGCAGGAGATGATGCCTCTATTATTTGGACATGGATTTGCTTTATCACATGCCGAAGGTGTTTCATGTCATAAACATTCACAAATCTACAATTTGAGCTCTAGTTTGTGGAGGGTTCATAGTGCCACTCTTTAACAGTAATAACATTTATTATGCATAATCGGACCTGACTTGTCTGTGAGGTGAAATACTTATTGGTATGGTTACGGAATTACGAAATGAATATCTTTTTTTATTTACAACTTTGTTGATCATTCAAGATAGAAGTTTGGACCGGTCTGCCTCTTCCTCCGTTCTTTCACCTTTTTGGTTTTTTTTTTTTTTTTTTGGCTAACTTTGTTTCTATTATTCATTATCAAGAATTTCAAAATGTTGTAGGAAGAATGGACACGTATGATACACACCCCATAAATGGTTACAAGATATTGAATATTTTGATAGTTTATCAGCACTCCCATTTGCTTCTCGTTTGCAGTGTTCAAACCGAGTCCGTACAAAGTTTTGACGCAGTCCCATGATTGTTGATTTTAACACTTGTAGTTTAATATTATCCTCCATATGTGCAAGTACAGAGTGAAGAATGAGGTTATCTCCCTCAAATATTACATTACGATATCCAAGGGCCAGACATGCTTGCATAGCCCATACTAAAGCTGTTGCTTCTGATTCAATTACTGTTGATCGTCCTTCGAAAGCACCATGTCCACAATTCAGAAAGCTTCCATTACTACTTCGAATAATCCACCCCATCCCCGAAGAATTATTACCTGTACGGTGTGATACATCATAGTTGCATTTAACCCATCCACTGGGTGGCTTTTTCCATTGAGATTTGTTAGCTTGTGTTACTCGAGATCGTTGCCTCTCTTGAGTATCATTATAGTCTTGATTATATGAGACCCATTCATTGACATCTGAGACTACAAGGTTAAACAAGATCTCCGGAGCAATAACTTTAGAATTGAATAGTAATTCGTTCCTACTTTTCCATAGTCTCCATAATAGCCAAACTGGTTGAAGACGAATCTTTACGGAGAATAGCAGTATCATTAGAGAGTCGGAGAAGTGTAAGTAACTTATCTTCAATAGGTATATGAGGATTATGTAAACTCGAAATCATTATTCCCACCTGTCTCCAGACTTGTTGGGCATAGGGACATTGGAAAAATATATGATCAGCCGTCTCCACTATATCACAACATCGAATACAATATGGATCTACCTGAATGTTCCTCCGTAACAAGTTTTCAGTAATTCCAATAGCTTTCGAAGGAATACTCCAGAGAAAATGTTTTAGTTTCGGAACGACATCAGCATTCCATATTGCTTTAGACACATACGGATGAGAGTATAAAGGCGGTCGCTCTTGTGAAGGATCATTCCTTGTAACACTGAAATGATAGCCAGAACGTGCAGTGTAGTTCCCATGAGTAGTATAAGGCCATATTTTATAATCATTTGAGTCACATGATCCTAAGAAGATTTTCTTTATAAGGTGATGATCATGTTGCTCGATTAAATCCTCTAGCACTTCAAGATTCCACTGTTTTGTTTCCTTGTTGATCAAGCAATCCACTTTCAATGTTGGATTTGTATACGGGAGTAGTAAAGGAGAGCGAGGAGGTATTGTAGGTAACCACGGGTCGCTCAATAAGGTTTCTGAATTCTGATCCATTGCCAATACCACATTGGTATCCTTGACTAAGTAATTCTTTTCCATATAACAGTGATTGCCATCCATATGAAGCTTGGTGCCCTTTTGTAGCATTCCAAATTGATCCATTCCTAAAGTATCTGTTCTTCAGGACCCGAAATAAGAGACTATTTGGTCTGTGTGCTATCTTCCAGTATTGATTAGCAAGCAAGGCTTGGTTAAATTGTTGAAGATCCCGGAATCCAAGCCCTCCCTGTTGTTTTGAGACTGACATTTTCTTCCATGATACCTAGGCCATTTTCCGTTTTCCATTGGTCGATCCCCACCAAAATTGAGAAATCAGACTATCAATCTCTTTGCAGAGTTATTGGGGTAGTTGGAAACAATTCATTGAAAAAACTGGCATAGCAAAAGCTACAGATTTTATCAAGATTTCTTTTCCAGCTTTTGTTAAGAAACGGTTTTGCCATCCACCTATCTTCCGGAGTACATTATCTTTAATATACTGGAACTGCTTACACTTATTTCGACCAAATTGTTCCGGTAATCCTAGATATTTACCTCCTCCACATACCTTATGAATTCCCAGAATCTGTTGCAGTGAATCACGGGAATGTTGAAAGACTTTTGTTCCGAAAGTAATACTAGACTTCTCTAGATTTACAAGTTGGCCCGATCCAATCTCGTATTGTTTGAAAATATGTAGGAGTTTGGTTGCATTCCGCTGATCAGCTTTCACAAAAAATAATGAATCATCCGCAAACAATATGTGAGATATAGATGGACCTCCAACCGTGAAACGAAGTGGGGTTAATGATTTGTACTTTCTGCTTCTTGAATAAGAGACGACAGCAAATCTGAACACAAAATAAAAAGGTATGGTGACAGAGGATCACCTTGTCTCAAGCCTCGATTCGGAGAAAATCTTCCATATGGACTCCAATTGATCAAAACCGAAAAAGAAACAGACGTTTCACATCCCATGATACAACCTATCCAGACCTCACTGAATCCTTTTTTCCTCATAACCTCTTCTAAAAAGCTCCATTCTATATGGTCATAAGCCTTACTAATATCTGTCTTTAATAGCCATATATGAGCTTGCACATCTCTTATTAACTCGTAAAGAATGAAAAGATTCATGAGCTAAGAGAGCATTATCAGAAATATGTCTACCAGAAATAAAAGCTGTTTGGTTCTCTGCTACTGTATGAGGAAGAAATTTCTTTAATCGCCATACCAGGATCTTTGAAATAACTTTATATATCATATTACATAACGCAATGGGTCTACAATCTTTCATAGTAAACGGTCGTTCTATCTTTGTTATTAAACAGAGATGTGTGTGATTGATATCCGGATCCATAACTCATGTTTCAAAGAAAGAACGAACCTCTTGGATAACTGCAGGACCCACTATATCCCAGTAGGAGCGAAACAAAGCAGCCGTAAATCCATCTGGCCCTGGAGCACGAGTTGCACCAATATCAAAAACACCCGTGCAATATGCTTATATGTGATATTTGGAGGATTGGATGACGTAAAAAGATCACTGTAAAAAGAAGTAGCCACCCGTGCAATATGCTTATTACCTTTAACTACATTCCCAGAGCTATCATGAACTGAAAGAATTGTATTCATCGCTCTTCTATTCTTCGTAGACGCATGGTAAAACCTAGTGTTACGATCTCCTTTATTCAACCAACGTACTCGGCTTTTATTATACCAGTATTCTTCCTCCTGTCTATATGCTTCAGTCAACTGATTTTGGAGAAGGTGAATATCTTCAGTAGTAGAGATGGAATCGGTGTGAGCTTCATCAATCTTCTGAATCAAGTTATTAATTTGTTTCCGAGAATTTGTTTGAGCAGTAGACTTCCATACAGAGATACTGTGACGACATTGCCGTATACGTGTTTTAAGGGACACATTCCGACTTAAATCCGTATCTAACCATCCGTTTTGAATAACTTCCGGATCATGTACAAATCTTTTATCAAATCTAAACAATTTCTTATTGTATTCTTCTTGTACCCTCTTTCTTTTAGCAAAATGTTCTTCATAATCCTCCATCTAGAGAGCCTGGCGTGCGGAGTTACAAGTTGTTCTTGTTGCAGTAGCAGAAGGAGAGTCCTCTGTTTTCCTTTTCTTAGACGATGAAGGTCCGTTGTCCTTGTGTGGCTCTGTACCATGTGAATGTGGTGGAACCGGTTCAGTATGAGACGTATCAGGGAAGCATGGAGGATGACCTTCATCATCATCAGAGTCGTTATCATCATCATCTTCTGGTCCCAGAGATGGGATGTCTTCGTTACCAGAAGGACATTCGGAAGCGCCATGAGTCATGAGTCCACAAAAGGTGCAATATCCTCGCAACTTTTCATAGCGAAACCTTAACGTTACAGTTTGATTACCAAACTGAAATTGTCGTTGGAACTTAAGAGGAATGCTTGCAGAACAGAGAATCCTTATACGAACGTAATCAAGATTCGATGATCCTTCATTATGGAAGTCAGTTTCGATAAATCTTCCCATGATACGACCAATATGAGTAACCATTCGGCCTGACAGGAATTGACAAGGTATGCCACGCACTTGAACCCAGAAAGCAATGTGTTGGAGATCATGGTCCGCGTCGTAGAACAGAGAGCATCGTATCTTCGGACTGAAAAATGAATTGCACCTTTTGATTCTCAATCAAACGGCCAGTAACTTCATCACTAACTCCCCACAAGCGTGGGAAAGCAGTCATCAACGCGCGAAGATTTTGGCGATGGGGATTGACAGGTTTAGCAACCAGAGAGTATTGGTTTGCAGCCGAAGCTTCCTCAATTAGATCTAATGGGAGATTAACGACTTCATCATTAACGCCCAAGTTAATCTCTTGCATTTTCTTATGAATTTTTTCTGTCATGATCAAAAGAAATAATGGAAAACTAGATCTTGACCCGTCCGACTGGACGGGTGTTTACTTTACCTTGTAAAAATATTATCATCTTATAGCAAATTGGAAATTATTAGATTTTATAAAGTATATAGTCCACGTTCTTGGCTATCATATGATTGTTATTGTATTTAATGTATTTATAACACAAAAAAATACTAATGTTAGTATATATATTTTTGCATTATTTATTTGATATTGTAACCATATAATATTTAAATTAATAATAATATATCTACGGTACTAATGGACAACAAATCTTGTTTGAGATAAATATATTTTTACTTTTGTATTATATAAAAACTATAAATATCAATAATTACAATGACACAATAAATAATTTAGTTATCAAAATGGATCATAATAACAAATTAAATAATGTGGGCCAATTTTATACTAACAATTAAAAAAAACATAAGCCCAACCCAATATAGATGTTATCTTTATGTCCAAACAACATTTTAATTTTTTTAACTCTGCAATTCATGTTACCAAACAAAACTAAAAGGTACTTCTACTTTAATAAGATAGATTTCCTTTGAAACTCTGGTCACAAAGCGTAACGAGAGACACATGACAGACAATGTTTTGTGTGTATTACAGACAATGTCTAAATTGATCAATTCATGTATAGCCAATTGGTTTAGGTAACTTTAAGTTCATTTCACTTGACAATGCGGTGGTCATGGTCCATGGAGCAAATTTTTTTAAAGTTGGACCAATTTGACTAAACAGATTGAAGTTAATCATCAACTAAGTGGCATGAAATCTCAATGGGTAATAAATAATAATCATCAAACAAGTGAACTAAACAAACTATAACAAGCAAACAAAAAAAAAAGAGTAAAACAAAAAGCTATACCCACCATTGATCACATCACATGCTATATGTTATCAATAACAAAACTTCAAAATCTGTCTCTTATCATTAATACAAAAAAAAAGAAAAAAAAGACACAAGCGGTCGCCCTCTTTATGTAACGCATACTAATATTAATATCATCCTGTCTCCATATATTTTCCGCTGGGTCGTAAACAAGGCAGTAAGGAACAGGGCCTCAGCCCTAAATACATCTTATCAGCCAACCATCCACTCATCCACAAAACCATAAAAGCTCCCGCGCTCGCCACGCTCCTCCATGTCTGGTTTTAAAATCTCAGGCTCCCACATGTATGTTTTTGTATTGAATAACCTTATGGTTTCATCTAGAGCCAGAGCAGGACTCAGATTTGATCTTGCGGATTACCAAACTATATCCTTTTTTTTGTTGAATTCAAAGAAACTTAGTACAAGTTCACGATCAATCAAATCTTTAAGACAAGCAATGTTTCTGTCCTTTTTGCTGTTGTTTGGCAACTACAAAACAACCCTGTCAAAGAAAGTATATGTTGATGACCCCTTCAATCACCAAAGAAACTATTATTGTTATGAACAGATCACATCAACATAGAGGAAAAGAAACGATCAACAACTCAAGGTAAATACACTACAAACATGGGGAGAACCAAGAAGATAAGTTACAGAGCAAGAAGTCTTTTAGTTCTTATGATTCTTGATCTTAATTTCACAAATTTGGCAGTTTGACCATTGATAGAGACACTAAGCAAAGTCGCCAACTTTTCTGAATTTGAAAGATTACAAACTTGGGTTTAGTGGTTCAGAATTCAAATCCGTTAGTGGGTGTGTTTAAATCGACAATCAAATCATAACACAAATAACAAGATTATCATGATTTCATTCAACACGAAAAGAAACCAACATCGTAGTCTAATTAACAATAAGAGAGACCTAATCTAAATTCTAGAAGTAGAAGCTTCATGACGATCATCCATCCTTCTTCTTCTCATTGGAATTCTCGATCACATGAATCTTGCATATGACCAGTTCACGAAACTTACCTTCTATTTCCGGAAGCATATATTCTGTCATAATCCAGCTACTCTCGCTACCTGGTACAACAACATCACAAGAAGTACTGTCTCCCCTCTTCTGCTTCTTCTCGTTATTTACTTTGCTTTTAACAAAAGCTAGGGTTTGATGTTGCCCAATGACCATCTTTGTTTCCTCGTCCCTGATATAGCCTTTCGCATTAGCCTTCCAAGACCCACTATCGTCGTCTCGGGTGATCTTCCGTTTCGCTTTCTTACCACAACCAATCTTCTTCTTAGAGAGTTGAGTCCTTGTCACAATATAGTACCACTCGTTCTTCTTGAAAAAGGAACCCATGGGATGGTCCAGCAACCATGGCTCCTTTGAGTAAACATCCTTCGTAGTGATCTCTTCACGCGGTTGACCTTTTAATTTGGGGATTAAATATTCGTTGATGAGTTCGTCGTCGTAGGGTTGAAACTGAATCCCTCCATCTTCTTCGTTGTATTCATACATGTCGTTGTATTCATACATCTTCTCTTACGTGTCTTATAGTGTGTTTGAGTTTAGGAGTTCTTTGGGAAGTGTTCTATGAGATTTTGTGATCAACCATCGCCTGTATTTGTACCACCCTACATTCTCATGAACCAATGTCAAATTGGTTTTGAAACTCATTTCTAACAGGATTATGATTATTTATTTGTTGTTTATCTTTAAACTTCTTTTACAGCCAAATAAATAAATATTTCCTATCTTATAAGATATCGTCATCAAATCTTTGTTTTATTCTGCTGCAGCATCTTTAGTTTGTTACGGTTGCCTTTCGTTTTATCCTTTTTATTTTTACCATGAATTTAATTTACAAATATTAAAAACGTGACAAATACTCTACCGTTTTCGACTTGATATCCGTAAGCTTGGATCTTGCTGTAAATATATACTTCATTATTCATAACCCTTATTGGAGAACGACAAGATGGATCAAACACGCTTTCGGATACGACCAATCTCGCAGTAACCACAAAATATTGAGGTTTGACAATAGTAACTTCTACATCTACAATTTTAGCTCTAACTCATGGAACACTCCTGATGCCACTCTTGAGAAGAATGTAGAATTGCTTCACAGACCTAACTTGAATCTGAAGGGAAATAGTTGCCGGCTTTCTACAGATATTAAAAATAAAAACATTAATATGATTCTCCACTCTCTTATGCTTTTACAAGAGATGAATTTGGTCCGCCTCTGCCTTTGCCTCTGCCTTTTGATTCTTATATTTTAGGTAATATGATTCTGTCTACAGTTAGAGAAGAGAAGCTTGCAGCGTTGTTATGCCGGTGGCTTACCTTTGAGATTGAAATTTGGATTACTAATAAGATTGAGCCTGATGCGGTGTAGTGGAGCAACTTCTTTAGACTTGAAGTGATGGGGGAGTTAGTGTTCAGTTTGGGATTTTCTTGATTAATGAGGAGAAGAAGGTCTCTGTGGCTTTTAGTGAATACAAAACAGCTTCCATCATTGATGGAGAGAGTGATCAGGTCAGAAAAGTGGATCTCAACAATCTCCGTACACAAGAGCTTGCAAACTTGTGGGATGTTATGTTCCAATCTCTGTGCAAATCTAAGTAAATTAGGGCTTAAACCGTTTAAATGTTCTTTCAAATTAGACTAGGGGATAGATAAATTTGAAGTTGTGTTTCATCTCTTCTATGCAAATATGTAATAAAAATTAAGTTATTAAATTTTACAAAACGGAGAGACCTCAAAATATCAGTTTTATGATATCCTAATCTTCAATGATATACCATCTCAAGGATTTGGGTATAAAATTATAAATAAAACATTGAATTTATATTATTTTACGAATCTTTCAAATTTTCAAATTTTATTGATTCAAAAACATTATTTTGGATAAAAATTAATATCTTTTAATTTAATATTTTTTTATCTTTAACCAGTTTTTTATTGATTTATAAACAATAATCAATTAAATAAAAATATATAATTGTTAATATAAAGTGATGTTATTAAAAAAAATTATTGAAATTGCCAGACCTACAAAATCTCAAAGTAAGTCAAATGCATAAGAATGTTAACCAAAATCCAACTTTACATATTATATTAATCAAAATAAATAAAACTATTAATATATGCATAATTTTATTGTGAAATACCTCATATAATAACTGAATAAACACTTAAATAGACCAACCATGTTTAAAAATAAAACATTTATATGTAATGTATAAGATAGGAATATTTACTATTTATTGTTATTTTCATTTCTAAATGCTATAATAGAGAAAATAAACTATAGTCAATCTATATTTTTAATTTCAAAATAGATATTATTATTTTTCCTATAAAATAGTATTTCTTTATTCCAAAACTATAATTTGTTATTTTTAAATGATCTTTTAACTTTAAAGCTTTAATAATTATAAACAAATAAATGTGGAAAATACAGTTTTATTAAAAATTAGAATACAAATTTTCTTTACATAATAGTCTCTTAAAGAAACTTTAATTTAACAAAGTTATGATTCTGTGAAACTCTTAAAAAATTAAATAAATTTAATTTTCAATTTTTATAAATATAAGGTACTTGATGTAAATAAAAAGTTAATAATTTAAAAATATTCTCTTTTGGAGACAGATATTTTGTAAATATTATAAAAGACAATTTCAATCCCAGTAAAACCTGTTTAGAAAAAATCACATTAACAAACAAATATAAATAATATTTATTTTTTATTGCTTATTATCTCTTTTTAGCATTCTATTACTAAAATAAATTAGTAGTTTTAAAAATATATTCCATGGCATATTTCAATTTAAAATTATATAAATTAATTTAAAATTATTTTAGTATAACGATAAATCTAATAATTATATGCGTATATATAAAACTACTAATTATAAAATTAAGAAATAAGAAAGAATGATGTAGATAAACACAAAATAAATATATGGAATTATCTTTTTTTTCTTCTCAAACACGTTTTCTGTTTATTTTTTAAATAATGTTTATAATATTAATTTTTAATTAATCAAATAATGAGTTATATAATTAAAGTTAATGATTCATCCTAGAATTATGGAGAATGTGATAACTAATCAAGTTTACTTTACTAACTAGGTTTTTCACTCGCGCTTGTATTAATAATATTTTATTCATTTTTAAAAATATAAAAATATAACTAATTTATATAAATTTTGTCTTTACGAAAATATATCAAAAAACATTTAGGCCATGTTCGGGAGGAAGACGCACAGCGTCAGCGACCAGAGACCATAAATACACACATACAGAGGTAAAACGGAGCATAAATTAAAGGGAAAAGAGTCGCTAGCGTTTAAAAGTAGACTCCAGATTTCTGAAACACTGACACTATTTATTTTAGCAAAAACAGAACTACCGAATTCCGTTCATTATTTTGCCGCTGCGTCTTTTATGTTATACTCCGGCGACAAGTGAAAAAGCAAATCACGACTAATTTTCAGACGCTGACGCCAGACGCTGCGATCTGAAAACGAACAGGGCTTTAGTTTTTATTTTTATTTTGTCTATATAAGTATACTCTTTACAATCTATACTATTATTTGTGAAATAATTTTTGATTATAAGTTCTTTCCTTAAAACTATAAGTTGGACGTTCGATTTCGTTCACATGTTTATTCGGTTTTAGAGTTTTGAGATTAAATATTTAAGTTATATTCGGGTGTTTATAAAATTTAATTTGAGTTTTGTCGAATTTTTGCGGTTTAATTCAGATTATAACCCGTTTAAACTATTTTAAAAATAATTTAAATTCATATACACTTATTCCTAAACAAAATAGAATGAAAACAATATATAATATATAAATTTGAATAATTTATATCAAAATACTTAAACTTAACATAAAATGGTTTTGGTTGAGTATTTGGATGGAGAATCAATAAATTTTTCAAATATTTTGAGATTTTGAGTATTGTTTAACTACTTTGGATATATATTTTTGATTCTTTTATATATTTTTAGGTGTTTTGGGAAATTTAAAAAAATCTTATATATTTAGATTTGTTGATATTGAATCTAAAAATAATTAGTACATCTAAATAAATAAATATAAATTGGATATTCTCGCATATTTGAAATATTTTGGTTGTAGTCAGATTTAGTTTTGGTTCCCTACATAGCAAAGTTTTAGATCTGTTCATATTTTAGTAGTTTTGGTTAGAATTTGATATTACTTTTCAGATCGAGTGTGTCTAAGTTATTTGGTTTTAATTTTTTCTGGGTCTTATTAAAAATTAGAGCAGTAAATATATTTTAAACTTATAATTATTTATTTTATTTAATATATATTTCGATTATGATTGTGTTTTTCTGATAGCTAATTACAAATCTTATAAGCAGATATCAAAAGTGATGCAAAAAGATAAGAAAATTTTCTAAATTGGCTTAATGGATATAATTATATATGATAACAATAATTTTCGATAAATTTGACATTTTCTCTATTAAATTTTTAGTTTAGTTATATCAAATATATTAATTGTTATCAGAAGTTATAAGGATTTAGATGGAACGTGTTAAAAGTTAAAACTATTTTTAAACACTTATAGTACCTGATTTTCTCATATTTGGTTTACTCTTGGTTTGTGGGATGGTATAGTTCTGGTTTAGAAACTTAATTTTTTTACGACAGAAACATAAATAATGTAAAGGTTGGACAAAAAAAAATTCTAAAGATAAACCTAATCACTCAAACGTTCGGTGAGAAAATCACAGAAAATAGGAAACCTAATCCTTTCATTTTATCGTTCTTTTCAAAACAAATGCACTTTGGTCCTCTCGATAGATGAGATGATTAAGTTTAGTCAAAAATATATATATATATATATATATATATATATATATATATATATATATATATATATATATATTAAAATTAATAATCTTATTAAATTTTAGATTGATAATGTCTAAATAAAATTTTTCATACCTTTTGATCAATAAGAAATAACTCAAACATTTTCTTAGATCATCAAAAACCAAAGAAGAAGCAGAAGCCACCATTGCGTAAATATTTTTTTTTTCTTTTCAATATCTCTCTCTTTCCCAAAGTAAAGAGAAATTCTTGGGTTCACCCCTAGAGTGAACCTTTAGGTTCACCCAACCAATAGGATTTCGTTATTTCATATTCGGTGTCTTATAAAAAAGGAAATAAAATATTGTCAAGTTATATTATATTTTTAGATTAAAAATAAAAAGTAATATTAATTGTAAACAAAAACATGTTTTAAAAAAATGTATTTTTTAATACCGTTAACCAAACACTAAACCTTAAATCCTAAATTCTAAACCCTTGGGTAAACCCTAAACCCTTAGGTAAACCTTAAACCTTTGGTAAATCCAAAAACACTTGGATAAATTCTAAATCCTAGAGTTTATGATTTATCCAAGGGTTTAGGGTTTAGTATTTAGAATTTAGGATTTAGTGTTTAGTATTTAGAGTTTAGGGTTTAGTATTTTGCTCACTGTGTTAAGAATATATTTTGTTAAAAAATCTAAAGATTTAGGATTTATCCAAGAATTTACCATGGATTTAGGGTTTATGATTTAGAGTTTAGGGTTTATTGTTTTGCTAACGGTATTTTAAATATAACTTTTTTTTGCGACTACTATTATTTTCTATTTATTTTTTACCGAATATGAAATAACGAAATCATATTGGTTGGGTGAACCTAAAAATTCACTCTAGGAGTGAACCCAAGAATTTCTCCAAAGTAAATCTTGAAAACCTTTGGAACTCTAGACAACTATTTATAGTCACATAATACTTCATTTATTAGAAAGTTTATTCTTTTATATATTAAGTGAATTTTCCTTTTAGATGTTTTAGTTTTTGTTATATATTTATGTTAATATGACATTTTTATATTCATGCTATATATTCCCCTTTTTTGTTAACTTAAATATTTTATTTTTATTTTCCATTTTTTATATCAGTTACCATTTATTTAAATAAGTTGTCAAATTTTAATATATTTTTTTATGTTATGTTATATATAATATTAATTTCGTTTTTTTAAAAAATCTTTTTGGAAATATAAATATTTTAAAAATAATAAATTAAAAATCTGATTTTTTTGTTATATATTCATGTTAATATAACATTTTTATATTCATGTTATATATTCCTTTTTTGTTAACTTAACTATTTTCTTTTTATTTTCCATTTTTCTATATCAGTTACCATTTATTAAAGTAAGTTGTCAAATTTTAATATTTTTTGTTATATATTCATGTTAATATGACATTTTTATATTCATGCTATATATTTTCTTTTTTTGTTAACTTTACTTTTTTCCATTTTTATATAGTATAGATTTATTAAAGTAAGTTGTCAAATTTTAATATTTATTTTTCTTAGTTTATGTTATATATATATAATATTAATTTCGTTTTAATTTTTTTTTTGGAAATATTAACATTTTAAAAACAATAAATTGAAAAAACTGAAAATGTTAATATTTTTTTAGGTTAAGTTATATATATATATATATAAAATTAATTTCGTTTTAAAAAAAATTCTGAAAATATTAACATTTAAAAAAAAAATTAAAAATCTGATTTGTCGTATTTTAATCGGTCGTTTTAAATCCTACGTGGACGTTCTCAATGGCTTATAGCCTCAACTTTTATATAGTATAGATTTGGTGAGATTAAATTCTTTTAAAATCCAAACACATCCTAATATTCTCAGTACATATATTATACAGTACTTTGCTAATTGTTAGGGTTTCTGTGCTATTATCGACAGCCACTCGAGAACAAAAAGGCGCACACAGAAAAAAAAAAGGTTTGAAACTTGAAACAATATGACGATGACAATAACAAATCTTCCAAGAGATTTGGTGGAGGAGATTCTCTCTAGGGTTCCGGTGAAATCTATTGGAGCAGTGCGATCAACATGCAAAAACTGGAACGTTTTATCTAAAGACGAGAGATTTGCCAATAAGCACATTGACAAAGCAGCAGCAGCAGCAGCAAGAGAAACGGTGTATATTATGATAACGGGGGCTTCTAGGGATTATTTGAGTAATGTCAATCTCTGTGAAACTCACAACAAAAACTTTGGTTTATCCATAAACGGTAAAGCTATAAGTATTGCACGGGAACAGTCAGATCAAACACTCTATCTATCTCGTGTCTTTGTCTCCAGCGGTTTACTGCTATGCGTATGGAGAACCACCATAAACAACAGAAGTAGGCTTTTTGTTTGGAACCCCTATCGGGGAAAAAGAAGCTGGATCGAACGCCCACCATATTGTTGGTATGAAAGGTTTGCGTTCGGCTATGACAAAGCTTGTGGTAGCCACAAAATCTTGAGGTTAAGGATTAATAACTCGAACAAGCACATGGACATCTACGATGTGAGCTCTTATTCGTGGAGGACTCTTGATGCCACTTTTGACAGACATTTAATAAAGTATATTGAAATTGGCTTGTCTTTGAAGGGAAACACTTATTTTGAATCAGAAGGTCGTTTCTTACACTGTTTTGATTTTACAAGAGAGAGGTTTGGACCATCTCTACCTCTGCCTCTGCCTCCGTCCTATCCCTCTAGAGATAGTGTTTTTCTATCTTCAGTTAAAGAAGAGAAGCTTGCATTGTTATTTTCACCACGGAGTACTTTTCGGGTTGATATTTGGGTCACAAATAAGATCGAAGATCCCTACGTGGTTTCATGGAGCAAATTCTTCAAAGTTGGAACTGAGACGATGCAACGCATTGATCATCGTTTTAGGTCTGGCCATTTTTTTATTGATGAGGAGAAGAAGCTCACTGTGGTTTTTGATATGTATGGCCAAATTAACAAATCATACATCATTTGTGCGGAGAGTGGTCATGTCAGAAAAGTGGATCTCGGACAATACTCAGGAGCTTCCGTACTTGTTGGATGTTATATTCCAACCTCTGTGCAAATATAACTAACAGGTTAGTGATTAGTCAATTAACACGTTCTTTCAAACAAGAGTAAAACTTGAAGTTGTATTTCATCTCCTTTTATATATGCAACAGATGATAATTAATTAATTTAAATTAGTCACTTCCTCTCGTTTCTTTACTTGTGTTCCATCTCAGCAGCAGTCCATGGCTTCTTCAAATCTCTTCAAACTAATTATACTACTCAACTGTTTTTGTTATATTTATATGTTTTTCTAATTCCACGTGTGAGGATGACTTTGAAATGTGCCTAACCCCGGTTTTGGGCACATCCGGATGAAGCTTCGTTTTCATCCCAAAATGAAACATTAACACGTAAAATAACCCTAATTAAAATATATATATATAACCCTAATTAAATAACCTAATCAGAGGAGCCTTGCGTCTGAAGCCATCTAACAGAGTTGCTAAGTGAAGATTACTTCACCTGCTTATTTTAGTTCGATCCGATCATCATTCGATTCTCAAAAAGAAAAGAAAAGTTAAACAAAACACAAAAGTTAATGGATGATACTCAGCTAGAAAACACCATCCTTTGAAACTCACACTCCGGATCACCACATTTTTTCTCAAACAAGACTGATCCGTTAGGGTTTCAATCAATCGACACTAAACTAAGGGAACGAGAGAGTGTATTGACTTTATTTCCGGTGATTCGAAACTTTTCACGTTCAGCGATCAATGAGAGATGATGGAAGTTTTGCAACGTAATACAAGCAAATGTTTATAAAATTCATTTGTTTCAGGTTCAGTTTTCTAACCTCTAACTTTCACCTTCATTTTCTTTGCTCACCACGATTGATCACCCTATGAATATGTGCATATCATATTATCATTACACCATCTGATCACATGCTATACGTTCTGATGAATGCATCAATATAAAGTTCTTCTTTTGATCATTATCACTAGTCCTAATAAGAGTGGCCGGTAAACACTGTTTCATACGTAGGACTCGGCAAACCGAATTAAAAATTAAGTTCAAGATATAAGAGCATTAATATCGCTGAATCTGTTTCTGAGTCTTTAATTTTTTTTTATTTTTTTGGTTTTCTCTTATTTAAAAAAAAAAATTAAAAGGGAACCAATTGCGGGTCGTCATGTGTCTGTGGGACTCGCAAAGAGTCCAGAAACATACGAAGATCACAACTTTTGTCACAGTTTTTAATAATTTTGTGGGCCCCTCAATACAAAATCTTCGATTTATCCATAAACCGTAAAACTATAAATATTACTCGAGAAGATTCAGATGAAGCAGTCTTTGAATTTGATCAAGCCTTTCTCTCCAACGGTTTATCGATGTGTGTATGGAAAAACAACTTGGGAAACATCAGATATAGGCTTTTGTTTCGGAACCTGTACTGGGGTAAAAGAAGATGGATCGAATGCCCAACATCTTCTTCCTATGGAGTGTTTGCTTTCGGATATGATAGATCTCGTGGTAGCCACAATATCTTGAGGTTTAGCCCTAATGGTGATCAACTCGACATTTACGATTTAAGCTCTGATTCATGGAGGACTCTTAACATAGATATTAGCAGAAAAATATGCTATATTGACTGGCTTGTCTTTGAAGGGGAACACTTATTGGTGTGCTACTGATTATAAAGATATTGTCTTACACTGTTTTGATTTTTCAAGAGAGAGGTTTGGACTCGGTCTGCCGCTGCCCTCTCACGACACCGTTTCTCTATCTTCGATTAAAGAAGAGAAGTTCGCAGTGTTAGAATCCATATGGAATACTTTTGAGGCTGATATTTGGATTACAGATAAGATTGACCCCTACACGGTTTCATGGAGCAAATTCTTAAAAGTAAAAACGACGTCACGCATTGATCATTGTTTTAGGTTTGGGGGGCATTTTTTTATCGACGAGGAGGAGAAGGTCATTGTGGTTTTTAATAGATGTGACAATGCATACTACATTAGTGGGGAGAGTGGTCATTTCAGAAAAGTGTATCCCAGAGAATCTTCACACAATCGACCTTACAGACTTGTGGGCTGTTATATTCCAAGCTCTGTGCAAATATAAGTAACAGATTAGCTACTATTCCATGTGCATGTGCATTTTATTTCAAACAAGAATAAACTTGAAGTTTTACATAATATCTTCTATATGATGAAGAATTCATTTGTTTCTTTATTTTACTAAATTTTTGTTAAGAGATCTTGTTAAAGTATTTTTGTTTTCTTTGCTCCAATGGTTAAACCCCATTAGGGGTTCTTAAAAAAAATACTTGTGCATGTGTGTGTGTGAATGTGTTGCGACTTATGCTTATGCAAAAACTTTCATGGTTTCTATGTTTCTATTTATGGTTGTAATATCATTGATATGATTCTCCTTAACCTGTGAGGAGGACTCAGTGTGTGCTTGTGGCGCAGCGTATCAACGGTAACTCAGCTCAATCTAGGGATTTAGGTTTAAATCTCTAGAGACCTGACTTCTTGTATCGAAGAACTTAATCAAATTCGATGCAAGGCTCTCGTATTGATGACAGAATCGAATCAATGCAAGGCTTTAGAGAAAACTCTAGTTTATTAATTATCAAAAGCTCTCTTTTAAAACTACATATCGATGTCTTTATATAAGGACTTAGGGTCGGTTAATAATACCTTTCCCGTAAAGAAATAGAAAACTAAGAACAAAAAAGAAGTTTAAAACACAAAGCAAAAAGGAAATTCAAAGACGGTTGCTTGGCGGTAAAGCTATCATGATGCTACATCAGGTCCCCCGGGGTTAGAAAGATTCGACCCCGAATCAGGTAATAGATCAGGTGAAACATAAGGCGTTAGATGACGGACATTGAAAACATCAGAAGTCGTGATATGGGCAGGCATTTGAAGACGATAAGCGTTGTCGTTAATACGTTCAAGAACTTCAAGAGGACCGATCTTCTTAGCCTTGAGCTTATTGTAAGAACGAGCCGGCATCCTATCCTTGGTCAAAAATGCCCAGACTTGATCACCCACTTCGAACACAACACGGCGACGATGAACATCTGTAGCGTGTTTGTAGGAAGCAACAGACGCCTGTAAGTTGGAGACCACTTTGGCGTGAACTGCATGAATATCTTCGACAAAGTCAGCTGCAACACCATGACGTCGAGTGAGGTCAGGCAAGACAGTAAGATCGAGAGGACCACGCGGAATCATGCCGTATACTACTTGAAAGGGACTAAAACCAGAGCTTCTGTTGAGAGCATGGTTGTGAGCAAATTCTGCTTGAGGAATTTTAGAATCCCATGATTTGATGGAATCACCCACAAGACAACGAAGTAAATTCCCCAAGGAACGGTTAGCGACTTCAGTCTGACCATCAGTTTGAGGATGGTAAGCCGAACTCATATCAAGACTGGTGCCTAGTAGCTTCCAAAGGGAACGCCAGAAGTGACCCAAGAATCGAGAGTCTCGGTCAGAAACGATAGAAGTGGGTAAGCCATGGAGACGATAAACTTCACGAAAGAATAAAATAGCAACCTGTAAAGCATCTGTAGTTTTCTTACAAGGTATAAAGTGCACCATCTTTGAGAAGCGATCAACGACCACAAATATAGAATCAAATCCCTTTTGAGTTCGAGGTAGTCCCATAACAAAATCCATACTGATATCGGTCCACGGTTGAGTAGGGATGGGCAAAGGTAAATAAAGGCCAGCATTGGTGGCATGACCTTTCGACCGTTGGCACACCACGCATCGCTCCACGAATCTTTCAACATCGCGACGCAAAGTTGGCCAAAAGTAAGAACGAGAAAGGAGATGCAATGTGCGATCACGACCAACATGGCCTTCTCCATGTGTTTCAGAGATAAACTGTAGACGAAGACTGCATTCTGGCACACAGAGACGCACACCCCGAAATAAGAAGCCCTCATGGAGAGTATAATCGTGCGAAGAACCAGCTTGAACGTCCGTTAACACGTTGCTAAAGAACGGATCAGAGGGGTACGACTCAGAAAAGGTACCAAAGCCAGGGACATAAACATGTAAAACAGAAAGGATTGTACGTCGACGACTCAAGGCATCCGCCACACGGTTTGAAACGCCAGAAGTATGTTTAATCACAAAGGTGAACTGCTGTAAATAAGCCACCCAAGAGGCATGTCGCGCTGAGACTTTATCTTGACTGTTGAGATGTTTCAATGCGTCATGATCAGTATATAACACGAACTCTTTATGACAAAGATAATGACGCCAATGTTTAACAGCCTGGACGACTGCATAGAACTCGACATCATAAGTACTGTATCGCGCACGAGCTCCCATTAATTTTTCACTAAAAACGCAACAGGACGATTTCGCTGACTTAAAACGGCACCAATACCAGTTTTTGAGGCATCACAATGTAACTCAAAAACCTGTGAGAAGTCTGGTAATGCTAAGATGGGGGCGGAGATAAGTCGCTGTTTGATGACGTTGAAGGCATGTGTAGCTTCCGGAGTCCAAACGAAGGAACCTTCTCGTCGCATACAATCTGTCAGAGGGGACATAAGAGAGCTAAACTGTGGCACAAATCTCCTGTAAAAAGAAGCAAGGCCATGAAAACTCCTTGTCTCAGATAGAGTTGCAGGTATTGGCCAAGAATGAATTGCTTCGACTTTGGCCGGGTCGACAGAGAGACCTTTTGAAGAGACGATATAGCCAAGAAAGTGAACTTGCTCTGCTCCAAACTCACATTTTTTTATCGTGGCAAACAATTGATCTCGCCGGAGCACAAGCAAGACTTCTCGTAGGTGAACGAGATGGTCCGCCATATTCTTACTAAAGATGAGAATGTCGTCGAAATAAACCACAACGAACTTTCCTATAAACGGTCGTAAGGCTTGATTCATAACACGCATAAAAGTACTTGGAGCGTTAGACAAGCCAAATGGCATTACAAGCCATTCAAAAAGTCCTTCCCTCGTCTTAAAAGCTGTCTTCCACTCATCTCCTGGTCGAATACGAATCTGGTGATAGCCGCTTTTTAAATCGAGTTTGGAGAAGACAGAGGCCGACCCAATTTGATCAAGGAGGTCGTCAAGACGCGGTATAGGAAAACGATACCGGACTGTGATTTTATTGATAGCGCGGCTATCAACACACATACGCCAAGAGCCATCTTTCTTTGGAATAAGTAGCGCTGGAACGGCGCAAGGGCTTAAACTCTCACGTAAGAAGCCTTTTGCCACAAGATCTTCAACTTGTCTTCGTAGTTCTTCATGCTCGCTGGGACTCATGCGATAATGAGCTCGGTTGGGAAGAATAGCATCAGGTACTAAGTCAATGTGATGTTGAATATCGCGAAGAGGTGGAAGTCCCGTTGGCAACTCGTCCGGAAAGACGTCAACGAACTCTTGTATCAGTGGTGCGAACTCTCGAGGAATTTGTTGAGGAGAGAAAGGAGGTGTTGAGTTGACGAGTAGAAAGACAAGTCCTTCTTCCCGCATAGCTGCCTCAAATGGCTTGCGCTGGAGAATAAGCATTTGTGAAGACTGTGGAACTGTTGTTTCAGGATCATTAGGTTTCAGCGTATAGGTGCGGTTGTTAAGGCGGAATGTGTAAGTGTTGAGAAAACCGTCATGCTGAATTCGCCGATCAAAAATCCAGGGGCGGCTCAAGAGGAGATGACAAGCATCCATAGGAGCAATGTCACAATAAATCTGGTCTTTATAAGAATCACCTACGGAAAAAAAAATTAGAGCGCGGCGAGTGATGAGTAAATCTGTCTTTTGATCAAGCCATGCCAGTTTATAAGGACATGGGTGAAGTTCTGTGGCGAGGTGAAGCTTGTTGACAACCTCTTCTGCAATGACGTTTTCACTACTGCCAGAGTCTATAATGAATTTACAGACCTTGCCACCGATTGTACACTTAGAATGAAAAAGATTATGTCGCTGTGGGTTAGCATCGGCTCCACGGGGAGCTAGACACACGCGACGTACCATTAAAGCAGGTCCAGTATCTGCAGTGAGGACCTCCGGTTCGTCTAGAGTTTCAGGGAATTCCTCATCGGAGATGACTTCGATATCTCTACCGGTGGAATCCAAAAGGAGACCACGTTTGTTACGCGTTGGACAATTGGCCATACGGTGACCGACTTCACCACAAGAGAAGCAACGTAGAGAAGTAGGACGATTGGTGCGATTGTCATTATGGGGAACAATGGCAGTCTCTGTTTTTGGTTGAGCGTTGTCTTCTGCTGCAGACGTCGTTGTCGCACTCGGCACTGGACGAGAAGAACGTGCTGCTGTCCAAGGCGAGAAGGAAGATGACTTCGTCTGTGCTTCAATAGTCAAGGCCTGTTGATGTGCTTCAGACAAGGTAAGCGGATGAAACAGATTGATTGTATGTTGTATTTGTTGACGAAGTCCCGCGGTAAATCGAGCTACAAGTTGTCGCTCTGAATCTTGGATATCCACACGATTAAGGAGAAGAAAAATTTCTGTAGAATAATCTGCTACGGAACGTGTTCCTTGACGAATGGTGTGGAGACGTTGGAACATAAGCTGGTCGTAGTTATAAGGTAAGAAAGTTTTCTTGAGCTTCGATTTAAGCTTATCCCAAGACATAATTTTAGATTTTCCAAGACGAGTTCGTGTTGTCTTTAATTGTGTCCACCATGCGGCTGCTCTCCCACGAAATTTCATTGTAAGAACAGGAACACAACGATCCATTGGTGCTCTTTTGAATTCCAAAATCTCTTCTACTGTTACGATCCAGTCAAGTAGTTCTTCGGCAGAGGAATTACCATGGAATTCTGGAATCTCTGTTTTAAAACCTATTTCCCATTGAACATCGGCTGCGACAGCTCGACCGTAACCGTGAGCTAAAACACGATTGTTGTGGAGTGGAGCGAAGGGATTGTCATTGGCTTCTGCTGCTGCTGCGGCAAACAGGTTTAGTTCTTCATCATCTTCTTCGTCGTTGCGGGCTGGTGGTGGTGGTTGTTGAACATTAAGGTTGTGGAGGGCGGTGGTGATTGTGGCCATCTGGGCTCGAAGCTCAGCAATGGCGTCGCGGGTGATTTCTGCCTCGGTACGTACTGGTTCTCGGCGGGGTCTTGCCATCGTTTATGACAACAAGGAACGTCGCAGAGGCTCTGATACCAACCTGGCGCAGCGTATCAACGGTAACTCAGCTCAATCTAGGGATTTAGGTTTAAATCTCTAGAGACCTGACTTCTTGTATCGAAGAACTTAATCAAATTCGATGCAAGGCTCTCGTATTGATGACAGAATCGAATCAATGCAAGGCTTTAGAGAAAACTCTAGTTTATTAATTATCAAAAGCTCTCTTTTAAAACTACATATCGATGTCTTTATATAAGGACTTAGGGTCGGTTAATAATACCTTTCCCGTAAAGAAATAGAAAACTAAGAACAAAAAAGAAGTTTAAAACACAAAGCAAAAAGGAAATTCAAAGACGGTTGCTTGGCGGTAAAGCTATCATGATGCTACATCAGCTTGCTTTGAGACTAGTTTATGGGACAGTCATATGCATTTGTCTAGTTCTATGTAACTATTTGAAACTGAGCATCAATTGAGTGATGTTGTTGTTGGTTGTTAACATCCCAACTTGGTTGTTATAAAACATTGACTGTAGTTTTCAGCCTATAACGATGATTTGGAACGTTCTGTTACCTAAAATCGAGCATGAAGCAGTATAATACAGTAAGATAACGAAACACTCAAAATAACAATCATCCATAACCATAAGAGCAGAGCAACGTTACAAAAGTATGCGTGTCTAAAACCAGAAACCTAGGAGGTTAAAATTAACACATATACACCTGAGCTTATCTGTCCAGATAACAGCACACTAAATCAACAAACTAAACACAAACACCATTAGCTGTTTTGAGTAGCAAAGAGGGACTGAAACTCAATCGTTGGTGATCTTGTTGACAAGGGACTTGTGAATGTGAGGGATGACACCTCCTCCAGCAATTGTTCTTTGATGATGGTGTCAAGCTCCTCCTCTCATCTGATTGCAAGCTGCAAAACGCCTCGAGCTATTCTCTTCACTTTCAGATCTTTGCTGGCGTTTCTAGCAAACTCAACAACTTCTGCAGTTAATTATTCCAGAATCGATGCTGTCTAGACAGCAGCAGTGGCACCAACTCTTCCATGTGCTGAAACTCTTGCCTTGAGTTGACGGTGAATACGAAACTGAAAGAAAACAAGCATATAACTTTGGGCACAAAAAGACAAGCAAGGAATACAACTGCTTAAGAAGAAAGTAGAATAGTAACGAGTCGTATTAGATAAGATCAATCACTAGACCAAGCTGACACAGAAAAAAAAGAGAGAGTATGTTAAGGTCACAGAGGTTAGAGAGTTTTTTTTTTTTTTTTTGACGAAATTTTTGCTATTAAAATACTAGAAAGGTTACAAGAAAATGGCTCGGCCATTAAGTTCATGATAAGAAGTTAAACATACGGTAAATCAAAGCAACACATTTGCTTAAAAGCAAAACATAAAAGAAGACATCGGAAGATGACAAACTTTTTGAATAAAAAGTTTTAGTGAGATCGACGACTGTAAGGAGTAGTACCTCTTCCACACCTTCCTTTCCCACTGATAGTGCACCATTCCATATCCTTTAGCTTCTGAGATGGTTTTAAGCAGCGACCTCCACGAGATCTTTGCACCATATCGAAACTATCGGAACTTGAAGCCACAGAGGTTAGAGAGTTGCACATAGGATATAGAAAGAATAAGAAGTGAAGACATTACTTACTCTGGTATCTGGGCAGCCACATTCCCAACTATCCACCCGAATGAGGTCCAGCGCCCCAACAGAAGGGATGTTAAATCCGTTGTGGCAAAGGCTCGAACCCGGGTGGCGGACAGTACAGCTGTACCTCCTTTACCACCAAGCTACGAGCACTTGGTTGACATTACTTACTTTTCTTTCACTGATTCTCTGGTTGCGGATAACATGTACTGGTGTTGTTGGTGTTTCTCGTTGCCTGATTCTTGAATCCGCGAGTGAGTAGTGTCGACCTCGTTTAACCATGGAGAAATCTCGTCTTGGACCCTTGGTTTAAATCAAGATCTATTGTCTCTCCTTGAACACTAGTCGACAATCTCGACATGAGAGCTCAAAGACACAAACTTTATAACCCAAAACAGAAACTTTGCTTCTTTTTTTTTTTGAATATTATCAAGTCCGGCTCTGGTTCGCGAACAAGGAAACCGTGGAAATTGAAGTGGAAGTGGCTAAATGTTCTCTTGATCTACCGCTATAGTCAATCGAATCATGATGATCCAATTGTTTATAGTTCTTTTATGATCTCCCAACTTTTGTAATAAGTTCCAAATTTAAGCAAAAAAAAAAACTTTTGTAATAAGTTGTTAAACTGCATGATTTAGGTCATGGCTTGAATCAATTTAAAATCTAATAAATAATAATAATAATAATATTTTATCAAAAAATACAAGAAGGAAGGTGTAGACATTATCGTCTCCATGCAATTATGTGAAATTAGGAAAATGGAGAAGGTTGATTCCTTATCGTTAAGAAGACACAGTTTCATTATTTGACTGAAACAAAAAGCTTAAATAAATAAAAGAAACATAAGGCCGGTTCTGTTATGGTTCACACTTTTGGTTTGGGATGATGGTTCTGGTTGACTTCGTTTGGTTTGATATCTATGACTCAGTTTAATCGATTCGTACTGGTATTGGTAGCAAAAATAAAAATAAACGCCTTATACATCTAGTGGGCCTAAATAAGAATGACCCAATACCCGTAACGTGATAGACACTCCACCGTTGAATATTTGCTATATATACTTCATAATCCTTATAACTTAGGGTTTCTAAATCTTCAATAATCTAACGATAGATCTCCGTGAGAAATCAGTTGCTAAAAAGGAAAGAGTGTTTGAAGGATTGACCTAACTTGATCTCTGTGTTCATTGGTCGTTGCTTGAAACTTGAAACAGTGACTATGATGATATTCAATCTTCCAAGGGATCTGGTGGAGGAGATTCTCGCTAGGGTTCCGGTGAAATCTATAAGAGCAGTGCGATCTACATGCAAAAACTGGAACGTTATATCTAAAGATGAGAGATTTGCCAATAAGCACACTCGCAAAGCAGCAGTAAGAGAAAAGCAGTACCTTATAATAGGGGATTCCATGGATTATTTGAGTAGCGTCAAGCTCAATGAAACTCACAACAAAAACTTTGGTTTATCCATAAACGGTAAAGCTATAAGTATTGCACGAGACCATTCAGATCAAACACTCTATATATCTGAAGTCTTTCTCTCCAATGGTTTACTGCTATATGTATGGAGAAACACCACAAGCATCAGTAGGCTTTTGCTTTGGAACCCTTATTGGGGAAAAATAAGATGGATCGAATGCCCAGTATATCGTTCGTTTGAAATTTTGGCATTTGGGTGTGACAAATCTTGTGGTAGCCACAAGATTTTGAGGTTAAGCAAAGATAACCCTGACAACCACATGATGGACATCTACGATTTGAGCTCTGATTCATGGAGGACTGTTGATGTAGCTTTTGACAAGAATGTGGGGTCTTCTGAACCTGGCTTGTCTTTGAAGGGAAATACTTTTTGGTGTGCTAGCGATAATGAGTCCAAAGATTATTTCTTACACTGTTTTGATTTTACAAGAGAGAGGTTTGGACCACGTCTACCTCTGCCTCCGTCCTCTTACTCTAGATATTGTGTTTTCCTATCTTCGGTTAAAGAAGAGAAGCTTGCTGTGTTATTTTCACCATGGAGTACTTTTGGGTTTGATATTTGGGTTACAAATAAGATTGAAGATCCCTACGTGGTTTCGTGGAGCAGATTCTTCAAAGTTGAAACTGAAACGATACAAGACATTGATCGTGGTTTTAGGTCTGGCTACTTTTTTATTGACGAGGAGAAGAAGGTCACTGTGGTTTTTGATATATATGGCGTAACTGACAGATCATACATCTGTAGTGTGGAGAGTGGTCATTTCAGAAAAGTAAATCTCAGACCATTATCAGGAGCTTTCCAACTTGTGGGATGTTATGTTCCAAGCTCTGTGCAAATTTAAGTAACAGATTGGTGATTAGTCCATTTACATGTTCTTTCAAACAGCAATAAATTCGAAGCTCTATATAATTTCTTCGATCTACACAACATATGATAAAGAATTTATTTATTTAAATATCTTAAAAGAGAGAGATTTTCCTCTCTTTTCTTTACTTTTGTACCATCTAAGCAGCAGTCCATAGCTTCTTCAAATATCTTCAAACTAATTTTGCTTAAAACTCTGTTTTTGTTTCATTTATATGTTTTTCTAATTCCACGTGTGAGGATGACATCGCAGGTATCCAGGGCTGACTCTAGTTGTGTTTTGCTGAAGCATTCACTTTACGTGTGTTTTATTCTGTTCTCACTTATTTTTCATTAACATTAGCATGTAAAATTACCTTGAAATTACCAACTCAGAAGTGCCTTGCATCTGAAGCCATGTAATGGAGTTGCGAAGTGAAGATTGCTTCACCTGCTTATATTAGACTCCATCATCATTCGATTCTCATAAAGAAACGAAACCTTAAACAAACACACAAAAAGGGAAAGCTAAAATCTTGAGGTTTTACAATAGTAATTTCGACATATACGATTTGAGCTCTAACTCATAGAGCGCTCCTGATGCCACTCGATCTTGAGAGGAATATAGAAGTGTTTCACAGACCTAACTTGCCTCTGAAGGGAAATATTTACTGACATGATAGAGATATAAAGACACTCATTATAATTGCTTTTAATTTGTTTGGACCGCGTCTGTCTTTACCTCTTCATGTGCCTAACTCTTATATTGTGTGTAATATGACTATGTCTACGGTTAAAGAAGAGAAGCTTGCGGCGTTTTTTATACCTGTGGCATACATTTGAAATTGATATTTGGATTACCAATATATAATATTGAGCATGATGTGGTGTTGTGTAGCAACTTCTTTGACTGACGAGGAGAAGAAGGTTGCTGTGGCTTTTAGTGATATAGACGGGCCGGACTGATGAGAAAGCATACAAAACAGCTTCCATCATTGATGGGGAGATTGGGATCGTGTCAGAAAAGTGGATCTCAGACAATCTCCATACACATGACCTTGCAAACTTGTGAGCTGTTATGTTCCGAGCTCTGTGCAAATCTAAGTGAATTAGTGATTAGGCCATTTATAATGTTCTTCAAAACTATACTTTGTATCTCATCTCTCCTTTGCAATATATGTTCGAAAATTAATTTACTTCTATTTTACAAAACGGAGAGAGAGCTAAAGATTCAGTCAAACAAACGTATAAAAATCTATTTTACATGTAATGGGCCTAAATAATACTCTGACCCAACAAAAGTAATCTTTGTTGGAGTTCGGAGACATTAACATTCTGGTATACTAGTTTTAGGGTTTCTTAACAAACTATCGACAGCCACTTGAGAAAGAAAAGTTAAGAGTCTTTGAAACTTGAAATAGAATTAAGATGAGAATGACCAATCTTCCAAGGGATTTGGTGGAGAAGATCCTCTCTAGGGTCCCGGTGAAAACTATGCCAGCAGTGCGATCTACTTGCAAAACCTGGAATCTTATATCTAAAGATGAGAGATTTGCCAATAAGCACGTCGAAAATGCAGCAACAGCAGGAGCAAGAGAAAAGGAGTTTCTCATGATCACGACGGGGGATACCATGGTTTACTTGGTTAGGTTCAATCTCTATGAAACTTGCAACAAAAACTTCGATGTATCCATAAACCGTACAGGTATAAGTATTCCACGAGAACATTTACAATTTTCAGATGAAACACTCGTTAGAAGTCAAGTTCTTGTCTCCAGCGGTTTACTGATATGTGTATGGAGAAACATCAAAAGCAAGCTCTTGGTTTGGAACCCGTATTGGGGAAAACCAAGATGGATAGATTGCCCAACTATGTATTGTTCGTATGAAAGGTTTGCTTTCGGCTATGATACATCTTGTGGTAGGCACAAGATCTTGAGGTTTAGCAGTGACAGCCCCAACAGGCACGTGGAAATCTATGATTTGAGCTTTGACTCATGGAGGACTGTTGATGCACCTTCGCGTAGGGATATAATAGAGTACATTGTGCCTGGCTTGTCTTTGAAGGGGAATACTTATTGGTATGCTAGAGATTCTGAATCAAGATATGGTTTAAGCTGTTTTGATTTTACAAGAGAGAGATTTGGACCGCATCTGCCCCTACCTCCGTGCTCTTACTCTAATTACTATGCTGTTTCTCTATCTTCGGTTAAAGAGGAGAAGCTTGCAGTGTTATTTGCCCCAATGTATCCTAGTCTTGGGCTTGATATTTGGGTAACGAATAAGATCGAACCCTACGAGGTGTCCTGGAGCAAATTCTTCAGAGTTGAAGCGAGGCAACCCATTGATCATTGTGTTAAGTCTGGCCATTTTTTTATTGACGAGGAGAAGAAGGTCGTTGTCGTTTTTGATAGACATAACAATGCATGGGTCATTAGTGGGGAGAGTGGCCATTTCAGAAAAGTTGATCTCAGACAATACTCAGAAGCTTTCGATCTTGTGGGATGTTATGTTCCAAGCTCCGTGCAAATCTAGGTACGTAACAGATTAGCGATTTCTTTCAAACAATAATAATCTTCAAGATGTATCTCATCTGCTATATATATGCGGTAGAATCTATATATGCAATAGATGATGAATAATTAATTTATTTAAAATTCACAGAAGAGGGAGCGCTCTTCCTCTCCTTTTGAGAAGCAACTCCATGCTGTGGCTGTGGGCGTGGGGGCAGTTTACTTGTGTTCCATCTCAGCAGCAGTCCATGATTTCCTCTACCCTGTGTTTTTTCCCTTTGCTACAACTTTGGTTAGTTCCTCTACTTAATTTGTTATACAAATTAACATGAAAGCAAATAGCAACATATTTTTAAAAAGTTACATTTGCGAGGACGCACAATTTAGTTGTTTATTTTTCCGCAATGACTCTGTCTATGTATCTTGATTAAAAATTGAAAATAGTATAAATTTAAGGTTGTGTTTCAAAAAAAAAAAAGTAAAAATTTATGGTCGCTTCTAATACGTCTAATGGGGCCTAACAAGACTAGCCCAACATCTCAATACTTTACTAAGTCTTAGGGTTTCTGTTACTTTTATAACAAACTATCGTCAGCAACCCGAAGAAAACACACACAACCTCAAAGGAAAAAAGAACTGCGTCTTTTATAGGTGTATTGGACTTATTTGTTTCCACAAAGGTTTGAAAGTTCAAAGAAAACATGACGATGACAATTAACGATCTTCCACAAGATTTGGTGGAGGAGATACTCTGCAGAGTTCCGGTGAAATCTATCGGAAAAGTGCGGTCTACTTGCAAAAACTGGAACGTTTTATCCAAAGATGAGAGATTTGCCAATAAGCACATTGACAGAGCAGCAGCTGCAGCAAGAGAAAAGGAGTACCTTATAATCACTGCGGGGGGTTCCATGGATTATTTGACTAGCGTCAATCTCTATGAAACTTGTAACAAAGACTTTGATTTATCCATAAACCGTAAAGGAATAAGTATTGAACGAGAACATTCAGAGGAAATAGTCTTTATATCTCAAGCCTTTTTCTCCAAAGGTTTATTGCTCTGTGTATGGAGAAACAACAAAAATAGGCTTTTGGTTTGGAACCCTTATTGGGGGAAAAGAAGATGGATCGAATGCCCACCACACTGTTTGAATGAAAGGTTTGCTTTCGGCTATGATAGATCTTGTGGTAGCCACAAAATCTTGAGGTTCAGCAATGATAACCCCCGCATGGAAATCTACTATTTGAGGTCTGATTCATGGAGGACTTATGATGCCTCTTTTAACAGAAATACAATAAAGTATAATGAACCTGGCGTGTCTCTGACGGGAAACACTTATTGGTATGTTACAGATTATGAATCAGAAGATGGTTTCTTACACTGTTTTGATTTTACAAGAGAGAGTTTTGGACCGCGTCTGCCTCTACCTCCATGCTCTCACTCCTTTCATACTGTTTGACTATCTTCGGTTAAAGAGGAGAAGCTTGCACTGTTATTTGCCCCATATAATGATTCTGGGCTTGATGATATTTGGGTTACAAATAAGATTGAACCCTACGAAGTGTCCTGGAGCAAATTCTTTAAAGTTGAAACGATGCAACACATTAACTCTCGCCATTTTTTTATTGACGAGGAGAGGAAGGTCATTGTGGTTTTTGATAGATATGACAATGCATGCCACATTTGCGGGGAGAGTGGTCCTTTCAGAAAAATGTATCCCAGAGTATATAGTAAATACGTACGACCTTACAAACATGTGGGCTGTTATGTTCCAAGCTCTGTGCAAATCTAAGTAACAGATTAGTTATTAGGTCATGTGCATCTTGTTTCAAAAAAAAAAAACTAGAGTTTAATTCGCACATTTGTATGGATATTTTTTTTCATTTTTAAACTTTGATATTATCATATTTTTTTAGTATATGATTTATATTTTAGTGTTATGTATTGTATAACTATTAATATTGTGTAGGTTTCTTATTACTTTAGTAATATATAGTAATTTGTTTTATGTATTTTACATTTTTATTAATTGATATACATTTTCGAGTTTGATTCTATTAATATATATTTTAAAATAATAAAATTAAGATCAACATTTGATGTTTGATAAATATATAGCTGTAGAAATAAAATTTTAACATATGCTAAAAACTTTATTTTTGTTTACATAGTTAACAAATTTTACTTGTTTAATAGTAAATGATAATTTATTTAAATAAAAACATTTAAAAAAAATAAATAGGTTAATTTACCAATTTAATACAGTCTTGTCATATTTAATTTACATAATACTTCTATTATAATATAATACATACTATAATTATAAATTTATCAAAACAGCATATTTTTTTTTGTCATCTTCAAAACAGCATAGAAATTTTGTTTTATAATAAAATTTAATTAATATTAACTATTATTTTATTATTAATTACGAAATTAAATAATATATTATTTAATAAAAAATATTAAAAATTTTGAGTAAGATTTTATTAATTTTTTCTCAACAAATTTTGTTATAATTAAAAATAAAACTAAAATTTATAGCTGAAAGTCAATTATTATTAATATTTTTATTAATTATTATGTCATATTATATAATTACTGAAATGTTGCTATTATGATTTATATGGTAAATAAAAATGGTACTTATCTTTTAATAGAGAAGTCTAGATTCTGACCCGCATGTCCGTGCGGGTGTTTTCACTAATTTGATATTTAAAAAAAATTGTTCTATATTATTGAATATATATATATATATTTATTTATTTATTTATTTATTTTATACATTTTCTAATTATTTGTTTAATATGTTTTTAACAACAGGATTTTATAATAGAAATTTATTGTAATTTTATATATTCTCTTCTAAAGTTTAATGTGATACCTAGGGTGTTGTTAAGCTAAGTTAAAGGTAAAATAGTTGATTTTTAACAACACTTTGTGGAGCAGATTAAGATTTCATATATCCTCGATCGATTAAGAAAATAGTTAATTTTTGTATTTTGTTAAACAAAATAACTTTTGGTTTAGCTAAATTATACTTTAATTTTAGTAATATAGATGTGATTACTTTATTTGATGGTAGAAACATTTTTACTTCTTATTCATTTATTTGAAATATAATATTTTAATAAATGATTGTATTGACAACATGACTATAAAATCCATATAATATGACTTAAAACTAAGTAACTATATTTTTGGTACAAAACCGAAAATACCTAAATCCGACGGTATATAATCGAACTGAATAGAAATAAATATAGAATTATAATGGTAGTTATATTTTATGAACTGAAATACCAAAAACACAGAAAAATGAACCAATATCCACATTGAACACCCTTAATTTTTGCACACTCTATTGTTAATACTTAATAGTGTATCCTATGGTGGTAAAAAATCAAAGTTATAAATTATATAAGCTATTATTATTAGATATATATATATATATATATATATATCATGCAAATGGATAATATATAATTTAGGAATATAATTAAAATTCATACAACATGTAGTATAGTAGAACTTGTTTTGCAAGTATATCTTTAAAATACAAATGAACCATATCGATGGAAAAAACTTTAATTTTTGAGCTAATGCTTTACAACATACAAATGAAGTTAGTGGGTATTAAAGAGTTAATGGGCTTTTCGTGTAAATATGTCGTTGAAAGATTCTGAATACAGAAGAACCTCTATAAATTAATAATGTTGAGACTTTAAAATTTTATTAATTTATAGAGATATTAATTTACAAAAAATTATTTTTTTAGATTTTTTTTTTATTTTTTCTATTTTTGTTTATAAAATAAGAAAATATTTGATTTTACCATATATACATTATTTAAATTTTCTAAATTTGATATTAATATCATTTAATTATCTTATTTGTTGTATATTTTTATGTTTCATAGAATTGTTATGTGATATTTTGATATAATTTTACTAAATATTAATAAAATATATTGAAATATTAAGAAAAATAGATGTATTTTTATTGTAAATATAAAACCAACAATATAATGTTTATTTTGGTACTTATATAAAATATATATTTATATATTATTAATTTATTATTTTAGTGGGACTATATATTTACATAGGAGTTTTAAAAATATTATTATCTTATTATTTTATCGATTTGTATCATATTTTACACCGGTCCAAGTTGGGACCAGCGAAATTTATTAATTTATAGAGATTATTAATTTATCGAGTATTAATTTATAGAGGTTCTACTGTAATTAGTAAAATTGTAAAGTTAATACTAATGACAAAGATTGGTAAATTTTGAGGAAAATTAAGGATTATTTTATTTTTGTACTTCAATTTTAATAGGATAGATATGATAGATTGTTTTCCGTATCTTCAATATGTACAAATAGATGATGAAAAATTAATTATTTAAAATTTCACAAAAGATGGAGCACTTCCTCTCTTTTATTTACTTGGGTTCGTCTTAGAAAAAGCAGTTCATGCTTCCTCTACTTAATTTGTTATACAACATCTTAATTTTAAGATTTTCATTATATGTTTTTCGGTGAACATGTCTCAGATTTTTTTTTTCCTGTGAATATATACACAATAAATCAATAATGTTAAAATTAAAATATTTTATCAGTTTATGCAATTATTAATGTAGAGAGTTTCTGTAGCTTTTTGTCGAGCAAGAAAAATTATTTTAATTTACATTTAAATAAAATACGTTTACTTCCACAATCTTATAATATTCTAAATTTAAATTAATTGATTTTAATGCATTTCTATACCTTACAATGTAAATGGTTTAGATATAATTTTATAAAATATTAATTTATGATTTATTTGAACCCATATTTACATAAATTCTTTAAATTTGATTATTTATTTATTATTTATATTATATACTGACCTGATTTAGAATCATAATTATTAGTATATCTTTTTATTAAAGTTTTTTATCAATTAATATCAACATTAATTTACTGAATACGTTTTCTAAACCCACACGTGTGAGGATAACATGCGAAATTCTTATTTGAACGACCTTATCCTCTTCCTTCCTTCCTTCCTTCCTTCCTTCCTTCCTTCTTGTTCGTCCTCTCTCATCAGCAGCCATGGCTTCTTCTTCTGCTCTCTTCAAGTTCCATTCACAGACCTTAAAATCTCCAAACCCCTCACCTCCTTCATCAAACCATCCCAAACCCAGAATCTCACATCTTCATTTCCCTAATCTAACCTCAAACCATTCACGACGTCTCAACAAAGAATCCGCCACCAGAACTCGTTTCTTGGCTCCTCTCTGCTCCTCCCTTCCTTCTCCTTCTTCTCCTCCCACCTCCAAAGAAGAAGCCATTCTCCAAGCCAAGACTTGCCTCTCCTCTTGCCTCGTCAAACCCCTCAACAACCCCAAGCTCTCTTCCCCGAAGCTCAAGAAACTCAAACAGCCTCGGTTCCGTCTCGAGATCCCGATCCTCGAACACGACGACGGCTCGCCTTCCTCTCTCACTCAGCTCGCGTTTTCCATCTTTAGCGACATGCCCATCTCCAGAAGAGGCTCCAACGTCGTCGTCAAGCTTCTCTTCCTCTGGCCAGACCCTTCTTTCATCGAACCAGCAGTCAAAGCCTTCCGTTCCGACAGTACGACCAACCACGTCGCCATGTCTCCCGTTTCGGAACCACTCAAAAAGGCTCTAAAATCTGCTGACGTGGCGGTTTTCATGGCTCCCGAGAGATCGCAGCTGGAAGACGTGAGGCTATCCACGGAAGGTTTCGCCACGAAGCCTGTGGTGATGATCAACCCGAGGTGGTTGTTCGAGGAAGAGAAGAGCTTCGGAGACGACGACTTCGTCGGTTCCTTCGACGTGATCTACGCGTTTACCGGTTTGGAAGTGAGGGGGATCTTGAGCAAGAGGAAAGGAGTGATCTTTAAGTGTGTGAGAGACGGTGTTGTGAGTGGGGAGAGATGGAACGTGCTCGTTGAGGAAGAAGAAGGGGATGGGGCTTTGAAAGTGGTCTCTCAGTTCAAAGCTAGGCCGTCTATGGAGGAAGTTGAGCTTGTTTTGTATAACTTGATGGCTATGAACTCGCCTATCACCAAATCAGCTAAGTTTCTTAAGGATTTGGTTTCTAATATCACTGGGAAGTAGTTTTATTAGTGAGGGAATTGTGTAGTGTGTTCTTGTTCTGTTTTCACTTTCCCTGGAATTAAGAGAGATGCTTATAACGGGTCAATGTTTTTGGTAAAAGAAACTTAGCTCATTGAATGTGATTAATTAACCATCCAAGAACGTTGAGCTTGAGAAAGTGACAAGAAACAATGATGAACCTTTGAGCATTGTATACTATTATTATGAGTTGATCAATGCTCCTTGGCTTCTATTTCCATGATAAATGCACAATCTGAGATGTGATTGTATAGTTCTCATTTAGCCTATCACGCCTCAGTGTCTTAATGCATGCTTTCATCTAGAGCCAGAGCAGAACTCAGATTTGACCTTGCAGATTACCAAACTATATCCTTTTTTGTTGAATTCAAAGGAACTTAGTACAAGTTCACGATCACTCAATGTTTAAGACAGAGCCAGTTTCTGTCCTTTTTGCTGTTGTTTGGCAACAACAAAAAGTCCTGCCAGAGAAAGAATATGTCGACTAAGATTAGTTTCATGACACAGATGACCCCTTCAATCACCTAGGAAACTATTATTGTTGTGAACACAGATCACATCAACATAGAGGAAAAATAACCGATCAACAACTCAAGGTAAACACACTACAAACATTGTGGGGGCCTGGGGGGGAACCAAGAAGAGAATACAGAGCAAGAAGAATTGTAGCTGTTACTATGATTCTTGATCTTAATTTCACAAATTTGGCAATATGACCCTCAGTAGATACTAAGCAAAGTCATAAGATACAGAACTTGATACTAGTGAACACACTTCAACCGTTGTTGTAACCAAGATCATAAGATCAACAATGTGATTAAATTGCGGTTTCTTAATCTGAATTTCACAAAGTTAGCATCTTTAATCTCTAGTCAGATCAAGGAACCAAGAGTTAAGACTCCCACATTTAGGTTTATTGGTTAAGAGTTTAAATTCGTATGTGGGCTTGTTTAAATAAAGAATCAAAACATAACCCACATGATTTTCATTCATAACGAAAAGGACTCTACAACGTAGTCTCTAATGTAACAAAAGAGAGAGGAAACAAAACAAAGACCTAATCTAAATCTAAACGCTACACATTGACTCATCTTCGAACAACAACAACAACAGAACCAGAGATTCTACTCATCGTCATCACCGGAAGGTTTGGAAGCACCACCAGCCTTCTTGGGAAGAAGAAGATTATGAATGTTGGGCATCACACCTCCGTTCGCAATCGTCACATCCCCAAGCAACTTGCTCAGCTCCTCATCGTTCCTCACCGCCAACTGGATGTGTCGCGGCACGATCCTCGTCTTCTTGTTGTCCCTCGCTGCGTTTCCCGCCAATTCAAGAACCTACACAGATCCCAATTTCGAAATTAGGGTTTACGAAATCGATCCCCACCAAGATATAAAGAAATTGAGTAATTAATTTAATTACCTCTGCGGCGAGGTATTCGAGAACGGCGGCTAAGTAGACCGGAGCTCCGGCACCGACACGCTCGGCGTATTTGCCGTTCTTCAAGAACCTTGCGATACGACCGACGGGGAACTGGAGACCGGCTTTGCTGCTCCTCGACGTGGCCTTCTTGGCAACTCCAGATCCGAGAGTTTTTCCACGGCCTGCCATTTCTAAATCGAAGTAATGAATTTTTTTTTAAAAAGATGAGTAGAGAGGGGAAGCGTACGAAATTACACAGTGGACACGAGGAGTCTCGTGGATGTGGTATATATACTACTGCGTAAAGAGTAAAGACGGTTGAGTGATTTTTTGTCCAATAGAAAACTATCGCGCGGATCGATGTTAGGTACCGTTGGATCAGAATTAGGATCAACGGTTGATGATAAAGACTGCGAGGATGCGCATTATACGGTAGATTGACCAGAGTACCCTTGGGTTAGTTAATGAGTTGAGTAATAAAAACTGAAAGGTGATAAATATTTGTCTTTAAAATTATTTTGTCTTGTGTTACAAAAATAAAGAAATTATTTTGTCAATTAGATAAGGATATAATTTATTTTAAAAATTTTGAAAACAATAATGCAATACAGATGTGTATTTGACAACCTTTGAATATATTATTATAGAAAAGATAAATTAATATGTATGAACACATTAAAATATATATGTATATATCAAAATAAAATGAATGGAGGATTACATAAAAATTGAAAACTTATACATTAATCTGTTACTCGAAAAGAAAAGAAAATCCTATAGTCCTTTGTCAATCAGTACGTTAACGCTAAATAATATTCTTAATAAATATAGTCATCAGGTTCCATGGCCCAATGGATAAGGCGCTGGTCTACGAAACCAGAGATTGTGAGTTCGATCCTTACTGGAATCGTAATTATTTTTCGTTCTCTTAACTAATTTTTTTTGAAGCTATGCTATCAGATTCACAAGCCAGAAGAGAAGAGCTCAACGAAAAACAAGGCCGCAGCCGCAAGAAAACAGAATTGAGTTTTCTCATCTTATCAACCGACCAAAAACAAGAAACTTTATAAACCAATTTTGCTAGAAGAAACAAAAGTCAATTGAAGCGAACCATCTCCTCTCTCTCTCACCTTCTTTGTCGGGTTTGGTTATATAATTGGAGAAGCATCAAACCATCAACTAATTAGACATTCGACTCGAACGGGCTTAACTTTGCTTTGTAATGAAACGAGGATTCTCCCAATCTCCGTCCAGCTCTACCCCTCCTCCTTCCTCCAGATTCAAATCCAATCCTCAAGGTTCGAATCGATTTCTCTGCAAGTTGTTTCGGGTGGGCAAAAAGTTTTGTCCTTTATCGTATTTTTAGCTCTGTAACTTGTTTGTAGTTTCTGTTTAAGTACTTTTGGAATCATTTTCTTAATAATTGAAAAGCTTAAAGTCAGATTCTTTTTTCTTTTATGGTTTTGGGGTTGAGGACATTCAGGAGGAGGTGATTCAGAGTATGATGAAGAGGAGAGCACAAAGAAGTTTGCGAGGAAAGTAGCTGATCATTACAGTCGAAGAACAAACCAAACTCTGGAAGAGAGAGAAGCTAGTCCCATCATTCATCTCAAGAAACTCAACAATTGGGTTTGTTCTTCTTTCTTTTAACAACTCTCTCTCTTACACTTGTTATTCTTGTTTCAATGAATATATTTGATTATTCCTTCTTCTTCTTCTTTGCGAAAAAAAAACAAAACAGATTAAAAGTGTGTTGATCCAGCTTTATGCTCGTCCTGACGACGCTGTTCTAGACCTTGCCTGTGGGAAGGTTCCTTCTTTTGTCTTACAAACATTCTTAATTGTTTCTTGTTTCTCACTACTGTGTCTAATGTATTGCGTTTGTGTCTACTACCAGGGTGGTGATTTGATCAAGTGGGATAAGGCAAGGATCGGGTACTATGTTGGAATCGATATAGCTGAAGGATCGGTATGTGTTTCTCTGTTATATCCTATCTTTTTTCTTGCGTCTTCTTCTATATATGTGGTGTAATGTAATGATTTTATGTGTGACAGATTGAAGATTGTCGAACGCGTTATAATGGTGACGCAGACCATCACCAACGTCGTAAGAAGTTCAGCTTTCCCTCCCGTTTATTATGTGGTGATTGTTTTGAGGTATAAGCTGCTCCTTGAGTAGTTTACGACACACAAATTCTTGACATGATGATACTATCAGATGAACATGATGTTACAACAGTCGACACAAAAGTTTTCATTTGTTGGACGATTTGTCAATCTTGAGAGTGGAAATTGCATTTCAATGGTTGCAGGTAGAACTAGACAAGATTCTTGAAGAGGATGCCCCTTTTGATATCTGCAGTTGCCAGGTTTTTTTTAATGTTTCCCCTCAAGATACAACATGTTTGGTTACACTAGTTTGTTCCAAATTAGGTATTACAGACTGATAGATGTATGTTGAAGTTTGTTTTATGCGAGTGGCACTTTGGTTGAATGAGGTGAATGGTGTAGTTAAAGATACTAAATTATTGTTTAAATCATTTGTAGTTTGCTATGCATTACTCATGGACTACTGAGGCACGTGCACGACGAGCTTTGGCTAATGTCTCAGCTCTTCTTCGTCCTGGAGGCGTCTTTATTGGAACAATGCCTGATGCCAATGTTATTATCAAAAAACTCCGACAAGGTTCTTCTATTTTGTTTTCTTCTTTGCTTAACCTTTTGATCTTATAAACATTTAGTTCAGCTTCACACTGATCTTATACACACTTGAGTTGATCTGGTTCTTTTTGTCTATATTGCATACACAGCTGAAGGTTTGGAGATTGGTAATAGTGTATACTGGATTCGTTTTGGTGAAGAGTTTTCTCAAAAGGTGCTTACTTCTTTTGTTGCTTCAAGTACAGTACCAAAGTCCTTATAGTTTTCTCTTTTTTTTTCGGATTCTAATGATGATTCTCTTTTATGCTTCAGAAGTTCAAATCTAGCAGCCCCTTTGGTATTGAATACGTATTTCATCTTGAGGTATCTTGAATAACTCACTTAGTACTTTACCGCAGAAACTGAAGCATTGTAGAGAATAACCTTTAGTGATGTTATTTATGATAGGATGCTGTTGATTGCCCTGAATGGATTGTGCCCTTTAACGTCTTCAAGTCTTTAGCCGAAGAGGTAAAAATATATTCCTCCCCTCCATGTTCAAGGGTTTATATCATTCAGGTTGACATTTGTCGCATGAACACTTTTGCACAGTATGATCTAGAGTTGGTGTTTGTGAAGAACTCACACGAGTTTGTCCATGAGTATATGAAGAAACCAGAGTTTGTAGAACTCATGAGAAGGCTTGGTGCTTTGGGTGATGGTAACCAAGACCAGAGTAAGTCTTAGTGTTTTTGATCCTAAACAAATTTGCGATAGAGACATAAATAATTATTTGGTTGGGACCGTTTTATATTTCAGGCACGTTATCAGCTGATGAATGGGACGCTGCGTATCTATACCTCTCTTTTGTCTTGAAGAAGGTTTGTCTTCTCTCTTTCAATCTTCTTTTGGTTTTCAGTTCTCTCCTCTTATGCATTCAGGTATGTTTTTAACAGAGGGGAGGAGAATCTGATGGAGCTCAAAGGAGAGGAGGGAGGAGGAAGAATGGGAAAATGAACTTATCCAAAGACGATGTTTTGTATATTGACAACTGAAGTGTAAAAGAGTGTAACTTTACTCAACGGAGAGCGTCTCAAGACTCTGTTTTCGTCTAGCCTTTGTTTACTTTAGAAAGAAGACGAGAATTAGCCTAATAATATGGTAGTCGTTGAACATTTGCGTTTTCATATGTGCTAGGCTTTAGCTGAATATACCATCAGGATTCTGACCATCATCATGATATAACTCCCCAGTTTTTGAACGGGGTCCACTGGGTTTTTATTAATATTGTTAACCAAAAACTAGAGATGACTGAACCAAGGTCAATATAAATTTCATATATGTCCGAACTGTTCATACTTTTTTTCATATCTAAAATACTGAAAATTGAAAGAAACGAACCAAATCAAACACCCAAAGACCCATGTCTATTATGTATTGAGAAATTTCAGAAAGATCTAATGTGTTGGTGGTCTTTACAAACATCGCGAAGACCCACCTTCTGACCTAGAGACTTCCATGTAGAGGTTTTGAACAAAGTTTTACATTACCAATTTTGTATTATTTTTTGCAGATTTCTAGAAGCTGAAATTAAAGCAAATGGTTGTTTCTTAGATGCAAAAAGACGTTCGTGGGTTTGAAGAAAATTGAAATTATATTCATCTCTGCCTATCAGAACCTAATTATTATTAAAATAAATTTTTAGTACCGAAGATTTTTGTCATTTTGTGTTGTAAAGTTGATTCATTTGTACAATTCATATATCTCGACTGAAATGATTCTCTTTTTTTTTTGAACAAAATTGATTCATTTGAACAATTCATATGACTACAAACAAAAATGTCTCAACACTTGCACCATTCATTTCGTACCGACAGTATCATTTGGCTTGTATTGGTCTCACTGACAACATAGTTTATCCTGTTGCAAACATTCGAAGTTTTTTTTTTTTTTTTCCATCTAATATTTTATAGAAGAAACAACAAAGTACAAGGACAGGCCCAAACCGGCCCAAACAACAAAATACACAGCAGATTAAACCGACAAGCCCAAAGAAAAAAAGACCAAAGCCCATTACATCCGCCACGTCTCCCCACGTGGACGAAACTGCAGCCCCCTGAGACGCGTGTCAGCGCATGAAGCTTCGTCATTTCAAAGAGCTTTCGGTCGCCGCCGAGATCGAAGACCGCGATCTCACCGGAATCATGAGACGCCCGCTTCCTCCTCCATAGAGTTCGACGCTGAAAAGAGACGATTCACACCCACCGGATACACCGGGAGAAACACCCATGACCACCAAGTTCCGCCTCCAACGACAAATATTGAAGACATAGGAACCGGAGTTTAACACAGAGAGACCCGAACTTCGTAGATCATCCATCGGTCCCACCGAGATCTCATCCGAATTCGGCCTCGCAACCACCGCAAGGAACACCCTTGCCCACAGCTCGAAACAAATCTACGAGAAGCGAAGCCGGCGACCATCATCCGTGAAGAGACGGCACGGCCCCGGAGAACTATTGCCGGATCACCACCGCAAAGATCGATGAATAGCCGGAATCAAAAAACGAATCGGTGCGAATACAACTCCACCGAAACGACCGCCGAGACAAAGCAAAGAAAAAAGAAAAAGAAGGTTGATGCCGGACCGGCGGTGGCTAGGATAGCCGAAACCGCCGGCCGGAAGCGGCTGACCACGTCGGGAAGACTAAAGAGAAATAAAGAGAATTCTAGAGAGAGGTTCAACTCAAGCGACATCTAAATTTGCAAACATTCGAAGTTTAATGTTAAAAAAGCTAAATATAGAACCTTTTGATACAAAAAGCTAAATATCTCTCTCTAAGCATAGGCAAACTATATACACTTTTGTAATTTTAGAGGTTAATCATTATGTGATAATCTAATGCACAAATTTCAATAATTAATTTAGAGAAATAGCGTTACTTTCTCTTTAAGATTATTCAATTGAGTATAATAAGTAAGCTAATTCTCAAGAATATAATCAATCATGGCAGATCGAAAAAGCTGAACCAAAAAGGCTCTCCATTATTTGCTCTCTTCGAATTGTTATCATTAGTCCTTTATTCCTTTTTCTTTACTGGAGTAAAAAATGGGTTTTTTTGTCAATTAAATATTCTTCTTTAATTTATATATATGATGCAAAAATGAGGTATTGCTACCATGCGGTTACAACAACTTAATTTACTGGAGTATGTCATATGCTCTTACCATTTGTCCAAATAGGTAAATATAGGCGATCATCCACGTACTTCTGATAATATAGAGACTATTATGTATCAGTTTAGCAAAAAAAAAAAGAGCATCAAAAACAATGTAATATCTTTCTGCAACTTAAAAAAATTATATGATCAACTAATGATCTAGTGCTACAAACGTTAGCCTAGATGTTAGATTATCTTTATTTAAAATTTTCAACTATTTCATAAATAATAAAAAATAATATCTTATTAGATATATATTTTTATAAGTTAAAAATCCATCCAAGAATATATTAAAATAACTTTTTAAATTTTTTTGAATACTATGAAATACTTATCCAATAAAATAATAGTTTATATTGTATGATGGATGCTTCAAAAATATATATACTAATAAAAGAGATTATTTGAGGCTCTATGCAGTGTCCTTCTAAGCAAAAAAAAAACTATTCCCAGAAATAGCCACATTAGCATTATTAATAAAAAAATACACAATATAAAAAATAAAAAAATAATAAGTAAATATATAATATAAGAAATATAAATATATAAAAAATAAAATATTATATTAAACATCTATCATAATTATCATTTGATATAAAAGCAAAAAACAATTATAGTAAAAATATACAATATAATAAAAAATAAGTAAAAATACAATTGAGAAATAAAAAAAACTAAATTAAACATCTATCTAAAAAATGTAAAGTAAAATAAGTAATAAGTAGATATACAATATAAAAACATAAATATTATATTAAATATTTATCGTAATATTAAAATAAGTAAATATATAATATAAGGAAAAAGTTTATAAGTAAATATAAAATATAAGAAATAAAAATAGAAATACCATCATTTGATAGATAAGTAGAAAAAATAAACAATAAGTAAATATACAATATCAGAAATGGAAAAATTAAACTAAACATTTATCTGAAAAAATGTATGGTAAAATAAATAATCAGTAATATAGAACATAAAAAATAAAAATATTACATTAAGCATCTATCATAAATAAATAATAAGTATATACAATATAATAAATAGAAAAATACATTAAACATCTATCTAAAAATTGTATAGTAAAATAAATAATAAGTAAATATACAATATACGAAATAGAAATATTACACTAAATATATATAGTAACATTACCATTTGATATAAAATAAATTTAGAATAAATAATATACAATATAAGAAAAGGTAAATAATAAGCAAATACACAATATAAGAATGAAAAAATACATTAAACATCTATCTGAATAATGTATAGTTTTTTCTGGTTTTTCTAAAGATATATTTGTAAATATACAATAAGTGTGGTTAGATATGTTTTGATATATATATTACTCCTTTTGCCATTATTATCTATTTCTAGAAAAAATAAATTGTTAAGCAGCAATATCATTTAGGTTAAGCACACAAGTAACAACAAAATTCAAACATGCAAAAGATGCTCACATCCCAATTTTCCAGTCCATTGACACGACACGTTTTTACCCTAACTTCTTTTTTTTTTTTACAAAAGCTCAACACAATTAACTATCAGGCCAACTAAAACTTTTCATAGAATGCCTTTAGTAAAAAAAAAAAAAAAACTAAAACTTTTCATTATCATAAGTGCTATTTCTAATGAATCGATAGCTGAGCTAAACTAATATGAGTGCTACGATACTTGTCACTATAAATTTGTTTGATTTGTTTCAACATATAACTTCTCCTTAGTTTTGTTACCAAAATAACATGTTGATATATGTTTTTAAGAAGAAGAATTATTTTCTTATATTTTAATAAGTTGATAAATTCTCCAGTTAACTAAATAAAATCAAATAAGTGAATGTTATGTCAACCAACTCGCGTTGGTCCAATGGTAATTATTTGAGGGAGTTTCGGCTCCATAATGGAAGCCATCTGGATTCGACTCGCATTGTTCAGACCGCTTTAAATAGCAAAAATATACGGAGTATTGTAGATCTCGTGGAACTAATCAGTTGATCTCGATCGTCGAATTTCCATGGTTATAAAAAAAAAGTGAATGTCATGTCAAATGAAACTATTATAAAAATACATCGTGGGCAGTAAATATATCCTATATCACATTCAAAATAATGTGTATTTGATTTCATCAGCATCAGAGTCATAATTAAATAATATATTCTTTACGACGGGATGAACATTTATTTTGTAGATATGTCAAACCCTATTATACTAATTATATTTTTAAAACATAAATCACTAATGAGCTATAGAAAGAAGAATTATGATTTGGTCTACATCTGTGATGTGGGGCTTGGGCAGGTGGGAAAGTTGGTGACGATGAATGCATCATGGTTTATTGATAAATTATCAACTCGATTATTACTTAATTAATTATTTTGCATAAGATAAATGTTTAATTAAATAAGATGTTAACTTAAACGAAGAAAATATGTGAATTCATTCTTTTCAAAAAAAAGTATGTGAATTCATAATTCTGATCATATTTAGGCGACTAGTAACCTTATCAGTTTTATAGCCAATTAGAAAAAGTTATGATACATAACATTATACTTCTATTAAGAACGTTTGAAAATTCAATTATAAAATTTTCAACATTGTTCCAAATCGGTGGAAAAAGATTTACTAATCGTTATTGTTAATCCAGATATTAAACAAATATGTTATTTTTTAAAAAGTCAGTGTTAATTTTTTTCCTAATTAACACTTCACCATTTCAAATTATTTGTTGTTCTAGAGTTTCACACACAAATTAAGAAAGTAGTTATATGTTCAAATTTGTCTTTGTCTTTGTCTGACTATTAGAATTGCATAACATTTGTTTTTTTATCTTAGTGTAATTCGAGATAAAAAAAATTAACAGAAAGTTGTATTAAAATAATAATAAAAGATACTTATTTTGTAACGAAAATTTTATGATACAACAACACTTAATATGAGATGGAAGGAGTAATAAATATTATTTCATATGAATATTTTATGTGTTAATATTAATATTATTTATTATTTAATTATTTATATGGTAGTAAATATTATTAAAAGTTACCAATATCCGTAAATATTTTCAACTACGTATTAAACATATAAATATGTAAAATTTATCATATATAACCCATTATGTATTAAACAATATATATAGAATGAGAGTCAGAATATACTTAATACATGTATAACTATTGATTATTACTAACTATATATGTAAAGTTTTATAAATGAAATCATGGGGCCGATTGGTAGGATTGTAGCTGTAGAAAATTTACTGTAGAATCAAGACTGTATAATTTTTTGATGTAGATGTAGTAATTAAATAAGAAAAATGATGAAAATGAAATATATTCTTACAACAATATTTTTTTAAAAAAATAGTTACATACTACCATATTTTTTTCTTTATAAAATAAGGCTTCTACAACTATTTTTTTTATTTTATTGACTTTACCTTTAAAAACTAATTAAAACATGATTGGTAATTTAAGTGGTTGTAAAAAGATATTAAAACTAAAGTCACTAGTTACAACCCAACCAATCACTCCCATATATATCTTGTAACATTTATTGTATTGAATTATATTAATATCTACATATGGATACAGATTATCTACCTAAGTAATATATAAAGGGTAAAAATAGTCAAGCATAAAACAAAAATAGATTTCTATATAAACAAAAATAAAGAAATGAGGTTGGGGTTGGTTTTCTTGTAGATTATTAAATTTGTTTCTGAAATATCAAATTTTAAAAGGAAAGAATAAAAATGGTTATTTATAAATGGGAGGAAACTAGTGTATCGTCGTGGTAAAATTAAATATTAAGTGGTGTTAGTTTATTAGTAAAAGGCTTACAACTGTAAATATTGTCATGAGTTCGATTCTCCTTGGCCATAATAAAAGAATACAGATTTTATAGATTTCGTGGTGATTAGTCCGTGGATTTCAAAAAAAAATTGAGATCACACCACGCTTATAAGAAAGAAATAAAATAGGAGGAAACGCCTTTTTAATTTCTACCAACATATCAGAACTCACACTGAATTATCCAAAGGTAGAAGTCATCAATCAAGATATGAACACTAAGTCACTAACACTAGCTGACCTAAATATAACTTTTACATATTATTTAATTCCTATACATTTAAATGTATTTATAACATGATAATCAATTAATCATCACATTTGCGTTGGGAAGAACTAGAATAAGCAAGTACGGCAGAGATATGATTGAAAAAACAAAAAAAAACAATAATAATAATGAAGCAATCGATGAATTAGGTGTGCGAAATTATGATTAATTAACTAATATCTTTAATATCCTGAGGTTGTTGAAAGAATTAAGAAATTAATAGTATTATACTATAACAAAAGGGGTTTTGTCATATTATGACCTTTATAAGACATATTAAGATAGACAACAATTCCATTTGATCTGCCCAAGTGGAAGTCCTAGCTGTTTCTATTTCGGTCAGCTCTCATTTTGTTTTCTTCTTCTTTCGTCTAGCTAGTGCTTATGGGCGGTTTATATTACTAATTTACTGTATAGTATATACATATATAATTATTGTATAAATAGATACTTTAACATATACTATATATATATTAAGTTACAAAAAAAAACATATACTATATACGAATCAGCATACTAAAGAAAAAGAATCAGCATACTGAACTACTCCCTCGTACATGCACTTACTACGAATTTTTTTGATAGCGACGAGTTTGATGACAAACAAAAAATAATGATAACATAAAGTTACAATTGATTAATTAAGAGTACAATCACCCTATGGCTACATTTCTCGTCAATATTTGATTTAGTACCTGTATAAAATGTTTTTGTTAATCGATGAATATACAAGACATCCACATGTTTTGGGGACCTGGGGTTCCAATGGATTAATTTCATGTATAAAGATGAATGGACATTATAATCTTTTTTTTTTTTGACTAAAGGCATGGACATTATAATCTTCAAATCGCTTCTTATGTGAAACTTAAAAGTCAGCGATAATAAATTATAAAATATTTATATCTATATTTGAGTGTCAGTAAGCTTTGTAATCCGTTCTAAAGAATAAATATCGTAGACGTTTAGTAATCTTACACAAAACTTTAAAGCCAAGATCTTATCAGCACAATGTTATAAGAAAATGATCATAAAAATGTATTTATTGATTCAAAATCACTTTTCACATTTTTGGGCAAAAGTAGTTAGTTGAATAATTTTATATACCTATCTAATGATTTTTGGTTTTATAACTCCTAGTTCGAAAAGAAGTCGATGTATGGCTAATGGCTGTTATATAGAATAGTATATATGTACAATTGCGAATTCGTGGTGAGCGGAGAAACTGAAATTGGTGAAAGCAAAGATGTTAGTTTTTATTTGATTTAATGATTAACCTAAGCATATAACCTTTGACGACGACAATATGAATGGTGGTACGACTTTGCTTCTTCGTGTCAATCAAATTTTTACCTCCAAGTTGTACAGTTTTATTAATCTCATTTTCTATATATATAATGCAGTTAACTCTATGTATATGTAAAAATAGTTGTAGATATTTGAGACAAGTCACTTGCACCATGCATCATATTATTAGTATTTTGTTCGGTAACATCCAAGAGCACTATGCATCTGATTTATAATTTCTATAATACTTATATAGAAATTAGAAACACTCCTGCCAAATATATACCTACAACTAAAGTCGAAATCAAAGTCAAAATGAAAAAATACTAAAGCAAAACACAGAACGTGTAAACAATTAAATCACTCAGAGGTGGACTTCAAAAGAAGAGTTTTGAGATAAACGTCAAACCGAGGCGACAAGAATGTTTGAGAATTGAGAGCATAAGAGTGCGTGTGTGTACACAAATATTTTACAAACCAGAAGATGATTATGGCCGAGATCTAATCATCAATTATATTGTTTCCTCCTGGAGTAATGATTGATGATGATCGTTTTGGACTGCATAGAACCATTTATTTTTCTCTTACTAATTACTTTATATCTTTATGAAATTATCGAGTATATGAAAACATGCATGAGCTGTATACTATTTTCTAATAATGTTAGCTTATATTTAAATAAAAATCATGGCCGATTAGGTATGGGAACACATACTCTCTTGAAAGTCTCTCCACCCTTAAAACTTCGCCGATCAAATCCTCTGGCGTCGGTGTTCTGCCGGTGCAGCGAAAGAATTCGTCTTTTTTTGTTCTGTTTTTTTGAAGTTTGAACTCATTTATATAAGATGGTTCCTCTCGGGTTTCAGTGTTTTCAATATATTTAACCCAATAGCAAAAATATATATAAATTTTGATGAATAACTTTGTCATATATAAATAGTTTGATATTCGTCTAAAATTTTTGAGAATGCGAATAATAACTTAGGGAAATATCGATCGGGGGGAATTGAAAACCGGGGGAAATTGAAAAACCGCTCTGTACTTTACGATCAAAAAGACAATAGGATTTGGGTCGCCGGCAGCTATGTACTTTGACTTCATTTAGGGCAACCGCAAGTGGCGCTATGTATTTTGATTTCATTTGTGATGGTGAAAAGGTCTCTATTCCACTCTCAACTATTCCTTTTGATAAAAGAGGTATTTGCGATCAACTTCTCACTGAAAATTATCATTATAGTGGCAAATCTATCTGTACAATTTTATCCATTTATGGAGATATTTCATCTATGGTTCTTTTTAGGAGTATTTCAATGTTTTGATTTCACCCAAGTTGAACCCGTAATCTCCGTGAAAGGCACTTCGATCCTTTACGATGTCCAATTTCAATCCCAAAGAATTATATGGTGTTATGATCAACGAATTTGGGATTTGGGCATATTATATTCATGGAGAATTAATAAATCAGTGCAAGAGGAGCCACCATGGTCTGTTACAGTCAGGGAGATTGTAGAAGATAGAAAACATAGTTGTCCTACATCGGTAGTTGGAAGGGATCTTTATTAATATATAAGGTGGATTGACCAATTTTCTTATCACCAATTGGTTTTAAGGTTGGAAGCTCATCTACGCAGCCAATCCGATCCACATCGATCTGGCCCAAAGTTGGTCCATCGATCCTTGTCCAAACATTCCGAGATTGACGTTCAAAGAGTCATCATCTCGAAGAGACATATTAGACACATATAGTTGTCTCACATAATTGTGGATTGGTTATTGTATTGCAACCGCAAAGGAATATGAGTATAAAACAATGGTTTCAGAATGAAAATAATGCACTTCTTTTATTATATAGCGATGTTAGTATAATCGTTGAAAATTGGCAATTTCATTTTATATTTTGTTCGATAGAATTAGTATATTGGATTCTTTATCGAAAAATATGGTTAGATCTAAAATTGGAGTTGACCAATGTTATACAACAAAATAAAAGGGTGTTTACAATGTTTTTGTTACTATATAAGGTTTGGGACCCACTTATGTGCAGAAAACAATAGACAAACTTGATACTTTGTATGAAGCTTGGATATCAAAAGAAGCTTCTTGCGCAAAAAACGTCTTCAAATGTTACTTTCTACGAGTTATTCTTGTATATTATTTATGTAACTCAATATATCTCTTATTATAGTTTGTACTTCTTATTTAATTTTTACATTGTATAATTAATAAAATAGCTGTTAAAAAATAACTTATCATGATAATTTTTTTCAATAATACATGTATTAATATTTATTTAAAATTATTATGTCCGTATATGCAGACAAAACACCTAATATATATATATATATATATATATATATATCATGATTTAGTAATAAGATTGTTTTTAAATAGATATTCTCCAATTACTGCATAATAGTTGTGTATGTTACACGTTACTCTTGTTATCATTGAGTAAGTATAGTGTTTCTTACTCTAGTTATAGTAATTGAATTTGTCGAGACCTGATTTCATTTCCATGGAAGACTAATAAAATTCAACTGTTTTTTTTTAAATTAAATTTTATCAAAACAATCCTAGAATATGGATAAATCTTTTATTACAAGACCACTTAAACAAAATTATCCAAGTCAAAAATTTCATATCTAGTTTCATTCAACCCATACTTTCGGTATATTCCGCTAGATTGAATTCTAAATCTTTGAGTATCACCTATTGTTCTCAACGATCACTGATAGTTATATAAAAAAGATTCACCTCATTTCTTTAGATGTTAGGATCTTCTCATGTCATCTCCGGAATACCTAGTTCCTGATGAACTGGTCTAAACTTCTAACTATCACTAACACTGAAGCGCCATGCGAAAATAGAGAGGAGAAAATATGAAATAGAAGGAGTCGATGATGGGATGATGGAAGGCCATGAGAGAGGCCGTGTGGGTTTGTCTCCGCGACAGTCTCTTTCTCTCACCTTCTCTTTGCTTTCTCAAATGCTCATTGTACAATTTTCATGTGTTCATCTTCTTCTCTCTATATTTTGCCTTTTTATTACACCACATGCTTACGTCAGTCTGACGTTTTTCTCTACATTAGTCTAGCTCCCTCCTTGTAATGTAAGAAATCAAACCAATTTCAATTGTATGTATTTCTGAAAATATAAAACTACAGATTTAATTAATACTAGCGTATATCAACGGAACGGTTACTGCTACGAGTATATTTGGACTGCGAAAAAGGAATTGATTAGCATGTCGTATGACACAAGCTGGTATGTAATTATAACTAACGGAGAGATGATCAATATCAGCACAATTAAGAAGTTTAGTTTTATCTTAGAAATATATTTTAAAATTTTATATTCTTTTAAATCATTTAGCAAAAAAAAAATTGAGAATAAAACACTATTAAAATAAGGCCAATAAACTGATTGGTGTTGCTTAACTTTTATGTGTTTTTACAAAGACCCTAATAATTAATATAATGTTCTAATAAAATAGATAACTATAAAACCATGTTTTTGAAAATAAAATATTCCTTGTACATGAATATGATGTGTTGTGACTAATTGTATGCTCTTGTGTTGGAAATATTTACTCAAATATTTTAATGGACAAACCGGGTTATATGGACCAGTGACCTGAATTGATTTTAGTGTGAACGAAAAAAATAGAATCTGATTTTTTTATTTTATTTTAAAAGGTGTTACAAAAGTAAAAGTTGCCAAATTCTTTTTTTTTAAAAAGACTATATTTTTTGAAAGAACAGGATCATGTAAATTGCAAACTTACAAGTAATATTAGCGGCTGTAAAAGAATGGTTCAACGTTAAAAACCACAGCAGAATTCAATATTCTTGCGACTTTCAAATATTCTGTCGGGGTCGTTGAGAATTGAAATAAAAAAGAATGTGAGTATTGAAACCAACGTTAGGCTAAACTCTAAAGAAAATGATTAGAGACGAACGGTGAAAAAAGACAAATATCTTAGAAATCAGATTTAAATATTAATACAGTTTTGTTAATTACTAGTACTATAGTACTTACGTTTAAGAAAATGTTGAATTGTCATATTCGGGCTCTCACTCTGAGACGGAACAAGTAGGGTCCAGATGTTACAGCACGCGCGCACGCCTCGTGGAGCCCACTCGTTGACTTAACATGACCGAAAAAAAGGATAACGGTGAAGGTCATAGCTAAAGAGGCAAAATACTGATTAAAAAATCATCTCAGTGGTTTGTGATCGTGACCCTGACCGTGACCGTGACCCTGACAAGTTCCTTTGGTCTAGTCAATCCGTTTCAAATCTCTTCTTCATTATTAATTTATTTTATATTTACTCAGAAAGTCAATTTGTAAATACATTTCATTTCATCACATGTTAAACACTTTTTTCTATAAACTCTATAAGTTAACTGATCGTTTTCGAAATAAACACACTAGAATATCTCCGATAAAACTCTATTACTTCAAATATATAATTTTTTACTCTTCGAAGATGAATTTCAAAACTTTAAATACAGAAGTTTCACAACTCCAAACTTTAAATTTGAATTTTCATATTCTTATTTGCATTTTGGTTCTTACGGTTACAAATCATTTTATTTTTTTGAATAACTTTTGTTTACCGTTTTAATCATTAAATTTTTATATAATAAAACCTTTTTTATAAATTTAAGTTTTACAAATAAAATTAAATAAAAATAAAAAAATAAAATTTAAATATTTTAAAACTAGATTTAAACAACGAAAATATTACAAACCAAACTTAATAAAAAAGTTTTAAAAAGATACATGAAAACATAATTGATCATATAACGAAAAAATGAGGATACCTGATTTCAACAATTTTTAACTTGTAATCTACGAATTAATAATAAAGAAAGTCATTTCTCACTTTGAAATGTACTAATTAATCATATATGGAAGCATTATGAAAATAATTTTATGAAATAAGGTGGTAATTTACTCGTAATTTAACATTTAATAATGTATTCTTATTTATAACTTATATATTAGTGTGACATTTTATTAATTAATATTGATCTGATATATATATATATTAGTTATTTATAAAAGTATAAATATAAATTCATAATGATAAATATAAAGACCATAGTATAAAATACATTGAGTTTGAAGTTTTGCTTCTGAAAAAAGTACCCTTAAATTTTAAATATAGAATTTTTCAAACTTCGAAATATAAAATATTTTTTTAGATGCTCTTGCTCTTAGTGCTATAGATAGACTAAATACAACACGGTTTGATCGAAATTTGAAATGTCTTTCAAATAATACCAATGATAAGTTGATAACCATATCATTTGTTAGTAAACTACCATATAAAGTATATAAGTTAAAACTTACCTAAATGATAAAATATCAAATAATTTTATTCTTAACAGACGAGTTTACATATGACCTCCAGATTAACCCTTATTACCACTAGGCTAATACTGTTTTATTATTTTTATTACACGTTATAGCCTTGTAGAACAAATTTTTTTTTTTTTAACATTCTTTTTTGTAGAACAAAAGTTGATAGTGTTAACTAAAAGAATTGGTCTATCATAAAAGTAATATATAGAAGCGAGCGTCTATTACAAATCTTTATGATGCGACTGAAAATATCCAATATGGAGATCACCCAGTTTTCTTTTACAAATCTTTTTTTAATTGATGCGAATGGAAATATCCATTATAGAGATCACCAAGTTTTCTTTTACAAATCTTTTTTTTATGTTCTGTAATTCAAAATTAAAAACCGTATGAAAACCCGTTGGTCAAAGAAAAGATTTCCAAGTGTTTTAAATAGTTAAGTTAATAATTCACCGTGAATACATAAATTTGTAATTTATTTCATGATAAAAAACAGAAACGAATGATGATGTTAGAAGACAAAACCTAGAAAGATAAAAGAGTTGAAGGTCAGTATGAATCTATACGAATGAAGAAAACTAGAAAAGTGTGGGAAAATGAAATACTAGTATTCTTTGAGAAAACGAAGAAGTAGTAGTTGGGCATGACGTCTGCAGAAGAGTCAGCGAGAGCCACCTGAAAAAATGTCAACCTAACATTACATTGATATCTTTTTTTTTTTTGTAAACTATTAATCAGATGTCTTGGTAAATAGTTAACGAAAACCCTACCAGAAACAAACAAACAAAAAACAAAAATATAAGTTGATAAATATTTATAAGTATCTCTCTCTCGTGTGGATCCTCATCATTTCATGTGAAGCACAATCTGAGAAGACACAGCAAATTAAGATCCATCATCCATCTCACCAACAACATATATATATATATATATATATATATATATATATATAGTCCACACGTAGTGATAACAGAAAAAAAAAACCATGGGAGATAATCATGATTTCATAAACTCAGGAAGCTGGTGGAAAGTATCTTCTTCTTCCTCAATATCTTCTTCCTCTTCCATGAGTGCAAACTCAATGGAATCTGGTGGTTCTGCTGTTTTCCATGATAAGCTTCATCATTCGTTAGCTACTGATCACCATCTACAGATGATTGGTTTAGGGCTTTCTTCACAATCACATGTTGATCAATGGAACCAGTCTCTCTTGTGAGTCTCCAAATTGTTTCATTCTTTTTCTTGGTTTCTAATCATAAAATTAATAAGCGTTAAGATTGTGTATTTTTTTGTGTTTTGTTTTTCTTTGTGGGGAACAAAAGAAGAGGAGATAGTAAAGCGGAGACAAGCTTTGGAGTGATGCTTCAAGAGAATCTTAATTTAGATGCGACCTCAAACGCAAACGCTAACACAACGTCTTACCAGCTGCAAGAATCTGATCCCTCTCACCACCAAGCTTTGTGGCGAGATCCACACATCAACAACAGCGATTTCAAACCGCAGCTAAACATGACGAGTAGCAACAACCGCGGGTTCTTCTTGGATCATCAGTTCAGCCCTCACGGGAGCTCAAGTACGGACAGTAGTACAGTGACATGTCAAGGTTTCTCTTCTGACAATCCGTCAAACACTTTATACGGACCAACGGCAACAACTCCTAACTCCTCTTCAGCTATGTTTCTTCATCAGCAGCAATCAAATCTTGGTTACTCTCAGTTCGGTTCATCCACCGGAAACTACGACCAGACGGCGACGGGGTTGAGATTCTCTAACAACGCAACGTTTTGGAGCCCTGCGGCGACGGTGGGAAACGTGGGTCCTACTCATCATGACGCGTCGTCGAACTTTTTTCCGGCGTTACAGCCGCCGCAGATTCACGCGCCGAGTTTTGACGAACAACCTAAAGTATGTATATATAGCTTCACGTGCTCGTTTGTGCAAATATTATGCGGATGTTTTATATGTATTGTTATCGTCGCAGAGTATATCGGAGATTCGAGATTCGAGTAGCAGTGAAGTAAAAAGTGTCGGACTAGGAGGAGATCAGCCGGCGGCGAAAAGGACTAAGAGCGAACCAGCGTCTCCGTCACCACCTTTCAAGGTATATTTTTTGCTTTTATTACTAAAAATAATATTCATTTTGATAGTTTATAATGTAGTTAAATGAACAAAACTTTCCATGGTTTTATCCAAAACAAACGATAAATTAGTTTTATCATTTGTATAGTTACAAGTTTTTTTTATAAGAGATATTAATTTTATTTATACTTTCGGTTAAGTATAAGTCTATAATCACAAGTTTAAAGACATTCCGATTTCATACTAATCACAAAAGAAAACAAGCAGGCTTGCTAAGTTGTATTGTTTTTTGTATTAACAATTCATTCTTCCGTAGGTTCTTGCATGATTCTTATGTTTTTCTCCTTAATTCTTTTTCTTATGAAACTATTATATTTGCTGAATTAGGTGAAGAAGGAGAAAATGAGTGACAGAATCGCTGCACTCCAACAATTGGTTTCACCTTTCGGAAAGGTACTATCTCTTTTTAGCTTTCAGAAAGATGATGAGTGTGTATTAGTATATTTGTCTACTGTCATTATTACTTATCATATTATTATATCTTTATTTATATATATATGTAAACTCTATTCTATAGATAATTATTTTTGGGGATGAATGATTGAAATACAATTCTTAGATTTTGGTTCACTGAATCTCATGTGGTTTTGTGTCAGACTGATCAAGCCTCAGTGCTCTCTGAAGCCATTGAATACATTAAGTTCTTACACCAACAAGTTTCAGTAAGTTAGCCCACCCCTTATTTCTGTAGTATATAATAACTTTTTCGTTGCTACATCTCTATTATTAGTTAGTTATTGTATTGCTACTGATTGATGTACAAACCTGCAAATGATTATAATTCAGGCTCTGAGTAACCCATACATGAAAAGTGGAGCTTCTTTACAGCATCAACAGGTAAAATTATTATACGACTGACATACCGTGCGGCTCGTATTCTTTATTACATGTATATTTACTTAATGGTTGCTTCATCTTCAAGATTTGACAAAGCATTATTCCAAGAAACATTGTAGCGAGACGGTTCGAAGTTATCAAAAAATTATATTTATTTTTGTGTCTTTTTACAATGACGCAGAGTGATCATCCCAAAGAGCTAGAAGTATCAGAAGAACCAGATCTTAGAAGTCGAGGTTTATGTTTAGTACCAGTTTCGAGCACATTTCCAGTGACACAAGATACTACAGTAGATTTCTGGACTCCCACCTTTGGTGGGACTTTTAGGTAGATCGATATATACATGAAAAAGTTGCATTAGGTGTTGGTCGACATATATTTTAACCTATATACACGTTGATTTATTGAGAAGGAAATCATCTCATTTAAACAAAGAAGAAAATAAGTCAATGGACAAGTGAAACGTGTTTGTCCAGTTATTTATATTTTGATTTATAACTAATCTTCAAAGTAATGTGTAACTGAAGAACTATATAGATGGGATATATATAAGATTTACTGAAATTTGACAGGTATGTTTTTCTTTCTTTTCACACGATTAACGTCCCTAAACACATTTCGAAACATATTAATTAGAGGAGTCTTCTTTTGATTGCTGTTATACTAAAATGTATAAATGGTAGATATTTTCTCGTTATAGAAGAATGTATGGATCTATATATTTCAAGTAGACTTCGTTGATTCAGAGAACTGGAGAAGGAGAAATATCGATTTAAATTATGGCGGAAAGGAGCTTTTGTTTCTTCCCTTTTTAGCTATTCTATTTTTTTGGAAAGGAATAATTATATTCTATGATTAAGAGAGAATAATGTGTTGATATGCATATTTCGATTGGACAAGGGAGAAAATAAATCTTAGATATTTTATAACCTTGGAATAATGTTAGTGGAAGTAAAATGATGGCCTACGCCGGTTTTAGTTTGTATTTTATTTTTATCTAAAAGTTAACTTTAGTTGATATATCAAATGGGTATATTCAATTTAACATTTGATGTGATTTGAGTTTTAATGAGATTTTAGATGATTTTTTTAATAAAAGAAAAGATAATTTTAATAAGTTGCAAAAATTTAAGTAATTTTTGTTAAACTACTCTAGAATATCACCTAAATTTGAGTTTTAGTTTTTTTGAATAAAAATAGATTTGTCATTTTAATATCAAAATGCATCCAACAGAATTCAAAGCCGCCACCTCGACACAAAACCAACAAGCAAACCAATTCGCCAATTAGACATATTAGTTAATTTGATATACAAATGACATATACTTTTTGTGTTTGGACGTTTAAAAAAAACAGAGCTTCTTCGTTATACAACAAAGATCCGTTATACAACAAAAAAAAACATAAGTCACAAAAGTCACTAAACTCTCATGGATTAATTTTCAAAAGAAAACACAATGAGGGTTTTCTGCAAAAACCCCATATATGTTAAACTATTATAGAAGCAGTTCATGCTCCAAAAGAATCCCTCTCCCTCTATTTTTCAACACACTGACCCATCAATTTCATTTCGATCTTAATATATAATATATGTAATTCAGAAAAACGAGATTATTAAAATGGTATGTGTCTTCTTTCATAAGTTAACGTGATTACCATATAACAATAATATTCATTGTAGTAGTATTAACTCAAACTCTATGATGATAAATTGAAAAATTCAAACTTCAATATCGGGAACAATAAAAAATAAATATGAACAGTTTCTATTCTATTCACATTAATCTTAACTTTACAATTGTGTTCATATGTACAAGTATCTATCTAAACTATTAAGACTGAAGTACAATTAGCTATGTCCCCTTAGTTTTGCACAAAAATTACAATTCCATGCCATTGACTTAAACTCATCGTTTTATAATTGTCTGACCCAAAAAAATCACTAATACAATCCCTTCACATTGCCATAAATTCGCAGAGTTAGTATCATTAATTTCGATTTCCATATACAAATATCCTTATTTAAACAACATCCTAAATAGAAACAAATAAATAGCGATTATCTTAACTAACCATATATAAAATAAAAATATATTTTCGGACCATCAAATCTAAACTAATATTTTAGTCGTTTGGTTAATTCAATAAATTACAAAAACCTTTCATACTATAAAGCAATCATCAAATTGTAACAAATATCTTAATATTCTATTATGAAACCTTACAAATCACGTTTCATTTATCTAAGAAAATTAATATACTTTTACCTAAAGATTCCTATCCGCAAAATTGCCACATTGACACACATTAATCCTTGAATAGATATGTTTAACTTACCTAAAAAGGAATAAACTCCTTTTCACCTCTTAACAATAAAAGAAATATTATTAAAATACATACTTTTATATATTTAAACATGTTCTATGAAATATATAGTTTTATACAAAAAAAAAGTCTAGAACATCATGGTCCAATGGTAAGGACGGGATCCTTCATGCACCCAGGTTGTGAGTTCGAACCTTACTGGAGGGAACTAAGTCATGATTTCTGGACACCAACACGGATATGGGCCTATGCTTTAGGGCCCATTTGCATACCCGGAGAGAGGGTCTATCTGTGGGCCGCACCTCCCCTTGGGGATTAGTCTGGGCCCTTCCATAGGCCCGGGATACCCCCAGGTTAATCAAAAAAAAAAAAAAAAACTATAAAAGAATCTAAAGTTTAAGCAAAAAAAAAACAATAAGTAATCTATTTATTTTTTCTTATTAAAGTAAAAGTATATTTGATAATAGTTTGGAAACATAGAAAAAGAATATAGTGTCATTTGGAAACATACATAGCAGTATATTAAAAAAAATGGGTTTAAATTATTATAAAAAATTGAAAGTCTATTATATTCGAGAAACTATTTATTTGGACCAGTTTTAAAATATAAAATATGACTCAATCTAACTAGCTAAAAACATATTTTGTCTAATATAATCATAAAATAAAATTTAAACTTTATATACATATTTCAAATAATTTTAAATTAAATTATATCAAAATTAATTCAAAATATTAATATATTCAAAAATTGATTTTTATTAAAATATTGTCCAAAAACTATTATAAAAATTGTTTCAACATATATATAAGAAAATACAATATAAAGCTCAATTTCAAACACCAACTTAAATTATGATTTTTATATTTTACATTAAGTTTTAAAAATATAATATATGTAATTATGTATATGATGATACATATAAAATATTATTAATTATATGATTACTTATATGATGGTACTAGAGATAGACGTTCAGACATCTGTTCGGGTTTCGTTCGGATCTATTTGGGTTTCATATTTTCGGGTACAAATATTTCAGTTCTCTTTAGATATTTCTAAATTTCTAAATTTTGGTTTGAGTTTGGTTAAGATTTTTGTGGGTTCAACTTGAGTTCAGATAACCCATTTAAACTATTCGAATTTTTTTATAATTCAGTGTATATGCAAATTTCTCAACATCTATAAACAAAAGAATATATTACATATAAGTTTGAATTATATATGTCAAATACTTAAACTTAACATATAAATTGGTTTAATTTGAATAATTGGATAGACAATCAATAAATATTTTAGTATTTTGGTGTTTTGAGTATAATTTAACTATTTTAGATATTTAGTTTTGACTATTTTTATGTATTCTCGAGTATTTTGGATATTTAATTATATCATATATATTTTGGATGTCTTTAATAAACATTTAATCTTAAATAGTTAATATACAGTGAAACCTTTATAAATTAATAATGTTGAGACTACACCAAAACTATAAATTTTTATTAATTTATAGAGATTATTGATTTATCGAAATACTAATTGAACCAAAACCTTAATTTGGGACTATGAAATTATATTAATTTATAGAGATATTAATTTATAGATTATTAATTTAAAGATGTTATACTGTATATACGTATATAAATTCATTTCGGATACATTTGGGTATCCAAAATATTCCGCTCGCATCGGGTCGGTTTTGGTTTTTTAAATATAAAAATTATGAACACATTCGGATATTTAAAATCCATTTCGGTTCAGACTTGGTACTACTTTTTTAGATCGGGTTCAGTTTAGTCCTCCGGATTTAGTTTTTTTTAAGCTCAGCCCTAAATGATACGTATAAAATATAATTAATTATATGATGATATATATAATATATAATAGTGACATAAAAATAAATAGCAATATATTTTTTGAAAATACTTCCGCGCGGGCGCGCGGATCAAAATCTAGTTTACGTTAAAGTTTAAACTAGTTTTTGAAGTATCCGTTAAAAACAATTTTTTTGTGTTTTGGATTTGGATATTTACAAAAGTTGCTATTGGGTAAATACGAACTCTATTGGGCCGTACAGTATTCTCGTATATCCCAACTTTTCCAGTGATCCGTAAGAAATTCTTGAAAAGTAGGCAATTTTGCTAATGTTTCTTAATTCTCCATGCATCTATGGAAGAGTCAGAGAGAGCATCTGAAGATAACACCGATCGATCAGGTGACCCATCGGCCTGACTTGTGTTAAATTTTTTCAAAAAAATTCAAAGATTTAAGATTTATCCAAAAATATAAGGTTTACCAACAGTGCTGTCCCGATGTATTCAGTGGCCTGAAGCGTATTAACAATTTGTGACTACGTCTACATAATTTTTTTTTGTAAACATATATTTAAATATATATATAAGATGATTTCTTAAAAATATAAATTATGTATCAGTTTAGAAATCATCAATAAAATGTTAAACTAAAATGACAATGAACATATTAAAAAAACAGTAAAAACCACCACAATATCCAAAAACAAGATTCAAACTCAGAATAAGAAATCAGATTTATGTTTCTCTAACCATTTGACACTAATTATTTCTAAGGATGTGGCCTTAAAATTTTGTAAATAATTGGTGGCCTGAAGCTTAAGCTTCACGAGCTTTATAGAAGGGACGGCCATGTTTACCAATAAATTAAGATTTAGTGTTTTGATGATGTTATTTAAAAAATAATAATTTTGCAACTACTATTATTTTTATTTATTTTATTTTATTTCTTTTTTAAAAGATAATGAATATAAAAACGAATTTTTATTGATTGATGAACTTACGTGTTTACACTATTGAGTAAACCCAAAAATTACTCTACGTAGTACTACCACAATGCCCATTGAAAGATTCGTCAGGAAAAGATGATCTAGCATTTCCTTTAACAACTTTTCTAGTTAACAGTAACTTTCACAACAATCGAAACAAAATAAAATACTACAAAAAGACGCGGTTAACAGACTAGTGGTAAGGGCAACAACATACTAAAATATTAATCACAGTTACAACAATACAATATGCGATTGTTTTTTTTTTCATCCAATACAACAAGACAACTAAAAGTTATGATATTGTCGTACTGACATAAACAAGTAAGGAGACAACTCGTTCTTTTATGGCGGGCGGTCATGTCAATTTTGATATCAATGTCACAATATCTATTTTTTTTCTTTTTGCTTTGATTTTGCAATAAAATTGAATTTGGTTATTTAAATAAAATATTACTTTTAAAACAATTTTATTTTGAAAGTGATAATTCATAGACTCACATTTTATTTTATGGATTTAATTATTTGTTTTTTTCTCTTAAAATATCCACTACTATATTATTTGTACCTTTTGTCTTGTGTTCTTTGTCCCTTCATTTAAATCCCAAGATATAATTATGTCTTGTAAAAGGATAATTGAATTTTAAAAAGAATTTTGTTGATAGAGAAGCTAAATAATACATTGTTGCAACAAAACATTGATTGAATAAATTATTCAATTAGTGCTTGGTCGAATTAAGAAACTAACACACAACAAAACTCTTGAAAAGAGTCAATAATATCGAAAAAGAAATTAAAAACAAGAATCAATAATCACTTAACGAATCGCAAAGAACACGAGCAGATTCATCAAAACACATATAGAAAAATAGTTTCTTAATCTAGTAGAAGAATCAGATTTCTTCATCTTAATCCCTTTCTTATGAGCTTTAACCCCATCTCCGTTGACTTCAACATCAGCACCAACCTCGATTCCATATCTCTTGGTTTTCCAGAAAATAATCTTGAACCTCACCTGTGTCTTCAGATCCATCCTAAAAACCGCCGATCCGTTAGACAAAACCGCTCGTGAGACCGTCTGGTTGTTCACAGGAAGAGTCTGACCCCACTTCTTGGCTTTCTTCTTGTGTCCTTGATAGAATCTTGGCACTGTGTAGTTAGCAACAGAGGAGTTGGTGTTGGAGAAAGAAAGGTGGACATCGTCGTAGTAGATGCCTTGGTCTCTGTTTGGATTAGCGAGACGGACCATGAAGTTGAGAGTGGTGTTGAGCCGTGAATGCGCATCTAAGGATTTGTTAAGGGAAGGAACATAAAAGTATTCGATGGAGCATTTGGGTTTGTCTGCACGGAGGCTGAGCCATAAGAAGAGAGAAGTGAGACCAGCAGTGAAGATGAAGCTGAGGCAGCAGCTACAACAGCTTCTTCCACCACTGTCTGTGTCTTGGTCTATATCCATTGAGTTTGGGAAATTTTATGTTTATTTGTTTGAATGATTTGAAGCGGTTTTATAGATTAGATTACTCGGTCTGTTGGTTGGGGATTTCTTTAGCTGATATTTCAAGTTGACTCCAAGAGACGACCAAGTGGACACACCCACGCGGTTAGCCAAATAAAAACAAATTATTTGACGTAAGAAAAAAATAAAATAAAAATGGCAACGACTTTTAAATTATAACTATAAACAACAACTAGGTATGTTAAATAACAGAAAACCGATTCTTATTGCATTTTTAATATCTTATAAGGAAAAAGAATACTACTGAGTTAAGCTTAACACCACAAATATAAGAGCACAATTATTTGCAGGTTCTCAACTTGGATATAAAACAAAAAATATTTTATTGAGTAGGTATATATCCGTATATTAAATTTCCACTCAAAAATTTCTCAAATTTTTAAATGGGATATTTAATACTTAATTAAATAGTATTTTTAATCTACTTATCAGATATAGAGGTTAATATTTTCAATGGTTCTGCTTTGAAAACACGTAAGAAAAGCTTTATATGGTTATAGTGAATAAAGAAGAAGAGCATTAATTTTTTTTGTCATTCTTAAGAAATCACACCATTTATGAAGAACAATATTTCTTTCTATTGTTTTTTAGAGTATTAGTGAACAAATTTGTTTCTCACTAAATTTGAAAGGGAGAAATTATTTCTTTTTGTTAATACTATTTTATTTCTATCCATTCTTTTGGCTTTTCTTAATCCTGTTATAGTTACATGTTTAGACCCTAAAAGTCTTCAAAAGTGGTGAAATTGTATAAAGATAATAAACGTCATATTTCTTTATGCATACAAACATCAGGTCATCACAAATACATTTTATTGTCCTGTTCGAGTAGACAAATCATTATAGGATTTCATTTTGTAAATAAAGAACAAAAAAAACAAAAAACAGAGAGTTAGTTTCATTTCGAAAACAATCGAAGCGGTTTTTAGTTAACAAACAAATAAGAAGCTATGTTCCAAAATTAGCAATTGTCTTAAACGCACATTCTTACATGTCCTCTCCGCGTGACCACCAAATAAAACCAGAGGCTTGTATCAAAGCTACCTATTATGAACCTCTTCTTTCCTTCTTTCAGTTAAACCTTTTGGATTCTCAATCTTTTTTACAGGTTTCTTCACACTGAAACCTTCATCGTTTGATTAAATCTTCGCCTTTGTCAGAGGCTAGGTTGATTCCTTGTTTTTTTTTCCCTTTCTCTCGCTGCCTTGCGGTTGAAGTAATCACAAGGCGGTGAGGAAGAAAGGTCAAAATTCAAACGATGAAGGTTATTGAAGTTAAAAAGGGAATGAAGATACCTTGGAACGCACGCTACACATTAACTCTGTTGATTTTGTTATCATCAATTCTTATTCTTTGCAACGGCCAAGATTATGGAACACCAACCGAAGACGGAGCAGGAGGAGGCGAGCCGCCGCCTGAGATGGCGCGTTGCAACGGTATTTTCATGAGCTACAGCTTCGGCAGCCGCGAAAGAGAGTACCCTCACGTTAAGAACGTGACCGCGCAATCATGGGCGTTTAAAGCGTCTGCGATGATTGTAAACGCGGGGAAAGAAGAGCTCACGGGATGGCAAATGTTTATAGGGTTTCGTCACAAGGAACTGATCGTTTCTGCGACTGGTGCGTCTCCAATGGACGGAGATTTTCCTCTGGATGCTAGCAATGGAACCACGTTCGTTGGTTCTCCTAACACGGATTTGAAAACCTCGATTGAAACCGCAGGTGATTTCACTCAGATATCGACGAATGTCGAAATCACCGGGACTCTTTTCGGGGTTGCAAAGGGAGTCACACCCATGCCAAGAACACTTAAGCTCGTCAACGACGGTTGGGAGTGTCCTGCCGCCAAGAGAAAAGGTTAGATCATACTAAACTCGATTTCTTGAAACACAAGTAACATATGTGTGCATTTTTAGGTTAAGTGTTCAACAACACAACGCTTGACTTTTTTATCCATCAATTATAATTTGGAAGTTTTTTTTTAATCAATGCGAAACGTAATCTTCCGTTCGTATTTATAATTTATAGAGATGTTTTTATAAATTGAATGTAATTTTTAAAACGGTAACAGGAGGCAGTATGAACGTTTGTTGCAAGAGAAACCCTAAGTTCAAGGTCAAGACAGGGCCAAAGACAAAGTTTGCACCGAGAAGACACGGTGATCTGAACATAGTCTACGATGTGCTGCAATCATTTGCCAGTAACTACTTAGCCCAAGTGACCATCGACAACGAGAATCCGATCGGGCGTTTAGACCGTTGGAACCTGACATGGGAATGGACGCGAGGAGAGATTATAAACACGATGCGAGGGGCTTACACATACAAAAGAGATCCATCTGAATGCCTTTACAGCAAAGCTGGACAATACTACAAAGACTTAGACTTCTCTCAGGTCATGAATTGTCAGAAGAAGCCAGCCATTTCTGATTTGCCTCCTGAGAGGAAGGATGATGACGTGACGGGCAAGTTACCTTTCTGTTGCAAAAACGGAACTCTTTTGCCACCTCTTATGGATCCGTCGAAATCCCGATCTATGTTTCAGTTGCAGGTAAATAATCTCTTTCGTTGAAAAGATATGCCCTGAATCGCATATAGTTAGGGACTTAGGGTTGTGAATTTTTAGTTGTTGTCAGTACTTCAGTGGTTTTAAACCCGAGCAGGGGACTTCCTGAGTTACTGGATAACTTCTAAATTAAAATAAGCCAAAAGAAAATAGCAAAGTTAAAATAAATTTATCAATGAAAATCAACTAATAACTAATCAAGTCAACCAATTTTAGTTTTTCTATTTATCTTATTTTTCATCTTCTTCAAGGGCTTTAGTGAAATTTTTATTGAAATATAAATTTACATAGAATTTAAAAAAAAAAAAATATTTTAAATAAGATCATTTACCGGTTCAACCAATATCCTGATTGCATATTGTAAGTTTTCCTTGAGTTTTTTCGATTTTCTTATTATTAGTGTTTTTTTTATTTAAATCTGAACCGCATAATGGGTTACTCTACCCACTAGTTTTGGTTCAACCATGGTTCTTGCCCGGATCTAAAAAAATGTTTTTTTTGTTCTTATGTGCTAGGTTTTCAAGTTACCTCCGGATCTAAACAGAACAGCTCTATATCCACCTCAACATTGGAAAATCGACGGAGTTCTCAATCCGCAGTACAAATGCGGGCCACCGGTTCGGGTTGACCCGTCACAGTTCCCGGATTCTAGCGGTCTACCGGCAGTAACCTACGCCATATCCAGCTGGCAAGTTGTCTGCAACATAACCAAACCTAAAGCTCAGGCCTCAAGATGTTGTGTCTCTTTCTCAGCATTTTACAATAACTCTGCCATTCCATGCAACACTTGCGCTTGCGGATGCAATGACATTGATACAACCACTTGCAATGCTGACCGTAACCCACTCCTCCTCCCTCCCGACGCCCTCCTTGTTCCCTTCGATAACCGAACCCTAAAAGCTAAAGCTTGGGCCAAACAAAACCACATGCCAATACCTAAGAAACTCCCTTGTCCGGATAATTGTGGAGTCAGCATTAACTGGCACCTTAACACGGACTACAGAGACGGTTGGACGGCTAGGTTAACCGTTTTCAACTGGAGAGAGTTCGCGTTTGAGGATTGGTTTGTAGCGGTTGAGATGGGAAAAGCAGGTCCAGGGTATGAAAACGTTTACTCCTTTAACGGCACACGTGTTCCACCAAACAACAGAACCGTTATGTTCCAAGGGTTACGTGATATGAACTATCTTGTGGGTCAAGTTAACGGAACCAATCCACTAAGAGACCCTCCCGTGCCGGGCAAGCAACAATCTGTTATCTCCTTTAAAAAGAAGAACATCAAAGGACTGAATATACCAGGAGGTGACGGTTTCCCCACCAAACTTTTCTTCAATGGAGAAGAATGTGCGCTTCCAAAACATTTCCCAAAGAAGAGCTCAGGACATAGACGCAGTATCAGTGTCTTGATGTCACTTGTTCTCGCTATGGCAGCGACTTTTGCACTAATGATGGATTAATTGCTAAAGACATAACTAAAGTTAGCATTATTGGTCAGTTTGGTGTTTTGATGCTGTTGCTCAACAGAGGAAGGAGCGGATGTGGGACGATCTTTGTTATATGATTGATCTATATTGAAAAAATGGATACGTTGTATTATACTTTTGTCTGATCTTAGTCTTTTAATTTGGAGTTTATTTTTTTTGATATATCTATTTTGTTCTTTAATATCATTATCTGGAATACTACTAAAAAAAATCAAAGATGCAGAAGCAAGGAACAAAAGCTATTGACAGAAGAAACAAGTCACATGAGATTCCAAATTAAAAACATTTCTTGAAAGAATGCATTTATGCTTTGCTTAGAATCTGAGAAAGACAAGGAAAAGCTTCTCTGCAACATTTCTTCAAAAGCCTCATCTTTATATTAAAAACACTAACCTTTCATCAACAAATATACCACACTAAGTCCACATACAGCTCTCTAGCACATCTTGATTACACATAACCTAAAGGACATGATGCTTCGTGGGTTAAGTCTCGTGTGTTTTTTCATGATTGTTAACAAAGCCTACGCTAGAGAATTTATGGTCGGTGGTGCAAAAGGTTGGACCGTTCCTTCCGGGTCTCAAGTTTACGGTCAATGGGCAGAACAGAGCAGATTCCAAGTAGGAGACTCTCTGCGTAAGTTTCCACACTGTACTAATCATAGTTTTCTTTCATATATAACACAAACAACATGTATATAATCGCAGTGTTCGTCTACCAACCAAACCAAGATTCAGTGTTCCAAGTCACAAGAGACGCTTACGACAGCTGCAACTCAGATGCACCAACCGCTAAATTTTCTGATGGCAAAACTTCCTTCACACTAACCCACTCTGGACCATACTATTTCATCAGCGGAAACGAAGACAACTGCAACAAAAACGAGAAGCTCGTGGTCATCGTCATGGCTAACAGAAACGGCAAGACCAACGCTACATCATCATCACCACCGTATCAAGCCCCGGCTCCCTCAGGAGAAGCCGATCCTTCTCCCCCTATCACAAGCAACCTTGAGCCCCCAGAAACTTCGCCTACTCAAGAAACTCCAAACAAGGCAGCTTCCTCATCTTATTCATTTGTCGCTGCTCTTCTTGGGGCTGTTCTTGCTTCCACTCTATTCCTACACTAAAAAGTTTTTCTTTTGTCTTCTTTTCTCACTCTGTAAGGAGTCTTTTCCCATTCTCTTTTCACATGAGTTTGTGTCCATTGGTGTTTGTTGTTTGATTTTTTTTTCCCATTTGTTTCTCATGTAAAATAAATAAAAAGTTCTACTTGTGTGCATAGTACTGAGACGTCATCTCTATTGTACATAGAGAAATGGAAGGATCAAGAAACTAAGATAGTGTCATACAAAAGTTTCTTTCTATTCTCTGAGGTTTTCTCTGTAGAACAGCTGTTTCAAATCAACACTGTCTGAGGTTTTCTTTCTATTCTCTGAGGCTGACTTATATTTATATATTTTTTGCAAGAAATACATAGTTTCTTATCATATTGAATTTGAAGCATTTAAATAAATTATGGAATGTATAATTGTATATCAGAATAATTATTTAATTTTTTACAATTATTTACTCAGAGTTGGTAATTATAATGTCTAGACTATTTGAATGATCTTTGTCCTCAATTCATTTAGTAAAGTTTAAGAGATGTACTAAAAAGAGATTTAAACACATTTTGTATCTTACTTGTTCCATACTTCCATACACAACCAATACAAAAATAGATAAGTTATCACAAAGTGTTTTTTTAAAACAAAAAGTTATCACATAGTGTTCGAGTGAAACCGTCAGTTTATCTAGCTTTATATCACCAGTTTGACTTTTAGAATGGTTGTAGACTTTTCATTTTCTCACTTTGTACTACGACGACGATCGTATTTGTACCACTAAAATGAACCGGGATTTTTTTATAAAATGGAAACTTCAATCATTACTCATCAGACGTCAGGGCTTAGCAAAAGTACATATATGCACGTGATTGTACCAATACAGCGACAACACAGGGAAACATGATAAGTTTTTATTACACATGTTTGGAAATGTTTACAAATCTTACACTCTTGCTAGTGCATTCATACATAAAGTACATCATCCACCACTGATTCGACTTTCACTACATTACTAGTTCATTCTATAAATTTTACAGACAAAAATAATTCACGATTTTGACCCAAAAAAAATAAAATAATTCACGATAAAAATTTAAAGATTATGACTGAAAAAACAATCAAAGTATCAACCAATATAGTTGGACAACATGGACAAAGGAACTAGGCAAAGTCCTCGCTTCTTCAATTCTGCGCAATAATCTTCATTCATTATTATCCCTTTCTTATTCAATCCCTTATCCTACAAAACCCATAAAAATATTTTTGTAAGTCGTCAAAACAATTATGTAAGAACAATTTTGTAAATCGTAAGAATATCTTATAAAGTATAAAGCACATAAGATCAATGCATTAAGAAAAATATGGTATAAAACATGTTGAAAGTTTCTTACCTCAGTTTTAGTATTTGTCATGTTTTTTTCTTCTGTGGTATCGTCTTCCATTTCACTGTAACCCTGAACGAACAAGAATAATATATAACTCATAAATAATCTCTCTCACACACACATGTATATATGTGCATTGTCGTTTAGACATGTATATAACAATGTATGTATTATATTAAGATTGTCTTTCCTCAGGACTTACCTTGGTTCTTTTAGAAGGAGATGAAGCCGTGTCTTCTTCGACATAGGCCATAGGGGACGCAGCGTCTGAGATCATGGAAGAATCATCATAATGGCATGTACGATCTTCGGTTTCAAAGTACATTGTCCAACTACTCTCTTCTAGACCCTCTTGCATTGTTCTCTTTTGAGTAGAGAATATTGTACGCCTTACGCAGTTGCTCAGTGCTGAGTTTTCCATTGGAACTTTCTTAGGGAAAACCTTGATGAAGAGTCGTTGGATCTTGTAGAACGAAATATGTGAGAAGCTAAAAATGGTATTTAGACTTTTGTTTGTCCAAATCTTTCAAATGTGACAACTATATAGTAAGGGATGTAGAGGTCATGAAACTTGTAGGTTCGCACAATTTGGCCCTTTAGTCTAATTTTGTTTATTTTATTACTTATGATAATATTATTTGTTGCTGGCAGTTGAGTAGTTTGATTTCTTTGTGTGTAAGAACAAAGGAAGATATACAAGGGAAGTGGAACACCTTCTTGTTGAGTTAGTGGAGAATATAAATGTACACATCAACTTTGAGACTTGCTAGTTGCTACATTAAGTTTCATTAGTTAGAAGTTAAGAGAAATTTTTAAAGTTAAGACTAAATTAACGTTAAATTTATAGATAAAAGAAGGTAATTATAATAGGTGAATGCTAATACAGTTTTTGCTTGTAATTTTTCCAGTAAAAGTGAAGCAATTTAAATTAAACAAATTTTTTTTTGTCATCAATTAAGAAAAAAACTTTCCTAATGATAATTATCGCAAATTAGTTTTGTATATTATCCCTTAAGAAAATAATTTCATTTAACCACACGGTGGTGGACTAGTGGTCTTGAGGGTGTTTCGCCCTCAATACGGATCCAGCTTCGAAACCCGACCAAGGGAATCCGATCCGGTTTCGAAACCCCGTGTGGTTTCCGGGGAAGCGTTAAATCGCAAGAATACGTAAAATGATGTGGGTTTCGTAGAATTAGTCGGTTGATCTCGGTCGCCAGATCCTCACGGTTATAAGAAAAAAACAAAAAAAGAAAGAAAGATCCTCACGGTTATAAGAAAAAGGCAATTAAAAAAAAAGCAATTTCAAATTTCCAATAACATGATAAATTAAATTCATTTTGTATATATATATATATATATATATATATATATGCAGAATGTACAACAAAATTTTGATATATGGATAGGGAAAGTGGTCTTTCAAATATAACTTTTATCAAAAGAAATATATGTATATAATGTATAGTCAACGATGGAAACATGTAATTCGTGGGAACTGCTACTAAGTGTTTAGCGATAATATGGTTTATAACGTGGCAAGCAGATTTAATCTTCGTATGCTTGAAAAAAGAAAACTCAAACAGAAAACGTGATGAAGGCAACACTACACCCTAATTAAAAACAAAATGATAAATGTATAATATATGGTCCTACATAAAGTCGGTCCACATTCTTGAACCTTTATAGTCAGTCGGGCAGGATAATTCTTTTATTATCGTATTAGTATTTTGGTTATAAAGCATGTACAAACATATCGTCGTTTTAGTCTGAGAGGCATGAAGTGTGCAAGTTTGTAAGTGTTGAACCGAATCTTTGATGGGTGTTGTTAGTGTTACAATGATCGTATCCCTTCTCCATCAGCAATGTATGACGTAAGCGGCTCCGTAAGCTTTAGATTATTTTACCCATGTTGTTAGTGTGCAAGTTTGTAAGTGCTGAACCGAATCTTTGATGGGTGTTGTTAGTGTTACAATGATCATATCCCTTCTCCATCAGCAATGTATGACGTAAGCGGCTCCGTAAGCTTTAGACTATTTTACCTAAATAATTTGGACTTTATCGTAGTGAATGTTTGACACGATGAATTAATACAAATCTATGATGGTGGTGAAATATTTATAAGTATAGGCTATCCAAGATTTTCCAGATCCAAGTTTTGTTTCGCATGATACACAGCGAAAATATAAACAAAGCAAACATTTTTGTTTTAGTTGTCATTTGTCAATGAAGTTTGTTGACAATTTAGATACATCGGTTTAATAGTTGATTTTATAGAGCATTTTCATCCTCCACTCTATAATTTACTTTAAAAATGAAGTAAAAATGGAGTATGAACAAAAAATAAAAAGTTCATCTATTTTTATTTGAGACGCTTTTTATTTTTTTTATACTCCATTTTTTCACTCCATTAAATTATGGAAAAAGGAAAGAAATGCTGAAAGTTTGTACATGTCAATTATAGTACTTTGGGAGAAAAATATAATTTCTAAATCAACAAAACATTAAGTTCTTTTAACGATTATTCAAAATCTCGTGAAAGGACGAAGTAAGAGTCTAAGAGATGTTATTAGCAAATTTATGACGATGATGCGTATGACTAAGAATCATGATGACCATTATACGATAATCTATGGTTGCTTAGTTTCGAAAACCGTTTTGTCAAACAAATTACTTTTCTTTAATGTGGTCAAACAGATTTACTTAAATTAATACGTGAGGGTTAATCATTAGGAGAAAACAAAGTTTCTAAATCAACAAAACATTAAGTTCTTTTAACGATTATTCAAAATCTCGTGACGAAGTAAGAGTCTAAGAGATGTTATTAGCAAGTTTATGACGATGATGCGTATGACTAAGAATCATGATAACCATTATACGATAATCGATGGTTGCTTAATTTCGTCAAACAAATTGCTTTTCTTTAATGTGGTCAAACATATTTACTAAACCGTTTTGTCAAACAAATTACTCTTTGATGTGGTCAAGCAGATTTACTTAGTCATTAAGGGATGTAAAAGTTACTACTTTTTGTGTGCTCGATCGCCAAATATCTTGTCACGTTGAATGCATCTCATTCATTCACACAGAATATTATCATTATGTTACTGTACTAACACGTAACAACATCAGAAATTTCCAACATCAAAAATGTCGAATTACTAATTAATAAGTGACTTCAAAGTTTCTCAACATGTTGAAAGTTTCTCAAATAAAAAATATTTTTTGTAATCCCTTTAAAAAAATTTTATCTTACTTCTTTGAGAAAATTTATTTTTTTATCATTTTTTAAATGAGACTTGTAAGATATTAAATAATAACAGTATTCTGAAAAACATAAATATAGTGATTTTACTTTCTTGTCAAAAAAGTGTTTTTACTTGCTACGTCAGCAGCATAATGACACGCGTAAAAAAAAAACAAAATCCGCATACCGCATGGAACTCTCAACTCCGTCAGTATTTTTTTTTTTTTTTGGCATCCTCCGTCAGTACTTATGTTGATACACTCTACTTTTATTTGCTGTAAAGTTTTTTTTTTGCTAAAATATTTGCTGTAAAGTTCCTATTACTTTTCTCATCATTTGGTTCTTTTATCTTTGATGATCACTCTTATCAGTTTCAAAAAGTATATATTGTAAAGTTTCACAGATATTAATAAAATATTAAATTTTGTTTAAAATATATTATTTTTATGATTAACTATTTTTAATTATTTAGCCAATAAAAGTAATAAATATACTCCCTCTGTTTTTTAAAGATGTATGTTTTGGTGTTTTCACACATATTAAGAAAACACATTAATTATACATCATTTTTAAAAATTATCAAATTCCAATGCATTTTAACCAATAGTCTTTCAATAAATTCAATTAATTTTATTGAAATTTGCAATTTTGTATAGGAAACATAAAAAATACATCTTTGTGAAACAATTTATTTTTCTAAAACATCTATCTTTAAAAAACAGAGGGAGTATTTAATTTTGTTAAATTCAACAATTTATTATTATCAAATTAATAAAAGTATTTCCCTTAATGTCACCTTGCAGCCTTACATTATGGATCTTGGCAGTACCAACAAGACCTACCTCAATCTGAGTGCTGAATTGCGCTGCTTGCTGATTTTTTCTCTATCATGGTTTTTAGATCAAAAGGTTTTGTAATAAACTCTTTTTAATGTTGTTGTTTTTCCAGAAAGATCCTGTAGAACCACAATGCTACTATGAACTTCTCGAAAAAGATACCATCAAGTTTGGTAACAGTAGGTATGCTAGTGAAGAAAGATACTCGTGATCTACTTTTTTTACTTGTTTAACACAGTGTTGCTTGTCATCTGCTTTTCTCGTTTTTTTTCTTATGTCAATGTCTTGACATAGTTTGTTCTTTGGTTCCAGCCGAGAGTACGTGCTATTGCACGAGAATTTCTGCTTTAGCATATCTACTGTGCTGGTGCAATCTCAACAATTTTTATAGTAACATGTAGAAAACATTTTTTTTTTTTTTTTTTTTTTTTTTTTAGAAAACATTTTCTTGTCGATTGAATGTTACTCTTTTTTTTTTTGAGAAAGATCGAATGTTACTCTTACAAGAGATTTTAGTTTCTAATTATTGGTTTTCTTCTAAGGTGACCCTTTGCAAAGAGAAAAAGGTTGGCATTTTGGTAATGAGATCAATCTTTACTTTAAAGCTGCAGAATTAGATCAGTCCATCGTTAGGCTAGGCATTGTTGGACCAAACTTAAAAGTAACATATGGAGACAGAACTGAGATCTACCAAGTAGGTACCAAAAACAGACATGACTTTTCTGTAAGATGAGGCTATTGAAGATTTTTGTCAATCCTTAAGTGAGTGATCCAAGAATCAGATCACTGATATCTGTTAAGGAGGGTCTAGATAGCTCTAGACCGACTTGGGTTGTTAGAGAGAATATACGGTAGAGATAAGTATAGAGAAGATTGAGTTAGATTACGATAAGCTCTAAGTATGTTTGGAGTTATCTTCTCTAGTTCGATGTATATATATATGATGTAAAGGTTCAACGTAAATAACAAGTAATCTTTCTAGTATCTCTTGGTTTGACATGGTATCAGAGCCATCAAGGCAAGATCTGTGATTTTTCTGTTTCTGAGAGAATTGAGAGAACAACATGAGTGGAGAAAAGTCAGCAATTGTGAAGTCGAGCGTGGAAGCCGAAGGTAGGATGTCTCCCTACTACCTTGCTCCGTCCGACAACCCTGGAACGGCAATATCTCCGGTTGTGTTGACCGGCGACAACTATGCTGAGTGGGCATCTGAGTTGGAGAATGCCTTGCAAGCCAAGCGAAAGCTTAGTTTCATCAATGGAAAGTTGAAGCTTCCTTGTGACAAAGACAAACCAGATGAGGCAGAGATGTGGAGAACAGTAAATTCAATGATTGTTGGATGGATCAGGGCGTCAATATCTCCATCCATTCGATCGACGGTGCCATTCTCATCCGATGCTTGTAAGATGTGGTCTGAGTTGAGGAAGAGGTTCTCGGTGGGCAGTGCAGTCCGAGTTCATCAACTCAAAGCTGAGTTAGCTTCTTGTAAACAAGATGGATTGAGTGTCATGGAGTATTTCGGGAAGCTGTCTCAGAAGTGGGAAGAGTTGATGAGTTGCAAACCGATACCGTCTTGTAAGTGTGAAGCGTCAGATGTGTATGCGAGAGAGTATGAAGAGGAGAAAGTTCATCAATTTCTCATGGGGCTGGATGAGGCTCGTTATGGTAACGTGTGTACTACGCTTATTGGAATGGAGACATTGCCTGATCTTAATACGGTCTATCAACGAGTTGTGAGAGAAGAGAAGAGGATAAGTGCTTCACGTGTTGAGGCTAAGGAGACACCAGTTGGATTTACAGCTAAGGTTGATCACCGTGGTGGAGAAGATTCAACAATGGCGATGGCAGCTGTTGCTAGGAGCCGAAGTTCGGTTGTGTGTAGCCATTGCGGAAGGACAGGGCATGAGAAGAAGGAGTGTTGGCAGTTGATCGGCTTCCCTGAGTGGTTTACTGAGCGAAGTCAAGCAGGAGCCAGAGGAGGCAGAGGCAGAGGACGAGGTAACCGTCCTAACGGTCCTCCTAGAGCAAATACAGTGCAGGCTCCTACGGCATCTGCTAATGCAAGCAACCAAACTGGTGGAGTGCCGCCGTTAACTCAAGAGCAGTGGGCGTCGTTGACTAGCTTCCTGGAGAGACAGAAGACTGCTCCCATACCGGATAGGCTGAATGGTACGGTTCAGACGGGTGAAGTAATTATTGATACGGGTGCTTCGCACCATATGACAGGAGACATTACTTTACTGTCTGATGTCACGAGTATTATTCCATGTCCTGTGGGCTTTGCTGATGGTAGTTATGTCATGGCTACTAAGAGTGGTAGTCTGAAATTATCAGCAAAGTTGACATTGTTGAATGTGCTATATGTCTCGAACTTGAACTGTACCTTACTGTCTGTTGCGAAATTACTTCGACAGACAGGTTGTCTTGCGATGTTTACTGATACATTGTGTATTTTGCAGGACCGTTTTACGAGGACTCTGATTGGAGCCGGTGAAGTCAGGAATGGTGTCTATGTTTATCGGGATGTAACGGTTGCAAGAGGTCACAGAGTTAAAGCTTCTGAGGATCAGAGTTTGTGGCATCGGAGACTGGGGCATCCTGCTTATGGTGTTTTGAATATGTTACCTTTTATTTCCGGTGTTAAAGATGTTTCGAATAAGTTTAGTGGATGTGAGATTTGTTTCCAATCTAAACAAACAAGAGAGGTGTTTCCTGCAAGTTTTAATAAAAGTTTGGCTTTGTTTGATTTAATCCATATCGATCTCTGGGGTCCATATCGTGTGTCTTCTTCATGTGGTGCTGTGTATTTTCTTACAATTGTGGATGACTTCTCTAGGGCCGTCTGGATTTATTTGCTTCTGGAGAAGAGTGAAGTCAAGACAGTTTTGCCTAACTTCATCTCCTTGATATTTCGGCAGTTTGGCAAGATGGTGAAGTCGGTTAGGAGTGATAACGGGACTGAGTTCATGTGTTTGACAAGATACTTTGAAGAGAAAGGGATTGTTCATCAGACGTCTTGCGTTAATACACCTCAGCAGAATGGAAGAGTAGAGAGGAAGCATCGTCACATTTTGAATATTGCGAGGTCTCTGTTATTTCAAGCCAATCTACCGGTGAAGTTTTGGGGAGAGAGTGTGTTAGCAGCTGCACATTTGATAAACAGAACACCTACGAAGATTCTTCAAGGCAAAACACCATACGAGTGCTTGTATGGGAAGAGTCCAGCGTATGAAGAGATTAAGACATTCGGCTGCTTGTGTTTTGTACACAAGACACGGAGAGATAAAGATAAATTTGGGCCACGAAGTAGGAGATGTGTTTTTGTTGGCTATCCATTCGGCAAGAAAGGATGGAAGGTGTATGATCTTGAGACTGAAGAGTTCTTGGTCTCACGTGATGTAGTGTTTGACGAGTCGAAGTTTCCGTATACTGAGAAAGTGAAGAAACGAGTGACAGTTCCTGTTCAGGTGGGAATTGATGATTGTGAAGATCTTCCCTTGCTTGAGTCAAACGCAAAGAGGGGGAGTGAGGTTCAAGGAGATGAACAGGAACAGAGCAATACAGAGACTGATGTGGTGGTAGAAGAAGTAGACTCGGGAGCTACTGCATTTGATGATCCGCCTGCTGCAGATACAGAGACCGAGATGTTGGGTAGAGGACAGAGAAAAACGGCACCGCCGGTGAGAATGAAGGACTATGTTCTTTATAATGCACGAAGTACGCCTGATAAACATAGCACCGTCTCGACAACTGGTCTACAAGCAGAGTCCTCTACAACCGGTTCAGGTAAAATATACTCTGTATATCCTATTACTGACTATGTAAGTGATGCTCAGTTTTCAGATCATCATCAAGCCTTCCTAGCAGCTGTGAGCGCGGGTTTGATACCGAGAAACTATAAAGAAGCATTTAAAGATGGTAGATGGAGGAAGGCAGTGAAAGTAGAGGTTGATGCACTGGAACTAAGCAGGACGTGGGATGTGGTTGACTTACCTGAGGGTAAGAAGGCAATAGGAAGCAAGTGGGTCTTTACCATTAAATATAACGCTGATGGGACGATCGAGAGGTACAAAGCTAGACTTGTTTGTTGTGGTAACCATCAGACGGAGGGAGAAGACTACGAGGAGACCTTTGCGCCAGTGGCGAAAATGGATACCGTGAGGACACTACTGGAGGTTGCAGCAGCAAAGCAATGGGAGGTTCACCAGATGGACGTACACAATGCTTTTCTGCACGGTGAGTTAGAGGAAGAAGTGTACATGCGCTTGCCACCAGGGTTCCAATCTGATGCTCCAGGCAAGGTGTGTAGACTGAGGAAATCTTTATATGGTTTGAAGCAAGCTCCACGGTGCTGGTTTGAGAAGTTGACAAAAGCTCTCACGAGTTTTGGGTTTGTGCAATCATACGAAGATTACTCGCTGTTTATTTATGTTAAAGACAAAAAGAGTGTACGTGTTTTGATCTATGTAGACGATTTGATAGTCGCTGGTGATGATCTGGAGATGATAGTGAAGTTTAAAAAGTACTTGAGTGAGTGCTTTCATATGAAGGATCTAGGGAAAGCTAAGTATTTTCTTGGAATAAAGATTGCAAGAGGACCTTTGGGAATGTTTCTATCTCAAAGAAAATACGCCTTAGACATTGTAGAAGAGTTGGGAATGCTTGGGAGTAAACCTGTTGCTACACCTATGGAAGTTAATCATAATCTACTGAAGGATACAAGTCCCCTGCTAGTGAATCCTGTCAAGTTTCGGAGAGTAGTTGGGAAGCTTGTGTATTTGACCATTACGCGTCCTGACTTGTGCTACTCTGTTCACGTTCTGTCACAGGTTATGCATGAGCCTCGTGAAGCACATTGGGATGCGGCTATGAGAATTCTAAAGTACTTGAAGGGGAGTCCGGGTCAAGGGATCATGCTGCGAGCTGACAGCGACCTGCAGGTCCGTGCGTATTGTGACTCGGACTGGAATTCTTGTCCTCGCACCAGACGATCGCTCTCTGCGTACCTTGTATTGTTGGGAAACTCACCGGTGGCCTGGAGAACGAAGAAACAAGATACAGTGTCACACTCGTCGGCAGAAGCGGAGTATAGAGCAATGTCTGATGCTTTGAAGGAGTTAATGTGGCTTAAGCGATTACTAGTTGACTTGGGAGTTCAGCATCCGACACCTATGGAGTTGTTTTGTGATAGCAAATCTGCAATTTATATTGCAAAGAATCCGGTGTTCCACGAGCGGACGAAACATATAGAGTCTGATTGTCATGCGGTTAGAGATGCAGTGAAGGCGAAGCTCATCTCCACAGTCCATGTTCGTACAAATGAGCAGTTAGCAGACATCATGACAAAGGCTTTGGGGGGCTCGGCATTTCGATACTTGCTATCCAAGTTTGGAGTATGTAATTTACACGCTCCAACTTGAGGGGGAGTGTTAAGGAGGGTCTAGATAGCTCTAGACCGACTTGGGTTGTTAGAGAGAATATACGGTAGAGATAAGTATAGAGAAGATTGAGTTAGATTACGATAAGCTCTAAGTATGTTTGGAGTTATCTTCTCTAGTTCGATGTATATATATATGATGTAAAGGTTCAACGTAAATAACAAGTAATCTTTCTAGTATCTCTTGGTTTGACAATATCCTCGTTGCCTGTGAAGTCAGCGCTGGCTCTAAGAAGCTCCTCGAGCTTAGGCTTGTCTCCTTAGGCTACTAACTTCAGAATTATATCTACAGGATGGATGTTTTTGCTGAGAAGATATCGTAGGTACCTTCAAGTGCAAGCATCCCCTTGTAGTTGGAATGCCGCGAAGCACCAAGTAGCAACAAAGATATTTACTCTGTTTTGCTCACAAACGAGTTCTTGACAATTGCGTTTTCTTTAGCGCAATATTCAAGAATATTCAGTGATTCAAGAACCTAGAAGTGAAGACAAACCTGCTCGAGAATCCTCTTTATGCTGCAGAGCCACCCTTTCTCTGCATAAATCACAAGAAAAATGTGAATGCCATTCAAATCTCGAAGTGTTAAGAAGCAGAAAACTCTTCAAAAATGTCACAAGCCTAACATTCTCTTACGTAAATAATGTTGATGATCGATGTTTGTGCATGATAATATTTGTTGTAACTCCAAAACCTGATTCCATGATGATGTTTTACAGATTTGTGCAACGTATTATCAAGACATTAAGAAAATGCTTAAAGCATAGATCTTTCATCTTCTCTTTCTTTGTTCTTGTTATCTATTTCATTATTTTCTTCGCCTTTGGTCGTTCCTAAGAACTCAAGCGCAGTGACTACATCGCTCATCATTGGCCTCGTTTCCGCATCTTCTTGAAGACACATTGCTGCAACTGCAAGCGCCTGATACAATCCCTTTACCGGATACTTTCCTTCGAGCAACGGATCCGCCATCAACGTGAACTTTCTCCTATCTTTAAAAAACGGACTAGCCTGCACATTTTTTTAGCAAACCATCTGAGAAAAAAAAAAAACCAAACCAGAGAGATCTTAAAGTTGATGAACGAACAACTTTGCGTTACTTATTACCCAAGTCACTAGATTCTGTTCTTGAGTTGGTTTCGTGGTGTCGATGACTCTTCTCCCCGTGATCATCTCCAAGAACACGACTCCGAAGCTGTAAACATCGGATTTAACTGTGAGCTGTCCCGTGAGAGCATACTCAGGGGCACAGTAGCCGTACGTTCCCATCACTCTCGTCGACACATGAGTCTCTCCACCGGTCGGACCAACTTTAGCTAAACCGAAATCCGAAAGCTTTGGGTTGAAGTCTTCGTCAAGTAATATGTTTGAGGCCTTGAAGTCTCTGTAGATCACAGGAGGATCAGCCGTTTCGTGTAGATACTCGAGCCCTCTAGCTGCACCTGATGCAATTTTCATCCTTGTGTCCCAATCCAACGGTTTCTTCTTGTTCCGCACCAATTCTTAAATAATAAAGAAGAGGTCATTAGTTTTCTTACAAAACTATATAATATATGATGTTTTGTAATGTTTTAAATGTATATATATATATATATATATATATATATATATATATATATATATATATATATACCGAGAAGGTGATCTTCTAACGAGCCATTTTGCATATATTCATAGACAAGTATCCGTTGATCACCGTCTGCGCAATATCCAACCAAATTGACAAGGTTTTGATGATGCAAGAGACTCAACAGCATGACTTCAACAAGGAACTCTCTGTTTCCTTGGTAGCCATTCCTGTCTAGCTGCTTAACCGCAACAACCTAAATAATGCAAAGAATCATAATCAAATTAACAAGAATATGAAGGAGGTGTTGCAAAAGTATATATATACCTTTTCAGGGTTTTCTATGTGCCCTTTGTAAACCCTTCCGAAACCGCCTTCACCGAGCTGATTCTCGGGATCAAAGTTCTTGGTGGCGACACTGAGCTCTCTGAACGTAAAGATCTGAGCACTGATGTTCCCTTTCCCGAGTTTTGCTATCTCCTCTGATATGTATCTTCGCCTACTGCTATCTGCAAAGTATATATGTTAGCCTCTTTAGGTTAAAACATCTTGAAAATGGGTAACAAAGGAGACCTGTTTTAAAAGAGATGTTGTCAAATCTAGAAAGATTGTTATTTGCATGAATGCAGTCTTTGATGCTTGGTCTCGATGATGATCGTCTGGTAAAACGCCTCTCGGACATGCAACATAACAAGCAATTCAGTTTCATTGTTATAACGTATATGTTTTTATGTATCTTTCTGATTGATACTACAAGAAGATTATTGGTTACTCCAGTTTCATGGATTGGAAACCAAGATGGCAAAAGGGTTTCCTGAGAAAAAAAAAATAAGAACAAAAGGTTTGGCCTTTGAAGAAACCAAACGTTAATCTGGTCTCTTTTGGCCCCAAAAGAAGAAGAAAAAACAAAATTAGAATTATTTTTTCCTACTAAGAACCTTTATGTTGGATTGTTTATTTTATGTTTACTTGTTATTTTTCTTGAGAAAGGCAAAATAAATTGATGGTGAAGAATCCATTGGACTTTTTCCTATTGATACCCTCTTCTAAATTTGATACAACTTTACTAAATTAGATTACTCCTAAGTTTAATCAAGGCAGCTAATATCTAATGAAGTGTTTTATCATGTGGTTACTCCTGATAAAGCTAGGGATATAACCTTTATGCACCTGATGTTTTAGTGGGTGATGAATATCATTTCCCAGATCTTTAAAGCTCCCATAATCCAGAGGGTATGTTGTATTTGTGAAAATCATTGCGAAATATTATGTTAAATTTATCATATAAACTTTGAATAAATATACTAAAAGTATTATTGTATTAAACGTAATATTTAAAGTGAAAGTATGAACATGGTATACAATTATTAAGAAATGTAATATTTATAGATTTATATTGATTTAGTAAGAATATAAGAGTAAAATATTACTCCCTCTGTTTTTAAATAATACATGTTTTGAGATTTTCACACTTTTTAATAAAACATATTAAAACTTACTTATTAGTGCATAGTTTTTTGTTATTTTATATTCCCTATATTTCTAAACCAATAAAATTTCAAGAAATGCAATTAATGTTTTTGAGATTCACAATTATTCATAATTAGTTGACCAAAATTACATTAAAAATATAAAAAATACATCTTTTTGAAACAAAAAAAATTCCTAAAACATACATCTTTAAAAAACAGAGGGAGTATTTATTATAGGTTAACTTTCATAAGATGATATTGAAAATCTTATAGTTAGGAATGATAAATACTCATATTAAAGATGTTACTTGATTAACATAGAAATGTAAATGATATATCAGAAACATTTCATTGTAAAATTGTCTGTAATAGTATGTTCTTCAAACTGATACACTGAAATTGACTCTTACGAAAAATATTATCTATTTTACCAAAAACAACTATAGAAATTTCAAGAAATCTGATTTTTAAAATTTCTTTATCAGAAACAAAAATAATAATTAAAGAGAGAGTGGTTTTGTATAGGAGATTACAATAGCCATTGGAAAAAAGTAAAATAGATAACTATGATAAAAGTTGCTAGAGCTAATTCAACAATATTTCAAATTACATAATGATATCTTCTATTTTTGCAATCAACATCTCAATAATTTTATACTATATTGAATATTCTAGGAAGATATGAAAATTTCTTGTTAAGAAATTAATTTCAATAAACATTTAGTTATGTTTGGTAGAAAGATATCTAAATCAACATAGAAAATACATTTACGAAGTACAAGGAATCATAAGTTAAGTTTGGAAGAGATAGATAGGCGTAAGTGTACAAGGAATTATAAGTTAAGTTTGGAAGAGATATATATGTTAAGTTTGGTACGGATATAGTTATGCTATATGGTGTACAATGATTGTACCATAGAGAATAAAACATGTGCTGTATTTTTATTAGTTATTATGATTCTATGTCTGTGATGTAAACCAACAAACAGTGTATCACATTGCTGCTGCATAGCGTCAAGAAACTCTTTTCAGGACGATCTACCAATTAGGAGCATTGAAAAAAGAAAAAAAAATCCATATTTTTGTGTCAAAAACAAGTCTTTGTCAAGATCGAGTCTTTTGTGTCAAGATCCAGTTTTTGTTTTTGTTTTGGGGTGTAAGAATCCCGATTTAGTTCTTTTAAAGTTAATGCTATAAAAAGATATTTCTTTTGGTGGATTGTTATTGGGTCATGTCAAAAGCTAGTTCTTGCTTCTCGTCCAGTTTCATGTTTGTAAAGTTGGATGTTTTCTCTTTTTAATCGAAAACCGTTAATGATATGTTTTTTGTTTTGTTTGTTTGGATGTTTGGGTGTTTGATTACTTTTTGTATATGATTATGCAGATGTTATTTGATCCTTCAAGACTTGGACAGATATCGAAGATGTCACCATGCAAGTTACGAAACGTTAGAACATTGTGTTACAAGGTATTACCTTTTACAAAGAGAAAAAAAAGAATAACATGGACTGCTTGCTTGTTTTCTTTATACCGTCGATTATTATTAGATAAAAAAATACTAAATATTGAATGTTTTAATTCGGGTTTCTCTGTTCTGGTTCTCAAACTCATTTTCCACCTCTCCCTCCACCGGTGAGAGATGGATTGTACCATTTCTTGCTTTAGTGAGTAGCTTAATGGACTAGTGAGGTTTTTGAGGTGTCGTTCTGGATGCACGAGCTCCTTTTAGGCGTGTGCTACGGTGGGTTTAATCAACGGTGGAGCCGTGGCGGAGATTCTTTCCGGCGGCTCCTCGGTTTAGTTCTGGGACTTTTCGATTTCGGTTTAGGTGTAGGACTTAATGGATTTCGGTTTGGTCTTGGTCATTCTGATTTCGTTTTTTTCAATCAATTTAATCTGTATACCGTTGAACCATACCCGGTTATAGGTTGCTTATTATATCAATATAATATTTTAAATTGAACCGACAGGAGTAATAAATATAATATTAATATAACCGATTTAGTTTTGGTCATTCTGATTTCGTTTTTTCCAATCAATTAAATCTGTAAACCGTTGAACCAAACCTGGTTCTGGGTTGATTAGTATATCAATATAATATTTTAAATTGAACCGACAGGAGTAATAAATATAATCGGTTTAGTGTTTTGGTTATCGATTATTATTGTTGGTATGAGCAAAAGACGACGATTTACATTCTTCTCAGATCTCTTTTCTTTATCTATTCAGATGTGTTTGCGACAGAAACGAAACAGAGAGAACAGAACATACTGTATATATGTTTTTTTTGTCGGTGTGTGTCTCAATGGCGGACCCAGAGATTTATTTTACCGGTGTCACATATATATAATTTTCAAAAACAAAAAAATTATGGTGTCATTGGGGGATTGAACGTGGGTTTACGGGGTGTCAAAGAGAGCAAAGCAACCATTTTTGCTACAGATTCTTTAGAATACTCTATACAATTTCATTTATTTGACTATTTTAGGGGTGTCAAGTGACCCCCCTCAAACCTTAGTAGATCCGCCTCTGGTGTGTCTAATCTTCAATTTTGATTTGTACAGGCAGAACTTCCACGAAAACTTTCTCCTCAGCTACAGTTAGAGGGAAGAGAATGTGAAGATCTCAAGAAGAGCTTTAGAAGTCTTTTGGAGCATTCAATCAAGTGGAGAATTCCATCCAATCACATGACCTTCATGATGAAGGTGATCAACACAGAGGACTGCAAGTGGCTCGTTTAGGAGAAACGGACAGTGAGAGGAAGGTCATCAAGCATCTAATGTTGAAAACATTCAACTCACAGCTGAAGAGAAAAAGTTGTTTTCCAAAGACTACAGGAAGTTCATGACTCAAGACAAGGAAGAATCAGACCTTAAGAGCAGAAGGACAGTGGGACTTCAACTCTTCAGAAGCCTTGATAGCCAAAGGAAGTCAAAGGGTTATTGAGTTGTCCAGAACAGAGGTGTGCAAACTTGTTGCAAAGTCACCTGCTGATGGGAATTATCCATCAGGGGGATGGAGAGCAAAAGAAGGTGGATTCAGGTTAGCTTCTGTGCTTTCAGAGCTAAATGCCCTTGATGTGTACTCTTTTGCTGCTGATCACATCACCGAACCACTCTCCCTGTTGTTGTCACATAATGAGCAACCATCTATTCTAAGGGCAGCTTGTTTGAGGTTTCTGTATGTTGCTGCACGCCATGACCGCATCTCAAGTTGGAGTGGAAATAAGTGGTTGTTCTTGCTGAAGACGAACCTTGGAGAATCTTGGAGCGTGGTCCACTCATATGCTGCTATAGTTCTGAGCGTTCTATTGGTGAAGGAAGGTAAAAGGGCGCATAAGCTGTTTAGGGCATCTGAGATCTCTACCGTGGCTGTAACCCTTGTCAACAAGTTGGAGGTCCAAGGTGATGACTGTTACTGGAGTAAGAGAAGTCACTCTCATCACTCATGCTCTCACAAGATTGCTCTGCCATATTGAAGCTTTTTCTGGAGATGAAGAAGCTGAGAAACTCTGGGGCCAGTTACTGCAGAACCTGTTGGCTCTTGCTTCAGCCAACCACAATGAGATCTTCTATGCTGCTGAAGACCCACTCTTCTTCATGGCTTATTCTTTGGATGAGGTTGCTTCTTCCAAGCAGCACCATGGCAGGTTCGTACAGATCATGGTAGAGACTCTTAATGACACAAGCAAGGCGTATTTGAACCATCTATGGACTCTTTACGAGATGTAAGTGTTCAATGTTCTGTTTTAAGATTCTCGATACAGTTACTATCTTTATAGGACTTGAGATAGCTTTAATCTTTTTTTTTTTTTTAGTTCTCGCAATCCCAAGCCGTGATGAAGACAAAAGGACAGCAAGATTGAAGAGCTTGAGGATGAACGAACTTCTTTTCTTTTCTTTTTTTCCTTATCGTTGCTTGTTTTAGGAGTTCCAACTAGACTTGCTTGGTTGTGTTCTGGAAACTTCTTTCTATCTATGCTTTTGATAACTTCTCTCATGTTCTGGTTCTGGTTCTGGTTCTGGGGTGTGTTTGACATTCACATCTGAGAAGATCAAATTTGCTTTTATGTAAGACTCTTGTCATGTTTCACGTTTTGTTTGACTATTTTGGTAGCTTCCTTCTCTCATGTGTTTGACATTCATACTGAGAAGATCACATTTACTTTTTAAGTAACTTGTCATGTTTTTTGGTTTTGTTTCACTACTTGGATTTTGAAATATTGTCTCAAATTCTATCTTACAATGAGCCTGATTCAAAACAGAGCAGATTATACAAAAAAACCTTCTGATCATGATGTCTGGACGTGGAAGCTCCTTGATCAAAGTGAGGTGTTCCTGCTGTTCCATGGGAAGCAACCTCTTGCTTATAAGAAAGTGACTTTAAAAGGAATGAAAGGGTTTTAGATTACTGAATATAAGAAGAACTTTTGTCACTAAAGAGATTCTGTAGTAATACAAACTTGGTTTTTATTGATACTTTTTTCACAACTTTCAAGTACACATTATCATCTGAGAGTTTACTAGAAGCCGCCACCTACAATTACAGATGTCCAAAATATATATTAGTCACTTGCTTTACACATAGCAAGTCATAACAGAAAGAGATTACGTAACCCCTTGTTGGCAACTTCTAATTTGACCAAGGCAGTTTCTGATTATTCGGTAATTATTATAATGTGGAGTGTTCATATTCCCATTGTCAATATTGCATATACCAAACTGAGGGAGATTGGCACGAAATGTCTTAGATGTTGAATTCATGCTTCCCTCAGCTGAGACTTTTAAGGAAGATACAAAGCTTTTTAAGACAATGTGTGAAGTGAAACCATATCATCGTTAGGTCTCAACCACATATGTTAAGATCACACCGAGTCAATTATCTTCAGGCAAGATAATGAATTCCTAAAGAACCGATCAGCAAAGATAGGCATTTGGTCTTAACCACAAAGGTTAGATCAAACAGAGTCAATTATCTTCAAGCACCAGAAGTGGAGAAGAACGTTCAAAACTGCAGGATTTTTGACATACTATGAATACCGACTTATGTTATTAAGATCATAAGGACAAAAGTATTTTATACAACAATACTTTGCCTTAAATGATACAACATCTTCATGGAGCTAAGGTAATTTCTCAACTGCTTCTATCCTAGTATTTTTACCCTTCCATAGTTAACATTGAGATCTTATCAAGCAAATACAATGTAATTAATATGGTCCATTTTTACAACCCTCGAGACAGCCTTAAGAGGGTTCCGGATTCATAGTGTTATTATTAGTTACCACCTGTTTATTTCAATATTGATAGAATACATTGCACTATGTCTCGAGAAAAAGCTTTCTCCAACTGCCTCTGTTTTCAGTATTGATATCCTAGATAACACGATCTTGGATGAGACGAGCGTGTGTGAACCCAAGATATATTCCAGAACAGATAATTAGTCTCTGAGTTTTTGCATCCTATGCAGTGTTATTTTCACTCAATATACATGCGTAACTGAGATTCTCTGAATCTCCAGATGTTGTTTGTATCAATGTTTTTTTTTCTTTTGGAGAAAATGTTGTATCAATGTTGCTGCTCCTCAATGCTTATTCTAAAACAAGAAATCCAATTAATTTTGCTATTTCACTAATCAGTTATCCCACTACTCTGTTACATAGATAACATATCAGGAAAATCCAATATTTATTAGGTCAATCATGTTTTCTAACCAGTTATAAATTTAAAACATGGAAGATGGATTAAAATTTTGCTTGTTAATTTTTTATTTTGTCATTTTATGTTTTCAGCGGAAATTACTTTATCAACCTACAAAAAAGCTACACCTACCATTTAAACTCATAGTCAGACGAGGAAACATATAACAAATTGATCTATCTTATTAAAACAGAAACATTCTGTTAGACTTAACATTTATTTTGTAAGTTTTTAAATTAAATACAATTTTATACTTTATAGTTAAACCTACATTAAATCATTAATGTTCTTTTCTTTATACTATTATCCATGTTTCCAAACAACATACTTATTTCTTTATAATACTATCAATGTTTCCAAACAATATATTTTTTATACTACTATCAATGTTTCCAAACAATACAATAATTAATCTTAGTTATTTTATATCTATCATTTTCTCTTTAAAATTTTGTAAAAACGTTATAATTTCATAAATTGCAAAATAATAAAGTTTAAAATTTGGATTATAAGATTACAAATTATGAAACTATTATAATTTAAATCAAATTAGATTACATATCGGTCATCCAACAGTTCAATCGGTTAGTCTCAGATTTTAATGATTTTTTTCTTAAATATAAATATTTTAAAAACTTAAAATTGAATTGTCAGATCTCCGGATTAACCGGTATAATCACAATCGGGTTGAATTAAAAAACACTGATTTAAATGCAAAAATATTTTAAATGCACTCTTTAAAATTACCAAAATATTTATTATATTATTAGTGAAATTTTTTATCGTAAAATATTCTGCGCTTCCAAGCGCGGATCAAAATCTAGTTAATAAGTAAAGATGATTATCGTATGTATAATAGTTGTTGCAATTAATTTGTATTAATATGCAGGACATAATGTATTTGGAACTTTGTTAAAATAATTTTGTTTAGTAATTGCCACGAAACCTAAGAAGTCCATCTTCCTGATCACTAGAAGAAAAAATAAAACAGTCTTAACGTGAGACCCAAAGAAGTCTTGTTTATCAAGACAAGAACACTTTGGTTCTCAGACAAAACGATATCCAATAGACAAGAAACAACACTTAGCATTCTAAATAGTAGTAAGCAAACAAAACCCAGAAAAGAAGAGAACTTACGAGAGAGTGAGATGAGATGAGTTTCAAGAGATCGAGAGATCGAGAGAGAGCTGGGTTCGAGAGAGAGAGAGAGAGCTGGGTTGGGTTTGAGATCGAGAGAGATGGGTCTGAGATCGATGGAGAGAGATGGAGAAGATAAGGCAGGGGCGTCAATGGAGAAGAGAGCCGTGTCTGCGTCAAAATAGCTTAGGTTTTTTTGTAATTAGTGAATTAGGTTAAGGGTAAAATAGTAAATAGGTTAAGTAGACGCTGGTTATTAGTCGCGACCGCGGGATTTTCTCGGCGTCTGACGCAGGTGTTGGCGTTTAGACGCAGGTGTTGGCGTTTAGACACAGACGCACGTATCGACGTTGATGAAACGAACAAACTTGCTGCAAAAATCATTGCCGCATACGCAGACGCTGGACCTACGGCAACCAAACGAACAGCACTTTAGTTAAATCCAACTTTTGTATTGATCCATTCTAAAAACACACCTCTCCATGTTACTAAAGCCGTGTTCTTTTGGTAGATGCTGCCGCAGCGTCCGGCGTCAAAAAAAATACAAAGGACACGGCTTTTATCGTGAATGAATCTTTACTTTCAGTGTTTATAGAATAGACGTTAACAGTACCGCAACCTAAAATTTATAGAGATTTGTGACGCTGTGAAATCTAGCGTCGGAAAAAATGGAGGACGCGATTGTTTTTTACAAAACGCAGGGACATCAATTAAATGAGGATCCCGTAAAATAAACTGTTTTCTTTGTATTTTCTTTGACGCATGACGCTGCGGCAGCTTCGACCAAAAGAACAAAGCTTAAGTAAAAAATCTTTATTGATATGTTTCAGCTTCTATACGGTCGTGCCAGTGGAAGCCACCCTGATTTTAACACGGGTTCGGGACTCCAGTGAGAAGGTGGTGGTGAAATTGCTAGACATTTTGAAGCAAGGTCTGGGATCACTGGTTGCAAAGACGGTTGTAGCCACTACGCTTGTGTTGTTTGGCTCGGCTCGGTTCAGATCAATACAAGGGTCTCTGGGTCTGGTGGTGTAGCTAGCTCGATGATACAGATAAACTGAAAACCTTGACCACAAGGTTAGGATGAAACTCATAGAAATTGTCTATGTACATCATTCTCCCTTCTACTTCATGACCCTTCTTTCATTGAGTTTATGAACACCATAGGCTTGGAACAAAACTAACCATTGCAACACGTCACAAATATCAGCATATTTCAACACTGACACTGCAGAAGTTTGTCTGCACAAAAGCAATCACACTCTCACGGCACCATGTTCCCTCTCATAGACAGTTTGTATGAACGTAAACAACACGCACAAATAAGTGTCTTGATTCAGATGATGGTGATCTTCTATTTAGCCTCTACATTTTGAAGCTAAGCTCCAGAACCCATTCTCTTTACTGACCTGAAACTCATCAAATCAAACTTTATAAGACTCTTGGGTTCCAGTGATCAAAGTTTGCTGCAATGCAGGCACAGAAAGATCCCAGAACTATATGGCTGTAACACTTCATCTATGTCTCTCGCTAAGTTAGCCCACCATGAAAGGACTTCTCTGTTTTGCTGCAACCTTGTACGAGAAGCAATAAAACCATTTCCAAACAGCTCCTTCATAACAGATTGAGAGTAGAAGAAATTTCCAAGCTTCAAAGATGTGAATATCACTTGAACACTGCAACTCCTGTCCCAATGGTAGCATGTAACTGAAATGATTCAGATACTGTTGTTGCTTGAAGGTGTAATGGAGCTTCTTCTGCTTAACGTCGTAACAAACAGGCGATCTAAACTTCTTTCTCATTATCCAACCATGTACATGAAATGTACCCAATCTCTTCCACTCAGATAGCACAGGCAAAAGACCACCAGGTTCCCACACTTTGATACAAAGAGACAGACCTGAGAGTCCCTTTCTCTGTAACTTTTGTTTCCATTCGCCAATGCTGCCATGTGATCCTTGAAATCATTGATTTCACCAGCTTAATATGTTCTTTCTGTGGCCTGATTCCAATCAAAATCTTTTTCTTGAACTTAAACATCCCCCTCAGCTGTTTGTTCTTACAAAAAAACAGTTACCGAAACAGTCAATTGTGGCCTTCCAAGTCCTGCCTTTGACATCAAACTAGCCTCAGCAACTGCATTTACCACTTCATCTTGCCTCTTGTCGAACCCCTCATCAAGACATCTCAACCTTTCACCCTCCTTCTGGCTCAAGCTTGGCACTGGAATCACAGTCCAATGGCTCATGACTTGTGCAATGGTGTTTGGCCACACGTTTTCAGTGAGAAGGAACCATATTCTCATCAGTAGCACAAACACTTGGCAACTCTTGATGAAAACAAACCACAAAAGTTATCCCATCCAAAACCATCATTGATAGAGAAGCTCTTTCTTCTCTGTGAAAACCAATGCTGCCTGCCTTGGTTCCTTAAGCTTGTACTTGAAAGTCCAGTCTTTTTGATACCTCCTCTCTGATTCATCTTAAAACAAACTCTCAGCAACATTTCATCAGACAACTGATGTGCATCAAACTCAACACGTTCTACTACTGCCTTTTGAATCAGTTCCTCTCTCTAAAATGTATATTTGGTCTACTTTAGGAGCAGTCCAAACACCAAGTTTTTATGTGAATCAATGAATAGAGGCTGTGAGCTACTTAATGTTCTTAAGCAAAGGCAGATTGCAATTTCTCTACCCTAGGGCTTGGTTCCAGAAGAGAGTTTGGTACCTCTCTGTTTTAAACTCCTCCATTTATTTCTGTTTCATGAATTGAATTGGTTTCTCAAGCAAATTACAATCGACAGAATCACTGTTTTCATTCTCTGGATCTGATGCGGTGCGATTCCGAAACTGTAGGCTTAGTCATCGGCATCTCTTCAATCGCTGAACTCGACTGGCTCTGAGACCACTGATACAGATAAACTGTATTGGTGAAGATGATGAATAGTAGAGCAATTGAATTGACGTTCATAAAACACCAATCCAACTCTCTCACAGTGTGAAGAGCTTAGAATTATAAACAACACTCGAGAACAACAATGAGGAGATTTTCCTAGAAAATTCCCAAGAAACCACAGAGAAAAGGAAGAAGAAACTCTAACAAACTCTTTATCGATCTTTTTCGATGATTCTAAATGAGAGACTTCTTGCTTCTGTTTATATAGTACCACTCTGCTGACGTGGCTAACTGCATTTCCTGTAACACTCTACTGATCATCAAATCATGTTTGCGAATCGCCTCGCGCATGTGTAATAATAATAGCATAAACCTACACTTTTCCTTCCATACACCATTTTGTGTGTGTATTTTTGTGATATATTTCTTCATTGCTATCTTTTTTAATCTTTTATACTACAGTAGATCTCGACCCGCCCAACCAGACGGATGTTTTTTTCATTTATTTTTATATAAATATTTTGTAAACAATTCTAAATTGGTATTTTTTTTTGTAAAACACACACACAATTCTATATTGATATATATTATATTTTTGAGATTTTAAGATTATTCATTTTAAAAACATAATAATATTATGGTATTTTTCTTTTTTTGAATAGAATGTTTCAAAATTTCACATGTAATAGTATCTTCTTATATATAGTTCTTTTTGGTATTATGATTTCATTATTGAAATGGTTAATGTATATAAAGATTGGTAAAATATTATTTTATTGTCATCCTCAAAGATATTAAAGAAGACTTTTAGTTTCACAGATTTATATTAATCAATGAATTATTAATTTATACTAAGTCTGTTAAAATTATAATTCTTGTATACAGTTTTTAATAGATCAGATATTAAATTTAGACTAAGTTTGTTAAAAATGTTTTTCTATCTATAAACTCAATGGATCATCTATAGTTTAAACCCAACAAAAATTAGACATTGCTAAGATTTTATAATAACAAAATATTTCTTAATCTTCTATTTTTTTGAATTTAAATAGAATTGACTGTTAATAACTATTCTAATAACTGAATTAGATATTATTAGGATCTAAAATAATCACACACACGTAAAGAATGCATCTAGTTCATCTTCTCAAAATACCAATGGCATAAACAATGGATGAAGTTCATCTTCTCAAAATACATGATAGTGACCATCTAAAATTATTAACATATCTTCTTAACATATGATACTACGATCATAGCCAAGCATCTTCAATGAACGGTGAAACAATACTAACAAAACACTATTTGTCAAATAATAGTTGCAGATGTGTGTGAATGCCAAACTTGACATGAAGTTCATCTATTCTTTTCAATCAGAAACTGGCATACGACTTGGAGAGTTATATATATGTCTTTGACTGTAAATCAAAGTATTCTTAATGTCTAACAAAAGTAATCTTGATATGTTCATATGTTTGTCTAGAATGAGGTATTCATTTTCACCTGAAAGGATGTTATAATGTGTTTTACACAAACAATGTGTGAAAATAAATGTATCATAGCAAATGTGAATTTAGAGTATTAATATATAACATGTCCATAGATGTATTTAATGAGATATGTTTTATTTTATACTATTAGATGTTATTTTAGATGTTATTAATGATTGAAAATGTAATCTGACCAACTCTAGTAAGTAGTCCATTATTTAAAAATCACATATGAATGAGAAATCATCACTTCTATTTTAATATAATAGATTTGTGAAAAAGGGACTTTGTTGTTATTGGCACCGGTGAGTGGTTCAAACCGGTCCGGTCTGTACTTGTGTTTGGTTCGTAGTTTCTGTTTCTTCCAAGTCACGTCACCGATAAATGTTAATTCAATCACTGTCTTTACCATAGTGGCAGAAAGATTTTGCACTATTTATGTAAACTGAGGGAAATAATGAAAACAGTATGAGAGTTAAAAGCAATTATCTTCAAGCGTAGCAAAATCTAGCCTTCACAAATGCATCGATGACAACAGCTTGATTTCTTATCTAGACTTCTTATCTATGTTGGAGAGTTTTGAATGTATATTAGATTACGTCTAATATTGTGAATGTATGTTCAAGTCTCAAGTAACAAGTTGTGAGCCCGAGTCACAAGTTTGTATGTTAAGTCTGTGAACCTATGTTCAAGTACTATGAGCGTATAGACGAAGGCATGCATCGATTGAGAAACACACACCTCTATGATGTATATGTGTGCCAGACTAGAAAAGACACATATGTTTGGTTGTCCTTACAAAACCAAGATTGCAAGTTAACATTGTCTCAGTGAGCAGCAATGTCATAAAGTATTTGCCCACAATTTGGAATTCAACAGAAATTAAAAGATAGAAAACACCCAAAGAGTGTGTGATAAGCGGGAGGCATTGGGTCTTCATCTGTTTCACAAGGCTTTGTGCTTGCTCTTCTTCTTTTCAGGTGCCTGCGAGTGAAAATGTACATATGAACTTTTGTAAAACAAACATCATCATCATCATATCCAACCACTACTAAAGATACCTTAGACGATTTTTCTTCCTCCTCTTGGTGTTGCCTTCCCCAGATACCCCGACAGAAAACTTCCGGCAACTAGGAGATGATTCTTTGAAGTACTTATTGTACCAAATTCTGAGCTCATCTTTCTCAATAAATTCTATTTCATCAGCTTCTTTCTTGTGGCAATCAAATTTGTACCTGAAAATTTAGATTAGTTAGTCACTTCACGCTGCAAAATTATCAGTCGATCAGTTACTGACTAGTTAGTGACTTCGGCTCCGATTGGTAAGGACTTTCGCTTTAGACTTTGGTTTTTAGAATTTTGGATGTAGAGATTTTGACTTTAAAAGTTGTGGCTGTGACTTTCAATACTTTTGAAAGTCTGATTGGTACCAATTCATGTGGCTGTTACTTTCAATACTTTTCAAATAATCTAAATATTTATTTTCTGTGTTTCCAACTCAAATTAGCTCCAAATTTTTAAATTTCAAAAAAAAAAATTTGTTCTTATTAAAACTTTATATTGCTTAAATTTATTGGAAATAATAAGTATTGTAATTAAAATTTCATATGTTTTCTTCAATAAAATTTTTAAAACACACATCTTTTCAAACATCGGAAGTATTATGTAATTTAAAACTAGAAATTAGTGAAAGTTTATCAAAATTTTATTTTATTTATTTTGTCATAAAATAATAATTAATGTTTGTACAATAAAAATTGAAGTTGAAATTTAATTTTATTGGATCTTATTTTTGTTGGGTTACATATTTTTATTTTTATTCTTTTAGTTTTTATAAGAGAAAGAAAGAAACTTGAAAAATGCAAAAAAAAAAAAAAAATCTTCACAGCCATCAAAAGTCTCGTTTATCTGACTTTAGAATAGACAAATATTTAAATAGTAAATAGTTAACAGTCGAGGGTTGAAAACTGTAGAAACCTTACAGAAAAAAATTGAAGGTAAAAATCTGATTGGTTTTGTTTTGACTTTCACGGCTCTGGAACATCGTAAAGCCCCCAACAGTCTACACGCCAATCGGAGCCTTCATTACCTTTTGCAAAAAATCTCTTTCCATTTAGAATTTATGTGGTCATACAATCCAGATTCGACACTTTTCTTTGTAGCTCTGGAATGTTTCTTCTGGCATGTTTTCCTGTAAGTTTAACAACACCAAACAAAAAAAAAGAGATAAATTTATTCCGGATATAACTCACTAGCAGCGACTCAAGGCTTTTTACGAATTTATCAATTTCATCCAAAAGACGTTCCGGATCGTATTCTGAAGAAACAATATATATATAGAACCCATAAACTCCACTCGTTACATCCTTATAGCAACTAACATCATAACCAAGCTGCTTCTTTGTCCTAGAGACAATATATTTGAAGCTGTTAATGATCCTGATTAACTTAAAACTAGTAAGGGAGTCAATTTTTTGGCACTAACCTTAAATGAACATACAGTTCTTCTTCTTTTATGATAGCGCTGAAGAGACTTAATAGTGCACCATCCTCCTCCTCATTAAGTTTATACTTTGGATTGCTAGTTCGGAAGTAAACCTGCAAACAGAAATCCACTCAGGAGCAAGGAAACATATTGTAATCTAATTCTTTTTCATTATCAGCTATAGGGTAACAGTAGTCAATCTTCTATACCTTAGCCATAGAGTTAGTTTCAGACTTTTTAACCACAGAGGCAAGGTATCTACGATCAGGAGAGTTCAGTTTGACACGATCTGAAGCACTTTCGTTTCTCACTTTTGGAGTCCTTGGCTCTTCAAACCTTCTTTCAACAATCTCTGATATCTCATTAGCTTCATTTTCCAGCATATCACCATGCAAAGACCCTCAATGAATATCTGCACAGAGCAATTAAAAAAAAACTTTTTAAGCAGACTTCTCAATAATATATAACAACAAAGCAAAAAATGACTCATGCAAAAATGTCTCGAATTACCTGGTATACAAACGGTCACGAATTTCTGCAGATCAGCGAAAGAAATATCTTCTAGGTTTTCAGACCTTCAAGCTTATGTTATTGTCGATATTTCAGATGTTTATTTTCGGATTTGACTTTATAGTATTGTATTTGACTTTATGATATGACGTGGAGTTTATTATACATATTATTATTATTTCCACTGGAGAAAAAACTAGAATAGCACTAAAAAGTTTTTGTCACAAATATAGATCTCAAGGATCAAAATGATCAAAATGTTTCATTAAATAAGTAAATATACACTTATACATTTATGTTAATAAATCCAAATATTAGAGTTTAGAGTTAAGGGGTGAAGTTTTGGGATTAAGGTTATTACTAAAAATCTGAAAATAAAAGTTTGAAAAATAGTTTCAAAAAATATTTTTGAATTATAAAAAGAAAATTTGAAAAAGAAAGTTCAAAAAAAGTTTATAAAAAATTCGAATTTGAAAACAAATAATCTGAAACTATAAAAAATTATTATTATTAATTTATTTATTATTTTTTAATTTATATTCATATATCTAGGATAATAGAGTCTTTTAATCTATTAAATGAAATATTTTATTCGATTTTATCTTTAAGATCTATTTTTGTGACAAAAGATTCTATTTACAACAATTGCCCACATTATTATTTAATCGTTATTTTATCTCGAATTATTTTATTATTGTTCGAAAGTCGAGGTCGCGTCATTTTATATCCTTTCTCTCTTTTCTGCACAAAATCAAAAGTATATATACCTATCTGTTTTTTTTTCTCTTGCTAAAAGTATATACCTACCTGTTCTGTTCTCGGACAACAACTTTCAGAATAATACGCTTTAATACGCTTTCAGAATAATCTACTATGTAAAACAAAGTGTGTTTCTTCTGAGACCAACCAAATTAATCGACATATGTATTAAAAAAATTAAGCTTAAAATAATTTAGATTCTAACCTTCTTTAAATCTATACTAATAAAAGAGACTATTTGAGGGCTTCATGGATTGTCCTCAGCAGATTAAAAAAAATTAATATAAAATATAGAGAAAATATTTAATAAATAAATATACAACATAAGAAATAGCAATATTGCATTAAACATTTCTCGTAATATTTTTATTTGATATAAACGCAAAAACTATATAATAAGTAAATTGATATTAAAAAAATAATATTTATATTAGAAAAAGAAATATTATTTATTTTAGAACATAATTTTAAACAATACAAAAAAACATATTTTTCAGAGTAATAGATATAATTTTTATATACGTAAATTTGTTCTTAGATGATTACATAAAATAATTAAGTAACACAAACTGATATATGTTTGATTGACTCAGAATAGTTTATAATTAATTAGTATTATTGAAATATTTTTTTATTTTTCATATATATATTTGACTATAATATCTTTAAATTACAACAAATTTTTTTTATAAATTATATTTTATTTATATAATATATTTTATTTATATAATATGATTTCTAAAATACAATCACACAACTTTTGTAAACTGCTTATTTTTAAGAGATATTAAAAAAACATATCGATTAGTTTCATTTTTGTAAATAACATAACACTATATATTTTAACAAGGTATAAATCATATTTTTTACCATTATTAAATTATTTGTTTTCTTAATATTAATTTTGCTTTTAAATTTTATGTTTTTATGGTTGTGGAACTTCATATAACCATAACCAAAATACCAAAGCGAATCAGAATTCTCATTTTAAGATTATTTAAAATAATTTCATTTTTACCATTTGATAAATCCAAAGCATAAAATTATTTATATTTTTTAAAATATTTTAATTATTATAAATATTCATATGTGTTTATGAGTTTTCAAAAATGTATTAGTTACTTATGTATGTAACTTCCTATTGCTTTTCGCTTCATTTTCTAATATTTATTTTTTTAAAGTCAACATATATTTCGATAATATTATGAAAATATATGCACATTTAACCAATAAAAATAACAATTTGATTTTACTTAATTATAATAAAAGTAATTATAATTCAGTCTGAATTTGAAAAAAAATATGTAATGGGATATACTCACAACATGAGTGACTCGACTAATCCAACTTATATCTAAAATCATATATATAACTACAATAAGAATATATAATTTTATAATAATAATTTATTTTATAAATGTAATTATAGGATGACTCAAAACATATTTAGAAATAAAAATAAACTAATAACCAACTGTTACAATTTAGTTCTTTTGTAAAATTTATATATATGCATGAGACTGTACAATATTATCATTATATTAATTTATGTAATTTGGAATAAGATATTTTGGTTTTTTTTTAATTTCATTATAAGAACAATATATCTTCAGTTATACATAATCTTCCTCAAATATATTTACATATCTAAGACAACAACCAACATAATACAAATAAGAAAATTAATCATAATTTTAATATATTTAATATAAAAATATTATAGTTGAATTCAGCAAAATATATGCAATCCAATAAATAAAATATAAAAACAACAAAACCGACTAGATATAACATATCTAAAATCATATGTCTAATTCAAGTAATATAATATTAAAAATATAAATTATGCATACAAATTAAAATTAATTTTAAATTAAAAGTATATAATAGTTGATTATTATTTTATATTTATTTTATAAATATTTATACTCGTGCATGAGCACGGAAAAATCACCTAGTTTATACTATATTAAAATATTTTTGTTCATTGAAAGTTTTAATATTAAAATATTTTTGTAATCTTATGTGGTATATATTTTAATCTATATATTTGTTTTATTATTGAATGATATTTTTTACTCATATGATTTTAAAATCTTGTGTATCTTTTTATAACAAAAATGTTAAACATTTGTTCATTAATTCTAACATAATAATTTAAATATTTTTAATCATTTATTGTCGTTTTTAAAATTCAATATATAACATATACGAAAAAATCAAATTTAAAATTTGTAGCTAATTTGATTGTTTAATTTATTTTAATAATATAAAATTAAACAAAAATGATTGAGGATATATAGTTTGTTATCAAATCTTTATTATTAGAATCATTAATTGTCATATATATATATTAGTCATTAATCCGTAGGTTTTATTTAAAAAAGAAAATAAATAAATCAAATTAGACCATTCACTTTTTCAATTTCAATCTTATCATGCCACATAGGATTTTTTAATCATCCAATTGATTGACACATAAGATAAGAGTTTATTTTAATTATTAACAATTTGAAAACTTAATTTCCGAAATGTTATTCCTTTAATATATAGGGGATATATATAGCCTAATGGGCTTTTCACCTTCCATACTGTTATAAACTCTTAATAAACCGGCGTTCAAAATTGAAATAGTCCATGTAGTGGATCGATCAAGATTTGTTCCCTCGGTTTGGTACAATTTTGAATTCTGAAAAGAAAAGAAAAAGAACTCTGAAGGGTGAGAGAGTGAGTGAACTCGTAAGTCCGTTACCATCACGACGAGTTCTGAGTGTATCATACCAGATTTTCTTTCTACCCAAACAACCGTTTCGAGAATCAATTTTACCAAGGTGAAAACCACTTGCTTCAGGCCAGCATAACAAGAAGAAGAGTCGACCCCGTTGGGTTTCTCACCAGACTCGGAATGCTGATAGAAACTTCGCTCAATTTCTCCGAGAAAGGTTTAAAAGTCTCGTTTAAAACAAAAAAAAAAAGAAATAAGGCATCTTTGTATTCCCATACAATTTTGTTGATTTAAAAAGTTTTGAAAATATGAAGTGACAGCTCTTGTTTACGGTTGGTTATCTATATGAGCGTGTGTGCTTCCTTGGTTGAATCTCTAGGCACAAAGCTTTGAAAGACCTTAAAGATGTATCCAGTATCCTCCTTTTTTCACGAGGAAGAATCACACTTCTTATTAAGCTAGCAAGTATCGGATGTGTGTATCTTTCTAATGAACTGCATTCTTCTCTGTTTAGTAGGATTTGATGAGTTACTGCCTACTGGGGGTGCATAGACATATGGAACAACTCCTTGTTTTTTATTGGGGAAAATCGCATAAAAACCCTCAAAGTATCTACTAGCACTTCAAACCTTGAATTTTTTTAACTAATACTTTTAATCTTCAAAGTGATATTTGTATTATAAAAAAATCCTCAAAGCAAAAAATTGACCGATTCAGCAAGTAATTTTTAAAAATAATTATTTAATTAAATAAAATAAACAAAATAAATAAATAAAAAATCCAAATAAATAAAAATCAAAACTTTTAATAAAATTTACGAAAATGAAAAAAAAATCAAAAAATTAAATTAAAATTTTAGAAAATTAAATAAATATTTTAAAATTAAACAATTTTCTAAAATATTAATAAAATAAAATTAATAATAAATAAGATTAAATTTAAATAGAGAAGAACTCAATAAAAAGTTCACAATTTAAAAAAAATGGAAATAGAAAATTCAGAATTCCAAATTCACTAGTGACGATGATGGTTTCTCACATAACCATTAACAATGACAATAATTGTCATATCTCCAATGATAGTTTCCAACATCATCGTTGAAAATGACAGAAAAAACTTTTTCAAACTTTTAAATTTTCATTTTTTTTGAAATATATGAATTTTTTATTTTCTTTTTTTTTTTTAAATTTGATCTCATTTATTTTTTAATTTTCTAAATATTAATTAATTTCTTATTTTTCTAATTTTCTGATTTTTATTTAATTTATGAGTTTTTAATATTTTTTTACGATTTTTGTTTATTTTCTGATTTTTACTTAATTTTGATTATTTTACTGATTAAATAATATTATTTAATAAGTAAAATAAACAAAAAAATAAAAAAATCAGAAATTAAACAAAATTAGTTAAGTTTAATAAAAACTCATAAATTAAATAAAAATCAGAAACCATCATTGTCACTGGTGATATATTTGAAATTGTTATTACCCACGATGATATGATATACTTTTTGAAAAAATATTATAATTAAAAAAAACTATTTTGAATTTTAAATTCTCTATTTTTTTTAAAAATGAACTTTTTACTTAGTTCTTCTCTGTTTAAATTTAATCATGTTTATTATTAAATTTTTAATTATTTTATTTGTTAAAATTTAAGAAAATTATTTAATTTTCTAAAATTTTAATTTTTTTTTGTTATGCTTTCATTTTTGTGAATTTTATTAAATGTTTCGATTTTTATTTATTATTTGATTTTATTTATTTGTTTATATTATTAATTAAATAATTATTTTTGAAAAATTACCTGCTGAACAGGTCAAGTTTTTGCTTGGAGGTTTTTATGAAACAAAAATCACTTTGAAGGTTAAAAGTGTTATTGAAAAAACTTCAAGGTTTAAAGTGATAGTAAGTGACACTTTGGAAGTTTTTATGCGATTTTCTCGTTTTCTTTTGGATTACTAGTTTGAAAGTAATCCCGCTAACAAAATCAATTCTAATCTAGTTTTTCATTGACTCTCAACTCAGGGAAATAGTAGTCAAAACTTCTATTCTTGGCCATAGAGTTAGTTTCAGACTCTTAATCACATAGGCACCTATTCTAAAATTAGGAAGATGCAATTTGACATAATCAGGAGAACATTCGTTTCTCACTTGTGGAGTCCTTGGCTCTTCAAACGTTTTTTCTTTTAATCTCTGAAATATGATATGCTTTGTTTTCTAGCATATCAGCATATCAAATAGCTTCTTAATCCATAGAAATTAACAAACTTTTTAATCCACTTCTTAATAATATATAACAACAAAGGAAAGAATGACTCATGCAAAAAATGTCTCCAATTACTTGAGAATATATAATACTAGTAAAAATTTCCACATCAGCGTAAGAAATATATTTCAGGTTTTCCAAATTTTCTTTCATGCCACATGACCTTTCATATATAACATTTGGGAACATCATGTGTTTAAATTATTCTTTAGTATCAATGTCATTCAGATTTCTTGCCATATACTATTTGATACTCATCAATACAAGTTCATTTATTTTCAATTGGTTCTCACGGAAATACAAAATGTAGATCTCAATTCAAGTAAAATATGAGTGATATTGTAAACAAAATTAACATGTCATGGACTTACCGAAAAGTGTTTGAATGTTGGAAAGAAAGACTTAAAATTCTGGCATAATTTGGATAAGAAGAGGGTAAGCTATTTCTTTGTTGCCTTTAAGTTTCAACACCAATTTATTCTTGCAGATTTTCTCATATGAATAAATTAAAGAAGATAACATTTGAATTGAAAAATGCATTCACCTTGAACATGATATAGCTTAACTCGTCCATTAGAAGTTCTGTAAATATGTCCTTCATCAGTTGTTTCTTGATGCTATATTTCACATCACTCAGATTTATGCAGAAGAATGCACAAGAACTGCCCAATTGAACCCTCTTCATCACAATGGTGCCACATCTTTTTCATCGACTTGTCCACAATGCATATACAATGATCAATGAGAGACAAGTACAAACCTGAGAGATATCGAGAAAACAAATTGTAGTTTTGATATTTTTGTTTTGCCGGTGGACTATATGCAAAGACTGCAATCAACCAAAAAAAAACAAATTGATTAATGAGAGACAAGTACAAACCTGAGAGATATCGAGAAAACTCGCATGGAGAATTGTAGAAATGACATAAACATCAAGACAATCAAGCTCGATTCCCTTCTTCTTCCAATATTGGTTCTAGACTCATTGTTGTGGAGTCATATTTTCAATAATTTTATATACTGATAGATATAATTATTCATTTCATACTTGTGTCAAATAAATATTTATCATTAGGTCTTGACAAAATATTTTATAATATAAACTAACATATATACAAAATAAGGCATGTGAATTTATAGTTTAAGTTACTTTTCAAGCCCGAGTTAGTGAGATATAGTGAGGAGGTAAGTAAATGTCCTCCTAAATTGTAATCACCTAATTGTCTCTCAAGAGACTTCTAAGTCAGTTACCCAACATTTCTCTTTGAAGAATTACTCACATGGTCTAATATAAGACTAACTAAACTGCTATGATAAACATCAAGAGATGAGATAAGATACAAACAATATTACTCACCATAACTTAAAATTCGAGTAGATACAATTATGACATTTCTAAATGGTTGTTTTCAGATTAAAAAAGGAAGCATCCAAACCAGCTGAAGAGCACTAAAAATTTCAACACTTTTTACAACATGTAATATACTTGCATCCCATCTAGGCTTTGTTGAGTTGATTGCACACATACTATTTGGTCTATCCTTAACACCACCAAAATTCTTCCTTACCCAACTTTCAAGGCCAGAGACGAATCTGTAGGACTAATAACAATAACGTTATAATCAATTGAATACAATTGTGAAATATAAATTAACTAATTTTTGAAATGAATTTAAATTCTCTCTTTGCTCGTCTACAACCCCTAAAATTTCAGAGCCGGTTCTGCTGGTGACTGGTCACATGAGGAAGAATGAGGTGGCACCTGCAAAATAAGACTAGAAAGCACTTACACGTGAGAGAAAGAAGACTAGTAGTATAAATAGAAGATGGATTTTAACAGAATCTTTATGCATCTTGTGGTGATGTATCTGGGAGAGTTAGGGACTCTTTAATAAACCCTAGGATCTGGAGATTGGGAGATTTTAACCTGAGTTCTTGAGCAGTATAGTAGTGTGTTCTTATCAGATTCTTAGAAATTCCAGGATTTATATATTAAGTGAGTTTTGATAGCCTGGTCGTGTAGCTCATGGGTTCGATCAAGGCAGAGAATAGAGGGAGAGAGAAAAAGTGAGTTTTGATAAATAGCTAATTGTTTTTTTTTGAAAGATAGCTAAATGTTTTGCTGAAGAGAAGAAGATTCTTAGTTACTGATCTCATTCTATTTTTTAGGATCTAATGGCCTTGGATCAAAGCAAGAGTATACTTTCAAGAGGTCTTCCCAGCATCCACCACGTGAACGATGCAAATATGGTACGTACTTGACTCCTTTTGCTGTTTAATTTTTTCTTCTTTTTTAACTAAAAGTTGTTTAGGTCAGTGTTTTCATATGCCCTTATCATGGCCTTCATATAGGAGAGACGAGGAAACAAGAAGTTTATGTTGAGAGTTGAGACAACCCCAAGATATGACAAATCATCTCCTACTGTGGAGCAAGCAAACAAATTTGTTGCCTCAACCACTGCATCATGTTAATGGCAAAAGCAGAGGCATCAAGCAAAAGCTTTAAAGTGCATACTTATCTGTATGATCTTGTCGGAGAACTGGAGTAGGTTTATGTTTCAAATATTCCATAGAGGTTAATAAACATTGTAAAATCATACATACTCTTATAAAGAATATTTCTCTATTTCTCTCTTATCACAAGAGCCTTGGCACAGAAACACAAAAGAAGAACAAAACAGAAGTAAAGTACAAAACACAAGCAATCAGAGTTTTGAGTTTCTTCCTCTTTATGTATTTTTTGTCTTGATAAATATCAATACAGCTCCCCCACTTTCTTGATTAGATACAAATCATCTCCTCTTGATCTTGTGGATCTCCGGTTTTACAGGAAAAAAAAAAACAAAAAGACCTGAGAACGACATTGAGAATATCCCCTAGAACAGTCGAGGTTGTTGCTGTTGTGGATTTCCACTTCTCATCATCGCACAGAACTCTTCATAGTTGATTCTACCATCCTGCATGAGAAGGATAAAGACATTATGGACTAAGACTAGCTTTCTTGAAAGAAGAAGAGATGTTTAACTTACGTTATCAGAGTCAACATCTGAGAGAACCTCTTTGATTGTTGCATCATCTCCCATTCCATATTCTTTCAGTGCTACTTCCAGCTCGTCTGTTGTAATGTATCTGTATTGATGCAATAGAGGACTCTCAAAATCTGTTTCTTATAGACATATAACAAAAATAACCGAGAAGAAAGTGTTCACTTACCCGCTGCTGTCTTTGTCAAAATGCTGGAAAGCTTTGTAAAGATTCTCATCACTTTCAAGCCTGTGTCTATGCATAGTTGCAGTAATAAACTCAATGTAGTCTATTGACCCGTTCCCGTCAACATCAGCCTGTTGGAAATATGAGTTGTTAGTTTTTCATTTACTTTTTAAACTAGTGGATCCGAAGTACCGAACTTACAGCATCCATGAGCTGCTTCACTTCAGCTTCTGTGAGTTTAGATCCCAGTTTGGCTAAACCTTCTCTCAGTTCTTCATATGTGATTGTGCCACTGTTGTCTGTGTCTATGTTAGCAAACATCGCCTTTAATCCTTGGATCTCTTCAGTGTTGATATTCTCCGCAATGACCTGTATAGAATCTCACCGTTAGCCCAACGAGAAGGACAAGCAAACACAGCTCATTTTCGAGAGTCTTGTGGAAGTCACCTTTAAAGCAAGTTTCTTTAGCTTATTCATTGCTCTGAACTGTTTCATCCTTGATAGTACAGCACTGTCAATAGGCTTGTCCGATGCTTCTCCACCTTCTCTAAGCCACGGATGCTCTGCACCAAAATATTAAGCAAGTCTCAGAATCAAGAAGGAACAGAAAAAAATGGAAGATTCTATCATTCACAGGTTACTACTTACGAAGAACATCAGCGGCAGAAATACGCCTTTTTGGATCAGCAGTCAACATTCTACGCACCAAATCTTTGGCACTGTTGGAGATTGATGGCCATGGTTGACTTTCAAAGTCGATATGGCCTTCCAATATAGCATCAAATATCCCTTTCTCGGTTTCTACATATCCATTATACACAAATGAAAAAGCAACAACCATTGTTTATATATCAGCTGTTCTATACAACATACGAATATAAAAAAAAAACAGAGTGCACAGAGAGAGAGTATAGCTTTACCAGCCCAAAACGGGGGTACACCACTGAGTAGAATGTACAATATGATTCCAGCACTCCATATATCAACTTCTTTCCCGTATCTTCGACGTAAGACTTCAGGAGCTACATAGTATGCACTCTCAACTATATCTCTATATACTTTTCCTGTAGAATAATAAGAAGAAGAAACAACACAAATGATACGCAGTAAGAAACATCAAACACACAAGACACAAGCAATATAACCAGAACTATGCCCCATGATCTGTGTCCTAGAAATCAGGAAAGAAGAAACACAGTGTGTTTAATTTTACCTTCTTCAATGAAGACAGACAAGCCAAAATCAGTAGCCTTGATCAACGCCTTGTCATCTTTGCTAGAAAGCAAGAAATTCTCAGGCTTGAGGTCTCTATGCAACACACCCATGAAATGACAAATCTTGACAACATTCACAATCTGCCTACACACAGAAGCAGCCGCTCTCTCGCTGTAATGCCCCTTGGCAATGATCCTATCAAACAACTCGCCACCAGCGCAAAGCTCCATCACCAGATTCACAGCCTTCTCATCCTCATAAGCCCCTTTAAACTCCACGATATTAGGCTGCCCGCTCAAATGCTGCATTATCTGAATCTCTCTCCTCATATCGTCCTTGTCGGCTTTCGTCACCAGCTTCTTCTTGGAGATAGACTTGCAAGCGTACTTCTTCCCCGTCGAGTTCTCCGTGCAGAGATACGTCACCCCGAACTGCCCTCTCCCTAGCTCCTTCCCCAGCGTGTAGAACAGCTTCACGTCTTCGTAAGCGTTCTCTAGGATCGAGTTGTTGCTCTTCGCCGCTTTGGTGGGGCTTGGTCCTTGCCCTGCAGACGCCGTTCTCCACGCCGGCGGTTGGTTGGTCCCGGAGGCTGGTTTCTCCGGCGTTGTGTGGGTTCTGGTCTGTGGAGTATACGACGACGGCGGCGGATCTCCTTCGACTGATCTGGTCTGCTCGTTCCGCTGAGGCTTCACCAATCCATGGTTCTTGGCAAAGCAATTGCCCATGATTCTCCGACGACCCAAAGAAGAAAGATAGAAGCTTTTAGATGAAGAAGAAGAAGAAGAAGAAGAAGAAACAAACAGAGAACTTTTTTAAAAAGGACAGATTCTTTTTTGAAGACGTGGAAGCATCACCTCAAGCAAGCAACGCTTTTTAGATAATATTTACGTTAACTCATCAAGCAAAATAATGATCGCCAGATGGATTTGATGATTATTTTAAAAATCAGAGAGTTGAAAATATTGCAGAACAAATCATGAGAAGCATGAATATATTGAAGAGCAAGTGGTGGGGTTGGTTTATAACTTTTATGTTGTTGTAAGAGGAGAGCGGAAAAGTAAAAGAGTCTATTATCGACAGCGAGTCAAACTCTTTCTTCGTAGATTTTTTTAATTAGTTTTATTCCATTTTCCCTTGTGGTATTAGATGGAATTGTTCCTCTGCTGACTACTGGTCAGGTTAAGACAAATGTTATAAATGTTTTTTTCTTCTTAGATATTGTGTCAGAAAAGGATCTGTTTTATGTTCAGCTTTTGGTGGATGACAAAGAAACAGAATTGATGTTTTGGATTTGGCAGTTTTGCTTCAAGTGGGAACATTTGAAGACGTTTTGAAGCTCTTGCTGTTGTTATTTTGTTTTTGTAGTGTAGTGCAGTGTGTAACATCTTTGACTTGGTGTGTATTAAGTTTTTTGTTTGCTGGTTTTATTTAATTTGACTGGTTCAAATACCTTCAATTCTATAAAAATAAACTTGTATTGAAAAGAGATTAATGTTCAAAGATTATGAAGATATTTTTTCTGTTTACTTACATTATGTTGTTAAATATTACATCTGGAGAACTTATTGTATTATTGCTTAAACCGATTAGTTGACTGGTTTATTAATTGAAAAATGGATTATGTGATGACCAATTCTACTTGGTTATTTACTTTTAGGATATACTATATGATTTAGGATTATACTATATGATTTATATTTATAAAACATAAATTAAATGATTCATTGCTTACAAAATAAGAAATTGGTAGTTTGAAAAATTACGGATATAGTTGTAGTGGATGACTGGATGGACACTTGCGGATAAAATATTAGTCTTGACCTTAAATCATCAATGTTATAAAGATGGATTCACATTAACTGTCCGCTACTATGTTTTTCAGTACCTTGTCAAATAAAAATGTCTATTTCAAATTATTTATCTTATCAAATTATATATCGTAGAACTATCTATTAAAGGATGGTTTTTAATTATAAACTAGGTGATAATATGTGTCATGCGCGGAGTGAATGAATTAAAAAAAATTATAAATTTAATTTATAGATATCAAAAAAGAAAAAAAGACATATTATACATGATATAAATTAACAGAATTAACGTTTGAGATACATATTAATGCAAAGAAAACCAATTTGGGATTAGAAGTTTACTCGAGTTTTCAATCAAAAAAGTATAATGGGGTATCTGGATAACGATAATCTATTGTGTTCGACAAACAGTAATTGTCTTATTATCGAAGTTGTATCGTTATATTTTATTAAAATTATACTGGTTTCAGAGTACATAAAATTTGTAAAAAAATCAAAATAAATTATAGTAAATAAACTGGGTTGGAAATAAAAAGAAAAAAGAAGTAAATAATATGAATTCTTAAATTTAGTTGGCTGATTAAGATTCAAAATTGTAAAAAAAACATCCGTTATCGAACCTTAATATCCATAATGACTCAAAATACATATTGGCCTCTTTTAATTTATCTTTTATTTGATGCCAGAAAATCTTATCTTTTATTTTAAAAAGCGTGTTTTTACTAAAAATCTCAAGGAGACACGAGATAAGGAGTTATGGTTCGGAATTAAAAATGATATTATCTTAAAATTAATAGGAAAGAATTATATAAATTTCAAATTTAATGTCTGTCACCATTTATGTTAATTTCGTAATAAAAAATTTAGGGCATAAATTAAGGGATTGTTGATCAAAAAAAAAAATTAAGGGATTGCAAAAATAATATTTATGGAATTCATTTTGAATTTATTTTACAATCACTCAAGACTGCTCATAAATTTTCACTATACGACAATTGATTTTACAATTTAAAAGTTATATTTTCGGTCCCAAAATAAATGTTATGTATCCCGTAAAATTCCAGAAAGTAATCAAAATAAATGTCATGTACCAAAATTTTATAGAAAAATATAATTACTAATTTTTTATATTTTCCAGTCTCTAAAAATGTCATGTATCATTTATTCATCATAAAGAACATTAATATTATAAAAAAATACAAATCATATATATATTTATATATATATAACCATATCAGTTGCGACTATATATATCAGACTATCTTGTTAATTTCGTATAACATTATAATCATAAATTTCCAAACAATTATAGAAAGTATTATATGCAAGGGGCAAAAATAAAGGAAATCCAAATTAAAACTGATATTTGACTTTAAAATTAATCGGGAAGAATTATATAAATTTCTAAACTAAATGTATGTCATCATTTATGATAATTTTGCAATCAAAAACTGTTGTTGCTAAAGTTAAGAGATTGCAAGACATTTAATATGGAATACCTTGTTAAATGTATTTCACAATCACGCAAGATTGCATATAACTTTTTTATTTGATTTTACGATATAAAAAAATTATATTGACAAGTCCCAAAATAAAGGTCACATATCCTATAAAATTCCAAAAATATTAATCAAAATAAATTTCACGTACCAAAGTTTTATAGAAAAACATAATTATGAATAGTTTATATTTTCGAATCCTTAAAATGTCATATATCATTTATAAATCGTAAAGAACATGAATCTTATAAAAACATGAATCGTATATATATAGTCAAAACCCTATCAGTTGTGATTATATATATTATACTATCTTACTAATTTTATATAACATTATAAAATATGGATTTTTATTTAAAAAATTAATGTATACTAACACATAAAAGAATCCACTAATATTATGTTAAAGATATGTAAAATAATATAGCATATACATTGAATAATATACTAAGTTATACTTATATGAAATAATAGATCATACACATCAAAAAAATATTATGGTTAGCTCAAGGTTAATCTTTGGGAAAACAACATAAATGGTTATCTCGGATAGTGTTTATAACCATTAGCGTACACCATATTTTAGGTAATGCAACCATGAATCATATAGTATAATAATATAACCTCTTCATATTACTAATGAGCAATGGTATTACATGTAATTAGTCTAAGCAATGAAGGATTATTTAATAAAGGTTGTGAGAATGATTCTTATGATAATACATAAGCAATAGCACGTTTGTTAATCACACATAAAGATAGGGTTAATTATTAAGAGTGTTCCTCAAAAAATATACTCCTTGCGTTCCTAAAAATAAGATTTTCTAAACAATTTACGCATATTAGGAAAACAATCAATGTTTTCAATTAAAATTTTTTATTTATATTATTATACACTTTTCAATAATTATGAACCAATAATATGTAGTTAATTTAGTTGTTTTCAATTAATGTATCTTAAAATATCCAAAATACCTTCTAGTAGTGTGTATAAGCTGGCGGGGTCCAAAAATGTGCGTGATAAGGCCACATCCCTATGAATTCATGCCTACCTTAATTGAATTCAATAAGTTATATCATCCCCACTCTTTTCTAAATTCTTTTACAAAATATACTTTTGGATTTGTAATGTATTGTTTAACGTATCACATGGCTTGATTTCATCCACTTTCTATGGATAGATATTTTATAATATCACTGGTTACCACTATTTTTTCTGATGTAGCTATAGTTTGTGTTAGCTGTCATTGTAGGAGCCAGGGAAGGTCACACACCATAGACACTGGATTTCTCCAAGGTCACACACATCACAACGGACGAACTCTTTCGACTGATATTGCAGCATGGTGATTTAACCTTGTTGTCACTCTATATATAACCAATAAAGCTAATCAATCATATGATTTTAGTTGGAAAGTGATATTTAGTGAAGAGAGTAGTGAATGAAGCCATCATGAGATCGATTAGGTTTGTCCTACAGGTGAAGAGAGTAGAAAAAGTTGAGGTTAAGTACTACAGTTTTCAGTTTTAATAATTTAGATTTGTCCTAAGCAATTATACATGGAGAATTAAAATGGAAATGTAGTTAACTCATGGGCTTCATGGCCCAGTGGGTTAAAAGACTGTTTTATAGCCTAACTAAGGTGGTAAACTTCAGAAATAAAGAAAATCGTTTCGGACAGCGCGGAAAGAAGACATAGGAGTAAGAGACACGGCACGAGAATCATCTACGTTAGTTCCGATCGCATCAAGTCTTATAATAATAGTACTATTCTTCTTCGTCTTCACCTACCTTTCTCTCTCTCTAAATCTCTTTCATACAACTATTTGGCGTGTGAGTCCTTTTTGTACCTCCTTTGACTTCGCCGGAGATAGAAAGTCAAATTATTTGGTCCGTCTTTTTTTGTAACCAAAGACGATCCGTCTTCAGATCCATAAACGCGCCAACTCTCGACCTCTCTGCCGCACTCGCTCTTCCACTCGTACCCCCATTGGTCTCCGCAGGTGCAACGACACTCGCTGGTGTTTCCCTTTTCAGAATGTCTTCTTCGAGCTCTTCTCATTTCGCTTCACTCTCAATCGCAGATTCTTCTGCTTCTGATGATAACCACTTACCTATCATTTGTACGTCCTTAAAGTTTTGGTCGAAAGCGTTGACTTTTTTTATCTCGTTTATCTTCATCAATGCATCTAGTTATTATTAGTCTTGGGTCTCTGTGTGATAATGTTGACTCTGAAAATTGCAGGTAAGAAGAAGAAGGAAGTTGTGTCTACAGATAAAGCACCACCTGCGGTAGGACCATACTCTCAGGCCATCAAAGCCAATGGTTTCGTTTTCGTTTCTGGCGTTCTTGGACTTATACCCGAGGTTTGTTGCTCACTCGGCTTTTAGTTTATTACATGATCACATTCATAAAGTAAAATTCATTATCTTTTTGTTCTGTGAGTGTGTGTAGACTGGAGAGTTAATTTCGGACGACGTTGAAGATCAGACTTACCAGGTAAAGTTGCTTTTAAACTCTCACCATGGTCTCTTTAGAAGATTGATTTTGTATATAGAACTTCCTGTTGGATTAAGCTTGAAAGAAACTTGTAATGCAAGTTAAAAATCTAATCCTACCAAGTTATGCAAATTAATAATTAGAATATGTGTAGGAGGTATCCAAATATGTTACCTAATAGGATTAGAAGTTTTATATCTCTAATATAAGTTGTGACATAGCTTATAAGTTGTGGAGATTGAGAACTTTAGTTCTCAGTTATTTTCTAAACAATAAAGAAAGTGTTCTTTAAACTTGATCTTTGTATTATATACTTCCCACTTGCAACTCTGTTGCGTTTGGTGATTTTTATCCAAAGTAAAGGAGATTTAAAATTGCTATAGATGTTGTTTGGCAAAGGAAGGGTGAAGATAAAATGAAAAAATATACGCCTAACTCAAGTTGAGATTAGTTTCTGTAACTTATGAGGTTTTACTTTTGAACTGCTTGATTTGGTAAACATTAGTCCTCAAATTAACTTATAGTGTAGCTATGTAAGAAGGTTAAGCTACTCTGTTTTCCTTTCAGGATGTTGTCTAATTGCTTCTGTGATTGTTTTTGGAATACGGAAGGTACTTAAGAACATGGGGGAGATATTGAAAGCTGGTGGTGCTAGTTACTGCGCCGTGGTAAAGACAACCATCATGTACGTTTTGTTTCAACAAAGATCATTTATCCATTTGAGTTTTGAATCTAAAAATATACAATGTTGATATATTTTGTTTTTTTTTCTGTCACAGGCTTGCTGACTTGGCTGACTTCAAGAAAGTGAACGAAATATACGGCAAATGTGAGTTGTGTAACAAGATACATAAGTATTCCAACTTATTTCAAAATGCATTACTGGTTGTGTAATGGTTTTTCGTTTGAACTATTTTCCTTTCGGATGCAGACTTCCCACATGCTCCTCCAGCAAGATCCACATATCAAGCTGCGGCTTTGCCACTAAACGCCAAGATCGAGATCGATTGTATTGCAGTACTCTAGAACAGCATCAATCTCAGATAAAATTAATAAAGAGGAAACCATGGTTTAGGGAGCCTTATCTTTATCAATTCATTCTTAACGTACTTTTCATTTTGTTGCGGATTATCAACCATTAGGTTGGTTGCTAAAACCTAAAGCCCCTTTGCTTAATCAAGAATAAGTGATTTCCTGTTGACTTGATATGTATTGAGTACAATATTTGATAAGAAACCCTTTATGATTTGGAGTTCTTAGATGGTTTTTTAATTTAGAATTCTAACAGCTCCCTTCGATTAGAAAGTGAATGGACATAAACCGTAACCACGCCAAGTATGTCTAATAGTTTAGATTATGTGATCCCAGTAGAAGCTGGTTAAGGACTTGATTCAGCTTATTAATGAGCTGATTAAGTGGTGATCTCGGTCAAAAACAGATCACGGTTTGAAGTCAGCTCGGTAAGAGGAGATCAACCCATTATAATCACCAAACTTAATTTGACCAAGCCATTATAATCACCTTAAAGACAAATTGTGCTAAAATGTTGAATATATTGAGATAATTAAGTATAATAACCGAACGTTGGATTAAACAGTTTTTGGCAAAAGTTCAAGAAGAAAGATGATGTTTTGATATTTCTATGAGAACAACAACAAACATTCTTTTATTTGATACGCAAAACAAAGTCTTATTATTAGATGGTTGATGGGAAAGTAAAAACATGAAGGTACAAGTTCCTTTTCGAGAGAAATCTAGTTAGGCAAGTACTTAGTTGAAGAAATGTCTTCGAGTTCGGCCTGGACCATCAACACGTCGTTCACAACAAAACCCTTTGCTGAATCTCTGAGATCAGAGAAAGAGATAAACTCATGGTAACCCCAGCTGTATTCTCCTCCGTAAGCTGGACCCTGGTACCAGTTATCCACTGACCCAAAAATAAAAAGGAACCATTAGTTACCGCCATGACATGGTATGTATTATACACATCGATATACATATGTCATTTGCTTACGTTGCCTTTCGATGTTATTGAGTCCACGTTGGTTAAGAACTCGAAGCTTAGCTCGAACATAAATTTTCTCGTAGGGTCTGAACTTCTCATTCACATCAAGGTTAAGATACATGGACAAGGCTTTTCCTGCTCCTGTGGCACGACCACTTGGATTCAATTGTATAGTCCTGATCATCATATTGAATACTTGTTAGCTATTACATACGTACCACTACTCTTAAGAGTTTAAAACAGAGCTTTTCTCTTAAAAAATGATGTGAACACTCACCAAGTTCTCCCTCCAATAGAGAACAGATCTGAGTAGTAAGTATCTTTGAGCAGCGTGGAGAATCCCCTAATGGTCCAGGTGAACTTGGCGTTATAGAAATTGTCAGCAATAGAGAAAAGTTCTGATTCTTTAAAGGTGGTGGGAATGGTCACATCAACACCAAACTCGCAGTGGTCTCCATCGTAGAGGTATCCGTTTCTAGGGTCTTTAAATGTAGCAACAGGGAGGACTTGAGAGAATCCCCACATAGTTTTGAAGATATTGAAGCGCCATACATTGGTATCTACAGTAACATGACATTGATTTCTATTTAATTACTTTCTATAAAACCAACTTTATTGTTAGAAATATTCACAATATTTACCTTGGATAGTAAAGTATTTCCTCTCGTTGTTGTTGAATACGTAAAATCTGAGATCTGCGTAAACCTCTTGCTGTCCAGCAACGAGAGTTGAGTTGTCTATGGCTACGTAAAGCGAAAGGTACCCTGAACCACTATCCTTCTTGTTCCCATTGGGGTACACCATAAGTGTCCTGTATATACATTATTGTATTTTGAGATCAATCATAAAATTGTATACAAGCATGGCTAGTTCCAAAAATTTTAGGGGCTATAAACATTTTAATAATTTTTAATACAATTTGGAGGTCACAAGATCTATGTATATTAATTCAGAGGCCACGGTGAATGTTTCATTTGATTATGCCAAATTACCAGTTGTATCCACCAACGGTAAAAGGACGAGATTGGTATCTCTCTGTATAGACTGAGTTAAGGAGCTTGTTGAAAGACTCCATCTTGAGAGAGTATGTCGATGGAGGACGATCTCTTAGACCATTCACCGTACTTGAAACAGAGACTTCATGATCACGTGATGAGATTTCTTGATGTTGATGTAGTTGATGCGCTTCTCCCAGGTTTGGGTTGGATCCTGCTCCATTTTCTGTTTTGAGGCAGAAAACATATCATTTGAAGATACAGAACGTGTTACTTTTAAATGTTTCAATACACAAACCAAAAGCAGAATCTAAATGACATAATGGATTTTCTTGAAAACTGGATTAAATCTAAGAGCAAAGGAGATTGCATACGCTGCAGATTTGTGTTGAAGTCATCTGTGAATTGTCGTATGATGGAACTTGCAGATAGAGATGTAATGAAGAGACAAAACAAGATATAAACAAGAGAGATGGTGCTTCTGTAGTGACTCAACATAATTTTAAGGTTTTGTTGTGAATGAGGTGTGCATAACAGAGACTAGGGACACTTGTATAAATAGTGAGAGGTCGATGCTTCGAGATGCTATGGGAAACTAAAGCTAATAAATGACAGTTTCACATGGTAATGTCATAAAATTTTATTTTGTTTGACCTAGTTTGCAATGGCAAATACAAATTCAAAGTGTCTCTCTCACGTTTCATAAAATATATGTTTACACAGATAAGCCTTTGGAAATTATTATTATTATTATTTGAATCCTCGCTTAAGCAAATCATTCAGATTTAGTAGAATCAAATTCGAGTTCTTGTTGTCACCACCGTTTATATAATATTACACGATCTTTCCATGAACACAATTAATATTTAAAAAGCATATATATGCTGAGAATGCGAACTTTAACTTATTTGAAACGCAAACACAAACTTATTATTTTAGGTGGTTTTTATGACAAAGCAAACACACATAGAGTTGCAAGTTCCATCCATGGTTAGAGAAAATCTAACTAGGGAAGTACTTGGTTGAAGAAATGGCTTCAATTTCGACTTCAACCTTCAATATATCGTTCACAAGAAAACCCTTTGATGAATCTTTGAGATCAGAGAATGGGATAAATTCATTATAACCCCAACCAGATCCATATCCATATGCCGGACCAATGAACCAATTATCAACTGCCAAAAGAAAAAGAAAAATCACAAGAAAGCACTCATTAGTCATCCGTCCCCAATGTATCTATCCATAATCATGTATATGTGTAGATTTATACATATCATCTGCTTACTTGTCTTTTCGACGTTATTGAGGTTGCGTTGGTTAAGAACTCGAAGCTTGGCTCCAACATAAATTTTCTCATAGGGTCTTAATTTCTCGTTCTCATTAAGGACAAGGAATATGGACACAGCTTTTCCCTTTCCCGTGGCACTACCACCGGGATACACTTTTATATTCCTGATCAACGTGTGGAATATTGTCACGACCATGCACTATATACACACTAAGTGAATCAAAAGTTTTGAAATATTGTAGACTCACCATTTTCTTCCTCCAATGGAGAACATGTCAGAGTAGTAAATATCTTTGAGCAAGGTGGAGAACTTCTGAATAGTCCATATGTACTTCGCGTTATTGAACTTGTCAGTAACAGTGAAAAGTTCGGATTCTTTAGAGACAGTGGGAGTGGTCACATCAACACCAAACTCGCAGTGATCTCCATCGTATAGGTATCCGTTGTTTGAGTCTTTAAATGTATTAACAGGGAGAACCTGAGAGAACCCCCACATCGTTTTGAAAAAACTAAACCTCCATCCATCGGTATCTGACAAATACATGGCCGATTTTGAGATTTTAGCAAACACTAAGAATTTTTAATAATTTTTTAATAATTTAATAGTATATATGGCTGTTAATTTTTTTTAATAATTAGGGGTTCAAAGCCAGTGTTTCATTTTGGTCCAGAATCCGCTCTGCTTAAATACCATATTTCTTGTTAAAAGACACATGTTCTTGGGCGGTAAAAAGATTAACAAAAGACCTTGGATCGTGAGGTACTTCTTCTCTACCCTGTTGAAGACGTAAAACCTGAGATCCACGTAAACCTCTTGGTGTGGAGAGAGAGTTGAGTTGTCTATGGCTACGTAAAGCGAAAGGTAACCTGCACCATTATCATTCTTGTTCCCGTTGGGGTACACAACAAGTGTCCTGTTTGTTTTTGAGATTAGTATATACAATTCAGTTTGAGTGAATAAATAATCAAATTATCAAAAGTACCACTTATAGCCAGCAGCCGAGAAAGGACGTGAAACATATTTGTCTGCGTTGGTTGACTTGAGGAGCGTGTTAAAAGACTCCATCTTCAGAGAGTAAGAAGATGGAGGACGATCTCTTAGACCCTTCACTGTGTTTGAAGCTGAGACTTTATAGTCACGTGACGAGATCTCTTGATCATGTTTACGTAAGTAATGCGCTTCTCCCTGGATTGCGTCTGGTACTGCTCCATTCTCCTCTGTTTTGAGACAGAAAACATGGCATTGAAAAGAAGCGAGGATGTGACATAAATGATTAAAAATTACATTATCCAAACACACAAATAAAAATATGTTAGGTGGATCTTCTGGAGTATTGGATCAGATCTAAGTGCAAAAGAGATTGCATACGTTGAAAGTTTGTTTTGATGTCATCAGTGTATTGCCGTATGAAGGAACTTGAAGAGGCAGATGAGATGACGAGAAAAAACAAGACAAAAACAGCAGAAACGGTGTTTGTGTAATGATTACTCATATTTTAAGGTATCTATGTTAATGAAGTGTAGAGAACATAAACTAGTGAGTCTTTATATAGCAGAGTGGGATAGACAGGGATGGACCCATACAATTTTATTGGAGTTAGTATAATATTATCTATATTAATTATTCTATATTTACTTTACAATAAAATAATCTTTAATAATATTCACTCCGTTTAAAAATAATATATTCTATATTTAATTTACAATAAAATAATCTTTAATAATATTCTCTCCGTTTAGAAATAATGTATTCTATATTTACTTTACAATAAAATAATCTTTAATAATATTCTTCCGGTTTAGAAATAATGTATGTTTTCACACTTCTTAAGAAATGAAGTAAATTTTTGACAATAGATGCGTTATTTTCTGTATTTAGCTATTTGCTATGAGCTTTACCCAATCAAAATTTAATGAACACAATTAATGTCATTGAATTATAATTGTCATTATTATTATACGCATTGAAAAGGTAAAATATGGATTTTTTAAAAACTAATTTTTTTCTAGAACATGGATCATTTTAAAAGGGAGAAGTATAACTTCTTTAAATTAATACTCGATAAATTAATATACACTAAAAATCTCTTTAAATTAATATAATTTTATAATCTCAAATTGAGTTTTTGGTTCAATTAGTATATCGATAAATTAATAATCTCTATAAATTAATAAAAAATATAATTTTGGTGTAATCCCAACATTATTAATTTATAGAGGTTTTATTGTAGTAGATTCTTAAACAAAAAAAAGTCTTCATGATGTAAGTCATCTATTATTTTTTATTATGGAACAATTCTGTAATTTCAGTTCTACAGCTTTATGTGAACATATATGCATTCAAAATGGATTTGATAATCAAATACTATCAACCATTTGGAATGGGAGAAGGCAGTGGCGAGAAGCCTAATACCTCTTCAGTGCTGGTCAAACAAATCAACAAGCTGGTCAGAAATCACATTTCAAGTATCAGAATGATGGATGATCGAAAGTATATTAAAGCTATGGAGATATGATTTTTCTTTCAATGATTTTCTTGTTGGCATCTAAAGTCTTAATAATTTCTAAAAGCACCAAGATATAGTTACAGACATTTTATAAAAGTTTTTTGAATAAATCAATATTATTAAAATAGAAGTACAAAATAGAAATACCTCTTAGTTTTACCAGTTATTTACATTAGAATGCCACTAAAATATTTATAGAACATATATTTAAATATACTGTCTTTTCTTAATTTAATAATATATTTAAGCATTTACTATATTTTTTAATTTAAATAATATATTTTCTTAATCGAATCTTACCCTAAATATATTTTCCAATAGATTTCCTAAAAGATTTTTTTATTAACATATTAATCCTTATCAATGATAAATAATAAAATAAAAAATCACACGTATAAATAATTTATTCATAAAATTATTAGTATAATGCTTTCATAATATAAGTTCAATTATTTATAAATATTTAATTTGTTTATATGATATCTTGTGATATAATAGACAATTAAAATCACAAAATATAACTATTCAAAGTAATAAATAAAATTGTTATGTTTTAAAATGTTATATCAAAAATTATGAAATACATTTTAATTTACAATATATATATATATATTATACCATTAGTACAAAGAAAAGTTTAAGGTGAAAGCAAATATTTATACGGTCACGGGTCAATCTATAGAAATAAACAACAACAGCGCAAGATTATTATTTTCTTAACAAATTTATTTTAATATAAATTATAGAATATGTTTATACATTATATGTGTTTATAAATTTATTTTATTTATTTTAAGGGGTTGTTAATATTTTGGAATTGAAAAAAATTATAACCTACTCCTATATTATTTTAGTTAGGAAATTTATAATTTATATCAGAATATTTTATTAAATTTTTAATTTTAATTTTTTTTTATAACTACAAAAATTAATTTCAATCTAAATTTATGTTTAAATCTCACAAATACATAATTTAATATAAACAAAAAGTTAAAAACATAAAATAAATATCCGTCCGATCGGACGCGTCAAGATCTAGTTTAATATTATTTCAAAAAAATGATAATCGAATGCACCACGAAATTTGAAGAAGCAATGGAAAATATTAAAGAGAAAAATACAAATGTGGGTGAAAAAAAAGAGGATTTGAAATTTAACATTACCAGGTTCAAGTTCAACTATGTCAAATGTCAATATAACCAGATAATATTACATTTCTAACAGAAAATGCCTGAAACAGAAAATAATTGATATTTAAAGGGTGAAGTGAATGTAGGTCCGCCTCTGGGGATAGGTGCTTTTGGATGATTATTGCATGATTAGGAAGACTCCAGATACTCATGAATTATTGCATGCCACTGTTGATTCAATTATTATTTTTAATACCTAACTGTTGCTTTTTGCTGCCTCGTGTTTCTTATGCAAAATTAAAAGTTCATTGTCATCATAAGGTAGTTACATAAATATTGCAAAACACCTCCAAACTCAATGTTTTCTCTTGTTTATCCTCGATCTACAAAGAAATGCAAACACAACTATCCATCTAATTCAAAAAGACCAGAAATTAATTTAACATTAGGTACATGACTACATCATTATATAATTTATATTTCTGTTACAAATGATAATAGACTATATATAATATTTATGAATATAATTTCATAGATAATCTCACATAACATAGCTTTCCCTATAACATTTAGTCAAAAAACAATTTTGCATGCACGACATTATTGATAGATAGGCATAGTGATGTTACAATTGATCTATATAGGAAGATCAACAGTCTTGGTTAAATATTGCTAACAAAGGTATTTAGTAACTACTGTGCTAGAAGAAAAAAAACTAAGTTTTAAATTATTAAAAATGCGATTACTTTTCATAATTTAAAACTGTTTAGAGATGTAATCACTAGTTTCCTTTAATTATTTTTTTCTAAAAGTAATATTTTGAGCTTTACTTCAAAGAAAAATTAGACATATGAGTGGTTTTTCTTAACCAAGCATCCAGGTTTGGCAATTATACTAAAACCCAACATACTAAATGCAAAACTCCGTTGGGCCGGAAAAACTAGGGCTTGTGATGGTGATTGTGAGGTAAGGATGGGAGCGTGATATGTACATTGTCACGACTTTATCCGTATATCAACGCTGGACGCGGAAGAATAGGAGAGAACACGTGAGTTTAGATCTGGAAGTCGAATTATATAATTTTTTTGACTTTTTTTGTCGACATCTTCTTTTAGCTTGTAATATTTTAAAATGGAAATGCACTTACTGAAATGGATGACATCGCTGCATGAGTGGCGGAGCTAGCTAATTCATTTAGGAAGGTCAAATTCTTAATTAACATATTTTACAAGGGTCAATACACCATTTTCTGCATATTTTTCAAAGTTTCTTCTTAAATACAAGTATAAAAAATTCAAATATATAAAATCCACAGCCAAAGGGCTGCCTCCGCCACCTGCATCGATTGTAGAATATGTGTAAACAATAATGATGAATACTATTTTCAGGATGGTTTATGTATAGTATGTCTATAACTCTCTTCGTACTTTACACTAATGGATAATGCTCAATGACGACATCTCCAACAAGAAAAGTTAATTATAGCTTTAGTTAGAAAATGAGAGACCTACCTAAAAATACACATTATAAGACATAAATCAACTTTGACACACTTTCTTATACCATCTGTCTTTATTTGGACTGAAATTATCATTGGTTGCCTGTAAAGAGAATATGTGTTGGTTTTAATAAAGCAATGAAACGTAAGATGTTAGTCGTAAGATGTCTTATTTAAATCTGATCTAAGGATTCTTGTTAACTTGTATTTTTTCTGTGATCTAGCTAGCTTGTACTAATTTCACCGTTATGAGTAATTTGCTAATTTTTTATTTTTTTGAATATATATAGTAAATTTGATTGATACAATAAATTATATAGTTTTATTCTCTACATTTTAACATCTATTTTGATATAAAAAAAATATTTTAACAATTTTCCAAAAATATATGGACATGATAATTGTGAATGATCTAGTAGTGGTTGAGAAAATTATAGACAAAAAATACATGGACGGAAAAATGTGGATGAAACAGTTGTAGACATGAAAAGAGTCCTGATGGACATAAAATATGTAGGCTAGGATGATACCATTACCGGAAGAAAGATCCATGGAAGATCTTAAGAATCGTGTGATTTGTGAGTGTAGACTTGCGGAAGCACAGTATGGTGATGCGCTGACTTATTGGCCACCAGAAAGCATGAATTTTGCAACTAGACTTAAAACCCCCTTGTATCCACAGAGCTGTTGTCCAAGTATCTCTTGTCCACCACAATCCTATCCACCAATTTCTTGTCCACAAAACACATGTCCATCTATCTTCCACACATCGAAACTCATGTGTTTGCAAGAAACAAATTTTCCCACAATCACTTTCACATCTATTCAAAATTAAATATACCTCCATCCCTCATGTGTTACCAGATATACATGAGTTTGAGATAATCAAAGGATGTGTGATGTTTTTTTTGTTAGTTGATTGAGAAAATTATAGACAAAAGATACATGGACGGGAAAATGTGGATGAAACAGTTGTAGACATGAAAAGAGTCTTGATGGACATATAATATGTAGGCTAAGATGATACCGGTACATGAAGAAATATCCATGGAAAATCTTAAAATTCGTGTGCTTTCTGAGTTTAGACTTGCAAAAGCAAAGTATTGTGATGCGCTGACTTATTGGCCACAAGATAGCATGGATTTTGCAACTGGAATTAACCCTCATGTATCCACACAGTTGTTGTCCATGTATCTCATGTCCACCACGATCCTATTCACCGATCTCTTATCCACGAAACACATGTCCATCCATCTTCCATACATCGAAACTCATGTGTTGTTTGCAACAAACAAACTTTCCCACAATCGCTTTCACATCTATTCAAAGTTAAATATACCTCCATCCCTCATGTGTTACCAGATATACATGAGTTTGAGATAATCAAAGGTTGTGTGATATTTTTTCTGTTGGTCACCATCCACAAAACTCTCGTCCACAAATATCCAATCCACGCAACTCCCATTTACCAATCTCTCATCCACCAAATGTTCATCCACAAGACCACAAGACATCTCCGTCTCATCATGTCCACAGAACTGTTTTTCTGCAAAATTATATAAAAAGACGAGTTTTGTCTTAGACCTATAATTGGACTTAATTATGTAGTTGCTTGTGAAATTAAAAACTAACTTTCCATGTCGGAGATCGATATCAAAGCAAAGCGGCGGAGGCGAACACATGTTACAATTAATGAATCAGATTCTTGATTAGAGAAAATTAGACGACCCAATTACTGGATTGAGAAAGTGGAAACAGAAAAAAAAGGATTAGACTTTGGTTTGTGAGAGGTTGCTCAATTTAGGGAAGAAGAGAATTAGATCATTTTTTTAATATTATATTTATTCAAGATCGAGAAGATGTCTTTTTGAGTCTTTTGTTGATTTAAAGGTTCCAAAAAAATAACGAGATATTTGGTAAAAAAAAGGAATAAAATAATAATTTATTTATTAAAAAAGACAAAAAAAAGATTGGTTGGCTCTAGTTAGAAAAGCTAACGAAATATACATATTGGACAGTTAGAAAATATTTGAGTAAATTTACTTAGATAAAGTGTGTCATTCTAACCATATGTCCTTTAGAAAAATTGATAACTTAGATTGTGTCTCCCAAAGTAAAATTCTCTTAGAAAATTCGTTCACTTGTGCTGTCTAGAATTGCAATAGTATTTCTTATTTTTAACATAAATATCGTTGTGACATATCTTACAAAATTAGAAAATATGTTAAAATATATAGTTGATTAACGCTTTGAATTGGATCCATTGTGTCTCTAATTCGATTCTTGTTGAAATGGATGATATACGCTGTGACTAGATATTATCAGATGCTGGTCTTGCTCCCGGTTAAAAAAAAAGTTGCAATTTTTAGTCATGATTAAAGGAAGTTATGCAACACTAGAAGTCGCACTTATACATAAATCTAATGTACTGGCATCAATATTGTTCAAGTCATTCTTAAATAAGGAATTGTGTTTTGAAGTTTCGTTCACCGAAATAAACACATAAACGTTCTAAAGAAACTAAAAACTTTTCTATGTATATTTTATAGAGGGAGTTTGATTTCTTGATCAAGTTTACGCGCAGTTAACTTAACCAATTACAAAATTATTGCTTGACAGCTACATGATTCGGATTTGACTCCAATGCTTTGATTATGGACATATTATTTCTTTACGGATTTTCCATAAAACTGATGATTTAAATTTAATTATTCTATCCTTCATTCCAGCAAACCTTCAAACGAGTACACCCTAAGCAATTAGATAGACTTAAAAGTCAATGATAAAAAAGTAAACGTATTAACAAACCAGATTGGAATTACAAATTTAATTTACCAACTGGTGCACTAGGCACAAAGAAGACAAATTTAATTTCATGCAAAAGTCTCACTAGTTTTTTTCCCTTCTAAGCATCTAATTAGCTTTCTCTCCTTCTATATATACGTATTCACAAACATATACCAACATTATGATCAAGTCTCACTAGAGTTTTTTTTTTTTTTGTAACAAAGTCCCACTAGAGACTAGACTTCATTCACTAATCTTTGACATGATGACTTACTACACAAATACCTTATGTATTGTTTCTATCTTATCTTGTCTTTTCATCACCTCTTCTTTTGCAGGACCACCAGTCCCAAACGTTGAGAATGGTACTCAGAAACTAATCACCACTCAGATTTCATCACGTGATAGTAAAGTCTCAGCATCCAGCACGGTGAAGGGTCTAAGAGAACGTCCTCCAACGTCTTATAGTATTGAAATCGAGTCTTTTAACACACTCATGAAATCTACCTACGCCGAAAGATATGAATCTCGTCCTTTTATGATCGGTAAATACAATTGGTACGTACGATCTTGATTTTTTTTCTTTCTTTCTTTCTTACTAATAAGAAAATTATGGGCCTTTTCTCACAAACTAACTAGATCCAGGATAATAAAAGTTTTACAAATATAGGACCTTGGTACACTATCTTAGTTTATATCCACTCTATATATTATGGATCACTATAAGCTGAATAGAGAAATGTACCAGGACGCTGATTGTGTACCCGAAAGGGAACAAGAACGATAACGGCACAGGGTACATTTCACTGTATGTCGCCATAGACAAGTCAACTTTCGTCTTTCCACTTCTCGAGGTTCAGGCTGATCTCAGGTTTTATGTCTTCAACAAGAAAGAGAATAAATACTTTACGATGCAAGGTTTAGTTCTATAATATTTTTCAATACTAAAGTTTATAGTAAATTTATACATCTATTTATGTACATGTCTACGTTGTGTTACCATGCAGATACAAATGTATTTCCATTCAGCGCAGCCAACCCTATGTGGGGGTTCCCTAGGGTTCTCCCTCTCACTACCTTTACTAACCTGAAAAATGGATACCTTTACGATATCGACCACTGCGAGTTTAGCGTTGATGTCATCATTCCACCTCGCTATGAAATTACTATGGAACATTTCTCCATCGCTAAGAGTTTTCCCAACCCGAAGTTCACCTGGTTCATTCACGGGTTCTCGACACTTCCTGACGATTACTTATCAGAGGATTTCATCATCGGAGGGAAAACTTGGTGAGTTTTTCACAAATCTGTTAGTGTTAGCGTATATATACAAGTGTGTTAATTGACAAGTTTTCACATGCATGGCTGATGATTAGGAATTTACGAGTTTTTCGAAATGGTGTTGGCGCTCAAGAAGGCAAAGCTTTGTCGGTTTACCTTTACCTTAGCCAACAGGAGCTACTAAAAGTAAAGCCTTATGAGAAGGTTTACGCTCGAGCCAAGCTTCGTGTTCCTAATCAACGTCAATCCAATAATGACGTGGTTGGTCAACGTAAGTATGGTGGAAGCCAAAACTAATTGTTAACGACTGACTCATGGTTGCTTATATATAAGTACTATTTTTTGTTTAACGTGAAATTTTTAACATTTTGTGTGTTAATACTAATACATGTTGTGTTTGTCTTTTTTTTGGTGTTGAGGGTAGTTGATAACTGGTTCAGTCCCCAGATAACAGGGTGGGGATTCGATGCCTTTGTGCCTCTTTCTAATCTGAGAGATACATCAAAGGGTTTAGTTGTGCACGATATGCTGATTGTTCAAGTCGAAATGGAGGCCATTTCTTCAACCAAGTACTCAGTATGAACATGTGGCAGCTATAATAAAGGGATAAGAGAAGCTTCGATATATTTTATTTTTTGAGATGAAGTTTTATGTTTTAAACTTGCATTTACATGTTTCTTATGCTCTGTGTTTTAAGTCTTGTGAATGCAAAACATTTATCGTGTCTCTCCCCGTTGCTTTCCTCTTCAAACTTTATATTTTAGCAAAAACTAGTCTGTTTTAATTGTAGTTAAAAAAAAGTAGAAGACAAAAGGTATATGTAGAGCCCTAGACCTTTATGCTCGAGGACATGCTTCAGCTGAAAGTTTTGGCTCTCGATCTGTGTTTCTGTGAGATTTGTTTTCAAGCTGTTCTTATGTGCACCTATAGGTCACTCTGTACACCCTTTTATCCTTCGTCGGTTTACACTACTAAGAGCCGAGTCTGGTGATGAGCTCCATTGGCCCACCAAGTGCAGCGTGCTTCATCCCCGCCTAATTTCCTTGAGCTTCTCTCTTGTGAAACCAACCCCACAGTTGATTTTATCGCGTATGATAATTGCTACATAACTCATAACTACGTCTTCCTGAAGAACAGCTCTACAACTTCATCTTAACCACAACATTCAGTCAAACTCAAGCAAAACATGTATTTATGAGTTATGTAGCATCTAATCGGATTTGAAACATCATCTCCACCATGTGGACTGATGCTTTTTTCTTAACTTGTTGCTTTGAAAGCCAGAATGTTTGTGATCACCATAGTTATAAATAAAACAGAGGATACAGATAGTAACAAAAAATAGAGTATTTCAGATCCAGCACACAAGAAACAGAGTACACAAATTCCAGAAATAAGCAAACATGTAAACAGAGTATACAGATTTCTAAAGGATGTCTTGTTTTTTTTTTATTCAAAGCTAAGCAATATTTTGATTGGTTTGATACTTGCGTTAAAAGGCAAAGCTGTACCTGAAACCCTAATACATCCCTGCTCCTCTTACATCTCCCCTTCGTTCCTAGATGTGTATTTTTAATCAACCAGACTATTACAACCATCGACCTTCTCATACTCAGCAGACAGCATCTTCGCATCGCTCCACAGTTTCCATTTCTATAAAAGAGTGTCCGGTCTGCTCCACCTCCTGTAACGAAGAATATACTGTATGATTAATTTGATTTATTTACATTGATTAATGATTACTTCCACATGTCCAAATGCTTTTTTATTTTAGTTTTGTATCGAAATCTGAAAAGACATCTGCAGCATATTTGTGGGCTTTAGTGTGTATCCCTTGTGTGGATAGATATGGCCAATCCTGAAAACGGTGGAACAAAATCTCCGTCTTGGCTACCAAAAGTTTATATGGATCATCCCATCCACAAATCATCCAAAATAGTTATGTATGAACAGTCACTAAACCATAACTGTTTCATGATTTCTACATCTCAGGGATTATCTTAATGGTAGACCGGTGGCCATCGTTGGTATGTGTTATATGGATTGGACATTGGACATAGAAGAATGTGAACACTATGATCTATTCCTTTTTACTATGGGAGAAGAACCGGTAAAAGATCTTTACTCTTTAAGTGTTTATACATTTAATCTCTGTGACTAACTTTGTGTCTTTGTTTCTTTTTTTATGTATTATACGCGATTTGTAAACTCTCTGTGTGAAGCCATTAAAGAAAAAGCGATAAAGCAGCTGTGAACACTCATGATGAGTTCGTTTCTACCTTACAGATCCAAATATTGAAATCTATAAACTTTTTGGATTGTATGTACTTATATAGCATGACATTCTCACTACAAGTAGATAACCTATCAGTTATCACCCATCTATCATTATATTATTCTAAAACTTGGCAGTGATTAATTTAAGTATTTGACTTTTGAATTACTGTAAACAAACCATCCACCGAAGAACTCAACAGATCCATCCAAAATGTTTTGTTGCATACATTTTCTTTTGAAAATCAGATCTACAATACACTAACTATTTATCTTTGAATTAGTCACTAGGTTTTTGTCTTAGCTCCACACTATTTTAAAGAGTGATTTTCAGCTTTGTATTTTTAGTTCGTTTAAATTTGCTAGATTTGATTATGGGGTTGGAAGTAACTTTTTGGTGTGTTGCAACTATTCAAAAGATCAAAACTAATTGATTATTTTTACCTGTTACGTACATGGTGCCATTGCTCAGTATATGTGTGTGTAGCGTGCCGATGAGTGTGTGAATGTTATGTGGACCGTTGATTAATAAATAAAATGTTGATTATAACTTTAAATGTTGTATTTACCCCTGAGAAGTTCTTATCTTATTTCATCTTAGCTTACATCTATATTTTGTCGAAACTCTAAAGACACTAGACCTTAATTAGTAATCCAACAATGTCTTCGAGTGGACTTAGTCACCAAATCAACAGATCGTATATAACAAAAAACCTCAGTTTGAATAGTCAATTTTTGTAGGATATATATTAACGAATTGTTTATTTGAATTAATGATTGAACAATCATACAAATTTTATAAACTAATAGTAATATGTAAGGTGTAACACATAGAAGTTGAAAATAGATCAATTGAATTGATTGACCCATTGTATACATTCATTAATTCCAATAGCTGACATATATATGTTGTAGTACTTAATCTTACAGTAATAATCTGAATAAACATATATATATACCGTGGGTATATGTGTATAAAGCATATATAGGGAGATGATTAAATCTGTCGTATCTATACAGTTGTATGAACACCAAGAGTATATCTCAATTTCAAATCGGGTTGGATTAGCCGATTAGCAATTAATAAGAACAAGAGGTGCGAGAGATCGATTGATCAACCAATATATGCTAGTATGCTACAACTAATTTATTTAGAAAAATAAAACTCGAGTATATTGATCTAGTGATCGACAATACAGACAGAAAAAACAAGAAACTCGTTGAAGTAGAGTGGATAAGTTCGATGTAGCACCAACTTCAGGTTTTTGGTCGAGATTACAGAAAAAAGCAAGTTGTAGCATAGTGGGATAAGTTCGATGCAACACCAACTTTGAGATTTTGACTTCCCAATAAATAATAATTATGGTATTTTAGTTGTTGAGTTACTTTGAATATATACAGCTGTAGGGTAACTGATGCTAAGATCGGTTGGTATGTTTCCACGAATAATAAATAAAAACTTGTGAATGGTAAGGATCAGTTTTGTTAAAACAAATAATAATACTGGTTAATGTAGACCATGAGTTGAATAGTAATATAAAACAGTAAATCTTATGTAAACCGAATAATCCAGACCATCCAAATATATTTAGTAACTAAGAAGATTATTTTACCAAAAGAAAAACTAAGAAGAGAAAAGGTAAAAGAAAAACCATGGGTGGAAGTTAAAGGTGGGAGACGTGCGTGCTTACTGATATGGCTTAATCTAGTAATTGAAAATGTGGGGGTGAGCATCTCTGGCCTCAGAGATTCTGTTCCCTTTGGTTGCGTTCACACTTTGAAGATCCCTCCTCTAGTACCGTGTTCACACTTCACCTCATTCGGCTTTCTCTTACTCGGCTCCATCTATATTCCTAAAAATGATATATATTTTTAAAAATAGGCTTTATAAATAATGTAGTAACAGACCGTCTATGGACCTATTCAAAAAATATTAATGATATATTTAACATATAATAAAATAGTTTTATAAATTTATAGCTTTATTTATATATATTTGATATTTTTTGAAATTATTATCTCTAAATTTAGACGTGCGATTTACTAAAATTAGCTGGAAAATTATATATTATGACTAAATTTAACTTTAAAAAACTGAAAAAAATAAAAATTTATTCATAAACAAATAATTTTCATAAAAATGGAGGACCGGATAATGAAAATGGAGTATTGGGACTTGTCATTATTCATTCTTTATACATGTTTCTCCTTAGTCATGTGCTATACAAACTTTCGTGTTATTCTGTTTTCTTTAGATGTCACGTTAGGTTTTCAGTTCTTCTTTCTTCCTTTATTCATGGGGTCGGCATTTCATTTTCACCGGCACACTGGAAAATACAAACCAGCAAACATATGCAAGCCGAACAGATGAGCCGAGAAAGACATGTGGAACGAAGCGCCAAAAAAGAAAAAGAAAAAATGACAAAAGCTGGTGACGATGAGTTCAACAAACCATGTCCACGTAGGATAAAAGTACTATAAATTCTGACGTGGTATTTGATCTAATCTTTATCTCCTTTTTATGATTTTAATATCACACCACCTTTCTACCTACGTTTTATATAAATCATCTCTAACCAGACACTTTACCTCCAAAGAAACGAAAAGGGAAAAAATGGGGAATTGTCTAAGGCATGAGTCAGAAACGCACTGGTCTGGTGAAGATTGGGATGATGGTTTCATCACAGAACATGAAGAAGAACAAGATCATCATCATAGCTCTAAGACAACATCCATTAAGGCTGGTGAAACAGTAATTGTCGCGCAAGACAGTAAACCATCTCATCATGAGATCAAGATCAGGCTCACGAAGAAGCAACTCCAGAATCTACTGAATCAAGTCAACGTCCATGACCTGACCGGTTCTGATCATAAAACTGAAGATGGCAGCCATCACCGGTTATGGACACCGGTTCTTCACAGCATACCGGAGGTTTAGTTGAATCTTTTTCCGAGAGATATATCAGACCATGTTGTATATTCACTAGGGGTTAAAGTTAGGATTTTGATGTAAATTTTCGAATTAGTACACAACATTTCTCCTTTTTGTTTATTTGTCAGATTGTAAATATGAATATAATAAATCTAGTTGGGCTTCACAGGAAGGAGAAAATAATGCATGGGGCTTATAAAGCCCATTAACAGAAACAAAAAGAAAAACATTTACTTTTTCTTTCCCTCCGCTATTCTTAAAAAAAACGTCTCGAATTCATCAGCCCTGCGCTCCTCCTGCCGCCGCTTTGTTTCCCGCCTTCAAGTCTCTGACTTTACAAGCGAACTTATTTATTTCTTTCTGGCGGCTTCTCTGTCAGCGTTATAGATTGACCAAAAAGACTCTCTCTCTACTCTTACTGCTCTACTGATCTAAATAATCCTTAAGGTGTGTGTAAGTTTATGATAAGAGAAAAGCACAATCATTTTTTTTTTTAAGATTATGGTTAGTTTAAGATTATGGTTAGTTTCTTTAGATTAATGAATGTTTATTTATTCTACCCGTGAAAGAAATATCTTTTTTTTATACACTTGCATTCAGGATTAAATCTTGTTTGGTTTCTTAGACAAATCAAATAGACACAAATTTAAAAAGCACTTGTCTGTTCCTGTGATCCTGTTCTTTTTTTTGCTTTTTTGGACTTTCTATAAAGTGATAATAAACAATGTAATCTTTTGCAGGTTCTTGAAGTTTTAGTATCTAACCACATCCCTTCAAAGAAATGTCTATTATCACATCATCACTTACTTCAGCCACACTTTGCGGGAGCTTGGTTTTTCCTAAAACTTTAGCTTTCAGCAATGAGTTCTTCCCAAGCAATCATCTCTCGACTCCTCTCGAAAGCTCAAAGCTTTGTTTGACTGCATATCCCAAGAAAAGTATTGCTCCGATAAAGGGTGTCCGGTGTCATGCTATGCAAGTTGAGACGAGGGAACCCTTCACAGCCGGGAAGAAGTTTCAACTTAGTGATGTGATCGAAGGGCAACAGTTTGACAGGGAGATGCTAAGTGCTATATTCGATGTTGCACGTGAAATGGAGAAGATTGAAAAGAGCTCTTCTCAAAGTGAAATACTCAAGGGGTATCTAATGGCTACACTCTTTTACGAGCCTTCTACATGCACCAGGCTCTCCTTCGAATCTGCCATGAAACGCTTGGGAGGTGAAGTCTTAACCACCGAGAACGCTAGAGAGTTTTCCTCTGCTGCCAAAGGGGAAACACTAGAAGGTATAATCTCATCTTGTCAGCTTAAGTATTATGACAATGTTGATTGTGTTTAAGCAAAGTTTGTGTGTTCAGACACCATAAGAACAGTGGAGGGTTATTCAGATATAATCGTGATGCGACATTTCAAAAGCGGTGCTGCTAGAAAAGCTGCAGCTACTGCTAATATACCTGTCATCAATGCAGGTGATGGTCCTGGAGAGCATCCCACTTAGGTGTGTTGTGTTCATCAATAACCTTTAAGTTTTCCTGAACAAACATATTAGTTAACCACACAAGCGTGGTCGAGTAGTACAGCGGGTTTGGAAAGGTGCTAAGCACCCCAGGTTCGAAACCTACCAAATTTAGATTTACCCGTTTGTGTTGCCAGACCCGTTTGTGTGGCCAGACCCGTTTGTGTGGCCAGACGACATGAGTATTTGATTCTCCTTGCTAGCAACCGGATCTGTCTGGCGCCGGTGGACAGGTCCCAAGGAATTAGTCGGTTGGGTTCGGCCCGCCGGACACCGGTTATCAAAAAAAAAAAACATATTAGTTTCTTATGTATGTTTTGTTGCTGTTGTGAAGGCTCTCTTAGACGTCTATACAATCCAAAGTGAAATTGGGAAGCTAGATGGCATAAGTGTAGCACTAGTTGGAGACCTTGCCAACGGAAGAACAGTCAGGTCGCTTGCATACTTGCTCGCCAAATTAAAGACGTGAAGATCTACTTTGTTTCCCCTGAAGTTGTTAAGATGAAGGTTTGTATTTACTAAACTTTGAAGAAAACATCATTTAGTTTTTGTTGCTTAAAATGGGTTATATTGTTTAATGGTTTTTTAGGATGATATAAAAGACTATCTGACATCAAACGGGGTGGAATGGGAAGAGAGTTCAGATTTAATGGAAGTAGCGTCAAAGTGTGACGTAGTGTATCAAACCCGAATCCAGAGAGAGCGGTTTGGAGAAAGGCTTGACCTCTACGAAGCGGCTCGTGGGAAGTATATAGTAGACAAGGCACTGTTGGGAGTGATGCAGAGAAACGCTGTTATTATGCATCCCTTACCGAGATTAGATGAAGTGAGTTTTATATCTAACCTCTTCTTTTTTATCCCTCTTCCCTTTGTCCTCACTCAATTCTATTTGTTTGTGTAGATCACTGCGGATGTGGACGCTGATCCAAGAGCTGCGTACTTCAGACAAGCGAAGAACGGTTTGTTCATTAGAATGGCTCTTCTGAAGCTACTGCTTGTCGGTTGGTGATGGATGGTCTTAGAGTTAAATTCGTTAGAGAGAGAGACGTATCTTATGTTTTGTTTTTGTGTTAGAGCATGTTTATAGGCGTTTCTTACAAGGGTTGCTTAAGCTAATTATGATTTAAAAAATAGTAAAGTACCTTTTAATAGAAGATATGTTCCTTAATTAAGCGACGAAAGAGGCGTCTCTTATGGCCACTCGTCGCACATTCATCACTACCTCTCTCTCTCTCATCTCTACTTCTCTCTCGACGATGAAATCAATCGGTTTCGATGCTGAAACTCTGTGATCGATCTCTCCGTATCCGAATGAATCAGGCGTCGATTCCGGTTCATGCGCCTTTTGTGGCCTTTCACATCTCTCTCCATGCTCTTTCACTCTCTTCTACGCCAGCGTCTTTGTCGCTGAGAGAAACTCTTTTGAGAAGCTCAACTTGCAGTCTTGGATCATACCCAGATATAATCTGCAGGTCCTCATCATCTTCAGCTTAATTTCTTTTGACTCTTTTGCCAATTTATTAGCTGTATACGTAGTATATGTTGGTTTACGGATGCACTGAGACCTGATTCATGCAGTACTTGTTAAAATGGAGGAAAGAGGTGATCAATAACATGATTGAGAAAGCAATACTAGAGGCAAACAAAAAAGGAGTGAAGGTGCTTAGCCTGGGTCTCATGAACAAGTACAGAAACAAGCTTCCACTGTTTTGGTTTTACTTTGATGAAATGTCATGTCTGCATAATATTAAAACTGTGGTGGGCTGGAACAGGGGGAGGAGCTAAACAGGAATGAAGAGGTGTCTATTGACAAGCATCCAGGAGTGAAATGACAAAAAAGGAGTGAAGGTGCTTAGAGGCTTAGAGCACAAAAGCTTGTGTGATCAACATAAATGGTCAAAAGTAGTTGTTTTGTTGGTCTTTAATTAGGATTTTACATTAATCAATATTCATACGAGGAAGAGTCTTTGTTGAACTTTATTGTAATAATAAATTGATTCTGAGGTATCTTCCACCATTTACGGTCAAACACAAAAAGCAAAAACACTTGTTGTCTTAACGCTCCCTTTAAAGGACGGAAGCATAAAAGAGTTTTAGTTCAGTTTCACTGTATATACTTTTTCATTATTACGTAAATACCCCTTTTTTACAGTTCCAAATTAGTTAATTTAATTATTGTTTTATTAATTAATAAAAGAAATACAAATAAACGAAACACATGTGGGATGGATCAGCAAGTCATTGACGTCAATCTCAGATTCAGGACACTGGTTCGGTAATAAACTTCGAGCCAGCACATGTATGTATAATCTCTCTGAAACCCTAATTTCGACTTGTAATTCAATTGATAAAAGTAGAACTCTCACGCAATTCACATGTTCTTTGTTTTCCCCTTACAGCTTCAGCTCGGAGAGATTGCAACTTCAACTACATAAAGTTTAGTTCTTTTTTTATTGGTGGAGATGATTGGGAACCCTGTAATGTCATCGTCTTCAATGATCATTTCCCCTCGAGTTTATTATCCCAATGGGCTTCCTCATCTCCCACCAAAACCTAGAACTAGACAACATTTAGTGGCCAGAGCTGCATCCCCTTCCAGCCAACCAGAAGGGAAGAAGAGTCCTCTCACGGTTGTTTTGGATGTGTCGAGGAATATATGGAGACAGACTTTGAAACCTTTGAGCGATTTTGGGTTTGGTAAGAGAAGCGTATGGGAAGGTGGGGTTGGTTTGTTTCTCGTTTCCGGAGCTGCCCTTCTTGCTCTCAGCTGGGCTTGGTTACGAGGGTTTCAAATGCGGGCCAAGTTCAGGAAGTACCAGACCGTGTTTGATCTTAGTCAAGCCTCTGGTATCTGCACGGGAACTCCCGTTAGGATCTGTGGTGTGACTGTTGGTACGGTTATTAGGGTTAATCCTTCTTTGAAAAACATTGAAGATGTTGCTGAGGTATTGTTCTATGAGTCTTTGTTTTGATTGTGATGTTTTGTTTCTGATGTTTGTCTTTTTGTCGATTGAAGATGATAAGATTATTATCCCTATGAACGCACTGGTCGAGGTGAATCAGTCTGGTCTTCTAATGGAGACTATGATCAACATTACGCCTAAGGATCCGATACCGGAGCCTTCGGTAGGGCCTCTGCATCAAGAGTGTGGTAAAGAAGGGTTGATTGTTTGTGATAAGGAAAAGATAAAAGGAGAGCAAGGAGTGAGTTTAGATGAGCTAGTTGGGATATTCACTCGTATGGGTTGTGATGTAGAGGAGATCGGTGTCGCCAATGCGTTTTCTCTTGCCGAGAGAGCGGTTCCGGTTATCGAAGATGCAAAACCGTTGCTTAAAAAGGTGACATGAGTTTGTTTTTTGGGTGTGAGGAGAAAAAAAAAGTAATGTGTTTTTTCTCATGCGTGAGCTGCTGGGTTTTTTGATGTAGTGATGTCACAGATTCAAGCCATGGCTGAAGATGCTCAACTTTTGCTGTCTGAGTTTCGTGATAGCGGTTTGCTCAAGGAAGTTGAGTGTCTGACTCGAAGCCTAACTCAAGCTTCTGATGATATGAGGTTATAATGGCTCTTACTATTAGTCACCATAATCATGGCACTAGTGACTGTCCATCCTTAGAGGCACTTTAGATAGTCTTTATGAGGAAGTTTCACAATGTTACCGCAATGCCTTGAATTACATCTCAGTTTTTGTACCTTCCACACGCTATTTGTAGACTATTTTGCAGTACTAAGACCACATATATGTCAAAAAATCTCGTTTACTTGCACTAATGTTGACTGAGAGTTTATAAACACGCTGTGATTAGATAATGTAATAGAAGACTGTGAGAATGTAAATCTTCTTGACATTTTTTTTCTTTTGTTACATTGCAGAAAGGTTAATTCTACGATAATGACACTTGAGAATACAGAACTAATACAGAAATCAATCTACACTCTGGTTTACACTTTGAAGAACGTCGAGGTAACTTTTTGCTATTTGTTCAACAAAAGTAATGGCTTCTGAACAAGATAAAGAAAATGTAATAACATGGTTTTTTCTAAATTGTTGAATTGTAGAGCATAAGCTCAGATATTCTGGGATTCACATGCGATGAAACCACAAGAAAAAACCTTAAACTACTCATCAAATCTCTCAGTAGACTATTATGATCAACAAGGTGAGCAAGTTATTATTATTTTTATTTTTCTATGTGTGTGTTTTTGCATTTACTCAACGACATTTACTTTTCACACGGGAGACGACGATGATGATGATAAGCGCGTCTCGTTTTCTTTTGTAGGGTCTCTCTCCCAAAGAAGGAGAAGGAAGACCTCTCACTTAATAATTTCGAGAGATTATTATTATATTATATTTTAAATTCAAAAAAGAAAAAAAAATAGACAAGGGTGTTTCAGTCATTACATGTGGACAATTTGGTCTTTTGAAGGGATTAATTTAATAATAATAATGGTCGGGGTCAGGACAGAAGGCGCAAGTGCTTACCCTCTTTTTCTTTCTTCGCATATCGAGACATATCTCTCTTGTCTTGCGAACTCTTTTAAAGACTTTCAAATTTTTTGTTTCTAAATTGAAAAATCAAAATTATTTTTTTCCAATAAATATATCGAATAAAAGTTTAAAGCAAAAGGAAAAAGAATCAAAGTTTGGAAAATGATATACTCCATGAAACGATTTGGTCGGTCTTGTTGGACGGGCGTGAAGGTAGACAAAAAAAAGCTATTCCAACCATAAATAATTAAAATAAAATAAAAATCATTTGAATAAAAATTTAAAAGAAACGATAAATAATAAGTTGAACAAAAAAAAAAGAAAACGATAAATAATAATAATTATTATTTTGAAATTTCCAACTCCTACCCTTGTTCCACCATCTCTTTCCTCATTACAACATTCTTTCTTCTACTTCATCTTCAGACACAGATCTATCTTCCTTCAAATCACATTACTTCTGGTTTCCTTCTTTAACCATGAGGAAAGGGAGAGGCTCTTCCGTAGTTCCACCCGCCCTTCACGGCGGATCCGCCGTGAAGGAGCCGAGGTATAGAGGCGTCAGGAAGAGACCTTGGGGCCGTTTCGCCGCCGAGATCCGCGACCCCTTGAAGAAATCTCGCGTCTGGCTCGGCACTTTCGACTCCGCCGTCGAAGCCGCACGCGCCTACGACGCAGCCGCTCGCAACCTCCGCGGCTCCAAGGCCAAAACCAACTTCCCCCTCGACTGTTCCCCTTCCTCTCCTCTCCGACCGCTCAATTACCAGAACCAGATGGATCCGTTTATGGACCACCGGTTATACGGCGGAGGCGGCGGAGGAGGAGGAGGTGGTAGCTTCCAGGAGCAGCAGGTTATCAGTCGTCCGGCGAGCAGCAGCTTGAGCAGCACGGTGAAATCGTGCAGCGGACCGAGACCGGCGGCGAAGACGACGAAGAGGTATCCGAGGACTCCGCCGGTGGCGCCGGAGGATTGTCACAGCGACTGCGATTCGTCGTCGTCGGTGATCGATGACGGAGACGATATAGCGTCGTCGTCTTCGCGGCTGCGGAAAGCGCCGTTTCTGTTTGATCTTAATTTGCCGCCGTTGGATGGTGTTGTTGACTTGTTCGCTGACGATGATCTCCACTGCACCGATCTACGTCTTTGATTTTGCTTTTGCTTTTTATTACCACGATGCAAAGGAAGATGATGATGACGAGGATATAAAGAGAGAGATAGAGAGAGGTTGTGTTGAGATCTGTTTACTGTAAGAACCAGATCTGAGTTTCATTTGTCTGTTTCTTATTTAAGATCAACCCTTTGTTACATGTAACATTTCTATAGCTGATGATGATGATGAATTGATGATTCTCAATGATTCTAAAATCTGTAGATTTTATATAGTTCCCTCAATGTTGATTATTATGGTGAGTAGGAATCTGCATTTTCACAAACACACATACACTTGTTTGTCTTTGGTTTTTGATCAATCCAGGGTTTCTATTCTACAAGTAAACCTTGTGACAGGTAAGCTATTGGGGACATAGGCAGAAGATCTGATTGGGTTCACTTGTGGTAATGAGAATTGGTGAAGCTCATTTACTACACTGGTTGGGTGATTTGGAGAAAGAAGTTGGAGTATACTACTCATTGTTCTGAAGTGTTTCGTTCATCTTCTTAAGATGCAGGAGGAAGACAAGAAAGGCTTTCACTTTCGTGTACACAATCGGAAGTGTGGAGACGGGTTTGGTCAATTGGCGGTGAGTGATTTGGGTGATGGATCTACTAAGCTCAATTGGCAAAGGCCAAATCTTTAGGTTTAAGTTTGGTGGCTGACATGATGTCGATCTCTAAACGCTGTTGCTTGGTATAATTGGTTGTATGTGTTTGACCATTTGATTAAAGTTTGCTGGTCGAGTTGTCCAAAATTTGGTATCTACTTTGCTTCTCTGCCACGGATTCAGACACAGTGAGTCTCTTTGGGTTTGAAGAAAGAACGAGCTTTTTTGTTTTTAAACCGTTGTCGGGTAGGCTTTATTTATGGAAAAATCTTTGGAAGATATATTGTGGAATTTACCAAGTCTTGTTCTTTACTGCAAAGATTTATTATTACTTGAACCTTTCAACTCTTTAGTCGCTTTCTCTTTCTTTTGGGGGTTCGAATTCTGGTCCAAAAAGTAAAAATTCCGATTTGGAATTCTAAACCAAGCCGAACAGAATATTTTGTTGGTTTTTTTTGTTTAGCTAAATTGATCAGTATAGAATAGACATATAAAATTACTTGTACCGAAGTAGATTGGAGTAGAAAATTTTATTTAAAATTTCCAAGTCAAAGAAACAAATTATCATATACATAAACCAAACTGAACCACAGTTGAATTTGGTTATTTTGATAGATTTTAATTTAGCTATCCAAGCTACCCGAAAACTTCGAACAAACCAAACTGGTATGCCTTTCCTTATCATCTCTGATTTCACAAACCAGAAACGAATTGATTCCTTCTTATCCTAACCATCAAAACATATCTTATCAAAGATGTGTTAACAAAACCTACTCATAAAATAAAACTATTAAAAATAGTTGTTGGAAAATCGATAAGACTTTTCTGACAAACGTCTGAAATATGTCTAAATACAATATACATAGGCTTAGTTGGCTTGCGTGTTACCAGCACGACTTATATGTTTCTGTGACGAAAATTCTGCTAGCCCATAAAAGCTTGTACCGGCCCGCTTCTACCCTTTCACTTGAAAGTTATTTTCAATTTACTCTTCTACCGTTCAACCATATCATCCGTTGCCATTATTTATTGGTTACGAGCGTTAGGTCCATATACGTTTGATCATTGAATATTTTTCTTTTAAAATTAAAAAATTATGAACAGAAACTTATAATTAGACCAGGACACAAGAGTCAGTTGCTAAATCTCCTTTCCGCAGGTGCCAAAACTCGAATATGACATTTTTACTTTCGGAAAATAAAATTTTATCAGTAGAGATAGCATATCTCCAGATATACGTTTGAATGGTAAGAGCAACACTACGAGTATATAATTAAACTTTTTATTAGTATAAACTCAATTCATCGTAAACCAAACGTTAAACCACATAATTCGAATTTATACACTATTGTCCATTTTGTGATCATGACATGTGGAAAATCTTAAATCTTCATGTATTAAGATACTGATTACCACGTTACTGTAAAAATATTAATGTGTGTTCATTTATTTTTCATGTAGTCAGTTAAATTGTGAGTTTGTGTTAGAATTTTATAGACGTACTCATTAAAAATTGCAGATGAAACAAGTTAATTTATAAAAGAATTAAGAAATATATATATATATATATATATATATATATATATAGAATCATTATTCTTCAACAAAACAAAATTAAACCAAACAACTCAACATGCTTAATTTAGCAAAAAAAAAAAAAAAAAAAAAAAAACTCAACATGCTTAATAATTGCAATCTATCTATTTCAAGAAAAATACTACGGCTACCAATATATTGAGATCGTTTAAAGCCGTGGCTTGATAGATAATACTTAAATTTTCATAATTTTCACACTACATATACATGAATGGATATGGCCATTCGCAAGGTCACAAGCAATCAAAAACCATGCCCATTAATTATTGAATAAATTGACAATTTCTTATAAAATTGTATAATATTATTTTGTTTTATTTGAACCCAATAAGCTTAAGACATGCCTCCGGGACTTAGAATCTCTTAAGTAATCGTAAATATATAAATTACGGGAACAAATTGAGAGTTTAATTGTTGAGGTTTATTTAATTATATATTTTATTTCTTGATCAAGACATCAAATTAGTTTGATGGAACCGGGCTTCGTAGCCTGGTGGTAATGGAACCTCGGCTGAGGTGCCCGCCACCCAGCTTCGAACCCGGCCACAGCGATTTAACATCCTTACTGCTGGGGTGCTGGACCCCTTCGGGGGATATTTGGGAAAGTGGCTGCCCAGACACCAGAGATATCAAAAAAAAAAAAAATTAGTTTGATGGTAACTAGGAACATCTTATCAACATGTACGTGGCGCCGTAGGTACGGTGATTTGCGTAATCTACGACCTAAATTTTACATATCACATGTCATTGTCCTACCTACAGCCTGTTTTGTTCACTATCATCTTGCAGCTCTTCAAGTTTTAATAAACTATTTTTCATTGCCACGTATTTTTCCACTAATAAATAATAATAATAAATTCTAGTCGATAAGACAAATGAAAAGAGTTTGTTTTTAAATAACTAAAAATGTGGACGAGTTAATCATTATTACATCATTTTTGTTAGAAATAATAACTTATACGGATTTATTATTAACCATACAAATTAACTATCAAAAAATAAAGTTCGTTGTACAGGACGAGTTGAAACTGTTTAATCAGTGATACACTACAACTTGTTAAAAATTCATGCTAGTAAGGTTTTCATTTTTAAAATATTTTATGAGAGAACTAGATAGAAAACTTGCTTTTAATAGTTCTAAAAAACTTGCTTTTGATTCATGAAAAAAAGTTAAATTATAGGAAAAATTATCAGTAGAATCCCGTGATTTTCAAATCAGGATTTTCTCATGAACACATAGCTACATTTTTTTTTTGTTTTATGAACACATATCTACATTTTTTGCATAAATACATATCTACATTATTTATGAACACATAATAACTTTTTTGATTTTTCGGTTTATTAGGAAACAAAAGTCATCCTTACAATAAATCTTACAAGATCCTACACGAATTCGTTTGCCAAATCCAAATTTTATACGTTAGCTCCGAATAGAGACGGTGCGAGCAACATAGGAGGATATATGCAGAAGAATCATAAGAATTTAAGAACTCATAAAATATGTTTTTTTTGTGAAAGTGATCATAAAATAATTTTTTGACATCAGGTTTATATTCAATCCGCACCATCAAAGTTCAATTTTAATACTTTTGATGTCTCCCCAAATAAGTATATAATTGCAACTCTAACCAAACTAAAGAACATAGTAATTTCACATTTTTATTTAAGTTAACAAAAAACTATTGAAAATTAATTATGAACGTTTTTTTTTGCTAAAATGGAAAATTAATTATCAAAGTTAATTTTTGAAGAAATCGCAATATATATTTTTGAAAGAGTGCTTGCTATTACGTAATATCATATTTTGTCGTCTAAGATTTATATGACCATCATTTGAATTAATTATATCTCTAACCCTTATACTGTATAACGAATCACTTAAACATAATGCATTTGATCCAAAAAAACATAATGCATTTGATCCAAAACAAAAAACAAGCACCTTAAAATAAGGTTATTAAAAACACATATACATATACATCTTCAAAGTAACAATAATCATATTAATAGGTTTATTACAAATTTAAGTTGTATCTAGATGCGTTATCAAAAGCCACGTTACGTTAGCATCAATCATTTATAAATAACTTTCGCAATTTTAGCTATTCCTGATTCTCAGCCGTCTTCTTAGGAGAAAAAACAGAGTATCTCGTCTGATTTCTCGCTCCATTTTTTTAAAAAATATTTATTTTCCGAGCGATCGTCCATGACGGACATCGACATCGGAACCGCAGCAGAAAGAAACGACGACGGAGGAGGAGGAAGGCGAGAGCCGTTGATTAACCGTGAAAAGAAGTTCAAGCGCTGTGTCTCGAACGTGCACGACGAGCTCCATAGTTTCAGGAAATATCTGAGATGGATGTGCGTGGACCAGTCCAGCCCTTGGACAGCGGTTCTCTCTTGGTCGATGTTCGTCGTTTTCACGCTCGTGGTTCCGGCGATGTCTCACTTCATGCTCGCTTGCGCCAACTGCGATAGCCATCACTCTAGGCCGTACGATTCTGGGGTTCAGCTTTCTCTCAGCAGCTTTGCTGCCCTTTCTTTCCTTTGTCTCTCAAGATTTGTTAGCAAGTTTGGTCTCCGACGGTTCCTCTTCTTCGATAAGCTTTGGGATGAGAGCTCCACCGTTCGCCGAGGCTACACCAATCAGCTCAACGTGAGTTTATTTAGGGCCTACGGTGGTGTAAACATATTAATTAACTAGTCTGAATCTTGAGAATCCTCTGTTTACTTGCTCCTCAAGGAACACAATGTTTTGCTTTAGTTTTATGAATTAGCACATAGCCAATTTATTTAGGGCGTACGGTGATGAAAGGAAAAAACGAGCTACTTTGAACCTTGTAAACCCTCTGTTTACTTGCTCCACAAGGATCACAATGCTTTAGTTTAGTTTTATGAGTTAGTATATAACCATGTTTATATAGTTAAATCAGCACATGGCCATGTTTATATAGTTAAATCAGCATATAGCCATGTTTATTTAGGGCCTACGGTGGTGTAAACAACGAACTATATAGTGAATCTTTAAAACCCTATTACTTGCTTCACAAGGAACACAATGTTTTGCTTTTATTTAGCACATAGCCATTTTCTATATAATAGTTGAATCAGCATACAGTATAACCATTTTATTTAGGGCGTATGGTGGTCAAAGAAAAACGAACTATTTTGATTCTTGAAAACCCTCTGTTTACTTGCTCCACAAGGAGCAAATGATTTGCCTATGTTTTATGAATTAGCACATAGCCATGTGTATATTGTTGTTTTCTAACATCACAACTCCTTTCGTTATGCAGAGATCGCTTAAGATTCTATCCTACTTCGTCGCTCCTTGTTTCTTAGCGATGAGCTCATACAAGATATGGTGGTACGCTTCAGGAGCATCTCAGATTCCCTTCCTCGGTAACGTTATCTTGAGTGACACAGTCGCTTGTCTGATGGAACTCTGCTCGTGGCTGTACCGTACTACAGTGATCTTCCTTGTTTGTGTCCTCTTCCGTCTCATCTGCCATCTCCAGATCCTAAGGCTTCAAGACTTTGCTCAGGTCTTTCAAATGGATTCAGATGTTGGTTCCATCTTGTCTGAACATCTCCGCATCAGACGTCACCTGAGAATCATCAGCCACCGTTACCGAATCTTCATATTGTCTTCGTTGATTCTTGTCACTGGAAGTCAGTTTTACTCGCTGCTTATTACCACTAAATCCCATGCCGGATTGAATATCAACAGTGCTGGAGAACTCGCTGTGAGTTTTGTCTTTTTTTTTAAATTATTTCTATCAAGTCTCAATGAGAAATATTGCTTACTCTTTTGTCCTCATCTCAGCTATGTTCAATGACGCTGGTCACTGCGCTACTCATTCTACTACGAAGTGCCTCAAAGATCACGCACAAGGCTCAGGCGGTGACTTCCCTTGCTGCAAAGTGGCATGTCTGCGCGACAATAGAATCATTTGAGACGGTGGAGGGAGGGACTCCAAGGTTAGTTGATAGAGCAAGCGGACACGGATTCCATTCAACAGATGTTGGTATTGGAGATACAGATAGTGAAGATTATGGAGAGGAAGAAGATGATTTTGATAACAACGATCTCATCCCTGCTTATGCTTATAGCACCATATCATTCCAAAAACGACAAGCTCTAGGTAACATACATATACGCCACAAATCTCTTAATCTACTTCACATATACTCATCTTTACAAAGTTTTGTTTGACTTTGCAGTGAATTACTTTGAGAACAATAAAGCAGGAATCACAGTTTTTGGGTTCACACTCGATAGAAGTACTCTTCATACAATATTCGGGATCGAAATGACGCTTGTTCTCTGGCTTTTGGGTAAGACCATTGGGATCTCTTGAATCACTTTTTAGATCGTAAAGTCTCGAAGTTTTGGTTTTGGCTCCCTTGTTGGATGATATTACTACATGTGTGTACACGGAGCCTCTCCGTAACATGTAACATTTCCTAAAAAAATTTAATCATTGTAAACCATGTTGTATGTTCTTCAATGTGTCGATTTTGTAACAAGTTCATATGTTTATCGAGAGATCTTACAGTAAATAAGATTGGTTTTCGAATGTCATGCCTTAGTTGTATCCGTTTTGTGATTTTGAACTTCTAACCTTGTGATATTGCTTTCATCTGTTTTCCACATTACACTATCGAGTTGATTAGATCTCTGATTTGTAGCCAGTTATTAGGTAAATCATATTCTAGTCAGTTTACTTCCTAGATTTCTGATAAATTTGAAAGTTCATTTTAAGAATAAATTAATAGTTTGACCCAAAATATATACAGTATATATTAAAATAGTGTGGAATCTCATATTCAAAATTTTAAAATTATGTGGCAGAAAATTAAAAAAATAATCTATATATATGTACTTTTATAGAAGTACAAACTAATCATTATATTATTGGTTTTATATTCACAATGAAAATACAACTATTTTCTTAAAATGTCAATATATCTTGATAATATTTAGTAAAATTATATCAAAAACCACATTAAATTCTATGAAACATATAAATATACACCAAATAATATAATAAAAATACGAAAGTCAAATTTTTAAAATTTAATTAATGTATATACGGTAAAATCAAATATTTTCTTATTTTATAAATAAAATATTTAAAATTAGATAAAAATCCAAAAATAGAAAACTTTTTTGTAGATTAATAATTCTATAAACTAATAACAAATCATAATTCCAACATTTTAATTTATAAAGTTTTTCTGTAATTTTTTTAAATTTTACTTTAGTTTGTTCATGGAGTTGATTATTCACATTCTTTCCAAATCTACAGTTTGAAATTTCTTATCCTAAAGAATATATCACGTCTTTGGAGTGGATCTATGGGGTTAACTTGACTCTGAAGAAGCTTATATTCCGTACATGAAAGGGGAGATCCTCACGAGCTTTCGGTTTCCATGATCAAAAGGTGTCGCCGGAATACCCAATCCCGATAAAGTCTAACAGATATGAAGCCTCAGCCGTAGTCGGCTTCCATGGACGATTTAACCAGCATGAGCTCATTGAACTCAAAGCCAATTTGGTCCACCACTACTCATAACCACTAACCGTATTCATCACTCCCTCATAATTCATTTTAGTTGCATCAAACTATTTTGCAAAATGAATACAGAGTTAAGTATGACCATACGTTAATACCGTTAATGCTCTAAAAATACGGAGAAAACAAAAGAAAAGCAAAAAATCATCAAAATATAATAAAATTACGATGATAAATATATTAAAACATATAATATTTTCATATATAATGCAAAATATATTAAATCAAATAAATTATTATTATTATTAGTTTATTTATATAATTATAGATAATAATTATTAATTCGTTTGAGTTGGACTTTCTAAGCTTGAAGAAAAAAAACTTGAGAAATAAGTTAACTTCTAACCCTACTGAGTTATGGTTTAAAAGATTATACGAATATCCAAATATGTTGTATCTAATGAGTCTAAGAAATTTGAGTTATATATAAAGAGATACAAGTGTGTTGTATAACTTATGAGATTTGTGAGATTGAGAGTTTAAGGTTTTTGAGTGAATTTTAGAACACATCAAAGATAGAGTAAAATGCAAAAATAAGTGCTTTAAACTTTTCTGTTTTAATAAACTTAAACATGATCTACTTTTGATGTGAAATTTGTATATAAAGTCCAAATTTGATTTTGGAGATTTCAACAAATTCATATTTGGGCTTGTCTAGTTTTAGTTTTAAAAGTTTAGATGGGCATGCTGAAAAAAACAAATGGGCATTGATAAATTAATAAGTCAATTAAAATAAAACTAACCATAAATTAATTATTAATTTTCTTCACTTTTATTTAAATAAAAAATACAGAATTGTCTAATGTGACTAAAATATATATCACAATTAATGATTTTGAATAATCCAGATTTGATAAAAAATTGTATATCCTCTATCATTTTTGATTAGTTTTAAATCATTAAAATAAATTAAATAACCACATTAACCATATAATGAAAATTAGAATTTTCTTTATATTTTATATTTTTAATTTTGAAAAACGAATATAAATTATTAAAACTGTTAAAAGCTCACTTTGTAATTTTGTGATCAATGATTTATTTTTGTTATGACAAGATACACATGAATATAAAATCATATAAGTATGATGTCTAATTTAATAAATATTAAGTATATATATATATATAAATTAAACTATACACCATATAAAATACTTAAATATTCTAATTTCAAATTTTGCTATAAACAAGATTTTTATTTATAAGAGATTTGAGAAATACAGAGAACCTAATATTTAAATTTTAAACTTTACACTGATTTTTAATTTATAAATTCGAAAACTATTAAATCTCCCAAAGTGAAATTTTCCTTAGCATTGATTTAATGTTTTTTTATAAAAAGATACAAATGATCATAAAACCATATGAATAAAAAACATCGTTTAATAGATAGCCATACCACAAATATACTTATATATGTTAATATCATTTAAATTCAATTATATATCATATAAAGTAGAAAAATGATTGTAAATAAATAAGAGTGTCTATTTTTACTTATGTGTTTACACAAATTTAGTTATATATGTAATAGTTACTGATTTTTCAATTATTCAATATAATTTTTATATATGTTAATTTATATAACCTACTTTTAGTGGTTGTAAGAAGTTGTATTTGGGATTTTACCATGTTGTTGGAAAAAAAAAATTATTTAGTAATGACCCATCTTTAAAATTCCCTCTCTATTAAAAGTGGGGCTATTACGATCAATCAACAGTATTGGGTAACATATGCAACTTTATGGAAAATATAGGGGGCAGTCAGTAATTCTCGCATTGCTTGCTAATTCTCTTTCTCTGAGAACCCGCTTTCTCTCTCTCTCTGGGTGTTACGTAATCGGAGAATGGAGATCGATTCCGTGGCAGCTGGTTCGTGTTCAAAGGAGAATCAACTGATCTACAAGGAATGGTTCGAATTCGCCGATTCAGGTTTATCTCTCTTGCCACTTTGCTTCTTCAATCTACCGATTCGCTTTTATTCAAATAACAACTTGTCTGTTGCGAGCAGACGGAGATGGACGCATTACTGGTAACGATGCGATCAAGTTCTTCTCCATGTCCAATTTGCCTCGACCCGAGTTGAAGCAGGTTAGTGGATTTGATTGCGTTTGGTTTAATAAGTGATAGAAACAAAAGTTCACTTACACTTTCTTGATTAGGTGTGGGCAATTGCAGATGCGAAGAGGCAAGGGTATCTTGGTTTCAAGGAGTTCATTGTTGCTATGCAGGTTTGGTTCAATGATTACTTATTTTCTTATTGATTGATCTTATAGTCTTTAATTCTATTTGTTTGTTTTTGTAGCTCGTTTCTTTGGCTCAAACTGGACATGAGATATCCCACGACGTTCTTCATAGCGACGGTATGGATTTGGTGACGACTAAAGCATTGAGTTTTTTTTCATTTTTAGTATGTTTCTGAAAGAGATATCTCTGGCTTATTATTGTAGTTGACTTCAAGAATATGAATCCTCCTGTTATGGAAGGTCTTGGTGTTTTAATGGCGGTTAGTATTTGGTCCTTCTTTTTTCCTTTTCGAGGTTTTAATAAATGTTACTTACAACTTGTTCATGTATGTAATTAATACAGAAGAAGAAGCATTCATCATCAAAGTCCAGTGATCTTAATGTTAATGGTACAAAGAATCTCGTTATACTACTAGACCCAACAGTTTTATGTTTTGTAGTTTTATACCTCATTTTGTTGGTTTGAATTGTTTAGGTAGTCCTTCTGCAGATGCATCACTCACAGCTCATTGGTTCTCTTCAAAATCTTCAAAAAAGGTTTGCTTTGCTCCACCTTTACTCTATTTAACCGCCGGCCATTTATTGCCTTCAAAATATTTCCATATTTAGTAATTATTTATTTTGATGGTCTTTCTTACCTAATCTTATTATGTATTCAAGAAGATAATTGGTGGAGTTAAAGTCGAGTTTTTTTTTCTTAGCTGCTAACTTCTGTTTTAGTTCATTTACATCTACTGTTTGTGTTAACTGAATATCTTTGTTCTCAGATTTCTCTGTCCTCCGTAACATCTATAGTTGATGGCCTGAAGAGGTTGTACATTCAGAAGCTGAAGCCACTCGAAGTTGCTTATCAGTTCAACGATTTTGTATCCCCTTTGTTGGTAAGTCATCGCTTATTGGTACTCTCAGTATTAATTCGGGATAGTTGTTATATAAGCTCCGAATGTTATTGAGTTGTAAACTATATTTGACCATTGAACTAATTACTTTTGTTTTGCTTAGACCAATAGTGACTTCGATGCAAAACCCATGGTAATGCTTCTGGGTCAGTACTCCACAGGAAAAACAACATTCATTAAGCATTTGCTTAAAACTAGTTATCCCGGTAAGTTATCCACCCTGCTTTCCTCTCCGTCTGGGACTTAGTAGGTTCGATGTTTAAAAAGAGATACAAACAGCTTCTTATAACATCAATTATCATACTTTTCAGGAGCTCATATTGGACCAGAACCAACTACTGACAGATTTGTTGTTGTCATGGTATGATAATTTGTAGTTTACCGATGCTTTCATTTGTTGGAGGATGTATTAGTCCCTTTAAAACGATGATGCATCATCTCCTGCTAAACATTTGGTTTTTGTGGTGATTAGTACACACTACGTTTTAACTCTGTTATAAACAATAGTTGCTAGGTTTTTTCATTTTCACCTTCCACGAAGGGTGATTCCGTTCTGTTTATTGTGTTTCACAGTCTGGACCTGATGAAAGAAGCATTCCAGGGAACACAGTAGCGGTTCAAGCAGATATGCCATTCAGTGGTCTTACAACTTTCGGGACTGCCTTTTTGTCGAAGTTTGAATGTTCTCAGATGCCTCACCCTGTATGTCGAACCTCATATGCATCCCAATGGAGATTGATCTTTTATATTTTCTTATATCGATTTACTGATAATTGTTGATTCATTCCTCTTTATTGAAGCTGCTGGAGCACGTAACTTTTGTCGACACTCCTGGAGTTTTATCAGGGGAAAAGCAACGGACACAGCGAGCATATGACTTCACTGGTGTTACATCATGGTTCGCCTCTAAGTGTGATCTCATCCTCCTCCTGTTCGATCCACACAAGCTGGATGTGAGCGATGAGTTCAAGCGGGTTATTTCATCTTTACGAGGTCATGACGACAAGATCCGCGTTGTTCTGAATAAGGCTGACCAAGTGGACACTCAGCAGGTTGACGCCCCAATCTGTTATCGATTCCTTCTTTTCACACGCTACTTTGGTTGTCTTCCATGTTCTGATTCTGTCTCTGAATGTTGTACAGCTAATGAGAGTATATGGTGCTCTCATGTGGTCGCTCGGGAAAGTTCTCAATACTCCTGAGGTTGCCCGTGTCTACATTGGGTAAGTGGACCTGTTTCTTCAACTTCTTGGCACACAAAAAGCGGTTTGAAACTGAGGTTTATGTTTTGATCATCTTCTTTGCTTGCTTTGTACAGTTCGTTCAGTGATAAACCCATTAATGAAGCTGCAACTGGTCCAATTGGGAGAGAATTGTTTGAAAAGGAGCAAGATGACCTTCTCGCTGATCTGAAAGACATTCCAAAGAAAGCTTGTGACCGTCGAGTGAGTGTGAACCTTTCTTCTTTCACTTCCTCCCCCTCGGATTGGATCTAACAGTCTTCTTTGTGGTATAACAGATAAACGAGTTTGTGAAAAGGGCAAGAGCTGCAAAGATACATGCGTGCATCATCAGCCATTTGAAGAAGGAGATGCCAGCCATAATGGGAAAAGCCAAAGCTCAACAGAAACTGATAGATAACTTGGAAGACGTCTTTGGAAAGGTTGAACTCGACTCTAAAGGATCTTTTCAATATGCGCATTTCTGATTCTGAGAATCTTAATACCAATGTGTGTATGTGTGACATGAAAACAGGTACAAAGAGAGCATCACTTACCAAAAGGAGATTTTCCAAACGTGGAGCAGTTCAGGGAGGTGCTAAGTGGTTACAACATCGATAAGTTTGAGAAGCTAAAGCCGAAAATGTTGCAGACTGTTGATGATATGTTGGGGTATGACATTCCAGAGCTCTTGAAAAATTTCAGAAACCCGTATGATTAATATATCACCGCTTCTTAGCTTATGTGGTCACTGTTATAATCCTAAGTATGCATTCACTTTTGGCCTAAACCTTCCCCTGTGAGCATAAATGCACATTTTGTATTCTTGAAAAGACTTGTAAACAGTAAAGACATAAAGAGTACTGACTTGATAATGGTGTATATCATTATATCACAAAATAAAAGTATTATCGTTATCAAGCCATCATAACTCTGTAATTGTAAGCATCATATCAATCTTTATTTGATTTCATATAAGAATTTTAGGCAGGATCTGAAGGCTATTCCTGATGACTATCATCTAAAATATGTGACCCTTCACCTTTCTGTGAATCTCCCAGGACGTTTTGTAAAAATTCTTGAACATGTTCTTGGGTTGTGATTGGGGATTTGACTTTCAAAGTTTTAAGGATTTTACAATCATCTAAAATTTCTAAAGTCGGTAACTTTTACCAATCACACCTCGGCGTTCCTAAAATCACTTAAAGTCTCTAAAAATGCTCAAAGCCTCAACTTCTATTTTGGTTTCACATCCCCTTCTTATTAATCAAGAAGCATTTTTAAAAAGTAATCTTTGGTTTGTAAGTTATTTACGGGTGTGCCATACTGACGTATCGGCACCATATTCATTCTCAGCCCATTTGTATATTTGCCCTCAACTCACTAGAATAATTACATAAATCTGCCATTGTCATATAATATACTCTCATCGTCAAACATTAATATAATTCATCGAATTATTTAGCATTCAATTCCGATTTATCCGTTTATGGCAACGTTCATATAATTGCGTGTATGACTTAAATGTTTGAATTTATTGTGTTTTGTTTCATTTGTTTATATATGGGAAACTCGGCTGGTGGACTTTAATTTGGTGTCAGATTTGGTGAGTACTATGATTTGCAATTTATGATCCTTCTATAATGATTAAGCAATTTATGATCCTTCCATATATAATGATATTGGTCTGTCCGAAAAGTATGAATATTTTAAATATAAATGTAAGTGGTTCATTTTATAGTTTTGGTTCATTTTAGGAGACAGCCTTCATTTTATAGTTTTGTTTAGATTGCAATTATATCCTACTCATAATAATTATTTTCAAAAATCTATACTCGGATTACTATTGGATATATCCCCTTCTTATTAATCAAGAAGCAATTTTTGAAAGTAACATTTGTTTTGTAAGTTATTTACATGTGTGCCATGCTGACGTGGCGACACCATATTCATTCTCAGCCTATTTTTAGATTTATCCTCAATTTACTAGAATAATTACATATGAATGTCATTGTGATACATGTGCATAATCGACTTATATAATATAGTCTCATAACCGAATTATTCGCATTCAATTAATAATGCATCCGTTTATAGCAACCTTAATTTACTACCTTTAATTTCGTGTATTAATTTAATGTCACTAATTTATTGTCTTTAGTTTCGTGTGTACATTTATAGTAACCTTTGTAGAGCGATTTTAATTTGGTTTCGATTTTGGAAACTACTATGATTGGCAATTATGATTCGTCCATAATAATTAAACAATCATTCCTTATATCATTCATTCATTTTCAAAATAGACAATTATGCTGTCATTCAAGGAGTGGCAATTATGAGTAAAAAAATATCGGGTATTAATTGCATAATACTAACGGAAATTTAAACTTGGTGCACAAGATCTAAATATATATATAATGATAGTGGAGGTCATTCCGAACAAAATAAGTCATGTACATGTAGGTGTGATTATATAAGGTTTCTATTACTTTTATTGCCTTATAATTTGTGTACATGTTGTTCCTTTTTTTTGTCTGATAGCAATCCGTCTAATGGTTTTCAGGGTTTTAACCCGAGCATTTTCAAGCGAGAGACTAAGAATCGAAGTGGAGCTTTATCATTCCAATTCACAGGTTTTTGTAATTCACATTTTTTTAATGTTTACTTTTAAGTATATTACTTTTATCTTTACCTTTCTAATTCACAGATTTTTCTGCGAGAGACTAAGAATCGAGTTCAGACTAAGAATCGAATTTGAGCTTTACCTTTCTAATTCACAGCTTTACATTTCTAAGTCGGTAAAAAAATACTGACTTGCTTTACCTTTCTAAGTCGATAGTTTTTTTTTTTAAATTAGACCACAAGTATCTTTCCTTATTTCTTTTATGTTTACTTTTAAGAATATTATATGCAGCTGTTTGTTACTTTTTGTTATTTTAATATTTTTGATTAGCAGTTATATAATTTCGGTAAATGAATAGACTTGATTTTTTTTTGAATTGTTGTTTATTGATTATTAGCTAATAATCAAGAATTTGATAATAGTCTCATTCATGGAAGACCAACTCAGAGAAAGCAGCCACACAAGATATGTTTTATTATATGATTTATATTTGGTGTTCATATTTTCATATACAAATATGAGGACTGGCACATATTTATTTAATTTATTATAATTGTCACACATATAAATAATATGGAGAAAATATATATAGAAAATATGAAATTTAATATAAGTAGGGAACTATATATCTAGCATATTGTAAAGTCGGAAATATAGAAATTTATATCAAAGTATTTTTTCTCTATATGGAATTTTGGTTACCGTATAATTAAGCTTATCTTACTTGGTAAAACAATATATTTAAAGCTTCTTCACACAAGTTTGTCAACATTAATTGGATTTTTAATTTATGGAAATATATGAATATATGGTGGAGCATTGATAGTAATACATTTACTACTCAAAATATTCTCACGAGTTTATATCTTTCTTTTTCTAATATAAAACGAATAAATTCAATATTGGACTAACAATCTAACATATAATTACTTTTTCTTTATTGATTAATAGGTGAATACATTTATGAATAAATTCAAATCAATAAATATCTATCATCTCTTTCTTATTAATAGGGAAGAAAAGTAAAAAATAACCTTTAATTAATACTTATTTACCCCAATACCATGCTGACATGTCTGTTCCACAATTCTCTTCAAACCATATTTAGAAATATCTTTAACTTACTAAATATATTACAGGTTTTGCCATTGGTCTCACTTCTCTCAAATATTGGTTTAGACTATAGTTACACATATAAAACTTTTTTCCTATTTATGACAGTGTTTCGAACACCATAAATAAGAAATATGAATCCTTGCGTTACGCAATAAGAAAATTGGACATAAGCAGTGATTAATTACTCTATATATTTGACTATATTAATAAAGAGAATAATTTAGTTTCTTATTCTGTACAAAGTAAGTTAGTTATAGTTAGCAACATTTATGCGAGATTTTCCTAATCAAAATATGAAAATTTATTTTTGCATTTAAAGTAAAGATACGCGTACTAAGTATGATTATTTAATTTGACCAAAAAGTATGATTATCCTCTATATATTAATAAAGAAACATTTAAAAAGTTGTAACCTTAAGTTTGTATTAACTAAAAAAATCTTGCTTAAGTGTCACTTAATTATAATGTTAATTTTGTTTACGTGGCACCATAAAAATTAATTAAAAATTAGTAAGTTCAAAATCCAATTTCTAGGAAATATTATATTAATCCAAACATAAATGTATATGATATGATAAATTTAATACTCGACGATCTCATTAAATTAATACTCGGCGATCTCATTAAATTAATACTCAACGATCTCATTAAATGATACTTTCTTTAAATGGCTCAAGTTTGATTTATATTGTGATTCAACATAATATTTTTTTTTAAAATGTGTAAGATATACTCTTAGTCCATATTACTAAAACAGAAATTTAAATCAAAATTTACTATATATTATGGTCTAAGTATTGCATGCTTTTGGTATAAAACAGAAACTAATGATTTTCTAAGTGTTTTTTTTTTTAATTAATAACAAAGAGACGCTTTGATAAAATAATAGCAAAAGAGACGCAGCTATTCAAAATTGTTTTGTTAATAAAAGAAAAAATATTTATAGCAAAGAGACACAATTTTAGTTTAGTTTTCAAATTTGTAATTGTCTTTTTTAATATTTTAATTTTCCATCTTATATTTTCAAAACGAAAGTAAAAATCTGATATTTTGAAAATTAGTATAACTTCAAAATCGAAAAATATTTAAATTTTATTTACTGACAAGTTAGTAAAATAAAATATCCATATGTATCAGTCCAACATATAAATGATTATATAAACAAACAAAAATTGTAAAAAAATTCAATCATATATAAATCTTAAATTTGTCAATACAATATGTTTAATTAAAAAATAACTATTTATTTCGGATTATCTATAATCAATGTCGTTTAAATGTTCTTTTTAATTTTAATTGAGTCGAAATAGGATCAATCGTAAACTGCCGGTATTATGATCATTAGAAGACAGTAAAAATCCTAATATTTGAACCAAATTTTCCTGATACACAATTTATGTATCAAACTCTTTTGGTAAGTTTAAATTAATTGTTTTTATACCATATTGTTTGAATAGTTGAGAAACGTTTTGACCAAGTTAATGATTCCACCAAATTTTTAAGCTTGGTACAAAATTTTGAAGAAGTTCTATATGGTAGGTTTAATTTAAGATAATAATATACTTTGTCACCAAGTCTAAAATTTCGACAACTTAAAACAACTTTGCTAAATATGTTTGTGGTAGTTATTGAAAATTTACGTAAATATTGGTTCAATATATCACATTAAAATATGGTTTTTAGATAATTAGTGCTAATTATTTTAACTTTCCAAACAATCCGAAAACCTATCTATGCCTACTATATATATACGGTTGAGTTTTTCCTTATAAATACCATCAAATGTTTTCATAACCCTTAATCTATGATTATAAGAATATCAATGATATCTCATTTTAATTGTTTGATTTGAGCTTCTATAATTTTTTATGTGTACCAAATATTTATACTTAATTAATTATTCTACATTGAAAAAACATAAATATCAAATATATTTTAAACACAAAAACACATGTATTCAGAAATCATGAAATTTTACAATATGAAAACATAAATTTTAAAATAAATATTTCACCCTGCGCAAGGCGCAGGTCTTATCCTAGTTAGTAAAATATTTAGAGAACATTTATAAATCTAATTCCGACCCTTTAATATTAAACTTTAAACAATAATCACTAAATCTAAACCTAAATAAAATCTTTTAATCTGTGATATTTTTGAAAAGTGGTACTTAAATTGTGATATCTTTAACAATTTATCTAGTTTATTTTGTCTATTTGATTCTGAAAATATATTATACATAATCTTAATAAAATATATTTAAATATATAAAATAGCAACCAACCTAAATGCATATAGCAAAATTAACAAAATTTTAATCTATTTAGAACAAAAGAAAAATCATGGTTGAATTTAAAAAAGTAGATGCAATTTAATATACGATAATTAAACTGACTAGATATTACATATTAAAAATCACATATCTAATAAAATACATAAATATTATTAGTATAAATTATACATTCCAAAATTATTTAAATTAAAAAAAATATTATTATAAATATTTATATCCGTACATGAGTGTGGAAATATCAATTAGTAACATTTAAAGCGGCAATAAAAACATATTATGAGTTGTAACCGGGAAATAATAAATAAAACACAATAATGATGATCAAGCCAATTTTACAGGGTTCATATGATGATATACACACAGTAATTATAATTAAATTTTGTAATTTATACGGTGTCAGTTTACACCCTTTAGTGCGGATAGATTTTCCACTGACTGCACATCATTTTAGTGAACACAAGCTTGTTCAATAGCATCGTGACAAAAAAAAAAGCTTGTTCAATAGCTGAAACAATTTGCTTCACATCCACTCATATTGCAGATATTGGCAAGTGCTCCTATATACTTCATACAGTAATAACAAATTTCACTTTTTTGTTTATAAATGTAACTCGATTGTTTTGTTTTCATAATATTTCAACACAGTTATTATTTAATATTAAAAATTGAACATTATGACATAATAAAATTATAAGATAACATGAATAAACAACAAAGAATATCATATTCTATAAAAAGCATAATATATATATTTTCCTTTAAGTGATTAACAAAAGTGTTTTGAAATAAAAGATGAGTTTATTATCTTTGATTCTTCTCAGTCGAGTTAAAGTTTCTTATAAATGAATAGTTTCACGTTCCTCAATATAAGTATCTAATTAAATTAAAATAATAGTTAAAAATCTGAAACTAATTAGATAATATTAATGTATGTAACTTATTTTGAAAAAAACAAGAAAGTAAAAATTTAAAACCAATTTACAATTAAAAAGTTCATCTTTAAAAAATAAAGATGTGAACATTATTATATCTTCAAAATTGAAGTAACATTGTTGATTGTTTCATTTTGAAGCAAAAATAAAGTAAAATTTGAGCAAAACTTACTTCAAAGTAAAGCAAAAAGTAAAAAACGAAGTATGATGAAAGATGATTCATTAACAATGGTTGTTATTTTTTAACACTAAATAGGCATGATTTATACTCACGTAAACATGCAAAAAGTGATCAAACATAGTCCCAAACTCACATGCTTCGATATATATCATCTGACATAACATACTTCAAAGGTTCAATAACAGAACAGTATATAGAAAAATACTAGAGGGATGGTAATGAAAGACTGGAGTTATTAATGCATACCATCTTTTTGTATCTTTTTAGGATATTCATCTTCTCCAGAACTTTGATGAAATCTTCTGCATAGAGTCCGTCACCAGTGGGCATTGCTGAGAACATCAAGAAACCACAGATTAGTATATCACTAGAAACATCTTCATCATAGATATGAAATGATGGTAACATACATAGGAACCCGTAAGCTCATGGTCCGCATAGTATATGAGTGGACCACTTTTCACAACTTTTCCACTTCCTCCTGTGACTCCACTTTCGTTTCCTAGTAACACACTGAAAAATTTGTCCACATTCACAGCGCCACCAGTATAGTCCTGTGCAAACAAAAACATCAACAACATCTAAGTGTGTGGCCTCATCTATAAGTATATATAAATGCTCAAAGAAAAGCAATAACCTTATGAACTCCATGATAAACATTCTCTCCACCGGGTCTGTTAATGATAACTCCACTCCTAGGATTCTTAGGGTTAAAGGCAATATCATCATACATGAATACAATGATATTTTCATCTTGTAGACCGCCTTTACGCAGTAGTTGATATGCATGGCATATATCAGCCTGTGAAAGCAAAACCAGTAGATTTAGTTCACGAAATCTCCTGAGGACTTATCTTACGTTTATAACTTTTTATAAAGATGAAAATAAAGAAACCTGATGCCTGTTGTTTTCATATCCTTTCGATCCAGCCACCAGTAAAGCCCATCTTGTGCCTGCTTCACCATCGTCATTAGATTCAGTATCATGAAATACTTGTGTTTTGCGAGATTCTGCTGAGAGAAGGAGCAGAGCATAAAGAAAAACAAGAAGTTGAAAGTGGCCAAGAAAAGACATTGTCAGAACTCTGTTTTTCTCTTTGTAAATATTCTTGAATACAGTGGTATATCACTCATTTATATAGAAAACTAGGGTCGGCCTGCCCTACGGGCGGGATATACTTTACTTGTGATCTAGGCTATTATTTTATATGATTTTATAGTTTGTATTCCAAGTTTGTATTTGCAAGAGATTTGTATGATACACTACAAAAATATCATATTTTATCACATAAATAGTATCAGGAAAAATGATATATTAATCTCTGTTAAGCAGCCGAAAATCAATTAGAAGATATATTGTATTTTCATCTACGCGTAAAAATATGCAGTTTATTCTAAATTTTAAACAATTTTAATTTTTATTATTGTGTCTGTTGTTCTTATTAGAAATCAAAGGATTGATAAATTAATAAAAAGCTTTTATTTTTTCATTAATGTAATTATTTAACATTTTTAGTGTTTGTTATATTTTTATTATAAGAGTAAGTAAAATAAAAATACTTGTCACTACAGTTGAAATTCATTACATAAATTATGAATTATATTTCATTCTTTATACATTTTAAACCTATTGATTTAGATAATGTGAAAAATGAATTGATTTACAATTTTTTTTCTAAAATCGATTATTTAAGTTTACACACATTTTATTAAAACTTTTATCAAATAAACCACATCATCCAAACTTTTCTCAAATAAATTTATATGAAGCCAAGGCTGTACTACATTTTTGGATTAAGTAACACTCATTCATTTAAGCAGGACTTTTGAAAATTATATTACTATGAAATTAACAATCCCTTATAGTGTATCACTATAAGTTAAAGATATTAAAATAGATTCAAATCAATAATTACTCTAAAATCATAATACGTAGATTTCGATGCTAAAAAGGATAAATTATCTCTACCTTTAAGTCGAATAAATCTAAACCAATATATTTTTTGGTCAAGTTCTTCAATAAATTTATGAAGCATATAAACGTTGGTGTGCTTTTAGGTATTAGAGAATATAAAAAAAAATTCGGATCTCCCCATGTTAGAACTAATAAGTATTAAACAGTTGCATGAACCTAGAAAATAAAATACTTAAAATATGAATTTGACTGATAGTCAAAGACACATAATACAGAAATCACCAAAATTAAAGAACTCTATCTAAAGAGGCTGCTAAACCACCTCAGAACATTCATAGAGGAAAAAAACAGAAAAGAAAAATCAAAAACATAGATAGCTAAGTTGCGAAAGTAAAGAAAAAAGCATATGCATTATTAAAATCCAGAGCATGAAAACGTAATTGCTGGAACTCCACCTCAAGCAACACAGGCCTTCTTGACCACCTTGGAAGTCGTGGCATCCGTCTTATGCGCATCCCCAACTGGCTTTTTTCCAGTACTCTTAGATGCCTCACAACCGCCACTGCCGGATGTAAGTGATCCATGACTTAGCCTGCCATCCGGGTCATCGTCATCATCATCGTCATCACCCACCTGTTACATCTCAGAGTATTATAAATACATGTCTATGTTAATAGTGAAACAGAGTAATAGACATTTTACTTACATTCTCGACGAAGTCGGGGGCTGGCGCATGGTCAATCTCATTGATGATGCATGATACGGTGAAAGTCTGATGATGGACGGTGAAGTTATATGAAGTGACTCTGACTTTGAAAGTGTACGCAAGTCTGCAATGAACGGAGGTATCTTAGAGTCCTCAGGGTTCACTCCTTCGGCCTTGTTGTCAGACGGAATTAACAGATGAGCTAGTGACCGTTATGTGATAACCATGTAATGAGTCAAACGCATATCTTACTAACAGCCGACCAGCTTCACTTGCTCTAAGGTTGTGTAGATTCGTCATCTCACCATCGAAACAAACGAATGTCCCTTCAGCAGTATCATCCTCTACAACCATCTCAACACGATAGCTAAGGAGAAATAAAAAAATTTAAAATGTAATTAATGAGATGTATGTATATACGAAGCGGGATAGCTATTAATGAGAGCTAGTCACCACCTCGGTAGACCTTATTACCTGTGACAGGGCAGTGATGATAAAATCATTGAGCTCAGGAATTGTCACAGGCTCAACCTTTGCATATCCCCTTAGCAGTGGTGCTGCAGATGGAAGACCAGTGTCCCTAGCCACCAATCTGAACAAAAAGTACGACTGTCAGCAACCTAAGCCTCTCATCGTACGCGTACACATTCAATAACAGCTACGCTTACTTGTAGAAGCAAGATTCCCCTGCAGCTGTCCAAGTAAATATGAGTACCAGACATTGCGTTGAGAAACAAACGACCTACACAGCATACTAAAGAGTTGCACAAATGTGATTTTCCATAATATCAGATAGCATTATACGGGATAAAACAACATAATACCTCCAGCCGTCTTCGGATTTATGTTTGTGGCAACTATCACCTTTGGATCATCACGCAAGCCTTCAAGCTTTTATGGGACGAAAACAGCTTGAGAGTCGAATAGATTCAGTGTAACAGAGACATCACTGCAGGGTTGCAGCAGAAATTATTGCAGTCACAATAACTAATTAGCTCAAATATGAAAACAATATGTATTCATTCGGAAAGAGTTTAAAAAGAAAAAAAACAGAATAACTATTACTTTTCCAGTTTGATTGTAGCCATGACACGATCAGTAAAGAGGAATCGGTAAGCCTGAAGTTCTGAGCACACCGAGCCACGTCAAATGTAGAGATCGAATAAATCGACCCGGCAGCAAGTCTTGGTCGGAATTTTGGAAGCCGGTGTGCGTTGATGGTGGTTTGCATTATAGTTGACTGAACGGATCAGATATATCAGTGTCAATAAAACAATAAGAAATTCGACGGAATGATCGAACATAGATCTTAAAAAACATGAAAAAAAGAAAAAAAAAAAAGACATGATAATTATAGACAGATCTAAAAAAATACGAAGAAATGGACTTACATTGAGTTAGCCATAACAGCACGAATAAGTATACTGAAAGAGATAGAAAGAGATGATGAGTTCGGAAGGAGAAGTACTCACACAGATTTCACACCGCCTGAGTTAGGAACGACGCATTGAAGACTCGTAGTGGTGATGGAATTAATTGGAATAAACATGAAGTTACACCTCCGCCAGTTTCAATCTGGAAAAGGACACTCAGACGTCATGCGCCGTGGTCGGAGAAACGGAGAGACGATCTCCAAACATGCTATGGAGCAATTAGGGTTAAAGTGAGAAACACCTCTACTCGGGCTGGACAAAGACACCAGACTCAGAGCCCAAACACGAAATCACAAAGGAAGTTCATCACGTTACGCGTTAAATGAAACGCTGAGTTTCGTCCGCCTTCGACACGTGGCAACACGACAAAGCTTGAATTATGTAGCTGGATGCTGATGTGTCAGCAGGAGATAACCAACCCTTCTTTATATATATATATATATATATATATATATATATAGATAGATGTCATTGGTTAGAAACACTTGTTTGCGTATAAGAGTTTGAGTATGTGAACGTAAAAAGTAACGCATAACGTTGTTACGCTTAAGCACTTCGCATGATATTGAAATAATTGCCTTGAAATGTTAATTAGTTTTGTTTGCTAGATTATTATTTTTTCTTTATTTCGTGTTACTAGATCGTGAATCATGGTTATGGCTTATTTGTATTGAAATTTATTGTTTGAATATCGAAAATGATAGAATGAATACATAAAATTATGTTGTTTTATCTTTGGTTCTTGCTCAGAGTTGTATTTGTTTGGTGATCTGGAGTATAGCAGAGTTGACTACATGTATGGGAATTTAGTTTGTTTCTCCATACGAAGCCTTGTACGACGTTTATGGTGGTGTCAAAGTAGAAGCGCTTTTTAGTGTTGCGGCCAGTATTAGTTTGTATGTATTAAATTAAGTAATTTTAGAAAATGGTTTTGCATAATAAATTTATTTGTCATAGTACATTTAGTTAACCATTGATCTCAAACTCAACATGTGTTATGTTGTTTACCTGTTCAAGAGGAAACCAACAACAATGTTTGTTTTTGTTGTGGGGTTTCTAAATCGCTTATTTGCATTAGGCAGATTTGTCCAAGGACATTTGTTCTCGGATCAGTGGGAATAGTTGTGGATTTTTATAAGTTATGTTCCTGCATGTGGTATTAAAGTATGTGGTTGTTTGTGTAAAATACATCTTTCTTATTTTCAATATTTGAATATCATTTTTTGACATCATTTGATGATCATTTATGCAAATGTAGTTTTGAGTTTGACATATCTAACAGTTTAAACTCTCCTTTTGTTTTAAGAAAGATAATGTAATATATAAAAAAAACTTAATTATTAGAATTTGTGACTATTAGAGTTTTCCACTAAAAGCAAGAACTCAAAAGAGCTATAATCAAATGCATCTTGGACGGCGATAATTGAACCATCTTGGATATACCACTAACTGGATGATTCCCTCATGTATTTTTCAACATATTAGTTCACACAACGGTTAGTTCATTACCAATTTAAATCCCATCAAATGAAAACAAAATTCATAATTTTACCAAAAAAAAAAACAAAATTCATATTTCGGTAAGAATGACAACATAAACAATACATATAGGTTTAAGATGCTATATTTGGATTTCTGAGGCTCATTGGGAGGGTTTTTGTTTTGACGATAAAATTGAGAAGGCTATGTTTTATACGTTTAGATAGAGGTCATCAATATGAGGGGAGTGCCCATCAAAATCATTAAATTAAGACGACTGAATGAAGAATCGGTACTGTTTCAAAAACATGGTGAAGTGCAATCGATTTCATTGGGGATATAATATACGAAGTTACAGAAAATTAAAGAGTTTATTATGTTTTTTTTGGTATTTAGGAGGTTTAGTTGTAGGCTTGTGCCAAAAAAGAGGTTTAGTATGGGCTGTAATTTTTGGACTTCTTCTTAGCTTACAAATATATTATGTTGGGTCAAAAAAATATATTATGCGAGATGGTGGCATAAATATATTATATATTCAAGCCCTTTTTCAAAAAATATATATTATATATTTGCACCAAAAATATATTATATTTGCAAGTACTTATGCAAAACCATTTTTTAGTTTGCACCAAAAATAAATTTATTATGCAAAACCATCGAAAGAACATTAAAAACTTCTAGTTTGCATCCATATGACATACAAATATATTAGCATAGAAAATTTACAAAAAAAAAGTATATTAGCATAGATACTAGTCTGCACTCATCTCATGTTAATGTTTTAAAAGTTATCTAGAGAAAGTATAATGCACCAAAAGAAACTATAATGCACCAAAGTTCTTCTCCGTATCCGATAAGTACTTGAATGTGTACTGTATATAAACAGGGGGGGGGACCAGCATTGATTTTTAGAGGCAGTTAACAGAATATCCATAGATTGTGTCAGAATTAGAAAACTACCTCTGATGTGATGTATTCCAAATTTTTGTACCATATATTCGGTAGATGGACAATTTTGCCCTTCACACTTGCTAGGAAGATAAAATAATTCAGATATGCATCCATGATGGTAGAAAATATATATTAAAATCTATATTATTATGTTCTCAAAGAGAAAATATATTAAAATCTATATATATTATTATAAACAGGTTTGCTCTCTCCTGCTTGCGACTCCTGCTTGCGCCACGTAGGATTCCAACTAAAAAAATTGTTTGTTTATGTTGCTACACGTGTCAACGCCTTTGAACACACCGTATCATTTAACATGGCATGTCTTTTCACGTATTGTGTGATTGGGCTGGAGACACACGTGAGCTTTGTGTGTTTTGAACGGGCCTGAAATGAATGGTTAGTGGGCCATTATATGTACGTATTGGAGACTCTGCCGCTACAGTATGTTCATCCTACCACCGTTGAAGCTTCGTTCACCAATAGTTACCGGAACACATCCTCTTGGAACCCAGATCCAGTATCTTATCAGACGATGTGGCTTGCTGACGAATGGAACCGGAGACGTTACAGATAACGGCTGAATCTACGAAAGCACTTTAATGTGCTCATTAAGAACAGCTCTCCACTCGTCCCTCAATTTTTAATTGAATGCATCTTCAATTAATTATGGTTGAAGATGATAAATATTGTTAGATATAGAAAATAAAAGTGGCATATGTTGTAATTTGTTTTTGTAACACTTCGATGTTTCAATATAATTAAAATTTTAAAATGCTCAAAAGATACCAAAATTGTAGATGTCTTTACTGAATGCATATTAACGTTCCTTTTCAAAAGTGTAGGTTGGATACCAGCAACGTAATGTCCAAGTCTCAAGGACTTTGATACATAACTAATGGCCCTATAAGCCGTTTATGATTAGTTAATGTTTTAGTACGTTTATTAAAGCAAATTAATGACAAAATCTTAGGAGGATCTTATAAACTAATTATAATGTTACATAGTTAGAGAAAATAAAGGGAATACCAAAAATAAGTGTAATAAAAAGGTCCAAACAACTTTTATAAGTCGAGTTTTCAAGACTGCTTCCCTTTTAATAGTATAGATAAGTAAGAGCCACCCGATGTCACAGTCATTTCATTGTGCAACATTTAAAAGATTTTTATTTTAAAATATAGGATAAAACCAAAATGTTTAAAACTCAGGATACTCATGTGATATAACCAAAATGTTTAAACACTTCGCATTCTTTCAGTACTTACAGCTGGCGGTAAGGAGACTAAGCTATGATTTGGTGATAGGCCTCTGCTATAGATGAGCATGATCCACTCGATACTGGCATCTGCAAGAGCTCTCAGACTAATGAGCTCGGGTAAAAATTATTTCCCTAGGTCTGGTCGGTCTTTCCTACTCAGCTGTGCATATTTAAGCGCAACCTTTGCCAAAGACAAAGCTTGCCATTTATGAACTGCTGAGTCTAACATATCCTTGAATGTCCCTTGGTCCATCGCTTGCTCAACGTTATAAGCCAAACTAGTAGGTCTTTTCGCTGTGAGCAGCTCGAGAAGCAAGATACCAAAGGAGTAGACATCTGGCTTCACACCAAGCATTACTGCTTGTTGGTAATTCACACCAAGCATTCCTGCTTGTTGGTACTCCGGGTCAATATGGTATAAAGTACCAGCAGTTGTCGTGACATGGCACTGAGTGACGTTTTCTGCAACTTCAGGGACTAGTTTGCTTAGGTAGTTCTGGTAAATCAAAACGTTTCCTGGTTTCAGATCACGGTGCACTATTGTTTGTTCTTGAAGAACATGGAGGAGGATGATAGTTTGTCCTTTGAAGACAAGATGATCAGCTGCCCATTTGAGAGCATGTTGGCTTCCTTTTATCTTCATCCACTGCTACAGATACTAACCCTAAATTCACATACTTCTTCTTCACGTTTTCCTTTTGGAACTTCATCAATTACAGAGTAGCTTGCTCTCCAAGAATCTTGGCCTTCTCTATCTTCTTGGATGGCTTCATTATTGCAGCTTTTCTCAAGAAAATTTTCTAATTTCATGCATAGATTCATGTATCATGTATACGATAGAGTCTTGTAATGTTATAATAAATCATATATGTTGAGAAATGAGTAAACTTTATAAAACTATGCAAAATAATTTACACGAACAGAGAGTGATTTTATAAAGCTGGAAAAGTTAACAAATTGTTTTCTTACATCAACATAACAAATTGTTTTTTTTTTTTCAAACTCTTCCATTGATCACAAGACTCTGACCAAACTCATCATCGATTCACAGCAAAACCAACGTCATCATCTTCTATCAACCGAGAAGCAAAGACATTGATAGAATCTTCGAAGTCAGTATCAGAAGACTCTCTTAACCTCTCTATCTTCTCCACAGCATCTCTCATCTCCATCCTCCTCTCTTCATCTTCTTCGCAACAGCTCAACCCTATTTTCAACAGGCTTAGCATCTCTGCTTTACAGTTCTTCTTCCCAATCATTTCCTTGTCAAACACGTCACTTGTTTTCTTCTCCTTCACCATGTCACTCACCCAAGTCACAATGCTCATGTTAGCATCGTACCCTTTACTTAGATAATTCTCAGGGAACCTACCAGTAATAAGCTCCAAGATCAGGACCCCGAGGCACCAAACATCGGTCTTCTTGGTTATATGTCCTTTCAAGCTGTACTCTGGCGATTTATAAGAGATCATTAGGTTATGAGACTGCTCTGAGTTCATCACTGGTCTTAGCGCGTAGTCTGTTAAGAGAGGCTCAAATGATTTGTTAAGAACGACGTTGGATGACTTGAGATGACCGTGAGGGATGGTCAATGTTGGTAGCTCCTTGAACAAGTAACCTAAACCCTTAGCCACTCCTTGTATAATATTTAGCCTTGTTGGCCAATCCAATCCAGGTTGATCCACAGAATGATTTGCTGAAACAACAGAACATTTTTATCATGTCAAAACCTAGTAAGTATCTATTATGAAAAAATAGTAACTTGCTTGTCACACAAGTTAACAATCTGTGCACTTGTAATCTCAGAAATTACTAGTAGCCTAAAAAAAGTTTTGAAAAAGGTAGCTATTATGATGATTGATAAAAGCAAACCGTGAAGATGGCTTGCCAAGCTACGGTTAGGCATGAACTCAGCGATCAAAAGCTTCTCTTCTCTACGGTAATAGTAAGCCACAAGAGGCAAAAGATTCGGATGGCTCAGCTTCCCTAACCTTCTTATATGCTCATGAAACTCATCTCTTCCCACGTTGTTCATATGTTTATACCTCTTCACGACCAGCGTCTTGCCACTACTTATCCCGGCTTTATACGAAGCGCCAAAGCATCCACTCCCAAGAACTTCAGCAGAAGCTCTTAGAAGATCTTGAAGGTCGAATCTCTGAATGTCTTCTTGGAGAAACAAGAGCTTGTCCTGATCCGGTGCTGTTACTCTCCTAGTGGTGTAGCTAGTAACAGACTCCGCTGCTCTCTCCGTGTCAGCGGGCTGAGCATAACTGTATTTATATGCCCTGTCTTGCCCCGCGGATGGATAAGCCGACAAGCACTTCTGTTTTCTGGTGTGAAAGACACAAACCACAAAAGAGATGATCACTAGTATTACACCAATGACAATCAAAACGATTGCGATCGTGTAGAAAGAGTTGCTCTTGTTCTTGTTATCCGTGGAAGTAGAAGGAGGATTCAGAAAAAACCATGGATCTCCTGAGCATGAGCTTAATGGAGGATCACACAAGTCCTTGTTCCCTGCAATGTTCAAAAAAAAAACAAGAACAATTTAAAATTCAAGAACTCATGTGTAGATCTTGAAATGTTTGTTTAGATTTTTTTACCAGCAAAAGAGCCAGGATCCATGTTGCGTAGGCTTTCAGGTATAGGTCCTTCGAGGTCATTGTTCTCGAAGCTAGCTAACTTAAGATCTTTCTGTTTAAAATCAGGTATCGCCCCTTGGAACTGGTTACCATTAAGCCTCACCTCTAGGAGCAATGGCAAAGAAGCTAAAGAAGAAGGGACGTTCCCACGAAAGGCGTTGTTCGCCAGCAAAAGTTTTTTCAAATGATGCATACCCTCAAAAGCGTCGGCAGGTATCTCCCCTGTAAACCTGTTGTTGGACAAGTACAATGACTTCAACGAGACGAGTTTCTTGACAGATGGCATTGCACCATCGAAATCGTTGTTCATGAAGCTTAAGGTTCTTAGGTCCTTGATAGGAGTCAGTGGTTCAAGGTCTAGCTTCCCGGTGAAACCCATTCCTTCGAGCTGTAGGCCCCAAACATGTCCGTTGAAACAGAGAACACCGAACCAGTTTGATGACTTTTTCTTACAAGGCGGTGTTAAAGGGTCCCAACTGCTAATGAAAGAAGCGTTTGCTAAAGTGTCTTTGAATCTCAAGAGGGAATCTGCATCTGAACCTGGCACAACCTTGTTCTCCTGAGAGATGACCATTGTGATGGGACATAACACAATGATGATGAATGTAATGAAGGCTAGCTTCTTCGTCAAGGCGGTGTTGCTTGCAAGCCTAACCTGGCTCTCCCAAGTTAGCATTGCAGCTAACACACGCTATTGATTGGTTCTTCAAGAAGAAAATTCTTCTTTTTCGATCAGAAATAATATTTTTCTCCCTTTTCGTTTCTGGAAGAGAAAGAGAGAAAAAAATGTATGAGCAGAAGAGAGAGAGAGAGGACAAAACCTCACCAAGAATAGACAAAACCCAACTATGTCAATATGCAAAACTTGTTTTTGACCGCCTTTGTTTTGTCTAAAGATTGTTTAGATTTTAGAGAGATCTTAGGGTAACCATAGGATTTTTCTTGTTTTTAGTTATACAATCCTTGTTAATGTGATTTGTCATTTGTTTTGTCATTTGTTTGTTCTAACCAACATTTGTCATTTGTTTGTTCTAACCAAATGATTTGCATCTATATGATTGAGATGATCATAAAATGTGACACTGAGCTATTTTCAAACAACCAGAAATATATTCTTCTAAGTTTCAACCAAACGGATGCTAGCCTCAAAACCAAATTACATAATCCGATTTAATTAGCATTCGATTCTATTGAATAGAAACGTTAAAATATTTAAATATATACTTATACAATTGATTATATGATAATATATATAAAATATATAACACTAATTATGGAAAAGGAAAATATCAATTTATAGAAAGATAATTAACGGTCGGACTGACGTGAAGGTTAATCTCTGTTTTTCTATTTAAATCTACTTTCACCGGATGTTGACAAAAGGAAACGAAAAAGATACTCGACAAGATACATTTATTGACTAAAAAAATTATTGTAGAGTATCCAAAGCAATAACAATCCGCCACGTCACTTTTGTCTGTTGACAATGTATTTAGCACAAGAGACAACAGAGGAATTGCCTCACAGAGGAGCCACCTTGTCTGAATCAAACCCTTGAAGATGTTCACACGCTTCTCTGTTCAACTTCTCCACATACTCCTTCGACTTCTCCACTCCCATCACTCTCGGATACGTCAGCTTCCCGGCGATCAAATCTTTACCAGCGGTCTTCCCTAGCTCCTCCGACGACTTCGTTACATCAAGCACATCGTCCACCACCTGATACATCAACCCAACGCATCTCGCATATCTTCGAAGTCTCTCAACCTCCTCATCAGACCCACCTCCCACTATACATCCCATGACCAGCGCTTCGAGCAACGCCGCCGTTTTATGAATATGTATAAACTCAAGATACTCCAATCTTTTATCGTTTTCCACCAAAACCATCTTCTCTCCGGCCAGATCCGCCGCTTGACCCGCCACGAGACCGTCAGTTCCAACGGCTTTCATCATCTCAAACACAGCTCTCGAAACCCTCGACGGAGGAACGTTTTCCGACGTGGCTGCCAGCGTGTGCGTTACGGAGAGAGCTAAAAACGCGTCTGCAGAAAAATGTCTTTGTGTTCTTGTTTTTTTTTATTAGTAGCAAGAGGAAACATAAACATGACTGAAAACAGGATATAGCTGTCTATGTACACATACGAATCAGATAGTTATGCACTTTGGTATGTTTTTTCTACATACCTTCTTCTTCAATAGCATGCAGTGGCTGTAGGGCAGATTCTGTTAATGTGTTTTGCTTTAGTTAATTAGTTGTCATTTCTAACTTGTGTCTTTTCCCTTCAGCTTTTCCATTTTCTTCTTTAGCTTATCGTTTTCTTTTTCTACTTTATTGAACTTTAAGATACAACAAGATGTTATTGATGTATTTGAAGAAGCTGAAGTAATACATGTGAAGGCAAACTAACTCCCTCCATGTTCTAGAGTGGAATGTCAGGAGCTGAGAAATTACAGATTGGAAGTAAAAGAAAGAGTTTGAGGTCTAGCAACCGGAACACACTTAAGCGGATGCGCCATGCTTAGGTTCATTCCTTCAAAACCCTCTTCCATGTTGACCTTACCTCCTTCTATTTTCCATTCAAAGCATTGCACCATCACACCTATCGCGGTTCCTACGAATATTTGAGATAGATTTCCTCCAGGACATCCTCTCCTTCCGCCTCCAAAAGGAAGGTACTTAAGCGCTAGCTCTTTCTCCTCTTCTTTAGTACTTAGAAACCTCTCAGGCTTAAACTCGTCAGGATCTTCCCAAGAATCAGGATCTCTCATCACAGCATAAGCATTGATAACAAGTCTTGTCTTCTCTGGTATGTAATACCCTTTGATCTCGCATCTTTCTTGGAACGTCCTTACTAGAAGTGGACCAGGCGGGTGTAATCTTAGTCCTTCTTTAACCACTGCTTGCAAATAAGGAAGATTTGGTAAATCTGTTTCTTGAATCAACCTTGAACTCCCTACAGCCGAATCAATCTCCTCTCTCAGTCTCTCAAGAACGTTAGGATTACTAAGGATCTCAGCCATTGTCCACTGAGTTGTTTGCACCGAGGTATCCGTGGCTCCAACAAAAAGCTCCTGAAATAAGAAGACTTAGAACTATTATAAGTAATATGACTGTATATATGGAAGAACATTTACCACGAAAAACGCCTTGATTTGATTCATAGTTATCTTATACTCCGCCTCTTGGTCTCTGTAAGCCGCCAACAACACGTCCATCATATCCTTATCTTGATGGTTCATGTCCAGCTTCTCTCTGTGTTCCACAAGAATCCTTTCTAGCAGCTCATCAAGTCTGTCAGAAACACTCATTATCTCTTTCTTGAATAATGGGATTCCAAGTTTCTTGAGCGGTCTACGCAATAAAGAGGCCAGGAACATCTTCTTCGTCAAGGTATATGATTCAACCACCAAGCCCCTGACTCTATCCGCCTCGCCGTTCTCCTCTGAAAAACTCCTTCCCATGCTCATCCTGCACAACGTGTTGTTTATAAACTTCATCGCTTCTTTGCTGATCTCGACACTCTCATTGTTCCTTGCCTTCTCGAGAAGGCTGCTATAAAATCGATGTAGCTCTTCAGCACGGATACCTCGTGACCTCTCGAGTGCATCTGGTCGGAGCAGCTTAGTGGCGATGAACTTCTTCATGAACTTCCAGTAATCTCCATAAGGAGCGTGGATGATACCGGAAGATCCAAACACGAGGGACTCATCGATGGCAGCAACACCGCGAGAGGAGACGTTCACGTCGTGGGACTTGAAGATCTCGTAGGCCACTGAGGCAGAGGAGACGAGAATGATTGGGACGTTGAAGATGCGGATACGGAGGAGAGGTCCGTACTTGGAGGAGAGTTTCTGAAGAGACTTGTGGGTTAGAGAAGAAAGGAGAAGGTGGAGATGACCGATGATCGGAAGAGAAGGAGGGCTAGGAGGCAGATCATATCCTAGTGAGTTCTTTGGTTTCTTGAAGAAGAGAGAATAACAGAGGAGTGAGAAGAAACAGAGGAGGATCAAGATGAAGCAGTTTTGAAAGTCAACGAAGATCATAGTTGCCATGGTTTCCCAGAAATGAAAAGTTTAGTGATCTTATTAATCAAGAACCTATGAATAGTTTATTGTCCCAATAGTTTATCACATAAAAAAATGTTCTCTTTTGGATGAACACAGCTAGCATTTGATTTTATAATATTATACTAGATTTTGACCCGCGCTTTTGAAGCGCGGAATATTTTATGATAAAAAATTTTACTAATAATTTAACAAATATTTTGGTAATTTTTAAAGAGTGTGTATTTAAAATATTTTTGTATTTAAAACAGTATTTTTAAATTCAACCCGATTGTGATTATACCGGTTAATCCGGAGATCTGACAGTTCAATTTATGTTTTTAAAATATTCATATTAAAAAATCACTAAAACCCGAGACTAACCGATTGAACTGATGGATGACCGATATGTAATCTAATTGGATTTAAATTGTAATAGTTTCATAATTTGTAATATTATAATCGAAATTTTAAAGTTCACTATTTTGCAATTTATGAAATTGTGACGTTTCTACAAAATTTTAAAGAGAAAATGATAGATATAAAATAACTAAGATTAATTATTGTATTATTTGGAAACAGTGATAGTAGTATAAAAAAATATAGTTTGGAAACATTGATAGTAGTATAAAGAAATAAGTATATTATTTGGAAACATTGATATTATTATAAAGAAATACGTATATTGTTTGGAAACGTTAGTGATTTAATGTATGTTTAACTATAAAGTATAAAAATGTATTTAATTTAAAAACTTACAAAATAAATGTTAGGTCCAACATAATGTTTCTGTTTTAATAAGATAGATATTCAGATAAGACGCTGAGACAACTGATCAAATTAAACTTTTTTATAATCGTAGATTCGTGGAACGAGGTTAATCGAATAATTTCACAAAAACTATGACACTCTATGTATTTTTGCGATTTAATGCTAACCCAAATAATCACACGGAGTTTTGAAACTGGATCCATATTAGGGGCGAACCTCTCTAAAGATCACTAACCTACCAAACTCACCACCGCGTGGCTATCAAATTGATATTGAAAATCCAGAAAACAAATCCTCCTGAGGTGACAAACAACTACTGTCAGTTTTAAGATGGACCATCCAACATAGTTTAAGATCATCAACCACCAAAAACACCGATTTTGAATCTTTTCTCCCAGGTTTTTAATCATGACAGGTTTACCATTCAGCTTAACTTTGGTTAATAACTCAACTGGCAATGAATCTGAGCTGCTTTACAAGGTCGTATCGTTTGGGACAGTAGAAAGAGTGGGCACTGAAATGGATGGGAGATGTTATGAAGTCTAGCACAAGTATGAGTCACGTCTTCTTTGAAAGAGTATCTCAAATCATCAAGCTCCAATGATCGAAATGTACATCTTAGGCCAACATCTTTGATGGCTGCTTCCTCTAATGTCTCATTAGGTAAAAATGTTAGAAGTCATCATGTATCTGTAGAAATGTGTGTATAGAGATCTTGTATACTTTTTAATGTATCAAAATTTTGATTTTCTAAAGATACATTTTGGAGAAAAAAAAAAAGAGTTTACTCTTTTATACACAAATTCGATTGTTTGAGAAAGCAAGGAAACCGTTACATTACATAAGAAGATTAATTTCATTTCAAATACACCAAAGAGCCGCTTCCCTCAAAACGACGTAGTTCAACGTTATTCCTTATTGGCTTCGAAGCGACGTCGTTTCTTCAGTCGCACACGTTTCTATAACCCAGATTCCAGAACCACGTCTCTCCGGAAAAAAAAGGAGAAGAAGAACGCTCCTTCTCTCCTTTTTATACTTTCGATCAAAATTCTTCACGAGGGAAACAATTTCGATTTCATAAATCACCGATTCTCGAGGGATGGCGGCGGTAAATGGGCACCAAGGAAACACTCCGGCGGAGACAACCCCGGCGGCCACCGGATCGAAACAACCTGCTCCTCCGGCTAAATCCGTCGATAGCCAATCCGTTCTCAAAAGGTTCTTTCTTCCGATCTTTAAATAATTTAAAAGGGGAAAGTTCTTTTAGTCTGCCTTCGATTTGATACTATCATAGCTTCGATTTGATTCCGTAGCTAGTAGATTAGATTAGATTAGCATTTGGATCCGTTTCTATATGCTTTATGTTTCTCTCCTTTGTCTACCAACTGTTTGTTACAATTCCTCTGAGACAAAACGATGCATTGAACTGTTTCTCAAAGGCCAAAGCTTCGTTTCATGTTTTATTTTATTTTTCTTCTGATTTTCTAATCAATTGTTTCCTCTTAAACACGCAGGCTACAATCTGAACTAATGGGTTTAATGGTAAAGCTATCTCTCTCTTTCCCTTATTGATGGATGATACAAAAGTTAAACACGCTTATATAATGGATCTTTTTGATTTGGTGTTTGTTTTTGTTTTTTTAACAGATGGGAGGTGATCCGGGGATATCTGCTTTCCCAGAGGAAGACAATATATTCTGCTGGAAAGGAACAATCACTGGGAGCAAAGATACTGTGTTCCAAGGGACTGAGTACAGACTCTCCCTCGCTTTCTCCAACGACTATCCTTTCAAACCTCCCAAAGTTAAGTTTGAGACTTGCTGCTTCCATCCCAATGTCGACCTCTATGGCAATATTTGCTTGGACATTCTTCAGGTAACCCAACACAAAACTCATTTAAAACTCAGAGAAGCAGTAGTATTTTAACAAAAAATCTGATTTCACACTCTTTTTTGTAGGATAAATGGTCATCGGCTTACGATGTGAGGACGTTATTACTCTCGATTCAAAGCCTTCTCGGAGGTAACAACTATGGCTCTGATATAGCTGACCATCGAGTTTTCCTGTGCATATCTCTCTCTGTTGGTTTGATCCAATATCTGATTTTTTTCTTTGTGTTTTGGTTGATCAGAACCGAACATCAGCTCGCCATTGAACAATCAAGCAGCTCAGCTTTGGAGCAATCAAAAAGGTAATTTTTGCAATAATAGTGAGAAGAAGATTGCACATCTCTGGTCAATAAATGAATGATCTTCTTATGTCTGGTTTTTGGTTTGCTGATGTACAGAGTACAGGAAGATGGTTGAGAAGCTCTACAAACCATTGAACGCATGATTCTCGATGTAATTGGTACAGCTATATTATGATTTTCCAGAAGAAAGAGAAATCACTGCTTTCAATAGATCATGTTTCTTCTACTTTGTAATCTCAGTTCGAGCCTATATTAGCAAATCAAAGACCCTTTTTATTAGAGTTACTAGTACAACAAATACAAAGTAAAACACATCATCAAACAAAAATTGCAAACAGATATGGTTTGCCTCTCCGACCAAGAACTTTGAGTTGGTTTTGACACATGTCCAGTTTCTAAAGTTTTTTTTTTATATAAACTGATATACTCGAATCTAATTAAAATAAATAAGAATGTAAAACTAAATCATTTATTTAAATATACAACGGATAGAAAATGGGTGTCCACAAAATTTTTTTTAATATACAACGGTTATATTGACCAAAAATATGTCATCTTATCCACACAAAACTAGTACAACGAGTACGAGTTAAACATATCATCAAACAAAGATTGCAAATATATATGATTTATTTTCGGATTATAAACCTTGAGTTGGTTTTGACAAATGTCCTTTTTCTATATTTTTCTTTTATATAAATAGATATAATCGAATCTAACTTGATAAGTAAGAATGTAAAATTAGATCATTTTCTTTAAAATATACAATGGTTACTTTGACCAAAATTATAGATCCTTATCTACACAAAACTAGTACAACTAGTAAGAATAAAACACGTCATCAAACAAAGATTGCAAACAGATATGGTTTAGTATCGGATCATGAACCTTAAGTTGGCATTAACATAGATCCTTTATAAAACGATGAACTCGAATCTAACTAAATAAATAACAAAGAAAAACTAAAAATTTACTTCAAATCTTTTCATACATTTTAAGTTTTTTTAGTATCAGAACCATGAATGATTCTTCTGATTTTCTCTCTTCTTAGATACCGATGGTTCATCTTAAATATGTTAGATGTCTAAAGACCACCAACTGAAAACAAAATCTGCAATTTACAACAAAAATCTCAATATATAGGGGCTTTTACTTGTTAAGATTTGATTTGTGCAAACCAATTTGGGTAAAATTATTTTCCAGTAGCAGTGCATTATCTGAAGGATTTTACTAGCGACAACAACTGGAAACAGAATATTCTTTTGTTTAAAAGAGTTTTGAATTCTGATACCAACTGAAACGCTTATATTTTTCTTTGGTTTTTTTTTTTTTTGCAGTATAAAGTTTTCCAAAGAGTAGAGAGGTATTATGGCTGAGGACAGGATCAGTCAGTTTCCTGAAGATTTGATTCTGAAAATCCTTTCTTTAGTTCCAGTAAAAAATGCAGTGTCAACGAGTGTCTTGTCTAAAAAATGGCATTCTCGTTGGAAGTCGGTGGCAAAACTAAAATTTAATTCTGAGGATTACCAGAGTGAACACCAAACATTTTCAGAGACTGTTCGCAAGTCTCTCCTTTCATATGAACCTAAGGTTCTAGAGAGTTTTCATCTCAGCTTTGGATCAGATAAGGCTGATGCAGTAGATGTTGTACATTGGATTAAAACTGCGTTTGCTCTAAATTTGCGTACATTGGCACTCGAATTTCACATCGAGCCATTCGAGCTCGACGAATTCGTATTTACGAGTTGCTTGTGTACTTGTGATACACTAGAGACTTTGGAACTCGGGAGTCTGATTCTTGTAGATATCCCTGCACCGGGTTCGATGAAGTCTCTTAAAAAGCTGCATCTTATTCAAGCGTTATACACAAACGATGAATCTATCTGTAACCTTTTATCTAGCTGTCCTAGACTTGAAGAACTCGTTGTGGAACGATCTTACGAATATACTCTGAAATTATTCACTATCAAAGTCCCTTCTTTGCAGAGATTAAGGATTTACGATCACAATGATGATGCCGAGTTTATTGGATATGTGATAGATGTTCCTTCTCTGAAATACTTAGAGATTGGAGGGTTACGATGTCCACAGTTTTCACTGAATGCACCGGAGCTGGTGGAGGCATATATTGGTAGAGTTTCTAATGTAATCAGTGAATCTATCGTTTCAGTCAGACGTCTTGTCTTGAATGTATCAGCTTCAGAGGTATCTTTTTTTATATTTCCACTTTAATTGTTTTTGGTTATTTCATTGTTTGTATATGTTATTAATTTTGTCTCATGGATAGACTGTATATCCTCCTACTGGATGTATCTTCTATCAACTGGTATATCTACAGATATATACGCATGAACCAGGCTGGTATGATCTACTTACTTGGATGCTCGAACATTCACCTAAACTACAAGTCTTGAGGCTCGTTAGTGTAAGACATTTTATTGTTTTATTATTCAGATAGCTATTTGTAATGGTCTAGTATTTGTATACATTGATTAATCCTCTTTTCTCTTTGGTTACAGATATATAGGAGTAATCCTGATTATTATGAGCTCGGCTGGGAATGGAATAAGCCAAAGTGTGTTCCTGAATGTTTGTTGTCACATCTAGAGACATTTGTGTGGAGAAGATACGATTGGAAAAGAGAAAATGAAGAAGAAGTGGCTACATATATTCTAAAGAATGCACGAGGGTTGAAGAGCGCAACTTTCTCTACAGATCCCATTGAACCGGACCAGCTTGACAAGTTGAAACATAGATGTATGATGCGCAAAAAATTGGATGGTGTGCTCAAGGCTTCTAAAACATGCCACCTTGTGTTCAAGTTTGAATAATTTCAAAAGAATATTCTATACTACAGTATAAAGAGTGAACAAAATATGTCGTTTTTAGTTTAATTGGTTATCGTTTTGGACCTTTTTCAAAAAGTTATTTTCTGAATTTTATTCATTTTGTTTTCACTATGATAATGCATTTCTTATGTGTTGTATGTCCTAATAATATTGATTTTCAAAATTCACAATTGAAATGCTCTCATAACATGTACTAGATTTTGACCCGCGCTTCGAAAGCGCGGGTATTATTTTTCACTTTTATGAAATATATTATTTGTTTGTAATTATTGAATTTATTTATTTTAATAAAAAAAATTTATAATAAATTCGATACATAGAGTGTTTCTGGTAAACTATGTATTTATCTAGTTTTGTTTTATTCGCTCTTCAATCAATATATTTATTTGACTTGTTGTTAAAATAAATGATTATATACTTTGATCTCTGCACCTCCGCGGATGTATATTTTTAAAAATATGATGATATTTGTTTTTCATGTAATTATTAGGGTTTGGCAAAATGAATCCGAGGAACAGAACTGATACCAATCCGTAAATATAGTACAAACCTGAACATAAATTGATTAAATATTCGAATTATTCAAAATTTTGTTAGTTAGAGAACCGAATCGAATCCGAACCAAAGTATTGGTGTACCTGAATTTATCTAAAATAGATTTATATACTTATATATTAATTATTTTTATATTTAACGTATATAAAATATCAAGAATGATACCTTTAAATTGGTTTAAAATACTTGAAAATATATATATATAGTCAAAAACAAATATCTGAAATAGTTAAAATATACTCAAATCACCAAAAATACTTATTATAATTATTGATTTCGTATCCAAAATTTTAAATCAAACCAATTGATATGTTAAGCTTAGGTATTCTGCATATGTTATTTAAATTTATAGGTAATATATTACTTTATTTATAGATTTTGAGAAATTTAAAATATATAGTGATTTAAAACTTTAAAAATAATTTAAATAGGTTATCCAAACCCAAACCAAACCCGCAAAGATCCGAATCAAACTCAAACAAAAATTTAGAAACATCCTAATAGGACTGAAATCTTTGACCTCGAAAACCCGAAACGCAAACCGATCAGAACCAAACCCGTATGGATGTCTGAAAACCCATCCTTAGTCATTATTATATATCTTATAATTTCATCATATAATTAATCGTATTTTATATGTACTATCATATAAGTAATCATATAATTAATAGTATTTAATACGTATCATCAGATAAATAATTACATATATTATATTTTAAAAATTTAATATGAAATATAAAAACCATAATTTGAGTTGGTATTTTAAATTAGGCTTTATATTGTATTTTTCTTATGTATAAGACAACATTCTTTTATAATAGACTTAATAACATAAGCCCATTACTTTTTTCTGTTTAATACTACTATCTTTGTTTCCAAACAAAATATTTTTTTAAAAAAAAAGACTACAATCTATGTTCCCAAACACACCAAATTTTTTTAATACTTTTATCCAAGTATCCAAACACACCGAAATTGTACTTCAGCTTTAATAAGATAGATAGATACTGCCGGAGAAAAATACGTAGTTGATTTAACTCTTATGAATATTGTAATGTACTATGTTTAGCTTCTTTGTCATTGGACTGAATTTTTCCTTACCAAAATAAAATTTAGCAGATCAAAACTCGTTTAAATCCTCAAAGCCCATTAGCAGAGACTGACAGCAGGGTATAAAATCGCCAAAAGCCCAACTAATAAAAAACGACGCCGCTTCGGTCATACCTTGCCTTGGTCGCGCACTCGCACGCACATCCCAGAAGAAACCTTGAAACTTGATTACTACTAAAACCCGCGGAGTTTCACTGTCACTTCCACTTTTGGCGAACTCGTTCAGATCTCTCTCTCTCAATTTAACTTGTCGCTCTCGTGTTGGTTGATTAACCGAATATATATAAATGTCGATCTCGGCTCAAAATCCGGATATTTCCGGGGAAAGGCAATCGGGCCAAGATGTTCGTACACAGAACGGTATTCTTCCCTTTCTTTTTATTTTTCATCATTCACATTTCAGCTCATACTAATAATCTGTGTGTTTTGCAGTGATGGCTTGTCAAGCTGTTTCAAATATTGTTAAAACCTCTCTTGGTCCCGTCGGACTCGACAAGGTGTGTGTGTGTGTGTGCTCTCTAATTCGACCGTTTGGGATTTGGTTTCTTGGTTTTGTAGTAAATCTGAGTTGGTTTGGTTTTTTTTAAAAGATGTTGGTGGATGATATTGGTGATGTGACGATTACAAATGACGGTGCTACTATTCTTAGGATGTTGGAGGTCGAACACCCTGCTGCTAAGGTCATTAATTATTTGATTACATTGCTTAACATCAATGTATGTTTATGCGAATCATTTAGTTACTTTGGTCTTTGTTTTGTCTTGGACAGGTTCTGGTGGAGTTAGCTGAACTCCAGGATAGAGAAGTTGGTGATGGGACTACTTCTGTTGTTATTGTTGCTGCTGAGTTGCTCAAGGTTTTCTTTCTTCTTATTCTTGCTTCTCTACGAGTTTCTTTTTTTCTCTCTCTCTCTATTTGTCACATGGTAACTGCTGCTTCTTGATGATTAATGGTCTTACTCTTACACATGTTTTTGCAGAGGGCAAATGATCTTGTCAGGAACAAAATACATCCTACTTCAATTATCAGTGGATACAGAGTAGGCTGCCTGCGACTTTGGTTTTCTTATCAGTAGTTCTACACAAGTGTTTCCGTTGTGTTCATATTCTGTATTACTGTTGGCAGCTAGCGATGAGGGAAGCTTGCAAATATATTGAAGAGAAATTGATCACTAAGGTTAGTCCTTGTGTTGTGATGGTTTATATTTTGCGCTCTGATTTTCTTTTTATTTTTCTGTGAATGAGTATATACAGAATGTGAGGACACTTCAATTTATGTTGGTAACTTTTATACATGTGTTTGTGTCAGCATGATTTGGTATGTTACGTGTAGTGAATGTTGTCTGCCCCGTTAATTAACTACTTGTATTTCTTTTCTATAGGTCGAAAAGCTTGGGAAAGCTCCATTGATAAACTGTGCTAAAACCAGCATGTCCTCCAAACTTATCTCCGGTGACAGCGACTTCTTTGCCAATTTGGTATTTGCTTCCATTTCTCATTCTTTGTCAATTGTCAATCACGTGTAACGCATGCTTTGTTATAAAACCATTAGTCTTATAAATTGTGTTAGTAATTTTACTAATTTTACTCTGGGTTCTTCATAAGTCTGTCATTAAATTTCCTTTCAACATTTGGAAGTCTTATAAATTGCATTTCAACTGTTACAATCATATTTTTTATTTTCAAGGTTGTGGATGCAGTTCTGTCAGTTAAGATGACAAATCAGCGAGGGGAGATTAAATACCCTATCAAGGTCTGTTTTAAACATATCATCTTGTTGTGAGGATAAATTGATGATAACTCCATGTTTAAACCCTTTCTCTGCTTACTACGTTGTAGGGGATTAATATTCTGAAAGCTCATGGACAAAGTGCAAAAGACAGCTACTTGTTGAATGGATATGCACTTAACACTGGACGTGCTGCCCAAGGGATGCCATTGCGAGTTTCTCCAGCCAAGATTGCTTGCCTAGACTTCAATCTCCAGAAGACGAAAATGCAGCTGGGTGTCCAAGTCGTTGTTAACGATCCACGAGAACTTGGAAAAATCCGTCAAAGGTAATTTTCTTTTACAAATGACTTGATCCATTGTAGCTTGTACTGCTTATGTCATCCATCTTCCAGAATCCATACAGTGTTTCTTTACCAAAATATGTTGCTGAAATATTTGTTTTACAGAGAAGCTGACATGACCAAGGAGCGGATAGAGAAACTTCTTAAAGCTGGGGCCAATGTTATTCTAACCACGAAGGGCATTGACGACATGGCACTTAAAGTAAGATTGAATACCAATAAGTTTCTCTCTACACTGACGCTTTACTCAGTTTTGAACTTGGATTCTCTTTTTATGTTCTTTTATTTCAGTACTTTGTAGAGGCAGGGGCTATTGCTGTTAGGCGTGTCCGCAAAGAAGACATGCGACATGTTGCCAAGGCAACAGGAGCAATCCTCGTACTTCCTCAGCTATGCTTTTTCCAATATTGAAAGCATTAGAACCGAGTTAAAAATATTTTAACTAATATCCTTGGTTCTTTGTTTTTAAGGTCACCACTTTTGCTGACATGGAGGGGGAAGAAACATTTGATCCGGCACACCTTGGATCTGCTGAGGAAGTTGTGGAGGAGAGAATCGCAGATGATGATGTTGTTTTGATCAAGGGAACCAAAACGAGCAGTGCGGTATGCCATTTGCTCTCTCTGCTTGAGATCAATCATATAATTGTATTCCCAAAAGTTATTTATAGCTGTCAAGAGTTTAGTCTATAGCTTTGATGACGTCATAAAGCTTTTGTGTCTGTTAGGTCTCCTTGATCTTGAGAGGTGCAAATGACTACATGCTTGATGAGATGGAAAGAGCACTGCACGATTCTTTGTGTATTGTCAAGAGAACCCTCGAGTCCAACACGGTAAATTATCCTTTTTCTGCCTGTTAAAAGACACCCCCTGTAATGCTTTGTCACATTTCTAGTTTTATCAACACTCTTCTTCTTCTTTGTCAAACAGGTGGTTGCAGGTGGAGGTGCAGTTGAATCAGCATTGTCTGTGTATCTGGAGCACCTTGCTACAACCTTGGGATCTCGCGAACAATTGGCTATTGCTGAATTTGCAGATGCGCTGTTGATCATACCAAAGGTGCTTGCAGTAAACGCTGCGAAGGATGCAACTGAGTTGGTAGCTAAACTAAGAGCTTACCACCACACCGCACAAACGAAGGCTGATAAGAAGCACTACTCAAGGTAATATTAATAAACAGTAATTGTTGTTTGTGTCTTTACCCCCCTTGAGTGTTATTTTTTTTCGCATTGGCTTTTAATGTTGGGGAAAAAACGTAAATGCAGCATGGGACTTGACCTTGTAAACGGAACCATCCGTAACAATTTGGAAGCTGGAGTGATCGAACCAGCGATGAGCAAAGTTAAAATTATCCAGGTGAAGCATTTAAAAACTTGGTTTCTCTCGCATCATAGATATTTTTTTTTTTTGCAAAATCCAGAGATGATGATGTCTTGAATCTTAAAGGAGTGTTTTTTTTTGGGTGTCAGTTTGCAACAGAGGCAGCCATAACGATTCTGAGAATCGATGACATGATCAAACTGGTGAAGGAAGAGGGACAAGGCGATGAGTAACCAAAGGCCCCAAGTTTCTCTTTTGTCCGTTTTATCTTTTAGTGGCATTATTTTGTCCGCGTTTTCAACACCCACCGGCTCTTTCGAGCTTCTCTGTTCGCTGTGTAACAATATAAGCATATGAAACAGCAGATTCTGTTTTTTTTTTCCACTTCGTTATTCTTACCTTAGCCTCCTAAGACCTTTCATCTATTAACTACTGCAGGGTCAATTTTTTTTCTTCTCTTTTTCGTGATAAATCGTAATTTATTTGCAGTCATAGAGATTTGCTTCTTTTTTTTATTTACATTAAAGACCCTTTTATTTTGAAAAACAAAAGAAATGACACAAAAACCCCGGAGGTTCCTTCCTTCGACTCAGATATGTTGTTCACTTGTCACAAGAGAATCGGAGATTCATGAACATCCACCTCGAATATTTGTGAGTAACCAACAACCCCACTCTTTTCAACTTTTTGAGTTCCACCAATGCTTAATCTTACGGTTGGTTTTTTGTAACTCAGCTGGCCGTTCCTATGTAAAAGAGTCAGTAATGCGTTAAGGATGTGATTCTCTGACAATATATCCTTACCTTAGAAGCCATGTAAGAGTCCAGAACCAAGACTGAGGACATTGACAAACAGAAGCTACTGTTAGACTGCGAAACCATATGTTCTTGTAAGAGTATGTAGGTTTAGATCAGATGGAAGAAGTTATATTATAGGACATAGTTTTTGAGGCCATTTCATAGCTTCTTACATATTATAGGATATTTTGAATGTTTTAGGTGAGAACGAATTATATGTGATAAGATGTATTTGACTTATTTACAATAATTGTTTCTACATTAAAGAGTTGTGGTATTGATATGCTGTGGGGATTTCAAAGCATTCATGTAGTTTCTTTTTACAAAAAAATAATCTCATATTCGGTACATTATTCGTGATTCGAAATATTTTGTGTTTCAAAAAATTGGGTTGTGGATATTTTTTTGTATATGTTATAAGAATAATTACTGTTTATATTGAAATCATAGTTTTGGAAGTGATGATTATTTGAAGTTACATTTATTATTAAAAGTAGATTGTTATATTGAATGCAAAGAAAAAGATAGTAAAGCAAAGTTAATCAAAATAAGAATATATTTAAAACTGGAAAGTGTGAAAACTGAGTAGTGATCGATAAGTGTAGACATTTGTTAGTTTGACCAACTCCAAAAATTTCCTCATTATTTATAATAATAACAATCACTACATTGATTTTCCAAATTATTGAGATAAGACGTTTTGGTGGCATTTTAAAAATCATATTAATTCCATAATACTTCTTTTTCAATATAGAAACGTCACATAAGAAATATTTGATCTATCTCCAGCATTTTCAGCTTCAGAGATGTCGGTTTGCCGTTCCTGACGATCCATAAATTTCATGCATTACTCGTGTTTTCATGTGCATGGCAAAATTATGACATAGAGATAATTTCATGTGAATATGTTTTGTCCTTGTAGCGGTTTTGTTTCAGTGTTAAAATTGTTTTTCCTAATACTAATTCTTGTATAGATTAAATATAATATTTTTCAAGGAATCTTCGTTTGTTTGGTTGATATGATAAGTAAACAAAACAGTACATATTTGTAGATCATATATACAAAATTAACGAAACTTACAGATATAGATTTTATTTGTTTAACATTTTAGTAAATAAATATATAAATTAAGTTTTATTGAACTTTTAAATAATAATTTGATTAAGGTTTATCGCTGCACGTTTCCTCACAACTTCTTTTGTCTTCTTGGCAGATTCTGTTGTTCGCTCCTCTAAAGCAGCACCATCCATATTTTCCTTTTTCACATGACGATACTTTTTTTGTAAAAAGACCTTTGAGAAAACCTATATAAAAGACAATAGAAACAAATTAATTAAAACACTATAGACAAAATGATTGTGTTTATAATGATGATAAAAGGTTGAATGAAACCTAAACTATGGATAACCTACATTCATGGACACTAACGAAAGAAACCAGGACAATACAAAATAAAGCAAATTTCACTGACGACATTGTAATCTACTTTTTGTTGTTTTAAGGAATTGATGTTCGTGAACATATATATATATATATATATGTATAATTAATGGTAGATTTGTTGTAGGGAAATCTAAATAATTTTATTCTATTTTTGTTCTAAAATATTGACGCCTAATTTATTTTGAGAAATTTTTGATGGTTTTGATTTAATATAAAACCACCTAAATATGACAATCAACGCCAGCCATATATGTTGTTGGAAGGTCTGTAGCTAAAATCGAATAGAGATGGTTAGGGACAAAGTTTGTTCCTCACTAATCATATACGTTTTGAAATGGCGAATCAAGTATTTATTTAATAAACCGAGTCTTTTACATTTAGAGATAGTTTCAACAGTGTAGAAATGAATTTATTCTAGTTTTTCTCAAACATATAGAAACCTTTACAAATACAAATCTCCAAAATCGAATAGAGATGGTTAGGGACAAATTTTGTTCCTCACTAATCATACTAGGTCGCCTTCCGCGCTACGCGCGGAAAATTCAATTTTAAATTCGATAATTTTGCAATTTTTTAAATTTAACTGAAGGAGATGACATGCACTAATTTTGGTTGTTTAAATGTGTTATGTAGCCTTATTTCGGCCTTTCTAAATTGTAATAAGTAGGGTTGAAAAAAAAATTGAATTTGAAGAACCGAACTGAATCTGATTCGAAAAATCACTATTGAATCCGAATTGAAACTGAAACAGAAATTGAAACTGAATGGGTTCAAAATTGTAATATCCATAGAATCAAAACTGAAGCTGATCCGAAAAAAAATATTTCTGGTACCCGAATGTATCCGAAACAGACTTATATACCTAAATATATTAATTATTTTTATATTTAATTTATATTAAAAACATCCAAAATATATACGATACTTTAAAGTTGTCTAATATGCTTAAATATATACAAATAGTCAATAGTAAATATCTAAAATAGCTAAAGTATACTCAAAACACACAAAAAATACTTAAAATATCTATTGATTCTCTATCCAAATATTCAAACCAAACCAATTATATGTTAATTTGAAGTATTTTGATGTATGTTATTCAAATTAATATGTAACATATTATTTTGTTTATATATTTTGAAAAATTTAAAGTATATAATGAATTTTAAAAATAATTTAAATGAGTTTATCCAAAGCAGAATCGAACCCACAAAGATCTGAACTGAAACCGGAGCGAAATTTAGAAATAAATAGGGTTGAAATATTTGACCCCCAAAACTCAAAACCAGAATAGATCCAAATCGAACCCGAATGGATAACCGAACGTCCACCTAATAAGATTGTGTTTTCTAATTTTGTGAAAATAACCTGTTTGGAAGACGGCAAAATGTTGATTGTAGTTAGGTTTTCTTTAAGATCATATTTTGAGTTTGATAAAATAATAGCTAAGTTTGAGAACTAAATTAAGAATATAGCATTTTGATATTGATACTATTTGATTTGCTAACATTTTTTTCTTCCTTTTTGGTACTCTCCTTTTCTAAGTCAACTAATTGGTTGACGGTGATAATCAAATAGAACATCTACCATTAAAATGAAAAATAAAATGAAAAGTGTTATTAGAGTTATGGTGGTTCTGATATCCACGATGATATTGATTATGGTAGTACTATGTAAATAGAATATAACATAATAAATGGTATAATTCTTGTATTGGTGTATTTTTGCTCGAATTCATGTATTAAACTCTGATGATTTTTTATTGTGTTGTACCCATAGTTTATGTCAGATGGAAGATAGGTTAGAAATGTAACAATTGTGTTTCGCATGTATATGTTTTAAACTAAACCAACTTATGAATTTTGTTGTCGCTTCTGGGTTGTGGAAATTAATTCCTTGTATCATGCACATTTTTCAAACTGCACCAACTTTAGCTTTTATGATTAACTGGTTATTTTTAATTGAGTAATTCTTGGGTTCACTCCCTAGGGTGAACCTCTAGGTTCACCCACCAATAGGAGTTCACCATTTTATATTTAATATTTTTTAAAAAAGGAAATAAAATATTTTCAAATTATATTATGTTGTTTTTTAAATTAAAAAATAAAAGCTCAATCATTAAAACAAAAAATAATAGTAGTCGAAAAAAATATTTTTAAAAAAACTTTTAACACTATTAGCAAAATGTTAAACCCTAAACCCTAAATCATAAACCCTAAACCATTGGGTAAACCCTAAACCCGTAGACAAATTCTAAATTCTTGATTTTTTAAACTAATTTTAGTACCGTCAACAAAATACTAAACCCTAAATACTATACCCTAAACCCCTGGGTAAATCTTAAACCCTTGGATAAATTATAAACCCTAGAATTTAAGATTTATCCAAGGGTTTAAGATTTACCCAAGGGTTTAGGATATAGCATTTAGGGTTTAGGGTTTAGTATTTAGGGTTTAGTGTTTTGTCGATGGCACTAAAATTATTTTTTTAAAGTTTTTTTTGTTTTCAACTAATATTATTTTTTTATTTATTCTTATCTTTTAATTTTAAAAATATGACAATATTTTGTTTCCTTTTTTAAAAGATATTGAATACAAAATGGTGAACTCCTATTGGTGGGTGAACCTAGAGGTTCACCCTAGGGAGTGAACCCAAGAATTACTCTTTTTAATTTATTTTGTTTGGGCAAGTCCGAGATATTATCACCTAGAATGTAGGTAAGCAATGCACATATTAATTTGGAAATATTTGTTGGATTTATCATTTGTTTAGATGTTTAGGTTTATCAGACAATTATTTATCATTTGTTTAGATGTTAAATACAAATGATATATATATATATATACTAGGTGTTTTGCCCGCACATGCGGGCCGGGCATAATCTTCTTATCAATACTTATTATTTTATGTTTTGTTAATCTAAAGTCAGTTTTCAAATAGTTAAATCAAACATCAAAGTATTTTTATATCTCAAATATTTTTTTATCGAGATATATACTTATTATTGTGTTAGACTTTTTAAAACACTCATATCCTAGAAATAGTTTAGAAAATATTTTTATATAAATGTTTTTTCTTGACTAATATTTAATTATAAAATTTTTAGTCTTAAGTTTTGAATTTTATAATAAAAATATTGTTTCAGGTAGCAACACAATATATATAAGAATTATGGTATTTTAAATTTTTTGATAAGTTATTATATTATTTTAAAATCAATTATCGTATTAACTACTGCAGGGTCAATTTTTTTTCTTCTCTTTTTCGTGATAAATCGTAATTTATTTGCAGTCATAGAGATTTGCTTCTTTTTTTTATTTACATTAAAGACCCTTTTATTTTGAAAAGCAAAGGAAATGACACAAAAACCCGGGAGGTTCCTTCCTTCGACTCAGATATGTTGTTCACTTGTCACAAGAGAACCGGGGATTCATGAACATCCACCTCGAATATTCGTGAGTAACCAACAACCCCACTCTTTTCAACTTTTTGAGTTCCACCAATGCTTAATCTTACGGTTGGTTTTTTGTAGCTCAGCTGGCCGCTCCTATGTAAAAGAGTCAGTAATGCGTTAATGATGTGATTCTCTGACAATATATCCTTACCTTAGAAGCCATTTAAGAGTCCAGAACCAAGACTGAGGACATTGACAAAAAGAAGCTACTGTTAGACTGCGAAACCATATGTTCTTGTAAGAGTATGTAGGTTTAGATCAGATGGAATAAGTTATATTATAGGACATAGTTTTTGAGGCCATTTCATAGCTTCTTACATATTATAGGACATAGTTCTTGAAGCAGTTATACCTATGAGGACATTTTATTTATCACTAGGGTCGGCCCGTCCTACGGGTGGGATAAATTTATTTATAGTCTAGGTTATTTTTTATGCATAACTTTGTGATTTTTGTTTTACGTTTGTATTTGAAAGTGATGTGTATGATAATGATTTTTGTATTTTGAATGTTTTAGGTGAGAACGAATTATATGTGATAAGATATATTTGGCTTATTTACAATAATTGTTTCTATATTAAAGAGCTGTGGTATTGATATGCTGTGGGGATTTCAAAGCTTTCATGTAGTTTCTTTTTACAAAAAAATAATCTCATATTCGGTACATTATTCGTGATTCGAAATATTTTGTGTTTCAAAAAATTGGGTTGTGGATATTTTTTTGTATCTGTTATAAGAATAATTACTGTTTATATTGAAATCATAGTTTTAAAAGTGATGATTATTTGAAGTTACATTTATTATTAAAAGTAGATTGTTTTATTGAATGCAAAGAAAAAGATAGTAAAGCAAAGTTAATCAAAATAAGAATATATTTAAAACTGGAAAGTGTGAAAACTGAGTAGTGATCGATAAGTGTAGACATTTGTTAGTTTGACCAACTCCAAAAATTTCCTCATTATTTATAGTAATAACAATCACTACATTGATTTTCCAAATTATTGAGATAAGACGTTTTGGTGGCATTTTAAAAATCATATTAATTCCATAATACTTCTTTTTCAATATAGAAACGTCACATAAGAAATATTTGATCTATCTCCAGCATTTTCAGCTTCAGAGATGTCGGTTTGCCGTTCCTGACGATCCATAAATTTCATGCATTCCTCGTGTTTTCATGTGCATGGCAAAATTATGACATAGAGATAATTTCATGTGAAATGTTTTGTCCTTGTAGCGGTTTTGTTTCAGTGTTAAAATTGTTTTTCCTAATACTAATTCTTGTATAGATTAAATATAATATTTTTCAAGGAATCTTCGTTTGTTTGGTTGATATGATAAGTAAACAAAACAGTACATATTTGTAGATCATATATACAAAATTAACGAAACTTACAGATATAGATTTTATTTGTTTAACATTTTAGTAAATAAATATATAAATTAAGTTTTATTGAACTTTTAAATAATAATTTGATTAAGGTTTATCGCTGCACGTTTCCTCACAACTTCTTTTGTCTTCTTGGCAGATTCTGTTGTTCGCTCCTCTAAAGCAGCACCATCCATATTTTCCTTTTTCACATGACGATACTTTTTTTGTAAAAAGACCTTTGAGAAAACCTATATAAAAGACAATAGAAACAAATTAATTAAAACACTATAGACAAAATGATTGTGTTTATAATGATGATAAAAGGTTGAATGAAACCTAAACTATGGATAACCTACATTCATGGACACTAACGAAAGAAACCAGGACAATACAAAATAAAGCAAATTTCAGTGACGACATTGTAATCTACTTTTTGTTGTTTTAAGGAATTGATGTTCGTGAACATATATATATATATATGTATAATTAATGGTAGATTTGTTGTAGGGAAATCTAAATAATTTTATTCTATTTTTGTTCTAAAATATTGACGCCTAATTTATTTTGAGAAATTTTTGATGGTTTTGATTTAATATAAAACCACCTAAATATGACAATCAACGCCAGCCATATATGTTGTTGGAAGGTCTGTAGCTAAAATCGAATAGAGATGGTTAGGGACAAAGTTTGTTCCTCACTAATCATATACGTTTTGAAATGGCGAATCAAGTATTTATTTAATAAACCGAGTCTTTTACATTTAGAGATAGTTTCAACAGTGTAGAAATGAATTTATTCTAGTTTTTCTCAAACATATAGAAACCTTTACAAATACAAATCTCCAAAATCGAATAGAGATGGTTAGGGACAAATTTTGTTCCTCACTAATCATACTAGGTCGCCTTCCGCGCTACGCGCGGAAAATTCAATTTTAAATTCGATAATTTTGCAATTTTTTAAATTTAACTGAAGGAGATGACATGCACTAATTTTGGTTGTTTAAATGTGTTATGTAGCCTTATTTCGGCCTTTCTAAATTGTAATAAGTAGGGTTGAAAAAAAAATTGAATTTGAAGAACCGAACTGAATCTGATTCGAAAAATCACTATTGAATCCGAATTGAAACTGAAACAGAAATTGAAACTGAATGGGTTCAAAATTGTAATATCCATAGAATCAAAACTGAAGCTGATCCGAAAAAAAATATTTCTGGTACCCGAATGTATCCGAAACAGACTTATATACCTAAATATATTAATTATTTTTATATTTAATTTATATTAAAAACATCCAAAATATATACGATACTTTAAAGTTGTCTAATATGCTTAAATATATACAAATAGTCAATAGTAAATATCTAAAATAGCTAAAGTATACTCAAAACACACAAAAAATACTTAAAATATCTATTGATTCTCTATCCAAATATTCAAACCAAACCAATTATATGTTAATTTGAAGTATTTTGATGTATGTTATTCAAATTAATATGTAACATATTATTTTGTTTATATATTTTGAAAAATTTAAAGTATATAATGAATTTTAAAAATAATTTAAATGAGTTTATCCAAAGCAGAATCGAACCCACAAAGATCTGAACTGAAACCGGAGCGAAATTTAGAAATAAATAGGGTTGAAATATTTGACCCCCAAAACTCAAAACCAGAATAGATCCAAATCGAACCCGAATGGATAACCGAACGTCCACCTAATAAGATTGTGTTTTCTAATTTTGTGAAAATAACCTGTTTGGAAGACGGCAAAATGTTGATTGTAGTTAGGTTTTCTTTAAGATCATATTTTGAGTTTGATAAAATAATAGCTAAGTTTGAGAACTAAATTAAGAATATAGCATTTTGATATTGATACTATTTGATTTGCTAACATTTTTTTCTTCCTTTTTGGTACTCTCCTTTTCTAAGTCAACTAATTGGTTGACGGTGATAATCAAATAGAACATCTACCATTAAAATGAAAAATAAAATGAAAAGTGTTATTAGAGTTATGGTGGTTCTGATATCCACGATGATATTGATTATGGTAGTACTATGTAAATAGAATATAACATAATAAATGGTATAATTCTTGTATTGGTGTATTTTTGCTCGAATTCATGTATTAAACTCTGATGATTTTTTATTGTGTTGTACCCATAGTTTATGTCAGATGGAAGATAGGTTAGAAATGTAACAATTGTGTTTCGCATGTATATGTTTTAAACTAAACCAACTTATGAATTTTGTTGTCGCTTCTGGGTTGTGGAAATTAATTCCTTGTATCATGCACATTTTTCAAACTGCACCAACTTTAGCTTTTATGATTAACTGGTTATTTTTAATTGAGTAATTCTTGGGTTCACTCCCTAGGGTGAACCTCTAGGTTCACCCACCAATAGGAGTTCACCATTTTATATTTAATATTTTTTTTAAAAAGGAAATAAAATATTTTCAAATTATATTATGTTGTTTTTTAAATTAAAAAATAAAAGCTCAATCATTAAAACAAAAAATAATAGTAGTCGAAAAAAATATTTTTAAAAAAACTTTTAACACTATTAGCAAAATGTTAAACCCTAAACCCTAAATCATAAACCCTAAACCATTGGGTAAACCCTAAACCCGTAGACAAATTCTAAATTCTTGATTTTTTAAACTAATTTTAGTACCGTCAACAAAATACTAAACCCTAAATACTATACCCTAAACCCCTGGGTAAATCTTAAACCCTTGGATAAATTATAAACCCTAGAATTTAAGATTTATCCAAGGGTTTAAGATTTACCCAAGGGTTTAGGATATAGCATTTAGGGTTTAGGGTTTAGTATTTAGGGTTTAGTGTTTTGTCGATGGCACTAAAATTATTTTTTTAAAGTTTTTTTTGTTTTCAACTAATATTATTTTTTTATTTATTCTTATCTTTTAATTTTAAAAATATGACAATATTTTGTTTCCTTTTTTAAAAGATATTGAATACAAAATGGTGAACTCCTATTGGTGGGTGAACCTAGAGGTTCACCCTAGGGAGTGAACCCAAGAATTACTCTTTTTAATTTATTTTGTTTGGGCAAGTCCGAGATATTATCACCTAGAATGTAGGTAAGCAATGCACATATTAATTTGGAAATATTTGTTGGATTTATCATTTGTTTAGATGTTTAGGTTTATCAGACAATTATTTATCATTTGTTTAGATGTTAAATACAAATGATATATATATATATATACTAGGTGTTTTGCCCGCACATGCGGGCCGGGCATAATCTTCTTATCAATACTTATTATTTTATGTTTTGTTAATCTAAAGTCAGTTTTCAAATAGTTAAATCAAACATCAAAGTATTTTTATATCTCAAATATTTTTTTATCGAGATATATACTTATTATTGTGTTAGACTTTTTAAAACACTCATATCCTAGAAATAGTTTAGAAAATATTTTTATATAAATGTTTTTTCTTGACTAATATTTAATTATAAAATTTTTAGTCTTAAGTTTTGAATTTTATAATAAAAATATTGTTTCAGGTAGCAACACAATATATATAAGAATTATGGTATTTTAAATTTTTTGATAAGTTATTATATTATTTTAAAATCAATTATCGTATTAACTACTGCAGGGTCAATTTTTTTTCTTCTCTTTTTCGTGATAAATCGTAATTTATTTGCAGTCATAGAGATTTGCTTCTTTTTTTATTTACATTAAAGACCCTTTTATTTTGAAAAGCAAAGGAAATGACACAAAAACCCGGGAGGTTCCTTCCTTCGACTCAGATATGTTGTTCACTTGTCACAAGAGAACCGGGGATTCATGAACATCCACCTCGAATATTCGTGAGTAACCAACAACCCCACTCTTTTCAACTTTTTGAGTTCCACCAATGCTTAATCTTACGGTTGGTTTTTTGTAGCTCAGCTGGCCGCTCCTATGTAAAAGAGTCAGTAATGCGTTAATGATGTGATTCTCTGACAATATATCCTTACCTTAGAAGCCATTTAAGAGTCCAGAACCAAGACTGAGGACATTGACAAAAAGAAGCTACTGTTAGACTGCGAAACCATATGTTCTTGTAAGAGTATGTAGGTTTAGATCAGATGGAATAAGTTATATTATAGGACATAGTTTTTGAGGCCATTTCATAGCTTCTTACATATTATAGGACATAGTTCTTGAAGCAGTTATACCTATGAGGACATTTTATTTATCACTAGGGTCGGCCCGTCCTACGGGTGGGATAAATTTATTTATAGTCTAGGTTATTTTTTATGCATAACTTTGTGATTTTTGTTTTACGTTTGTATTTGAAAGTGATGTGTATGATAATGATTTTTGTATTTTGAATGTTTTAGGTGAGAACGAATTATATGTGATAAGATATATTTGGCTTATTTACAATAATTGTTTCTATATTAAAGAGCTGTGGTATTGATATGCTGTGGGGATTTCAAAGCTTTCATGTAGTTTCTTTTTACAAAAAAATAATCTCATATTCGGTACATTATTCGTGATTCGAAATATTTTGTGTTTCAAAAAATTGGGTTGTGGATATTTTTTTGTATCTGTTATAAGAATAATTACTGTTTATATTGAAATCATAGTTTTAAAAGTGATGATTATTTGAAGTTACATTTATTATTAAAAGTAGATTGTTTTATTGAATGCAAAGAAAAAGATAGTAAAGCAAAGTTAATCAAAATAAGAATATATTTAAAACTGGAAAGTGTGAAAACTGAGTAGTGATCGATAAGTGTAGACATTTGTTAGTTTGACCAACTCCAAAAATTTCCTCATTATTTATAGTAATAACAATCACTACATTGATTTTCCAAATTATTGAGATAAGACGTTTTGGTGGCATTTTAAAAATCATATTAATTCCATAATACTTCTTTTTCAATATAGAAACGTCACATAAGAAATATTTGATCTATCTCCAGCATTTTCAGCTTCAGAGATGTCGGTTTGCCGTTCCTGACGATCCATAAATTTCATGCATTCCTCGTGTTTTCATGTGCATGGCAAAATTATGACATAGAGATAATTTCATGTGAAATGTTTTGTCCTTGTAGCGGTTTTGTTTCAGTGTTAAAATTGTTTTTCCTAATACTAATTCTTGTATAGATAAAATATAATATTTTTCAAGGAATCTTCGTTTGTTTGGTTGATATGATAAGTAAACAAAACAGTACATATTTGTAGATCATATATACAAAATTAACGAAACTTACAGATATAGATTTTATTTGTTTAACATTTTAGTAAATAAATATATAAATTAAGTTTTATTGAACTTTTAAATAATAATTTGATTAAGGTTTATCGCTGCACGTTTCCTCACAACTTCTTTTGTCTTCTTGGCAGATTCTGTTGTTCGCTCCTCTAAAGCAGCACCATCCATATTTTCCTTTTTCACATGACGATACTTTTTTTGTAAAAAGACCTTTGAGAAAACCTATATAAAAGACAATAGAAACAAATTAATTAAAACACTATAGACAAAATGATTGTGTTTATAATGATGATAAAAGGTTGAATGAAACCTAAACTATGGATAACCTACATTCATGGACACTAACGAAAGAAACCAGGACAATACAAAATAAAGCAAATTTCAGTGACGACATTGTAATCTACTTTTTGTTGTTTTAAGGAATTGATGTTCGTGAACATATATATATATATATGTATAATTAATGGTAGATTTGTTGTAGGGAAATCTAAATAATTTTATTCTATTTTTGTTCTAAAATATTGACGCCTAATTTATTTTGAGAAATTTTTGATGGTTTTGATTTAATATAAAACCACCTAAATATGACAATCAACGCCAGCCATATATGTTGTTGGAAGGTCTGTAGCTAAAATCGAATAGAGATGGTTAGGGACAAAGTTTGTTCCTCACTAATCATATACGTTTTGAAATGGCGAATCAAGTATTTATTTAATAAACCGAGTCTTTTACATTTAGAGATAGTTTCAACAGTGTAGAAATGAATTTATTCTAGTTTTTCTCAAACATATAGAAACCTTTACAAATACAAATCTCCAAAATCGAATAGAGATGGTTAGGGACAAATTTTGTTCCTCACTAATCATACTAGGTCGCCTTCCGCGCTACGCGCGGAAAATTCAATTTTAAATTCGATAATTTTGCAATTTTTTAAATTTAACTGAAGGAGATGACATGCACTAATTTTGGTTGTTTAAATGTGTTATGTAGCCTTATTTCGGCCTTTCTAAATTGTAATAAGTAGGGTTGAAAAAAAAATTGAATTTGAAGAACCGAACTGAATCTGATTCGAAAAATCACTATTGAATCCGAATTGAAACTGAAACAGAAATTGAAACTGAATGGGTTCAAAATTGTAATATCCATAGAATCAAAACTGAAGCTGATCCGAAAAAAAATATTTCTGGTACCCGAATGTATCCGAAACAGACTTATATACCTAAATATATTAATTATTTTTATATTTAATTTATATTAAAAACATCCAAAATATATACGATACTTTAAAGTTGTCTAATATGCTTAAATATATACAAATAGTCAATAGTAAATATCTAAAATAGCTAAAGTATACTCAAAACACACAAAAAATACTTAAAATATCTATTGATTCTCTATCCAAATATTCAAACCAAACCAATTATATGTTAATTTGAAGTATTTTGATGTATGTTATTCAAATTAATATGTAACATATTATTTTGTTTATATATTTTGAAAAATTTAAAGTATATAATGAATTTTAAAAATAATTTAAATGAGTTTATCCAAAGCAGAATCGAACCCACAAAGATCTGAACTGAAACCGGAGCGAAATTTAGAAATAAATAGGGTTGAAATATTTGACCCCCAAAACTCAAAACCAGAATAGATCCAAATCGAACCCGAATGGATAACCGAACGTCCACCTAATAAGATTGTGTTTTCTAATTTTGTGAAAATAACCTGTTTGGAAGACGGCAAAATGTTGATTGTAGTTAGGTTTTCTTTAAGATCATATTTTGAGTTTGATAAAATAATAGCTAAGTTTGAGAACTAAATTAAGAATATAGCATTTTGATATTGATACTATTTGATTTGCTAACATTTTTTTCTTCCTTTTTGGTACTCTCCTTTTCTAAGTCAACTAATTGGTTGACGGTGATAATCAAATAGAACATCTACCATTAAAATGAAAAATAAAATGAAAAGTGTTATTAGAGTTATGGTGGTTCTGATATCCACGATGATATTGATTATGGTAGTACTATGTAAATAGAATATAACATAATAAATGGTATAATTCTTGTATTGGTGTATTTTTGCTCGAATTCATGTATTAAACTCTGATGATTTTTTATTGTGTTGTACCCATAGTTTATGTCAGATGGAAGATAGGTTAGAAATGTAACAATTGTGTTTCGCATGTATATGTTTTAAACTAAACCAACTTATGAATTTTGTTGTCGCTTCTGGGTTGTGGAAATTAATTCCTTGTATCATGCACATTTTTCAAACTGCACCAACTTTAGCTTTTATGATTAACTGGTTATTTTTAATTGAGTAATTCTTGGGTTCACTCCCTAGGGTGAACCTCTAGGTTCACCCACCAATAGGAGTTCACCATTTTATATTTAATATTTTTTTTAAAAAGGAAATAAAATATTTTCAAATTATATTATGTTGTTTTTTAAATTAAAAAATAAAAGCTCAATCATTAAAACAAAAAATAATAGTAGTCGAAAAAAATATTTTTAAAAAAACTTTTAACACTATTAGCAAAATGTTAAACCCTAAACCCTAAATCATAAACCCTAAACCATTGGGTAAACCCTAAACCCGTAGACAAATTCTAAATTCTTGATTTTTTAAACTAATTTTAGTACCGTCAACAAAATACTAAACCCTAAATACTATACCCTAAACCCCTGGGTAAATCTTAAACCCTTGGATAAATTATAAACCCTAGAATTTAAGATTTATCCAAGGGTTTAAGATTTACCCAAGGGTTTAGGATATAGCATTTAGGGTTTAGGGTTTAGTATTTAGGGTTTAGTGTTTTGTCGATGGCACTAAAATTATTTTTTTAAAGTTTTTTTTGTTTTCAACTAATATTATTTTTTTATTTATTCTTATCTTTTAATTTTAAAAATATGACAATATTTTGTTTCCTTTTTTAAAAGATATTGAATACAAAATGGTGAACTCCTATTGGTGGGTGAACCTAGAGGTTCACCCTAGGGAGTGAACCCAAGAATTACTCTTTTTAATTTATTTTGTTTGGGCAAGTCCGAGATATTATCACCTAGAATGTAGGTAAGCAATGCACATATTAATTTGGAAATATTTGTTGGATTTATCATTTGTTTAGATGTTTAGGTTTATCAGACAATTATTTATCATTTGTTTAGATGTTAAATACAAATGATATATATATATATATACTAGGTGTTTTGCCCGCACATGCGGGCCGGGCATAATCTTCTTATCAATACTTATTATTTTATGTTTTGTTAATCTAAAGTCAGTTTTCAAATAGTTAAATCAAACATCAAAGTATTTTTATATCTCAAATATTTTTTATCGAGATATATACTTATTATTGTGTTAGACTTTTTAAAACACTCATATCCTAGAAATAGTTTAGAAAATATTTTTATATAAATGTTTTTTCTTGACTAATATTTAATTATAAAATTTTTAGTCTTAAGTTTTGAATTTTATAATAAAAATATTGTTTCAGGTAGCAACACAATATATATAAGAATTATGGTATTTTAAATTTTTTGATAAGTTATTATATTATTTTAAAATCAATTATCGTATTAACTACTGCAGGGTCAATTTTTTTTCTTCTCTTTTTCGTGATAAATCGTAATTTATTTGCAGTCATAGAGATTTGCTTCTTTTTTTTATTTACATTAAAGACCCTTTTATTTTGAAAAGCAAAGGAAATGACACAAAAACCCGGGAGGTTCCTTCCTTCGACTCAGATATGTTGTTCACTTGTCACAAGAGAACCGGGGATTCATGAACATCCACCTCGAATATTCGTGAGTAACCAACAACCCCACTCTTTTCAACTTTTTGAGTTCCACCGATGCTTAATCTTACGGTTGGTTTTTTGTAGCTCAGCTGGCCGCTCCTATGTAAAAGAGTCAGTAATGCGTTAATGATGTGATTCTCTGACAATATATCCTTACCTTAGAAGCCATTTAAGAGTCCAGAACCAAGACTGAGGACATTGACAAACAGAAGCTACTGTTAGACTGCGAAACCATATGTTCTTGTAAGAGTATGTAGGTTTAGATCAGATGGAATAAGTTATATTATAGGACATAGTTTTTGAGGCCATTTCATAGCTTCTTACATATTATAGGACATAGTTCTTGAAGCAGTTATACCTATGAGGACATTTTATTTATCACTAGGGTCGGCCCGTCCTACGGGTGGGATAAATTTATTTATAGTCTAGGTTATTTTTTATGCATAACTTTGTGATTTTTGTTTTACGTTTGTATTTGAAAGTGATGTGTATGATAATGATTTTTGTATTTTGAATGTTTTAGGTGAGAACGAATTATATGTGATAAGATGTATTTGGCTTATTTACAATAATTGTTTCTATATTAAAGAGCTGTGGTATTGATATGCTGTGGGGATTTCAAAGCTTTCATGTAGTTTCTTTTTACAAAAAAATAATCTCATATTCGGTACATTATTCGTGATTCGAAATATTTTGTGTTTCAAAAAATTGGGTTGTGGATATTTTTTTGTATCTGTTATAAGAATAATTACTGTTTATATTGAAATCATAGTTTTAAAAGTGATGATTATTTGAAGTTAAATTTATTATTAAAAGTAGATTGTTTTATTGAATGCAAAGAAAAAGATAGTAAAGCAAAGTTAATCAAAATAAGAATATATTTAAAACTGGAAAGTGTGAAAACTGAGTAGTGATCGATAAGTGTAGACATTTGTTAGTTTGACCAACTCCAAAAATTTCCTCATTATTTATAGTAATAACAATCACTACATTGATTTTCCAAATTATTGAGATAAGACGTTTTGGTGGCATTTTAAAAATCATATTAATTCCATAATACTTCTTTTTCAATATAGAAACGTCACATAAGAAATATTTGATCTATCTCCAGCATTTTCAGCTTCAGAGATGTCGGTTTGCCGTTCCTGACGATCCATAAATTTCATGCATTCCTCGTGTTTTCATGTGCATGGCAAAATTATGACATAGAGATAATTTCATGTGAAATGTTTTGTCCTTGTAGCGGTTTTGTTTCAGTGTTAAAATTGTTTTTCCTAATACTAATTCTTGTATAGATTAAATATAATATTTTTCAAGGAATCTTCGTTTGTTTGGTTGATATGATAAGTAAACAAAACAGTACATATTTGTAGATCATATATACAAAATTAACGAAACTTACAGATATAGATTTTATTTGTTTAACATTTTAGTAAATAAATATATAAATTAAGTTTTATTGAACTTTTAAATAATATTTTGATTAAGGTTTATCGCTGCACGTTTCCTCACAACTTCTTTTGTCTTCTTGGCAGATTCTGTTGTTCGCTCCTCTAAAGCAGCACCATCCATATTTTCCTTTTTCACATGACGATACTTTTTTTGTAAAAAGACCTTTGAGAAAACCTATATAAAAGACAATAGAAACAAATTAATTAAAACACTATAGACAAAATGATTGTGTTTATAATGATGATAAAAGGTTGAATGAAACCTAAACTATGGATAACCTACATTCATGGACACTAACGAAAGAAACCAGGACAATACAAAATAAAGCAAATTTCACTGACGACATTGTAATCTACTTTTTGTTGTTTTAAGGAATTGATGTTCGTGAACATATATATATATATGTATAATTAATGGTAGATTTGTTGTAGGGAAATCTAAATAATTTTATTCTATTTTTGTTCTAAAATATTGACGCCTAATTTATTTTGAGACATTTTTGATGGTTTTGATTTAATATAAAACCACCTAAATATGACAATCAACGCCAGCCATATATGTTGTTGGAAGGTCTGTAGCTAAAATCGAATAGAGATGGTTAGGGACAAAGTTTGTTCCTCACTAATCATATACGTTTTGAAATGGCGAATCAAGTATTTATTTAATAAACCGAGTCTTTTACATTTAGAGATAGTTTCAACAGTGTAGAAATGAATTTATTCTAGTTTTTCTCAAACATATAGAAACCTTTACAAATACAAATCTCCAAAATCGAATAGAGATTGTTAGGGACAAATTTTGTTCCTCACTAATCATACTAGGTCGCCTTCCGCGCTACGCGCGGAAAATTCAATTTTAAATTCGATAATTTTGCAATTTTTTAAATTTAACTGAAGGAGATGACATGCACTAATTTTGGTTGTTTAAATGTGTTATGTAGCCTTATTTCGGCCTTTCTAAATTGTAATAAGTAGGGTTGAAAAAAAATTGAATTTGAAGAACCGAACTGAATCTGATTCGAAAAATCACTATTGAATCCGAATTGAAACTGAAACAGAAATTGAAACTGAATGGGTTCAAAATTGTAATATCCATAGAATCAAAACTGAAGCTGATCCGAAAAAAAATATTTCTGGTACCCGAATGTATCCGAAACAGACTTATATATCTAAATATATTAATTATTTTTATATTTAATTTATATTAAAAACATCCAAAATATATACGATACTTTAAAGTTGTCTAATATGCTTAAATATATACAAATAGTCAATAGTAAATATCTAAAATAGCTAAAGTATACTCAAAACACACAAAAAATACTTAAAATATCTATTGATTCTCTATCCAAATATTCAAACCAAACCAATTATATGTTAATTTGAAGTATTTTGATGTATGTTATTCAAATTAATATGTAACATATTATTTTGTTTATATATTTTGAAAAATTTAAAGTATATAATGAATTTTAAAAATAATTTAAATGAGTTTATCCAAAGCAGAATCGAACCCACAAAGATCTGAACTGAAACCGGAGCGAAATTTAGAAATAAATAGGGTTGAAATATTTGACCCCCAAAACTCAAAACCAGAATAGATCCAAATCGAACCCGAATGGATAACCGAACGTCCACCTAATAAGATTGTGTTTTCTAATTTTGTGAAAATAACCTGTTTGGAAGACGGCAAAATGTTGATTGTAGTTAGGTTTTCTTTAAGATCATATTTTGAGTTTGATAAAATAATAGCTAAGTTTGAGAACTAAATTAAGAATATAGCATTTTGATATTGATACTATTTGATTTGCTAACATTTTTTTCTTCCTTTTTGGTACTCTCCTTTTCTAAGTCAACTAATTGGTTGACGGTGATAATCAAATAGAACATCTACCATTAAAATGAAAAATAAAATGAAAAGTGTTATTAGAGTTATGGTGGTTCTGATATCCACGATGATATTGATTATGGTAGTACTATGTAAATAGAATATAACATAATAAATGGTATAATTCTTGTATTGGTGTATTTTTGCTCGAATTCATGTATTAAACTCTGATGATTTTTTATTGTGTTGTACCCATAGTTTATGTCAGATGGAAGATAGGTTAGAAATGTAACAATTGTGTTTCGCATGTATATGTTTTAAACTAAACCAACTTATGAATTTTGTTGTCGCTTCTGGGTTGTGGAAATTAATTCCTTGTATCATGCACATTTTTCAAACTGCACCAACTTTAGCTTTTATGATTAACTGGTTATTTTTAATTGAGTAATTCTTGGGTTCACTCCCTAGGGTGAACCTAGAGGTTCACCCACCAATAGGAGTTCACCATTTTATATTTAATATTTTTTTAAAAAAGGAAATAAAATATTTTCAAACTATATTATGTTGTTTTTTAAATTAAAAAATAAAAGCTCAATCATTAAAACAAAAAATAATAGTAGTCGAAAAAAATATTTTTAAAAAAACTTTTAACACTATTAGCAAAATGTTAAACCCTAAACCCTAAATCATAAACCCTAAACCATTGGGTAAACCCTAAACCCGTAGACAAATTCTAAATTCTTGATTTTTTAAACTAATTTTAGTACCGTCAACAAAATACTAAACCCTAAATACTATACCCTAAACCCCTGGGTAAATCTTAAACCCTTGGATAAATTATAAACCCTAGAATTTAAGATTTATCCAAGGGTTTAAGATTTACCCAAGGGTTTAGGATATAGCATTTAGGGTTTAGGGTTTAGTATTTAGGGTTTAGTGTTTTGTCGATGGCACTAAAATTATTTTTTTAAAGTTTTTTTTGTTTTCAACTAATATTATTTTTTTATTTATTCTTATCTTTTAATTTTAAAAATATGACAATATTTTGTTTCCTTTTTTAAAAGATATTGAATACAAAATGGTGAACTCCTATTGGTGGGTGAACCTAGAGGTTCACCCTAGGGAGTGAACCCAAGAATTACTCTTTTTAATTTATTTTGTTTGGGCAAGTCCGAGATATTATCACCTAGAATGTAGGTAAGCAATGCACATATTAATTTGGAAATATTTGTTGGATTTATCATTTGTTTAGATGTTTAGGTTTATCAGACAATTATTTATCATTTGTTTAGATGTTAAATACAAATGATATATATATATATATACTAGGTGTTTTGCCCGCACATGCGGGCCGGGCATAATCTTCTTATCAATACTTATTATTTTATGTTTTGTTAATCTAAAGTCAGTTTTCAAATAGTTAAATCAAACATCAAAGTATTTTTATATCTCAAATATTTTTTTATCGAGATATATACTTATTATTGTGTTAGACTTTTTAAAACACTCATATCCTAGAAATAGTTTAGAAAATATTTTTATATAAATGTTTTTTCTTGACTAATATTTAATTATAAAATTTTTAGTCTTAAGTTTTGAATTTTATAATAAAAATATTGTTTCAGGTAGCAACACAATATATATAAGAATTATGGTATTTTAAATTTTTTGATAAGTTATTATATTATTTTAAAATCAATTATCGTATTAACTACTGCAGGGTCAATTTTTTTTCTTCTCTTTTTCGTGATAAATCGTAATTTATTTGCAGTCATAGAGATTTGCTTCTTTTTTTTATTTACATTAAAGACCCTTTTATTTTGAAAAGCAAAGGAAATGACACAAAAACCCGGGAGGTTCCTTCCTTCGACTCAGATATGTTGTTCACTTGTCACAAGAGAACCGGGGATTCATGAACATCCACCTCGAATATTCGTGAGTAACCAACAACCCCACTCTTTTCAACTTTTTGAGTTCCACCAATGCTTAATCTTACGGTTGGTTTTTTGTAGCTCAGCTGGCCGCTCCTATGTAAAAGAGTCAGTAATGCGTTAATGATGTGATTCTCTGACAATATATCCTTACCTTAGAAGCCATTTAAGAGTCCAGAACCAAGACTGAGGACATTGACAAACAGAAGCTACTGTTAGACTGCGAAACCATATGTTCTTGTAAGAGTATGTAGGTTTAGATCAGATGGAATAAGTTATATTATAGGACATAGTTTTTGAGGCCATTTCATAGCTTCTTACATATTATAGGACATAGTTCTTGAAGCAGTTATACCTATGAGGACATTTTATTTATCACTAGGGTCGGCCCGTCCTACGGGTGGGATAAATTTATTTATAGTCTAGGTTATTTTTTATGCATAACTTTGTGATTTTTGTTTTACGTTTGTATTTGAAAGTGATGTGTATGATAATGATTTTTGTATTTTGAATGTTTTAGGTGAGAACGAATTATATGTGATAAGATGTATTTGGCTTATTTACAATAATTGTTTCTATATTAAAGAGCTGTGGTATTGATATGCTGTGGGGATTTCAAAGCTTTCATGTAGTTTCTTTTTACAAAAAAAATAATCTCATATTCGGTACATTATTCGTGATTCGAAATATTTTGTGTTTCAAAAAATTGGGTTGTGGATATTTTTTTGTATCTGTTATAAGAATAATTACTGTTTATATTGAAATCATAGTTTTAAAAGTGATGATTATTTGAAGTTACATTTATTATTAAAAGTAGATTGTTTTATTGAATGCAAAGAAAAAGATAGTAAAGCAAAGTTAATCAAAATAAGAATATATTTAAAACTGGAAAGTGTGAAAACTGAGTAGTGATCGATAAGTGTAGACATTTGTTAGTTTGACCAACTCCAAAAATTTCCTCATTATTTATAGTAATAACAATCACTACATTGATTTTCCAAATTATTGAGATAAGACGTTTTGGTGGCATTTTAAAAATCATATTAATTCCATAATACTTCTTTTTCAATATAGAAACGTCACATAAGAAATATTTGATCTATCTCCAGCATTTTCAGCTTCAGAGATGTCGGTTTGCCGTTCCTGACGATCCATAAATTTCATGCATTCCTCGTGTTTTCATGTGCATGGCAAAATTATGACATAGAGATAATTTCATGTGAAATGTTTTGTCCTTGTAGCGGTTTTGTTTCAGTGTTAAAATTGTTTTTCCTAATACTAATTCTTGTATAGATTAAATATAATATTTTTCAAGGAATCTTCGTTTGTTTGGTTGATATGATAAGTAAACAAAACAGTACATATTTGTAGATCATATATACAAAATTAACGAAACTTACAGATATAGATTTTATTTGTTTAACATTTTAGTAAATAAATATATAAATTAAGTTTTATTGAACTTTTAAATAATAATTTGATTAAGGTTTATCGCTGCACGTTTCCTCACAACTTCTTTTGTCTTCTTGGCAGATTCTGTTGTTCGCTCCTCTAAAGCAGCACCATCCATATTTTCCTTTTTCACATGACGATACTTTTTTTGTAAAAAGACCTTTGAGAAAACCTATATAAAAGACAATAGAAACAAATTAATTAAAACACTATAGACAAAATGATTGTGTTTATAATGATGATAAAAGGTTGAATGAAACCTAAACTATGGATAACCTACATTCATGGACACTAACGAAAGAAACCAGGACAATACAAAATAAAGCAAATTTCACTGACGACATTGTAATCTACTTTTTGTTGTTTTAAGGTATTGATGTTCGTGAACATATATATATATATGTATAATTAATGGTAGATTTGTTGTAGGGAAATCTAAATAATTTTATTCTATTTTTGTTCTAAAATATTGACGCCTAATTTATTTTGAGACATTTTTGATGGTTTTGATTTAATATAAAACCACCTAAATATGACAATCAACGCCAGCCATATATGTCGTTGGAAGGTCTGTAGCTAAAATCGAATAGAGATGGTTAGGGACAAAGTTTGTTCCTCACTAATCATATATGTTTTGAAATGGCGAATCAAGTATTTATTTAATAAACCGAGTCTTTTACATTTAGAGATAGTTTCAACAGTGTAGAAATGAATTTATTCTAGTTTTTCTCAAACATATAGAAACCTTTACAAATACAAATCTCCAAAATCGAATAGAGATGGTTAGGGACAAATTTTGTTCCTCACTAATCATACTAGGTCGCCTTCCGCGCTACGCGCGGAAAATTCAATTTTAAATTCGATAATTTTGCAATTTTTTAAATTTAACTGAAGGAGATGACATGCACTAATTTTGGTTGTTTAAATGTGTTATGTAGCCTTATTTCGGCCTTTCTAAATTGTAATAAGTAGGGTTGAAAAAAAAATTGAATTTGAAGAACCGAACTGAATCTGATTCGAAAAATCACTATTGAATCCGAATTGAAACTGAAACAGAAATTGAAACTGAATGGGTTCAAAATTGTAATATCCATAGAATCAAAACTGAAGCTGATCCGAAAAAAAATATTTCTGGTACCCGAATGTATCCGAAACAGACTTATATACCTAAATATATTAATTATTTTTATATTTAATTTATATTAAAAACATCCAAAATATATACGATACTTTAAAGTTGTCTAATATCTAAAATAGCTAAAGTTGCTTAAATATATACAAATAGTCAATAGTAAATATCTAAAATAGCTAAAGTATACTCAAAACACACAAAAATACTTAAAATATCTATTGATTCTCTATCCAAATATTCAAACCAAACCAATTATATGTTAATTTGAAGTATTTTGATGTATGTTATTCAAATTAATATGTAACATATTATTTTGTTTATATATTTTGAAAAATTTAAAGTATATAATGAATTTTAAAAATAATTTAAATGAGTTTATCCAAAGCAGAATCGAACCCACAAAGATCTGAACTGAAACCGGAGCGAAATTTAGATATAAATAGGGTTGAAATATTTGACCCCCAAAACTCAAAACCAGAATAGATCCAAATCGAACCCGAATGGATAACCGAACGTCCACCTAATAAGATTGTGTTTTCTAATTTTGTGAAAATAACCTGTTTGGAAGACGGCAAAATGTTGATTGTAGTTAGGTTTTCTTTAAGATCATATTTTGAGTTTGATAAAATAATAGCTAAGTTTGAGAACTAAATTAAGAATATAGCATTTTGATATTGATACTATTTGATTTGCTAACATTTTTTTCTTCCTTTTTGGTACTCTCCTTTTCTAAGTCAACTAATTGGTTGACAGTGATAATCAAATAGAACATCTACCATTAAAATGAAAAATAAAATGAAAAGTGTTATTAGAGTTATGGTGGTTCTGATATCCACGATGATATTGATTATGGTAGTACTATGTAAATAGAATATAACATAATAAATGGTATAATTCTTGTATTGGTGTATTTTTGCTCGAATTCATGTATTAAACTCTGATGATTTTTTATTGTGTTGTACCCATAGTTTATGTCAGATGGAAGATAGGTTAGAAATGTAACAATTGTGTTTCGCATGTATATGTTTTAAACTAAACCAACTTATGAATTTTGTTGTCGCTTCTGGGTTGTGGAAATTAATTCCTTGTATCATGCACATTTTTCAAACTGCACCAACTTTAGCTTTTATGATTAACTGGTTATTTTTAATTGAGTAATTCTTGGGTTCACTCCCTAGGGTGAACCTCTAGGTTCACCCACCAATAGGAGTTCACCATTTTATATTTAATATTTTTTTAAAAAAGGAAATAAAATATTTTCAAATTATATTATGTTGTTTTTTAAATTAAAAAATAAAAGCTCAATCATTAAAACAAAAAATAATAGTAGTCGAAAAAAATATTTTTAAAAAAACTTTTAACACTATTAGCAAGATGTTAAACCCTAAACCCTAAATCATAAACCCTAAACCATTGGGTAAACCCTAAACCCGTAGACAAATTCTAAATTCTTGATTTTTTAAACTAATTTTAGTACCGTCAACAAAATACTAAACCCTAAATACTATACCCTAAACCCCTGGGTAAATCTTAAACCCTTGGATAAATTATAAACCCTAGAATTTAAGATTTATCCAAGGGTTTAAGATTTACCCAAGGGTTTAGGATATAGCATTTAGGGTTTAGGGTTTAGTATTTAGGGTTTAGTGTTTTGTCGATGGCACTAAAATTATTTTTTTAAAGTTTTTTTTGTTTTCAACTAATATTATTTTTTTATTTATTCTTATCTTTTAATTTTAAAAATATGACAATATTTTATTTCCTTTTTTAAAAGATATTGAATACAAAATGGTGAACTCCTATTGGTGGGTGAACCTAGAGGTTCACCCTAGGGAGTGAACCCAAGAATTACTCTTTTTAATTTATTTTGTTTGGGCAAGTCCGAGATATTATCACCTAGAATGTAGGTAAGCAATGCACATATTAATTTGGAAATATTTGTTGGATTTATCATTTGTTTAGATGTTTAGGTTTATCAGACAATTATTTATCATTTGTTTAGATGTTAAATACAAATGATATATATATATATATATATATATACTAGGTGTTTTGCCCGCACATGCGGGCCGGGCATAATCTTCTTATCAATACTTATTATTTTATGTTTTGTTAATCTAAAGTCAGTTTTCAAATAGTTAAATCAAACATCAAAGTATTTTTATATCTCAAATATTTTTTTATCGAGATATATACTTATTATTGTGTTAGACTTTTTAAAACACTCATATCCTAGAAATAGTTTAGAAAATATTTTTATATAAATGTTTTTTCTTGACTAATATTTAATTATAAAATTTTTAGTCTTAAGTTTTGAATTTTATAATAAAAATATTGTTTCAGGTAGCAACACAATATATATAAGAATTATGGTATTTTAAATTTTTTGATAAGTTATTATATTATTTTAAAATCAATTATCGTATTAACTACTGCAGGGTCAATTTTTTTTCTTCTCTTTTTCGTGATAAATCGTAATTTATTTGCAGTCATAGAGATTTGCTTCTTTTTTTTATTTACATTAAAGACCCTTTTATTTTGAAAAGCAAAGGAAATGACACAAAAACCCGGGAGGTTCCTTCCTTCGACTCAGATATGTTGTTCACTTGTCACAAGAGAACCGGGGATTCATGAACATCCACCTCGAATATTCGTGAGTAACCAACAACCCCACTCTTTTCAACTTTTTGAGTTCCACCAATGCTTAATCTTACGGTTGGTTTTTTGTAGCTCAGCTGGCCGCTCCTATGTAAAAGAGTCAGTAATGCGTTAATGATGTGATTCTCTGACAATATATCCTTACCTTAGAAGCCATTTAAGAGTCCAGAACCAAGACTGAGGACATTGACAAACAGAAGCTACTGTTAGACTGCGAAACCATATGTTCTTGTAAGAGTATGTAGGTTTAGATCAGATGGAATAAGTTATATTATAGGACATAGTTTTTGAGGCCATTTCATAGCTTCTTACATATTATAGGACATAGTTCTTGAAGCAGTTATACCTATGAGGACATTTTATTTATCACTAGGGTCGGCCCGTCCTACGGGTGGGATAAATTTATTTATAGTCTAGGTTATTTTTTATGCATAACTTTGTGATTTTTGTTTTACGTTTGTATTTGAAAGTGATGTGTATGATAATGATTTTTGTATTTTGAATGTTTTAGGTGAGAACGAATTATATGTGATAAGATGTATTTGGCTTATTTACAATAATTGTTTCTATATTAAAGAGCTGTGGTATTGATATGCTGTGAGGATTTCAAAGCTTTCATGTAGTTTCTTTTTACAAAAAAATAATCTCATATTCGGTACATTATTCGTGATTCGAAATATTTTGTGTTTCAAAAAATTGGGTTGTGGATATTTTTTTGTATCTGTTATAAGAATAATTACTGTTTATATTGAAATCATAGTTTTAAAAGTGATGATTATTTGAAGTTACATTTATTATTAAAAGTAGATTGTTTTATTGAATGCAAAGAAAAAGATAGTAAAGCAAAGTTAATCAAAATAAGAATATATTTAAAACTGGAAAGTGTGAAAACTGAGTAGTGATCGATAAGTGTAGACATTTGTTAGTTTGACCAACTCCAAAAATTTCCTCATTATTTATAGTAATAACAATCACTACATTGATTTTCCAAATTATTGAGATAAGACGTTTTGGTCGCATTTTAAAAATCATATTAATTCCATAATACTTCTTTTTCAATATAGAAACGTCACATAAGAAATATTTGATCTATCTCCAGCATTTTCAGCTTCAGAGATGTCGGTTTGCCGTTCCCGACGATCCATAAATTTCATGCATTCCTCGTGTTTTCATGTGCATGGCAAAATTATGACATAGAGATAATTTCATGTGAAATGTTTTGTCCTTGTAGCGGTTTTGTTTCAGTGTTAAAATTGTTTTTCCTAATACTAATTCTTGTATAGATTAAATATAATATTTTTCAAGGAATCTTCGTTTGTTTGGTTGATATGATAAGTAAACAAAACAGTACATATTTGTAGATCATATATACAAAATTAACGAAACTTACAGATATAGATTTTATTTGTTTAACATTTTAGTAAATAAATATATAAATTAAGTTTTATTGAACTTTTAAATAATAATTTGATTAAGGTTTATCGCTGCACGTTTCCTCACAACTTCTTTTGTCTTCTTGGCAGATTCTGTTGTTCGCTCCTCTAAAGCAGCACCATCCATATTTTCCTTTTTCACATGACGATACTTTTTTTGTAAAAAGACCTTTGAGAAAACCTATATAAAAGACAATAGAAACAAATTAATTAAAACACTATAGACAAAATGATTGTGTTTATAATGATGATAAAAGGTTGAATGAAACCTAAACTATGGATAACCTACATTCATGGACACTAACGAAAGAAACCAGGACAATACAAAATAAAGCAAATTTCACTGACGACATTGTAATCTACTTTTTGTTGTTTTAAGGAATTGATGTTCGTGAACATATATATATATATGTATAATTAATGGTAGATTTGTTGTAGGGAAATCTAAATAATTTTATTCTATTTTTGTTCTAAAATATTGACGCCTAATTTATTTTGAGACATTTTTGATGGTTTTGATTTAATATAAAACCACCTAAATATGACAATCAACGCCAGCCATATATGTCGTTGGAAGGTCTGTAGCTAAAATCGAATAGAGATGGTTAGGGACAAAGTTTGTTCCTCACTAATCATATACGTTTTGAAATGGCGAATCAAGTATTTATTTAATAAACCGAGTCTTTTACATTTAGAGATAGTTTCAACAGTGTAGAAATGAATTTATTCTAGTTTTTCTCAAACATATAGAAACCTTTACAAATACAAATCTCCAAAATCGAATAGAGATGGTTAGGGACAAATTTTGTTCCTCACTAATCATACTAGGTCGCCTTCCGCGCTACGCGCGGAAAATTCAATTTTAAATTCGATAATTTTGCAATTTTTTAAATTTAACTGAAGGAGATGACATGCACTAATTTTGGTTGTTTAAATGTGTTATGTAGCCTTATTTCGGCCTTTCTAAATTGTAATAAGTAGGGTTGAAAAAAAAATTGAATTTGAAGAACCGAACTGAATCTGATTCGAAAAATCACTATTGAATCCGAATTGAAACTGAAACAGAAATTGAAACTGAATGGGTTCAAAATTGTAATATCCATAGAATCAAAACTGAAGCTGATCCGAAAAAAAATATTTCTGGTACCCGAATGTATCCGAAACAGACTTATATACCTAAATATATTAATTATTTTTATATTTAATTTATATTAAAAACATCCAAAATATATACGATACTTTAAAGTTGTCTAATATGCTTAAATATATACAAATAGTCAATAGTAAATATCTAAAATAGCTAAAGTATACTCAAAACACACAAAAAATACTTAAAATATCTATTGATTCTCTATCCAAATATTCAAACCAAACCAATTATATGTTAATTTGAAGTATTTTGATGTATGTTATTCAAATTAATATGTAACATATTATTTTGTTTATATATTTTGAAAAATTTAAAGTATATAATGAATTTTAAAAATAATTTAAATGAGTTTATCCAAAGCAGAATCGAACCCACAAAGATCTGAACTGAAACCGGAGCGAAATTTAGAAATAAATAGGGTTGAAATATTTGACCCCCAAAACTCAAAACCAGAATAGATCCAAATCGAACCCGAATGGATAACCGAACGTCCACCTAATAAGATTGTGTTTTCTAATTTTGTGAAAATAACCTGTTTGGAAGACGGCAAAATGTTGATTGTAGTTAGGTTTTCTTTAAGATCATATTTTGAGTTTGATAAAATAATAGCTAAGTTTGAGAACTAAATTAAGAATATAGCATTTTGATATTGATACTATTTGATTTGCTAACATTTTTTTCTTCCTTTTTGGTACTCTCCTTTTCTAAGTCAACTAATTGGTTGACGGTGATAATCAAATAGAACATCTACCATTAAAATGAAAAATAAAATGAAAAGTGTTATTAGAGTTATGGTGGTTCTGATATCCACGATGATATTGATTATGGTAGTACTATGTAAATAGAATATAACATAATAAATGGTATAATTCTTGTATTGGTGTATTTTTGCTCGAATTCATGTATTAAACTCTGATGATTTTTTATTGTGTTGTACCCATAGTTTATGTCAGATGGAAGATAGGTTAGAAATGTAACAATTGTGTTTCGCATGTATATGTTTTAAACTAAACCAACTTATGAATTTTGTTGTCGCTTCTGGGTTGTGGAAATTAATTCCTTGTATCATGCACATTTTTCAAACTGCACCAACTTTAGCTTTTATGATTAACTGGTTATTTTTAATTGAGTAATTCTTGGGTTCACTCCCTAGGGTGAACCTCTAGGTTCACCCACCAATAGGAGTTCACCATTTTATATTTAATATTTTTTTAAAAAAGGAAATAAAATATTTTCAAATTATATTATGTTGTTTTTTAAATTAAAAAATAAAAGCTCAATCATTAAAACAAAAAATAATAGTAGTCGAAAAAAATATTTTTAAAAAAACTTTTAACACTATTAGCAAAATGTTAAACCCTAAACCCTAAATCATAAACCCTAAACCATTGGGTAAACCCTAAACCCGTAGACAAATTCTAAATTCTTGATTTTTTAAACTAATTTTAGTACCGTCAACAAAATACTAAACCCTAAATACTATACCCTAAACCCCTGGGTAAATCTTAAACCCTTGGATAAATTATAAACCCTAGAATTTAAGATTTATCCAAGGGTTTAAGATTTACCCAAGGGTTTAGGATATAGCATTTAGGGTTTAGGGTTTAGTATTTAGGGTTTAGTGTTTTGTCGATGGCACTAAAATTATTTTTTTAAAGTTTTTTTTTGTTTTCAACTAATATTATTTTTTTATTTATTCTTATCTTTTAATTTTAAAAATATGACAATATTTTATTTCCTTTTTAAAAGATATTGAATACAAAATGGTGAATTCCTATTGGTGGGTGAACCTAGAGGTTCACCCTAGGGAGTGAACCCAAGAATTACTCTTTTTAATTTATTTTGTTTGGGCAAGTCCGAGATATTATCACCTAGAATGTAGGTAAGCAATGCACATATTAATTTGGAAATATTTGTTGGATTTATCATTTGTTTAGATGTTTAGGTTTATCAGACAATTATTTATCATTTGTTTAGATGTTAAATACAAATGATATATATATATATATATATACTAGGTGTTTTGCCCGCACATGCGGGCCGGGCATAATCTTCTTATCAATACTTATTATTTTATGTTTTGTTAATCTAAAGTCAGTTTTCAAATAGTTAAATCAAGCATCAAAGTATTTTTATATCTCAAATATTTTTTTATCGAGATATATACTTATTATTGTGTTAGACTTTTTAAAACACTCATATCCTAGAAATAGTTTAGAAAATATTTTTATATAAATGTTTTTTCTTGACTAATATTTAATTATAAAATTTTTAGTCTTAAGTTTTGAATTTTATAATAAAAATATTGTTTCAGGTAGCAACACAATATATATAAGAATTATGGTATTTTAAATTTTTTGATAAGTTATTATATTATTTTAAAATCAATTATCGTATTAACTACTGCAGGGTCAATTTTTTTTCTTCTCTTTTTCGTGATAAATCGTAATTTATTTGCAGTCATAGAGATTTGCTTCTTTTTTTTATTTACATTAAAGACCCTTTTATTTTGAAAAGCAAAGGAAATGACACAAAAACCCGGGAGGTTCCTTCCTTCGACTCAGATATGTTGTTCACTTGTCACAAGAGAACCGGGGATTCATGAACATCCACCTCGAATATTCGTGAGTAACCAACAACCCCACTCTTTTCAACTTTTTGAGTTCCACCAATGCTTAATCTTACGGTTGGTTTTTTGTAGCTCAGCTGGCCGCTCCTATGTAAAAGAGTCAGTAATGCGTTAATGATGTGATTCTCTGACAATATATCCTTACCTTAGAAGCCATTTAAGAGTCCAGAACCAAGACTGAGGACATTGACAAACAGAAGCTACTGTTAGACTGCGAAACCATATGTTCTTGTAAGAGTATGTAGGTTTAGATCAGATGGAATAAGTTATATTATAGGACATAGTTTTTGAGGCCATTTCATAGCTTCTTACATATTATAGGACATAGTTCTTGAAGCAGTTATACCTATGAGGACATTTTATTTATCACTAGGGTCGGCCCGTCCTACGGGTGGGATAAATTTATTTATAGTCTAGGTTATTTTTTATGCATAACTTTGTGATTTTTGTTTTACGTTTGTATTTGAAAGTGATGTGTATGATAATGATTTTTGTATTTTGAATGTTTTAGGTGAGAACGAATTATATGTGATAAGATGTATTTGGCTTATTTACAATAATTGTTTCTATATTAAAGAGCTGTGGTATTGATATGCTGTGAGGATTTCAAAGCTTTCATGTAGTTTCTTTTTACAAAAAAATAATCTCATATTCGGTACATTATTCGTGATTCGAAATATTTTGTGTTTCAAAAAATTGGGTTGTGGATATTTTTTTGTATCTGTTATAAGAATAATTACTGTTTATATTGAAATCATAGTTTTAAAAGTGATGATTATTTGAAGTTACATTTATTATTAAAAGTAGATTGTTTTATTGAATGCAAAGAAAAAGATAGTAAAGCAAAGTTAATCAAAATAAGAATATATTTAAAACTGGAAAGTGTGAAAACTGAGTAGTGATCGATAAGTGTAGACATTTGTTAGTTTGACCAACTCCAAAAATTTCCTCATTATTTATAGTAATAACAATCACTACATTGATTTTCCAAATTATTGAGATAAGACGTTTTGGTGGCATTTTAAAAATCATATTAATTCCATAATACTTCTTTTTCAATATAGAAACGTCACATAAGAAATATTTGATCTATCTCCAGCATTTTCAGCTTCAGAGATGTCGGTTTGCCGTTCCTGACGATCCATAAATTTCATGCATTCCTCGTGTTTTCATGTGCATGGCAAAATTATGACATAGAGATAATTTCATGTGAAATGTTTTGTCCTTGTAGCGGTTTTGTTTCAGTGTTAAAATTGTTTTTCCTAATACTAATTCTTGTATAGATTAAATATAATATTTTTCAAGGAATCTTCGTTTGTTTGGTTGATATGATAAGTAAACAAAACAGTACATATTTGTAGATCATATATACAAAATTAACGAAACTTACAGATATAGATTTTATTTGTTTAACATTTTAGTAAATAAATATATAAATTAAGTTTTATTGAACTTTTAAATAATAATTTGATTAAGGTTTATCGCTGCACGTTTCCTCACAACTTCTTTTGTCTTCTTGGCAGATTCTGTTGTTCGCTCCTCTAAAGCAGCACCATCCATATTTTCCTTTTTCACATGACGATACTTTTTTTGTAAAAAGACCTTTGAGAAAACCTATATAAAAGACAATAGAAACAAATTAATTAAAACACTATAGACAAAATGATTGTGTTTATAATGATGATAAAAGGTTGAATGAAACCTAAACTATGGATAACCTACATTCATGGACACTAACGAAAGAAACCAGGACAATACAAAATAAAGCAAATTTCACTGACGACATTGTAATCTACTTTTTGTTGTTTTAAGGAATTGATGTTCGTGAACATATATATATATATGTATAATTAATGGTAGATTTGTTGTAGGGAAATCTAAATAATTTTATTCTATTTTTGTTCTAAAATATTGACGCCTAATTTATTTTGAGACATTTTTGATGGTTTTGATTTAATATAAAACCACCTAAATATGACAATCAACGCCAGCCATATATGTTGTTGGAAGGTCTGTAGCTAAAATCGAATAGAGATGGTTAGGGACAAAGTTTGTTCCTCACTAATCATATACGTTTTGAAATGGCGAATCAAGTATTTATTTAATAAACAGAGTCTTTTACATTTAGAGATAGTTTCAACAGTGTAGAAATGAATTTATTCTAGTTTTTCTCAAACATATAGAAACCTTTACAAATACAAATCTCCAAAATCGAATAGAGATGGTTAGGGACAAATTTTGTTCCTCACTAATCATACTAGGTCGCCTTCCGCGCTATGCGCGGAAAATTCAATTTTAAATTCGATAATTTTGCAATTTTTTAAATTTAACTGAAGGAGATGACATGCACTAATTTTGGTTGTTTAAATGTGTTATGTAGCCTTATTTCGGCCTTTCTAAATTGTAATAAGTAGGGTTGAAAAAAAAATTGAATTTGAAGAACCGAACTGAATCTGATTCGAAAAATCACTATTGAATCCGAATTGAAACTGAAACAGAAATTGAAACTGAATGGGTTCAAAATTGTAATATCCATAGAATCAAAACTGAAGCTGATCCGAAAAAAAATATTTCTGGTACCCGAATGTATCCGAAACAGACTTATATACCTAAATATATTAATTATTTTTATATTTAATTTATATTAAAAACATCCAAAATATATACGATACTTTAAAGTTGTCTAATATGCTTAAATATATACAAATAGTCAATAGTAAATATCTAAAATAGCTAAAGTATACTCAAAACACACAAAAAATACTTAAAATATCTATTGATTCTCTATCCAAATATTCAAACCAAACCAATTATATGTTAATTTGAAGTATTTTGATGTATGTTATTCAAATTAATATGTAACATATTATTTTGTTTATATATTTTGAAAAATTTAAAGTATATAATGAATTTTAAAAATAATTTAAATGAGTTTATCCAAAGCAGAATCGAACCCACAAAGATCTGAACTGAAACCGGAGCGAAATTTAGAAATAAATAGGGTTGAAATATTTGACCCCCAAAACTCAAAACCAGAATAGATCCAAATCGAACCCGAATGGATAACCGAACGTCCACCTAATAAGATTGTGTTTTCTAATTTTGTGAAAATAACCTGTTTGGAAGACGGCAAAATGTTGATTGTAGTTAGGTTTTCTTTAAGATCATATTTTGAGTTTGATAAAATAATAGCTAAGTTTGAGAACTAAATTAAGAATATAGCATTTTGATATTGATACTATTTGATTTGCTAACATTTTTTTCTTCCTTTTTGGTACTCTCCTTTTCTAAGTCAACTAATTGGTTGACGGTGATAATCAAATAGAACATCTACCATTAAAATGAAAAATAAAATGAAAAGTGTTATTAGAGTTATGGTGGTTCTGATATCCACGATGATATTGATTATGGTAGTACTATGTAAATAGAATATAACATAATAAATGGTATAATTCTTGTATTGGTGTATTTTTGCTCGAATTCATGTATTAAACTCTGATGATTTTTTATTGTGTTGTACCCATAGTTTATGTCAGATGGAAGATAGGTTAGAAATGTAACAATTGTGTTTCGCATGTATATGTTTTAAACTAAACCAACTTATGAATTTTGTTGTCGCTTCTGGGTTGTGGAAATTAATTCCTTGTATCATGCACATTTTTCAAACTGCACCAACTTTAGCTTTTATGATTAACTGGTTATTTTTAATTGAGTAATTCTTGGGTTCACTCCCTAGGGTGAACCTCTAGGTTCACCCACCAATAGGAGTTCACCATTTTATATTTAATATTTTTTTAAAAAAGGAAATAAAATATTTTCAAATTATATTATGTTGTTTTTTAAATTAAAAAATAAAAGCTCAATCATTAAAACAAAAAATAATAGTAGTCGAAAAAAATATTTTTAAAAAAACTTTTAACACTATTAGCAAAATGTTAAACCCTAAACCCTAAATCATAAACCCTAAACCATTGGGTAAACCCTAAACCCGTAGACAAATTCTAAATTCTTGATTTTTTAAACTAATTTTAGTACCGTCAACAAAATACTAAACCCTAAATACTATACCCTAAACCCCTGGGTAAATCTTAAACCCTTGGATAAATTATAAACCCTAGAATTTAAGATTTATCCAAGGGTTTAAGATTTACCCAAGGGTTTAGGATATAGCATTTAGGGTTTAGGGTTTAGTATTTAGGGTTTAGTGTTTTGTCGATGGCACTAAAATTATTTTTTTAAAGTTTTTTTTGTTTTCAACTAATATTATTTTTTTATTTATTCTTATCTTTTAATTTTAAAAATATGACAATATTTTGTTTCCTTTTTTAAAAGATATTGAATACAAAATGGTGAACTCCTATTGGTGGGTGAACCTAGAGGTTCACCCTAGGGAGTGAACCCAAGAATTACTCTTTTTAATTTATTTTGTTTGGGCAAGTCCGAGATATTATCACCTAGAATGTAGGTAAGCAATGCACATATTAATTTGGAAATATTTGTTGGATTTATCATTTGTTTAGATGTTTAGGTTTATCAGACAATTATTTATCATTTGTTTAGATGTTAAATACAAATGATATATATATATATATATATACTAGGTGTTTTGCCCGCACATGCGGGCCGGGCATAATCTTCTTATCAATACTTATTATTTTATGTTTTGTTAATCTAAAGTCAGTTTTCAAATAGTTAAATCAAACATCAAAGTATTTTTATATCTCAAATATTTTTTTATCGAGATATATACTTATTATTGTGTTAGACTTTTTAAAACACTCATATCCTAGAAATAGTTTAGAAAATATTTTTATATAAATGTTTTTTCTTGACTAATATTTAATTATAAAATTTTTAGTCTTAAGTTTTGAATTTTATAATAAAAATATTGTTTCAGGTAGCAACACAATATATATAAGAATTATGGTATTTTAAATTTTTTGATAAGTTATTATATTATTTTAAAATCAATTATCGTATTAACTACTGCAGGGTCAATTTTTTTTCTTCTCTTTTTCGTGATAAATCGTAATTTATTTGCAGTCATAGAGATTTGCTTCTTTTTTTTATTTACATTAAAGACCCTTTTATTTTGAAAAGCAAAGGAAATGACACAAAAACCCGGGAGGTTCCTTCCTTCGACTCAGATATGTTGTTCACTTGTCACAAGAGAACCGGGGATTCATGAACATCCACCTCGAATATTCGTGAGTAACCAACAACCCCACTCTTTTCAACTTTTTGAGTTCCACCAATGCTTAATCTTACGGTTGGTTTTTTGTAGCTCAGCTGGCCGCTCCTATGTAAAAGAGTCAGTAATGCGTTAATGATGTGATTCTCTGACAATATATCCTTACCTTAGAAGCCATTTAAGAGTCCAGAACCAAGACTGAGGACATTGACAAACAGAAGCTACTGTTAGACTGCGAAACCATATGTTCTTGTAAGAGTATGTAGGTTTAGATCAGATGGAATAAGTTATATTATAGGACATAGTTTTTGAGGCCATTTCATAGCTTCTTACATATTATAGGACATAGTTCTTGAAGCAGTTATACCTATGAGGACATTTTATTTATCACTAGGGTCGGCCCGTCCTACGGGTGGGATAAATTTATTTATAGTCTAGGTTATTTTTTATGCATAACTTTGTGATTTTTGTTTTACGTTTGTATTTGAAAGTGATGTGTATGATAATGATTTTTGTATTTTGAATGTTTTAGGTGAGAACGAATTATATGTGATAAGATGTATTTGGCTTATTTACAATAATTGTTTCTATATTAAAGAGCTGTGGTATTGATATGCTGTGAGGATTTCAAAGCTTTCATGTAGTTTCTTTTTACAAAAAAATAATCTCATATTCGGTACATTATTCGTGATTCGAAATATTTTGTGTTTCAAAAAATTGGGTTGTGGATATTTTTTTGTATCTGTTATAAGAATAATTACTGTTTATATTGAAATCATAGTTTTAAAAGTGATGATTATTTGAAGTTACATTTATTATTAAAAGTAGATTGTTTTATTGAATGCAAAGAAAAAGATAGTAAAGCAAAGTTAATCAAAATAAGAATATATTTAAAACTGGAAAGTGTGAAAACTGAGTAGTGATCGATAAGTGTAGACATTTGTTAGTTTGACCAACTCCAAAAATTTCCTCATTATTTATAGTAATAACAATCACTACATTGATTTTCCAAATTATTGAGATAAGACGTTTTGGTCGCATTTTAAAAATCATATTAATTCCATAATACTTCTTTTTCAATATAGATACGTCACATAAGAAATATTTGATCTATCTCCAGCATTTTCAGCTTCAGAGATGTCGGTTTGCCGTTCCCGACGATCCATAAATTTCATGCATTCCTCGTGTTTTCATGTGCATGGCAAAATTATGACATAGAGATAATTTCATGTGAAATGTTTTGTCCTTGTAGCGGTTTTGTTTCAGTGTTAAAATTGTTTTTCCTAATACTAATTCTTGTATAGATTAAATATAATATTTTTCAAGGAATCTTCGTTTGTTTGGTTGATATGATAAGTAAACAAAACAGTACATATTTGTAGATCATATATACAAAATTAACGAAACTTACAGATATAGATTTTATTTGTTTAACATTTTAGTAAATAAATATATAAATTAAGTTTTATTGAACTTTTAAATAATAATTTGATTAAGGTTTATCGCTGCACGTTTCCTCACAACTTCTTTTGTCTTCTTGGCAGATTCTGTTGTTCGCTCCTCTAAAGCAGCACCATCCATATTTTCCTTTTTCACATGACGATACTTTTTTTGTAAAAAGACCTTTGAGAAAACCTATATAAAAGACAATAGAAACAAATTAATTAAAACACTATAGACAAAATGATTGTGTTTATAATGATGATAAAAGGTTGAATGAAACCTAAACTATGGATAACCTACATTCATGGACACTAACGAAAGAAACCAGGACAATACAAAATAAAGCAAATTTCACTGACGACATTGTAATCTACTTTTTGTTGTTTTAAGGAATTGATGTTCGTGAACATATATATATATATATGTATAATTAATGGTAGATTTGTTGTAGGGAAATCTAAATAATTTTATTCTATTTTTGTTCTAAAATATTGACGCCTAATTTATTTTGAGACATTTTTGATGGTTTTGATTTAATATAAAACCACCTAAATATGACAATCAACGCCAGCCATATATGTTGTTGGAAGGTCTGTAGCTAAAATCGAATAGAGATGGTTAGGGACAAAGTTTGTTCCTCACTAATCATATACCTTTTGAAATGGCGAATCAAGTATTTATTTAATAAACCGGAGCGAAATTTAGAAATAAATAGGGTTGAAATATTTGACCCCAAAACTCAAAACCAGAATAGATCCAAATCGAATCCGAATGGATAACCGAACGTCCACCTAATAAGATTGTGTTTTCTAATTTTGTGAAAATAACCTGTTTGAAAGACGGCAAAATGTTGATTGTAGTTAGGTTTTCTTTAAGATCATATTTTGAGTTGTATTGGTGTTTTTTTTTTGATAAAATAATAGCTAAGTTTGAGAACTAAATTAAGAATATAGCATTTTGATATTGATACTATTTGATTTGCTAACATTTTTTTCTTCCTTTTTGGTACTCTCCTTTTCTAAGTCAACTAATTGGTTGACGGTGATAATCAAATAGAACATCTACCATTAAAATGAAAAATAAAATGAAAAGTGTTATTAGAGTTATGGTGGTTCTGATATCCACGATGATATTGATTATGGTAGTACTATGTAAATAGAATATAACATAATAAATGGTATAATTCTTGTATTGGTGTATTTTTGCTCGAATTCATGTATTAAACTCTGATGATTTTTTATTGTGTTGTACCCATAGTTTATGTCAGATGGAAGATAGGTTAGAAATGTAAAAATTGTGTTTCGCATGTATATGTTTTAAACTAAACCAACTTATGAATGTTGTTGTCGCTTCTGGGTTGTGGAAATTAATTCCTTGTATCATGCACATTTTTAAAACTGCACCAACTTTAGCTTTTATGATCAACTGGTTATTTTTAATTTATTTTGTTTGGGCATATCCGAGATATTATCACCTAGAATGTAGGTAAGCAATGCACATATTAATTTGGAAATATTTGTTGGATTTATCATTTGTTTAGATGTTTAGGTTTATCAGACAATTATTTATCATTTGTTTAGATGTTAAATACAAATGATATATATATATATATATATATATATATATATATACTAGGTGTTTTGTCCGCACATACGGGCCGGACATAATCTTCTTATCAATCTAAAATCTAAAATCAGTTTTCAAATAGTTAAATTAAACATCAAAGTATTTTTATATCTCAAATATTTTTTTATCGAAATATATACTTATTATTGTGTTTGACCTTTTAAAACACTCATATCCTAGAAATAGTTTAGAAAATATTTTTATATAAATGTTTTTTCTTATATTTAATTATAAAATTTTTAATCTTAATTTTTGAATTTTATAATAAAAATATTGTTTCAGGTAGCAATACAATATATATAAGAATTATGGTATTTTAAATTTTTTGATAAGTTATTATATTATTTTAAAATCAATTATCGTATTAAATTTATTTTTAATTATATATAAAATTTATTAAGGGTATTGTTTAAATTAACAAATTAGCGAATCAAACTAATAATAATAATAAATAAATAACCTAGCTAAAAGTCTAAAACCTAATAAAATATGATAATAAAACTAACTAAATTTTAATATAACATATAAAATTAATATTATTAAAATAAAATTCGTTTTTAATATATATAGATTCATTAAGGGTGTTTTTTAAATTAATAAATTAATAAATTAGATAAAAACAAATAATAAATCAATAATTTAACTAAAACCTAATAAAAAATTGACAAATAAGCAAAATTAGCTAAAACCAAGGAGAATGTGACAAATCAGCTAAATAATAGTATATATATATATATATATATATACAAATATTAATTTGGAAATATTTGTTGGATTTCAAATAAATAACTTTTATAAACATTGAATTGTCTGATAAACCTCTAAATGGCACTAACTAACATTTTTTGTATTTGGTAATGTTATTCTTAGCTTGACATTTATATGAGAATGAAATCCAAACAAAAACTTTAAAAATTATTAAATACTAATTGATCATCTTTGTAAAAAGGAACTTTTAATATATATTTATATTTTTAATATATATTTTTTTTTATTTTAGAATGTTAGCAATTGAATAACCACATTTACAATACTTACAATAAATCTATAGAGAAACAAACAGAGCAGGATCTATAAGTTAGGAAAAATCTTACGTTTTATCATGAGGAAGCGATCAATAAGGGAGTAAAATTTCCACATCTTCTTTGAATTTCAAGTCGTAGGTCTTGTCTGATGAGTAGAACTCAGAAGCGGCAACATCCATACCAATGACGACCTTGGCAGTGTAGCCAGCCTTCTCAATGGCAGTCTTGAGCAATTCAAGACCTTCCTTGTTCTCCTGAATGTTTGGTGCAAAGCCACCTTCATCACCAACGTTGGTGGCATCCTGACCATACTTCTTCTTGATCACAGACTGGAAAACATACAGAACAAAAGTTAGTTAGTCCACAGGAATTAACTGAAGTTACAGGAGCTGTAATAGAACACAAATTGTGCCTATCATTTATGAGGGCATCTCAAAAACAACAATGATTTGAGGTTTACCTTCAAGTGGTGGTAAACTTTAACACCCATTTTCATGGCTTCTTTGAAAGATGAAGCTCTAATAGGGAGAATCATAAACTCCTGCAACCACCAATAGCCAATCAGAAATATTGAAAACATGAAGAAGCTAGACATGTGGAAAAGAATCAAAATGAACATGTCTGCATAGCAAGTTTGTTTCTTGCATGTGATCCACCATTGATGACGTTGAAAGCAGGAACCGGTAGCAGAAAACCCCAAGTTGCAACAATAGTCTTATTATTAGTCTACCTTGTAGAGAGGAATGCCACTGACAACGGCCCCAGCTTTGCAAACATCAAGAGAAACAGCAAGAATGGCATTTGCTCCAAGCTGTACAAAAAGAAAAAAAAAAGAAGAAGAACCAAGATGGTCATACTCTGTCTTTCATTATTGCATGAATACATAAACATGAATATTCCTTGAATCACCTTTTGCTTGCACCAAACCACACTCGTTCTGGGTTCCATCAAGTTCATGGACCATGAAGTTGTCAATAGCAGTCTGCTGAGTTGGGTCCTGCAAGAAACAACCAAAAAAGACACATGAACATCAGAAAACAACAGCTTAAGAAACAATTTGAAGCCCTAATCACAGAGAGACTTACTTTTTTTAACAATGAGCAGAGGAGATGAAACCTTGCATCACAGTCCCCTGCAGGAGTTGAATTAATTCAAGTTGAGGATTTTGGTTTAGAATGAAAGTGAGAGATAAGAAGTATTTACCTGTTTATCGATGAGCATGAGTTCTATCAAATAAGGGGGGGACCCAGCTTTCGCTATGTTTTTAGCCTCCCAAAAGTGGATTATCAGATTGGCCTGCTGAGATGTCACTGAAATACATGGCGACTGGAGCTTTTCCGGTGGTGATCTGAGATTTTCCGGCGGATTTTATTGCCATGGTTCTGTTTTTTTTTTTTTGCAGAGTAGGGCTTTTTCTAGGATGGATTTAGGTATAGAGTAAGAGCTTTATATAATATAAGAATCAAGGGCAGATGAATCGTAACATTGAAGAACATAATTGATTGAGAGAATAACTGAAAAAAAAAAAAAAGAGATCAGAGAAGATGGAAGTGCAAGCGTCGGAGGGGAGTCTATCGACATATAAAGTTATAGATTTGTGACTTGATTAAAATCCCATATGGGCCTACGAAATTGGGTGAAATATAGCCCAATCCATCTCAAATACAAAACCCAATCGATCTCAAATACAAAAATAGAGTACTTTCATTGGCTGATTTTACAGAGTGACGTGGACACTCTAAAAACACTTCCTCATTTCATTTTAGTATAGTAGTACTGATTCGTATTTTATAGGTATTGTGTAAGCTAACACATTGAGGTCGAAATATTCAAATTTGTGAATTTTTTAAATATTAAAGACTAGTGATGTTAATATGGGTCCTTTTTGTTTTATAGTCTCACTCTAATCAGTCATCTACATATTACAAAATTGGTTCCTTTTCTGATCTCCCGTAAAAACGCATTCTTGCATTTATTTGGTCCAAGTCATTCTCTGTATATATATACCTTACTCTAAACTGCAAGATATTTCAGTTCAAAACCATAGACACACCTAGACATTAAACCGTCCTAATAACTCCTCATCTGCTGTAAGCAAAGCAACATGAAGGAAAAAGCTATGTACATACAGTGGATCTCTCACCTCATCTACATTGCTGAAGAAGTTGGCACATTATATAAATATTCATTAACAGACGTGAAACCTGCAAGCTGTTAAGATTTGCTTGGTATGGAAAATATAAAACAGAGCCAAGAATACATAACAAACTTTCACAATAAGAAAAAAATCATCAGCTGCCAAAGGTATTAATTTATCCAGCTAATCTTTTGAGTTCTATGCCATTTTCGGTAAAAAACAGCTCAACCAAGAATACTTTGTTTTAATGACGACATGATTCATGAACAACAAAAAAATTTAAAACCACGAGGTTTCTTGTTTTTGGCTTGGTGTTTCGTTGATGTACTAACAACAATCTCAGTAGGAGGAGGCTCTGTGTCTTTCTTGGGTTGTGTCTCGGTTCCATCTGATATTTGAGCCTCAGCTTTCTTGGGAGGTGGCTTCAAATTACCATAGTCCATTCCCAATATTTGAATGCCCGTCTTCGTTAACATCTTCAGGAGCAAACCTTCTTCAATGTTCCCACACATATATACCATCTGACTTGGTGCATCTATGGTAAATGATACACCTGACATCGAACTCACAAATATAAAAAACCACCAAACCAAACCAAACCTTATACCTATAAATATTAGAGAAAACTAGCAAACCTTGGATGGTCTTTAAAGCTCCTATGATTTTCTTGTACCAACTTCCTTCTAACATATCTATCTCGAATCTAAATTTCTGCAAAAAAAAAAAAGAACAAAACCAAAAACAGTTTTAAAATCTAAAACAATTGAAAAGTGTTGGAAGCAGTGGAGTTATAGATCAATATATGTATATAGAACCAGAAAATGATTATTAGGCTTCCGGATGCCTTCTGGATTCTCTTCATAACCATAATCAATCCTGTAGAGCATTGTGTAAGTCTTCGCTTTAAATAACTTCTTAATGAAGACCACAGGATCAACTTCGCCACGTAAATACATCAACTTCTTAGTGGACATCATAGGATTAGCTTCGCTATGTGGCCACCAGTCGGGTGCATCGATGGAGAACCCTAAACCTAGAATTAACGACAGAGTTATAGTTAAGACTTATCTACCTCTCTTGAGTAATCAGTTAACAAGAAGATCGATCAAGACTCAAAGCTTCTTTTTACCTCCAATGCCTTCAAATATTTTATGTAATGTCTTTTGCCAACCTTTGAGTTGACTTTCCACAAGCAAAACACATCCCTATTCATAAAATTATACATGAACTAGTTAGAAAAGTTTAGACAATGCCTTGAGAAACAAGTAGAAAAAAAAAGAAAAATAATTAGAGAAATTCGTACTAGTTGAGGAGCCGCCATCGTATTTGAGTTCCTAGCTAGAGAGGTGCTTTCTTTGTTTACCCTAACATGCACAACTTAAATAAAATTTCTATTATACCAAATCAACTTAAATAAAATCCTATCTCTATGATTTAGTTTCCTTGTTTCCGTATCCGTATATATTTTTACTTCCATAACACTACAAGAATTGAATTGCCTGTGGTATAGCACATGTTATGACAGAGCCAAGATTACATAAACAAACTTTCATAATAAGACAAAGAGATGATCAGCTGTCAAAAGGTATCAATTTCATCCAGTAATAGATCCTTAGATTAACATAATGACATGCTTCAGATCGATGCAACTCGTAACACAGACTGGCTACAAGTTCAATTACAAAAAAGGTTTCTTCCTGATCAAGAAACGTTGGCCACAGTCTCCAATACTAATAACTAGTACTATGCAACATAACTAAAGCAGGGATGCCGTAGAGCATACAAAGAGTGGTGTCTACACCATAAAAAGATACTTGAGATCATCAACTGTCAGTCCAGTTCCAGAGCGTCCACCATGATCTTCACCATAAGCAGATGCAACCATTCTCCTTTTCTCTCCTCCTGAAAAAGATATTTAGAAAAATGCAAAAATGATAAATATAAAATAAAAGGGACATCAAATACAAAGCGAGAACATTACCTGAAGAAACAACATTCTATCCTCAACGGTATCTTTTATAGTGACACGAGTTACACAAACAGGCCGAGTCTGTCCAATACGATGTGCACGATCAATAGCCTGGTCTTCAGCCGATGGATTCCACCAAAGATCCAAAAGAATAACATGACTCGCAGCTACCATGTTCAGACCTAGGCTTCCAGCTTTTAAGGACAGCTTTGATTTTTTTTTTTTTTTGACAGCTTTGATCTTCGATGAAGTAAACTCGCTTTTTTGGAAAATTGATTTATCCTGCGAAGAAGAACTAGAGCCTGAATCATTGGCAACTCAGTTTCTAAGGGCAGACTCAGAGAAAACAACATCACGACGCAAGTCTTCTCTGCATGACCGTTCAGGGCTGATGTTGTCATCGCCATAGATATGTTCTGAAACACATTGATAGCAAAACACATGACTTGTACACATCATACGGATTGTATCTGAGGAACCTGAAATAGCTATATAAATCATCAACTGTATTTTGTATTGGCGCTCCAGACAAACACCACCTCTTTTTGGCACGAAGAATGCAACATGCTCTCGCCACTTGTGTTCTATGATTCTTAATTGCCTGAGATTCATCTAGTACTACTCTGAGCCACCCAACTCTTGATAGTTTACCATTATCAGAGTCAGAAGAAGAAACTTTACGTTTTTTGGAGGGATTTTCATCATTCTCATCCTCATCTACCAAGAACTGTTTGGGAACTTCATTGTGTATTTATTCTAACGATTTTACAAAATAGTTTTTGGATACCAAACAATTCATATTCTTAATTTAACAAATTACCTTACCATTTTATATGTTCATTTTATGGAATAGCTAATATTCAATACACAAAAAAATATAAACTTATTAAAAACATTCTGGAATAACATGAAATATAAATAAAATAACAAATAATATATAAGTATAACAAATCGAAACATACAATTCGCGAGTAGCCCGAAAAAATCTCTAGTCGTGATAAATGCTTGTAAATATGGTTGGTAAATATGGTGTTAATATAATTGTTAAATAGTAGTAAACTAGATAATAACCCGTGCCTTGCACGGATTAAGATTATTGATTTTGTTATCTTTTTAATAGACATAAAAATTCAAGTATCCGTCGAGTACGGATACACACTTTCAGAATATCAGATTTTTTGAGTTTGAAAATTAGGTCCCAATCGGGTATTACAACATTATGGGTCGGGTTCGAGTCGGGTCCTCCCTAGTTCGGATGAGTTCGGTTTTGATGTAAAAGAACCGAAAATAACTGAATAACTAATGTATCTGAAACGGGTTCGGATAATAGTACCCAAAGTAACCATATTATCCGATTTGATTCGGATATTTTGTATCCAAACAACCCAAATATACTAAAAATAACTAAAATTACTCATTAGACACGTTTTTGGATATTTCTATCCAAACTATCATATTTTATCCGAAAATTCACAAAAATGATTAATATATCTAATTTATAATTATAATTTTATTTTTAAAATAATTATATATATAATTATAAATAATATTTTTAAGTATATATTTATCGGATATCTTCGGATACTCATTCGATTATCGGTTCGGATCGGGTTGAGTACCGGTTCTTCGGATACATCAGTTTAGGATCCATTCAGTTATTTACCCCCGGTCTGATCAAGTTCGGGACTCTGATTTTCGTGTCGGCTTCCGATCGGTTCTTCGTTCTGGATATTTTGCTCAGTCCTACTTTTTAAAATAAAAAATATTATATCTGTTTAATCTGTATATTTGTTCGATATTACATTATTTTTATTTTAACCTCCTAAAATATTGATACCATTCTAAATCTGGTTGACTTAATATACTACTAAAGCTATCATATTTTGAATATTTTACGTGGGATGCAAATTTTGCAATAAAATGAATGTGCCTGCGAATATAGAAACACTATATATTATATCTTATGTAATTCTTAAAATATTTATTAGGCTTTCTATATTTTTAGTGTTTTTAAAACCGGACAGGCGACCGAACCGGAAATATTTTGGGTCATGCATCATTGTGGTTCGACCAGGTTCGGTCGGTTCGATTAATCTAAACTGAATTTATTATTTTGTAAATACTATGTATATTTTTTCAAAGATAGATCATATTAAATAAAATGTTTCAATAAGGATAACTAAAAGGCAATATATAAATTTGACTGTAAAGAAGTGACGAAGAATAAACAGTATATATATATATCATATATACCGATGGACACGTGGCAGTCTCAGAATGATTTGAGAATGAGCATTCACACTTTATATAAATGTTTTCACACTCTACATAAATGTGTTCACAATATGTATTTTATGTTTTCGTTTTTTAATATAAAACTCACATGTAAGATTCCAAAAAATATGAATATAAAATCTAATTCTACAATAGGATATTAAGATATGATTAAAAATAACCTAAAACCTACTAATATCCAAATTAGTGTTGGTCAATATATAAAACCGAATATTATCGAATCGAACAGAAATAGATAATATGGTTTTGTTTTGGTATATACCATACAAACCGAATGGATGTGATTTTATAAAAATCTTAGGATTGAATATGGTTTGATTTATAACCAATTAAACCGAACAAAACCGATCAAAAGTAGAATCATGTAAATATGTATATATTTATAACGACGTATGAATGTAATAATAAAATCAAAACTATAAATGTCAACAATTCACTGCGTGATAAAATAATGACAACATTTTCCATTAGGGACCAAACCACAATGTGCTGCAGACTCTGTTTCTTATTGTGTTCTTATTTATTTATCTTTCCTAATAAAACTCATCAGTACACTCCAAAGTCTTTTCTCGGTCAACTCTCTTCCTCCTCTTTTTAATTCCTTTCAGACCAAACAATAAAACTCAAAAGATAAACTGAGAACTCTCCGGCGACAAAAAAAACAATAAAAAATTGTTACTTCTCGTTCTACCCTTCCCCTTCTTCTCCTTCCTCCTCACTTTCTCCGCCCAAATGACCGGAAACTTCAAATGCGACGAACCAGGTGACTCACCCTCTACGTGTCGCTCTCTCGTGGGTTACTCAAGCAAGCAAGGCACAACCTACGTCAATATCAAAACTCTCTTCGCTGTCAAGAAGCTCCGTTCGATCTTCGAAGCCAACAACCTCCCACTCTCCACCCAACGCACTCAGGGCGTAAACCCGAACCAGGTCGTACACGTCCCGATCCCTTGCTCTTGCTCAAACAGAACCGGCGTATCGAACCGGACTCCGGTTTACACCGTCAAGAAGGGAGACACGCTCTTCTTCATCGCATCTGAGATTTTTTTCTTCATCGCATCTGAGATTTTCGGAGGGTTGGTTCAGTACCAGAGGATCAGTGACCTGAACAGGATTTCCGACGCAAGCGAGATCGATGTTGGTCAAAGGTTTTGGATCCCTTTGCCTTCCATGAGATCTATATGAATAACATGAACATAATTATCTAATCTAATTAAATTATTGTCTCATTCATCGACAGAGACACTAAAGAGAAACAGAGAAATCTCTATATAACATACCGACGTGCATTGTATTTTTTTATCCCCTTGCTGAAACTGTTCAAGCATGAAAAAAAAAGGTTATGTTTCTTGTCATTGAAGCAAATAAGGAAAGAAAGCTAAAAATTAAATGATCCGTTTTCTTAAAATCGCTCACAGAGTGACACGTGGAATGGAGCCTTCTCATGCATTCCCACCAAAATCGTTTAAGGAAAGCCTTAAAAATGCTTCTCCTTTAATATATAGGGGATTTCATAATAATATAGTAAATATAGGTGTATTTAGATCGCTAGGGTTCGCGGTCCTCCCTATAATAGGCTTCGATATTTTTTTTTTTTTTTTGAGAGAGCAAGCGATAATGAGATTTAAGCCTACCTCATTCCACAATCCTTATTTTGGTCATGGCCGTAGTCTCCCACGTCGTGGATATGACATCTGTCATTCTCCTTTAGCGAGACGGAGGGAGGTCAATTCTGAGATTGAAAATTCTGATGAGCTAATAATAAGCAACTTACCTGAATCTGAAACTCAGGTTTGTAATTCTTGTAAATTCGTCAGTCAATTCTCTGGTTTTGTCACTAATCTCTCTCTCTCTCTCTATATATATATATATAACCAGGATGAGAAGATCTCTGTGGCCACTACCTCCGCGCCACCTATGTCAAGGTTAAGGTACGGTGATTGATGATTATTGGGATTGATGTTGTTGATTCTCTTGTACATACTTCATATGTTGTGTGTGTGTTATATGGACTCAGCGTGGACGAGCAATCCCTCCGCATGGCTGCTTTGTCTTTGGAAAACAAGAAGAAGAAATCAGCACCTAAGGCATTGCTCGCTACGGAGAGCAAACCTAGCACCTAAGGCATCCGTTTTATCCTACAATCACCAGACACCAACTACTATCGCTTTATCATTTCTGTTGTGTTTTGTAAACTTAAGATGAAAATTTGATTTCCAGTAGGTTTATCTAAATCTCAAATTGAACTATCATACAGCTATAAATTCGTTAACTTGAGCAGTCAAATTTCTTCTTTCGCTGAGATATTATGTTTATGAACGAACAAGTTTGTATCTTCCTCTCATTCACTGTTTTATTCTTTCTGGAAACAACACTTAGTCATTCAAAACCTCAAAAAAACTCTCATGATCCTCGAATTCAACTGTTTCCATTCTCGTAGAAGAATGCGGAGTTGATGACTAAAAAACGAAGACAGCAAAGAGAGTTAGTCAATGAAGCTCATCATTTTAATCGTGGTTGCTGGCTTAGGCTAACACAAAAAGTTTCAACGCTACCTAAAATGTTACAACCACATCGTATTTTGCTAACTCAATAGGATCTTTGGTCCTGTTACCACCATGGTAGATTAAAACAGAAAGTTTGGATTCATTCATCAGAGACCTCCTCATCAAGTTCTCTGCCTCACAACACTCGCTGGACAAACAACTAATGTGCCTGCCAGCAGCCGGTCTCTTGCTATTAAGCTCCCGTCTTACAGTATCTGAACTACCATTCTGATCACTATCAATATCACTCAGAACCATGGTCTCACTATTGCTTGAAACCTTGAACTCTGGTCTTGCATGAATATCATGCTTTGCATTTTCCGACTCATCATCAGCATCCAGGTCCACTATTTGGGCGTCTTGTTTGCTTGAGTTTTCAGAATTTTATTGGGACTCAAACTTTTGCTTCAGGATAAGAGCAATCATCGAGACTGTCTTACCAAGTCCCTGGAATAAAAAAAAATAGACCTTACATATTTTGAGGGGAAAATCACATAACAGATATTAACTAGGAAAAAAGTTTGAATTATATGTGACCTGATAATCTGCTAATATCCCTCCTGAACAGTGTAAACAACTTGTTTCCTTTTGTAACATCCATGCCAGTGCAATTTTCTGAGAAGAAAATAGTATTTAGTATATATACAAAACCAATTTCAAAAAGGCCAATAAATGGTAACACAAAAGCAATGATAATAATATACCTGATGGATGTCTCATAAGAGGAACTGAAAGAGTACCAGGAGGTAGATCAACTTTTGTCCTGGGTTGATTCAAATTCTGCAGGATTAACATACACTTTGTTATAATAAAAAAAAATGCACTTAACATGCCATCTAATATCCGGTTGATTATGAAACAACACAGCTCTCAACTTATGCATCAGCATAAAATCGAAAATGAATGCTACATAAAAAATTCAATTGATCTAAAATATCATATGATTTCATAAAATAGGATACTCGGTCTAAAATTGAGTAGATTCAGTATGCAAGTATGAATCAATGCACCAAATATTTAACCAAAAAAACCGTAAAAGGTGGTACAAGGGACGCAAACAAGACATGCAAGCAAAAAAAGAAGAGCCAAGTGTTCAAGTTTCATTCTCAAGAGAAGAGTGAGTTGATGATGAATACCCGTAGTGCATCCTGATAGATCAGCCTCTCAGAATTCTCGTCTTCCCCAATTCCAGTCATGTCCACTGGATCGCTTGGATCATGTAAAGGTGAAGCAGATGTTCCATGCGTCATAGAAGAAGGAGGGAGGATCCTAACCCCATTCCCACTAGGACAAGCATGATTCGTACATCCAGCACTATCTTGACTATTATCCGCAGAGGAAGTAAAACTACCGCTTCCTGAGTGAAAAAAGGGTAAAAAGAGAGCACCGAGGTTGGTTGAATTAGTCCATAAACTTAACCTCACCAAGAATGGACAAAATATAATAGCAGAGAGAGTATACCAATACTAGTTTCTTTCCCAATGGGCTCCGATACATTGCCATCACTACCACTATCACTGCAGTTGCTGCTGCTGCTACCAATACTACTACCTGAACTAATTTGAATATCAGAATCCATCATGTGCTAGCTTCTAAGAAAGTCAAATTTAGCCTGCGTTGCAAGACAATGTTGGCATTATTCAACGAATGAAGCTAATGGCATGAAACGGAACCCTTTTCACTGTAATTGGAAACAATTTCAATAGCCTAGCAAAAGAGCCAAGAACACCAAATCAAGCAAAGTAAGGCAAAGTGGCGGGATAACTGAAATCAAAACGACAGGTACCGTGGAGGAAGCAGAGAGTTGGAAGGAAGCCACTGTTCATAGGGTTTCTTTCTTCCTTTCTCAGTGAACCCAATAATATTCTGTCACCAGACAAGGGAGCAGAAAACATGAAATGTTTTTCTTTTACACTTTGGTAATTACCCCTGTTCAAAAACGCGGCCGCCTAGCCGCCTAGGCGGCCGCCTGGGCGCTATTCGGTGGGTGGCCGCGGCGAGTTGGGCCAAATCGGTGAATTCAGGCGTTGACCCGCGTTTGACCGCCTAGTTCCCGCGTTGACCGCCTAATTCCCGCCTAATCCCGCGTTGACCGCCTAAGTTTTTTTTTTTTTTTTTTTTTGAAATAAGATTAATTATTTTTACTCATTATTAACAAATTTATATAATTATTGATTACTAAATAGTTACAATTAGTTATCTAACCCAAAACAAACACATATATACTACATTAGGGATTTTCTCGTATCAAACACGCCCAAATCTAAATGTTCGATAAATTGAAAGGAGATCTTTTCAAAAAATTATCTAAAAAGTTATAAAATTATGTATAAGAACTTGTGTCATCATGTTTAAAATTAACTAAACATATTATAAATATATTAAATTGTATTTAAAACTAGGCCCCGCGTAATCTCCGAGTACTCCCCGATTTTTCGGTAACTCGCTAGGCCCGGACTCGCCGCCCGACTAGCGCCTAGCGTAGTTTAGAACAGGGGTAATTACATTTCCATCAAAAATATGGAAAGGAAACATGGTAAACAGTAAGAGTTTACATTTGCTCGGCCCGTAGCCTTTCGGCCCATCTGACCATTTCCAACTCATCACTTTTAGAAACATATACGTTAGAGTAAATTCTATAATTCTATTTTTTATAATACTATTCTGTTTAAAATGAATAAAGAGAAATTGATTCAAATACTATAAATTGACTAACATTTTTCAAAAAAAAACTTCAATCAAAATTATTCTAACATTTGGGTAGGTTTAGTTATTGTTGTTTAGTTTTAGTATTTGAGGGATGAATTTGGATTTATTAATGATTTAAGAGGTTAGTTTAATTTTTTTTAATCAAAAATTAGGATGTTTATGAAAATAATCAGGTAAATTTAAAAAATAGTATCATATTTGTGGTAAAACTAGAATTCCCGGTAAATAATAATATACACTAAATAAAGTTTGAAACTTAGATGTATTTGCCTATTTGTCCCAATATATTTTACTGCTTTTAATTAGAAAAATTCTAAAATAAATAAAAATATAAAATAACGTTTCTTTATTCACATTATTTTTAAAGAAAAAAAAATGAGATTATTCGAATAGATTTTTTTTGGTTTTCAGCAAATCAAAAATAGTAATGAGTTAAAGATGCTGACATTAAATGCAAAAAGGCAAAAAAAAAAACATTTTTTTCTTAATGCATGTCTTGAAGAGAAATCCTAAACCGAAAATCAACAGCCCAATCATTTTTCCTTAAGGTATTTTTACTTAAGGTTTTGTTCATAAAAGCCTAAACTGAAATCTTGAGAGGGAAATACAAATAATAACAAATTTTAACCGAATCCCTCGGCTGACTGCTGCAATCTGCGCTGCGTGTATAGAGCCAGTGCTTTTATTGCGTGCTGCTGCTTATGTTATTAGCCGACTGTTAAACCGAATCCAAACTTGTGGTCCTTCTTCTTACGATCTATCTGTTAGAAAAACAAAACACAATCAACAGTTTTAAAACAAGAGTATATCCCGTTACATCTCAGTAAACGAACGAACAAGGCAGAACCTTATGTTACCTCTGCAGACAGAAGAAAATTAAGTCCCATACTCAATCTTTCTTCCAGGAGAGCTGATGCAACTCCGTTGGAATCAATCTTCCCCCTGATACGAGACTGTAACAAACCACACAGACTAAGTTGCTTCTTTTTCACTTCCGTTACGTTCCAGAGGATATATAGGTAACTTTTTACCTGTCGGAGAATGTAGTCATACCCAACACTAGCTACAACATCTCTTGAAATGTAGTTGTATACAAAATCAGTGGCTAGTGAAACCTGATCATTAAGGTTAAAATGAAGGTTGTCATGTTTGTTCTCCATACTCTATATAATAAGATGAGCTTAATGATAAAAGGTACAAGTACCTTCTCGGATATCTTTTGCACATAGTTCATAGTTACAGAACCGGTGCTAGCAACTTGAGCAGAGGCGACCTGTTGGTAAAGAATAGTAGTTGTTGTTCACTTCACTGATAGCTTGAAAACGGGTAGTGAAAATTTGACTGAGAAGACAGCGTTACCATCTGATCAGTTTCGTATCTTGCAGCGTAACCTATACCCGACTTCCTAGGCACACCAGCCCAGAAAACTTCCCCACCCAATGACAGACGGGGTGTCACGCTCTGTCCAAAAATTCATGAAAATACAATCAGTTCAATGAACAAAAGAGAACTGTTATTATCACCACAGAAACTAAGCATGACAACAAAGATGATTAGAACGACTTATGATTCATCTCTCATCACTAAGTTACTACACAAAAGCTTTTTTTGCAAAAGATGATAAGCTTTTTTCCTATTTATTCGACTTCACGCAGAAAGATTTACAAAAACTGCAGCTGTTGCACATAGTCAACTTTTACCTGAATATAGGTTGCTCCAATTAGAGCACCGTTCCCAAGTTGAAGTTGGGCTCTGTAGTCTTTTCCCTACTCAAACAAGAGAAAATAAAAAAACTTCAGATGAACCCCAAATACAAGCATCACAAGGATAGGAAGAGTTTAAAACAGAGAGAAGCTCGTGACCATGTAATCAAAGTTGAACACCGCATGTGACATATGTGGCTCACCTGTCAGCTGGAAAGAAAGTAAAATAAATACAATCATTCCCATGTAATATCAAGATACACCATAATAGAACAAACACATTTCTCCAGTAGCAGCACCTTACCAGAGCATTGGCCTTTAAGATTAACTTATCAGTTAAATCAGCTTTCACTCTTGCATTGAGTCTACCATCAGTCATAACTCTTCCAACAAGCATCAACTGCATATTATATACATATGTCATCCTCATATCTTCTTGATGGCCATAAGATATAAAATCACCAAAAATGCTACCTTTGGGTCGAAGTAATTGGCACCAAACTCATAATGGGCAGTTGGAATTTTGATCGTCGTGTCAGGTGACTGTGAAGGAACTTCTGTTGGCCCCATCATTACACTATTCCGGAAAAAAACAATAACAGACTTAATCAGAAACGAAAATAAACCAGTAAAACTGTAAACATAATGTTACTAACCTGTGGCTGAGAGAAAACTTTTGATTCAACCCTTTGCTAAAGTCGAAGCGTAAACCCTCAAAATTCTCAGACTTTAATAAAGACACTGCAGAGAATAACCAAAAAACAGTTAGAAACCGATTGAAACATAAATAAAAAATGCACCAAAACAGTAAAAAGAAACCATAATGTGACTGACTACAAAGAACTCAATCAAAGAAAGCTATCATATGAATAAGCAGCTGAAAAGAACTCACAAGACGTTAATTGGCTACAAGCATTTGTTACCTCACAATGAACAGAATCAAAATCTGAATCAATTGAACAATTTCTACTAATATAATACACTTAAGTAACACTATCAAGAAAATGAAGATGGGAGAAAGTGTGATAATGAGATACTGAACTGTAAGCTTCGCGGTGGACTTCCTCATAAGGAACAGGGCACGGGAGATTCGAGTAATCAACTTTCTCTTCGACTTTAGTCTTCGCATCGATTTCCGACGTCACGAGAGGTGGGAAGACATCCGCCATCGCCGTCGTAATCGTTTTACGGCCGCGACAGTGGAAAAAGGAAAGGGTTTTCTTCTTCTTCTTCTTCTTCTTCTTCTTCGATTTGGGTTTTGGTCTGCCTAAGGGTTTTGTAAATTGTCACACTGTTTTGGTTTTACCCAACTCGGTCTTAAATCTTAAACCGGTTAAAAAAAAATCTTAAACCGGTTTAGGACCCTTCTTTCTCCGGTTTTCTTTACCTTATTCGGGTAAGAACCAATTATTCATTCAAAGCGATGGCTTTGTATGCACACATTAATAAACTTACCAGTTCTAGAATGTGAAAATATCTAGATGAAAGTTACTGTATATACCAGAGAAAAGTGATTTGCATTTTACTGTTGTACATTCTCAAACTTGCTATTTTGAGGATGTGAAAATATTTACATGGAGTTTTGCTGTAGACAATAAAAAAAAACAAAAAACAAAAAGTTGCAAGGGGCTTGAGAGAGTACAGTGACCATTGGAACTACTAATATTATTCTTATGGTACAGAAGACCATTATATGATTGGGCGTTTGTAATTCTGAATTACATATATCATAAGCCAACAAGACTTTAATGATGATCTACATGCATCGATTCATTTATCAAACCTTTTATTGTGGTAGTATATAAGCAATTGTTTTTTTTAGCGCACAAGACCCAAGTTCAAGATTCCCCAAGAAACATCTGGCCAAGATCGATCCTGCGACTTCATGAGAAGAACTCTAACCCAAGCAACCCAACCTTCCCATGACATCCTTTTGTCCCATGGACTTCCCCACTGCAGCAGCAGAAGCAGCCCTCTCTCTGCTTCTCTCTCTGCCTCTGCGAATCTCTTCTTTCCCAGATACACTTGACTCAACACCACATGTGGCTCCCCCACGAATGGGTTCTTCTCAATACACCCCAACAAATTCTCCTCTGCTCTCTCCAAGTACCCTTCTTTGCTCGCGTCGCTGCTCACAGCTTCCCAGTACATGTCCCTCGCTTCTATCTGCTCCTTTGCATCCAATACCTGTTCCATTACATGTGCAGCTCATCCATAAACTCTAAATCTCAACTAAGTCCTTGATAATATGATCATGACACGAATTGATGAAACGCATGATACCTTGGTGCAGAAGCTGAAGACCGGAGGCACCACGAGCTCGATATCTTCATCTCTCTCCTTCCTCACCACAAACTCAGAACCACCACCAGAATCCCTCTTCCTCTGCTCCATCAGAATCTCTTCTTCCCTCACAATCAAACTATAAACCGCACCCATCCTGGAGCTAGAGTTCATCCACAGCCCAGGCTTCCCACTCCCAGGCCACAACGCCGCCACGTTATTCCCTCTAAACTCAAGCCTCCCGTCACCATTACAAAACAACTCATCCTGAAACCCAAACAGCTGATCACTAAAATCCGCCATCGTCATCAGCAAGAACACACCAACCACCCTCCTCGACACAACAACCTCTTCCCCCGTCTTGATATGCTTCACAACGACGCCGTTCTCAGGCACCAAACCGTTAACCTTCTTCCTCCACTCTTCATCTCCATCGAACCACCCTTCCTCCTTGGCCTTCTTCAAAGAAGCCTCGGAGCGGTCAAGATGCTCGACGAGCTCTCGGTCAGAGTACTTGAAGAGGAGGTCGTCGTGGATCAGAGTCTGCCTCGGGACGACGCAGAAGAGATGGATCAGGGCCTCGGCGGGCTCCCCGACGTGTCCGCGGACGACTTCGCGGCCCGTGGAAGGGTGGAAGATGGCTAGGTTGACGTAGGAGTTGGAGTAGGCGGAGTGGAAGAGGCCGCAGAGGCAGACGGGTTCGGGAGCTTTCCAGAGCTTGAGGATCTTGTAGATGTCGATCAGGTGGTCTAGGAAGCTTCCGTGTTTGTGCCAGCACTCGCCTGCGCCGACGCTTTTGAGGACGGCGATTAGGGAGGGGAGGTTGGGGGAGATGTTCTCTAGCTCTCCTCGGAGGAAAGGGCGGGCTAGTTCAAGAACGGTGGAGAGGTTTGGTGATGGATACGAAGTTGAACCCATTTTTTCTCTCTAGTGTTGTTAGGTAAGAGTTGGATAGGATGATGATCAGAAACCTTTTTATCAGCTTAGATTACTAAAAAAGAATGACCGAACAGTAAGCCTTGACTTATTATGTAAAATACATACTATCCGTTATCAGTTTCAACTGGATTTAGAAAAAACCGGATATTTATAAATATTAATATTATATAATATATATACTTAGTACAAATCATAAATTTAGTTTTTAGTTATAGAATAGCCTTTTGTTGTAAAAAAACAAAAAAGCTCTAATTTTTAAACATTTAAAAATAAATAAATATCTCTTTGGTCTGATGTAATGTTATAGTCATGGTATTTTATGCAAATTTTATAATTTTATTGTTTTTTATTTACTAATTTAAAGAAAATATTGAAAAATTCCTTTAAATGGCTTTTTAATTTACTTTCACAAGAATATCACTTAGAAAAAGAAAAGAAAATGACCGAAATAAATTTTATTAAAGGAAAAATATATATATTTATATATCTAGGTTAACTAATTTAAATTTAGGATTTATAGTTAAAGGATATATTTTGAAGAATGAGATTTCAAATTTCAAAAAACAAAAATTAAATATTAAATTTTTTAAAATAAAAAAATTATTTTAATCATTGTAGTTATTAAGAACTATTTATGTGACAAAAAAACTTAAAATGACTATTTGAGAATACTGTCCATAAGTATTAGTTAACTAGGTGTTTTGCCCGCACATGCGGGCATACATTTCTTTTAAATACTTATTAGTTTATGTCTTATTAATCTAAAATCAGTATAATAAATTATTATTTATGTTTTTAAATAGTTAAATCAAACATCAAAATATTTATATATGTCAAATACTTTTAATCGAAATATATACTTATTATTGTGTTAAGTTTTTTTTAAAACACTCATATCTTAGAGATAGTTTAGAAAATATATTTATATTTTTTGGTTGACTAATAATTAATAATAAATTGTTTTGTATCTTAATTTTTTTTAACTTTTATAATAAAAATATTGTTTTCAGATAGGCACAAAAAAATAATATATATAGAAGAATTATCTTTTTTTTTGATAATTCTAAAATATTATTTTGTAATCAATTATTTGATATAGCATATAACATATAAACTTTATATCAATAAAATAAATTAGTGAATAGTTAGAAACTAATAATAAATTAATAACCTATCTAAAAGTCTAAAACCTAATAAAAATATGACAAATAAGAAAAGCTAATATAACATATAAATCTAATATTAATAAAATAAAATTCGTTTTTATTTATATAGAATATTCATCAAAGCTATTATTTTAAATTAATGATTTAGTGACTCAGCTCAAAACAAATAATACATCAATGATAATTTATCTTAAACTTAATAAAAATATGACAAATAAGCAAAATTAGCCAAAATCATGGAGAACATGACAAATAAGCAAAATCACTTCATAAATAATAGTATAGATAGATATATATCCAAAATAAAAAAACACCAAAATGAGAATCAACCAATATATATCTAAAAGTTAAATAATCATAAATAAGATGATATATCCTGAATAAGATGATTTAATAATGTGATTGTCTTAAATCACATGTTTAATTAAAATATAAAATAAGTAAATTATTAATTATATTTATTAAGCATATGATAAATAAGCAAAATTACCTAAACCAATGAAAAATATGACAAAGAAGTAAAATTATTTAAAATTTTACTTTAAAACATCAAAATAAGAATCAACCAGCAGATATCAAAAATAATTATAAATAAGATGATATATACTAAATAAGATGTTATAATATTGTGATTATCTTAAATCACATGTTTAATTAAAATTATTAAAAATAAGCAAAACTATTTATTATAATTATTAAGCATATAATAAATAAGTAAAATTACCTAAAACTATGGAAAATATGACAAATAAGCAAAATTACCTAAAATCATGGAATACATGACAACTAAGCAAAATCACTTCATAAATAATAGTATAGATTTAGAGTAAATATTTGTTATCGTATGTTAAATATTAATTTTAACTTTTTTTTAGAAACCAATTAAATATCTAGTTAAAAATAACGCATTTATCGAAATATCCAAATACTAAAAAGTAGTGAATCGAATACAAGTGACAGACTTGATTCTGATAAAGTAGAACAAGCTAAAATATGGATATCCGCTGATGCCGAATTGCCAACCACTAGTCACCTACATCCAAATTTAGATGAAACATTAAAAGCTTACACATCAAAATCCCAATGACTAAAAACAGCTTCCTAGGACAACAAGTAGTCATATTTGAATTTCAGATATTGCGAGTTTGTAAAGATTCTTAGTTATTTTTAGAAGTAATGTCATCTTCACAACAACAACAACAACTAAGCAAGGAGGAAACAGTGTAACTGTGCAAGTAAAACAATACAGAAGAAACAATCGGGGAAACAAAAAGAAAAAAAGTAGACTTAAAACTATAGTCTTGAATTGTTGGATTTCACCAAGGAAAATGTTTACCTAGAGGGACAAAAATAATGCAAGTACAATAAGTGAAACCCATCAGTAGATAAATATTATATCTACATAATAACCCTTTTGAGACCTGGCCATATTGCCAATGATAGCAATCGCTTCCTCATCACCATCATCACGTCAAACTATAATCGTCGTTTCATCACAGGAAATACGGAACTCCAGTCCTTGGCCCTCTCATTTGATTGTTCTCTTCTGTCTCGTTGAAGTACTTCACATCCCTTTCCTGGTAATAACAAGCATTCCCATGGTTTTTATCATTAAACCATAGACATAATAATGACCGATACAGTGATGTTATGACTTATGACCTAGAATCTATGGTAAATCAGATATTCTAACACACACGGCCTACTTAAATTCTCCTTAAACCTTCCACTTCAAAAAGCAGATACAAATCAAAAAGTGTGTACTTAAAGCTGGTAGAGAGCCGAATATCAAAAAGAAGACAAAAGGGGGCATGGATACTATGCATGACGACCGAAAGCTACAGACTATATGTTCTATAGGAAAGAACTGAGAGATGGCTCACCATGTTTCCATCGAAACTCAATATAGAAGCGACATTGCCACAGCGGTAGCAGTAATTAGGTGCAGACCATACCTTCACACCAAAGAAAAAGAAGAAAGAACACACCACATCAATTAAGCAGAGCAATCTTTCCAGCATAAAAAGGGTGACGTCATAAGAAGCAGGACACTCACAGTTACAAGGCCTTTATCTTGGAACATGTACTTAAGACCTTCTTGTACCAGTTGGTGAGCACGGCACACTAGCTCAAGTTTGTTGATGTGATTGAACTGCACAAGAAGTCGAAACCATATATATCAGACTCATGAAACCGATGTATCAATTACAGTATTATTCCACTACTGAAGAAGGAAACCATACCTCAGTAGTAACCCTGGATCCGAAAAGCCAGCCAGCTCCACGTGGACTAACAGCCCATGTTTCAATATCTTCGGGATCGCTCCACATAAGATCGCAAAAGGGCCCTTCATGGGGAATTTCACAATTTCTATCGACCAGTCTTATCTAGAGCCCACAATAAAAGATCTAAAGTGAGTGGATGGATGGCCTTAATAACATGCTGAACCAGAAACATACTTGACGGGTGAAACCCCAAAAAAAACAAGCAGAGTTTAACCTGATCAATTGTCCGGACATCCGGGGAAAGACCACCATGAACACATAGAACCTAGACAAAGAAGATCATCTTATTTTCGGATAGGATACAGCAAACATATGCGTTCTCACCGACAAAGCCAAGTTGCTGAAAAAATTACTTACTGTGCCATCTATAATAGCTGATAGGGTAAGATAGTCAAAAACATCTGTGCAATATCGCCACGCATTAGCGTTACCATACTTCCGTTGGCACTCGTCATAGAAACCATATACCTGAAAACACACACATTGGGATGAGAATCTCACTACTATAAGTGACATACGAAATGTGCCTTCCAGCGGCACAAAACACATCACTTACAAATGTATATGAAAGTAAGACCAGAATCAAATATCTTCGTTTAGAACCAATAAAAAACAGAGAGCTAGATAAAAGTACACAATAAGGCACACCTGCGTTAGCTGCCTACTTTCATGATTTCCACGCAGAAGTGTAATATTGGCTGGATGTCTACACAATGCAATACAAATCATGATTTAATGCCCCAACTTAAGAAGATATACTTCAAAAAAATAGCAATGTAATAAACACCCTAAATATCATTCTCACGTAAACTAAATCACTTGGTATCTTTTTCCAAAATCAAACAACAGAGTGAGACAAAAGGCCTAAGAAGCAGTTACTTCCTCATCTAAATCAAAATTCCAAATGCAGTTTATTGAAACTCGGTATTAAAGAAAGCTTAATAATTTTCAAGATCAAGGGGCTTAATAAACAAGGAGTTGGTCCTAAGCAGAAGGAAGAGCATATAAAAGCTTTAACCTAGCTTTAAGAAGCAGAAGAATAGTGAAGACTTCAAGGCTGTTGTAACCTCTATCCACAAAGTCCCCCTGCGAGTAAGAAGATCATGATTGTATTCATATCAAATGTGTGGATACGGCGGGAAAAAAATAAAAATAAAAAACTAAATGTACCATAAAAATGTAATTGGTGTGGGGAACATGACCTCCGGTCTGAAAAAGCTTCATTAGATCATGAAACTGGCCATGGATATCACCACAGACGGTGACTGGACTGTTGACAGGCTGCACGTTTGACTCCTCAATCAGAATCTCTTTCACCTGTGTAAGTAACAACATAAACCATTTTCTGCTTAGCCAAGGCTACTCAATAAACTGAGAACATAAATTATATCTGGATCACAACAAGTATTAAGCTTTTGTATACTAATAACAATTTATTGATTCTTCAAGACCAGAGTTCGAAGGCACCAAGATAGAGATCAATCTAAGTAGTAGTAAGGAGGAAGATGGAGTACGTATTCGCAGAGAAGCTGAAGCTCTTCCTCGGAGAGATGCTGACCCTCCTTAACCTTCGAAATCCATTGATCCAAATCCATTACTCCCTTCTCTCTCTCTATCTCTTTCTATCTAGTAATCACCCGCCTCTTCCTCCGTCGATTTCAATGGCGAAACTCCGACTTCGTTAGGGCTACGTAAGAGGAGGAGGAGGAGGAGGAGGAGGAGGAGCAGAGATGAAATAGGGGAAGATCGATCTCCCACCGCTTCAAACGCAAATCTTACGTTCGCGTTTGGGTTTTATTTTAAAACGCCTCACATGGTAAAAAAAAATAAACAGTGCATTACTGAGGTAAAACCGAATGTGTCTCGTTACGAAAATTTCAGGTTATAATTAGGGTTTAATTTGGTTAGCTTTTAGACATTAATTAGTTTAGATCTAAAAAAAAATTGGGCTTTTATCGGCTTTATCGGCTAATCCATCAATTCACATTACAACGTATAGTGTTGTTAGACTATCTACAATGGAAAAATTGATTCAACATCCTGTTTTACAACTTTCAACATGACGCATCTTAAAATATAATTTTATTAAAAAAAACTATGCCAATACAATTTTGTGAAATTGGTTTGTTTAATAAATAATTGCATCACTAGGTGTTTTGCCCGCACATGCGGGCATAATCTTCTTATCAATACTTATTAATTTATGTTTTATTAATTTAAAATCAGCATAATAAGTTTTTTTTTATGTTTTGAAATAGTTAAATCAAACATCAAAGTATTTATATATGTCAAATATTATTTATCAAAATATATACTTATTATTGTGCTATAATTTTTAAAACACTCATATCTTAAAAATAATTTAGAAAATATTTTTATATAATTTTTTTTCTTTACTAATATTTAATTATAAAATTTTTGTATCTTAATTTTTGACATTTATAATAAAAATATTGATAGCAACACAATATATATAATAATTATCGTATTTTAAAATCTTTTGATAAGTTATTATATTATTTTAAAATCAATTATTGTATTAAATTTATTTGTAATTATATAAAATTCATTAAGGGTATTGTTTAAATTAACAAATAGCGAATCAAACTAATAATAAATCAATAACCTAGTTAAAAGTTAAAAACCTAATAAAAATATGATAATAAAAAACTAACTAAATTTTAATATAAAATATAAAATTAATATTAAAATAAAACTCGGTTTTAATATATATAGATTCATTAAGGGTATTTTTTTAATTAATAAATTAGTAACTTAGATAAAAGAAAATAATAAATTAATGATTTAGCTAAAACCTAATAAAAACATGACAAATAAGCAAAATTAGCTAAATCCATGACAAATAAAATTCGTTTTTGAAATATATAGATTCATTAAGGGTGTTTTTTTAATTAATAAATTAGTAACTTAGATAAGAACATGACAAATAAGTAAAATTAGCTAAAACACTCATATCTTGAAATAGTTTAGAAAATATTTTAATATAATTTTTTTCTTGACTAATATTTAATTATAAAATTTTTGTATCATAATTTTGACATTTATAATAAAAATATTGTTTCAGATAGCAACATAATATATATAAGAATTATCGTATTTTAATTCTTTGTTAAGTTATTATCTTATTTTAAAAGCAATTATTGTATTAAGTTTATTTTTAATTATATATAAAATTCATTAAAGGTATTGTTTAAATTAACAAATTAGCGAATCAAACTAATAATAAATCAATAACCTACCTAAAATTTTAAAACCTAATAAAAATATGATAATAAAAAACTAAATAAATTTTAATATAACACATAAAATTAATATTATTAAAAAAATTCTTTTTTAATATATATAGATTCATTAAGGGTATTTTTAATTAATAAATTAGTAACTTAGATAAAAACAAATCTATACTATTAAAAGGGAAACATTCTGAAAAAATCTACTTAAACAAGGTTGTTGGACCCTTTCATTATTGTTACACATATTACCTTAATTAATAAACTCTACTTAATTCAAATTAAGATTTTGTTTATAGCACAATAATGCTTCACGTGTCTATCATTATATCAGCCTACATTTTTGCCTTTAACTTACCTTTTTTACAGATTTCAATATTTGAATGTGTTATTATTCAATTCACACGTAAGAAAAAAAAATCAAAAACAAGTTAATAATATTTAATATACATATTGTAGATCTTATATAGATAATCCAACATAAAAAATACAAGTCGTGATACTATTACGTTAAATTAATTTATATATTTATATTATTCAAAATATTTACAAAACCAAATTAGATAAAACATGTTATTAAACAATTTGTTAAAACAAAAAAAAATATACTGCGTTGAATTAATTTTTATAAAATATATTAAGAATAATTATTATTTTTTATTTAAGATAAGTTTAAAATTTATTAAAACCCTAAAATCTCCATTTTTTTCTTTTTCCGTTTAACAAAAAGAAAAAAAAATTATAAATCTAATTAAAATCTTCCGAGTAACTATTAACTCTCACAAACTCAACAAATATTTATACTATTAAAGCAGATTACTGTTTATGAATCTGTCCCTTCAATTTCTAAGTAACTACAAAAATTATATGTATTTCTTTCCAGCATTATTTGCAACCAATCAAAAACAATTTGCAATTACATTAAAGTGTATTTAATATAGTTTAGTTCTTAGTCTTTTTGAAAATTTTGTTTCCTAAATGTTTACACTATATCTTTCCAAAATATCTTTCACATTATTAATTATTTGAAAGCATTTATTAAATGAAAATTCAAAATAAAATCAATTTGAAATAACAAATGATTAAATCAACAAAATCATAATACAGGTCTGAATTATCTCAACTCCTTAAAAATAGTTTCATTTAAAATAAAAACTAAATCACATAGACTAAATTTAATAAAATTATAGAAAATGTTTTGAAATGCACAAATGAATTTTTCAATACAAGTGTTGAAGATATAAAATATTTTATTTAAATTAAAAAAAAATCAGTGTAAAATAAGTTTAACTTCGGTTTAAATAAATAAAATCATATTACGGGTTAAAATTATTTAGAGTCTTCTAAAATTTAGTCATATTGAAAATAACAAAAATAAGTCATATACATAAATTTAAGATAAATTTTATAAAAAGTTAAAATATATAATTTATCAAAAATCATAACTTTTATTACGTAAAATAATTTTTCAACAAAAAATATACATGCCCTTACCTTTTTGTCAGCATTATTTGCAACCAATCAAAAATCATTATTTTACAATTACATAAAAGAGTATTTAATATAATTCAGTTCTTAGCCTTTTTGAAAATTTTGTTTCTTAAATATTTACACCATACTTTTCCAAAAAATCTTTTACGTTATTAATTATTTAAAAGTATTTATTAAAGTAAACCTCAAAATAAAATCAAGTTGAAATAACAAATAATTAAATCAACAAAATCATAATACGGGTCTGAATTATCTAAACTGCTTAAAAATAGTTTCATTTAAAATAAAAACTAAATCACATAAACGAAATTTAATAAAATTATAGAAAATGTTTTGAAACGCACAAATGAATTTTTCAATACAGAGGGTGTTGAAGATATAAAATATTTTATTTAAATTTAAAAAATCAGTTTTTAATAAGTTTAACTTCAAGTTAAATAAATAAAATAATTTTACGGGTTAGAATTATTTAGAGTTTTCAAAATTTTAGTCATATTTAAAATAACAAAATAAGTCATATAAGTAAACTTAAGATAAATTTTATAAAAATTTAAAATATATAATTTATCAATAATCATAATTTTTATTACGTAAAATAATTTTTTCAACAAAAATATACCCGCCCTTTTTAAGGGCGGGTCAAAATCTAGTAATATTAATTAAAACAATCAATGATATAGCTAAAACCTAATAAAAACATGACAAAAAACAAAATTAGCTAAAACCATAACAAATAAAATTCGTTTTTAATATTATTAAAATAATTTTTTTTTTAATATATATAGATTCATTAAAGATATTTTTTAATTAATAAATTAGTAACTTAGATAAAAACAACTAATAAATCAATGATTTAACTAAAACCTAATAAAAACATGACAAATAAGCAAGATTAGCTAAAACCATGGAGAATGTGACAAATCAGCAAAATTACTTCATAAATACGATAATTTAATTTTTTTGTTAAGTTATTATCTTATTTTAAAAGCAATTATTGTATTAAGTTTATTTTTTTATTATATATAAAATTCATTAAAGGTATTGTTTAAATTAACAAATTAGCGAATCAAACTAATAATAAATCAATAACCTACCTAAAAGTTTAAAACCTAATAAAAATATGATAATAAAAAACTAAATAAATTTTAATATAACACATAAAATTAATATTATTAAAATAAAATTCTTTTTAATATATATAGATTCATTAAGGGTATTTTTAATTAACAAATTAGTAACTTAGATAAAAACAAATAATATTAATTAAAACAATCAATGATATAGCTAAAACCTAATAAAAACATGACAAAAAGTAAAATTAGCTAAAACCATAACAAATAAAATTCGTTTTTAATATATATAGATTCATTAAAGATATTTTTAATTAATAAATTAGTAACTTAGATAAAAACAACTAATAAATCAATGATTTAACTAAAATCTAATAAAAACATGACAAATAAGCAAAATTAGCTAAAATCATGGAGAATGTGACAAATCAGCAAAATTACTTCATAAATAATAGTATAGATAGGCTTATTAACCCACACGATGAGACATCTATTGATAATATGTAAATAAGTGTGTCTTTTTTGTCATTCCAATTCAACATATAGAGTTTAGTATCTAAAAACATGTTAACAAAACAAAACATTGAAAATATTTAGCAAAAGATAAGAAAAAAATTTGAAAATTTAAGTAAATCATGATAAAATATAGTAACCACGATTTTACCTTCAAGTTGTGAATTCATTAAGTGGAATTCAATAACAAATGTTTAAAATTACATAGATCGTTAGATAATAAGATATTGACAAAATTTGTAAAATTTAAATTCAATTGTTATTGTAGCGTGAATTACAAAACAAATTAGTGTATAATCAGTTGCTTTTTGTAAGAAAATGAGTGAATTCATAAATCTCTAATTACTAAAATATAGATATCATCTCTTTTTGTTATAAAAAGGCTATCACCTTTTTACTTTGTTATCAAATGTTGGTAAATTTTTTATTCTGTCAGAGTTTTTGTTTCTTGCAAAACGTTACACTTACTCTGTCAGCTGTTCTCAAATCTTGTGTGTTGTCCATTAATATTAACTAACTAATGTTTCAAAATTTTATGTTTTTTTAGAATGCAGGCTATGTAGCTGCACATCAGAGAATCAGCGTGGTTGATTCTATCATAAATGTAACACAGAACCAAGATATTGTCCTGATAGGTTCAATATCAATTTACTTCTAGTCCACAGATAAGTCCGTGTTAACGGCCTTTAACAAGAAGACCCTAGTCTTCCATGGACAGCATCTTGTTTATAGAGTCTTTGAAGACATTAATTCTGTCACAGATTCGGCAATAAACGTCATCTTGAGTTTTGCAGGCATTGTTGTAGACATTGTTGTAAAGCAGGTATTTTACAAAAAAAAAAAAAAATTGTTATAAAATAACTGACCTTAAATGTTTAAGATGAAAAAAAGTCAAAAATGGACTCGACTTTTCAGTATTCAACATGTTGAATACTTTCAACTATGATGAATTCACATCAGATTTTTTTTTTCAACTATATAACATATAAAATAAACATGTATATTTTTCTCTTAATTTTGATATCCATATATATATTTTTACATTTACAAAGTTATAATTTATTAAATAATTGTTTTATGGACATAAAAATGTTGATATGGAAAACATGGACAAAAGAAGTAGAGACATAGAGAATATGGAGAAGGGTTTTGTTTACTAAAGAAATATAGATGGACCAAATAATGTAAGGTAAATGGTGTTGAAACTCAAATTCGAACAAGACTGACTACATATTAACTGTGTTTAGATGGATATTTGTGGACAAGCATGCATAGTATTAATGTATATATGTCTATGTGGATGGTTATTTGTGGACAGTAATTTATGAAAAAATCATCGCCGCAACACAGTTGTTCGAATCAACACAATTATTATATTTCTGCAGCCACAAGTTTTAAACCAAACATCGAGCTTAAATCAAAAACTTTCATGAATTTTATGGTTGTACTATGACTTCACTGTCACAAAGGAAATTCCATCAATTTATACACATTCCAACACGTGAACTACTATTATCTTGCAAACAAAAGCACCAAAGTTTTAAAAACATGCAAGAAGAAAGCTGATACTAAGATAAGACACCTTCATACCATCCATAATAAGGAATCCTAGCATTAAGGAATCCTAGCATTGGTAACATTAATTTATAATGTAATGACATGCATTCCCAGTTAGTGGATTTTGGTTTTTTGTTTTATTCTAGTAAAAAAATAATTAAAACTGAAGAATAAAAATAATTGTAAAGGTGGTATATCTCAAGAGAAAATAGGAAAATATTAATCATACAATTTTAATCCAAAACAAAATTTCATTTCCACTATAAATGAAATTACCGTTTGTAGTCATGTGCTAACATTGCATATGCACAGGGTCTCCCTTTTTCTGTTAACTTTTCTTTGTATTTTAACTTTTAAGATCCTAAATCTAAAAATTTTTTTTTGTAAAAATCAAGTCCAGTTACCTTATTTGATCAATATAAACTTTAAATATCCGTATAAAAAAATGAGCGTGCTTCTTAACATTTGACAAAAAAAAAAGGTAAAAATTGAGCGAGCACATGGGGTCACGATTACTTAGAGACGTTCTGAGTGAAAAGGAAACAAATCTATAGAAGTTTTCTCTTTCCATATATCAATATAAACAGAAAAGGAAAGAAATCTAAACAAGTTTTCTCTTTCCATATATCAATATAAACAGAAAAGGAAATAGAAAACAAGTTTTCTCTTTCTGGATTTATCTATATAAACAGACCCAAACTCTACAACTTGTCGACATCTCTCACAACAGCAACAACTTTGACGAATCCATCAATCTTTTTCTCCTCCACAAGAACATAGACGACGTTCGATTTGTGTTCCATGTATCGTCCTCCCGTAGACTTGCTTTTCCAGGGTCGTAGTACCTTTGAACATGTGAAATCAACTTGTCGTACACAGAATCTATGGTTGCTAGTGAATCTCGAATCCAAAACAGAGTTTGCTTCTTCTCACACGCTCAATCGTGATTTATGGTCCAACGACACCGTTACGGAAGCTGTTATGTCCAGCTTCGTCTTGTGGCATATCTATGATAATACAATCGAAGGGAAGATGATGTCGAACTTGTACGAAATCGAGTCTGCTCCACCCGTGGTGCTTGTGATAGATCCCGTCACCGGTCAGAAGATGGGGATGTGGAGCGGTGTGATTGAAGCGCAGAGGTTTGTGGAGGATTTGTCGTGGTTTTCGGAGGCTGGTCCTTATGAGGACATTGAGTCTCTGATCTCTGAAACGGAGGAGGAGTATCAAACTTGTTCCGAGGGTGAAGAGTTTGAAAAGGAGGATGATTGGTCGTCATCAAGCAACAACTTCGAGGGTCCTTTTTGGGGAGAAGAGTGGTCTCCAAGCAACAATGATGATGACATCGTTGATCCTTCTTGGGGTGAAGAGTTTGAAAACGAGGAGACTTGGTCTCCAAGCAACGATGATGATGACGATGACATGGTTGATCCTCCTTTAAAGCCAGGACAATATTTGGTAGATTTACCGGATTTGACAGAAGAGCCGAAAGTAGACTGTGATAAAAGCCTTGTGTGCAGTCTATGTGTTCGGGTTCCAGATGGGAGAAGAAGGCAGAGAAGATTTCTCAAGACCGAACCTTTTCAACTTCTCTGGTCTTTCTGTAATTCTCTCCTGGAAGAATGGGAGATTGAGTTTAATGCGTATAAGCCGGTACTTGAGATTCCTGGTGATTCCAAGACTCTTCATTGTCCACTAGATACGACGAACACAACTTTTGAGGAATCTGGACTCGCTAATAATTCGTTGATCTCGATTCTTTTGAAGTGAATACTTCCGAGTTTTGTGCGTTTTTTTTAGTTCGAGCGTGTTGCTCCTCTTATTTTCTCGCTTCTTTATTCCTTGTAATAATTAATCAGTTCAGTTTCTTCTTTTTCTAAAGGGGTAAACTCAGATAACATGTTCAACTTTACCATCCCTTACCATGCTAATTTCTGGTTCTTGAAATCTCAACTGAACTGTAAATTTTCCCTTTGATCATATGCCATTTCTCAATTGCTACTTTTCCAAAATTAATACCACGATATTATACGATTTGTAGAATCTACGTTATGAAGTATTGTATTGGTTCAAGTTACATAATGCATTTTGAACTATACGGCCAATTTTACAGCCTCAATATGATATTGTTATTGTATAAAAGCTATTGGGGCTTTTCATTTCCGCTTTATAGTTGTTAAAACTGCGAATAGAGCAAAATACTTTATGATCTGCGTCTCAACAAACCTCATTGAACACATAAGAAAGAAACCTAACCTAACAGGAGAGGTCACCACAAATCCACAATGGCTGTTTGTTTGATAATTGATTTGATACTGTAGATACTTATCAATCAGCTTTGCCAACCACTTTATGTTTTAAGTCTCCCAATTCTTCAGAATTTGATATCTGAATCAAAGTTGTGTATGGGGGGGTCAAGTTTCAGAGTCCCACCCAATCCATGGAACTATTTTTTTTAGGAGGAAGTAAACCCAAACACCAGTTGAAATGAAATATTGCGATTTTTTTTTTAAGAACTCACACTCGTTGTATAATCCCAAAATAACAAGACAATAAAATACTCTTCTTTTTGTTTTTGTTTTGTTAAATGTACAAGATATGGTGAACCCTCAATGTCACTTTCTTTTCCCTAATGAAACTGCCTTCTTCTTAACTCTCTTGCCATACTGCAACCACAAATGAAAGCAGTAAGTTTTAGGACAAAATGTTTTCATTATCTTCAAAGCATTGCAATGTAAACCTTATGGGATCCAACATGTCATCGAACAAAGTGGTTTCAAAAACTCGACCAGACTTGAATAATAATACGTATGAGCAATTAACTCAAATAACAACTCTATATATTGTTTATAACCTCTCGCATAATCGGCTGCAGCAATTTGATATTTTTTTTCCAAAAATCAGACGCACAAGCCTTAGAGACCAACTTTTTTCCAACTAATGTCTCAGTGACTCTTGAGTCTCATGTTTATGCTAACCTTGGACTCTTGTCTAAATAGATATGCAGCTCATGATACTCATTTGCATTCCTTCGTAACCACTATAGAACTACAATTGCTTACTCTCCAGTATTTACGCATCTAAAGAAAGACAACTTACTCCATTAACCAGAGAACTAGTTTCCCATATCATCAGGCTAAAGCAGTCACAGTGAGAGTCTTAAGAGATCTCGGAAGATACCCCTTAAAACACTCTTCTATCGACATGGACAATTTAGCTAACATAGAGGACCCGCAAGAGCAACTGAAGAACTAGTTTAAACCTATGGTGCTTTTCAAGTAAAGCAGCCACATTTGAGCTCCCTGTATATCACTACTGCAAAGCAGATGCCTAACCCCACAATTCAATTGCAATTTCAGTTTTACCGTGGAAACCCACAAATTGACAATGTTCTTGCAGCCAAACAACCTATTATAACCTCTGAGGTTTCAAAATATAAAACCCAAATTTCGTACCTTTCAGAAACCCATAAAAAAGCAAGAAGTCTAGTCACACAAAGACAACACAGATACCAAACACAAAGGAGTCCTTACTTAGTAAGGAAAGATACAAACCTCAATCCAAATCTTCCTGTCTGGTCTCAAGATTAGACCCACCACCTCCACCACCAGCGCCGCCACTTCCACGTGCTCCAGACCCTGAACCAGATCCATCCTGACTCCTAAACGGCCAAGGCAGCTGTACACTAAACCTCCTCCCCGTCCCCTGCCCCCCAACCGATCCCTGCCCACTCATCTGACCTCCTTGACTTTGCCCCCTTCGCTCGTAATCAGGATCATCAGTAGGCAACTCAAACCGACAAACGGGACAAGAGTTATGCAACTCAAGCCAAGGCATCAAACAACCCTGATGGAACACATGCTTGCAAGGCATCTCCTTCACATCCCCACCTTCCTCAAACTCATCCATACACACAGCACACTGGTTCATCTCGGACCTCAACATATCCATCGTCACCTTAACAGTCGGCAGGGCCTCGATGGCCGATTTCGACGCAGGAGGAGTTCCGTAACGGTTGGGATCGTTCTCCGCGAGCTGCTGGATCAGCTGCTCGAGACCAGGGCCGAAGAAGTAGTCCCCCATGTTCCCCGGTACCCGGCCAAACGGATGATCCTCCACCACGAACTGGACGTGAGTGCCGCTGGATTGCAGGTGCTGGAGATGGTTCTGAAGAAACGACACCGGATCGAACGCTCCTCCACCGTGAGGCTGATCGGTGGAGCGTGGACCACCGAAGAGGCTGTGGTTCGTGGAGGAAGAGCCGAATAAGAGAGGGAGTAAGGTGGAGAAAGGATCGGCCATGGGGAGGAAACCGATAGGGTTTGGGGGTGGGGATGGATTAGGGTTTGGTTCGTCGCATTCTTCGAGAAACCCACCGGAGCAGAGAGGGCAGAAAGGATCGGCGGAGGAGGAGATTGAGATGGTGACTGTGCGATTGCACTGGTGACAGAAGAACATCTTGGAGAAAGTTGAGTTTCCACCGGAAGACATGACGGAGAAATTTTCTTCAGAGCGCGAGACGAGAGAGGGAGAGGGAGAGGGAGAGGGAGAAAGCAACTCGTCACAGGAGAGAGAAAATAATTCTTTGATTTGTGGCTGACTCAAACTCTCCTTTACGTTACTTAAAATACTTGGGCTTTGGCCCATATCAAATTTTTTTGATTTCTTTTTTTTAAATAATAGATTTTGAAACGCGATTCAAAATTATATAATTATTTTTGTTCAGAATTTTATTTTATACAAAATATAATTACTTCTATATTCTATGTGTTTTAGGCTTTATATCATTTCATTTTAATTTACATATATTTATTTTTATTGATACTTTTTAAATTAAGTTCTGAAAATTTAAGAAAAATATATTTTTTAACATGAACAATTTAATATTTTTTTCGAAAAGTTGTTTTGTATTTGATTAGTATATTGTATGATTGATAAATAACCCATACACATCTATGATCGTAAAATACAAACTGTAACCTTTTCCACTATACTATGAAATATTATAAATATTAGCTAATTTCATTATCAAGTAAATATATATTTATCTAACTTTTCATATCTGAGTTTAAAATTTTATTTTATAAATTATAATTCATTATCCATTATTTTATATTTATTTTTATAACTATAATATATTGTAAAATATTGGAATTTTTGTTATTTTGTGTATATATAAACTTTAATTTACTTTTATGATTTACAAATTAATTAAGAGATTAAGTTAATTAAAAATATTTATATTTATAATTTATTTTAATATTTAATAATACTATATATATAATACTATAAATTTAACCTAACTTTATTGTAATAGATTTGCTTATATTTTCAATGTAACAGATTATATTATTCTCATAATTTGCTCAAAAAACTTATTTTTTTCTTATGTTTGTTATGTAAAAGTATGACACAAAACTATTGATATAACTTAGATGTTCTTTTATTATTTTTGTGATATATAACTTCCTATTGAAAACATTCCTTATTTTATTTTAACTAATTATTCATTTCAGTAATCAATAATTAATTAAAAATTCATTAAAAATTGTAGTAAGCAACTCTTTATTATTAGTAATCAATCTGTTTCACTGATAAGTTATAAATATTAAAATAATTCATTTAAATATTTTTACTATGAATTTATTATATTAATTTTGAGAAATAAAAAATTACATTTAAATTTTAAAACTAAATAGAAATTGTATTAAGAAAATTTTAAAAACATTTTTAAATTTTAAGAAGTTTAATTTTGTATAATCTATAGTATTTATAATTTCTATTTTAGTATACTATAAGGTTTTAAAACATAATAATTAAAACATGTTAATTTTTTTGGTTTATATTTTAGTATAATATAAGTTTTAACAGTATAATAAACTAAAATCATAATTTGTTTTCTATTTTTAAATAATAATTACAATAATTTTGATACATTTTAATGGTAATTCTAAAATAATATATTAGTTAAAAATAAAAATGCAGCAAAACTAAAAACCAAAATTCAAAATCTAAAAACCAAAAACCAAAATCTGAAAATCCAAAAGAAAACCTTAACAAAATATAATCACATCTATAATCTATGTGTTTTAGGTTTTATATCATTCCATTTTAATTTTTGTTTATTTATTTATTTTAACTAATATGTTTTAAGTTAAGTTCTGAGTTTTAAAAAAAATATAACTTTTTAATATAAAAAATTTAATATTTTTAAAAAATTGTTTTATATTTGATTAGTATATTGTATGATTGATAAAATAACCCATACAAATCTACAATCGTAAAATACAAACTGTAACCTATTCCACTATACTAACTATTATAAATATTAGATAATTTCATTAACAAGTAAATATATATTTATCTAATTTTTCATATCTGAGTTTAAATTTTATTTTATAAATTATAATTCAGTATCAATGATTTTATATTTATTTTATAATTATAGTATATTGTAAAATATTGGACTTTTGTGATTTATAAATTAATTAAGAGATTAATTTAATTAAATATATTTATATTTATATTTATAATTTAAGTTAATATTTAATAATACTAGATATATAATACTATAAATTTAATATTGTGTATATAAGTTAAACTTAGTTGATGATTAGATATATAATTATTATTAGATAATAATTATGAAAATTTTTCATTGTTAAAATATTTATATAGTTTTTGAAAAAAATAAAACCATATGTTTACAATTTTTTAAAAATATAGTATGATTTTATTCATTTTAGTGTTAGAAAAACTATATGAATATCTTTTTAGTTATTTTATTTTAGAAATATTTAAATATTTAGGTTGACTTGGTTGAATAATTAAAACATTGGGCGATATATTAGAATACATAGTTAATATTAAGATCCAAATTTGGGAGTGTTTAGTTTAGTTTTAATATTATTAATAATATATTAAAACTCTATAAACATTATGTCTATTATAACAATTTTTAATTTATAGAATTGTTAGTTAAAATAAACATTTACCTTTTAGATTTATATTTAGAAAATATTTTAAATTTCTAAAAAAAAATCAATTTCACGATAATATATAGTAGTTAATGTCTGTGGCTTAGATTTTCTCTTTTCCTTTAATATGAAAACAACACTAGTTTATTAAAGCTTTATAAACCTACTTGTTAAATCTAAGCTAACATTAATTCTACTCCCATGTTAAATAACTTCATTTTTTAATTATTTTGTAAATAGTCTTGTAGTAATAGTTCTCACCTCATATAAAAGATAAATGATAATAATTATAACCTTGTATAAATGATAAAAATAAAATTCAGTTTTAAAAAACTTCTCTTGTCATCAAATTGGTACCACATATCTACTCTTGTTTCACATCTGGTACATTTGTATGTATTACCTATACTTTTTATACTCCCACGAATTTGCTATTTTTTTCATTCTTGCCACTAGGAGAATGAATAGATGGAGAAACTGAGTTGATGGAGGACTATAAACAAAAGAAGCTATATGCGAATGAATATCCCTATATGTTTTGTCACCAACAAGATAAATACTTTCTGAAGATGCTAGCGTAAACCTTAATTAAAACAAATTTAGAAAGAGGTAGAATCAAAAATGAAAGATGAAAATAAGTGTTTTTGAAGTATGTTTTAGATGAAAATAAGTGTTTTAGAAGTATGTTTATATGGGGATTAGTTATATGAATATGTTCTAAACCACTGACTTCGTCAACTCTTTTCCGTCGGATGTGTCTCAGTTTCTCTTTGCAACGTTAATCATGGACTTATTTATAAAAGTTAAATATGTTCCAAAAGAATTTTGAACACCTTTATAAAGCATAAAGATTAAGCAAATATTTTTGAAAAATACTTCAACAGCATTAGGCAAATTTTAGTAGAAGAAATGTTATACCTGAAACACAAAACATGAAGTGACTAAGTATTATAACTTTATTTTATAAAAATTTATAAATATAAAATATATATATATACCTCAAGAATATCACTATTTCCAAGAATGGTCAAGTTTTGTGTACAATAAACTTCATCTCGGGGTTCTATCATGTTTGACATAATTAATGGTGATCTTTGTGTTTATATTTACAACATAAAATCTTAAAGCTAATAAGCTTATACAACTGTTTATAAGTTCTTATAAATTTAAAAATGTAATAAATACTTCAAGGATTTTTCTACTTCGAGCAATGGGGAAGTTTTGAGTACTAGAAACTTCATCTCGTGACTGTATCATATTTGACACAATTAATGGTGATATATGTCTTTCTATCTGCAACATAAAAACATGAACTACTCTAAGCGGAAGTAGGGGAATGGATCTTCACATGTTAGCCTATAAACTAAAACAAATAAAGAGAGCGCTTAAAACACTAAACAAAGAGAGGCTTTCCGATATTCAAAAGAGAGTGAGTATTACTAACGATTTGCTTAAAGTGTTGCAGGTTCAGATGCTAGATGACCCTACTACTGATAACTTTGAGGCTGAGCGTGAGATGCACCACAAATGGTCCTTCCTCAGAGGCATTGAGGAATCATTCTTCAAACAGAAATCCCGCATCAACTGGCTGCACTTGGGAGATCAGAACACGTTATTCTTTATGAAAGTGGCTGCGGCGAGATTCTCCTACAACTCCATTCGCTCACTACTTCTCTCCAATGGGGAGTTGATCACTGATCCTGAGCTAATTTGCAAGATCGCAGTTGATCACTTCACCAGCATTCTCGCCCCTGACTCCTTGCCTCCCCTAGCCTCCTCAATATCTTGGTTCCTTCAACTACAACATTTTAGATGTAGCGAGGCTCAATGGAACAGTATCGGTGCACTACCCACGGACTTGGAGATCTCAACGATGCTGCTCAAAATAAACCCCAATAAATCCCCTGGTCCCGATGGCTACACCTCAGCATTCTTTAAAGGAGCTTGGACAATTGTAGGTGAAGAAACAACGGCAGCAATCAAGCAATTCTTCATCAGTGGGTTCCTTCCTGCCTCTGCTAATGCGACCATACTGACTCTGGTTCCCAAGAAGCCAGGCGCGGCATCAATCTCTGACTATCGGCCAATCTCCTGCTGCAATACAACATACAAAGCCATTTCAAAGATATTGGTCAAGCGTCTCAAATTGATTCTTAATGAAGTCATTCTTCCTAATCAAACTGCTTTCATTAAAGGGAGACTGCTTATTGAAAATACCTTACTTGCTTCTGAGATTGTCCAGGGATACCACAGAGAAGGCGGGCCTAAACGTATAACGATCAAGGTGGATATAGCAAAGGCGTTTGACACTATCCGATGGGAGTTTGTGCTTCAATGTCTGAGAGGTCTTAACCTACCAGCGCACTTCATCAACTGGATCGAAGCATGCATCTGCACCACCTCCTTCTCAGTCGGCTACAATGGAGCAATTCATGGTCACTTCAGGGGGAAGCGAGGGCTGAGACAAGGGGATCCCCTGTCCCCTTATCTGTTTGTGCTTGCTATGAACTGCCTCTCTCTATCTCTTAACAGGGCAGCACAGCAAGGACGTCTCAAATACCACTCAAAATGCTCAAAGACAGGACTGACCCATCTATGCTTTGCAGACGACCTCTTGATATTCTGTGATGGGACGGTGGAGTCGGTTAACTGCATACTAGAGGTGCTTCAAGACTTCAAAGAACGATCAGGACTCGCCATCAGCATGGAGAAAACATCATTCTACACAGCGGGACTCAAACCTCATGAATCTGGAAGTATAATAGCGGCGACAGGTCTTGCCTCAGGAACTCTACCGGTCCGTTACCTTGGAGTCCCCCTGTGCACGAAGAAGCTCTCTCTCATTCACTGCGCACCATTACTCCAAGCAATCAAAGCCAAATTTCTCTCTTGGACTGTGCGATCTCTCTCTTTTGCAGGAAGGTTGCAACTGATATCCACAGTTATCTCTGGGCTAATCAACTTCTGGACCTCCGCTTACATATTGCCGAAAGCGTGCCTATCTGAAATTGATTCGCTCTGCGCCAGATTCTTATGGAAGGGGAAGCTTGATGGAGCTGGAGCTTCGAAGGTGGCTTGGGACAAATGCACTACACCAAAGCGAGAAGGGGGTTTGGGCCTAAAGAACTGGGTTATCTGGAATGAGGCATGTGCTTTGAAGCTCATTTGGATGCTGTTCTTCAAGGCGGATTCTATCTGGGCCTCATGGTATACCGTCGAAGTGCTGGAGGGAGACATCAATAACTTCTGGGTCATCAACACAAAACAAAAACACTCATGGTTAGCCAATCATCTGCTGATGCTAAGGGATAAGATTTTTCAGTGGATAAAGACTGATGTAGGCAATGGAGAGACAACCTACTTCTGGACCAGCAGCTGGTCACCGTTCGGAAATGTAGCTGCCTACTTGCAAGGTGAAAGCTCGCGCCATGTTGGTGTCCCCCAAAGGACGACACTAGCAGAGCTATGGGACTCGGATTCTTGGATACTGCCTTCTGCGAGATCAGATAGACAGGTTAATATCCACTCTTACTTATCAACATTCACACTGTCAAATGCTCCAGATACATACCTCTGGGTACCGGGTGGAACAGCTGCTACTTCTTACTCGACAAGAACCATCTACGACCTCCTAAGACCAAAACAGCCTGTCACTACTTGGTATAAGGAGGTATGGTTCTCTACCGGCATCCCAAAGCACAGATTCCTCGCTTGGCTATTTGTTCTCAACCGCTGTCCCACAAAAGATAGGATGATTTCGTGGGGTCTTGATGTCGATCAGACTTGTGTGTTGTGCAATTCTGCTGCGGAGTCAAGAGACCATCTCTTCTTCAACTGTCACTACGCTAGCGAAGTATGGGACTCGGTCGCATCTGGCAGCCCTATCTCCCCCCTTCGAAATTGGAATGACGTCCTTAACTCGCTGCGCACAAACGCCAACACTGGACTCTGGCGCCACCTATCTCTCCTCTCCTGGCAAGCAACCATATATTTCTGTTGGGCAGAGCGCAACAGCAGGATCCATCGATCAACCTTCAAAAGCCCGGAGTTGATAATCAAGGCTATAGACAAATCGATCAAGTTGAGGATTGCTGCTATCCGCCTTGATAACCCATCACTATCCTCCGCACTATTCCAAGCATGGAGCAGCCGCTGACTGGATCTCGCTCCAACTCGTCTCTGATCCCCTCGCTGACTCCATCTCGCTTCATCTCAACACGAATCGTCTCTCTCTCTCCATTCTCTGCATGCACGCGATGCAACTCTTCGGTATCTCCTCCTAGAGTTTTTGATTTGGGCTTGGGCAAGCCTAACAATCACTCTATTTTCTCATTTTGGTTATGGTTCTACTCCTAAATGTAAGGCCCTTGGCCTATTATTAAGCCCAGCTTGTAAACTCTTTGGTCTCATGCTTTTAAATAGAAGATAATTTAGCAAAAAAAAAAAAACATAAAAACATGAACTCATTAATTGGTATACAATAATTTTATAAGACAAAGTTCGCCAGAGATCGCAAAGTTCGCTGACGATTTCTTCGGGAGCCACTCCAAATTTGATTGACAAACAAATATTTGGAGCATAATTCGTCAAATAGAGAATTTGAGATGTTGTCATCATGGGGGGAAAAGATTAGTTTTAGGTTTAATTAGTTAGAGATACAATGATATTTTTCCTATTTAAATTTTAATGGTAAATGTGGTTAATGTAGAAATGAAATATGGTACAAAAAAATAGTATATTAGAAAAATTCAAAATTTCATGTTTAACACAATATTGATACCATTATCATGTTTACCTTCATTAAATAGACATTTTCAAAAATACTTTTTTCATTAAAGAGTCAAAGTACTCTTATACTCTTGTTTTATAGATATATAACTATAAATAATTATTAAAAAAAATTATACTTTTTTAATTATATGTTTTCAAATTCGAAAGTTTATAAATTTCTTTTTTTCGATATTGAATCTATTTTTTTAAGATTAAATATATATATATATATATATATATATATATTTATTAAAATCCTAAAGCCCACATTCCAAAACCCCACATTCCAATTGAATCTATTTTTTTTTAAGATTACATATTTATTTATATATTTATTAAAATCCTAAACCCCATATTCCAAAACCTCACATTCCAGTTGAATCTATTTTTTTAAGATTACATATTTATTTATATATACTTAGTTAATTCTAGAGTTATAAATGTCTATTTACCTTTTTTTTAAATGAAGGTAAATGTGGTTAATGTAAAGTTGAAAAGTGGTATTAGGAATGTGGTAGTTTGACAATTTCTAAACTTTTATAAATATGTATTTTAAGTACATTTAAAACTACTTTATGAATACATTACTCAATTTGATTTATATGTATATTTAGTAAGATATTCTTAAATATGTATAAAATCTTGCTAAAAGTTTCGGAAGGCCTTCATCGATTTGATATTTAAATTTTATTAAGTTATTATACATATTTAAAAGCATTTTCGTAAGTTTTTTAAAATGTTATACATTAAATACTATTTTCCTAAATATGCATATTCATCAAATTTAGGAAGACAATATACCATTTAGTCAAAAGAAATATGTAGACAAGTAATATTCAATAAGTCTATTTAAATATTTATGAAGACATTCATGAATTAGGAATTTTCATTTTTTCGCAAATTCAGAAAGATATCATAAACGTTAGAAAGATTTTTCTAATGTTTTTTTTCAAAAAAGATTTTTTTTTCTAGGAAAAAGAATTAAAAACAAAAATTCTGAAAACAGAACTTAAAGGAAATTCGAAAACAGATTTTGAAAGAAAAAAAAAATTATTTCCGAGTTTATCATTTTGAACCTTTTAAATATATACTTATTTTATATATTTAATAAATAAATAATTAAATATAAAATGAAGATATAATTGTTATAATTTTATGAAATCTATTTTTGTCAAATTAACTTTTGAAATCTATTTAACGGAAAAAACTATTTAAAAAACTATTTTTGAAATCTATTTAACGGAAAAAAACTATTTAAAAAAACTATTTAGTAGCACAGCGAAAACAGTTGTAAAAGACTAAAATCCGCTATTCTACTTTTCATGATCATTATGAAATATACTGTCTTATATTTTTATGAGAAAACAAACATTCAAATACAGTAAAAACCAGGGGCGGAGGTAGTGCAATGGAAGTGGGGTCAGCTGACCTCACTTATTTTTAAAGTTTATGTGTTTTGTTTATTAAAATTATTTTGTGACCCCAATAAAATAATTTAGATGACCCCACAAATGAAAAAAAAACGTGAGTCAAAACATAAATAAAACATAAATCATCATTTTGGGTTCAGTTTTTGGACTAATTATTGATGTTGGGCTCAATTTTAGTTCAATTCACTTTTTGTATAAGAAGAATAAATTCATAATTTTATGAATCTTCATTAATTATTAGTAACTGATGGTTCATTTTCTTTTTGCCAATGTAATGTTTCGATTTTCTACTGTTTACTAAAACTAAAAAAGGTTAAACGTGTTTACATTAGTTGTTTTCCAATATACATTAATCTCTACCCAGATCATTTTTCTTTTCTTTTTTTTTTTTGAACACCTCCACGATCATTTTTCATTTTCTGTTAAAGTAAAATAATATAATATAAACTCACAGATAAATTTAACATTTATATTTTTATAGTTTAATTTTAATTTGTTAATGCATCAATTTCTAAAAAAAAATTTTTAACTAACAATTTAGTTATTTTTGTAAACATGTAAAATAAAAATTTTTATTTAATTTCTAAAACATGAAAAACTATTATATGCATTTTTTAAACGATGACCCCGTGAGGAAAAATTTCTGGCTCCGCCAGTGGTAAAAACTCTGCATGAAATTTGGTGTTTATCATTAACCAACTCTTGTTACTAACAATCTACTTCTCCTAATCGTAATCCAAACAAAGATAGGATCAAATTTATTACAATCTGCACGTAATCCAACCCCTAATTATAGTGTCTTTACATTATCTATTTAAACGATTACAAAGTGAATCTCATTTCAAATTAAGCCACAACATTCTTTCCTTCCTTCTAAGCACTAAAGCAAAAACAAAAATGGCGGGAGGAGCTTTTGTGTCAGAAGGAGGAAGTGGTGGAAGAGATTACGAAGGAGGAGTCACAGTTTTCGTTGTCATAACGTGTATGGTTGCGGCCATGGGAGGTCTCCTCTTTGGTTATGACCTTGGAATCTCAGGAGGTGTGACATCAATGGATGAGTTTCTTAGCAAGTTCTTCCCACAGTTAGAGAGGCAGAGGCAAAAGGCGAAGAATGAGACGGCGTACTGCAAATTTGATGACCAAAAGCTCCAATTGTTTACTTCTTCTCTCTACTTAGCAGCTTTAGTAGCTTCCTTTGTGGCTTCGGTTGTTACTAGGAAATATGGACGAAAGGTTTCCATGTTTACCGGTGGACTTGCTTTCCTCACCGGTGCACTAATCAATGCATTTGCCATTAATGTCACAATGCTCATCATTGGTAGACTTTTGCTCGGTGTAGGTGTTGGATTTGCTAATCAGGTTAGATTTGCTGTACATATTATTCTTTGTGTGGGTTTTGTATATCATCTAAATACATGTGATATGCCTCACATGCAACATTATGACCACAAAAATAAAACATGCATGTATGTATATTTGTCTAGGCTGATTCTCGATAATATTTTTTTTTCTTTTCAGTCTACTCCGGTTTACCTCTCGGAAATGGCTCCAGCAAAGATAAGAGGAGCGCTAAACATTTGTTTCCAGGTGGCTATTACGTCTGGAATCTTGGTGGCAAATCTGATTAACTATGGAACATCTAATATGGCTAAACATGGGTGGAGGGTTTCTTTAGGTTTAGCAGCTGTTCCAGCAATTCTTATGGTGATCGGATCATTCTTTTTGCCCGATACACCAAACTCAATGCTTGAGAGAGGCAGATACGAGGAAGCAAAACAAATGTTGAAGAAAGTACGAGGAACGGATAACGTTGACCATGAGTTTCAAGATATACGCGATGCATGTGAAGCAGCTAAAAAGGTAGAACATCCATGGAAAAACATAATGCAGAGCAAATACAGACCAGCTTTAGTCTTCTGCTCGGCCATTCCCTTTTTCCAGCAGATTACTGGAATTAATGTCATTATGTTCTACGCTCCTGTTCTCTTCAAGACTCTTGGTTTTGGTGATGATGCTGCTCTTATGTCGGCTGTAATAACCGGTGTAGTCAACGTGCTCGCCACCTTTGTCTCCCTATACTCGGTTGATAGATTTGGAAGAAGGTTTCTTTTCCTTGAAGGTGGCATTCAAATGTTCATTTGTCAGGTACAAATCAGTTTTACATAGCCTTCAATTATTTTTTTCTTTATATTTGTTTACATTAGCTTTTCTTCTGTAGTCATTACAACATCTGTTTGCATGCAGAGTAATTATATTTATAGCTAGTGTATTTTTCCTAAACAAAGTCACATGTGATTGATGCATGGTTTTTTTATCTTTTCATATTCTTGTTGGTTCATTTATCGGTTTAAAATTCGGAACCACAGGAACCGGAACCTTGACACCAGCAACAGCAGACTGGATTCTTGTTTTCATATGTGTGTACGTTGCTGGATTTGCATGGTCATGGGGTCCATTGGGTTGGTTAGTACCCAGTGAGATATGTCCCCTGGAAACTAGACCAGCGGGACAAGCCATCAACGTCTCAGTCAACATGTTCTTCACTTTCCTCATCGGTCAATTCTTCTTGACAATGCTTTGTCACATGAAGTTTGGTCTCTTCTACTTCTTTGCAGGCATGGTTGCGATCATGACCATCTTCGTCTACTTTTTGTTTCCGGAGACCAGAGGTGTTCCCATTGAAGAGATGGGAAAAGTTTGGAAGCAACATTGGTTCTGGAAAAATTACATTCCAGATGATGCAGTTATTGGTGGACATGACGAAAACTAAACCTATTTGGTTTTAGTAGAATTGGTTCGGTCATATGTGTTGATCAATTATGAATTGTTTTCATGTCAATACTGTCTAGACAATTTGTTAATTGCCTGATTCATTAACTAAATATATACATTTCTTATATGATACTATAAACCAAATTCATTTATGATCCTTCTGTATAGTCTTTTACATTTCTTATATGATACTATAAACCAAAACTAAACATCGATCCGCACAACCGCACGGGTGTTAGTTTTCAGTTTTATATACATAGATATTGTTTTAGATCATTAATTATATACTTTTTAACTTGCGTGTATGTTTGTTTTCAGTTTTATATACATAGATATTGTTATATATTATTAATGGTATACTTTTTAACATTGATAGTATATTTAAAATTTAATATAACTATTTCAATTACAATAGTTTTATAGTTTACATGTTGTAATTAATCAATTGTTTAAAACCGTTACATGTATTTGTCGTTTTTGCATTTAGTTATAAAACAAATTAATACATGCATAAAATAACATATTTAAAGATTATTTTGTATTTAATTCTGACCTATCCTTCAAAGCTCGATTTTCTTTTAGTAATATTTTTTTATGTTTATATATTTTAGATATATATTATTGTATATACAAAAGTCTAAGATATGTTAATTTTTAGAAATGTAATATATAGTTTGCTAATGTTAAGTCGTTCTATTATCATATTATATTTTTAACATAATTTTTTATATTTATGTAAACAAAACTTATAAATTTATCAATTGAATATAATTTAATTATCTTTAGTTTAATATAATAATTGTATTGTAGCATTATTGATTATGATTGTAAAATAGATAAAAGTAAGATATATATTTGTCATTTATAAATGATAACTGAATATATATATTATGCCTAATAATAGTTCATTGCTAATTACAAAATTAGTGAATTACATAAAGTTTTTGAAAATTAAGATATTTTAAAATTATTGTACAACAGATTATTTTAGAATTTTTAATATATATATATATATGTATAATGGAAATATATCATGATTAAAGTAATTACAATTATTTTATATTATTATCTTTAATGAAATACCTGCTAGAATCTTATACATGGATTATATAGTTGTTAATGTTAACCCTACCAACATATTATATTTTTGAACATAAATTTACCAATTTTATATAATTTTGACAAATTTATCTTAGTATAATAATATTTTTAGTATGATTGATTATGATTATACAAATAAGATATAATTTTTATTTTTTATTTTATAAACGTAACTGAATATATTAATGTATAATATATTTCAAAATTAATTAAAAATTAGTGAAAATATTTATTATTGAAGATTAAGATATTGTTGAAATATTTTTTAAACAGATTATTTAGAATTTTAAAATTTGTATATATATATTTGAAATGAAAGGATATCAAAATATATAATGAATAAAGTTGTTCAAAGATTCTATATATTATTAAATTTAATAAAATGCATTTAATAAAATTTTATAATGGATAATCCATTTTTTTAAAAAAAATCTTATATAAAATAAGTCATAAATTCTATTTTAATAGAATATAATTATTGTTGAAACTAAGGGGGGCTTATTGTATTGATGATTTGAGAGTTTTGAAGGGATTTAAACATCCTCTAGATTTGGGATTTGAACAAGAGTTTTAGGAAGAGATTAGAAGAGATTTTACGAAATCCGAGGGTTTATAAAAAAAATTAACATGTCATTTTTAGTTTTTACTTTGGAAGTATCTATAAAAAAAACAACTCAGAAAATTGTTGATAGTTAGGGAAGTCATTCATGTCGTAACCATATTTGATGAGATACATGAATGGTATCCTCTTTCTTTTGCCCATGATGATGTCACCTATAGTCATGTCAATAATCTTGAAGACCACCGTTGTAAGCCCTTGTTTCTTCTGGTCCAAATATTCAAATTGTAGCATGTGCAGCAATGAACATAAGAGTTCGGGAGCATGATAGTCCCTCGATGAAAGCCAGTCAGAAAAAGCATTCCAGATTTCTCAGAGATCTATCACGAGAATTCCAATATTCTGTAACCTATCCTTTGAAGAACCAAATCCCAGATTTCTAAAAGACCTCGCAACGAAGAAGAAGATGGTCTCTGTTTTCAGAGACGACATCACAGAGACAGCAGAACGATGATGGAACAATAAACCCAGATGAATTACAACAAAAAAAAATTGTCGCCAACAGTTTATCAATTACAAACTTTCCACGATCAATTTGGGATAAATGTTCAAACGAGAAAAGGAAAATACTTTTTCAATTTTTTCAAATACCATATCCTGAGGTGGTATTTTGTTTCTACTAAATTGTAACTACAAATCATTTTTTATATAAATCGAAATAATCAGTGATATATTTTACTGATGAAATCCCTGTTTTCCAATAAGGGAGGATTTGAAGGAGCTTTTATAAATGACTAGGGTAAACCCGCCCTACGAGCGGGAAGATAAATAAAATAAAATAAAAATTATTTTAAATCTTTAACTTACTTTAAAATAAAAATAACATTAAGATTGATTACTCTACAATAATTTTATCTATTCATTATATTGTTCATTTTAGAGAGTATAAATTTTTCTAGTTTAGAAAAAAAAATGTAACTATTTACTTTTTCTTAGTGTTTGTTTCAGTTTACTACACTAATAAGTCACATAGTTGTTTTAAATTACAGTTAAATTACACTATTTAATTTTTCTTTTAATATGTTCGTTTCATGTATCAAGTTTTTTTATTCATAAATTTTATTTAAATACTAATGCTTTACACAATATAAAAGAAATCACTTATTAATTATAAATAAAATATTTCAAAACAGATAAATACATAATATGAAACTATTGTTACTTTTTATATATACACATGTTTGTTTGAATATTATATATAATTATTATACATGAAAATTAGGTTAACCACATTATCAAAATAATTGATAAGAATTTTTAATAAAAATATTACTGATTAACTAATAAAATATAATCCTTACAATAAGTTTATTATACATAATTAAATTATTATATATTGATTATATTTTTATTGAATATTATTATCTATTTTTATCAGATATTTAACTTTATTTTATTTTATATATATACAGACTATGAAATTAAGTTAACTATGCTATCAAAATAATTGATTAGGATTTTCGAAATAAATATTACTGACTAACTATAAAATATAATCTTTACAAATAATTTTTTATACATATTATATTATCATATATTGATTTTATTTCATTATTGGATGATATTTTTTACTTTTATTATATATTTATACTTTATATCTATACATATTATGAAAATGAAGTTAGCCATGTTGTCAAAATAGTCGATCAATTTATAAAATAGATATTACTGACTAATTATAAAATATAATCCTTACAACAATTTTACTATAGATAATTAAATTATTACATATTGATTTTATTTTATTAGTGAATAAAATTATTTATTTTATAATATATATATATATATACTGAATTTATAATGGTTTAGCATACATTTAGATGATGAGCAATTTTGTTAGTGAATTTTTATTTATTTAAAAGATAATTATTATTTGAAAATATTAGAAACTGTCAGGATTTTTGAATGATAAAAATAAATTTAATTTACTAAAATAATCCATTCAAAGTACTTAATAAGGAAATTTAAATGCCAAATATGAAATAAATAAAAATAATGTGATGTGTTAGTATAAAAAGTATCTTTTAATATTTAGGTATAAAGTTTTCAGAAAATAATTATATAATACCAAAATTTACTTAACTCGATTTTCTTAAACTATTAGGTTAGTTAATGAATTTCTGAACTGAAGTATTCTTTGTTTACAAATTAGTTAACTTTTGAACAAAAGCATTTGTCTTTTTTTCTGTAAACCGTATGTCTGTCGTGTGAATATGTGTACCCATGGGATTAAAATGTGATTCCGTAAAATGATTATTCTTTCGTTGTTATGATCTTTTTCGATTTAGTATTTTAATCGTTTTTCTCATGATAATTTTTCTATTTGAGTTTGGTTAGAGCCCTAAAAAAGAAGTAATTTTATTATACGGCATAAGTTCCACGATATCAATCAAAGCATCTATACTATTAAAGCAGAATCCCTCATAGGATTCTGCCCTTGCTTTTTCAAGTTAATTACAGCCAAATGCCACTGCCTTTTCCATTTTAAATAAAAATTAATGTCGTCCCAATTTTTCGACCAATCTCTTAGTTTTGTGACATATCTATAACAACAACAAGTTGCAGCCGAACAATTTAGGTTCAGTTCGAGTAAGCCCATTCGTCTAAGCCCATGCGTTTATAAAGCCAATCATAAAGGATGTTCAGCCCATTGAAATCATCTTGATAGTCAAACTCTATATCCTGAAATAAAAATGTTTCGGGGTTAAAATTCTAAACAAAACCTATTCCATAACACAATAAACTATAAAAACACTATCCACCTAGATATAACGTATAATTCACAGAAGTATAAATCACTGTTCAAATGCTTTTTTGTTCATTCCACCTATGTAATTTCAAATACTCATTTATCAAAATGCAATGTATACTTATGGACAGTATTGACATAGTTTTGAAATTTTAATCAACCAAAAAATATGAAAATCGAATTTAAACCAAAGGTACTAAAGTATATTCCCAATTCTTCAATTAGTGTAATTATAAATACAATTCTCTAAAATATTTATTAAAAATTTATATTTATCTTTTAAACAACCACTAATTAATAGTATGGATATTCACTATTTGATAGCTATAATAAATGTAAAACAAAATATAGAAAATGAAAATTATTCGATTTAGCTAAAATCACGGTTTAAATAATTAAATCAAACCATATTTGCGTGTCCAATACACACAGAATATCTTGGGTTTCAAATTGGTAACTGAATTTTCCTTACATTAACTAGAAAATCTCGTGAGATTTAGAGTATGCCACAAGTTTTCCCAAAAAACTAAACACGTCTTCCTATTTATAAATAACAACGTCTCTTCCTAATCAAACTCACACCGTCAAACAAACAAATGGCTTCTAAAATGCAATTCAAAACATCGAATGCTTCTAATGAAAAAGTCACCGGCAACGTACCTCATTGCTGAAAGAAACCCCCGTCCGTTGATCTCTTGCCAGGTGTCCCTTACAAACGCAGAGTAGTTGGAGCTTGGGGTCAAGATCCATCATCATCTGTATCACAGTTTCAGGTTAGTGTTGGTTTGGCTGGAACTACAAACAGAACTGTTAAGCTTCCAAAGAACTTCAAGCTGCTTGGTCATCGGCTTGGTTACACTTGTGGTCCTGCCAAAAACACAAGCTTTGAGTAAGTAAGTATCATTTATCTCTTAACAACATTGCAAACTTATGATTCTGCAGTGACATGGAATCGTGCAAGCAGATACTTACAGTTTATAGCGAGAAAGCATCCAAGTTGTTACGCCCCCTTCTCTTCTTTATACAACGACACCATAACTCCTTGCCCTTCTTCTGCTTGTGGCTGCTAGAACAAAAAGAGCTGCATCAAGTTAGAAAAAGAAAACACAAATCACTTAAATCTGTCATAATTGTTATTAATAATTTTACTTGAACGGTTGATTCTAAGATTATAAGCAAGAAAGATCTCAACACACCGAGAAAAGACAACACTATTTTGCTACAATGCACACACCTCATGTGCCCGGTTAGAGTTCACAAGCATGTTAAAGAACAGAGGTCAGCTTCTGATTTATGTCAGACTAATCAAATTATTCATACACTAATTTGTTAGTCTCTAAAATAAATTTTTAGTATATATATTATAATAGACGAAAAATTAAGGAACATAGATACAAGCATGGATATATATTATTCAATCATGAATATACCAATTGTTTGCATTAGATAATTAAAAACGTTTGCCCAAAAAAAAAAGATAATTAAAAACGAAAGTGAAAAAAATTGACATGCATAATCGATCTGAACAATTACCTCTGTTTATTATCCATCTATAAAGTTGGAAGTTGTTTTCTCTGAAATCTTACTTGACCAAGCAAAATCGACTGCTTCATCTTCTTCATCTGTGGATCTGAAAAATAAAATGTATTATGACAAGAGGAAAGGAAATCAAATCGAGATTTGGTTGTCTTAGAACAGTACCCGATTCATGAGAAACATTCAGAAAGCAACAGTTTTAATCTTTACTAAAGCCCAATTCTTCAAGATTGAGTCGTCGTTTCAAACATCAAAATAACTTCTTCTTTTTTACTTTTCCTTTTAGTTTTGATTATTAAAGTTAACAGTTAGAAGGTGAACAAAAAAAAAGTTAAAGAGTCAGAAAAACATATTTTGTCGGTAAGGATTCCTTGGGTCTATTCAGGCCCTTTGTAGTCTGAAAAAAACAAATACCAAGCCTGACAATATTTTTACTTTGTGTATAACTACTCTAAGCCCAATTTAAACCCATGATTAATAAATAATTGTTTGATTATAATTATAATTTTATGTATTAATTAAAATATGTATAATAGAAACGTAAATGTTTATGGCATTTGTCATATAATATTTTATTAATAATTTAAATCTTAAATAAAATAACCCTAGCAAATATATAATCACAACAAGATTAAATTTATTGATTGGAAGTTTACTATTTTAAAACCTTTTAACAAATTAATTAGTATTTTGTAAGCACAAACAACTATTTATATATTAATAATAAAAATTCTTATGGTCAATATTATTAGGTCTGAATGTAAGCAGATATAAAATATATGTGAAATATTAAATTATACAGATATTTATTAAATTAAATGATTTTTTAAAAAAATAAATCCCGCGCTTTGAAAGCGCGGGTCAAAATCTAGTTGATATTAAAGAAGTTGATCTTATATGGCAGCACTGGGACATTGAGATGCCATAGTTTCATTTTTACAAAAAAAAAGAAAAGAAGCATCAACTTACAATTAATTAGCTACATGAGCTGAAGCCTAAACAACGCCAATAACTCATCAAATTCTAAAAGAACTCAACCCTTTGTATGAATCTGTTGAAGAAAGTCAGCAGCTTTGGCAAGGACGGACTTTTTTGGGTAAAATCTCCTTAAACCCATCAAGCTGGTCACTTCTCATCAAATCCAACAGGAACAAATGATTTTTTCATCCGTTTGTGAGCCAATCATCTCCATCTCTTCCGTTTGTTCTCTGCTACAAACTACATCAATCTCTCTTCCTCCAACATCTCTCACTCTCCTGTAAGTTCTCCTCCTTCAAACATTCCCTTTCTTATCATCCTCGATTTTTTGAACTCAAAAGTTTATATTTTTCGTTGCTTGGTAGTTGGTAACTGAATGTCAATTTTACAAAAAGTATAAAGCTGGTAAGGAGAAAATCACTATCCCCATAAATGTTATCACTTATCATCATACTATACCCATCATAGGCACAAAAGTATCCGACTAACATGTTACGTGAAGAAAGAGAACAACAACAGAAAGATCCTTTGCAGCATACCTAGATTATACTGCCAAACCTCAGATTCGTTGCCCTCCTTTGTGATTCATCTCCTACTGATATCTTGATGAAGACCTTGCACAGAAGTGTGACAGTGTCTAATTGTTCCTAAAAACCAAGCTCAATGCAGACACTTATCATTCAAACAGCAAGCTCCAAATTCAATTTTCCTTCATCATATGGACCACTGAAAAAATAAATCACATAAGGTCATAGCTTTAGCTTATGAACACAGAAGAAGATGCTATTGACCAAGTGTAAACCAAAAACTAAGCAACTAAATGCTAAAATCATTAAAATACCTATGAGAATGATGTTGCAAGTAGAATCCATTGATCAAATCAGGTTGTATTAAAAAAAATTGATCATTAGACAGAGTAAGAAACAAAATCAGAACTTTTGATGGGATATTTTTAAGGAATCATACCTGCAATATCTAGGGATCCAATCATTATGGCTGGCCATTGATATCCAAGTTGTCAAGATTAGTGTCGAATCTTTCAAGAAAGCTTTTTGAGTTTCTTAAAAGTTACACTGTGAAGCTCTAGCCTTTCTGCAATCAACTTCAAGTGAAACACATGTCATCGATTTTTCTAATGAAAACCATCCAGAAATCAAAAGAATATTTACCTTTTTATCCATGGATAGCCTTGAAAAAAAACAGATCAAGATCCATTATCTTTGTAAACAATATTCTGCTTTTTCTTCTTCAGTCCTATTCTGCTTTTTCTTCTTCAGTCCTATTTAAAGCTTCATCTTCCAATGGAAACCGTAAACACAAACCACCATCCTCCAACACTGAGAATCCAATGCGTCTCTCTCTGATCACATAAAAGTGAGATCTAAGGGTCCTAGCTCGGTCACATAAAAAGCGTATTCGGTCCAAAAACTAATTGTTTATTTGATTACCAACAAAGTCGTGCTGTCTCAGGTTCACATCAATCAACGGCCATTAATGTTCTTATATTTTTTTGTGAAGCGTTGATCTAAACCCTAGAAAATGAACAGCAAGCGAAGGGGCAAACATAAGGAAGATTATCAAACAGAGAGGAATCAAAACAAAATCAATAAAAATATCAAATTGAAACAAAATCAATAAAAGAACAAACTGAAATAAAATCTACCAACATAAATCTAAATCATCTCCCATAAACAAAAGCATTGGAAAAAAAAATTGATAATCAATACATGAACAATTTTTAACAAAATCCACAAACAAAATCGAAAAATAAGACATCTCCCATAAACTAAAACTATCTGAAAATATCATGATTGGGAGGAAAGAACAGGTGAAATTCAGAGAAGAAGACTTACCTTTTTATAGCTGAAATTATGAGAAGGAGAGTAAACTGGGATGCTTTCAATGGTAGATCATGTGAGGTGTAAAGAACAATTGTTTATGAGACCAATAATGATGACGATTCGATTCAAAAGTCCCAAGGGCTCGAGACGTTCCTGTTGCGATGGCGAATTAACCAAGAGCCGACCCTCTCTATGCGTGGACCAAATTTGTATTTCAACGACAAAGCCCACATCAAGACTAAGCCCATATACATCGGGAGAGCTTTAATGAAACGGAACGTTTTAAATAACGTGGACACGTGGCAGCCGCTGGTGAAAGTATTTAGTGACGTGTCTTGATGAGAAGAGAGACACATTTTCTTTATAATAATAGATTAGTCCAATAAGAAGGGATTTTGAAGAGTTTTTATAAATACTACATCCAATAAGGAGAGATTTGGGTAAAAACTGGAATTCTTTTAAATCATCAATCCAATAACCCCCACTAAATACATGCTTTCAATATTCTTGTTATATCAGTTTTAAAGATAAACAATAAAGATAAACATTCCTCTTAACTACTAAAATCTAATCAGATATGGTTTTAAAATTCTCGAAATTGGTCATAATTATAAAACAATGGATCGTTACATTTAATTAAAAATTATCCTAAGCCAACTGTACAATGGCCGTATGCCCAGCTCACTGTGTGGGATTAATTAGTGATGCCAAAATATGTTTGTTAACTTAACTGATATCTAGGTATAAGTAGTTATAGACGTAAGTCAGGACATATAATATGAAATAAATCAAATCGCCAGCAAAGATTGTGATCTCTGGCAAACTTGGCGAGATCCAGACGCGGGCGAACAAGGGAAGATTATTGACAAAGGTGTCGAGATAGTTTAAGAAGGAAGCCTCGAAGGAGGTGATTTTTTGTCTTCTACTTTTTATTTTCTGAAAATGATATGTTTAATTAAATTTAGGTTGGATTTTTTTCAAACATGATCTGTTTATGCGATGTTGAATAAGTTTCAATGTTGAAATTATGCTCTCTGATATTTATAAACCCTTATACATTTCATATTATAGAAAGACATTGTTTCTATATGTTTTGATGTTTAAATATATATTGTTTATCTTTTCTGATCCATGTAATAACGCTGAACTATGTTCTATTTGTGGGGAATGGAAGTTAATGAATAGAATTCACTGGGATTTCAATGTTGATGAAGAAAGAAAATGTTGGATTAGTGTTATTCCTGAAGATATCTCCTACAAAGAGTTGATTGGGGTAGTTCTAAAAGGTTTTGCATTAGATGTCACTATAAAGGCTCAGCTAAGCTTCACCATCAAAATTTATCTTTGTTACAAAAGAAGTTAATTTTTCCAGATTTTATTAGGAATGATTGCGAAGTGGCCTCCTTTATGAGCAAACAATTTTTGAGGTAAAATACTTTGTCACATTTTATTTATAAAGCCTTATTATTTACTTTACCACATTTACTAATTTCCGTTTTCATGTTGCGAAAGTATATGTACACACTCTGGTTGTAGTAATACCATTGACTCCTTTTATATTTTCATACGGTCTTATAAAATTATTGTATACCAATTATTGAGTTTATGTTTCTATGTTGCAGATAGAAAGGCATAGTTCACCATTGATTGTGTCAAATATGATACAAGTTACGAGATAAAGTTTCTAGTACTCAAGACTTCCTCATTGCTCAAAGTTGCAAAATCCTTTGAAGTATTTATTACAAGTTTACATCTATAAAAACTTATAAACAATTGTATATCCTTATTAGCTTATGTTTTTATGTTGCAAATATAAACATTTTATTATCTACATATCCTTATAAATTATTTTAAATACCTTTATAAATGTTTTATAAGCCTTTATAAATGGATATACACTCTTATGAATAATATAGAGACTTTCTAGTTTGTTTCTAAACCTATATAAAGCCTTATAAATAGTATACATGCCGTTTAAAATTACTTATAAACTTTCATAACTTTCTTATAAACATTTATAAGTAGTTTATAGACTTTATAACTTTTTATAAGCTTTTATAAATTGTGTATAGACTCTTTCAAATAGTTTTACATACCCTTATAATTTGTTTTATAAACCTTTATAAATGGTGTATAAACTTTATAAATTATTTTATAAACTATGGGAATGTTTAATAACCTCTTATAAATTATTTACATATCTTTACAAAACCTTATAAACTATTTTACAAAGCCTTATAAATTGTTTTGTAAGCCTTTCTAAATGGTTATAAACTCTTTTAAATGATTTAGTCTTCTTCTAATTGAATTCTAAACCTAAATAACTCTTATAAATTGTATACATACTCCTTATAAATTATATATAAACTTTCATGACGTTTTTATGAACATCTATAAATGGTTTATAGACTTTATAAATTGTTTTGTAAGACCTTACAAAATTGTTTATATATAGACTTTTAAAAATATTTTATAAACCTTTGTAAATGGTGTATTAACTTTATAAATTTTTATATCTTTTTTATAAATCCTTATCAATTATTTAGATACGCTTATAAATCCTTACAAATTAAATTGTTTATAAGCCTTTATACATTGTTTATAAGCCTTCATAAATGTTTATATACTCTTATATATAAAAGAACTAGAAACCTTTTAATTGATTTCTAAACCTATATGAACTCTTATAAACCCATAAATTTCATATATGTTTTATATGCGTAAGTTGATTATGATGATCTATTTTATCCACTGTGGCTACATGAGTTGGTATACGACCCGATTGCTAAGATATAACAAAGGCACCCTCATAGTGTACACATAATTATTCTTTTCATGCCTATGAGTTTGGAAAACGCCAAGCCACTGTGAGTTCCAGGAAGCCATATATAATAAATGAAACTGAACACAGTGATGTGGTATTGGGGATGGACTGGTTGCCACAACATCGAATGGTACTACTGGATTGTCTGAGGACCAAATAGCATATTCTGAGAATAGAAAGAAAAGTTACATTCCAACGTACATACAAACCATGGAGTTTCTATTATCTACGTTATAAGATGAGTATTTGTTAGAGAGGAGGGGAGTGGAGAGATTACTGGCGACCATAGTGTTGGTAAAAAATGATGAAGACCAAGCTACATGATTTACTAATAGTTGCATTGTATGCAAGCATATTTGAAATTTTGAAAGGGACACAACTGGTGGGATAGAGACGTTCCCACTATTGAGTTAGCACCAGGGATGATACCAGTTTATTGGAAATGTATCATTTAGCCTGAAATGTAAAAAAAAAAAAAAAGATAGCAGGAAAATTTAACCAATAAAAGAAATTATCGAACCAAGAAAATATAAAAGACTACAAAGAAAAATCATATATATAAGATAGTGAATCCGGTAATTAACAAATGATCTTGAGAATTTGAACGTAACAATTCCATAAAACAACTCACAATTGATCAACATGCACATATAACCAAACCAATTCCACTTAAACCAAATTGGTTTAATTTTCGTCATGTCCACCAATAACTGCATCATCTGGAATGTAATTTTTCCAGAACCAATGTTGCTTCCAAACTCTTCCCATCTCTTCAATGGGAACACCTCTGGTCTCCGGAAACAAAAAGTAGACGAAGATGGTCATGATCGCAACCATGCCTGCAAAGAAGTAGAAGAGACCAAATTTCATGTGACAAAGCATTGTCAAGAAGAATTGACCGATGAGGAAAGTGAAGAACATGTTGACTGAGACGTTGATGGCTTGTCCGGCTGGTCTAATTTCCAGTGGACATATCTCACTGGGTACTAACCAACCCAATGGACCCCATGACCATGCAAATCCAGCAACGTACACACATATGAAAACAAGAATCCAATCTGCTGTTGCTGGTGTCAAGGTTCCGGTTCCAGTGGTTCCGAATTTTAAACCGATAAATGAACCAACAAGAATCTGAAAAGATAAACAAACCATGCATCAATCACATGTGACTTTGTTTAGGAAAAAGAAGCACACACCCTAATAAATCAGATATTATTTTCAACTATTGTTCTTTTTACGTTTCCATGTTCAGGTTGTACTGATTTTTAAGCATAAAAGTAATTTAATCATCTAAATATGAAACATGTTATTTTCATGAAATTATTCTGGTCCTTAAAACACATGTTTTGTTAATTTTTCATTGTTTTTTCTGAAAATACACCGGCTATAATTATGATTGTTGTGCATGCAAACGGATGTTGTAATGATTAGAGTGGAAAACCTAATGGAAACAAAAATAAATAAATAAATATTTGAAGGTTGCGTAAAACTGAGTTGTACCTGACAAATGAACATTTGAATACCACCTTCAAGGAAAAGAAACCTTCTTCCAAATCTATCAACCGAGTATAGGGAGACAAAGGTGGCGAGCACGTTGACTACACCGGTTATTACAGCCGACATGAGAGCAGCATCATCACCAAAACCAAGAGTCTTGAAGAGAACAGGAGCGTAGAACATAATGACATTAATTCCAGTAATCTGCTGGAAAAAGGGAATGGCCGAGCAGAAGACTAAAGCTGGTCTGTATTTGCTCTGCATGATGTTTTTCCATGGATGTTCTACCTTTTTAGCTGCTTCACATGCATCGCGTATATCTTGAAACTCATGGTCAACGTTATCCGTTCCTCGTACTTTCTTCAACATTTGTTTTGCTTCCTCGTATTTGCCTCTCTCAAGCATTGAGTTTGGTGTATCGGGCAAAAAGAATGATCCGATCACCATAAGAATTGCTGGAACAGCTGCTAAACCTAAAGAAACCCTCCACCCATGTTTAGCCATATTAGATGTTCCATAGTTAATCAGATTTGCCACCAAGATTCCAGACGTAATAGCCACCTGGAAACAAATGTTTAGCGCTCCTCTTATCTTTGCTGGAGCCATTTCCGAGAGGTAAACCGGAGTAGACTGAAAAGAAAAAAAATATTATCGAGAATCAGCCTAGACAAATATACATACATGCATGTTTTATTTTTGTGGTCACAAACTTCCGGAGCTTTGGTCTATAATGTTGCATGTGAGGCATATCACATGTATTTAGATGATATACAAAACCCACACAAAGAATAATATGTACAGCAAATCTAACCTGATTAGCAAATCCAACACCTACACCGAGCAAAAGTCTACCAATGATGAGCATTGTGACATTAATGGCAAATGCATTGATTAGTGCACCGGTGAGGAAAGCAAGTCCACCGGTAAACATGGAAACCTTTCGTCCATATTTCCTAGTAACAACCGAAGCCACAAAGGAAGCTACTAAAGCTGCTAAGTAGAGAGAAGAAGTAAACAATTGGAGCTTTTGGTCATCAAATTTGCAGTACGCCGTCTCGTTCTTCGCCTTTTCCCTCTGCCTCTCTAACTGTGGGAAGAACTTGCTAAGAAACTCATCCATTGATGTCACACCTCCTGAGATTCCAAGGTCATAACCAAAGAGGAGACCTCCCATGGCCGCAACCATACATGTTATGACAACGAAAACTGTGACTCCTCCTTCATAATCTCTTCCACCACTTCCTCCTTCTGACACAAAAGCTCCTCCCGCCATTTTTGTTTTTGCTTTAGTGCTTAGAAGGAAGGAAGGAATTTTGTGGTTTAATTTGAAAATGGGATTCACTTTGTGATTCTTTAAATAGATAATATAAAGACACTATAATTAGGGGTCATCTTACGTGTTTTCTTTTATGTAATGAAATTTGATCTTATCTTTGTTTGGATTACGATTAGGAGAAGTAGTTTGTTAGTAACAAGAGTTGGTTAACGCTAGAAACCAAGTTTCATGCAGAGTTTTTACTGTATTTGAATGTTTGTTAGACCTGTTTTTTTCCTAGAACTTATTTATCCTTTCATTTTGGATAAAAACAATATATAAGACAGTATTATTTGTCTGTAAAGTTTCCTTTAAGAACAAAAATTGTTTTCGACAATACCCAAATATAGAAGCTTTGTCATATTACAAATTCAAACAAAATTCAAAATAGTAGAAACTTCTCAAAACAAATTCATAATGATAGCATAGTTTCTTTTAGCCTCTTACACGTTTTTTTCAAAGTGCTACTATAATTATTATCTGGTTCATATGGGATAGTAAAAAGTGTATTTCCAATTTATATACAAGTATTTTCGTTTATTTAAGTAACTGGCTACACATACTAGCTAGTCAGTTCCGTCCCTATGATATTAGGGGCCTAAGGCAAAAAGATGGGTTCATTTTATTCAAAACTAATAATAGTAGTAAATATTGTTACTTATAACATAAGGTAATATAGAAAATTTGGTCTATTTATATAAATATTCTAGTTTTGAAGTTTTTTTAGCAAAAAAGTTATAACAAGTAATGGAAACTTATAAAAAATAATATAAATATAAATGATATAGAGAAGAGACTTCTGACAATTAAAGAAGGAAAAAAGAGTAATAAAGAAAGTTAACGCTTGTAATAATAAAAGAAAAGAAAATAGAGATGTATGTGTTAGGCATTCAGGATATTAAAAACATTATATTGTCCTTCTACATGTTTACTGTGTTATTTTCTAAATATGGGGCCCTCAAATCTAATTAATCAAAGAGGGACCTGAGGCCAGTGCTGCAAAACTTATAACATAAGCACGGTTCTGTAGCTAGTCACCCATTTCAATATCCAAAATCAGTTTTTATATATAGCTATGTCTATCAATAGACAGCTGACAATCAAAATGTGTGTCGATATGTTGTCGAGTGCATGCGAATAAATAACAATGTCATCTACTACCTATTTCTCCCTCCTACGATCATTTTCTCATGTTCCTTGGTTTCTTTATCTGTTTCATCTCATTTTCTTTGATGATTTTGTCTAAATAGTTGTGATATTTTTATTCATCAACCTTGTGAATTTTCAATTTTCTATTCTCTCTGTCATGTCTCTCGTTTCTCTATCTAAGATATTTTTTTGGGGACGACTGTTTATAGCCATGGATGTTGAATCTGTGCTTCGATTTCTTTGATGGAACGGCTTAGTGGAGGTGAGGCTGTTTTAAGAGACGACCCCAGAGGGAAAAACCAACTCGATTATTTTGATTTCGGTCTGGCCTCTCTGAATTAGATGGTTCCTGATGTCAAACGGTGCGGCAATGACTACGAAGATCTTGTAGATTTAAAGGATTTTTCAACAGGGGAGGGGGGGGGGGTGTTAGACTGCTGCAAATGACCGTATCAATGATAGATCTGGTGATGGTGGATGTAATAACCCTCACCACAGCATAGGATTTTGGTCGAGAAAATTCCGTAAGATCAGTTGGAAGATTGGTCGATGACTCGATCAGAACTGAAAATAAAAATCGACCTGATGAATAAATGTCTTGACAGGACTGTCTTGTGATCAAAAGACCTTCACTTGATAGTTTGGTCGAGTCTTATATATTTTGGTCGAAAAATTATTTACAATTATCAACCAGCTTCTTAAATAATCTTGACCTTCTAATGCCATAACATCCTAAGCCAGCCTGCTTGTTCACTTATCAAGTCACATGCCATGCACCTTCTTGCTTGCTTGCTTATGTAGTAATTGGCACATGCAAGTCACAAGCTGTTTGCCGTGCTTGCTCATTAATTCAGTCACATGATTGTCACCAGCTGCTTGCAGCTTTCTTCTTGGGAGGGAAAGGACAGCAGCTTGCTGTTGGAAGTGCTGAAACAGCTCTCGACATGTCTGTGCACAACCTGGTTTTGTTCTGAGTAAACCCTCAGCTGAAGCAACTCCTTATGTTATAAAACAACATCTTCTCTCTTCTGGTCGTCCATGACCTGCAAGAAAAACCAGAGAACAATTATGAGAGATTGAGAGATCAGAGAAAGAGACTGAGAAAAATCAGGAGAAAAATCAAGAGAAAATTCTGGTGATTTAATCTTCAACCTCAGACCATAGATAAGTGCGTTGGTGTTCTTTGGTTGTTGGTCTAAGGCAATTGGAAGTATTCTGAGACGAGAAACATCTACCGTGTCATTTCCGGTCATCTATGATCGGGGATGTCACAGTGGATCTATCCTAACTTCATTCCATGAATCTGAATTCTATGGCTGACTCATATGCTAAATCTGTATATACTCTGCTCCCATCAACTAGATTTTGGATTGAGCTGATTTTATAATATTTGGGTGTTAAAAAAATGGTGAATGAGTTTATAAAAACATTCATTAGTTAGTTTTAGTTGGAATCCTTTTAATTGATTATTCTAAATATTCAAGAGCATGAGAATTCATGGGGTTGAAATTCTAAAAGCAACTTTATTTGTAAGATACTCTTAAGAGTAATCTACAAATTAAAAAAAAAAACAACCAATAAATGAAAGACATATTAGTTTTTGGAGTTCTGATGAAGTTTTTGAAAGTTCTAAAAATAGATACTTACTTGATAAACTTTCAACCCTCGCTCTTACTTTTTCTTTTCTTTTTTTTTGGGCAACAACTTTTTCTTTTCAAATTACTTTTATTAGTGAGATACTGAGATAACCCATTAAATATTTAACAATGGACATGCTTTAAGCTTTGGTTTGGTTGAGAATTTGACTTGGTTCATTTATGCACGTTATTGTTTTTGACGAATGTCAATTATTCTATTACAAACCAAGAGAAATATACATAAGTATTTTATAGCTGAAATAATATGTGCATTATGCATGTAGTTAATGTGTATTTTTTACAAGAAAATGTTCTAGTTATAACATATTACATATTCTTCTTCATTCTTTTTATAAAAGAAGAAAATCTTACGTTTTCGTTTTCTTATATTTAATTACTTATAAAGACTATAAAGAAGAATCATATATATATTAGATAATGTATCAGGTAATTAACAAATTATCTAGACAGTTATAAAGTGAAAACAACTCATAATTGATCAACATGCATATATAACCAAACTAATTCCACTTAAACCAAATTAATTTAGTTTTCATCATGACCGCCAATAACTGCATCATCTGGAATGTAATTTTTCCAGAACCAATGTTGCTTCCAAACTCTTCCCATCTCTTCAATGGGAACACCTCTGGTCTCCGGAAACAAAAAGTAGACGAAGATGGTCATGATCGCAACCATGCCTCCAAAGAAGTAGAAGAGACCAAACTTCATGTGACAAAGCATTGTCAAGAAGAATTGACCGATGAGAAAAGTGAAGAACATGTTGACTGAGACGTTGATGGCTTGTCCCGCTGGTCTGATTTCCAATGGACATATCTCACTGGGTACTAACCAACCCAATGGACCCCATGACCATGCAAATCCAGCAACATACACACATATGAAAACAAGAATCCAGTCTGCTGTTGCTGGTGTCAAGGTTCCGGTTCCAGTGGTTCCGAATTTTAAACCGATAAATGAACCAACAAGAATCTGAAAAGATAAACAAACCATGCATCAATCACATGTGACTTTGTTTAGGAAAAAGAAGCACACACCCTAATACATCAGATATTATTTTCAACAATTGTTCTTTTTACGTTTCCATGTTCAGGTTGTACTGATTTTTAAACATAAAAGTAATTTAATCATCTAAATATGAAACATGTTATTTTTTCAAGAAATTATTCTGGTCCTGAAAATACACCAGCTATAATTATGATTGTTGTGCATGCAAACGGATGTTGTGATGATTATTGGAAAACCTAATGCAAACAAAAATAAATAAATAAATATTTGAAGGTTATGTAAAACTGATTTGTACCTGACAAATGAACATTTGAATACCACCTTCAAGGAAAAGAAACCTTCTTCCAAATCTATCAACCGAGTATAGGGAGACAAAGGTGGCGAGCACATTGACTACACCGGTTATTACAGCCGACATAAGAGCAGCATCATCTCCAAAACCAAGAGTCTTGAAGAGAACAGGAGCGTAGAACATAATGACATTAATTCCGGTAATCTGCTGGAAAAAGGGAATGGCCGAGCAGAAGACTAAAGCTGGTCTGTATTTGCTCTGCATTATGTTTTTCCATGGATGTTCTACCTTTTTAGCAGCTTCACATGCATCGCGTATATCTTGAAACTCATGGTCAACGTTATCCGTTCCTCGTACTTTCTTCAACATTTGTTTTGCTTCCTCGTATTTGCCTCTCTCAAGCATTGAGTTTGGTGTATCGGGCAAAAAGAATGATCCGATCACCATAATAATTGCTGGAACAGCTGCTAAACCTAAAGAAACCCTCCACCCATGTTTAGCCATATTAGATGTTCCATAATTAATCAGATTTGCCACCAAGATTCCAGACGTAATAGCCACCTGGAAACAAATGTTTAGCGCTCCTCTTATCTTTGCTGGAGCCATTTCCGAGAGGTAAACCGGAGTAGACTGAAAAGAAAAAAATATTTTCGAGAATCAGCTTAGACAAATATACATACATGTTTTATTTTTGTGGTCACAAACTTCCGTAGCTTTGGTCTATAATGTTTCATGTGAGGATATCACATATTTAGATGATATACAAAACCACACAAAGAATAATATGTACAACAAATAACTAACCTGATTAGCAAATCCAACACCTACACCGAGCAAAAGTCTACCGATGATGAGCATTGTGACATTAATGGCAAATGCATTGATTAGTGCACCGGTGAGGAAAGCAAGTCCACCGGTAAACATGGAAACCTTTCGTCCATATTTCCTAGTAACAACCGAAGCCACAAAGGAAGCTACTAAAGCTGCTAAGTAGAGAGAAGAAGTAAACAATTGGAGCTTTTGGTCATCAAATTTGCAGTACGCCGTCTCGTTCTTCGCCTTTTCCCTCTGCCTCTCTAACTGTGGGAAGAACTTGCTAAGAAACTCATCCATTGATGTCACACCTCCTGAGATTCCAAGATCATAACCAAAGAGAAGACCTCCCATGGCCGCAACCATACATGTTATGACAACAAAAACTGTGACTCCTCCTTCATAATCTCTTCCACCACTTCCTCCTTCTGACACGAAAGCTCCTCCTGCCATTTTTGTTTTTGCTTTTGTGCTTAGAAGGAAGGAAGGGATGTTGTGGCTTAATTTGAAATGGGATTCACTTTGTGATCGTTTAAATAGATAATGTAAAGACACTATAATTAGGGGTTGGATTACATGAATTGTGTAATAAAATTGATCTTATCTTTGTTTGGCTTAAGATTAGAAGAAGTAGCTTGTTAGTAACAAGAGTTGGTTAACTTTTTTGAAACTTGGTGTAATAAATTTGATCTTATCTATGTTTGGCTTAAGATTAGAAGAAGTGCTCACATCTTTACATGTTTTTTTTTGTTGAAAATCATCTTTACATGTTTAGAATATATTGGCAGTTAAATGACAATAGTTATGTATTATACTTGTTATTATCTGTTAATATTTTCACAATTGTGTTGATTCCTTTTGTAACAATTAAATATCGAATTTTCCTAAACTTTCTTAAAGCTGATAAATTTTGGAAAGTTCTAACATTATTTAGGTTTGTTTTATGATTGTCTTAATTGACAAAAATATAATAGATGCTGAAAGTTAGGTTTAGGTAGTTTTTCGTTGGCATCTCTATAAATTATTTGAGAAGTCAGTTTCCTATGTGTCACGCTCTTATTAATTCTTAAGATGGTTGATTACGCGGATACCCTTAATGAATTAAAATTTTTATATTCAAATACTATTATTGAATTTTTATTAGTTTATTTCTAAAATTTTCCAGATAACATATATAATAAAAAAGAAAATATTTATAAATTTTAAAACAAATTTAAAAATTTTAAAACGAAAATATTTGTTTATTTAATATGATTTCATTAAAAAGGAAATTTCACAAAATAGAAATATTCCATTTAAACTATTTTTAAATAATAAAATATATAATTTTGAAGTAATAAATATTTCTTTATAACTATATTTTCGTATATGAAAATATATATTTGTATATAATGTGATTTCATCAAACAGAATTCATACAGATAATCTTGATATTAAAAAAAGAAATATTTTTTTTCTCAGCATATTTCATTACTTCTTAAAAGAAACAAGTACAATCGTTTTTTGGCTCAACAGCTAAAAAAGAAAAATATATATTTCAAAGTAATATAAGTACTTTTTAAATATCTTTCTATTTTTTAGATGATTACATAAAATAATTAAGTAACAAAAACTGATATATTTTTAGTTGACTAAAAATAGTTTATAATTAGTATTATTGAAATGCTTTATATATTTTTTATATATTTAGTAGACTATAATATCTTTCAATTAGAGAAAAATATATAAATTATATTTTACTTATATAATATGATTTCAAAAATACAATCACAAAAACTGCTTTAAAAGATATTAAAATAAATTAAAATTAAAAATAAACATATTTTGATCAAATAATTACAAAATATTTTAAAATAACATAACACTATATACTTTAACGAGGTAGATATATTATATTTTACTATTATTAAAAATCTTGATATTAAATTTTCTTTGAGTTAAATTTTCTTTTAAATTTTATGTTTTTATGTTTGTGAAATTTAATATAACCATAATCAAAATACCAAAGAAAAACTGAATTCTAATTTTTAGAATTATTTAAAATAAATTTCAGTTACCATTTAATAAATCTAAGGTATAAAATATTTTTATTATTGTAAATATATGAATGTATGTATGAGCTTCCAAAAATGTATTAGTTACTTATATATGTAACTTCTTATTGATCATTAGGGATGACAATTGGGTTTTCCCGTCCCGTTCCGTCCCGAACCGCTGCGGGTTCGGCTTCTGGCGGTACACGGCGGGTCTGTCCTGCGCGGGATGCGGTCCTCAAACTAGCTACCCAATCCCGTACCGCGAAATATGCAGGCCTTCGCGGGCCGTCCCGCGGGACATCGAATATTACATTTCTTGTTTCTACATGCACAAACAAACATAGACAAAAATTGAGTTTCACCTTGCACATGATCGAGCATACTCTTACAAGATCAATACATTAAGCTTATACAAAACAAATGTTTTATTATCATTTATGATGGCTTGATGAAGCTCCACCGGTGCAGATCAGAGGCGCTTGGAAGACCGGAAGCATCATCGACGCTGAAACCACCATCAACAAAGCATCTCTCTCTCTCTCTCTCTCTCTCTCTCTCTCTCTCTCTCTCTCTCTCTCTCTCTCTCTCTCTCTCTCTCTCTCTCTCTCTCTCTCTCTCTCTCTCTCTCTCTCTCTCTCTCTCTCTCTCTCTCTCTCTCTCTCTCTCTCTCTCTCTCTCTCTCTCTCTCTCTCTCTCTCTCTCTCTCTCTCTCTCTCTCTCTCTCTCTCTCTCTCTCTCTCTCTCTCTCTCTCTCAGGTGAAAGCAAAAATGGAGACTTATGATTGCGGGTCTTCAAAATCATGCGGTTTAACCCATCCCGCATTCGGCCCGTCCCGCTTTGAGCCCATCCCGCTTTGAACCCGTCCCGCTTTGAGCCTGTCCGAGACCCGAAATTTTGCGGCCTTATCAAATGGAGGCCTAATCCCCCCCCCCCCCCCCCCCGGCAACAAACCTTAACGGGCCAGGCCTGCGGTCCAGGTCCTTGATTGCCATCGCTTTATTTTCTAATATTTGCTTTTTTTTTTAAATCAACATTTAATTTGATAAATATTATGAATATACATGCACATTTAAACAATAAATTAATTAATTTGATGTAACTCAATATATTCGCAACATGAGTGATCCGACTAATCCAAATTATATCTAAAATCATACATTTAACTACAATAGGAATATATAATTTTATAATAGTAATTTATTTTATAAATGTAAATTATAGGTTGACTCAAAACATATTAACAAATGAAAATAAAAATTAACCAACTTTTACAATTTAGTTCTTTTGTAAAGTTATATATATATACGAATGAGACTATAGAATATTATCATTATATTAATTACGTAATTTGGAATCGAACACTTAAGTTTATTTTTTCTGAGCACAATATATCTTAATTTATACATAATATTCTTCAAATATATATATATATATATCTAAGACAACAACAAACGTAAATGCAAATAAGAAAATTAGTTATAATATATTTAAAATAAAAAATATTAGTTGAATTCAGAGAAATGGATGCAATCCAATATACTCAAATGATAGTTAAATCGACGGTAAAAACAATAAAACTGATTAGATATAACATATTTAAAATCATATATCTAATTAAAATAATATAATATTATTAGTATGAATTATGCATACAAATTATAAATTAATTTAAAATTGAAATTAAATAATAATCAGTTATTATAGTATATTTAGTTTATCCATATTTATATCCGTGCATGAAAAGAAGAAAATCACTTAGTTAGAATATAATTAAAAGGTAATTTAAGGATAAGTTTATATTTGTACTTCTTTTAGTAGTATAGAAATAGAAGACTTATGTATTGTTCGTTGTATCTCTTGTTTTTCCTCAAAACTATGGATAACTTTATAACAATTAAAATGAAGTATGCCATACCTATTATTTGAAATGTTATATTTTTATCCGTATATCAACTAACGTTAACATTATCAAATACTGAATCGTGTCTGCTTTTTCTGTATTACTACCGTTTTGCCATTTTCGTATGTTGAGTGACTTTGTGCCTTTCAAGTACTCTGAAATGTTTACGTTTATATTTAGTTCTATAAATCAACAAATATCACCGCCATACCACCAGTAAGCTATGAAATTAATGGTTTAGGCCGAGCCGGACTTGGACAGAAGATCTTGAAACATTTGAATGGGACCCCCACTTTACAAAACTTTTTTTTACAATATTTTTTCTATATAATTCAAATTTAAGGTAAATAAAAAGGAAAATTTATTTTTATTATGCATAAATTTTATTGAAAACAATAGATTTTGGGCTATTATGATTTAAAAATGAATAAACTTACAATAAAGATTTGTTAAGAAAAACTTACAATAAAGAAAATATATTATTTATATATTTATAGAAACTAATAGTTCTATCTTTAAATACAATTTATAATTCAAACAATTTTTTTCAAAAAAATTTAAAACATATTATCAATTTTAAGATTAAAAAAAAACTTTTTTTTTAATTTTCAAATAGAGCTCCCAAAATTTTAGAACCGGCTCTAGGTTTAGGGCCTATGTTGTGAGTTTACATTTTAGGATTCATAATTTACGGTTGGAGTTTATAGTTTACTTTTGAGGGTTATGGTATATTGCTAAGAGTTTAAGATTTAAAATTTATGATTTTAGATCACCTGTCATTTGATAATAATCTGGCTAATAAAGTATATATTATGTTAATTCTGAATCATGACCTATTGATGTATGTTGTGTCTAATTAACTGTTTGATTTTTTTTTGCCATTAAACATATATATAAATGTAAAATAATTGTATAACTGTAATTAATTTTATTAATCCTCCACTTTAATCCCAAAAAAATTTGGAACCCATTTCACTCAAAAATATACATGTCCTTTGAATACGGATTAGAAATCTAGTCAATACTATTAAAACAGAAGGCCCTTTTTTGAGGTGTCCTTCTGTTTTGAATATATTTACAGATCTCTGCCATTGAATCACTTAAACCTATGCTTTTTATTATTGATATATTCAACGATTTTCTTTTTTATTACAACACCTAATTACTTTTAAGTTCCTTTTCCTTTTATTAAATCTAACTAAACACTTTATGTATGCTATCAGAACCGTACGTATTATAGTGTTTTTACTTTTAGATAATATTGGAGCAAAAAGAGCAACACTAACGATGATCCAGCTTTTTCCAGAAAAATGAAGAAATTCTAGATTTTTGAGACTTCAATTGAGATGTCTGATGAGAAAATGTATTCAATAGATACAGAGGTCTTAGTCTTGTGTAAAGTTTTTATTTATTTATTAGCGTTCATGTTTCTAAAAACTACAGATACAGTCATTTTTTTTTTGTAAAGCCAGATACAGTCATATACAGAGGTCTTAGTCTAAATGTATTGAAAAGTTTACAATGAGGATTAATGATCTAAACGGCTCCTTTTTTTCTCGGTCGTCGTAATTAGCAAGTAAATTACAAACTCATACTTTTATTATGGTTACGGCAAAATAAATTTAAGGTCTACACAGGTTTTTTTAATTGCTTCAGTAAGGTTGGCTTCTTCTCTAATTTTTTATAGTATTCACTTCATATGTTATTGGGAGTTGCTCCAAAAAAAAAGATGTTACTGGGATTCGGGTGTTTTAGTCATGATACATGGCTGATTACACCTTGAAAATGGTTTATTTAAAATATTGCATTAAAAATTCCCAGTTATGGTGTATATCGTTAGTCCAACAATTACGGTACATATGGTTATTTAATTATATGTAATGTAATTGATTTTTGGGGGATATTTGTAACAGATAATTAGTATCTTTCTAATACAACAATAGAAAATATATACAGAAACCATGTTTACAATAATCATATTTCACAACAATCAATTAAAACCACCAATTTCAGAAGCTTACCTAACTATCTAATCCATTATTAAAAAGTTAATTATAAACTTTTTGTTTTAACAAAATTCTTCGTTTGTAAAATCTTAACTATAAATTGTTTTGGGGATTTTCCATGTTCAAATAGGTTGTTCACGTTTTCTTAAATTTATATGGAAAATGCATTAACTTCAGCATATGTTATTTAGTACAAAATCAGGGCATTAATTCTGCATATTCGATTAATATATCTTATTAGTATTTTGGGAATATTTGAAAAGATTTTTTGGCCCAGAATTAATTGACAAATCTACAAAATTGTGTAACAACCTAAACTAATTGACTTACTTTATAAATATTCATGGACCATTATATTGTTAATCAATATTTGAAAAAATTAACAGTATTGTTGATGGCTCGAGAAAAAATAACAAAATTATTAGAGAACATTTCAGTTAATGACCCACTAATAATCATATACTAGATTATGCCCCACCCTTAAAAGGACGTGTATATTTTTGTTTTATATTTTTCAGAAAATTTACTTTTTATATTTGTGTCTTTTTAGTCATATTTGTGTTTTTATTTATATATATTTTTTAAATGATTAATAAACAATTTTAATATATTCTATTAAAATAGTTAAATTACACATATATTAATAGGTCATGATCATGTCTTAATTTGAAAGGGTGGGTGTATTTATGTTTTTCTTTGTAATCGTACTTTTGTAAAATATTTTTAAATCATTAGCAAGAAGTTTTGATCCATTATATTAAAACAACAACATGATCTATTATATAGGTGTGGTCTAATTATTTTAATACAATTATTAAAAAAATTATTAATTATTTTTAAAAATGTATTATACAAATTAAAAATAAAAATATGACTAAAACACAAATATGATAATTAAATTTTTAAGAAAAATGTAAAGTAAAGAATATACCCGTCCTTTTAAGTTGTAAGCAAAACTTTAAAAGCAAATCATATAATTTTGAGTTGTAAAAAAAGCATATCATCTATACTATTAAAACAGAAGGCCCTTTTTTGAAGTGACCTTCTGTTTCAACAATATTTACAAGATTCTGCCACTGACATATTTTTAAGCTATGATTTTAATTAAATGTTTTTTATTTATCTATAGAAATAAAAAATTTTGAACAAATATATTGTGAATCAGTTACGATAAGGATTATTCCAAAAACAAAATCAATTAACCAAATCTTTTTCAGACTATCCCATCCCTAACGTAACCTACAATCCCTTGAAATATATATACTACCATCTAACCTATTGTGTACCATCACGAAAATCTTAATAATATCATATGACTCATGATTCAGCATTTCATTGTTTCAGAATTGACAAACTATTGTATTGTACCAGCATAGAAATAATATGTTCTACTTTATGCACTATTCCAAATTATTAAATTGTAACATGTATGAACGGAATCGTACTTATATATTTGGAAGCTTCACATTTTTTTATGTATGGTATGAATAGATCATTTTCTTATGAAAATTTTACATTACAACGTGAGTTTTGTTCATCGTCTGTGATCAACAAGCATGATCATAACTCAATAACCCTTAATTTTCAAAACCCTAAACCTCAAATCATTTTTATTAACAATTTCAGTCATCTATTATAAATAAACTAACAACCAACAAATATGTATAACTACCAAAGTCTTTAGTAACAATCTATCTTATTAAAACAAGAACATTACAACTTCTTCTAGGTAGATTTTTAAAGGTGGACCTCATATACTAAAGTTAAATGTCTTATTCTTTATATATAATATGTATCATATTCTAACTTTGCATTGATATATTTCCTTAAATACAGTTCTTCTTTTTGTCCATATTCCATATATGATTTTTACATTTATTACATGTCGATTTAAATAAGATATATATTAAGAATACTAAAAATATTAATCGTTCTATAATTACACTATACAATTCATTTTAAATTGATCAGTATACTTTTATTGGCCATATTAATTTTATTAGTACGAATAACATTAGGTAGATAAGTCATAGACACATACATAAAGATATGACTATTCTTATAACTACGTTAGGCCTAATCTACTTTCTAAAACAAATAACACATAGCTTCATATATTGTATAGAATATAGTAATATTGTATAGTATTATACTTATACAATAATACTAAAAACAAACCAAACTGAAATATAATATATATCGAAAATGCTTTGAACCATTATACACAAAATATATTAGACCTCAGAGATAAAATTCACTTTGAAATTACGTAATAATTATTTTAAAAAATTAAATTTCGTAATGTACAAAAAAACATAAGTTTTATGTAAATTTTTTTGTTACAATAAAAAGACACAACTCGCGCTTCCAAAATGTTATTCTTACATACGAAAGACAATTTTGATATTGTTCTTTAAACACAAAATTGAATTATACAAACTCGATACTACATAAAACTAAACAATATAGAATATATTTTAAAAATAAAACCCGTGCGGGTGTGCATATGTTTATATAATATATAAATATATTATGTTACACATATTTTCATATAAATAATACCCCAATGTAAGTTTTGTATGATAAATGTTGAAAATACAAAATATATAGCACTATATATTTTAAATAATACAGAAAAAATTACTTTACTTTATCATAAAATTTTAAAATCAAATTTAGTAATTAAACACATTGCTTATTTAAATACATTAGTACACATTGTTATTTATCAAAATTTTATTTTGATATACATTGGCGATCATGTATAATATTTAGTAAAAACAAAGATAAAAAAAATGACTCCCGCTCGGTCGAGCGGGTCATGATCTAGTACGTATTACACGACCAAACGTTATATTTGCACATTTTTTTGAAAATAGTTAAAAACAAATTAGAAAGAAGAAATATACGAAAGTTTTAGAATCTTTAATGTGGAATATACTCTTTCATAAAATATCCAGCCAATTATTATAGTTGAATATCTTCCACATATCAGTAACAGAAAATTGAAACAATAAAATCGGAAGTTTTATTATTAGTAGCGATATACTAGATCTAAGAAACAATTTAATCTACAACTTAAATTAGGATTTTTTTTTCACATAATATCCATCCAGCCAATCATTATAGTTCAAAATTTTTCATGTAACAATAACAGAAAATAGCTCCAATAAAAATGGAAGTTTTATCATTAATACTATAGATATACTAAATCAGAAAATCTAATTTCCGTAAATTAAATTGGCTTGATTCGCAAGATATGTGGTTATAATAATATATTCAATAACAGAAAATAGAAACTCACGCCTTAACTTTTCTTATATATACGCCTAACCCAGGTTTTCCAAGTCTTAAAATGGCACGTTCATTTCTTAGAAAATCAAATACAATGTCTTCCAAGCAAATGATCGCTTACCTTGAACAGGTTTAGCCATGGAAGACAACGTGGTTGATCCAAGTCAAAGTGATACACACCTGGAAACCATCAAACACAGGTTTTGGTGACTTTGGAAATCATATTTACAGACAAGAAGATTAATATTATTCATTATTCAAGTAGATTATTGTTTCGTTACTGTATATGTCGAAGACAGATCATAAAAAATTCAACGTTTTTCTTAGCTGATGATCATAAAATGAAAAATGTTATGTTGTGTCTATCTTTTTCAGGACTTCAAATGTCAAGCTACATGTAGAAAAGAGCTACTTCATGTCTTTGGGGGATGAATGTCGTGCTGGAAAATGAAAAGCCTCAGAAACAAACCAAAAATGTTATCTGCAAAGAGATTTTTCAAAATCTATGAATATGTTTTTTTTTGTATTGATACTATTTTCACACACCTGTGTTTTCTTTCACACCATATGGGCGTGTGCTCACGCTCAGCATATGAGGAACATGTTCACAGGTCTGAAATCAATTAGATCTGTAATCTTTAATATTTCACCCAAATAAAATTAGGAACGAGATCTCCTTGCGCATTTACTAAATAACTATATAATTTAATTTTGTCAACGAACATCTAATAATTTAATATATCATCATCAATCTCATAGAAAAAAAATATTTTGCGATGGAAACTGAATTCCATTAGATACACATATACTGTATATCTTCGATACCCAAATAAAATGTATGTGTTCTAGCTTTGATGCTCAGCTATTTAATAATCAAACTGAATTCACAGTCACTCTCTTAATACGTCAAGGATCAAGGTTCGTTCCATTATATACATGTTCGATTTGAGTAGAAAATTTGATGTAAATCTCTATTCAAGATGATGTGCGATGATCTGCAATGTTGGATTAGGATTTTATTAATTAAGACAGTATAAGGAAATCTTATAGTATATGTCAACTGGAACAATCGAGAAGAGACGAATGTCTTTTCATGTTTTGTGAAATTATGAGCTTTTGAGATCATTCTGAAGAGATGTTTAGTTTATGGACAACGTTGGGGTATATCTTATTGTATACACCAATTTGGCTGTATCATATTGTATAACCATATAAAATAAAAATTTATTAAATAGCTGAGCATCAAAAGCTTGGACCAAAAAAACCATATATAACGACGTAGTAAAAAGTTTTCAATTTGTTTCTAAGGATACCAAAAAAATGGATACTATATTTTACATGTTATTGAGCAAAGTACACTTATCTTATGTCAGTTTGGTTGTATTTCACTTCCTAGACAACAAACTTGGTAATTTCTGAGGCTAAACAAAATATAAAAATCATTTATTTTTCTATATTACAGAGGACACATTATACAATATATCACAATTGTAAATAAGTGACAATACAATGTATACTATAACCAAATAGAATTGTTAATTAATAATTAACAAAATATCTGACAAGTTTTTATCTCAGACCTTATTGTTTAATGATAAGTTTTTGTCATTTGTATCCATGTTTAAGGACTCCGTTGACCAACCTCGACACAAAAACAAAAGAAAGTAAGAATAATAATTAATTGAGAGTGATTCGGAAAAAAATAAACAACAACAAAAAAATATTTTAGGAAAAACTATTTTATAATTAATAAATTGAAAATAATTATAATATTGCATAAGAACATACAATTATTAGTAAACACACGAACATTTAGTTTAACGGGTTTTAAATAGGTTATTCGATTAAAAAAATCTATTAATGTGATTTTTTACTTAAAGTTAGTGAAGATCATTTTATTTTTTGTCAGCAGACCATATTAACCAATATATATTAAATATTAATTTATAAAAGAATTTCAAAAAAAATTATTCGATTTTCGGTGCGGACTGAAGACTGAATCTGATATTGGTTTTCAGATATAACACTTTAAGAATAGTTCGAGTATATCAGCCAGGTCTAATAGAGTATGAGACTTTGATTTTTGGCTTGAATACGGGTCAATTTTTTGGGTATGAATATTCTTAAGTAATTATGTTAGGTAACTAATAAGAAAATATTATATGTTACAAACTTTAGAAATAAAGTTTCAAAATAATTTATAAATACATATGGCACATAGATATAGTTATGCAATATGACATATTTAATATAATTGACAAAAATTATATTAAATTAAATTAATATTAAACACAAATATAATTACAACAAAAACATCAATATAAAAATTAAAATTGTCAAAAACAATCTAAACCAAAACATACCCGCCCTCTCCAAGGGCGGGTCAGAATCTAGTATTTACTTAAAATGGTATGTTCTAACCACTATGTATTATATCAGTCGGATATATAAGTGCATAATTATCTCTTTTGAGTTTATGGTTAGGGATTGTTTTTTGGGGTTTAGAATTCATGGTTTAGTGTTTGAGTTCATAATTTATGAATAATTTTATGGTCCAGTGTTTATTTATTATTGTGTTAGTGTACGGTCTAGAGCTTAAGGTTAAAGTTTATTTTTTATGGAATTCTGTTTATAGTATACTTTTCGGCCGTGGCAGATCTACCTTATGCAAGGAGATGGCAAGTGCCACATAAATTTTAAAAAATTTGTTTAATATGTCTATATTTGGTTATTTTTTCTTAGTAAAAAAGTCATTTGCTAGTTATGTTTTTGAGTTATGGAGGATTTCCACCCACAAAAACAACTGCTTTTAGGGTTATGATTTATGGTTTCATTTTTAGTATTTAGGTTCTAGGAATCCTAAACCTTAAACATATAATCATGTTATATTTGGATAATTTTTAATACAAATACATAAACACACGACTGATAATATTTTTCGTAACCGATAATACGAGACACAACTGGATGACATTGTCTAAGAGCGTTGGATTTATTCCTAGATATTTGGAAATTTATCTCACCCACGCTAACTTTTTTATATTATCACACTAAATTCTTCTTGGCTCACTCTTTCCTCAATGAACTTAACAAATGAAAAGATCTAAATTTTGTTGATTTGTTGAAGACTCATGTTAATTAAATTATGGTAATTATATGTAAAATGAAAAACATTTACACATAACTATTGAAATTTCATGTATGTTTATACGTGTATGTTGATTATAATGAATAGGTAAGTAACAAATTGTTAGTTTAACATAATGATTCCATGAAAACAACTCATAATTGATCAACATACATATACAACGTCCAAACCAATTCAACTTAAACCGAATTGGTTTAGTTTTCGTCATGTCCACCAGCAACTGCATCATCTGGAATGTAATTTTTCCAGAACCAATGTTGCTTCCAAACCCGTCCCATCTCTTCAATGGGAACACCTCTGGTCTCCGGAAACAAAAAGTAGATGAAGATGGTCATGATCGCAACCATGCCTCCAAAGAAGTAGAAGAGACCAAACTTCATGTGACAAAGCATTGTCAAGAAGAATTGACCGATGAGAAAAGTGAAGAACATGTTGACTGAGACGTTGATGGCTTGTCCCGCTGGTCTGATTTCCAATGGACATATCTCACTGGGTACTAACCAACCCAATGGACCCCATGACCATGCAAATCCAGCAACATACACACATATGAAAACAAGAATCCAGTCTGCTGTTGCTGGTGTCAAGGTTCCGGTACCCGTGGTGCCGAATTTTAAACCGATAAATGAACCAACAAGAATCTGAAAAGCTAAACAAAGCATGCATCAATCACATGTGACTTTTTTTTAGGAAAAAGAAGCACACACCCTAATAAATCAAATATTATTTTCAACTATTGTTCTTCTTACATTTCCATGTTCAGGTTGTACTGATTTTTAAACATAAAAGTAATTTAATCATTTAAATATGAAAACATATTATTTTCAAGAAATTAAAATACATGTGTTGTTAATTTTTCATTGTTTTTCTTAAAATACATCAGCTATAATTATGATTGTGGTGCATGCAAACGGATGTTGTAATAATTAGAGTGGAAAAGCTAATACAAACAAAAATAAATAAAGAAATAATTGAAGGTTATGTAAAACTGATTTGTACCTGACAAATGAACATTTGAATACCACCTTCAAGGAAAAGAAACCTTCTTCCAAATCTATCAACCGAGTATAGGGAGACAAAGGTGGCGAGCACGTTGACTACACCGGTTATTACAGCCGACATGAGAGCAGCATCATCACCAAAACCAAGAGTCTTGAAGAGAACAGGAGCGTAGAACATAATGACATTAATTCCAGTAATCTGCTGGAAAAAGGGAATGGCCGAGCAGAAGACTAAAGCTGGTCTGTATTTGCTCTGCATGATGTTTTTCCATGGATGTTCTACCTTTTTAGCAGCTTCACATGCATCGCGTATATCTTGAAACTCATGGTCAACGTTATCCGTTCCTCGTACTTTCTTCAACATTTGTTTTGCTTCCTCGTATTTGCCTCTCTCAAGCATTGAGTTTGGTGTATCGGGCAAAAAGAATGATCCGATCACCATAAGAATTGCTGGAACAGCTGCTAAACCTAAAGAAACCCTCCACCCATGTTTAGCCATATTAGATGTTCCATAGTTAATCAGATTTGCCACCAAGATTCCAGACGTAATAGCCACCTGGAAACAAATGTTTAGCGCTCCTCTTATCTTTGCTGGAGCCATTTCCGAGAGGTAAACCGGAGTAGACTGAAAAGAAAAAATATTATCGAGAATCAGCCTAGACAAATATACATACATATTTTATTTTTGTGGTCGCCAACTTCCGGAGCTTTGGTCTATAATGTTGCATGTGAGGCATATCACATATTTAGATGATATACAAAACCACACAAAGAATAATATGTACAACAAATAACTAACCTGATTAGCAAATCCAACACCTACACCGAGCAAAAGTCTACCGATGATGAGCATTGTGACATTAATAGCAAATGCATTGATTAGTGCACCGGTGAGGAAAGCGAGTCCACCGGTAAACATGGAAACCTTTCGTCCATATTTCCTAGTAACAACCGAAGCCACAAAGGAAGCTACTAAAGCTGCTAAGTAGAGAGAAGAAGTAAACAATTGGAGCTTTTGGTCATCAAATTTGCAGTATGCCGTCTCGTTCTTCGCCTTTTGCCTCTGCCTCTCTAACTGTGGGAAGAACTTGCTAAGAAACTCATCCATTGATGTCACACCTCCTGAGATTCCAAGGTCATAACCAAAGAGGAGACCTCCCATGGCCGCAACCATACATGTTATGACAACGAAAACTGTGACTCCTCCTTCATAATCTCTTCCCCCACTTCCTCCTTCTGACACAAAAGCTCCTCCTGCCATTGATTTTTTGCTTTAGTGATTAGAAGGAAGGAAGGAATGTTGTGGTTTAATTTGAAAATGGGATTCACTTTGGATTCTTTAAATAGATAATGTAAAGACACTATAATTAGGGGTCATATTACGTGTTTTGTGTAATGAAATTTTATCTTATCTTTGTTTGGCTTAAGATTAGAAGAAGTAGCTTGTTAGTAACAAGAGTTGGTTAACTTTTTTGAAACCTGGTGTCAAAAGTTAACCAACTCTTGTTACTAACAAGCTACTTCTCCTAATCCTAAGCCAAACAAAGATAAGATCAAATTTATTACACAATGCATGTAATCCAACCCCTAATTATAGTGTCTTTACATTATCTATTTAAACGATCACAAAGTGAATCTCATTTCAAATTAAGCCACAACATTCCTTCCTTCCTTCTAATCCCTAAAGCAAAAAAAAAATGGCAGGAGGAGCTTTTGTGTCAGAAGGAGGAAGTGGGGGAAGAGATTACGAAGGAGGAGTCACAGTTTTCGTTGTCATAACATGTATGGTTGCGGCCATGGGAGGTCTCCTCTTTGGTTATGACCTTGGAATCTCAGGAGGTGTGACATCAATGGATGAGTTTCTTAGCAAGTTCTTCCCACAGTTAGAGAGGCAGAGGGAAAAGGCGAAGAACGAGACGGCGTACTGCAAATTTGATGACCAAAAGCTCCAATTGTTTACTTCTTCTCTCTACTTAGCAGCTTTAGTAGCTTCCTTTGTGGCTTCGGTTGTTACTAGGAAATATGGACGAAAGATTTCCATGTTTACCGGTGGACTTGCTTTCCTCACCGGTGCACTAATCAATGCATTTGCCATTAATGTCACAATGCTCATCATCGGTAGACTTTTGCTCGGTGTAGGTGTTGGATTTGCTAATCAGGTTAGATTTGCTGTACATATTATTCTTTGTGTGGGTTTTGTATATCATCTAAATATGTGATATGCCTCACATGCAACATTATAGACCAAATCTCTGGAAGTTTATGACCACAAAAAATAAAACATGTATGTATATTTGTCTAGGCTGATTCTCGATAATATTTTTTTTTCAGTCTACTCCGGTTTACCTCTCGGAAATGGCTCCAGCAAAGATAAGAGGAGCGCTAAACATTTGTTTCCAGGTGGCTATTACGTCTGGAATCTTGGTGGCAAATCTGATTAACTATGGAACATCTAATATGGCTAAACATGGGTGGAGGGTTTCTTTAGGTTTAGCAGCTGTTCCAGCAATTCTTATGGTGATCGGATCATTCTTTTTGCCCGATACACCAAACTCAATGCTTGAGAGAGGCAAATACGAGGAAGCAAAACAAATGTTGAAGAAAGTACGAGGAACGGATAACGTTGACCATGAGTTTCAAGATATACGCGATGCATGTGAAGCAGCTAAAAAGGTAGAACATCCATGGAAAAACATCATGCAGAGCAAATACAGACCAGCTTTAGTCTTCTGCTCGGCCATTCCCTTTTTCCAGCAGATTACTGGAATTAATGTCATTATGTTCTACGCTCCTGTTCTCTTCAAGACTCTTGGTTTTGGTGATGATGCTGCTCTCATGTCGGCTGTAATAACCGGTGTAGTCAACGTGCTCGCCACCTTTGTCTCCCTATACTCGGTTGATAGATTTGGAAGAAGGTTTCTTTTCCTTGAAGGTGGTATTCAAATGTTCATTTGTCAGGTACAAATCAGTTTTCCATAACCTTCAATTATTTATTTATTTATTTTTGTTTGCATTAGCTTTTCCACTCTAATTATTAAAACTACGTTTGCATGCACAACAATCATAATTATAGCTGGTGTATTTTAAGAAAAACAATGAAAAATTAACAACACATGTGTTTTAATTTCTTGAAAATAATATGTTTCATATTTAGATGATTAAATTACTTTTCTGTTTAAAAATCAGTACAACCTGAACATGGAAACGTAAGAAGAACAATAGTTTCTTGAAAATAATATCTGATTTATTAGGGTGTATGCTTTTTTCCTATACAAAGTCACATATGATTGATGCATATTTTCTTTATCATTTCAGATTCTTGTTGGTTCATTTATCGGTTTAAAATTCGGAACCACGGGAACCGGAACCTTGACACCAGCAACAGCAGATTGGATCCTTGTTTTCATATGTGTGTATGTTGCTGGATTTGCATGGTCATGGGGTCCATTGGGTTGGTTAGTACCCAGTGAGATATGTCCACTGGAAATTAGACCAGCGGGACAAGCCATCAACGTCTCAGTCAACATGTTCTTCACTTTTCTCATCGGTCAATTCTTCTTGACAATGCTTTGTCACATGAAGTTTGGTCTCTTCTACTTCTTTGCAGGCATGGTTGCGATCATGACCATCTTCGTCTACTTTTTGTTTCCGGAGACCAGAGGTGTTCCCATTGAAGAGATGGGAAGAGTTTGGAAGCAACATTGGTTCTGGAAAAATTACATTCCAGATGATGTAGTTATTGGCGGACATGATGAAAACTAAACGAATTCGGTTTAAGTGGAATTAATTTGGTTATATATTCAAGTCGATCAATTATGAGTTCTTTTCACGTTAAAACTGTCAAGACAATTTGTTAATTACATGATTCATTATCTAATATACATGATTTTTCTTTATAAGTCTTTTAAAGCCGCAACTAAGAAATTAAAGCTAAATCTATAAAGAGAAAAAGTATAAAACTATAGCTTCAACCAATCAAAACTTATAATCCAAAAAATGATAAAATATGTATTTTTCTTCGAAATATTAATAATATATAGAGGTTTTAATTCGGGCTGGCCCAGTCCGGGCCGACCCAAACCCGTTAAACCCGTAAATATTTGAACCAGGTCCTGTCCAGTCTAAAAATATTTTGGGCTTAGAATTCAAAATCCGGCCCGGCCTGGCTCTTATAGAGCTATAGTTTTCATAAATTGTCATTGTCATTTCTAGTGTTTTAATACATAATTTTCATTAAAAATAAGTTTCAATTTTTTTGTTTTAAAATGTAAAGTAAATTTAAACTTTTCTTCTTTATCAACATATTTTACTTTTTCATATGCTTTAAAAACATATTATAAACTAACTAATTTAATAAGATTTAAATAATCAAATATAAATTTAAACTAAACATATAAGAAAACAAAATTGGATCAAACGTTTCAGATTTTATATGTTAAAAAAACTATGTTATAAAATATGAAGTTTTTTTTCTTTTCTTTGAACATATTTTTAAGTTACATTTGCAAAAATATGATATTTGTAATGATCAAACAATAATGTGCATTAACAGCTTTTATATTTTTTTAGAGTCAAGGTCAAAAATATTAAAATAATATGTTAATACTAGTAAATGTTTTTGTTGCAAAAATGATAATATTTAAAGTAAAATACAAAATTTTGGATTTTCGGCCGACCCTAACCCAAACCTAATTGATTACTTCCAATTACGTAAATCAAATAGTTCAAACCGCACTCAAAGGTAAGGCATTTCCCATTTTTATAGAAACGGACTTATATTTGAAATATCTAAAGCCCAAACGGAATTAGCCTGAAAAACCCGATTTTTTGAGATTAAACTAAATCCAAGCTCGATAATTTTAGGGCTAGACGGATCCCGACTGCGGTATATTTCGAGATTAAACTAAATGGGTTTTTAACGTTGATCGTATATTTAAAATTTAATATAACTATTTCAATTACAATAGTTTTATAGTTTACATGTTGTAATTAATCAATTGTTTAAAACCGTTACATGTATTTGTCGTTTTTGCATTTAGTTATAAAAAAAATTAATACATGCATAAAATAACATATTTAAAGATTATTTTGTATTTAATTCTGACCTATCCTTCAAAGCTCGATTTTCTTTTAGTAATATTTTTTTTACGTTTATTGTTATTTTTGTGACCAAAACTTAAAAAATGCTATTTGAGAGAATTATCTTTTTTATTATTCACATATAAATTTGAAACACTTTTTAAAATTTAGTGCTACTATATTTAGAATTTAAAATTTATCCTCCATTGACTGCTATTAGAATTATTTTAAATAATGATGTTTAAAGTGTAATGATTTAAAAATCTGTGGTAATCCTTTAGGATAAACTGAAATATCTACTGATGGCTTTTTTTAATCTATTGATGACAAGTTTCTTGCTTTTGCATTAGAACTCTTTAGTTCTCAAATAGTCACAAAAATGTTAAATAAGACTATAAGAGTACAAAAACATAACTGATTTCACTTTCTATACGTATTTTTTTTGTTTACTTAAATTTCTTTAGGCCCAACTTACAGTTGCAACAAAGAAACATTGAGCAAGAAGAAAGAATAAACAAAAATCTAAATCTCTGCATAAAAGAACAGAGCAGCTTTCATTCAGGAATAACATTTCATTGTAACTTCATCCTCTTAATTAATCATCTTTCCCTTTTCAGTTTTTTTCTTAGTCTTTTGCCCAAAGAAAAATATATTTCATCATACAGACTTTTGTTGCATCTCAGCAGCACTAACACCAACAACTTCATCAGGTATAAACCTTCCCCAGAACCAGTGTGCCTTCCACACTCTGTTCATCTCTTCTATTGGTACATTCTTCGTCTCAGGCAACATCAAGTAGATAAATATCGTCATTATAAAGACGAACACGGCGAAGAAGAAGAATAGTCCAAACTTCATGTGACAGAGCATTGTGAGGAAGAGCTGAGCTACAAGGAATGTGAAAAACATGTTGACCGCTACATTAATGGCTTGAGCTGCTGATCGGATCTCTAGTGGAGATATCTCACTAGGCACCAGCCATCCCAAAGGTCCCCATGACCAGGCGAAACCGGCTACATAGATGCAAATCAGCGCCACGATCAGATTAGCATCTGATTTCCCTATGCTCCCTGTTCCAACAGTTCCGTATTTGACACCAATCATGACTCCAATAGCGATCTGCATCACACATGATGATTTTTTTTCTAAATTGAGTGTTTGACAAGAAACGTAAAATAGGGTTAGGGGTTTTGTGATACCTGAGAGATAAGCATCTGGATACCTCCCTGGAGGAACAAGACCCTTCTTCCAAACCTATCCACTGTGAAAACAGAGACAAACGTACACAAGAGCTCGATGATTCCAGTCACCATAGCCGACAAGAGCGAGGCTTTGCTACCGAACCCTAGGGTTTGGAACAGAACAGGCGCATAAAATGTAATGACGTTGATTCCGGTAAGCTGCTGGAAGAAAGGAATGAAGCAAGTCATGATCAGCTGTGGTCTGTAACGAGGAAGCATGATGTTCTTCCACGGGTGTTTCACTTGCTTAGACTCTTCACTCGCATCAACAAGATCTTGAAACTCTTCATCGACTTCATCGGTTCCTCGGATAGATTGGAGCATTTTCTTGGCCTCTTCGGTAAAGCCACGTTCGATGAGAGAGTTGGGAGTATCGGGAAGGATCAAAGCTCCGATCATAATCATCATCGCAGGGACACAAGCTAACCCTAGCGAGATTCTCCATCCGATGTTGCCTTCCAGCTGTGCAGTGAAGTAGTTGATGATGGTTGCGACAACGATACCGAAAATAATCGCTACTTGAAACCCATTGTTGAAGGCTCCTCTTAGATTCGGAGGGGCCATTTCCGACAGATAAACCGGAACAGACTGAAACCAAAACAAAACCGATTAGTACTAAGCCGCCGTTGTTGCTTCTTCGTCAAGTTAACAAAAATAAAACTTACTTGGTTGGCGAATCCGACACCGAAACCGAGTAGAATACGACCGACGAGAAGCATGGCGATGTTTTGAGCAAAGCCATTGAAAGCAGAGCCGACGAAGAAGGTGAAACCACCGAGGAACATAGACCATTTCCTTCCGAAAAGTCGGGTTATGGTGGACGCGAATAAGGAAGAGACCAAAGCTGCTAGGTAGAGAGACGAAGTGAAGAGAGTGAGAAGCTGACTATCGAAACGACAGTACTCGTCCTGGTGTGCGCTCTGCATCTTCTTGCGCACGTCAGGGAAAAACTTCTCCAAGAACGGCTTCATTTGGGTTACCCCTCCTACAAGCAATATAAAAAAATAACCCTAGAATTATTCACCCGATCAAAGAAGAACAAGACTTTGAATCTGAGGAGAAAAGTAAAAAACCTGAGATTCCGAGATCGTATCCGAAGATGAGACCACCAAAGGCACCGATGAAACATGTTACGAACACTTTCGGTGTCAGTTTGTAATTATAATTACGAACCCCCGGCGTTTGACTTACGAAACCTCCGGCCATTTCTCCGATTTGACAAAGAGAGAGTTGATTTTGCTCAAAAAGACGTTTAATTGACTTCTCTGTTTAGGACAGAGGAACAAAAAGAGCAGATCTAGCTCTTCGTATCCCTCTTCTTCTTCTTCTTGGTGTTTGTAATGTGTATCTCTCAGATGACTGGTGGTAGATCTGGTTCTAAAAAGAGCATTCGAGTCAGGAAAGAAAATATTTGATTTTTGAAAATGGAGAAGAAAAGTTGAAATTTATAGGATTGAAATTTTAACTGTCGGCTGACTCTGTGGTCGGAAGAAAGAACAGCTGTTGTTCTTCTTCCACTTGTATATTCCTCTGGATCTTATCTACTTACCACAAATCTCGTGTCTTTATACAGTTTTGTTTATTTATTTAATTTAATTTAGTGTAATATTGTTCTTTTTTTTTGTTGAAAAGTATATGAATGGGTTATAATGAAGAAATAAATCAATTACTCAATAATACTTGGGATAGTTTACGAATTTAACGCCACAGAACACATAATTGTTACACAAAAGTCGTTATAAATAAACACTCTCTTTACTTTGTAACAAGAACTACAATCTTGACTCAATTAAATTAATTTTGATATCTTTAATTGATTTTTTGATAGTAAATGAGTAAACGCCAGCTAAACCCAGTCAATGGACAGAAAATACCGCAACTATTTTTGATTTTAGATATGATTTTCTTTTTATTTTTGGTTATAAACTTCCAACTTGTCATTAAAATGAGATAAGATCTTTGAATCAGATGGCTGATCAAAAAAGAAATCTCTTTGAATCGATTTTTTCCTTATAGAATTACATTCAAAAACTATTTTCAAATTCTACCTAATAAAAGAGATCTTTTAGTTCTTTTCTTATCTTTTGAATTCAAAAGTAACGGAATTGTCAAATCTCTATCCAAACTTTGAGCCTGAGGTCACTTGAAACGTAAATAACTTTTTTTTACTCGTGAACAGCCTTTCCATTCACATGCATCCATCCATCCATCTCAGTGAATGTTTAACGTCTTAATGTTATCCACGAATGTGACAAACTTTAATTTAAATATCTAATAAATTTATTCATTATTAAGAGCATCGGACGTCAAATTGGGAAGATAATATTTCTGTGTTAGAGGATATTCAAACATTGTAATTAAAAAACAGTTGGACCTGTGGGGCTAATGATTACGATATGGAAACAAAATGTTGACTATCACTATTTTATATATTTCGACGTCAACTAGTCGTATTGTCGTAATCTTCAGTTGCTCTGTACTCCTCTAGTTTACATTGGAAAAGTCAGAACTCGTCGCGTTACATTATTTTCATCATGTTTCCACAATCTTTCGTCATATTTTGTATTATTGATGTAAAAGTAATAAATATTTTGTATCGGCGATATTCTTAAAAACTTTTTCCCTGTAAAACAGTGTGATATATAGGCTTAAATTTGCTATATAGAATAAAGTGTATGGCCTCAAAACCGGTATATAAAGCGTAGAGCTGATCCTTTTCAGTTTGCTTGCCGTCATGTACGCTATACTGAACTCGGATCAGTCACAGTCTTCTTCGACTTATCAGATATTGTTTTCGTACTCCATTGACCATTTTCATAAGGATCAGCAAACTTTATACTTGGTTACATCTTTCATTTTATTATTTATGGATATGGTGTTGATTATTGTTTATACTTAAAGCAACTGATTTCAACATAAAGAGAATTTAGTTGTAACGTTGATGCAAAGATTACATACGTAAAGCTTAGAACAAGACAATCTAGGGGGTCCAGTCACATGGTAAGTCAACTTGGCTTTCTGATATTTGTTTTATATTCTAGATTTTTCAAATTCATCTAAACAAACATTTGTGTTCAAGTATTCCACCCATGTATCTCCTTTGGTTTAATGAACTATTATTAGCAGTGAAAACAAAAATTTGCTGATGACAAGAAAAAACAGTAACCAAAACAAAGAATAAAATAAAATAGGCAAACCAAAAATTAAGGGGGAGAACAATTTTTGAATGCAAGACAATTAAACAATTACGTGTATAATATATGCCCTTTTATTAACTAATTTGGATAGAACCTTGCAGAAAATAATAGGCTTTCCTTTCTATATGTTACTAATAAGCTACATAGATTTGGTCTTCAGTCATCAGAAAAAAAATTATACGTGTGAAATGATTAGATCATGGATGGGATGACTTTTGGGGTATGGTTCATAAAACGACATGTGAATGCCTCCGACGTCCCTCCTCGGAAATTTTTCTAAACGTTAGAATGCGACGCTTCGCCGGTAAAAGGATAGAGAAGCGAGCATGTTTGTTGTTACTCTTGTAAAAATGGCTTTTACAAAAAAACTATCAGAAATGGCATGTAGTCCACCATATATGTTCAGCAGAATCAGTTGTATCCCATACCCTAATTATTCTGGAAGACATCTTCTGAAAATCATTTTGATCGTCATAATGTTCATATCAACTACACGCACCAAGAGAGATATCCCCAAACCAACAATACATAATTATTCGAAAATATCCCAAATTCCAAATCGATATAGTAAATCAGTAAATAACCATTATCACAGAGTAAGAGAAAGGAGTCTGCGTTGGTAAGAGCCGGTGATTCTCAGGAGAATGATGTTGAACTGGCGGTGGAGAAGCTGGCTGAGGAGCTGTTGTGGATGAGGGATAGTATAAGGCGCGATGGTGCGGTGGAGTTATTTCCGGTTTAGCTTCCTTGCCTCTCACGGCTGCTCCTAGGGTTGAAGGCCTTATGGTTCAGAGTTCAGATTTCTGGTAAGTATTTGCATTATTTATTTATTTGTTCAGTTGAACTTTGTTTATTTTCGATTTCATGAGTTTTTTTAGGTTCCAGATAACTAAAAAATACAGAGTAGTTCAGTTAGTTGCAAACTAGTTTCTGTTAGATTGTTGTCGTACAAAAAAACACTATATACTCAATCTCGACATGGTCTGTTTTTTTTTTACAAACCGTCACATATGGCTTGCAGCGCTCTTAATGGGAGAGTTGGCAGGATACAGCACACAACTTCCGGGACAATTGAAGTTCAGGCTCCTTTGCAAATTGGCTACCACTGTTCAGTCACGCAAGGCTTGAGGTAGCATTTCCCGTTCTGACAGGTTATGAGAAGTTGAGGTCGAACGAGCCATAGAAAAATATATCTCGACATTGCCTGCATTAGACCAAGAAATCTTGCTCACAAACTGGCTCCAAGGTTTCTCAATCATGGCCACTGAGTGGCCCCATCTCACCCCAGCATACGACCGTTGGTGCACCTCCACTCGCCAGCTTGTCATGTACCGACCAATACATCAGTCGCTGTGTTCTTGTTCCAAAGAGAACAACAAAACATGGATGCTTCCAAATATTCATCTTAGGTAACAATATTAGTTTCAAAGATTCAGATCTAAACGTTTTTGATCTATCTCTCCAGTCTGAATACCGAAGTTCTATAATTGGATATTATTTCTAGCTATTAAAAAAACAGATCGAATCGTAGTTGTTTCCCATATCCCGATAGCGCAAATACAGAAACAGATGAAAGAAGATACTAGAGTGCAAGAAGATGAGATTCAGATTATTTGAAGGATCCACAAAAAAATCTGATGATGGTTTAGTTTATATAGTGTACAAACAGACAACAAAGGTAATGGAGTTCTTAGCTTATGATCTTTTTCTGGATATCCCTTCCTTTGCTATTCAGCTTTGTCCAGCTGAGGAAGTTGAAACTTCTGCGCTGCATACAGGACAAATCTGCAGAATAGACGATAATCCTCAATTTCTACAACTGCTTGTCTAAAAGCTGAGAAATATAGATAATTGTTTCTAGTTCCCGTGGAAGTTGATGACATGATCGCATACTGTAGGTAGTCTTAGTACAAACGCAATCCATAAACTCAACAAAAACATGAGATTACAGTCTGTATGTTCTACATATCTACAGACCATAAAGTTTCCAGCTATACACAGTTGTTGTGGTATTATCAGCTGCTGAAGCGGTTTTCTAGCATGAATATATCTTAGCCTTACCAAAAGGGTACGTGTCAGTAGAAAAAGACAGTTCAAACAGTCTTCCTAATTATGTTTGTCAGGTTTCGCATAGCTAACTACAATAACTGAATGATTTTATCTTCTCTAACAGGATCCTTTTATTGAAAGACATACCTTGTTTATCTTCAACCAGTTATTAATGCACTCCGAGTGGTAAGAATGTTTGCATGGAAGCAGTATCAAGTCATCGTCGTCCTCATAGTCTAGACGACATATAACACACCTGCATTAGCATCTCAAAAAGTTAATTATCAGGCTACATGCAAAATGGTTTACTTAATTAGTGATAAAAAGGGTATTACGACTCATTGGTTCCATTCTGATTTTCTCCATCTTTATATCTTTTTGAAGGCAAAGATGCAATTGTATCAGCTGACAACCCTCTACTCTCGGTTCCCACAATGTCGCCAAGCGCAAGCAACTCCTGCAAACATTGGATAGTGTAAAGAAATAAGCCGACACGTGTTGGGCATCTAAGTTATTGAACATCGAAATGCACTACGGATGTTAACAGTAGAGTCCCACATTTTTTAACAATAGCATTCACGTTTACTATAAATCGTTTCAGAAAATCATGAGAGGAACCAAAAGACATAGCACCTATGTTATCATACCTCATATGAAAGCTCATCAGGGTCCATCTCATCCCAGGCATCCTGCAAAAATAAAGCATACATAACGTGAGCGGAAACAGAATCAAATCACATACAAGAAGCCTTACTTTGTATGATTCTCTAGACTACAATTATATTTTTTTAGTTCCTTTTCCATAAAATGGACCAGACTCTATCTAGCTTCAGTCCACAACGAGATCCTATGCTGCAAGGTGTGAGCATAACTCTCTCCAATAACAGTGACCACTTAACGCTACCAAAATACAATTGGGTTTATTTTTAACACTGGTTAATGCATTTTGACTTCCAGGCTACAGTTGTGCAAAATTATAGTAACATTACCGGTAGATAATTAGATAAGACCTAGTCCCAAAGCCCCAAATCATTCCATAGAGTAAGACTATCAAATGATACATGGGACAGAACAAGGTTAACTGACTTAACTACAAACAGTAAGTACCTTATATAGGCAGTGCGTATCAAACTAAGCCTATGGACTAAAAGGCTAGCACCACAGACTAAATTGTCACAAAAACAAAACAAACTAATGCCAGGACAGAATGATAGTAGTAGATATATTGAATCATGAACGATGTATCACTTCGATCATGGCAGGTTCCATGTCACAACTTTGTCCTTCGAACACATATGACTAAATAATAAAAAAGGTTGGACAGTAGTGTTTACAGCTCAAGATCAAAAGTGTAAGGAGCCTACCTCAGAAGTATGATCATCATCCTCTAGAACTTCAACCCCTGCAATCAATAACAGTTTAACATAATCCCAAAACCAACACACATCAAAGAGAACTTGAGAGTGATATCAATAAGTATACTCACGATTTGCTAACCCAGTCAAGGCAGACAACCTATCAGCCATTTCCCTTGCCTCAGCTTCCTGAAGAGCTCTAGCAAAAGTTTCATCATCTGAATAACCAACTTCCTCGGCGGCGTCAGCGCCATTTTCGCCATTTTCCTGATCGTCTCCATTGGCTTGCACATCTCCCTGAGGATCATCATCTGTTTCATATTCGTCTTCCTCCTCATCCTCGGGGTCATCAAACTCATCCTCCTCGTATACATAGCTTCCAGTTTCCCAGCTCCCGTAGTCACTGATCTCACTGTTCATCGTCAGCATCATATACGCCCGCTCCTGAACAACAACAACAATGCAACAATCGAATATGAAAAAAAAAACTAACATCATTTGAATAACCTAGAAAACGCAAGAAAGAGCCCACACCTGTTCTTGGAGGGTGCGAGCGAGAGCAAGATCCGAATCGATCTGGCTCAGATTAGTGAAGGGAACTCTAGCGGAGGAAGATCGGGGAGGTAGCTCTCCAACCAAATTCGATCCGCCGCTCTCATCATCATCCACGGCCACCGAAACCGCCGCCTCCGCGCCTTCCTCTCCCTTCTCGCTTCCGGTTACGGATTCCGAGACGACGACGCCGGTTTGACGATTCTCCGGCGGCAACCGTGCATCGGCGTCGTTAATCTTGGTGGCTTGCTCGGCGGTGGCGGTGACGGCGACGTTGCTAGCGTGGTCGTTGTTGTCCTTCTCCATGGCCATGATTGTAAGCTAGGGTTTTCGAATCGGAGGTGAGATGGGGATTGGATTGTTGTGTTGGGGATTTGGTATCCAAAGGGGAATTATTCGTTATTCATGAATCGAAAGGCAAAATAGTGCTTCGAATTTTGAAATTATGCTATTTCTTTTTATTTGCAAGGATCCCACTCCTTTTTTGTTTCTTTCTAAAATCACCCCATGTATTTATTTTTTACACCTACTCCCCACTATATATCTTTTTAACACTGTTTAATTATTTCTTTCTTGTTCTTCATTAGCTCTTTTTTTGGCCTAATCCAAAAATCAATGATTCAGATTGAGATTGATAAATTATTTTACAATACTCATATAGTCATATTATATAACCTTTTGGACTCAGTTAGCTCCAATTTCAACTTATCTATTATTATCAGAAATGAAGTTGGCTTACCGTGTATTCAAGTGAGAGCTAATACCCGATTCCAATTTGCTTCCGTGGCCGTGCACACATGAATTTGCTTGAATATAAGTGTTTTTTTATAAGAAAAGAAAAAACGAGTCAAGCAAATGCTAAACTGATATATCATGTGTCGATGTGTAGAAAGGGGTGAGACGTCACAACTTTCCGCGGAAACGTGCAAGTAAACAAAACGTTGGCTTGATCAAAAAAAAAAAACAAAACAAAACGTTGGCCAGATCCCAGATGAAGAGTTAAAAGGTTAGGCGTATTCTTCTTCTTCTTTTTTTGGCAAATTTCTTTTTTTTTTCTTTTTTTACAATCACTATAATACATAGTCCGTTTTTTAGTGTTAAAGGTTAATTCATCATAAACACTTGCTTATTAGTATTTAATATTTTGAAGTTTTTTCTCAATAATATTTTGAATTTTATATTGTTAGAGTATAGCAACTGCGTTTCTCAGTTTATATATCGTTTTTTATCAAGAACCTCATAGAATTAAAATTATTGCGTTTATAACAAGTATTATCTTGGACAGTTATAAAAAATACTTTTTTCTTATAAAACAGCAAGGTTTCTTTTTGTCTTCATATTTTTTAGTCATGAATTTAAATTTTGGACGTTTTGGTTTTTATAATTTTAAAACAAGTATTATAATATCGGCGGAAAAACTACACTTAATAGGGAAATTTGCTTTGTTTAGAATTTCGTATATATTTTTTTGTGGCTCCTCCTTCACCGTTCATTCACTGATTTTTTTATCTCTTATATCTCCATTCTCCTCATCTCCTCCCCCGCATCACCGTCGTGCTCTCCCTCACGGCGGTAAGCTTACGTGATCCCTCAACTTCTAGGTAAAGTTTTACTTTGTTCTTTACTTCCTTGATTTCGCCTCACTTATTCCCGTTTTTGATGAATCTCTCAAGAGATAAAACGAGTGAGGCTGCTTACGTTACGTCTCTCTGCTTAGTTTATCTATCACTGTTGGTTTCAGAATTAGATGCATCATTCTCTATGAGGTTTTTTATAATTTACAGCAGAACTTTATGGTTTGGCGTTTTTACATGCTTAACAGGAGATGATGAGCATTGTTTCAAGTCACCATCATTGTCAACCATCGTTTACACACGAACAACGATGCGGTATAGGAACACTCTCTAAGGTTTCTTACTCAGGTCCGTGTTTCTCCGGAAGATTGGCTTTCTCTCATAGCCTCTGCTTGAAGAGTTCTTGTAAGGAGCAAACTGGTAGTAGGAGAAGGTTTTCAAGAATTTGCAGTGTTGTGGATGACGGCATGAATCCAGATAGTTCGGATGACGAGGAAAAGGAATCACTCGATGATAAATCTAAAAGGGTATAATATATTCTTATCACTGAAGTCATGACTAGACCATTAAAGGGTTCAAGTGATGTGACCGAGACATAGTTTATTTGTGCTCAATGCTCATACTAATAGAACTCTGTTCAGTAGTCAAGTGAAAGTGTAACTTCTCCTAGTTGTTAAGATTATTGAGTTAGTTTGATGTTACAATCTCTGCCAATGCTTAAAATACACAACATAGTAATAAGCATACCTCTGTATAGAATTTATTGATTGCTTGATATTAATATGATCATTTTTGAATAATTTTTTTGTTTTGTCTCTAGGAAGCCAATGATATGAATAGGGCAAACCTTGAAAGAATGGTTGGGTCGGATGATTCTGCATTTAACGGCTTAGATCTTGCAACCCTCATCAGGCAGAAGTATGGAAGATCTTATGATGTTCAGCTCATCAAGAAGGTATGCCTTTCTGTTTCCAAGAGTGTTTGTGATTCTGTATTGCATTTAGTAAGTCATATCTTAAGCCACTTGGATAGTTGGATTGATATTAGAATCAGCTTTGCAAATTCAGTTTCTTGATGTGACCTCTATTTTCTTTATGAGGAAAGATTCGTCGCTTTAGAAGCCAAACATGAAAATAAATAATATATGGGAGATGTGATTAATGCAGGAGTTCATGGGGAGGAATCTTCTTGCAATGAATGTCATGTGGAAGTACAGAGAACAGGTAAAAGAGAATCATCATTTTGCTATGTTTCGATCCTAAAAGAAGCTTTATGATATGATTATATAATTTTCGTTTTCCATATTAATTTTATTTCGTTCAAGAATCTTTGGCACACAAAAGTGATACTTGTAAGCCCTTTTTCTTCTATCTTTCTGCTTGTTCAATGCGTAGAGGTCTTTTCCTCTAACCGAAGAAGAATACATACTTAGACTTGACGATGTAGCCAACATGCTGAAATGCTGGGGAGCGGTCTCGCATATCCGTAACAGCCTAGCAAAGTCCAAAGAGCGACCCAGGATAGGGAAGGTGAGCTTATTACGCCTTAAACACAAACATATCAGTTAAATCCACTTCAGTGCATAGGAGAAGACCACTCTGAATCATATGATTGTACTTTAAAAAAACTGAATCTTCTGTGTTTGAAAGATTTATTTCTATTCATACAGGCTGTTAGCATTTTCATAGACATGGATTCAACAGGTGGACGAGCAAACGAATGGATTTACAAGTAGCAAAACCGACCGGTTTACCAATCATAAACCAAAGAAAGCAAAAAAAAAACCTTCTGTATCTAAATATATAGTCATCAGATTCATTTTCAAAGCTCTTCTGTGATAGTTATTTGCAGTTTGTGCTACATTTGATGTCTGAAACCATGTATTACATGTGTGTATAGTTTAAGTAGACACAAATCTTTTACATGAATTATCATCATCACCACCATCACCCTAATCCCACCTACACGTCCTATATCATCATTTGTTTGATATCCCAAACAGAAGAAAAAGATTTATAATCATTATCATAATTACTATTATTGATGATGTTGTCACATCACGCTACACATCATCATCAACGTATGCTTCTTAACTTCATCATCAAAAGCATACATCCTTCTCTCCTCTCATCTCCACAACCACCAACAAGTAAAACATCATCATCAACATTATCATCATCACCCTCATTGAGGGATTTAAATTGTTAATTGTATCGTCCACACGTTAATGCTACTAATTACTAAATACTAATAATATTAGTCGATCATAATGATCAATAGCAAGCAGCCAAGCATATTCACCCCAGCTTGCAATTTCTTACAGATCATATAATATTGTGTAAATACAAATTAAATCACATGTTTTGTTTTCTTTTGTTTTGTTTTATTGCCCCGTAGAGTCATATGATAAGTATTTTTTGAATGGAAAATCAAAAGCTAAATAAAATTAATCTACATTTCGGCTTAAATTGAAAAGTAAACAAATCCAAATCCAAATCCAAATAGAATGTATGTACGACTGCTAGTAAATCTTTGGAGTTAAGTTTGACCGAAAAGGTAAAAGTGAAAGTACAACAAAGTCCTGCGCTTTTTATTACCTGACCGTCTCAGACATTACACACACACAACACAGCACACCTAACAAGAAGAAAATAAGAAAACAGAGTCCCCCAGAACCACATTTCTCCTGCGAATCCAACGTTCCCACCTCGAATCACCACTCCCTCGAACGCCGATGTACCCGAAGATAACGGTTCCTCGTCGCAATTCTTCATCCCTCCACTCATCAGAGATAGAGAGAGTAAAGTAAACCCTCCCGCACAGTAAAAAAAAAAAAAATCCAAATCCGTCTCCGAAACGACGACGTATGGTCGATTACCGCCACGTCTCATCTCCGATCACGCCTTCAACCTTTACCGATGTATCTCCCTGCTTGAACAAGTCTCATCCCATCACAGTGACGCCGATCTCGGCTTCTCACCCTACCGGAGACTATTCCACGCTGATGATGATGATGTCGTCGCCGACGCCGTCAGGGTGTCCTCTCGCTAGGGTTCGGTTATCAGACGTTCTCCCTTACGAAGGAACTCCTTCTCCTTCATACGCGAGAGCCGTCGAGGCTTTGTCTTCGTCTCTGATGAGATACAACGCTTCCGTGATCGAGCTCGGGAGCGAAGACACCGCGCTGATGCGGTGTGGTCTCGAAGCTGCTCGCTTGTATTTCAGAACGCGAAATAGCGTTTCTGGTAAAGCCAATCGTGGTCTCTCCATGTACAGAGCTGGAAGGTTTGGGCTTCTTGATTTGTTACCAAAGTGGTCCACTGGTTATGTATATGTAATGAATGAGTGTTTGTTCTGTCTTTGGAATAGATCTGTTGAGGATTTGGATTCGTCGCCTCCATGTATGGCTGAGGTTTTTAGGTGTTTGGGTAAAGTAGCGAGAGCTGCTTTATCTGCAATAGCAAGGCATCTCCGTCTAAGAAGCGAGTAGGAGGATTGGTTTATGTTTACACTACTGTTGTTACAGTATCACCTCTTTTATTTTTTTTTTTGTATTAAGTCAGACAATGTGGGATATGTTTTTTTGCAGTGTGTTTAACCATATGCTCGATGACTTTCCGCTAGCTCCAAATGAGGTCTCCTCGTCTGTGCTATTGGCTTCCTATGCTCATGGGTCGATCCAAAATGGGAAGCCTGCTTCTGGAGGTGGGAGTCTATCCGGTAATATTGAAATTGAGAAGGGTTTGTTGACACTCTTCTGCTCAGATGGCTCTGGCATTCAGGTCAACCTACTCTCTCTCTCTCTCTCTCTCTCTCTCTCTCTCTCTCTCTCTGTGTTGAACGATACAGTATATACATTTTCAACAACAGACTAGTTTCTTAAGAATACTTTCATATGAATCTGACATGATCAGCTTGTTGGCTTGAAAATACCTTAGGTATGTGACCCAAATGGTCGTTGGTACGCAGCAGATAGTGGGTGTGGGATTGGTGATATCTTGCTCATTACTGGCAAAGCGCTTAGTCATGCTACTGCAGGTCTTCGTCCAGCTGCCTCTTATAGAGCTACTTCTGATCATTTGTCTGGCAGTGATACTCGCGGAAGGTATGTTTATAAAATTTTGATATAACAAGACACGATTGCATGCTTACATGTTTTAATTAAATTGCCTGACTTTTCACTTGCAGGGCATCACTAGCATTTAGGCTTATGCCGAAAAGTAATGCTATACTAGATTGTTCCCCAGTAGAAGCAGCTGGCCATGTGATTCCACAAAGCTATGTGCCAGTGTCTGTCAGTCAGTTTATGGATAACCTCTTGGCCGAGAATGAGACTCCAGTTAGTCCGCCTGTGAAGACCAATGTAAGCTCATCCTTTCTTACAGTGGTAGAGATAATTGTCTAGATTGTAAAAGTACATTTAAACATACAATTTTTTTTATATCTGTCAATAATGATGCCAGTAGTATAATGATATAAGTTTCTACGCTTGTTTAACATTCTGTACATTTGTTTAATGATCTCCTTTCATTTGGTCTTATGACTGGCATTACCTCAATAGTATAATGATACAAGTGTCTACTTTTGATGTTAACTGCTCAGAGCACATTGGTCTCATGTCAAATACCTTCTGCTGATTTGTGTATGTCAGGTTTCACGGGATGATGTTTGCAAAGAGCCTTCCTTAAGAAGTGTTCTCTCGGATCCCATTTCGTGAGTACCAATTTTCCATTCATGTATTCTTATGGTTCGTTTGGATGAATTCTTACCTACGTTAAGTCTGTTCAAGGAAAAAGTAGTCAGCATTGAAATCAGGGTTCTAATTCATATGTTTTTGCAAACTCTCTTGGATTGTTTAGCGGTGCGTTTCTTGAAGATGCGATTGTGGTCTCTTGTGGACATTCATTTGGTGGCCTCATGCTTAGAAGAGTCCTTGAAATGGTTGGTGTTTGTTTTCTTATGCTAGTTCCTTCCATGTGATGGTTCCTCTACATACCCAAGAATATTTCATAACCACAGTTATCTTCTGCACAGTCTAGATGTACGCTTTGCAATGCAGAAATTGAGACCGGGTCTCTGGTTCCTAACCATGGTAACTCTCTCTTATAATCCGTTTTCCTCAACAAATGATACAGCCAACAGTGTAGTCTTTTGGCCTTTGACATAGACAAACAAACTTAACTTTTCTCTTTAATGTCAAAACACCTAGCTCTTAGAGCTGCCGCTTCAGCTATAAAGCAACAAGATGATAAAAGACTTTTCCACAACGCAGCCATGCGGAGGCGTCGAAAAGAAATGAGTGATCAAATGGATGTGGTAAGATCATCTGACACTGAACTACATTGTTAATAGCTTTGTATGTCTTTGGTGGTTTCTATTAAATATTTCCATCTCTCCAAACTTATCAGTCTGCGTCATCCTTTTGTTTTCTGTTTACCTTATCTTCTTATATAATTGATGGACCTCTGATAAAAGTTACAGGAACATGGAGATCCAGCTACGGATGATGGATCACAGCAGCGAGTGGTTCATTATCCATTTGCTGTAAACGAGAAAGTACTTATCAAGGTATGCCATTATTGTTCATATTTTGGCTTCTGATCCATCTATTCCAACATATACTCTTATGAAACACATTTCACCGTTGCCAGGGTAACAGGAGAACACCGGAAAAGTTTGTTGGAAAAGAAGCAATTGTTACATCTCAATGTCTCAATGGCTGGTAACTAAAACTCTGCTTTGTAGGCTAAAAGGGAGTTGTTGAGCTCAGTTCCCAAACTCATTTGTTTTCATGATATTAGGTATCTGTTAAAGATTGTGGAGAGTGGAGATAGTGTTCGGCTGCAATATAGATCCCTGAAAAAGATGACAAACGATGACAGAGGAGGAGGAGGCCTACTTGTTCAACCGGTTGAGAGCAACAGCTTGTAGAATGTAATCATTGTATTTGAGCATTTCTATTTCTTTTCTTCTTAATATTCTCTATTTCTAGAAAGGAAAAGAAAAAAAAAAGGTAATGTAGTTTGGGGTTTGAGACTGCATAAGTTTAAAATCCTTTGGGTTAGAGAAGGGGTAAAAGACTGTGGAAAAAATATATATTAGCCTCCCAAGTATTAGAGGTTGTACAGAACAAAGTGTTAGACTATAAAGGAGAAGAGTAGCCAACTATGAATTTGGTCTATATGATTATCGTTTTTCTTGGGTGCTTGATTACTTATCTAATCCCTTGTAGTTGCGGTGTTGAGAGTTTCTCGTATCCAATGATACTTGGCTTGGCGAGGCCATAGAAACAAATATGTTATTACAGATTATCTAGATCATCTTATTTCCAAATATGCTGTCAAACCACACCCCATTGTTTCCTTTCATTGGTTGACGCATATGAAAGGCAAGCAATTATCTCATATACGAAGGGGAAGATGGTCGATTCTTGACATTTTCCACAAAGCTTTTAACGATCGGCTATGAGCGGGGGAGCTCAGGGCTCAGTCGCTCTCTAATTTGCCTCTTGGTGTCAGTTATAATGTCATCATTGTTATACTGATGGGTCTTGGATTAATGAAAATAGCAGAGGAGGAATGTGGTGGGTTCTCTATGTGATTCTCACAACAAACCAATTCTACAAAGCTCCACTTCAACGACAGATACAAGTTCAGTACTTGAGATGGAAGTCTTGGCATTAAAAGTAGCTATCCTTCATATGAACTGGTTAGCTTATCAAAATGTTATGTTCATCTGAGCATCATCTGACAACAGTACATTTTTTATTAAAATATGTAAAATGTCTCATTTTTTATCAGAATGTAAAATTCCACCATTTTTCTTTAAAAATTGTAAGGGAAATTCCATAAAAATATCCGAACTAAATTTTGTTAAGCTTTTTAATACCCAAACTTTTTCACTACCCAGTCTAATACCCCAACTAATTATTTTACTCATTTTAATACCCAAACTTTTAACACTGTACCCACTTTAGTACCCAAACTTTATTTATTCAAATAAAAATACTAATAAGTTTCAAACAAAACTTAATAAAATTTCAAAAATAGAAGAAAACAATATTAAAAATTCTAATTTTATTTTTAGATTTAGAAAATAAGGTAGATAAACAATGGAAATTTTATTTTTTTCAAAAAATAAATGAATTTGAATGATAAAAATAAATTTTCGTTTTTTATTTTAGAAAACAAACTAAATACAATATTTAAAACTTAGAAATTTTATTACAAAATTTAATATTTTACACTATTTAGTTATTTTTATTTTTCAAACACCAAAAAAAATTAGAATTTTCTGAGTTTATTTTGTAAAATTTAGAGAATTTTTAAAATTTTATTTGAAACTTATTAGTATTTTTATTAGAATAAATAAAGTTCGGGTATTAAAGTGGGTACAGTTTTAAAAGTTTGAATATTAAAATGAGCAAAATAATTAGTTGGGGTATTAAACTGGGTAGTGCAAAAGTTTGGGTATTAAAAAGCTTAACAAAATTTAGTTCGGGTGTTTTTATGGAATTTTCCCAAATTGTAAAGTTCTGTGTTTATTGTCGAAGTGGAAAATCTCATTTCTTCACCAACAACAAAATTTATCAGAAATAAATAAAATTAATTGTGTTATATATTACTATTTTTGTCAACTATTATGTTATATCCCTTAATTATTAAAGAAGAAGCAAAAAAAAACTTCACAAAAGTAAATTATTTAACTTTTACCATTTCATTACTAGACTATGTACTAAGTTTTGGCCTACCATATTGTATTTAATCTGATGATGTTTATTTTGTAATAATTTTTGCATATTTACCGTAGGGTCTTCCATACCTGATTATCAGCAATATTTCCATTGAGGCTAACCTAACATATATATATGTATCTAATTATTTATATTGTCGGTAATTTAGAAAATCTAATTTCTCTCTGAAGAAACACTAACAATGACGACTATCTCAGATCTTCCGTGGGATTTGGTAGAGAAGATACTCTCTAGGGTTTCTATAACTAGTATCGGAGCGGTAGGATCCACTAGCAAACTATGGAACCGTTCGTGCAAAAATCGGATATGGCGTAACCTAGAAGCAAAGAGGCATCAGTTTCTAGGATTCATGGTGAAGAATTATAAGCTTTGTTTGATAAGATTTAATCTTCATGGAATCCTGGACGAAGAAGAGTTTGTGGATCCATCTATAAAGGAGATCATCGGGGATTCACTACTTAATCAGGTCGATGTAACTAAAGTCTTCCATTGCGATGGCTTATTGTTATGCGTCACCAAGGACAAGGAGGAGGTGGACAGAACTAGCCTCGTGGTCTGGAATCCCTATTTGGGACAAATCAGGTGGATCCAACGACCAAGAAACAACTACCATAGGTTAGACAGGTATGCTCTGGGATATGATAACAAGAAGAACCGTAAACATAAGATCTTGAGGCTCTTGGATGATAACATCGGAAACAAAGTTTTTGCATACGAAATATATGATTTCAGTTCTGATTCATGGAGGGTTCTTAATATCACTCCGGACTATGATATTATGTTTTTTCAACGCGGCGTGTCTCTTAGGGGAAATGCTTATTTTTTTGCCACAGAAAAACTACAAGTAGTAGTAACAGAAGAAGAATACACACCAGAGCCACATAAAATTTTAATCTGTTTTGATTTCACAACAGAGAGATTTGGACCGCCTCTGTCTCTTCCGTTTAACCACTATACTAGCGATACTGGGACTTTGTCTTCCCTTAGAGACGAGAAACTCGCAGCTTTATATCAGTGCTGCGATATGGCTGAGGTGGAGATTTGGGTGACGACTAAGATTGAGGAGCCTAATGCAGTGTCGTGGATCCCCTTTTTAAGAATTGACTTGGAACCACTCACAGGTTTTGATTTACAGTTTCAGCATGATGGTGCGAGTTTCTTTATTGACGAGGATAAGAAAATCGCTGTAGTTTTTCATTTAGACAGTTCTGATCAAATGACCTACTACGACGATGACCTCATTGGAGAGAATGGATCATATGAAGTTACGTGCAACGACACAGCTTATATCATTGGAGAGAAAGGATACTTTCGAAAGGTTGGTCTAGGAGAAGGTGTCAAGGACCCAAGCCCGCTCAACTTGGGAGAATATTGTCCACTTGTGTGTTCTTCCTCTTATATTCCGAGTTTAGTGCGTATAAACTGACCAATTTACCGGAGAATGAAGAATGATCATACTTTTTTTTTCTGTCAATCTCTTTTCAAGACTGATTATTTCTATTTGGTTTTAGTTTATCAGAAACATAATTTCTCTTGTTTTATTTTGGAAACATTCTCTGTATTTAGTTAAACAGTTTTAACTAACGTACATATTAATTAAAGCCATTTCGTAGGAAAAACGCATGTCAAGAACAGTTAATTCACCACTTTTTATCTCCAATATAAAAAAAAAAAATCAATATAAACCAACCACTTATGGTTTTTGTCTGTGTGTTTGGGTTTATTTAGACAAACTTTTCTGTAGATGACACAAAAAGAATGAAAAGAGAGTAAAAAAAAAACTCTCTTAAAGCAAGAACAAAGCTTCTAAATAATCATCAACATAAGCCAAGCAAGGCCAATAATCAGTTCTCATATGAACCAATGTCGACTCTTCCCCAACTTCCATTTCAAACAGCAGATGATATCTCGGAGGCAAAAACATCAGCATCTTTATATTTCCCAACTTCCCTCTACTCCTACTCATCGGAACCTCTTGATCGTCTCCATATCCTATGTATGTAAGACGTAGAGGGTCTCTGTTAGTTCCTGTGGCCCCCATTGATGAAGAAGCAGTACCCTGACCTCCTTCTTCTTCTTCCTCCTCCCGCCACACAATGTTCTCGATGATTCCTCCTTCTCTTACAATGTTCACAAGCTGTTCTCCAGTGATAGCTACCACAAAGGGTGCCAAGTGAAGCTCGCTGGCTTGTACAACAGTTTCTGCATGGACTTCGAGAAGTTTCACTGACCGAGTCCCGCTGATCGCTGCAGCGGTTTTGCCTCCTTTTAGTGCAAATGTTTCGTGTGCTGTGCTTGACGATGAACCGCAGACTTCCCACAGAGCACTGAATAGATCTGCGTAGTAGCTTGGGATTGTGTCTTCAGGTTCATCGGGTGGGGAAAGAGCTTTCAAGAACATGTCTTCGATCCCCACAGGGACACTCTCGAGTTTCCCCTGAATCATCTGACCACTCTCTGCATTTGCTTCCATCGAAACCTCAACCAAACCAGGTGTTGGTTCTCTAGGTTCGAGTTCAACTGTCACAGACGCTCCTCCTCCTCCCAACCCATCTTTCTCCTCCTCTATCGTTGTGTTTCCCAACAAGACTATGTCCAAAGAACCTTCATCGTTGGGTACATTCTTGTCCCACTCACCAAGAAGGAAAGGTATACGGCAAGATGGAATAGAGCCATAAGGTGCTGAAGATGAGAATTTAACCACGGTAGCGAATAAAGCAGGAGGTGCTGCGTCCACTTTATTATCCAACTCAGGACTCTGAGTTTGACTACCCCATACGCTGCTATACGGTTCAGCATCCAATCTCAAAGTACAGTTTATCCTCACCTTGATTCCAGGCATGTGTCTGAGATCAGGAACCACCGAGAAGTATCTTCTCAACCTTTCGAGAATCTCACCTACCTTTGCATCCATCACTCTCAACGTTGGCTTTCCTGATTCAATCCTACGAGAATTCTCCGGTAAAAGCTGGAGCTCCTGACTCCTCTCCGGCTCAACTTCATCGACCTGAACTTTGCTTTCGACAATGCTGCTTCCAACGCCTAGTGATGGTAGAGACAAGGACCATGACTGTTTCACTAGCAGGGAAGTGACACGTTCGAGATGAATATAGGATGAAATGTTCCAAGATTTGTTAGGATCATAACGGAAACGAGGACTTTGGACGGTGAAGAACGCAGCAGATGAATGAGTTGATGGAGAGACTGTATCTGCAGGCTTCAAAATGTTCTTTAACCTCCTTCCTGGTATACACACCAGCATCCTCAGATATATCCTGTAAATTTTATTCACCAGTTTTTAAAAGAGGTTAAGCTTTAATGCAAGAATGATTTGTTTTAGTGTGTGCCATATGGTTTTCCATATACCTAGCGTTGTCTCTGACATCAAGATCAGGGAAATAGAGACAGATTAGAGAGAGAAGACGAGAGAGTCCAAGAAACAGTCTAGAGCTCTTGTGGTGACTCAACAGCGTTCGACAGACGCCAAGAACTTCGGTGCCTTGATCCCACAGTCTCAACCCCACATCAAACCCGCGCTTGTCAACAAGTGTAAGGACAAACTTGGTGAGCAGCGCTATCAATCTAGAAGGAGGTATTGTATCGTTCTCCGCAATCCGATGGAAGAGCGGGAAGTAAGGTGTTAACAAACAGCTTTTCTCAAGTTTGGGAAGAAGTTTCTCATCTATTGTCTGAAGAAACCTCTCTCCTAACCACTGATGCTTTTCACAGTTTATCAACCGCTCAATGAAAGACACAACAACAGGGACCAAGATTTGGAACTCTGAAGTCATGTCCACCAGTAACCCCTGGAATTTAAGTATAGAAGATAATCAACACAAAGTGAATGAATCATCATCAAGCGAGACCAAGATGCAAGCAAAGATACCTGCAAGTTTTGGAAGAGGCTAGACTCCATAAGGCTTCTAGTGGTGGAAGGGTCAGAGTCAGAGTGTGTAGAAGCAGATATGAGAAACTTGTGTAAAGTACGGAACGCTACACCAGTTTCTGAGCTCCAAGGAGGCAACCATTTGAAATCCGAAACAGAGACCAAGCACTCCTGCAACAACTCCCCTGAAGATTTTCCACTCAAACCAACAGAGCACTGAACCAGCAGATCAAGCTTCAAAGCTTTCAAACCTAGCGGATCAAATACACCAGGACGAAACTTCTGACCCATCTCAAGAACAGACTTCCTCTTCACAACCTCCCCACTCAGCAAACCCATTAACCAGTGAAGCGCAAGCAAGCGGAAGACGAGATAGACCTGAGTCTCCTTGGAGAGAAGCAATAGACGTCTCATGATATCTTTCTCCTGTCCCTCGAAGGCATCAGGGAACTTAGTATACATAAGCAAGACGACATGACACAGCATAGGATCAAACGAATAAACCATCCCTAAGAACTGAACTTTCAACATGGACGCTTGTAACTCCAACGCGGAAGCAAGAGGAACCACCATCCCCATAAACTCCATCATAGCGCAAGACGTGAACAGATACGGAGACTCCAGGAGAAACGCCAGCGTCCTTCTCAGCTCCTTCTGATCCGGCCCCAACCCTTGACTCTGACTCTGATCTCTCATCCAATTAGGAGCATTGAAAGGAACCAAAGGCACAGATGTACTAAGAAGCGAAACCTTCAGCTTCTTGTTAACGACATTGTAAACAACTGTGGTGAACAAGAGAAGGTAAGCTTGCACGGCGTGCGTTCTCTCCGCTTGGCAAAGCGACCAAAGGTGCCCAGCGACTTCGGATAACAAACCCGGAAACGCTCTCTCGAGCTGACGCAAGCACTCGCACGCGACGGCACGTGCCTGTCTATCGAACCCGTGGTTAGGACGATTCACTAGCGCGAGGAGCAAGTCGACGACGGCCTCCACGTGGCGCAAGGAGAGAGAAGACTCGACCGCCGACGCGAGGACCGACGAGAAGGAGATCAAAGCCTGCTCCTTTAACCCGTCCGCCGTGGGAGACTGCACGATCGCGCGGAGAGCGTCGACGAGGCGGTCGAATGTCTCGTCGCCGCGTCCGGCGAAGAGGGTGTCGGAGAACTCGTCGAGGAAGACGAGGATCGAGAGCTTGGAAGGTAAAGGGAGGTCCTTTTTGAGGAGGGAGGAGAGGGCGAGGTCGGCGAGGGAGTCGATGGAGAAGACGGAGGTGAACCAGTCGCGAGGAGCGCCGGAGTCTTGGAAGTCTTCGATGAGGACGTCCCAGTCGTGGACGGAGAGAGGTCTCGCCGGAGGAGTCGTCATGCTCCGATCGAATTATTAAAGGATCTGAATCTGTGGAAAAACTAAAACGAAGACATTTGAGACGATAAGACGGGTCTCTTGTTGTCTCGCCGGCAACAAGTACCACTCCGTGGAGAAACAGAACAATTCACAGATGCTGACTCATTATTTACTTTATTTATTCATTTTCTGTATTTTATTTCTACTTATTAAAGTGTGTCATTTTCTTGACAATATATAATTTGAAAAATACTATTTAAATGGGATCAAAAAAAATTCATCATAAATTAACATATAAAATCATAAAATAGTATTCATAATACTTGATGTTTTTTCTTATAAAAATTAACAAAACTAGATTTTTCTGAAAAAATATTTCAAAATATAATATTAAAATCAGGTAACCAATAACAAAAAAAAATCAGTAAAATATAATTGGCCGAACAGTTTTAAATAAATCAGATATAATATCAACAGTTTTTAAAATCTCAAAACTTCATCTAATTTGAAACAAAATATTCATTTTAAACTATCATTTATATTAAAAATATATACTCAAATATATTCTTGAGATAGTATAATTTAGTGTATAATTTAGTGTTTAGGATTTAAAGCGTGACAGATAATAATTATTGTAAAATTAATATTTGTTTATATAAGGTTTATTATTTGCTAAAATAATGTAACTTTTATAGTTTATTGAATGATTGACTTTGTGGTGCTATTTTGTTACAATGTTATTTAGTTTTAGTGAAATTTGGCCTAATTTGAATATAAACCTTATTAAATGTTATACAACTATAAACATTACAAGGGAGAGATTACAAATCAGCTGTGTTCGTAGAACTAAGGCACCAGAACGATATTTCGGACAGCGAGTAACCGTTTTGTAGTCGCATCATATACTCAATCCTCATTTTGCATCATCAGATTTTAGGCCACCAGCTACGCTACTGGAAGAAGTGTTGTCTCGGACGCTCGGTGAAGATGAACACTTGCTTGAGTGAGAGCTTTCTTCCGCAGAGTTGTTGTTGTTGCTGTTTCTCTTACATCTCTTGCTCTTCTCTGGCCTTTGTAATGTATCCTACAAACACACAATTTTTTTCTAATAAAAAAAAGAGATGTCTAGCTTCTGACTGATCACATTAGTTCTTTGTCTCACCTTATCAGACGTAGATCCAGGAGTTTTTAACTCGAGTTGTGTTGCCACGTCATTAGAGTCCTCTGCTTTATCGGACCTGCTCTCTCTTGAAACCTTTGTTCTAGGTTCTCTGGAACGGTTGTTCTGTGGTATGTGCACGGATTGCTGTTCAACGACGGTATTAGGAGGCTGCATATAGGGCATGTAAGGCGCTGGCATCATGCTAGGGTTCTGGTTGCCAAAGTAAGTGTAAGATGGCATAGGTGGATGATGATGCATTGGGATTGAACCGGGAGGCATAGCCATAGGCATTGGATATGGAAAAGAAGGTGGTGGAGCCATCATGACGGTGTGATCCATCGCAGCTCCCCATGGAGACATTGACCTTAATCTCTGCTGGTATTGGAGATTGAGATTCTCTATATCTGATTTGAGCGACGTCTTTTCTTCTCTCAGGTCGTTTTTCTCCTGTGTCAGCTACAGAAAGAAGCATTGTTGTTATACAAGCGAGTACCAGTAGATTTTTTTGCCATTGATTAAAAACAAAACAAGTCCTATAAGCAGCTAGCTAGACTGTAGAGTTTGCATCTTATGATCTAGATTAAGCGTCTATATCATATAAAAGACAGAACACAAGTACAAGGTAAGAAATGGTGAAGAAAATGTTCACCTCGCGGGACTCATCAGTCAAAGCGGTGTACTCAGATTTGAGTTTGGTGACTTCTGAAGTGAGGTCTTTGAGCAACTGAAGAGTATCAGTGAGAATGGTAGCTTTGTCGTTCTTGGGTCTTTCTGGATCTGTAAACAAGAACATGTAATGTGCGGATGTTAGTTAAATCATGTAATGTAAGAGAGATGATAAAATTGCACATGGAAAATATGAATCATTTTACCGAGTACATTGCCAAGTTCAACAAAATGCTCATTAAGTTTCTCCCTCCTCAACTTCTCACGTCCTGCTTTCTGGGATTTCCTAGCTGAAACATCCATAACCCTCCTCTCAAAACTACTACAAAACAGAAGAACTGCAGTCACACTCTTAGACGACTATTGAGAATTCAAAATCCAACAAGCAGCAGCACAAGATCAAGGAAACATTGTGCTCCTAAACACAAGACTTCAAATTGTATTCTCTGGCTTACCTAATCTGGTTCTCGTAAACTAAGCATCATCCTACATGAACCGGTTCCTATAAGATTATTTATTAGTCAATCATTCTAAACCGGATTTGGTATTAGCATCTATCAAAAAAAAAAAAAAAACTTGTGTGAAGAAAGGAATCTTCAATTAGTCCATCACAAATTCCCCCTGATTGAAGTTTGCATACACTTTCAAACACTTGAAGCTAAGTTCAAACAATCAAAACCCTAAGGAGATCGAGTTAGTTCCTAAGAAGCATCTAACTAGCTGGATAAATGATCGAAACCCTAAAGTGGACGATGTCAATTGAAACCGATCTATTGGAGGAAAGGTATATGCAGAGACTGAACAACAAACTCACCGGCGGAGACGGTGACGGAGAGATTCGATTGAGATGGAAGACAAAGACAAATGTTCGACGAAGAAAGAAAGATTCTTCTTGTTCGTTCGTGCTAGCCCCGCTCTCTCTCTGCTCTCTCACAAGAGCATTATGCCATTATCCCTTTTTCTCAATTATTTCGACATTTTTTTATTTTCATTTCATCCTACTTGACATCATTTTTTTGTTGTTTTCGCAATGACATTTACTAATTTCAATTTCGCCATCAAAGATCTATTTTATTTCTATTTTTTGCCTTTAATTTATGAATTTATCAAAAGAGACCTTCCATAGTTGATTTTGTTTTAATAATTGATTTAAAATTTTCAATTTCGTCAGCAAAGATCCACTTTGTTTCTATTTTTTTCCTTGAATTTATGCATTTATCAAAAGAGACCTTCAATACTTGATTTGTTTTGGATTTTTTTTTTTCATCTCACAAATTGATCATAGATAACTATAGAATTTAGGTGAAGCTAATTTCCAAAATATTAGTTTGGTTTTTCGTTTTCGAAGTCTAGACAAGCTTCAATGGTCCAAATCTCATAAGAACAACATGTGAAGCCAATGCCCACTATAACTTCTTACACACAAAAAAAAAAGCATTGTCTTTTGCACGTATCAGACCGAATGATTTTAACTACTGGGGTGCTCCATCTTCAATCTATGATCAAAGCAACGACTTTCTCTATGATGCTCTTAAGCGCAGGTGCGCTAACAGAACACTTGTTGTCACCCTCAAAGCACGACTTCCCCTGTTCGGCTGCTTTGCAAAGCTGTGGATCCAAAGGAACACTCCCAAGAAACGGCACTCCCATCTCCCTACACATTCTCTCCGCACCACCTCCGCTACGGTCAAACACTTCGCTGTAAGCCAATACGTTGACGAGCTCCGGTGCGTTCTTTCTTAAACAAGAGATCACTTCCTCTGTCACGTCAACAACGGAGGATCCAAACTTCTTGAACTTGACATCCGCTAACGGTTGACACAAACCGCTCATGTTCTCCACTACGCCTAGCACCGGGACGCCGACTTTCTTGCAAAAGCTCACTTCTTTTCTCACATCGATCAACGAGACTTCCTGCGGGGTCGTGACGATGATCGCACCGTCGATCCCAGTGGCTTGGAGGTACTGGACGATGGAGATGTGCTCGTCAGATGTTCCTGGTGGGGCATCAACCACGAGGTAATCGATCTCTCCCCAGTAGACGTCTTTCAAGAACTGTTTGATGAGAGCGTTCTTGCGAGGACCTCTCCAGACCACAGCTTCGTCAGAGTTGGGGAGCATGAAACCTATGGACATGACGCCAAGGTTGTCCTCCACGTAGACAGGGGACCATCCGAGGTTGCTCTGGTGAATCTCATGCCCTTCAAGGCCTAGCATCTTCGGCATGCTTGGGCCGCATATATCTATGTCCATCAGGCCTACCTGGTGGTCCATTCCCGCGAGGGCAAAGGAGAGCTGAGCTGAGAAAGTGCTCTTGCCAACCCCACCTTTCCCGGACAAAACAAGAATCTTGTGCTTGACAGTGCTCATTCTCTCTGCTACGGCCACCAAATCTGAATGAAACAGAACAAATGTTAGTACAACTACTATAGCTGAGTAACTTTCAGTCTGAGACTCAAAACACATAAATGGACAGTAGCATCACACAAATCAAAAGAATAATATGGCCAGCAATAGGAAGCCACAACTCCAAGAGAGCTCAGAGATATTTGAAAATGTATGTTCTCAGTTAGCTAAGACAGTATTATTTCTTCTTGTTCTACATATCCAAAGCCAGTAATACAGATTTATACACCTCCATGTAACAAAAGCAACAGAAAAATACAAAAAAAAACGAACCTTTGTGATAAAATCATCAGTATGGACTCAAAAGCAGACACATACAAAAACTCTAATTCAATTGTAGTAACCGATGATGATATCATGATCGAGAGAGATAGTAAACCGAACCTGGGTCAGGTCCTTTAGGAGCTGTGGCACATACTTCCTGATTAGGGCAACCTGCACAAGAATCAGACTTTCCAGCAGTTTCCGATTGAGGACCTGGGCAATCTAGAAACCAAAGAACACAAACAATCATTAGTCTTAAAACACACAGATGAGCTGAAGAGAAACTAGATTGAAGTTGCTTACGTTCATTGGCGTTCTCAGGAATCTCTCCGTTGTCCATGTCGACGACTTGTAATTACTCTCTGATTAGTCGCTGGAGATTTCGCTTTATGGCGGTGACGAGTAGAGGAAACCAGTTCTCTTTGTGAAATGTTCTTACACAAAGCCCATTATAGTTAATATGGGCCCGTCTATTATTTCTCACGGGCCTTACGTTCATTGTTTTATAGACTAGGCCTGGGCGTAAATAACTGTAACCGAAGCCCAGACTTATACCCGAACCGAAGTAGCGGGCTCGGTTCGGTAACGGATCCATGCTAAATACCGAATGGGCCTTAACTTCTTAGCTTTCGGTTATCGGGTCGGTTCGGTCATAAACCGAGGTCCGAACCAGTACCCGAGTTAAACCGACCTTATATAGATTTATGTTATACATAATTACATTTATGTAAATTTTCGTGTATTCTGCTTTCTCACCTGTTCTGGTTTTCTTTCGGTTACCAATCCCTAATCGCAAAAGAACAAATTTTTCTGATTCAATCTTATAATAATGAAATGGAGCCATAGATCTCTATGTCTCCTCCTTTATCTGAGAATTAAAATAATCAAAATCAGTCATAGGTTCGTTCGTTTTCTTTCTTCTTCACTTCTTCTTCTTCTTCTTCAGTTTTTCTGAAAATTTTCGTAATCGATTTGAAATCAATAGAAATGTCTTCTATTTGCATGTCGTTTGATTCACTTTTTTCATTAGTTCATATTTTATATAATTGTTTTTTGTTCTGTTTTTCACTGATTTCTTATTCTTATTCTTCACTTACGTATGTGTTTTTATGTTTACAGATGGATTTGAGATCATCTTTTGAATAAAAAACCATTCTAAAGAAGATGAATTTTAAGCTGTTAACGAGATTGAATTCGGATGTTTGGTATCTTCCGGTTGGTTTCGTTGAATATAGTTATATTTGGTTGTTAATCGAAACCGAACCGGTCCCGAAGTCTAATCGGATTTGACCGGATTTTATTAGGTTCATCCGAACCGATCCGAACCCGGTTGGTTCCGAACCGATACCATACCGAAAATTTAAAATAACCGAACGGGACTGCTACTCTGAGATCCGAAAATCCGAAAACCCGATTTGACCGAACCGTAACCGATCGGTCCACCGAACGCCCAGGCCTATTATAGACGATCATATCTAACCAACATTTTTGTTGTAACATATTAAGAAGAAAAAAGAGAGAGAGAGGCTAATCCAGGAGTGGCAATGTGCACTGAGAGAGTGGTGTGTGTGTGTGTGTTTTCTAATGTTTGTATTCATATATCGTTATCAAATACATGGCAAATTTGGATAATGATGCAAAAGCATGTAGTCGACTTTATTCACAAGCGTAGGAGTCATGCTCATCAACCCTACCCATTCACATGCAATGAAAATGAAACACCCAACTTTCCAAGCAACTGCTCTTTCTTTTTTTTCTTATTATTGAACAAAAGAAAAGAAACAAACTCTGGAAACTAAAATTAAATATGGAAAGTGGTATTACAATTGTATATAATATAAGGCCAAGATAGAGGGAATATTTATAATTCACGTAGAAACAAAAGAGACACACTCATATGCGTGTAACTAAACAGCATATAAGTACATACTTTTTGTATAATACTATTTGAATAGCATAGTCCTTTATGCAGTGGACAACTCAGAACTGAGTCTATGAAGCAGCATTTTATGTGGTTGGTATGCATATTTGATCAGTTGTTACGAAGGATGCAAAAATATATGCAACAACAAATGAATAACCGAAAATAAATAATACAAAATTTAATTTATAATGTTCACGAGTAAAGAGATACTTTTATTTATCAATAAATACTAGAGATATTTTCAGAATATAGCTACATACATATATGTACGTATATTAGGATCTCTATCAACAAAATCACCGGCTATCTATAGAGATCATATTTGATTCAATATACATAACAGCATCAGTTTTCACTACTGGAAACTCAGAGTGTATTTTGGAAGTGCTATTGTAAAACAATTATCTACTATTAATCCACCTAGTTTTGGGGGACACCTAACTATTTTTAAATTTCATTTTATTATAAATTCTTTGTCATACTGAACAATGAACATAAAGAAATCAATCTCGCACCTAGTCTTCGCAAGTGTGCGCAAACCGCAAGCACCTGGTTTTCACTTTTCTGGTATCATTATTTTTGGAGTAATCTCTGATTAACTATTTAATTCATATACAATTATTTGACAATAAGTTCTGTTAGCCGAAAACAATAACACTAGGAATCAAAACAAGTTTTGTCTAAGAATATGTCTGCATCTGTTCTCTGAGGAAACCACCTTTTGAATTAATATACCTTTTCTTACATATATATAATATTTAAATTTTGCTCAAAAGAAAAGATACAATACCCTATTACCCTAGTTAAATCTTCCTATTAACTTTTGATTTAATATTTATTTAGCTACACTCTATAAACCCTTTGTTTTCTCTGACAACGCCTTGTCATATTGGTTTGTACTATGCACACTAAAACATATGGATTTCAAAATAAGTGGTCAGTGCAGTTTATAACTTTCAAGTACCTTTTAAGTGGTTTACTGAAGAATAATAGGGCGAAGCCTATACAGTATATTATCACGAGGATGATAACCTTTTTCAAAATTATAGAATGGGGAACTAGTAACACAAACGATAATGCACGTACACATTGTTCATTATTGGATGTACTCAACCAGTTTACAAAGTGAAACTGCACTGACTATTATACTTCACTAGTTTATATGTTCTATATTTTTCCCAGCAAACTGGATTCTATTCACCAAAAATGTAATTTAAGAATTGAGGATTACCACACACTTACATGTATTAATTAACAATTTATTCAATGTTTGATATGAGATTCCAATTCACATCTTTCATTTTCAGAATCGGACATTTGAACGTTAAGTTTGTGGAACTAGACATCTACATATGAACCACAAACGAGAAATTAAATTTTTGGGACTTCAACACTTTTTTCTGGGACTTCAATACTATATTAGTAAATGTATTTAACTCACCTCCAAACTATATAAAAATGTAGGACTATCACACTTTCATATACTAATCTACAATTTAGTAATTTACTCAACTCTCAGATGTAAGACTCTAATAATTCTGGCACATTAGCGACACAACCTATCATGCTACAAGTCCATGTTCGATATTCTACTACTAGGGTTAGAAAAGTTCACCCATGGGACCAATTCTCGTTTGTAAAATTTATAAATGTACTTCTATGTTTGTATATATATGTTTACATAATTATATGAGTTTTAATATATACAAAGAAGTATATATGTATATATATATATAATAAAGTATATAGTAGTAAAGACGCCGAAATAAAAAGATATATAAATAGCTGTTTCCATGTGATAACTATTATTGCTCTCACAATCCAAAAGGAGAAACAAAGTAAGAAGAAACGAGAGAAGCTCACAAGAGTCACCAGGTTACAAGCTTCATTCAATCACCAAATGCAAAAGAAGTTCACACAATGTCTCTTCTTTGTGATCTTCAAATCAATATCAATCAAGAATTCACTTTCTTCGTCAATCAGGTAACAAATTAACTAATCGCACCAAATCTAACTTCCTTTCTGTTATTTGATCTGAATGAAACTTTGTTTTTTTGTTAGGATTTGATGTCAGAGTACTCAGGGTTCTTGAGGAAGCTGATAAAACAGAGCAACAAGAAGAAGAAGAACCACAAGAACGGTAGAACCATCATCCAAGTCCAAGACTTTCCAGGTGGACCAGATGGGTTCGACTTGGTTTCAAGATTCTGTTACAGCAACGGCGGAGGAATCTCCATCGATGTCTCAAACGTCTCCATCTTGTATTGCTCTTCTCTGTTTCTTGAGATGACAGAGATGCTCTGTTCCTCGAATCTCTCCCTTCAAACAGAGAAGTTTCTTGAAGGAATGTTCTACTGGTCATGGAACGACATCGTTTCATGCCTCAAGAGCTGCGAACCAGTGTTCTTACACGCAGACTCGTACGGTCTTGTGGATAAGCTTGTCTTCGGGGTGTTAGCCAAGATCGCTCAGAACTCGGACATGAGTCAAGTCTTTGCCTCGTCCTCAACGTCTTCCTCTGCCTCTGCTTCCTCTATGTCGCCAGAGACGGCGAAGAATAGGTCTGATTCAGACAAAAGGTCTACTTCGAGATCGTTTTCTTGCAAGACAAGCAACGAGTGGTGGTTTGATGATATGTCAAGCCTCGGGCCAAAGATCATCGAAAGACTGATAAAGAACCTTGGAGCTTTTGATCAGGACAATGACAGTTTAGTCCTAACAAGATTTCTCCTCCATTATCTCAAGACAAAGGTCCACAACAAATCAAACAACAAGCTCGAGTATTCAGGTTTAGCCAACACAGCGGTTCAGGGAGTGATCTTTGCTGCGAAAACCGCTTTTTCCTGCAGGAAGATCTTTTGGGTTCTTAGGGTTTTATCTGGTTTTAGCATTAGCAAAGAATCAAGAACTGGTTTAGAGAGAGTTATTGGAGAAATGCTGGATCAAGCAACACTTGATGATCTTCTGATACCAACAGGAGGGAAGAGAGACAAAGGGTTTTACGATGTTGATTTGGTGGTAAGATTGCTTAAAGTGTTTGTCAGAAACTGCAGCAGCACAGAAGAAGAAGAAGAAGATGAGAGTTTGAGGATAAGAAGAATGGGGAAGTTGATTGATGAGTATCTGAGAGAGATATCTCCAGACCAGAACCTTAAAGTGTCAAAGTTTCTAGAAGTTGCAGAGAGTTTGCCAGACTCAGCTAGAGATTGGTTTGATGGATTGTTCAGAGCCATTGATATCTATCTTGAGGTCAGTTTCTTTTAATTCAATTATGATTTATGATTTATTTTTATTTTCAAATAATTGCACGTTCATGGGAATTTCGAAATAAAAAGATCTTTAACAAAATGAGACAAAAAGAAAAACAAATTATGTAGAGTGAAATAGAAGATGACAAGAAGCAAAACAACTTTCAATATAGTTTGGCTTTTTACAGTTCTCAAAGATGTAAAAGTTTTAACTTTTCTTTCTGTTTTTTCTTTTATCTGTTGTGTGATATCTAAAGATTCGAATTTTTTGAGATTTTGCATATATATACGTTTTCATACAAGTTGAAAAAAGTGGTGACCTTATTGCGAATTGTTTATAGTGTCCTAAAAAAGAACTAGAATATTAAATGCGGGTTATGCTTTTTCTTTTCATATTCAGAAAATAAATTATTTTAATTCAACATCGGTTATCTTTTTACAAAATAAAAAATCAATTATTTAATTTATTAATTGCAAGCCATTTTTATTGTAAATATGTCAACTTTATATTTTACAAGTTGAATATAAATTCACAATTCTTTATAATTTTTGTAGTATAAAAACCTATCAATAAAAAAACTATATTTTAATAGAGTAGATAATAAAATATTTTCAAACAACAATCATTTACATTTGTTGACAAAAAAACAATCATTTACATTTGGATTTCTGTTACACAGATAAGATATTTTACCTATATTTTCATTTTCACTTTTTATTACCTATTTAAGATATTTCGCCTATATTTTAAGTAAATGTTATATTTTATATATCATACGTTTGTTTAAAAATTGTACTAACGCGATTTTCTTCCAATTTCTTTTCATGCTTGCGTTTGAATTATCTTGAAAAATGTCTGATGAAAACCTTAAGATGTTATAAGCTTTTGTAGCCCATTTTGTCCAAGCTTACCGCACATTCAGGACTAATAACTGTGTATTGTATTGTTTTCTTGTCTGTCTTTTGTTTGACTAATTATCATTAACAAGTTTGTAAACAATAAGAACAAGATTAGTATCACGTGAACACTAGATATGATTAATCTAACTATGATTTCTTGGAAAAGAAAAAAGCTGTTACCGTCAGCTTGCTTTTATGTACTTGTTAAATTTTTGTTACTATATGCTTAGTCAATACATTATGAATATAATAATTAAATTAACTAAATCTCTATGGTACTATTATTTTGCAGTCTCATCCAAATCTATTATCCGAAGATAGAACAAAACTATGTCGATGCCTAAACTACAAGAAACTAACATTGGAGACATGCAAACAACTTGCAAAGAATCCCAAGATCCCTCCAAACATTGCAGTTCAAGCACTCAAGTCACAACAATTATCAAATGAAACTCTACCACACTCGAGAGAAGACAAGATTAAACTAAACAAGACCAGGAACTCACGTAAGTATGTTGAAGAGAAACCAATATTGGTGCGTCTAAAAGGATTTGAGATGTCAGATAAATTAGTTGATGGTTTTGAAGATGATATAAAGATGAATTTGGAGAAGAGGCATTGGAATAAAGTGATGGAAAATTCTCAAAAGGTTTGCAAGGAAAAGAAGAGTGAAGTAGTATCAAGATTGGTGAGACATGGACATACCCATTCAAGTTCTAATTTTCCTAGGCTATGTTAATGAACTACATCACCATATATTTTTTTGTTTCTCTATATATAGATTGAGATTATCATATAATCCATCATACACATGCCCGTCTCATGTATACTACGAGCATTTTCATGCAAAACAGATTGTAGATTTGAGATGCATGTAATTCTGTGTCTTTTGGATGCAAATAAAAAAAATGTCATAAAATAACCTATTTTTAATATTTATGGGTATCTTTACACGCCGTGGAGTTTGGGTCATTTGGACTATGATAGTTCCTAATAGTTTTGTACCAAAATATTCTTTAAAAATTATCGGGAACAAAATTTTGTTTCTTTTGTAACACTCCAGGGTACGAAACAAAATTTTGTTTAAAATTATCTATAATATGTATGGTAAGGTTAGTATTTCATAAGTATTCATTAATTCGAGGAAATTGCCAAGGGATCTAGATACTATCAGTTTCGGCCATACCGACTCACTGGGAAATTTACATAGCAGGTACACATTCCGAATTATTATAGGTTTTATTATCTGGTTATATTTAAAATAAAATAAAAAGGCTAATGAAACAAACTATTAAATCAACAAGTTGGCCTTTCAAAATCATACATTGAGCATTGTATATAAAACCATTCAAAATCAAATCACGGGAGAAATTATTTTCTTGGCTATATACGTCACATGCCCCCTTAGATTTGATATTCTTGGAAATGAGATTCATTGATGAATATTGAGATTTAACCACAAACGTAGGCTGAAACTGGTCATATCCTAACATGCCTACTTTGGTGCATCTTCCTAAAATGTACTTTACAGAATCTTAGTTTTCTGTTGATACGAAAATAAACGTTTCACCATGTAGACCGAACTGTAGTAAAAGCCCTGTTCTAAAATGCGCCCGCGTGGGCGATTACGCGGACGAAAACTCGTGCAACGGTAAGTGACCGTGGCGTTTTAGGATGATTCGGTTGTGTTATGCGGATACTCTGTTTTTCTTAGATTTTAAGATCGAATCTGACTTTTCTTTGTAGATCCAGTGTAATTAAGGTATAAAAAATAAGAAAAGTAGTGAAAAAAGAAAAAGAAGAAGCTTAAAAGCCATGGATGTACAAACTTTAGTTGCAGATTTCGTTGAAGAAGAAGAGGGCATAATTTGTTTTGTTCACTCTTTAAAAGAAAGAAAATAAAAAAATAAAAAGCCACGTATGATGCTTGAAACCTCATTACCAAAGCCCAATGAACTTACCTAAACCGCTGGACCACGACTACCTTATGTCAATTTGCTACATGTTTAATATATGTACTTATTTGACCAAAAAAAAAATAATATGTGTACTTAAAGTAGCTACATATGCAGAAAAAAATCCCCGAGTACTCCCCGATTTATTTCCGATTTTCTGATAACTCGTTAGGCCCGGACTCACCGCACGGATAGCGCGTAGCGAGTTTCCGAACAGGGAGTAAAAGTCATCATTATTGGAAAATATTTCGTCGCTACAATCATCACATGTCTGATTCTATTGTCTCAGCACAAAAATATGTGCATTATTATGAACATATATGTTTCAAAAAATGAACATATAAACAAACACATATTAATAGTTAAGAACATAATCATAACTTTTTGTTGCTAGATTAGACGTTGCAATACAACCTAGTAATAACAAGCGACATTGTCCAAATAAAAACCAATCATAACTAAATAATTGATCCAAACAAATTAAAATATCTAGATTGAATCGGTTAAATTGAATATATTCAGTTTTCTATTTGAAATGTGTCGGGTTTTCAATATTTGATTACTAGATTTCAATGTCCGATTCACTTTTCCAACAATTAGAAATATGATTATAGCGTTAATTACATGACGAATGATAGTAGTTCTTTAATCAAAGTGTAAGTCATATTTGATGATCAAATCCTGGAGTCTTAGGATCAAACAGTATTTAGCCAGCTGCTGCATGGAAGCCTACTCAACCTCTTCTTTACCTAACAAGTAACAGCACTTCCCCAACTACCAGCATTGGCATACAAAACTGGATAGAAGCAATACATTCCCTGAGTTCTCTGGTTCAAGCTCTTAGCTCTGCTAACTTGCTCTCTGCTGCAATCCTTGCAAGCTCCATGTTGCCATGATTCCTATAAGCACCCCACACAAACAAACATGTGATGTTAATATATGTTTTTTGCCATATAATTTGTGTAATTAGAAATTCATTGTATTGTCTAAATATGTAACCATAGTCATCACATACATTAGTTTTACAAGTTTTAAAATTAATATATATTCGATGACAAAAATAATAACGACTGGAAATTTTAGAAGAAAAATAAAGGTTAACTAATCTTGACATTTCAGAAGCATAATAATATCTCCATGAAGAAAATCAAAAGAAGTCGCATTTGGTTAGTTGTTCTATTGAACATACAAACAAAGCTGGATTGATGAATGAGAAATCAAAAGAGCTTCATATAGAATCGAGCATTTTTAATCTAACAACAATGTATTCTGAGGCTTTTACGTCTTGTATAATCTCTTTGCTTCTCCTTTTGATGGCTTTCTTGTTTCTGTTTCCTGAAAACATCTTCAGCATTTCGTCGCCATAGGACTTCCCTGTCTTCTCTAGGCATCTTGCTGTATTGGATATCGGGTCTAAGTACTTGTTTAGCCGTTGACCAGGAATTAAGCACGGTCCTTGCTTCTTCCATCTGTTGAGAAGCAGCTTCCGATGCAGAGGTTATGATGAATTTTTGATTAAATGTGCGTCAAATTAGAAAACGTTAACGTAAGCTAGCTCAAAGTAAAGTGAAGAAACTCAATTTTTGAAGAAATATTATATCTTAGACGTAATGTCCAGCAACTGCCTGAAACCTTCAACAGCTGCGTTATGAGCCGGCACGCTTTTCCCTACGTTCTTCCTCAGCGCGCGTCTTTACGTTCTGCCCAAATAAAGATCTTCTAACAGAATGACTTTGAGTTGCCTGCAAGAAAAATATTAATTCTCCAATTGAAATTGCAGACAAAAATGAAAACATAACACAACACTAAATCCTAAGCATTTCCATGAGCCAACAAAGAATGAAGTTGCAACAGGATATATGCCCAATTGATGGGTGGGGTGGATAGACAATTCCACGTAAAAACTCTTCTCAAAGCTTTTCTTTAGTCAAATATTGGAAGATACCAAAAACGTAGTTATTTCTTCTACAACAAATGGTTTAGCTGGCATACAAAGCACAAAAGTAATTAATCAATGACTTTTTCTTGGGTTCACCCCCTAGGGTGAACCTTTAGGTTCACCAACCAATAGGAAGTTGTCATTTTAAATCTAGTATCTTTTAATTAAGGAAACAAAATAACTTACCAAATTATGTTATGCTTTTAAAATAAATAAAAAGATTAAATAAATAAAAATAACAATAGTTCTAAAAAATATTATTTTTAAAAAATATTTATTTATAAGATTTAGAGTTTAGTGTTTAAGATTTATAGTTTAGATATCCAAATGTTTATTGTTTTTCCAAGGGTTAGAGTTTACCCAAGGGTTTAGGGTTTACCCAAGGGTTTAGGGTTTACCCAAGGGTTTAGGGTTTAGGATTAGAATTTAGGGTTTAGTGTTTTGTTGAAAACATGTTTAGTGTTTTTCCAAGGGTTTAGGGTTTACTCAAGGGTTTAGGGTTTAGGATTAGAGTTTAGGGTTTAGTATTAGAGTTTAGGGTTTAGTTGACAACATTATTTTTCTAATTCGTTTTTATATACTATTTTTATTTATTTTTAAATTTTATTTTGAAAAGATAATATAATTTGACAAGTTATTTGTTTCCTTAATTAAAAGATACTAAATCTAAAATGATAATTTTCTATTGGTTGGTGAACTTTTAGGTTCACCCTAGGGAGTGAACCCAAGAATAACTCACTCTTAATCAATTATATGAATTATTCCTAAGGTAAAAGATGTGTTATTAATACTTGGGCTCATATTATTAACCGTGCTAACCTTGGAGAGGATACTAAATTTAGAACTACGAGAGCAGTAAAAAGATCAGTGAAATAAAAGAAAAGTAGAAAACAGAGCATAATTTATTGTCACGTCTCCATGCAGATAATTTCATTCTCCACCTCGAGCTAGGCGATCTATTTAAACAATTTAGGGTTTGATTGGTTGAACATTAACATAAAAATTATGCTCGTCATCACAAAAACATTTAGAAAATTATGTATTTCATCCTGCGAAAACTGGAAAAAAATCATAATGAAAAACTAATCTATATTTTACGTAATGACAATTATGTAACATAAACATTTTTTAAAAAATATCTTAATCCTGCGAAAAGCGTATAAATAATCATAACGGCGTATAAAGAAGATGGTCCTTAATAGTCGCATATTCTGGTTCGCATAGCTAGCTACAAACAAACCTATCACTTTGCCTATCCATTGCGAACCTTCTCAGTTAATTTTTTGAATTTCTTCCCCCAAAAGGTTTCAGTCGCTGCCGTGCTGTGTTCACAGTTCGTGTTGCTGTGACTGTGAGTGCTATTGTTTGTGTTCTTACCTCTATCAGCGGCTGAGATGCGTCAATTAGATTCTCCTTCGTGGAGCTTCCGGTGAAAAGACGATTTGATAAACGATTCCACATAGGTCTTCTTCTTTTTTCTCCACAATTCTTGTGGCTGATCGGCTTTCTAACTAATTCGAAGACGTACAAGAAGACTCTTACGACATACAATTTCACTAAGTTTCAGAGAAGACCCGATAGTTGGATAAGCTCAGGACTCAGCTAGGTGCATGCAGTCTGTGATTGATGATGACTTGAAGAAGCCTGGTTATGTTAGGAGAGTTGAGATGATAAAAGCACTTCTCTCTTGGGAGCCTTTGCCTGTTAGAAATGTTGAAAGGATCGGAGGACATCATGACGCGTCAATGACTTGCAGTAAGTTCATCATACCTTTAACCTTATTCAGATGTCGTATATAGTTGTAGAAAGGAGTTTTCCGTAACGTTTAGCATGTTTTTTTTTCTTCTGTGAATTTGGGAGCATATACTTTGAGTTGCAATACTTGTATATTGAGCAGATACCGGTATTCAATTTAGTTTTAGTTTTTTTTTTCATATATGTTCTCTGGTAAGTTATACTCCTTCCACATCTTCCTTCTTCTTCATTCATTATTTTCTGTCACTCTGTGTTGTTTTAGTGTCTGTCTATACCCCGGCCCTAAGTTCATTTGAATTGGTTGAGCCATAGCAGGCAGAACGGATCCATATGTAATTTTTACGAATGGGTGATCAAGTTATCCTCAATAAGAAGAACAGTCAAACTACTGTGATTGGGGCTCCTGGTCCAGCCAATCTGGAATCAGGTGAACTACTTAAAGTATCTTATTCATATTTTGTTGGTGTATTAGTTCTTGTAAAATTGCTAAAATTTAGTAGAATACTTCTGTATCATATATACTTTCAGGACTTTTAATTCCTTGTTTCAAATCCTAGAGAGCAAGTATTACAAATTGAAGTCAACGACTGTCTTGGATTCGCTGATATGGCTACTGGTACCGGAGAGGTAAATTATCTTCTTATTTTTCTTTTTATCTTGTTTGTAATCTGCACAAGACCAGCTTGATTTCTCAAGGTGATGATTGTCAACATCCGTGTCAAGCTTTTTCATGTTTGTTAAGTGTCTCCTTCTCTATCACTCTACTTACTGCTTAGTATCAAACATAATACAAGAACCCACTTTCATCCCGTTATTCTCTGAGAACTAGCATTAGTGCTGATAAGATTGAGAACTAGAACTAGCAGATATGTTAATTGATTCTGCAGCTTGAGTACCTATGCTCTGATAAATTGTCACTATCAGTCGAGTGATTGGTTGCTCACCTGTAAGTCTTAGAATCTCTGCATTAATTAATCATCAGGAAAACAGTGCATGCTGAATATCAAACGTTCTGGTTGCGTAACCTTATTACTCGATAATACATGCAGGTTGACCTCGAATCATTCTGCCAGATACGGTTCCAAAAGACAGAATAGTTGTTTCGCGAGGCGGTTGGAGTTTGGGGAGAAACTATATGAAGGTGAATCAAGCGTGACACCAGTACCTTCAAAGTCTGGGGAGGACTCAAAATCTCAACCGGATGATTCTGACAATTGGGGAATATCAAATTTGGAAGTGAAAAAATGCGAATTCTGATAGAAGTTCTGCTGATGAAGGAGGTATGTTGAGACTCTGTCTTATAATTACTCTGCTTTTACTATTGTGGTTCAGTGTAATTTACTTCTGTATTGGTGCTCGTTGCTATCAACATGGCCGGCCCAAGTTTCTTCAACCCGTAACATGGTGTTGTATGGATCACTAGCGACTTTTTTTCCCGAAGGAAGTCTCTCAGCCTCGAAATGGAAACGTGGTACGTTCTGTCTATAGCTATCAATATCATTTGAATTAACTTGAATAGATAAATGGAATCTCTGCAATATATAGATAAGAAGCAGTCTTGCAATCTCTTTTGGAGTCACGTTACCTTTTTTCTTTGGATTTTTGCTACCATATTATTTCTGTCGTACTTTTTGTTTTGGTCTTTCGTATTAGTAGACGACACTCGTTGTTGGTTACATAAAACTATGAATGGAAGTTGGAAATGAAGAACCGTAGTATTTTCAATCGACACGAAACTAGAAAACGTATGTTTTGTACAAAAAGATTGTGCTATTTACTTAATGGCTGGTGGAGTCTTCTTTCTGTTTAATATGACATAGTGTTGTTTCTGAAACTGATAGAACACGCAAGAGCTGAAAGATTGCTTTTTTATTCAATAGAAAACAAAACCCCTTATATAGGTCTTTACAACGAAAATAGATAACTACTAAAACCGATAACACCAACTCCTAAACTTGCTCTTCAAGTCAATCTAACAACTGGATAACTTCAACTTAAAACAAAATAATTATCAACTCCTAAAACACCGGAAAACACATTGATCTTTATTCTTCAATTCCTCCCCTAAACTGGAACTCCTTCCAGTTTAAACCTTGCTTAGCGCCAACTCCCATCTTCTTCCTTAGCTTCTCAAATGTCTCCAACTTCACCGCCTTGGTCATGATGTCTGAGAACTGGTCTTGTGTAGAACAGTACTCAAGTTCAATGACTCCATCGTTTACCAACTCACGCAAGAAGTGATACCTAACATGAATATGTTTGCTCTTGCCGTGCAGAACCGGGTTCTTTGATAGCTTGATAGTGGAGCTGTTGTCACAGTACAGAGTAGTACTTTCTTCCTGCTTAGCTCCAATTTCTTCTAAAACATTTCTCAACCAAACTCCCTGACAAGCTCCATATGCTGCAGCTACAAACTCTGCTTCTGTCGTTGACAATGTCACTATAGGCTGCTTCTTTGACGCCCATGCTACTGCTCCACCTCCTAACATAAACACATAACCAGATGTGCTACGCCTATCATCAATATCTCCTGCATAGTCACTGTCTGTGTATCCAGTCAGCTTCACTTCTCCTCCTCTTCGGTACTGAATTCCATACTCAAGCGTTCCTTGAATATATCTCAGTATCCTCTTTGCAGCTAGCATGTGTAGCTCATTAGGACTCTCCATGTACCTACTGATCAGATTCACAGAGAAAGTAAGATCCGGCCTCGTCACTATCAAGTACCTTAGGCTTCCAATCAACTGCTTGAACACGGTTGGGTTGACAGTTTCTCCAGCTCCTTCCTTAGACAACTTCTGTCCTGGCACCATTGGATTCTTCACTGAATTACTCTCATTCATTCCAAACTTCTTCAATACCTCAAACGCATACTTTTGTTGATTGATAAAGATTCCATCCTGGTCTTGAATCACCTCAACTCCCAAGAAATATCTCATCAAACCGAGATCAGTCATAGCAAACTCTTTCATCATCGAGTTTTTAAAACCTTCTATCATCTTGACTGAACTTCCCGTATAAATAAGATCATCAACATACAAACTCACAATCAGAATCTCCTCCCTTTCTTCCTTCACGAACAGAGTGTGTTCACAGTAACACTTCTCAAATCCTTCTTTCTGAAAGTATCCCTCTATGCGATTGTACCATGCTCTCGGAGCCTGCTTTAAACCATACAAAGCTTTCCTCAATTTGTATACTTTGTGTGGTTCATCTTGTGCTTCAAACCCTTCCGGTTGCTCTACATAGACATCCTCACATAATTCACCGTGCAAGAACGCACTCTTGACATCGAGTTGAAACACATTCCATCCCCTTTGAGCAGCCATTCCCAAGATAGTTCTCACTGTGTCCCATCTAGCAACAGGTGCAAATACTTCATAGAAATCTATTCCATACCTCTGATGATACCCTTTTGCTACTAACCGAGCTTTGAACTTGTCTACTTTCCCTTTCTCGTTAAACTTTGTTTTGAAAATCCACTTCACACCTATAACTTTCCCTCCTTCTGGTAGAGTTACTAGCTCCCAAGTGTCATTATCTTCAATAGAGTCCATCTCAGCTTCCATGGCTTTCCTCCATTTTTCTTCTTTAACAGCTTCTCCAAAATTCTCTGGATCATCAGAATTTGTAAACATGACTATGTTCCATTCTTCGTCTTCTTCAACAAATAGTCCCATCTCTCCTGAGACATAGTCTTTCATCCACACAGGAGCCTGTTTACGTCTTCCTCCAGATTCTCTTTGGTTAGCTCCATTAGAGCTTCCCTCACCCGTATTATCTTCTTGTGTCTGATCACGCTGTTCCTCTGGCTCAGGTACAGTGTTAGGATTCTCAACCACTTCTGTTTGTGGCTCCTGCTCCTCTTCTTCGTCGTCTAGTAACTTCTCCCAGACGTAACCATATTCTTGTTGATTCTCTTCCCACTCCCAACCGCATGTTTCATCAAACTTGACATCTCTGCTGATTATTACTTTCTTCGTATCAGGGATGTACAGCCGATATCCTTTTGATTCCTTGCTTACTCCTACCAAGACGCCCTTTATACTCTTCTCATCAAGTTTGATTCTTTTTTCATAAGGCACCATTGCATACGCCACACAACCAAACGTTCTAAGGTGTGATACAGATGGCTTATGGCCGCTCCACTTCTCCTCTGGTGTGATATCTTCCAACGCCTTAGATGGACTTCTGTTGAGGATGTGAACTGCATATTGAGCCGCTTCTGCCCAGAAGGCTCTAGGAACTGACATTCCCATCAACATACATCGAGTCATGTTCATGACTGTCCTGTTTTTTCTTTCTGCTATCCCATTCTGCTGTGGCGTATATGCAGTTGTTAGCTGCCTCTTAATCCCCTTCTCTTTACAGTAATCTTCAAAGGCTTTAGAGTTGTATTCTCCTCCGCGATCTGACCTGAGACATACAAGTGACTGTCCAAGCTCTCTTTCAGTTAGAGCTTTGAACTCTTTGAAGGTCTGTAAAGCTTCCGACTTCTCTTCAATGAAATAAGACCAACACTTCCTGCTGTAGTCATCGATGAAGTTTATCATATATTTCTTTCCACTTCTCGAACTTGGGTTAATAGGTCCACATATGTCAGTATGAACCAGCTGAAGACCTCTGCTAGACTTCCAGGTGCTCTTCTTTGGAATACTTTCTCGGTTTTGTTTTCCCTTCAAGCATATCTCACAGATTTTTCCTTCTCCCTTTGACCCGAACTCAGGTAGTCCAATCACTAGTTGTTTCTCAGCCATCTCATGTATTCCTTTGTGATTGAGGTGTCCGAGTCTTTTGTGCCATACATCCTCCTCTTTTGTCTCAATTACTTGCAGATACTTCTCTTCTCCTTCATTCTTTCCACCTCTCATCTGAGCATGGATCACAAACATTCTGTTTTTACTCATAGATGCTTGCATCAGAAGTCTCCTCTGTTGTTTGTGCCAGATCACACACATGTCATTCTCAATGATTATCTTTAAGCCTCTCTGTTGAAGTTGACCCACGCTTAATAGATTATTCTTGAGTTCTGGCACATAGTATACAGAGGTGATGATTTGATTAACACCGTTAATTCTCACACTGAGATTTCCTCTTCCTTCTACAGTCATCTTTCTATCATCTCCTAGCTTTACGTTGGTGCAGAAGCTTTCATCAAATTCTCCAAACCATCGTCTGGTACCACACATGTGATTGCTGCATCCGGAGTCAAGAAACCAGACATGCTCCTCCTCTTCTTGCTGCTTGATTTCTACATGAGCCATGAGTAGTACATCTTCTTCAAGTTCAGCATAGTTGGCGTTCTTTTCCCAATCTGGACATTCAGACTTGTAGTGGCCCTTTTTGTGACACTTGTAACACTCAATGAACTCCTTATTGTAGTTAGAGTTTCCTCTTCCTCTGCCTTGATAACCTCCTCGTCCTCTAGAGTAAGAACCACCACGTCCTCTTCCACCATCTGATCTCCAATTTCCTTCAGTTTTTAGTGCTTGTTCTTCTCCAACGTGTCTGACTAGTTTCTGCTCATGTACCATCAGAGAACTTTGCAGTCCATCTACTGTGAGCTCCTTAATGTCATTGGACTCCTCAATAGCACACACTACATATGTGAATTTCTCCACCAGTGTTCTTAAGATCTTCTCCACCACTTTAGAGTCATCCAACTCTTCTCCTAGGTTTCTCATATCATTCACCACCATCATGACCCTTGAGAAGTATTCTGCAATTGCTTCGCCTTCCTTCATCTCAAGTACTTCAAAGTCACGTCTCAGTCTTTGAAGTTGGGCACTTTGAACTTTCTGGTTTCCTTGATACTTCCGTTTCATAGACTCCCAAAGCTCCTTGGCTGTCTCCTTCTTCAAGATAGTCTTAAGAACTAACTTATCGATTGATGCATACAGATAGTTCTTAACCTTGAGATCCTTGAGCTTTTGCTCTGTTATCTCTGTCTTCTGAGCCTCCGTGAGAATCACACTGCTGTCTGGTCTCGTGATACCTGTCTCAATGAGACTCCACCATTCTTTAGACCTAAGCAAATTCTCCATTAACATGGCCCAGTACTCATAGTCTCCGTCAAACTTCGGAATACTCAGTAATGAATCCCTTTCAGTCATTGTAGCTATCACAGATTAGTAAGAGGCTCTGATACCACTTGTTGTTTCTGAAACTGATAGAACACGCAAGAGCTGAAAGATTGCTTTTTTATTCAATAGAAAACAAAACCCCTTATATAGGTCTTTACAACGAAAATAGATAACTACTAAAACCGATAACACCAACTCCTAAACTTGCTCTTCAAGTCAATCTAACAACTGGATAACTTCAACTTAAAACAAAATAATTATCAACTCCTAAAACACCGGAAAACACATTGATCTTTATTCTTCACATAGTCCGGTCTAAATATTTCCAGTTCTGCTGTTTGCATGTGCTAGTGTTCCACTGTTGATTGATTGACCAACACCTCTTATTTTATGGCAGGTTGGTCAGTTTTATCTTCTCGGCTGAGGTCTCATTTTTGTGTATGCATGTCACTAGAAGAGGAGGAGCACTTGTTGGCGGCAGATAGTTTTAGGATATAGTTTCACCCAATCTCTTACAACTATGAATCGACGTGTATACCGGTGGTTTTGTTATAGTAAAGTTATGCTCCATTCAAATAGTTTACTTTTTCTGCAAGGATACGATTCTGTTGACCATAACGTAGCACAGGGACGCCTATTAGCAGTCACCAAGAGGAAAATGTTCTTTTAGGAATTTGTTGGGGGAAGTTCAACTAATGCTGTTCAGTTTAGATTTGTCCCTTTTTCAGATACAACAATTGTAATAATCTGTCATGGATGTGCTTTTCTAGAGGAGCAAGACTTTAAAGAAGGTACGTTCTGTGTTTTTTCTTTCCTTTCTTGAATTGTTTCTTGGCTCTTTACTGTCTTGCTAGATCATGTTAAGTATGATTTTTATGTTCTTTCATGGTTCTCAAATAAGCTAATCTCTTTTATTAAGGACTCTTTTCTTCCCAGTCTCTAACTTGTTATCATTCAAGATACAACTATAACTTAAAAACTCATTGCTTTTGTTTTGTTTCAAATAGCATTTTAAAACCCGCGACGAAAAGAAATAACGTGGTACACTTATATATATAAATCTATGATTGCTTCTCTTTTTTTTTTTCTGGTTAACAGTTTGCGATAATTGTAAATGTAAATAAAAACACAAACTTGTAAATGTCTATCGCGTTTCTCTGCAGGCTATATTAGCAATTTTGTTGCTGCTACACATTGATGGACTATGGTTATTTTTCAGGTCTAAAACCAATCAAGAGGCGCACGAAAGTTTCCACAATGAGGAGATCATGGTCATATTTACGTTACAACTCGATTTAAATTCAAGTAGGGTGAGTCGTAACATGCCACCGTCTATGAAAAAACACAAAATAATAAAAGGTCCTGTTGTTGGAATGATTGATTGTTACTGCTAGAATCATGGTTATATAATGTTTCGTACTATGTAAATCGTGTTTAAATGCAATTGTTAATTGCACGATTAGATCTACGCTTTCTGTAAAGAATACATGCAATCAAACTTAAGTAAAATAACAAGGAGATCGTGGGTGCATTAAATAAAATCTTAAGTGTCAGTAAACTAAACAGTAATCGATGATAAAGAAAGTAATTAACAAGTGAGTAAATTGGAGATTACAGAGGATTATATTACAGAAAAAAAAAGAGAGGAAGTAACATCACGTGAAGGCGTTGAGACCACAACGTCGGGACATGTGTGGACAGTGCTTGTTTGTTTTCACCAACTTGTCTTCGGTTTCTCCGTTCTCTTTTGTCATCTTCTTTCTCTTGTTTCAAGTTACTTCACTCACTTTACTACAATATTTCTCTAATACAGTAACACGTAAGAGCATCCGTATTTATAATCTTGCAAATCTTTAGCACCAAAAAATAACAATAATAAAAAATTAAAAAATGGGAAAACTTTAACAATTTTTTTTTATTCTTTTTCAAAATGGTGATAAACTTCCACACTACTTATTTTTAATGATTAATAGACTTCTTTTCACTATTAAAATTTAGTTACATAATAAACATATTCTAAAATATTAATATTTCAATTTTAATATTAAAACCATATTTACAGAAACTCATCAAACTAATTAAAACCGAACAGAAATAGAGAAAGTGATTTGAATTTGGTAATACCAAATACACCGAATGAATGTCATTTATAATAAACCGCAGTATGTAAATATGGTTGGGTATATATACCGATCAAATCGATCAACTAGTATAGTTATATATAAATGATATAATATTATTTATTTTACTGATATGATTTTCATATTTATAATGTTGGTTTTAGTAATTTAATATTTTATTTTAAGTTAAAAGTAATGTATTATTTTTATCAAATTAAATAGAGCATAAGTTTTACCCTTTTCATTAATAAATATGTGTGCTAATATTTAACTATTATAATATTATGAATTATTAACTTTTATCATTTTATTCTATAAAAACTATTATAATTATTAATTTAACATGTTTACTAATTATTTTAAATAGTAAACTATAGGCTATTTAAAAACTAAAGTATTTTCATGTTATATAAAAACAGATATCTAATCATATAAAATAAAATATTTTAAAAGATAAATAAATTTATGGGTTTTTGTATAAAACCGAATAAACTAAAACAATGGTATATAAAACAAACCAAAGTAAATACGGTTAAATATGGTAGACCTAGAAACCAAAAAACTAAACTGATATCCTGATTAAATACCCTTACTTCTGTCAAGTTAATTTGTTAATGTAACAACAACATCGATTTAATACATAGAATTAGGGCTTGGCATTTTATCTTTTAAATTTGATTAGATCTGTTATTTGCTTCGGTTCGATCCAAAAAAATCTGGATATCTGTAATGTTTTGGAGCAAAGCAAATATTAAAAACTAATATCCGTTAAAAACGAAGCAAATTACAAATACAAAATTTTTAAAAAGAGGATATCCACTCTGCTCTGACAGATATATAAATACATATATATATATATTGATTAAATGTAAATCTTTAAATGTATGAGTTTATATAATTGTTATTTTAAAGTATTATTTAATAAATTCTATTCATATTATTACTTTTAAAAGTATTAAATAAATAAATAAATAAAATATCTTTTATGATATCTATAACTTTTTCTTAAGTTTGTCTTTCTTATAACTAATTTTAAATTTTACAACGATATAGTTTCACTCCTTTTATTTTTATTTTATATATCATGTAAAATTATTTTATAGGACAAATTTATCTTAATTTTTAGATTATTTGTATTTAGTAAAATGGAAGGATATATCCGTAACTATTCGTAGCTATCCAAAAATATTTATATATTGATATCTGATTTTCCGGATATCCATATATTTTTAAGGTAAAACAAATTGAACAAATTGATATTCGTAACATACGAAACAATTCACTGATACCTCCAAAAACCGCATCGTGCCCGGCCCTACATAGAATTAAGTTAATGTTTTTGTTGATGTAGTCAGTAGTAGGCCTAGTCAGTAGAACGCATGAGTCGAAGGAATGGGTCTATTTGCGTTGCATTGGACCAAGCAGTAACGTCATGTATTGGATGTATATAACTACAAATTTGGAGCTGTCAATAACAAAAACTGGCATTATTATTTAAACATTAGTGTCCCCATTTTCTTGTACGTTTTGCCATATACCAACCTTTTAAAATATGACATTTCAATTGTTGCAAATAAACAAAAAGGGTTTGGTGTTTCCATATATTATAACCAGCAACCAACCAAAATTCATTTTCTAAACTTGTCTATGCGTATATTTTCATTCAAAATACGTTTTTAAAAGAGGAAACAGAACTTGTCAAAGCGTGAATCAAATATAAGGGAGGCTTCCAACATTTCCCATAGTTATGTTTTTTTTTTAACTGAAAAAGGGTTAAATCCGGGTCTATTAAAGACACAGACCTAACCCTCGGATAGAGGTACAGTCCACGGATAGACTCTCTTCTGAACATTCAAATGAGCCGAAAGCAATAACCCATATCTGTGTGACCGGTGAGATTTGAACCCGGATTTACCGTATTAGAGTTGTAATTCTCTCAAACGTCACTAGACCACCACCACCAGTTTTTCCATAGTTATGTTGCATTGAAATATAGTTTAGAGCTGTAAAACTTCGACATATTTTTAAGTAGTTTATGAGTATTTTTGGCATAATTAAATTTGTTTATTTGATTACGTTTTGTTATTGTTTTGAAAATAGCAACAAAATATTAAATTTACACTGTTTGACCGAAAACCCTAAATATTTTAATAAAACATATTCACATTTAAGAACTGTTTAATTTATGAGGAAATAAAAAAATATCGTTTAAAAAATATAGATTAAAAAAATCAATTGTAATGATTGCTAAAATACTAGACCTGTATGTTTTACCAACTAAAACACAAATACTTTAAAACCTACGCAGTTTTGTTCTCTATTAAACTAAATGAATTTAAATAATATTAATATTGACCAAATCTATTCGTAAATTTTTTAGTCACCATAAATTTATAATTTTATGAAACATTAGTAACTAGATGACTTCCCACAATATGATGACAATAAGTAAGTTTTTTATATATCTGAAATATCTAAAATCCTTTTTCAAAAAAATATATCTGAAATTTAAAATAATTTAGATAATTATTTTTTTTTAAAAATTGATTGAATTTTTGATTAGTTAATAATTGAAGAATAATATTAACTTTTATTTCATTATATTAATCATTTTAACACATGTGTTTTATAATTGTGAAAAGTAAAAAATTAAAAAGGAACTATATATATATATTTATTTCTATTTTAGAAATGATAAATTTGAAAAGATTCTATTATATGATTATATATTATTTACATATGATAAAGTTTCTACTATTTAAAACCTTTTAAAAATTAATTGATATATATTAAGCTACATTTTCTATAGAAAATATGATTTTACAAGGTCGTGAAAAATATTCAAAACTCTATCATTATCCTTTTTTCTACTTATTTAATAAATTCAAATAATAGTCTAAATTTAAATTAATGACTCACCAATCAAAATTATTAAAAACATAATACATAAAAAATTATCTAAAATTATGTAAAACATGACAAATAAACAAAATAACATTCAATTATATTACTTGGTATATAATATAATATAAATTTATTTTGAGTTTTTAACCAATATTAACTATATAGTTTTTTATTTGTGTAAAGAAATAATCAATAATATAAATGTAATTTCAAAACATTATGAAATATAATATAATAAATCTCATAAGAATTCTCGAGACATTTATATTTATTTACTTTATATTAAATATAATATACTAATTAATGAAATTAGGGGTTTTATTAAAATATATCTGTAAATTCAGATGATTTGAAAATAAACTTCAAGATATAGATAATTTTGTTTGTCTTATGAAGATGAATTCATGTAAACTGCTATCAAGTATAATATTATTTGATAATCATAATTTTTATTTCTATTTATTTAATAAAATTTCAAATAACAGTGTAAATTTAATCTGATAATTCATTAGTTTAAATTATTAAAAACATGACAATAAAAAAATTAGTTAAAATTATGGAGAATATGACAAATAAACAGAATCATTTTTCAAATAATAATATAAATTATTAATTTTTTCCAAATTTTTTCCTTATTATAAACCTTTTTAATAAAATTATAAAACAATGAAAAGTTAAAATTTACCTTGTTTTGCTCAATAAATACAAGAGGATCAGGCTTGTCTCCAATTTTTTTTATAAAGGCAATCCTCTCAGTGTCTCTCCATACACTTTCACCTCTCATCTTCATTCTCTAACTCTTTGGGTTCTTCGGGTAATCTCTTTCTCTCTCTCTCTCTCTTTCTCTCTCTCAGTCGCTGGTCTTATCTTTTAGCTTCTTAAACCTCTCCAACTTTGTTGACATTCCACAGGTGAACCATGTCGGTTCTGTCTTCAAATTTTAAACAAAATTGCAGAACATTTTGTTTTGTTTGGTGGTAGAAACTAGACATTGATTGGCTTTGTAGGAACTCTAGATGTGCAGATCTAAAGACTTAGAACCAAAACTAAAACTCTCTGTCTCCTCGTCATTTCCACAAGTGTTTATCAGTTTGGTCCGACCGTTTATATTTATAGAAACATAAATTGCATGTCTCTTTGTCTGTTTAGTAGATTACAGTTTCCATAAAGTTTACACTACACTGCTTACTGATTGATTAGACACACACAAAATCATTTGGTTGATTTGTTTTGAGGATGCTTTTGTTTACTTACAAGAAATGTTCAAGATATCCGTAAGACACTAATTAGGCGCTTTATAGAGGATTATTAATTAGGCGTGCACTTAAACCGATTTGCCGCCTAGACCACTTTTTTAGAACTTACAAGGACTTGTTTTTTTTTTTGTTTCTTGTGGTGCTTAGTGCAGTGTGGAGAGGGAATCTCAAAAGAAATGGCGGATCTCAAGGCACCGCTTGTGAGGCCAAAGAGAAAGAAGACATGGGTGGACTACTTCGTCAAGTTCAGATGGATCATCGTCATCTTCGTCGTCCTCCCAATCTCAGCCACCCTCTACTTCCTCATCTACCTCGGCGACATGTACTCAGAGTCCAAATCCCACGAGCAGCGCCGCAAGGAGCACGACGAGAACGTCTTGAAAGTCATCAAACGCCTCAAGCAGAGGAACGCGGCCAAGGACGGCCTCGTCTGCACCGCGCGCAAGCCCTGGATCGCCGTGGGGATGAGGAACGTGGACTACAAGCGAGCTCGCCACTTCGAGGTCGACTTGGGAGAGTTCCGCAACATCCTCGAGATCAACAGGGAGAAGATGATCGCTAGAGTCGAGCCTCTCGTCAACATGGGACAGATCTCGCGCGCCACCGTCCCCATGAACCTCTCCTTAGCTGTCGTCGCTGAGCTTGACGATCTCACCGTTGGTGGACTCATTAACGGATACGGTATCGAAGGAAGCTCTCACCTCTACGGTCTCTTCGCAGACACCGTAGAGGCTTACGAGATTGTTCTAGCTGGTGGGGAGCTTGTACGTGCCACTAGAGATAACGAATATTCAGATCTTTACTACGCGATCCCTTGGTCACAAGGGACGCTTGGACTACTTGTGGCTGCTGAGATCAGGCTTATACCGGTTAAGGAGTACATGAGGCTCACTTACATACCGGTCAAGGGAGATCTTCAGACCTTAGCGCAAGGGTACATGGACTCTTTCGCTCCCAGAGATGGAGACGAGTCCAAGATCCCTGACTTCGTCGAAGGCATGGTTTACAATCCGACAGAAGGTGTGATGATGGTTGGTACTTACGCGTCAAAACAAGAAGCCAAGAAGAAAGGGAACAAGATCAACAACGTGGGGTGGTGGTTCAAGCCGTGGTTCTACCAGCACGCTCAGACCGCGCTGACGAAAGGACAGTTTGTTGAGTATATCCCGACTCGTGAGTACTATCACAGACACACGAGGTGCTTGTACTGGGAAGGGAAGCTGATTCTTCCTTTTGGTGATCAGTTTTGGTTTAGGTTCCTCTTTGGTTGGTTGATGCCTCCAAAGGTGTCTCTTCTCAAGGCTACTCAAGGTGAAGCTATTAGAAACTATTACCATGATATGCATGTTATTCAGGACATGCTTGTTCCCCTTTACAAGGTTGGTGATGCTCTCGAGTGGGTTCACCAAGAAATGGAGGTAAAGTAAAAGCTATAGACAAAGACTCTTATGGTTTCGGTTTTTTGGTATTTCGGTTTATAAAAATTAACTGCCATATTCGAACCGTATCTAATTTGGTTTGGTTCGGTGTATATACTATCGATTTATTCGGTTTTATACAAAAAAAATCATAACTATATTTATCTTTTATATTTTAGATTATATGGTTAGAGATCAGATTTATAAAAACACAAATATATATTAGTAATAACTCAAATTGGTTGTATCCTTTTTCAGGTTTATCCCATTTGGCTTTGCCCACACAAACTCTACAAGACACCAATCAAACAACAGATTTATCCAGAACCAGGGTTTGAGTATGAGAAGAGACAAGGAGACACAGATGATGCTCAGATGTACACTGACGTTGGAGTCTACTACGCACCAGGTCCTGTCCTAAGAGGTGAAGAGTTTGATGGAGCAGAAGCTGTACGTAAGTTGGAGAAGTGGCTGATTGAGAACCATGGGTTCCAGCCTCAGTACGCTGTGTCTGAGCTGGACGAGAAGAGTTTCTGGAGGATGTTTGATGCTGACTTGTATGAGCATTGCCGTAAGAAGTACAGAGCTGTTGGAACGTTCATGAGTGTTTACTATAAGTCTAAGAAAGGGAGGAAGACTGAGAAAGAAGTTAAAGAAGCAGAGCAAGCTCATCTTGAAACAGCTTATGCTGAGGCAGATTAAGCAGTGAAAATGTGGGTTTGAGATTATGATTGCTATGGGTGGTAGTGTGTTGTTTCTTTTGCAATTTGTCTGTTATGTGTGTTTCCTGTTTTCAGTGTAGTGTCTTGATGATGACTATCCTTGTTGGTTGTTTGGACTTATGGTTTGAATAAATGTTAGATTTTGAGATTTGGATTTGCTTATGACACTTTTGTTAGAGATGAACTAAGTTTCATATGAATTTGTCACTTAATTTGGTTTGGTTAGAGTGAACCGGGAAAGATGTCACATTGAGGTCCCTTATCCGAGAGCTTCTGCAATGGGACTAAGAGTGAAAAAGATGCCAATGATTATCTGGACGGCACACGGTTCAAGTTTAGGATGACGTCATAAACAAAAAGACAGTGAGATTTGATGGGATTGTCAGGATTGTTATCAGACTAGGCTGCAACAAGTGCTATCTTATGTCAAGGATTATCCGGACGGCACAGTGTTCAAGTTTGCCTGATGTCATGAAGAAGAAGAAGACACCGAGACTTGATGGAATTGTCAGGACTGTTATTAGACTTGGCTGCAACGGGTGCTTTCTTATGAACTCAACAGAGCTTCTTTACTTAATCTTGTGCATCCACTTTGTTAGTTACCGGTTTTATCTTATGTGTTTGGAGATGCTGTGATCCAGCAAGTAAGATCATGATATGGCAGTGAAGAGAAGGATAAAGGATATGGGCCTCTTGGAACCTGAGGAAGCAACTGCAACAGAAAGAGGGTCTAAGAAACTAAACTCAACACTTCTTGTCTGATGTTTTCATGGATCTTGGAGGTCACAGTTTTAGTCTTTAGTAAAAAGACTAGAAACTTAGAACATCTATCAATAAAGCAATTAAGTTTCTTGCTTTATGTTTTATACTTTGGTATATGTTTAAATATGAACAGTTTCAAAATCTTTATGAGACTTTGAAAAACAAACTGATAAACAAGATTCAGAGATTCAAAGGTTTCTACTTCTTCTTAAGCTCAAGTAGTCTTGACCATCTTTTCTGAACAGAAGCTGTATTTGTCTCTCCAACATCTGCAAAAAGAAAACAATTTACAAACCAAAAATCTTCAATCAAAATCCGTTATGAACAGTTAACAAACATGTCATGTGAAGGTAGAGAGACAAAAACCAACACAATGTTACTTACAATGCAAAGTAGGTTCAGATTTTTTGCAGGAATCCGAGCATATATCCTAGAGTCAGTTTTGTTCTCGTCAGTTAAATCATATGGATATCATGAAACTTCAATATCTGAGAATCCTCTTACTTGAGCGTAAGTTGTGAGCCTGACAGTGTCTTGTACAAGGGAATCAAGATTAGCTTCATATCCAGGTCTCACATATATAACCTACACCAAAACAAAGACTTTACTTTATTTCATTCTGTATTGAAATACAGAAACCATATGTAAAATAGCCTATGATGTTGTTCCAAGAGTGCTTACAGAAGGATCATCACCACCAATATCTGGAAGTGTTGAAGCTCGATTCTCCCTACTTGATGGCAAGATCCAAACAGTGAAAGTTGTGTCAATCTGGTCACATATATTTCATCAAAACATATGTTTTCTTTCTCAGAGGCCTTCACTTCTTTTTTCAGAATCAAACAGTTCATATGCATTACCAGTCGAGGATAAGCAGAGGAGCAAATGCTGCACTTTCTTGAGAAAGACGTTATAATTCTTCCATCTACTGAAAGTCCCATGCTTGCGTGCTACACAAGAAATAACACTATCAAAACCTAAATGACTTTGGTTTGGGTAAGAGACAAAAGAGTCATGCAGGCTCTAATGCTTAACACTTTCTTAAAGCTACCCTTTGGACAGAGAGATCGACATCGACACGGGGATTAGTAAGGCCATCATCTTCAACAAGATCTTGGAGGTGAAGATCACGGAGAGAGACATTGTAGTGAGTGTTCCAGCTACCGTTCCATTTTCCTTCAGAAGGAGATAAAGTTATCAGACGCTTCACTGTTCTTGAGTTCACGCCTCCGTTGATTGTTGCCTGTATTCGTTTTAAGGCTTTGGATTACAAAAATGAGCACCAAAAACAGAAAAAATAGAAGGTAGAGAAGAAGTAATAATATGTTACTATACCGGGGAAGAAGCTTCTTGTTTCTTTGGGAGAGAAGAAACCGGAAGTAGATGAGGGCGTTGAAAAGCTTTCTTCTTAGTATTCAGGAGATTTGGTGAGATGAAACAACGAAGAGAAGATGATTCAGCCATGGATGATTCTCCAGACAGAAGCTCTCTGGTGGGTCTGAAACCATGCAAAAATGTCACCAAACCTTATCCACTGTATATTAGACACTCTCACCACCACAAGTCTTTAGTGCTTGACGTGTAGTTTTCTCATATACAAATTTACATTTCTTTTTGGACGCTATTTTCTTAACAAATGACACTTGATTTGTGAACAGATTTCAATATCGAATTTTATGATTTAAAGTGTCAATCGTACAGCTAACCAATAATTCTTCTACCAACCTATTTGATGGGGTTTTACCTTTTTTCTTGCAAGAAAGTAAAAAGAAACACAAATTACTATATCGTTGTGATAAGAAAGATGCAAACAACTGCTTCAAGGCCATGGGAAGTCGATCTCATTGTTATAAAGTTCAAGATCCGTAAAGAAATCTCCCTCTCGGCTCAGAGTTAAGAAAAGGCTTCTCTGGATCCATCTCAAGTCAACCAACTCGATTTATGTAACTCCTTAAAAGCGTGAAAAAATGTAACTGATGTTGAGAGAGACAATAAGAAAAAAGTGAACCTTTTCAACTGTTGATCATAGACTTACAAGTACTGTAATTTGGAGATTTGGGCCACAATCAAAACAAATTAAACATGGTCTTCTTAGATAAGATCAGCTACATTCATTGGCATCTCGTCAATCTGGGTACTGTAGTACTGCTCAATGTCCCTGAGGATCTTGATGTCGTCGCTTTTAACAAAGTTGATCGCAACACCCTAGAATAATGACCGTAAAAGTTGGTTAAAAAGAGAGATCATTCTGTAATTCTGGGTTAAGAGAATTCACAGTTTTGACAGATTAATCAACGAGAAATAATGTATAATAAATCAGTACCTTGCGCCCGAAACGACCAGATCTTCCAATACGATGGATGTAGAGCTCACGGTTGTTAGGGAGATCATAATTGATGACAAGAGAAACCTGATAAACAAAGTTGCTCATGTCAATTCAACCTTTACCATAATCTAGTGATGCATAATCTGAGACCTAAATAACAGAGAAGATGAAAAATCTTTTATCTAAACAAGATATAGCAATAAGAAGATATAGACGACTTACTTGCTGCACATCAATCCCACGTGCCCATACATCTGTCGTGATCAAAACACGACTGTCGCCTGACCGAAACTGATTCATGATCTCGTCTCTCTCCTTCTGAGGCATGTCACCGTGCATTGATGAGACCGTGAAGTTGTTAGTCCTCATTTTCTCACTTAGCCAATCCACCTATAACAAATGCAGAGTAAAAGTTGAGCGAGTCATTTAAAAATTAAAAAAAAAGTCTCAGAACCCAAGTTACCAAAAAACATTGAAAGCAAAACTAGAAAGCAACAGGATTGTCTATCACAGAATAAATATAGAAGCAAACGCAATAGACTAAAAATCTGCACGTGAGTACATATAGTCACAAAAGAGTACAAATTTCAAGGACGTTACAAACTTCCAAATCAAGTTAAGATAGCACTGCTAGAAGCTTGATTGCTAACAAAATGAGACACCTGATCACCTAAAACGTGTAACATAGAGTACATATAATAAACTTAAAGAGTTAAGATGAGCACGATGATTACCTTTCGTTTAGTGTTGCAGAAGATAACAGCTTGAGTAATAGTAAGCGTGTCGTAAAGATCACATAGCGTATCAAATTTCCATTCCTCCTTCTCAACAGCAACGAAAAATTGTTTAATGCCCTGAAAAGGATGTAAGGAAAGTTAGCCAGTGAAGCCTACGAGTAGCGTTAAAACTAAAAATCAACAAGCACATAGATGCAGACGAAAAAAAAAAACATACTTCAAGAGTCAACTCATCACGCTTCACAAGTATCTTCACTGGCTCCGTCATAAACTTTGATGTCATCTCTAAAATCTCGTGAGGAAGTGTTGCAGAAACCAAGCAAACCTATACACATAAGAAATAAAGTTAGAGAGATGTCAAATAACGGAATCTAGCTTGTCATTCTACAGTTAATAGCTACCAAATTCTCACATGGATCAACAAAGCAGCTCAATAAACTAGTAGTTAGGCAACAAAAAGTGTTAATAGGAAGTAAAACTTCACCTGAAGATCAGGTGGAAGATATCTGTAAACATCATAAATCTGGTCCTTGAACCCTCTGCTCAGCATCTCATCAGATTCATCAAGAATCAAAAGCTTAATACCCCTGGTACGCAAACTTCTCCTCTTAATCATATCACACACACGCCCAGGCGTCCCAGACACAACATGGACACCGTTCTCCAGCTTCCTAATATCCTCCCCAACGCTCTTCCCACCAATACACGCATGCGCCTGAATATTCGCGTGTAATCCAATCGCTTGAATAGTCTTCTCCGTCTGCGAAGCCAGCTCTCTCGTTGGAGACAATATCAACGCCTGAACTCTACAAATCAAAAACCATAACGAAAAAATCAAATCATAAGAACAACAATCAAAGTTAAAAAATTCGGAAATTAGGGCAAACCATACTCTCTAGACGAAGTGTCGACGATTTGGCAGACGGAGAGAGCAATCATCGAGGTTTTCCCGGTACCGGACTGAGCCTGGGCGATGACGTCGCGGCCTTGGAGAATCGGCATGACGGCTCTCTGCTGGATCGCGGAGGGTTTCTCGAAACCGTACTCGTAGACGCCGCGGAGCACGTCTTCCTTGATCCCCATGTCGTTGAAATTGGTGATGGGCTCGATCCCTTCGGTTGTTTCGAAGACTAGTTTGTCGTCGTCCATTGGTCCACCGCCTCTTCTACCGTTGCCACGGCTAGGATTCGCTTCCGCCATTGCTCTCTAACTAACTTTTCTCTCTCCTAGGGTTTCCGATCGGTGAAGGTCCTCTCTCTCTCTCTATGAGCTGTCTGGGATAAGCGCGGCTCGATGTGGACACAATTGTAAATAGCGACAAGTTTTGTGGGCTTTTATTTCACAATAATAGAATACCGGCTCTATATATGGGCCTGTAGCAAATGGCCCATATTAAGAGGTATATGTTAATATGAAGAAAGTAGCAACTTCGATCCGCGCTTCATGATGCAACGTGTCGTATCGAGGCCCATATATGAAGTGGACACGATTGTAAATATCGACTACTTCTTTGTGGTTTTACATACGAGCCGTACCATATGGGCCATATTAAAGGGCCGTATTATATATAAAAAACGCACAGTATTCCCTCAAAACGACGGCGTTTCATCACGAAGACAAACTCGCGAACACACAGCTTCAGAAGAACCTAGTTAGATCGGTATCTCTGTCGGGATTTTATCTTTCTCCTTCACGGACCCTATCTCGCTCCTAATTCTATCCTCTCTTCTTTATTCAGAGCCTGATTGGAATGTTTTCGCATAGCTTTCGGGGAATGAAATAAAACTTGTTCTGTTCATCTCCTGTTAAAGGTTCGTGCTTTGTAACATATATGATATGGTCGAGAATAGCTGTATGTTTATTCACATCCTTTGTTTCCTTTCTTTAAATGGAATATCATATTATGTGGCAAAACCGTTCCTTTTGATTTGCATTGATCTTTATTTCTGTTTTGGGCTGTTTTAATTTGTGCAATGCATAAAGTTTGGATAGTGCAAGATATCGACTGTGTAAGTGATTTTGAATTTGTGTGTTCTGTATTTTTTTTGGCAGTGATATTGGATTTTGAGAGAGAAGGTGCTTTGTGATGTATACTAGAGTAATAAAGAGGAACCAGAGATGGGGTTTGGTATTGCAGCAAGCCAAATACTACTTAGTTAGGCCAACCATTCGTGACTACACGGTGTCTAGATCTTATGGACTCACAACCAATAATACAAATCTGACAAGAGTGTCTCTCTTCCGTTCGTTTTCTCCTAGTGTTGCCTCGAGAAATAGTGTAAGACTCTCGAAGAACATCCAGCTGCGTAGTTTTAGCTCTGAAGGTGATGGAAGGAACGCTAGTGGTGAGGATAAACATGTCTCTTTGAACAAAGGGAGTGACATAGGTGATGGAAAAGCCGCGAAGGAGAGCGGTGTTGGGCATTTAGATTCGCATGCTCAGCTCGGAGAGCAGGACCAAATAGAGTGGCTCAATAGCGAGAAGGTTGCCAGTGAATGCAAAAAGAAGGAGTCACCTCTGCTTTCTAGAAGAGAAAGATTCAGAGACGAGTTCTTAAGGAGAGTCCAACCTTGGGAGAAGATACAGCTTTCGTGGGAGACCTTCCCTTACTATATCCAGTAATAATCTACAACCATAACTCTCTTTTTCTTTCTCTCTTATTTTGTGTTTCTCTCTCTCTCTCTACATTTCTGCTTATTGATTCTGCTCATGCTCATTTCCACAGCGACCACACTAAGAATATTTTGGTGGAATGTGTTACTTCACATATAAGACAAAAGGATGCCGCTTCGGTTTATGGTTCCCGTTTAGATTCTTCAAGTGGAAGAATACTGCTCCAGGGTCTTCCAGGTTTGTGATTTGATGTTGCTCTTCTATTATCGAAGTATAGTTATCTAGAAAACATAAAGATGACCAATAAGAAACCTTATGTTTGTTCAGGCACTGAACTTTACCAGGAGAGGCTGGTACGAGCACTTGCTCGAGATGTACAAGTTCCCCTGTTGGTTCTTGACAGCAGCGTTCTTGCCCCTTATGTGAGATTCTTATGAGTAATTTTCCCTATAAACAAACCACCTGTTATCGTTCTGTTTTTAAATGTGTTCGGTTCTGAATCAAGGATTTTGCTGATGAGTACAATGAAGACTCTGAATCTGATGGTGAGAACGCAGAAGCGGAAGCAGATGAGGGCACAACAGAGTCTGAAGGTGAGGAAGATTCTGGAGCCAATAGCGAGGAGGATTCTGAAGCAAAAGCAGATGGGAGTGACAATGAGGAAGCTCGTCTCGAGGTTACCGAGGAAGATATCAAGAAAATTGTGCCGAAACTTGAGGAGCTCGGAGAGGTATGATTGTGTTATATATATTGCTGTACCTGTGGACAGTGTGATCTCTTGGACCCTGTCATATAAACTTTCTGATTCTATATTGTTTTTTAATTTATGAAGATGTTATTGGAGTTATTACCCGTTTGAATGCTGGTTTTAGCTCTACATGCTGAGTTCTAATTAATTGAGTTTCAAAAGTTGCTGAATATTTACTTACCTGCTCTATATTGTGGCAGTTAGTAGCGGAAGAACTACATGGAGCTGGTGGAGCTTGCGAAGCACCAGCTGTTGAGCATTCTGATAAAGCTAGGCGCCCGGCAAGGAAAGGTAACCATCCCGTAGGCATATTCATCACTATAAGTGCTAGGTAGAGTTGATTTAGTACTACTTTCCTGTCTAATCAATCAGATTTTTTCTTGGTGTGGTCTTTCTCTCATTAGCTTTTCACTTTCTCATCATTCATTTGTCAGACTTTTAGTTATTCTCTGTGTTGTTGTTTTGGTTTTTTCCTTATATCTATTTGTGGTCACATAATTTGCAGGAGATCGAGTCAAATATGTTGGGCCTTCTAAGAAGGGTGATGCAAAGCACAGGTAGTTTACTGATTTACTTCTCCAGAATTTAGATTTAAACTGTTCGAACACATATTTTAGTAATGAGTTCATTGAAAGGTTTTAGAATCTAGGTCAGTTCTATTACTACATGAATGCATGCTAATTCTAGGCTATAATACCTGTCTAGTTACGTTAACATGTGGTCGTATAGAATGTCCATAAGTGGTAGTGCTACTTGCTCTGCCTATCTATGTCAGTATTACGTCTCTTGTCAACTGCGAGACCTTAATTGTGGTTGACTACCGGACCCTATATTTGTGGTCGTATAGAATGTCCATACCCTATATTTGTCTTCAACCAAAATTTATGTACCTGCAGTCCATTAACTACCGGACAGCGTGGAGAGATCTTTGAGGTGAATGGGAACCGAGTTGGGGTCGTATTTGACAAGGAAGGTGATACATCATCAGAGGGAAGCGAGAAGAAACCAAAAAAGCAGTCCCAGAAGCCACATATACACTGGATAGATGGTATATTTACTTGTTTATAGCCATATATCGTTGATGTGTGTGATCGTTATTTATTTGGAAAATGATCCTCTGTGTTGACAATAGACTTCATACGCAAGTGTTACTAGCTAAACTCTATGTTTTCTGCGCAGTTAAAGACCTGAAGCATGATTTGGATATGCAGGCAGAAGATGGTTACATTGCCCTGAAGGCTTTAAATGAGGTATGTTTGGAAGTTACGTGATGTTTTCTTGTTTCTTTTCAGGTATTGTTGATAGATAAGATCTGACTATGTATCCAACGAGTGCTCTTAAGTTTAAATTGTATTGGAGCTTAATACATATGGATGGTTCAGCTTATGCACTCTTTTATCCATTTGTTTCCTGCGTTTGTAGGTTCTGCAATCCACACAACCACTTATTGTGTATTTCCCAGACTCGTCCCGGTGGTTGTCTAGAGCTGTACCTAAGGAAAAACGAAATGAGTTTGTAGAGAAAGTTGAGGAAATGTTCGATAAAGTGTCAGGTCCTGTTGTAATGATCTGCGGACGGAACAAGATCGAGACAGCCTCCAAAGGGAGAGAGAAATTCGTAAGTCTTTGTCACGTGTCACTGTTCGTTGGCTTTTCTTTTGTTATTGATGATCAGTAAATTAATTGTTTTTTTTTTACCTATTTTGTTTGTGAACAGACGATGATACTCCCAAACTTTGGCCGCATTGCAAGGCTGGTACGTTGGCTGAAAACATAAAAGTATATTTGATGACATAATCTTAGTTTGGTCTCATATCAAGTTACTGATTCATATGTGTCTTGCAGCCCCTTCCTTTGAAGCATCTTACTGAGGGACTCGGCGGAAGTAAAAGTTCAGATGATAATGAGATATACAAACTGTTCACTAATGTTATGAACCTACTTCCTCCTAAGGTATGCCTTTGTGTTTTTCACAAAGTGAGAGACTGCATAGACTTGTCAGAATAAGATCATGTTCTATTGAGAAAAATCTATGCTAATTCCTCTTAGGTCACGGACATGAGAATAATGTAGGCAAGTTAATTGAAAACCTTTTGCAGGAGGAAGATATCCTTGCAGTATTTAACAAACAACTTGTAGAAGATAGAAGAATTGTGGTATCACGGAGCAATTTAAATGAGATACTTAAGGTACACAGATCTAGATTTTGATTCTCAGTGGAGTCAATATGTGATGTTTTTTTTCATAATCATTGACTTTTTGAGAACATTTTTTTCCAGGCCCTTGAGGAAAACGAGTTATTATGCACAGACTTGTACCAAGTGAACACTGACGACGTGATATTGACTAAACAAAGTGTGTAACTCCTATGAAACACCTGTTTTATTGTGTATGTGTTTGCTTGTAGTCTTAGCAATGTTGTTATATATCTTAACAGGTTGTGTATGGATAAAGTTGTTTATTGAGGATATCAACCTTGCCTTTTTACTATATGATATTTATGCCATTTGTTGCTATAATGGCAAGAATCCGGCTGTTAGGAGACGGATATGATAAGGATTTTAAGATCTATAACATTCCCATGATATGATTGTCCTGTTTTGAAATAGTTATAGTTGATGTTGTGATTATATATTAATTTAAAATAGGATGCAGTTCCTTGTTATTGATGTTGATCTCTGCCACTGTCTCTTATTTGTCCTAGTCACTTATGGTGTGACCAAGAGCTCAGAAATTTGTTTTATATTGATTAAACAGGGGCAGAGAAAGTTGTTGGCTGGGCCAGAAACCACTATTTATCTTCTTGTTCGAAACCGTTGATTAAAGAAGACCGCCTGATTCTGCCTCGTGAAAGGTAATGACATAGTTCTGCCTTTTATCTTTAAATTTGATTTTGTCTTATTGTTGTCTTCCTCTTTTGTAGCATTGAGATATCGGTTAAAAGGTTGAAAGCACAAGAAGACATTTCTCGAAAGCCTTCACATAGCTTGAAGGTTTTAGTTTCTTCCCCGTCTGGTGTTTTTGGAAGTTGATTACTAGTCCTAGTAAATCAGCAGAGATCTTTTTTTTTTCTTGCAGAATATAGCAAAGGATGAGTTTGAAAGCAATTTTGTCTCAGCTGTAGTTGCTCCTGAAGAAATAGGTGTCAAGTTTGACGACGTTGGTGCCCTCGAGCATGTGAAGAAGACACTGAATGAGTTGGTTATTCTTCCCATGAGAAGGCCAGAGCTCTTTACTCGTGGCAATCTCTTGCGGGTATTCTATTTCTCTCATTGTTTTATTTTCCTCAAAGAGATGGATTCTCCTGATTGTCTGAGTTTTTCTTTTGTTCTTCTCCAGCCTTGTAAAGGCATATTGCTTTTTGGTCCTCCTGGTACTGGTAAGACGCTACTTGCCAAGGCCCTTGCTACAGAAGCTGGAGCAAACTTTATTAGCATAACTGGCTCATCCCTTACCTCAAAGGTCCGTACATGAAACGTTGTTGTGTGTCACTTTTAACACAATTAATCTCTTTCCATTTTTACATGTGAATATATTAACTTGGTCCATTGTTTTTGGTACAGTGGTTTGGAGATGCAGAGAAGCTCACAAAAGCTCTCTTCTCCTTTGCAAGCAAACTTGCGCCTGTGATTATTTTTGTCGATGAGGTTAGAGGATCGTTTTATCTTCCATTGATACCACGTCTCTGTTTCAGTGATTGCTTTCTAAGGGGGACTGAAGTTTTTTTTTTTGGTTTTGTCGGATGAGTAGGTTGACAGTTTGTTAGGCGCTCGTGGTGGTTCTCACGAGCATGAAGCAACACGAAGAATGAGAAATGAGTTCATGGCAGCATGGGATGGGTTGAGGTCGAAAGATAGCCAAAGAATACTCATACTTGGTGCCACTAACCGACCTTTTGATCTTGATGACGCTGTCATTCGCCGTCTACCAAGAAGGTAATTAAAAAAAAACATAATCCAATTGTCTCCTTACAGAACATTTTGTCTCACTTACTGAAGTTTCTGTTGTTCTGATTTCTGTTTATAGAATATATGTGGATTTACCAGATGCTGAGAACCGGTTGAAGATCTTAAAGATCTTTCTGACTCCAGAAAATCTTGAAACTGGTTTTGAATTTGAGAAACTTGCAAAAGAGACCGAAGGATACTCGGGAAGCGATCTAAAGGTTTTGGTTCATTTACTTGACAAGTTTCGAGTATTAGTGGGATCTGTAGTAACTTTAAATGATATGTTTTAAAACCGCAGAATCTATGCATCGCTGCTGCGTACAGACCAGTTCAAGAATTGTTACAGGAAGAAAACAAGGTAAAAAAAAAGACATGAGACATTATCTTGCTTGATTGCATAAACACAGTTTCGTAACCACTCGATGCTTTTTGCAATGTTTGACTCCTCAGGGTTCGGTAGCAAATAGTGGAGCTCCTGATCTACGGCCTCTGAGTTTGGACGACTTCATTCAATCTAAAGCTAAGGTAGTTGATTGGATCATCATATGTGTTTATGCTTCTTCTTTTCTTTTTGTTGGATGTGCTTTATCAAATGTTGATATTGCATCAATTTTAATGCAATTGCAGGTAAGTCCGTCAGTGTCATATGATGCAACGACCATGAACGAACTGAGAAAATGGAACGAGCAGTACGGTGAAGGTGGTAGCCGGACCAAGTCTCCTTTCGGCTTCTAATACAGTTTTGTTAGATTCATCAAATATTCAATGTTTCTTCAACAATAATTTTTCCAATTTCACAGACAATAAATGTCACTATTTGAAATTTAATCCTAGTTTTTCATTCCCTAAAGGTAACTGAAAAAAGAAAAGAATATCTTCAAATAGTATCAGAATCACTTTTTGCTTCTAAATAGATTAAAATCACAAAATAGCTTTTATCAATACTATTAAAGTTGAAGCATGACCAATTGATACTAGTTGGGTTTAATTTAAAAATATTATTGCTATATATAACTGCTTATATGTGTATATATAGTTATCTGGAAAAAAAAATTATTTGTTCACGGTTTGTAACGTAAGATACAATAACTAACATTTTTTATAACTGATTCTAGGTTCTATCATTCCTACTTTTTTGGTAAAATCTAAAAAAAAATATACAACTCTTTCATATATACACGCATATAAATAACAAAAATATTTTCATAACCACTAATATCCTATTTTTAAGTATACGTACATAACAAATCCTATTTTCACAAAACCAAATCTATCATACTAAATTCTGATAGTATTTCCTATTGAGATCATATCTACAAGATTGATTTGCGGGTGCAGGTTATGAGTATTTTATGCGGGGTAAATGTGGGTTGGTGGATTTTAGATCACGGTTACCCATCGATCCGTAAAGTATTTAAAAAAATAAAATCTTTTTAAATACAGGAGTTTGAAAATAATAATTTAAAATTTAAATCATGTATAAATTTTTTAATATAAATATATTTTTATAATAGTTAAATTATGTAATGATTTTTAAAATATATATATAACCCGCGAATAACCACAAAATTAAGTGGAGTGGGTGCGGGTACAAAATTATTTGTTTGCGGATTGTGCGAGTCATACTTTTTAACTAAAACAAAATTAAAAAACCGCGGGTTGGCAGATCAGCGGGACGAATTTGACCCGTAACCCAGCCTTAACCGTATGTATACCGGATCAATTTTTAAATTGTTATTATTTAATAAATATATTTTGATTAAAATTTATACACAAATATGATTACAAAAATACAAATATAGTGAGGAAGAAAAAAATATCAAAAATTAAATATAAAACAAAAAATATCCGTTCTTTTAAGGCGGATCAAAATCTAGTATTCATTAAATAGTAAAAAGTAAAATATATTCACATTCATAACTAAATAAAATAAAAATTCAAAATAGATAGATAATAAATAAAAAGTTATACAAAAATATATTATATCTGAGTTTAGTTAGTGATCTAGTTTTTTATTTAATGATGGATATTTTTATTTTTCATATATTATTTTTGGTTTATAATTTTGTTAGATTTATTCAGTGACACTTACAACAATAGAAACTCAACTAATGTTCAACTAATGTTCTCATGTCATAACAATAAAATACGTTGTTTCATTTCATAAAATAAAGCAAATTAGCTATATAAATGGGGAAAAGAACCATTCACAGTCCCTATCTTGTACCTCATCCAGCAATCACAATTTTGTACTACACAGTTGATTTTAGTCACACAAAAAGTAATAAACAAACTTTTTTTGATAATATTCACAAATATAATAAACAATTTTTATTTAAAGATTCTATTGGTAAAAAACCAAAAAGAAAATGGGAACACAGCAACAAATATATCCTTTTCTTTAAATTGAATTAAATTATCTGATGCGCACATTTTTCTTCTTTAACGGAGAAAGATTCCAGCGTCTTCTCGACGCGCCATGGATGCGCGTGCAGAAATACATAAATAACTGTATTTCTTTTTGAGAAAAAAAAGAATTTTTTTTTTTTTTTTTAAACTAAAAAAAAAAAAAAAAGAAAAAAAAGAATTTTAAAAATTGAAATAGCCGTATCTGCTAAATTTCAATCAATGGCGGAAAGGAACGGCCGAGGAAAAGTAGAAAACCACAATCTCACGCACTCTTCCTCTCCTCAATCTTCGAACAAAACGATGTCGTCGGATTCCTCACCGCCAAAATCCGTTACGGTTGAGGAAATGGCGGCGGAGGAGGACGCGGCGATTGAGGAGCGGTACAGCCTCTACGAGGCGTACAACGAACTACACGCTCTAGCGCAGGAGCTCGAGACGCCGTTCGAAGCTCCGGCGGTGCTCGTGGTCGGACAGCAGACCGACGGGAAGAGCGCGCTGGTGGAAGCTCTCATGGGGTTTCAGTTCAACCACGTCGGCGGCGGGACCAAGACTCGCCGCCCGATCACTCTTCACATGAAGTACGATCCTCAGTGTCAGTTCCCTCTCTGCCACCTCGGATCCGACGACGATCCTTCCGTCGCTCTCCCCAAATCTCTCTCGCAGATTCAGGTGAGATACACTCACTTGTTGAATGCTCTAATGTTAATGTTAGCACGTGTTCTTATATGATTTGGAATTGGATTTTAAGGCATATATTGAAGCGGAGAATATGAGGCTAGAGCAAGAGCCGTCACCGTTCTCTGCTAAGGAGATCATTGTGAAAGTTCAGTATAAGTATTGCCCCAACCTTACCATCATTGATACACCTGGACTTATTGCTCCTGCACCAGGACTCAAAAACCGAGCTCTTCAGGTTATTTTTTCTTAAAAATAAAAATGATTATCAGTTACACATCACATGGACATCTAGATAAATTTAAAAAAAAAAAAAAACGTATTCCAAGTTCCAACACACTTTTTGTGGTTATTTGAATGATGTTCTCAACAAAACACTTGATAATTAATTCATATCTTACAATACATTATTTTTGTTTAGATGTGGTGGTGTCTTGTTTGTTCGTGTAGCTTCCAAGGACTTTTCATTTTTTTTTTAATTTGGCTGATTTGATGTTTTGGTTTTGCTTGATTTGGGAGTGTTCACTTTTTCTTTTTTACTAGGTTCAAGCACGGGCTGTGGAAGCTTTAGTCAGAGCAAAGATGCAGCATAAAGAATTTATCATTCTCTGCCTTGAGGACAGTAGTGACTGGAGCATTGCAACTACTCGAAGGATAGTGATGCAAGTATGAGACTTGACCTTAGCCCACATTGCGTCTAACCTTGTTTTTTTTTGTCTTAGAGAGTTTTTTGTTTGCCTTATGTTAGGTTGATCCTGAGCTTTCTAGGACAATTGTTGTTTCCACAAAGCTTGATACCAAAATCCCTCAGTTTTCATGTTCATCCGACGTGGAAGTCTTCCTCTCACCTCCTGCAAGCGCACTCGACAGCTCCTTACTGGGGGATTCTCCTTTTTTCACGTCTGTGCCTTCTGGAAGAGTCGGCTATGGACATGATTCAGTGTATAAGTCTAATGACGAATTCAAACAGGTCTGTGCTCTGTTGCCTGATTCCTTGATCTTTTCATGGATTCTAAAAAACTGTGTGTGTGTGTTTTTATTGCAGGCTGTGTCACTTAGAGAAATTGAAGACATTTCATCTTTAGAGAAGAAGTTGGGCCGTGTGCTGACAAAGCAGGAGAAGAATAGGATTGGTGTCAGTAAACTAAGGTTGTTTCTTGAAGAACTACTCTGGAAAAGGTAGAGCTGTTTTTTGTTCTCTGTGATTTTCCAGCTTCTGTTTCCTCTATGGTTTACTTCTTCTCGTTGTAGTCTCTGATGCCAGTTTCTATTTGCAGGTACAAAGAGAGTGTTCCATTGATCATTCCCCTCTTAGGAAAGGAGTACCGCAGTACAGTCAGAAAGCTGGATACCGTTAGCAAGGAACTTAGGTGGGAACTTTTTTCGTCTGAAAAATTTCTTATTCATTTTAGTAAGGTAAGGTGTCCTCATCTGTTAAGAAATATAACTTATTGATGGTCGAATTTTTTTTTATCTTTTACAGCTCTTTAGATGAAGCCAAGCTCAAAGAAAGAGGCAGGACTTTCCATGATCTCTTCTTAACCAAGGTCTTTGTAGTTTGTAGAGCGTATTTGGATTTTTAAGATTTCTTTTTATGCTTTAACGTCATGCTTTTGTGTAGTTATAAGAACGTTCATTTGGTAATCTACTGCATTTCTTGTTTATTGACTATTGACACATTAAAAGATTTAACGACAGTAAATGATATCTAGGACTTAGTACTAGTTTACAATGACTGGATTGGAAGTTTTCCGTGTTGAATATCTATGACACGTTCTATGATTAACATAGAAGATCCTTCGTTAATATTGATCCATGTTGGGTTTTCTCACCTGTTTTCTTTTTATTTTCTTGACCAGTTATCTCTGTTACTGAAAGGAACAGTTGTGGCCCCTCCAGATAAATTTGGTAATGTTACTGTCCGTTCTCTACTACCCAACTGTCTTTAGTAATTATATTTCTTGTTTCTGGTTGATTTGAATTCTGCAATATCAGTTTCGTTAAATGCATATCTGATCATCAGACTGCGATGATTGCACATAATATGATGTATGCTAGTCAATCAATAATTTGGTCATTGTATGACGATGTTCTCTTTATGTTGGGTTCTTTGATCATTTATAATTCATCATGATGTGTTATTTCAGGTGAAACATTGCAAGATGAAAGGACGCAAGGAGGATCTTTTGTTGGTACTGATGGTCTCCAGTTCCCACATAAGCTAATACCAGTAAGCATTTATGATATATATAAAGGAGAACGAAGTAAAGAGATCATCTATTGAACCTTCAAGAACTAAGAGGGAAGTTAACCAAATTGTTATTTTTCTTCAATTACAGAATGCAGGGATGCGTCTATATGGAGGTGCACAATATCATCGTGCCATGGCTGAGTTCCGTTTTCTAGTTGGTGCTATCAAATGTCCCCCAATAACACGGGAGGAAATTGTAAACGCATGTGGAGTTGAGGATATTCATGATGGAACAAACTATTCGAGGTTTCATACCATCGACTGAAATGCAACACAATTTTCAGTATCTAATTTGACCTGCAATGTTTGTCATGGGGCCTCTTATTCTCTTTTCTCTTACTTGATTTTTGTAGGACAGCGTGTGTTATAGCAGTTGCAAAGGCTCGTGACACGTTTGAACCTTTCCTTCATCAGGTGACAAAGCTATATCTACTATTTTCTTCGTCTTTTGTGGATAATGAAAACAAATTTTACTAATTAGTTTAGTTATACTAGAATTATATCTGTGCTTAAGAGTTATTTGTCTCATGTTCTGGTTTCAGAAACTATGCTTGGTGATACTTTTGTCTGAAACTTTGTTATCACACGTTCATCATTCCGCACAGAAAAGTGTTCTTTTCAGTTTTCATTTTTTGTTTGTTTTTGTGTTGGTTTAGTTAGGAGCCAGGCTGCTACACATTCTTAAGAGATTGCTTCCAATTTCTGTGTATCTTCTTCAGGTAGGCACTGTTTTCTTTGGTTTGATGGTATCCTATGTATTTTTCCTTCCCAGCAAAAATTTTAATGTATGTTTTGCTAAATTTGAATAGAAAGAAGGTGAATACTTAAGTGGGCATGAGGTGTTTCTCAAGCGGGTTGCTTCAGCTTTCAACACCTTTGTGGAGTCCACAGAAAAATCATGTCGTGACAAGTAATTCAATTTTCCAATGCCTTCGACTTGAGTTGTAGTGAGTTTCTGTGGTCAATCTTCTTTGGTTTTTATATTTTTGTAGATGTATGGAGGATCTAGCCAGCACAACTCGCTATGTTACATGGTCTCTTCACAACAAGGTCACTACTACAGCTTTATAGCCATGTTTACGCTCAAATCTAATTAAGGATGAAATAACTCATCTAAATATGGCATTCTCGCCTTCTCTTGTCAATGTTATGTAGAACCGAGCTGGTCTACGTCAATTCTTGGACTCGTTTGGCGGAACAGAGCAAGTTGCTGCATCAGGTAATCCATTGGGTTTTAGTCTTCCCCAAGATGCACCAAGCGGCGCAACAGACACAAAATCAAAATCAGATGTAAAGCTAAGCCAACTCGCCTCAAACATCGATTCAGGTTCCGGCATTCAGACAACAGAAACGCGGTTGGCTGATCTTCTAGACAGCACGCTATGGAACCGCAAGCTAGCTCCTTCATCTGAGAGAATTGTCTACGCATTGGTCCAACAGATATTCCAGGGCATACGAGAATACTTTCTCGCCTCTGCTGAGTTAAAGGTTTGCTCCAAACTTAAGTTTTACCCAGATTCTTACTTATTTAGATTTGGCTTTCCTTCTGAACGAACTTTTGTTCTCCAGTTCAACTGTTTTCTTCTGATGCCTATTGTGGATAAATTACCTGCTCTTCTCCGGGAAGAGTTGGAGAATGCATTTGAAGACGACCTCGATAGTATTTTCGACATTACAAACCTCAGGCAATCACTTGATCAGAAGAAACGGAGCACTGAGATCGAACTGAGAAGGGTAAAAGCCAAACTTGAACTCTCTCAATCTTTATGTTCATCATGCTTGACTTTATGGTAATTTGATTTTGTTTTCACGTTGGACAGATAAAGAGGATCAAAGAGAAATTCAGAGTGATGAATGAGAAGCTGAACTCTCACGAGTTTGCTCAGAGTCTAAGCCCGCCTTCGTTGCAGTAGTGACTCAAAAGTCATCATGAATCTCACTGTTCAAGAGTGTGTTTTCATTAGGGAACATCTTACGCCTTTGTATGGATGTCCCAAAGAAAAAAACAGAAGTGTCTTTACAATTTGAAGAAATAACAATTAGTAGTTGAGAAATACTATGTAATCAAAATTCAAAACTAGAAGTTGAGGAAAAAAAATTCACTTACAGAAACATATACATATATGTTCTTAAGAAAGATAGATGGATGGTGCAGCAAGGGATTCTCCTGAAAAATTGTGAAGGGTGTCTCAAAACCAGATGTGGAGATGCATGATCTTTTCATTATATGCATAATACAGGATGATGACTCTTAATAAATATATATTCCCTCTGTTTTTTAAAAATAGATGTTTTAAAAAAATAAATTGTTTCACAAAGATGTATTTTTTATGTTTTCTATACAAAAATTGCAAATTTTAATAAAATTGATTGAATTTATTGAAAGACTATTGGTTAAAATGCATTGAAATTTGATAATTTCTAAAAATGATGTATAGTTAATGTGTTTTCTTAATATGTGTGAAAACACCAAAACATACATTTTTAAAAAACAGAGGGAGTATATATATATATATATATATATATATATATATATATATTTTGAGATATGTAATGATTTATGTTAACTTTGTATAAACAGATTTCTTCTCTGGGAAAATGAATATTGTGTACCAGAACTGTAACATCCCGAGTTGTGATATACGAAAAGGTTTAAGAGAATTGATTTGGCTACCTATGTCACCAAAGTTGATTTATCTTTTCCGTCACACATCCTGAAAGAACTCCAGAGTTAAGCGTGCTTGAGCTGGATTGAGCTGGAGTAGTGGAAGGATGGGTGACCTATCGGGAAGTGATTCGCGATAGCGTGTGAGTGAGGCCAAAGCACGGAGAAAGGTCGGGTGGTGATTGCAGGGTCAGTAAACAATGATTTCGGGCCTTGGAAAAATTAACGACCGACCGTCGGATGGGATGGGGCCCACGGGTCGAGAAAGCGGGCGTGGGTGGCCCATTAGCCGTGGGCGGTCGGGGCGTTACAAGTGGTATCAGAGCCAGGTTAGTCGTCTCAATTCTGACCTGAGAGGCGTCTTGAGACCTGTCGTGGCACGCAACGAGGACGTTGCGTTCTTTGAGAGGAGGTGAATTGTAACATCCCGAGTTGTGATATACGAAAATGCTTAAGAGAATTGATTTGGCTACCTATGTCACCAAAGTTGATTAGCCGTGGCCGAGAAAGCGGGCGTGGGTGGCCCATTAGCCGTGGGCGGTCGGGGCGTTACAAGAACATTAAACTCTTGTATGATTTATGTATAAAATGAAAACTAACTTAGAAGATTTTGAGGTTCTTGGACAGGAACTCGATTTACAAGAAGCAACCCTTCTTTAATTTAGTTTATAGAGTTTAAACCGCACGAATATTTTTTTCATTTTATAAATTTTGATATTATCATAATTTTTTTGAATATATGATTTATATTTTAGTGTTGGGTATTGTATAACTATTAAATTTTATTGTTTAGGTTTTCTATTATTATTACTATATAGTGATTTGTTTTATGTATTTTACCTTTCTATTAATTGTTATTACAATTTTGAGTTTGGTACTTTTAATATATACTTTGAAATAATCAAATTAAAAATCTTCTTCAACATATGATTTTTGAAAATTATATAGCTGTAAAAATAAAAATTCAACATATGTTATGAACTTTATTTTTGTATAAAAATATTACATAGTTAACAAATGTTAACCCGTTTAATGATAAATGATAATTTGTTTAAATGAAAGAATTTTAAAATTTTTAAATAGGTTAATTTTCCAATTTAAATAATAATCTTGCCAATACTTCTATTTTAATATAATACAGACTATAATTATAAATTTAGTAAAATAGCATATAACTTTTTTGTTTTATAATAAAATTTAATTAATATTATATTATTAATTAAGAAATTAATTAATATATTATATAATAAAAAGTATTTAAAACTTTGAACAAGTTTTTGTTAGATTTTTTCAATATATTTTGTTATGATTAAAAATAAAATTCAAATTTATAGTTAAAATTCGTTTATTATTAATATTATTATTGATTACTATGTCATATTATGTAATTGATGAAATAGACCTATTATGATTTTTTTTATGGTAGATGAAAAGGGTACTTCTCTTTTAATAGAGAAGATGATGTCTAAAGTAGTAGTGTATTTCTGGTTTAATATTTTAGATAGATGTTTGTGGCATTTGATTCTAATTATTAGGGAAAACTTAGAGTTAAATACTAAGTGTACTAGGATAAGATCTGCGCCTTGCGCATGATGAAGTTGTTATTTTATTATGGTTTGAAGAATGAAATAATAGTTCGATTTTATTTGGATTAGGGGTGTTCAATCCGAATATCGGGTTAGTTTCGGTTCGGTTCGGTTTTTTCGGTATTTCGGTTTGTAAAATATAACTAATATTCTAAATAAATATTTACTTCGGTTCGATTTGGTTTATATACCGCCAGTTTGCATTTTATTCGGTTTTATACCAAAAAACAAAATTATTTAGTTTGAGATCATATTATATATTATACGAATTTTAGAGTCATGTTGTCAAAAAGTCATTTATTACAAAATATTATATATTTAAATAAAAGAATAAAAACAAAAAGTGCTTCTATCATCTAATAAAATAATTAAATCTAAAATTAATATCAAAGCTCTAAATTTAAAAATAAAAATAAAACCAAAACAGAAGCATGAAAGAAAAGTTTTATTATTCTTCCATATTTAGTGTTCATCAAATTAATATGTCTTCAATTGAACACAACTATGTTTGTTTAAAGATAAAAAAAAAATTGTAAAGATTTTCAACTAATTGTTTTCCATCAAATTTTTATAATTTTTATTTCAATTTAGTTACTGTTAAAATAAAGCAAAAAGATCAAAAAAGAAAAACTAAGAAAATAAAAAACTTCAGTTGTAGTAAATTATTACTTAATTATAGTTCAAGTGATTCATGTGATTTAATATGTAGGGGATATGTTGGACTGAGTATTTGTAATTGTAATTGTGGATCGAAATTTATTTTGAATTTATGATAAGTTTGATCGATTTGGTCTTAAATTTTTTACACTCTGTTTATATCTATAAAAACTGTAATGTGGTCAATAAGTTATTTTTATTCCAAAAAAAAGTTCTACAATTTTTTTTAATATTTAACTTTCACATCATTGAGAACCATTTTAATGATTTTAGAACCATCACCTTATTATTTCTAAAGTCGAATTATTTTGACTTTAGTCTTCCACATAATTTTGAAAGGTTTCAACTGGATGACTAAATTGATGCAGCCAATCTTGTTGCTTTAAATCTTTAGAATTTATATATGTATATATATATATATATATATATATATATTTTTTAATTCGAGTATTTATTAAATAAAAGTTCATATTAATATAATTTTATGATCATTTGTATCTTATTATAATAAAACTAATTAAGCTATTGATCACAAAATTTTCAAAGTGGGATATTCAAATTTTAAAAATGTATAGACGTGTTGAAAAATTCAAAATATAACATATAAGAAAAAATCTAAATGTTTTAATTATATAGTTAATGTGATTATTTAATATCTTTTAATAATATAAAATTATACAAAAAGAACTAATATACAAAAATTGTTATCAAATATTTATTATTCATAATCATTAATTTTCATATATACGTTAATCATATTAGGTAACTTCGTAACTTTTATTTAAGAAAAGTTATTTAATTTGAATATTTATTTAATAAAAATTCATATTAATACAATTTTATGGTCATTTGTATCTTATTATAACCAAACAAATTAAGTTATTGATCATAAAATTTTCAAAGTTGGATCTTCAAATTTCTAATAATTTATAGACGTTTTCAAAAATTCAAAATATAACATATAAGAGAAAATCTAAATGTTTTTATTATATAGTTAATGTGATTGTTTAATATCTTTAATAATATAAAATAAATAAATAAAGAACTAAGATACACTTTTTATCAAATATTTATTATTCATAATAATTAATTTTCATATATAATTTAATCATATTAGGTAATTTCGTAACTTTTATTTAAAAAAAGTGCGAGATTGTTTTCTTGTACATTATTTATCAATTCGATAGTTAGTTTAATAAAAAGTGTAATATAAGTTAAGATGGAGCAACATATTTTTCTAAGAATAGTATATTTTATATAGTTATTTATTAAATGAGACTTCATAATCATATGGTTCTATGATCAGCGCTTATATAATAAGTTTATAATTTATAAATATTCTTGAAAATTCATTGAAATTTTTAATATTAAAATATTTATATAATCTTATATGGTATATATTTTAATCTATATATATTTGTTTTTGTTATTAAATGATACTTTTTACTCATATGATTTTAAAATCATGTGTATCTTTTTATAATAAAAATGTTTAACCTTTGATCATTAATTTTAACATAATAATTTTAATAGTTTTAGTCATTTATTGTCATTTTTTTAAATTCAAAACATAACATATTCGAAAAATCTAAATTTTAATTTTGTAGCTAATTTGATTGTTTAATTTATTTTAATAATATAAAATTAAACAAAAAATGATGGAGGAGATAATTTTTTTTTATCAAATCTTTATTATTAGAATCATTAATTGTCATATATATATATATTAGTCATTTTTGGTAATTCCGTATGTTTTATTTAAGGAAAGAAAAGAAATAAATTAAATTGGATCATTCACTTTTTCAATTTCAATCTAAACATGACACATACGATAAATTAATATCATAATTGAGTGATACGTGGACATTGAGTTTTTTTTTAAATACTACAAAACTGAGGTAATTGTTTTCAAAATATTTCTCCTTTATAAGGGATTTCTATTTTAATAGTTTAGATAGATACAATCTATAAGCTACCAAACTTCAGTAATCCGTACCATTAAAAATTACCATAATTCTATTTTGAAGGAGACTCTATTACTAATCCAGTAATCCGAACCATTATAAATAGGTCAACCAATACACAAATTTACAGAATTATTGACGAAATATTTTCATGCAGGAGTTCTAAGTTGCAACGATCAGGGGGTTTTAATTCTTTTTTTTTGTGACTAGATGTTAAATGTTAGGGAAATGTTCTCAAATAACTATTTTAAGTTTTTATCTAAAAGAGCTTCAAAATGTAAAATGACTAAAAAATGTTTTATTAACCCTTCTAAATTTTGCTTTATAGATATAAATAATAATAATAAAATATTTTTTTTGTTTAAAATTATATGTTGTTAAACTCAACCTTTTATAATTTTCGACATTTTTTTTTCTCAAAATATTTTTCTAAATCTGAAAATTATTTTTGAAACTATTTTAAAAATTTTTGTTTTGAAATTTTAATACTTTAAAATTTCAGACACCACCTCTAAAACCTCTCTCTCTTAACTCTAAACACTAAATTTAGATTAATTAACCATAGGTGTATAACTATATATTTACTCTTTAATGAAACTTATTTTGGTCATTTTATTTCTTATAATGCTCTTTTAGGGAAAAGTAAATAAAAGAAACAATCCTAGAATATTTTTCTAAATTTTATACCAATTTTAGTTTCTAACAGAAATTACAGAAATTATAAATATAAACTATAACATCAATCAAATACTGAAATACTAAAGGAAAAAACACAGTTTCCTAAAGTTCAGTAGAACACTAGAACTTAGAAATGAGCATACTAATCAAGTCAGATCGTAGTTCGGTTAGTTTCTCCTAGTGAAGGGTCGGGTGTTCTGTTGTGCGTGTATGTGCCATCATACCACCTTGGGGCTTTATTTCGGATCGATGTCTGGTGTTCTCCTAGTGAAGGTTCGGGTGTTCTCCTAGTGAAGGGTCGGGTGTTCTGTTGTTCGATGTCTTTAAAACTTGTGAGGTAGCAGGTTCTTGAGATTTTCTGACTTTCTTTGATGGTTTTGATTCCTTTAGGGGTTAGGAATTTTAGGCATTGGTGGTAGGTTGATGACACTGCTTTCATTTTGTACAGCCAAGATTTTCCGAGGATGGCGTTGAATGGAGCTGGCGATCTATCACGATGAATTCGACGATTTTTCTTACGTCTTCGGCGGTAACCGCGAGTTCAATCGACAGGAGGGAGTAAGTTGTTTCTCCGGCGAATCCAATAAGTGGGGTTCATTCTTCCTTGAGGAAGGCGTCGTAGAAGAGGACACATCGGTGGAGCTACCGGTATCTATCATGACTCGCGATAATTCGCATCCTCCGATGTCGAGTCGTATGACGAGGGTTGTTGTGAGGTTTATCGAGGTCGGCGGTCTCGTTTACGTCGAAGGTGATTTCGTAGTCGGGACTTGATAATGGTTCTCGGATCCCGATATTGTTCTCAGCTCTTCGCTGATAGGCTTTAATCGAGTTCAACGAGCTACCAAACTTTGCCCTCCATAAATGAAATTAATGCGTCATTCGGATTGGTTTTTGTCGATTGCTGGAAAGTATCATTTCTTGTTAGAACTGGTTTGTAGTGCCTTTGCCCTCCCAGACAGGTTGTGGCGGGACGACTGCATGCTGTCTTCCTTCTGGTTTTGAAGTTTTTGGCTTATCGTTTTTTTCAAACGTTCCCGGAATCTGCGGACCTTGTTTGCTAGTTTGGTCTGGTTTTATTTTCTGAATTGTTGGTTTTCTTTCGATGAGTAAGGTTGGGCAGGTTCATCGTAATCCTCAGAGCTCTAGATCGCTATTATGATGTTGACACATGTCGTCTCTTTTGTCTGAGGTGCGGTTCGATTGGAGTTCTCGCGTTCGTTTCCCGATGAGATCATGTCGACTCTTTTCTTGGGTGCCGGTGGAGGTGAATTTGGTGATTCATTTTCGGCTTCTCAACCTCTTTTATTAGAGGTCGTTTTTGTTTTCCCGTTCCCTTTCGGGGTTGATGGCATTTCCAACAATGGATATTACTAATGATGATATAGATACAACTCATATAAAACCTGAACACTATTGGAAAACATTGGTATTCATGTTTTGATTTAAAATTTAGGTTTTTGATGAATATGTCAAAATTTGTCTTCTTGATTTGGTTCACCCTCGATGATATGTCTGAATTTTTAGTTTTAAGCATATAAAATAATAAAGAAATATAGAATTTTAAAATTTATAAAAATCAAAGTATATTAAATTTTAAAATTTTATATTTTCTGAATTTTTTGAAATTTTGAAATTTTGAAATTTTGAAATTTTGAAATTTTGAAATTTTGAAATTTTGAAATTTTGAAATTTTGAAATTTTGAAATTTTGAAATTTTGAAATTTTGAAATTTTGAAATTTTGAAATTTTGAAATTTTGAAATTTTGAAATTTTGAAATTTTGAAGTTTTGAAATTTTGAAATTTTGAAATTATTTTGAAACTTTGAAATTTTTGAATTTTTAATTGTTATCTTTTTGATAAAATATTCTTTTGTTTTCCTAAGTTTTCTTATAAGTCTCTAATTTGTAATAGTTTTTTCTTATTTTAGGTAATTTTATTCATTTTATTTTATATAAGTTTCTAAATTTCAATATTTTTCATTTATTATATGATAATTTTATATTATTTTTATCTATTTTATTTATTTTAATCATTTTTGTTAATTAAAATATTTTTAAGAAAACATTTACCGGCACGTCATCATTTTGACCTGATAATGAACTCCACCGGTCATGATTTTGATGTGGCGAAGAAAAAAGTTAGTTTCAGTGCTTTTTTTCTTCTGAACATCAAGTTAGTTCCAGTGTTTAGTATGTTACTAAAACTATTGTGATTGTTTAAAGTGTTATTTGTTGAACTTCAAAGTTTAAAATGCAAAATTTTACTAATTTAAAGGTTTAAAATATGAGTTTCCCGTATATATTTTTATGTTTGGTTGACGTTTATTTTGTATTCAGATTTTATTTTATTTGTTTTTTTTGGTCAAAGAAAAACATACATTATATATTAGATTAACATTGCTAACTGTAGTAATATTTTAACTCAGATTGTGATTACTGAAAAACAACTACTAGGTTATATAACATTGTCAACTTACACTTCAATTCAAAACTAGATTCTTACAGGTGACTTAAAACCACAGTATTATTCTGATAGATTATAGTTATTCATATGTAATATGTAAAGATATTATTAAATCTTAATCATTTTCTTTCTAAAATAACTTCAACACAAATTATTTATTGTTATATATTTAAAATATATACAAATTTAGATAAATATTTTAAAAATAAAGAGTAAAAATTGGTTTTAGATTTTTTTTTTGTTATAGTAAGGTAAAATATATATATTTATCATTAAATTAAAATATGATAATATACTATATATTAGTTAAGTTTTTTAAATTAATTAGTTAAAATTAATTTAATAAAATTAGCTTGAATAAATGTTTAAGAATCTAGAATTTTAATGGTACAATTCATAAATAACACGCCAGGTGAAGTTGATTCTATATAGTGTTTTGGTTTAAATAGAATAGATTATATATAGATAATTATTGATTTAATATTTATATTAGGTATAAGTAGTAGATCTTTTTCAAAAAGGTTTCAACTTCCATACATATTTTTATCTATATTTATTAGATTTGAGTTCAAATGTAATAAAGGTATATTTGTAAACAATTTTCATGCATTTAATCAATTTAGATATTAAATTTTAATATTGGTATGGTAATAAGAACAAAAATATTATGTTTTTCTATTCAAAGATTTATTTTTTTAGATTTGGTTTTTTCTTTGGGATATCTATTCTATTAAAAGAGTTATTTGTTAGAATGGTCATATTGTGTTCCATAAGTAGGTAAATACTAAACATAAACCTTCATTTTGAGATACTATAAAATATCTCAATTGAAATAGTTCATTAGTCACATATTCACTTAATCCAGTAAGTAACAAAGGAACACAAAAAAAATGAAATGTTTCTTTGGAGTTGTGGTGTTTCAAATCTTATTTATTACGATAGCTTTAGCCAGTCGCGAAAGTTTAACAAATATTGAAATGAAGAGATTGAGTCCAGGAGGTCCAAACAATCAGACATCTCCACCTACTCACCCTCCTTCAATAGCAAATATTGAAACGAAGAGACTAGTTCCAGGAGGTTCAAACAATCAGACATCTCCACCTATTAAATCACTTTTTATAAGAAATATTGAAACGAAGAGATTGAGTCCAGGAGGTCCAAACAAACAGACATCTCCACCTACTCCGCCAGCTTTTTAGTGGATGAAGATTTTAAAAATTTGATAAATTAATAATTACAAACTTTTCCATCATTCTGATCAAATATTTGTTTAGTTATGATTGGTTAAAAATAAAATTTAATAAATAAAAAGTATTTTTCTATACAATTATATGGTTCATTTTGAAATCAAAAACAAAAGTACTGAATGTGAAATATATATATTTTAAAAAAATTCCTAATAGCATTTGATTAATTTCTTACATGACTTCCTGTGAAAAATCATAATATTAACAACACTGAAGTACACACTACTAAACCTGTGCGAAAAGAGACAATCATGTGAACAAACGCATCTCGTCATTCATGATCCCTCATTTCTCCTTTCTACTGGGGTGCTCCGTCGCCGATCAACGGCAGTTTTCTCAAACCATAATAAATGTTTGGCAGTTGTTGAGGAGTGGTTAAATATAGTTTACTATGTGCCTTTGAATTTCTCTTGTGATCAGAGTTTCGGCAAATAGATTCATGTGTTTTTGTTACTCATGGCAGACAAATTACAAAAAAAAATTGCAAGAAATTACGTTGAGTATCAATGATGAAGTCATAACTTTACAAATAGATTCATGTGTTTTTGTCATCTCATGACTGTTTTTGGGCACAGCCTTAGGGATTATATACATAGTCAGAGGTCCTAAATTTTTTATGCCCCAAAAATTATCCGGCTCCAATTAAATATTATGAAATATCAAAATTTGGCATCCACTTCTAATTCAGTATTTTTTTTTATGTTATGTAGAACCAAGCCGGTCTATGTCAATTCTTGGACTCGTCGAGCAAGTTGCTACATCAGGTAATCCCTTGGGTTTTAGTCTTCCCCCCAAGATACACCAGGCGGCGCAACAAACACAAAGACAAGATCAGATGTAAAGCTAAACAACCTCGCCTCAAACATCGACTCAGGTTCCAGTCTTCAGACAACTGAAACGCGGTTGGCTAGCTGGTCTTCTAGACATACAGCACACTCTGGAACCAAAAGCTATCTTCTTCCTCTGAGAGAATTGTCTACGCATTGGTCCAACAGATATTACAAGGCATACAAGAATATTTTCTAGCCTCTGCTGAGTTAGATTGGCTTTCCTTTTGAACTGTTTTACTCTGCAGTTCAACTGTTTTCTTCTGATACCTATTGTGGGTAAGTTACTTTCTCTTCTCCGTGAAGAGTTGGAGAATGCATTTGATAGTATCTTTCAACATCACGAACCTTCGGCAGTCACTTAATCAAAATAAACGGAGCACTGAGATCGAACATAGAGGGGTAAAGCCGAACTTGAATTCTGAATCTTTATGTTCATGCTTGATTGTGTATTTTATGTTTATCTGGACAGAAGATAAAGAGGATCAAAGAGAACTTCAGAATGATGAATGAGAAGCTGAACTCTCACGAGTTTGCTCAGAGTCCAAGAGCATTTCCAATGTATTACTCTAAATTTTACATCAAAATAGTGCAACTCCAAAATAGAATGATGTTTTACTCTAATGTATTATTCCATTTTTTACTTTAAAAATAGTTAATAATTGTTAACAAATTAGTTAATTTTTTAAAATTAATTAGTTAAAATTAATTTGATAAAATTAGCTTGAATAAATGTTTAAGAATCTAGAATTTTAATGGTACAATTCATAAATAACACGCCAGGTGAAGTTGATTCTATATAGTGTTTTTGGTTTAAATAGAATAGATTATATATAGATAATTATTGCTTTAATATTTATATTAGGTATAAGTAGTAGATCTTTTTCAAAAAGGTTTCAACTTCCATACATATTTTTATCTATATTTATTAGATTTGAGTTCAAATGTAATAAAGGTATATTTTTAAACAAATTTCATGCATTTAATCAATTTAGATATTCAATTTTAATATTGGTATGGTAATAAGAACAAAAATATTATGTTTTTCTATTCAAAGATTTATTTTTTTAGATTTGGTTTTTTCTTTGGGATATCTATTCTATTAAAAGAGTTATTTGTTAGAATGGTCATATTGTGTTCCATAAGTAGGTAAATACTAAACATAAACCTTCATTTTGAGATACTATAAAATATCTCAATTGAAATAGTTCATTAGTCACATATTCACTTAATCCAGTAAGTAACAAAGGAACACAAAAAAAATGAAATGTTTCTTTGGAGTTGTGGTGTTTCAAATCTTATTTATTACGATAGCTTTAGCCAGTCGCGAAAGTTTAACAAATATTGAAATGAAGAGATTGAGTCCAGGAGGTCCAAACAATCAGACATCTCCACCTACTCACCCTCCTTCAATAGCAAATATTGAAACGAAGAGACTAGTTCCAGGAGGTTCAAACAATCAGACATCTCCACCTACTCAATCACTTTTTATAAGAAATATTGAAACAAAGAGATTGAGTCCAGGAGGTCCAAACAAACAGACATCTCCACCTACTCCGCCAGCTTTTTAGTGGATGAAGATTTTAAAAATTTGATAAATTAATAATTACAAACTTTTCCATCATTCTGATCAAATATTTGTTTAGTTATGATTGGTTAAAAATAAAATTTAATAAATAATAAGTATTTTTCTATACAATTATATGGTTCATTTTGAAATCAAAAACAAAAGTACTGAATGTGAAATATATATATATTTTTAAAAAAATCCTAATAGCATTTGATTAATTTCTTACATGACTTCCTGTGAAAAATCATAATATTAACAACACTGAAGTACACACTACTAAATCTGTGCGAAAAGAGACAATCATGTGAACAAACGCATCTCGTCATTCATGATCCCTCATTTCTCCTTTCTACTGGAGTGCTCCGTCGCCGATCAACGGCAGTTTTATCAAACCATAATAAATGTTTGGCAGTTGTTGAGGAGTGGTTAAATATAGTTTACTATGTGCCTTTGAATTTCTCTTGTGATCAGAGTTTCGACAAATAGATTCATGTGTTTTTGTTACTCATGGCAGACTGGCAGACAAATTACAAAAAAAAAAATTGCAAGAAATTACGTTGAGTATCAATGATGAAGTCATAACTTTTACAAATAGATTCATGTGTTTTTGTCATCTCATGACTGTATTTGGGCACAGCCTTAGGGATTATATACATAGTCAGAGGTCCTAAAATTTTTATGCCCCAAAAATTATCCGGCTCCAATTAATTATTATGAAATATCAAAATTTGGCATCCACTTCTATTTCAGTATTTTATTTTATTTTTAATGTTATGTAGAACCAAGCCGGTCTATGTCAATTCTTGGACTCGTCGAGCAAGTTGCTACATCAGGTAATCCCTTGGGTTTTAGTCTTCCCCCCAAGATACACCAGGCGGCGTAACAAACACAAAGACAAGATCAGATGTAAAGCTAAACAACCTCGCCTCAAACATCGACTCAGGTTCCAGTCTTCAGACAACTTAAACGCGGTTGGCTAGCTGGTCTTCTAGACATACAGCACACTCTGGAACCAAAAGCTATCTTCTTCCTCTGAGAGAATTGTCTACGCATTGGTCCAACAGATATTACAAGGCATACAAGAATATTTTCTAGCCTCTGCTGAGTTAGATTGGCTTTCCTTTTGAACTGTTTTACTCTGCAGTTCAACTGTTTTCTTCTGATACCTATTGTGGGTAAGTTACTTTCTCTTCTCCGTGAAGAGTTGGAGAATGCATTTGATAGTATCTTTCAACATCACGAACCTTCGGCAGTCACTTAATCAAAATAAACGGAGCACTGAGATCGAACATAGAGGGGTAAAGCCGAACTTGAATTCTGAATCTTTATGTTCATGCTTGATTGTGTATTTTATGTTTATCTGGACAGAAGATAAAGAGGATCAAAGAGAAATTCAGAATGATGAATGAGAAGCTGAACTCTCACGAGTTTGCTCAGAGTCCAAGAGCATCTCCAATGTATTACTCTAAATTTTACATCAAAATAGTGCAACTCCAAAATAGAATGATGTTTTACTCTAATGTATTATTCCATTTTTTACTTTAAAAATAGTTAATAATTGTTAAAGAATTAGTTAAGTTTTTTAAATTAATTAGTTAAAATTAATTTGATAAAATTAGCTTGAATAAATGTTTAAGAATCTAGAATTTTAATGGTACAACTCATAAATAACACGCCAGGTGAAGTTGATTCTATATAGTGTTTTTGGTTTAAATAGAATAGATTATATATAGATAATTATTGCTTTAATATTTATATTAGGTATAAGTAGTAGATCTTTTTCAAAAAGGTTTCAACTTCCATACATATTTTTATCTATATTTATTAGATTTGAGTTCAAATGTAATAAAGGTATATTTTAAACAAATTGCATGCATTTAATCAATTTAGATATTCAATTTTAATATTGGTATGGTAATAAGAACAAAAATATTATGTTTTTCTATTCAAAGATTTATTTTTTTAGATTTGGTTTTTTCTTTGGGATATCTATTCTATTAAAAGAGTTATTTGTTAGAATGGTCATATTGTGTTCCATAAGTAGGTAAATACTAAACATAAACCTTCATTTTGAGATACTATAAAATATCTCAATTGAATAGTTCATTAGTCACATATTCACTTAATCCAGTAAGTAACAAAGGAACACAAAAAAAAAATGAAATGTTTCTTTGGAGTTGTGGTGTTTCAAATCTTATTTATTACGATAGCTTTAGCCAGTCGCGAAAGTTTAACAAATATTGAAATGAAGAGATTGAGTCCAGAAGGTCCAAACAATCAGACATCTCCACCTACTCACCCTCCTTCAATAGCAAATATTGAAACGAAGAGACTAGTTCCAGGAGGTTCAAACAATCAGACATCTCCACCTACTCAATCACTTTTTATAAGAAATATTGAAACGAAGAGATTGAGTCCAGGAGGTCCAAACAAACAGACATCTCCACCTACTCCGCCAGCTTTTTAGTGGATGAAGATTTTTAAAAAATTGATAAATTAATAATTACAAACTTTTCCATCATTCTGATCAAATATTTGTTTAGTTATGATTGGTTAAAAATAAAATTTAATAAATAATAAGTATTTTTCTATACAACTATATGGTTCATTTTGAAATCAAAAACAAAAGTACTGAATGTGAAATATATATATTTTAAAAAAATTCCTAATAGCATTTGATTAATTTCATACATGACTTCCTGTGAAAAATCATAATATTAACAACACTGAAGTACACACTACTAAATCTGTGCGAAAAGAGACAATCATGTGAACAAACGCATCTCGTCATTCATGATCCCTCATTTCTCCTTTCTACTGGAGTGCTCCGTCGCCGATCAACAGCAGTTTTCTCAAACCATAATAAATGTTTGGCAGTTGTTGAGGAGTGGTTAAATATAGTTTACTATGTGCCTTTGAATTTCTCTTGTGATCAGAGTTTCGGCAAATAGATTCATGTGTTTTTGTTACTCATGGCAGACAAATTACAAAAAAAAATTGCAAGAAATTACGTTGAGTATCAATGATGAAGTCATAACTTTACAAATAGATTCATGTGTTTTTGTCATCTCATGACTGTATTTGGGCACAGCCTTAGGGATTATATACATAGTCAGAGGTCCTAAAATTTTTATGCCCCAAAAATTATCCGGCTCCAATTAAATATTATGAAATATCAAAATTTGGCATCCACTTCTAATTCAGTATTTTTTTTTATGTTATGTAGAACCAAGCCGGTCTATGTCAATTCTTGGACTCGTCGAGCAAGTTGCTAGATCAGGTAATCCCTTGGGTTTTAGTCTTCCCCCCAAGATACACCAGGCTGCGCAACAAACACAAAGACAAGATCAGATGTAAAGCTAAACAACCTCGCCTCAAACATCGACTCAGGTTCCAGTCTTCAGACAACTGAAACGCGGTTGGCTAGCTGGTCTTCTAGACATACAGCACACTCTGGAACCAAAAGCTATCTTCTTCCTCTGAGAGAATTGTCTACGCATTGGTCCAACAGATATTACAAGGGATACAAGAATATTTTCTAGCCTCTGCTGAGTTAGATTGGCTTTCCTTTTGAACTGTTTTACTCTGCAGTTCAACTGTTTACTTCTGATACCTATTGTGGGTAAGTTACTTTCTCTTCTCCGTGAAGAGTTGGAGAATGCATTTGATAGTATCTTTTAACATCACGAACCTTCAGCAGTCACTTAATCAAAATAAACGGAGCACTGAGATCGAACATAGAGGGGTAAAGCCGAACTTGAATTCTGAATCTTTATGTTCATGCTTGATTGTGTATTTTATGTTTATCTGGACAGAAGATAAAGAGGATCAAAGAGAAATTCAGAATGATGAATGAGAAGCTGAACTCTCACGAGTTTGCTCAGAGTCCAAGAGCATCTCCAATGTATTACTCTAAATTTTACATCAATATAGTGCAACTCCAAAATAGAGTGATGTTTTACTCTAATGTATTATTCCATTTTTTTACTTTAAAAATAGTTAATAATTGTTAAAAAAATTAGTTAAGTTTTTTAAATTAATTAGATAAAATTAATTTGATAAAATTAGCTTGAATAAATGTTTAAGAATCTAGAATTTTAATGCTACAATTCATAAATAACACGCCAGGTGAAGTTGATTCTATATAGTGTTTTTGGTTTAAATAGAATAGATTATATATAGATAATTATTGCTTTAATATTTATATTAGGTATAAGTAGTAGATCTTTTTCAAAAAGGTTTCAACTTCCATACATATTTTTATCTATATTTATTAGATTTGAGTTCAAATGTAATAAAGGTATATTTTTAAACAAATTTCATGCATTTAATCAATTTAGATATTCAATTTTAATATTGGTATGGTAATAAGAACAAAAATATTATGTTTTTCTATTCAAAGATTTATTTTTTTAGATTTGGGTTTTTCTTTGGGATATCTATTCTATTAAAAGAGTTATTTGTTAGAATGGTCATATTGTGTTCCATAAGTAGGTAAATACTAAACATAAACCTTCATTTTGAGATACTATAAAATATCTCAATTGAAATAGTTCATTAGTCACATATTCACTTAATCCAGTAAGTAACAAAGGAACACAAAAAAAATGAAATGTTTCTTTGGAGTTGTGGTGTTTCAAATCTTATTTATTACGATAGCTTTAGCCAGTCGCGAAAGTTTAACAAATATTGAAATGAAGAGATTGAGTCCAGGAGGTCCAAACAATCAGACATCTCCACCTACTCACCCTCCTTCAATAGCAAATATTGAAACGAAGAGACTAGTTCCAGGAGGTTCAAACAATCAGACATCTCCACCTATTCAATCACTTTTTATAAGAAATATTGAAACGAAGAGATTGAGTCCAGGAGGTCCAAACAAACAGACATCTCCACCTACTCCGCCAGCTTTTTAGTTGATGAAGATTTTAAAAATTTGATAAATTAATAATTACAAACTTTTCCATCATTCTGATCAAATATTTGTTTAGTTATGATTGGTTAAAAATAAAATTTAATAAATAAAAAGTATTTTTCTATACAATTATATGGTTCATTTTGAAATCAAAAACAAAAGTACTGAATGTGAAATATATATATTTTAAAAAAATTCCTAATAGCATTTGATTAATTTCTTACATGACTTCCTGTGAAAAATCATAATATTAACAACACTGAAGTACACACTACTAAATCTGTGCGAAAAGAGAATCATGTGAACAAACGCCTCTCGTCATTCATGATCCCTCATTTCTCCTTTCTACTGGAGTGCTCCGTCGCCGATCAACGGCAGTTTTCTCAAACCATAATAAATGTTTGGCAGTTGTTGAGGAGTGGTTAAATATAGTTTACTATGTGCCTTTGAATTTCTCTTGTGATCAGAGTTTCGGCAAATAGATTCATGTGTTTTTGTTACTCATGGCAGACAAATTACAAAAAAAAATTGCAAGAAATTACGTTGAGTATCAATGATGAAGTCATAACTTTACAAATAGATTCATGTGTTTTTGTCATCTCATGACTGTATTTGGGCACAGCCTTAGGGATTATATACATAGTCAGAGGTCCTAAAATTTTTATGCCCCAAAAATTATCCGGCTCCAATTAAATATTATGAAATATCAAAATTTGGCATCCACTTCTAATTCAGTGTTTTTTTTAATGTTATGTAGAACCAAGCCGGTCTATGTCAATTCTTGGACTCGTCGAGCAAGTTGCTACATCAGGTAATCCCTTGGGTTTTAGTCTTCCCCCCAAGATACACCAGGCGGCGTAACAAACACAAAGACAAGATCAGATGTAAAGCTAAACAACCTCGCCTCAAACATCGACTCAGGTTCCAGTCTTCAGACAACTGAAACGCGGTTGGCTAGCTGGTCTTCTAGACATACAGCACACTCTGGAACCAAAAGCTATCTTCTTCCTCTGAGAGAATTGTCTACGCATTGGTCCAACAGATATTACAAGGCATACAAGAATATTTTCTAGCCTCTGCTGAGTTAGATTGGCTTTCCTTTTGAACTGTTTTACTCTGCAGTTCAACTGTTTTCTTCTGATACCTATTGTGGGTAAGTTACTTTCTCTTCTCCGTGAAGAGTTGGAGAATGCATTTGATAGTATCTTTCAACATCACGAACCTTCGGCAGTCACTTAATCAAAATAAACGGAGCACTGAGATCGAACATAGAGGGGTAAAGCCGAACTTGAATTCTGAATCTTTATGTTCATGCTTGATTGTGTATTTTATGTTTATCTGGACAGAAGATAAAGAGGATCAAAGAGAAATTCAGAATGATGAATGAGAAGCTGAACTCTCACGAGTTTGCTCAGAGTCCAAGAGCATCTCCAATGTATTACTCTAAATTTTACATCAAAATAGTGCAACTCCAAAACAGAGTGATGTTTTACTCTAATGTATTATTCCATTTTTTACTTTAAAAATAGTTAATAATTGTTAAAAAATTAGTTAAGTTTTTTAAATTAATTAGTTAACATTAATTTGATAAAATTAGCTTGAATAAATGTTTAAGAATCTAGAATTTTAATGCTACAATTCATAAATAACACGCCAGGTGAAGTTGATTCTATATAGTGTTTTTGGTTTAAATAGAATAGATTATATATAGATAATTATTGCTTTAATATTTATATTTATATAGATAATTTTATATATAGATTATATTTATAGATCACATAGTTACATAAAGTAAGTAGGAAAAGGACACAAAAAAAAATGAAAGGTTTTTCTGGAGTTGTGGTGTTTCTGTTCTAATTTATTACGGTGTCTTTAGCCAGTCGCGAGAGTTTAACAAGTATTGGATCGAAGAGACTAATTCCATGAGGTCCAGACAATGCGACATCTCCATCTAATCCACCAGGGTTTGTAATTGATATTGAAATAAAGTGACTAGTTCCAGGAGGTCCAGACAATGCGACATCTCCATCTAATCCACCAGCTTCTGTAACAAATATTGAAATGAAAAGAAAAGTTCCAAGAGGTCCGAACAATCAGACATCTCCACCTAACCCACCATTTTTAGTGGATATGTATTTTAAAAGTAATAAATTAATAATCACAAACTTTCCATCAATCTAATCTGATATTTTCTTAGTTATGAGTTCAAAAAAATAATAAATAATAAATAATAAGTATTTTTCCTATACAGCTATATCGTTCATTTTAAAATCAATAAACAAAAATGCTGAATGTGAAATACATAATTTTGAAAACATCCTAATACCATTTTCTTTTGAAAAAGAATCCTAATAGCATTTGATTAATTTCTTACCTGACTTTCTGTAAAAATCATAATATTAAAAACACTGAAGTACACACCACTTGAAACCTGTTTTCAGTGCGAAAAAGACAAGAAATCACATGAACAGACACATCTCTTCATTCATGATCCCTCGTTTCTCCTGGAGTGTTCACATCGCCTATCAACGGCAGTTTTCTTAGACCATAATAAATGTTTGGCAGTTATCAAGGAGTGGTTAAATATAGTCTACTTTGTCCCTTTTTCTCTTGTGATCAAAGTTTCAACAAATACATTCATTTGTTTTTGTTACTCCTGGCAGACAAATTAGAAAACAATTGTAAGAAATTACGTTTAGTATCAATGATGAAGTCATTACTTTTACCCGGCGATTTATGTGAAGATGCATCAGAGGAGAACGGCTAGAGATGTCAAAATAGATAAAAACTAATAAATCGATGCAAACCAATCCAAACCATATATCTTAATGAATAAAAAATTGGATACAAATGGATTAATGGAAATTGGATACAAATGGATTAATGGATAAATGAGTTAATGAACTTAGTGAATTAGGTGAAAATGGTTTGAATTCTAATGAATAATTAGTTATCTATAACCAAATCAATAAAAATCTATAACAAACTTAAATTCAAATCAAAATAGATTATGACTCGTCCTTTCAAATGGCGGATCTATTTTTTGTTTAATTCGTTTTTACAAAATTTAATTTTCATATTTTTTTTTTTTGTAATCATATTTGTGTTTAATACTAATTTAATTTGGAAAAATAGTCTCTACGATAAATGAAATACATATATGGACCTAACATTTATCAATTAGTCATATTCATGTTTTAATAGAATACTAGATTTTGACCCGCCTTTTAAAGAGCGGGTATATTTTTTGTTTTAATTTAATTTTCATATTTGTGTATTTTTGTGATTATATTTTTATTTTTCTTTATAATCATATTTGTGTTTATATATTAATCAAAATATAGTTTACTAAACAATAACAATTTAAAAATTGATTCGGTATACGCTCGGTTAGGGCTGGGTTTCCGGTCGAACTCGCCAACCCACGGGTTTCAGTTTTTTTTTGGTCAAATATGATCCGCACAACCCGCAAACAAATAATTTGTACTGATATCCGTCCATTTAATTTTGCAGTTATCCGGGGGCTATAATTTTTTTTTAAAATAATTATTTTATTTAACTATTATAAAAAATATAAAAATATATGTAATTTAAAATATATTTTTTAAAAATTTTAAAAATTGTTTTTTTAAATTACCATACTTTTAAAAAGTGTTTACTTTTCTTTTTCTTTTTTTTTAAAAAAAATATTTTCCGAATCAGAGGATACCCGCAATCCAAATCTGCCAACCCGCATCCACTCCAAATAAAATACTCATAGCCCGCATCCTCAAATTAATTTTTTCAAATAGTTGAACCAAATTTATGATCCGCCCACAATTGATCATTTAGATTCATAGTAGAAGAAGAAATAGCCTATGTTAGTATCGGTGGTGGTTATTAGTCCGTAGTTATAGGTGGTTATTAGGGGAACTGATATGGTGGTTACTAGGCGAAGTGATGTGTTGGTTAGTATGTATTTTCGTTATATGTATGCAGTTATCATATCAAAAGGTAGGTATTATGAAAAATAATTGTTGAACCAACTAATATCAAGAGGACATACTTCAATTTTAATAGTATTGACTAGATTCTAACCCGCTCTTTAAAGGGCGGATATATTTTTTGTTTTAATTTAATTCTCATATTTGTGTTTTTTGTGATTATATTTGTATTTTTGTAATTATATATATGTAAATTTTAATCAAAATATATTTTATTAAATAATAGCAATTATAAAAATTGATCCAATATACGCTAGTTAGGGCTGGGTTGTCGGTCGAACCCGCCAACCCGCGAGTTTCAATTTTGTTTTGGTCAAAAAATATGATTCGCACAACCCGCAAATATATAATTTGTACCAGCACCCGCCCCATTTAGTTTTGCGGTTATCAGCGAATTATAAATTTTTAAAAATAACTATCTAATTTAATTATTATAAAAAATATAAAAATATATTTATAATATATTTTAAACATTTTAACCATGGGAGAAAAAGATTATCAAGTTGAGAAGAATAAAACATTTAATCTGGATGAAATGAATAAACATGCACTCGATTTCTTTTGCTACATTCCAAACCCAAAAAGTAAATTTAAAAAGAAGATGAAACAATAGAAACAGGGAAAACAAAAACAAAAAAAAATTGTTGATTGAAAGTTATATAGAAATGAAATTAGGATCGTAAGAGCTTTTTCTGTTATGTAGTTTTTATTTTTAATACACAAAGAGACGTTTATTTGTTTTGCTGGATATTTTTTCAAATCAATAATATTTTTAGATGTCCCCTATATATTCGCATCTTTATTTAATTTCTATTTAATACTTGATTAATTAAAAAATATATTAATGCAGTTACGTGATTAAAGGTTTTGATTTTAGCAGTTATCATAATACAAAAATATGCATATAAAAATGGTGGACACAACATATATCAATCGGTCATACTTATATTTTAATAGAATAGATTAGATTCTGATCCATTCTTAAATGGCGGGTATATTTTTTGTTTTACATTTTTTTAGAAATTTAATTTTTATATTTTTGTTTTTAGTCATATTTGTGATTTTAGTCATATTTGTGATTTTTTTGGTATACTATTTCCCTTAAATTATTAATAAGAGGTTTTAATCTATTCTATTAAAATACTTGGACCACACCTATATCTATTAAAAATTAAAATTATAATATGATTATAAAAGTTCTGAAACATAAAATTAAAATTTTCAAAAAAAAATTAAACAAAAAACATATCCACCTTTTGAAAGGACGGGTCATAATCTAGTAATAATATTAAATAGAAGTACTAATTTACTTTTTTATTAATAACTTATTATATTAACTAAAATAAATAAATAGTTGGACATAACCTTGCATCAATTGGTCATACTGCAGAATTAATAGAATAGATATTTGTTTAAGATTTTGTTATAATAAGGTAAAATATATATATATATATATATATATATCAATAATTAAATTAAGAATATATTAGTACATTATAAATTATTTAAGTTTTTAAAACTAGCTAGTCAAAAATTGATTTGATAACGTTAGCTTCAGTTAATGTCTAAAAATCTATAAATTTTAATGGTAGAATATTTCACATTGCATCAAAAAAATATAATGATATATTATAAATTATTTAATTTTTTCAATTAATTATCTAAAAATTGATTTGATAACATTAGCTTCAATAAATGTCTAAAAATCTAGAAATTTTAATGTTAAAATTCATAAATAACATGATTAGGTATGAGTTGTAGATTTTTTTGCAATAAGGTTTCAACTTCCATACATATTTTTATCTATATTTATTAGATTTGAGTTCAAATGTACTAAAAGTATTTTTGTAAACAAATTTCATGCATTTAATCAATTTAGATATTTATTTTTAATATTGATAAGGTGAAAAGGACAAAAAATCCTATCTTTCTATTCAAAGATTTATTTTCTAGATTTGATTTTTTCTTTAGAATATCTATTCTATTAAAAGAGTTATTTGTTAGAATGGTCATATTGTGTACCATAAGTAGGTAAATACTAAATATTTACCTTGGTTTACAGATATTATAAATATCTCAATTGAAATAGTTCATACAATCACATATTCACTTAATCCAGTAAGTAACAAAGGAACACAAAAAAAAATATGAAAGGTTTCTTTGGAGTTGTGGTGTTTCTGTTCTTATTTGTTACGGTATCTTTAGGGAGTCGCGAAAGTTTAACAAATATTACATCGAAGAGACTAGTTCCAGGAGGTTCAGACAATGCAACATCTCCATCTAATCCACCAGGGTTTGTAACTGACATTGAGATGAAGAGATTAGTTCCACGAGGTCCAAACAATCAGACATCTCCACCTACTCCGCCTCCTTCAATAGCAAATATCGAAATGAAGAGATTGGTTCCAAGAGGTCCAAACAATCAGACATCTCCACCTACCCCACCTTCTTCAATAGCAAATATTGAAATGAAGAGATTGGTTCCAAGAGGTCCAAACAATCAGACATCTCCACCAACCCCACCTCCTTCAATAGCAAATATCGAAATGAAGAAATTGGCAATGAAGAGACTGGTTCCAAGAGGTCCAAACAATCAGACATCTCCACCTACCCCGCCTCCTTCAACAGCAAATATTGAAATGAAAAGAAGAGTTCCAAGAGGTCCAAACAATCAGACATCTCCACCTACTCCACCAACAAATATTGAAATGAAAAGATTTGCAATGAAGAGACTAGTTCCAAGAGGTCCAAACAATCAGACATCTCCACCTACCCCACCGACAAATATTGAAATGAAGAGACGGGTTCCAAGAGGTCCAAACAATCAAACATCTCCACCTACCCCGCCAGCCTTTTAGTTGATGAAAATTATAAAATTTTGATAAATTAATAATTGCACATTTTCCATCATTCTAATCTAATATTTGTTAGTTATGATTGGTTAAAAATAAAATTTAATAAATAATAAGTATTTTTCTATACAATTATATGCTTCATTTAAAATCAATAAACAAAATTAATGAATGTGAAACATATTTTTTTTAAAAAAAATCATATTGCCATTTAATTAATTTCTTACATGACTTCCTGTGAAAAATCATAATAAAAACACTGAAGTACACATGTGCGAAAAAAAGACAATCACGTGAACAACACACATCTCGTCATTCATGATCCCTTACATGACTTCCATGTGGCATTTTTTTAAAATCTATACTAATAAAGTAGGCTTTTTATCTCTTTGGGGGGAAAAAATGCCATGTGGCATAATTAAAATATTTTCTCAACTTAAATTTAATGAATTTTGGTATTAATTAATGGAATAAATTGGGAGAGGGGAGGTTAAAATCTTTATATATAAAGTAGGCTTTTTTATCTCATGGGGGGGGGGAAAAATGTCATGTGGCATTCTCTTTTTAACCACTAAAATATTTTTTCAACTTATATTTAATGGGTTTTAATTGGTGTTAATTGTGAAAGGCATTTCATTTTTAAAATTTCTTTCATAAATGTCCACGAGTTTATAACAGTGTTTTGAATCCAATCCGGATCCGCGGTTGAACCGGTAGATTTGGTGACCCAATGTAAATCGGATTTTTTTTCGACAGCAAAATTTAATTCATATTAATCGGATTTAGGTTTTGTAAAAAATCCAAAATTTAAGAACCAAAGAAAAAATATTTGATGCAATTGTAGTATTTTATAAAACTATTATTTTGATGTTTAAAAAACATTTTAAAATATTAACTTTAGTTTTTATATATTTATTTTCATTGCTAATATATTATTATATAATAAATTTAATTCATATTAATCAGCGGTTGATCATTTGACCCAACGACCCGGTAAATCGTCTGGTTCAGTATCCGAATCAAATTTCAAAACATTGCTTCAAAGGGTTTCTTATAATTTGATGTTGACGATGGAGAATAGGACCTCTACGATTCTCCTTCTTTAACACAATCGACGTAACAGTTCATGAATCCAGAAATTCCACTCATCCCACTCTCTCATATTGAATACTTATTTAATTCATGCTTCCTCAGCTTCATTGCCTATGTATAGACGGTGTGAGAGCTCGGGTGGAAATCCCTTTACTTTTTCCATTTCAGATCATGTCGAAGTCCCAGTTTCATTGTTCAGAGTTAAAGACAAGCCGGTATAGAGATGTTGTAAAGATTAGGATACAACAATTTTGGCAAGCCTGAAATGTTAAGAAAAAGGCAAGTTGTTGGGGTTGATATGTTGTTGCTTGATGGAAACATTGGAAAGGTAAGAAGATTTGGTGAAATGTCCCACTCCGGTTAAAATAAAATTTGTCCATTAAATAGAGGAGTTTACCAAACATTTATATTTTTTAGCTAAAAAAATATATTTAAATTTATCAAGATTCGTTGATATTTGCAAATAAGGGTAGACAAACAAGAATTTCGTTAACAGACGGACATAATCTTCTATTATAACAAAACTAATATAGAAAATAAATTTATGTTTCTTATTTTAAAATACATATTTTTTAGAAGCCTTCAAACTAAACTAACACATACAACTCGCACCTCCATATTTAAAAAATAAACGTGGTAATCTGAAAAGTATATATTAAATACTCATCAATTTGTTTACCAAAAATTGATAGTTCACCCTTATTTTTATTATAAAATTTATAAAATATAAAACTTATTCTATCTTCTATTCTTTGAACTACATATATTAGTACAAGTTTAATAGTTCATAAGTATTCTAATAATTAATAATATAAGTATGTTCTCTAAATAAAATATCAACTTTGTTTTATTTCTAACTAAATTAACTTTGTTACGACTATCAGCTTTTTATTCTATTTTTATTAAATCAATTAGTAACAGCCACTTATGTTATTTCTCTTTGAACTAAATAATTTCAAACAAAGTAATATACTACGTTCGTTAACCACTATCAAAAATATTAGAAAAAATATCATTTTCTTTTAACATATTTTCATTTTCATATTTTTTACATATTCTCTTTACTAAAATCATATAATAAATTATAAATTTATGTAAGAATAAAACATACAGACGGAAAACCACTAGTTATCTATATTAATAAAGTAGGCTTTTTATCTCCTTGGGGGGAAAAATGCCATGTGGCATTTTTAAAAAATAATTAAAATATTTTCTCAACTTAAATTTAATGAATTTTGGTATTAATTAATGGAATAAATGGGGAGAGGGGAGGTTAAAATTTTCTTGATACATGTCTAAGCGTTTATAAGAGTGTTTTGAATCTGACCCATATCCGTAATGTGACCCAAGAAGATAAAAAAGCCTACTTTATTAGTATAGATTTGTATTCATAGCTAATATATTATTATATAATAAAACTAATTTATTTATTAACCGCAATTCATCTACGGTTAATCCAATGATCTAGTGATTCGGTAAATCATCTGATTCAGTGTCGGGGTCGGGTTTCAAAACACTGGTTTATAGATTTTTTGTATTTGATGTTGACGATGGAGAGTATAGCCTCTACAATTCTCATTCTTTAACGCAATCGACGTAATCATTCATATAATCAATCCAAAAATCACATTCATCCCACCATCTCCTATTGAATGCTTCTTTAGTTCATGCTTTCTCAGTTTCATTGTATATGTATAGATGGTGTGAGAGTTCGGTCGATACTCCCTTTACTTTTTCCAATTCAATCATTGTCGAATTTCCAGTTTCATTGCTCGGAGTTAAAGACAAATCAGTGTAGAGATGTTCAAACTAGGCTACAACAATTTTGGCAAGCTTGAAATGTTAAGAAAGGAGAAAGATATTGGGGTTGATATGTTGGTGATTAATGGGAAGGTACACCGATTTCTTATTTCAGTTTACCAGTTAATGATTGCTTACTTTTAAAGTAGCAGTTTTCTTATGCATCATCTCCTTTCTCAGGTGGTGCTTCTACATGCGTTAATCAATTTTCTCAGGTTTAACACTTTTAAATATTTCTTGAAAGAAAACTCAGTCTATGACACGAGTATTTAAGATTCCAACTAAAAAAAATTTTTTACGACTATTAATTTCTATTCTATTTTATTAAATCGATTAGTAACAACTACTTATGCTATTTTACTTTGAACTAAATAACTTCAAACAAAATAATATTTCACGGTCGCTAATCATTATAAAAAGATCAGAAAATATTATTTTTTACATATTTTCTTTACTAAAATCATATAATAAATTATAAATTTAAGTAAGAAAAAAACATACAAATCCGGCGCGTAGCGCCGGAATATCACTAATACATAATAATCAGAGGCCCTAATATTTGTATGCCCAAAAAAACTCAGAATCTAAACCTGCCTTCGTTGCAGTAGTGAGTCAGCACGATATCTCTCTTTTCAATATATATGTACTAGATTTTGATCAGATTTACGCGGATATATTTTTATCATTTTAATAAAATTTGATTAAATTTATAATTGAGTGCAGGTATTTTTTATCATTTTAATAAACTTTGATTGAATTTATAACTTTTATAGAAAATAAATATTTTAAAGTTATTCTATTTGTGTTTAAAAAAAATGTTATATTATGATACTTGATTTTCAAGCAGTGTTTTCATATCCGACCCACACATGGTTAAACTGATAGATTCTATGACATATGTAATAGCGGTTCAATTTAATAAAAAGAATTGTAACTAAAAATCTTAGAAAACTGGGTAAAAATCCAAAACACGTTATTAACCTATGATCTCCTATCAGATGATCTGTTGAAACTAAAACATATAATAATATTTTTGAAATTTTTTTAAAATAACTTATACTTTTAATATTTGTAAAATTGAAAAAAAATGTTTAATTTTTTAGACTTTAATGAAACTTGTATTATCATATTTGAAGAAAATGATAAAAGGAAAAAAATTATTGATATGAAATTATTATTTTCTTTTTTGGTTACTAATAAACTGTAATAAGTTTGTATTTTTATTTATTTTAGATCTAAAAATTAATTTTAAGATAAGTTTTAAAAAAAAATTGAACACTCAAAATTGGCATATCATTATTATGTACAAAACGATATAGTAATAATATTTTTTAAAAAATTGGATGTATATATTCATATCCGATTGTTAAATAATAATATACATAAAATGATAATATACATAAAATGATATTTAGTTAAATGGAAAGTATAATCTGCATAAGATTAAAATTATTATCATTCATAAAATATGAAAAGTATTAATTACCATAGATATATGGAATATTTATTTGTTAGTTGAAATAAATAATGTTTAATATTCAAATTAAATGTCAATGACATGATATTGTAAATAATTTTAAAAGTAGGGGCAGAATCTCTAATAGGATTATGTTTTAATAGTATAGATAGATTTTGTTAGGTTAAGAAACAATATGAGAGTGTACTTCACGAGGGAACATCTGCCTTTTTCAACTTTGGATGTCCCTAAGAAAAAAGACAAAAGTATCTTAACGATTTGAGAAAAATAACAATTAGTAGTCGTTTAATAATATGTACTAAAATAAATTAATAATAATAATATGTACTCAAAATTCAAAACTAGAAGTTGAGCATACAAAAATATACACTAACAGAAAAAAACATACATATATGTTGTTTAGAGATAGATGCATGGTGCATGCAAGAGAATGTCTTAAATTTTGTAAAGGATGTCGTAAAATCAGATGTGCATGTATGATCTTTTCATATACAGGATGATAAATCATAAATCTTAAAAAATAATCAATATTTATTTGTGAGATATGTAATGATATATATTAATCTTTGTATATACAAGATTCCTCCTCCGGGGAAAATGAATATTGTGTATCTGAACATTGAACTCTTATTTGATCTTAGAAATATGAGTTTTTTTTTTTTTTGTAAAATGTTAAATAGAAATATGAGTTTCTTCTCAGAATTGTGTATAAAATTAACAAATTATAAGCTAAAAACCTTCAGTAATCTCAACACTATCACTCACACCGTGACTTGCTTCTCCGTGGCTTTTATTATAAGAAGTCCCTGTTGTCTCCAGCATACGAACCACTGATTTCATAAACGGTCTAATCTGAGGAGACTTGTCCGTACATAACAAAGCAATAGTCAATACTTTAAGAGCATCCTCCTTGTATTCATTTTCTATGACCGGGTCGATTAGCACCATCATCTTCTCTTTGTTCATCTCCTTGCTCCTGCTCCAAACCCACGCGACGATGTCTCTGTTCTCACCGAGTTCAACCTCTACTGGCCTCTTCCCCGTTACCAACTCCATTAGCACGACTCCAAAGCTGTAAACGTCGCTCTTCTCGTTCACTTTAGTTGTGTATGCATATTCTGTTCCCAAAAATGAAATTATATCCAGGTGAGAAAGGTAACAAAACTGTAGATTATAAATATAATGCAAAATGTGTGTAGCTTGATAAGCAAGAAACTTGTAAATAAGTTGACCTAATGGTTGGACTTACCAGGGGCCATGTAGCCGAGGGTTCCTACAATGAGAGAAACAGAGACATCTCCTTGAACCGAATCAGACTGAATGATTTTAGCCAATCCAAAATCAGCAATCCTCGGTCTCCACTCCTCGTCAAGCAATATATTACTAGACTTCACGTCACGATGTATCACAGGCTTATCTAATCCATGGTGCAGATACTCCAACCCTTTAGCAGCTCCTAAAGCTATTGCTTGTCTCACACGCCATCCAATCTCTTGCTCATCACGGCGCTCGTGCAACTGCTCCCACAAGCTTCCATTAGTCATAAACTCATAGACAAGTAACTTACTATCCTCACTCGTTATGCTGCAGAACAACTTCACAACGTTTATGTGTTTTATATTGCTCAATATTGCAACTTCTGCTTCAAATTCTCGGTTGCACAACATTCCCGTTGAGCTTCTGAAACTTTCGTTGCAAGTATCTCTTCTCAAGATGTGCTTAACAGCTAGGGTTTCGCCGGTTTTTAGGGTTACTTTGTAGACATCCCCGTGACCACCTCTGCCTATGAGATTCTCTGGCTTGATCTCATTGATGACTTCCATTTCATTCAAGTTAAGTAACCGGAATGAGCTCACTAACCAGTTGTTCTTCTCCTGTGCCCTACGATTTGACCTATCTTTCTTTACCTTGTAGATCACGTAACAGAATAAAAGAAACAGAACAAGTGCTGCAGCAATGATAGAACATATCTCCAGTTTAGACAAGTGTTTTGTTGTCCCGTTGTAACCTCGAGGTCCTACACATGGCTGAAGATATGATATCTTTGAGCTGCATAGACCTGAGTTTCCTACAAAGCTTCCACTTATGAGTGATTCAGGAACAGAACCGGACAACTCGTTGTTGGATAAGTCAAGTAAGCTTAGCTTAAGAGGCGATAAACCAACCGGAATCAATCCGGTTAGTCTGTTTCCTGAAAGATTAAGAGATTTTAATAACCGTAAAGATCCTAAACTTTCAGGGATTCTCCCAGGGAGTGAGTTTCCAGCTAAGTTTAGATCAACCAGAGATGCACACAAGCCTAATGACTCTGGTATATCACCAGATAGATTGTTTTCGTCAAGATAGAGACTTGAAAGCTCCTTAAGCTTTCCAAAAGAGTCAGGGACTTGCCCGGAAAACTTGTTCATGCGAATGTTCACTGACACTAGCGAGCTAGCTCCTGAGATCTGAGACGGTATAGAACCTGAGAACCTATTGCTGCTCAAGTCTAAAGAGCCAAGAGACTTGGCGTTACCAATATCATCAGTTAAAGGTCCTTCAAAACGGTTAGAAGCAAGATCAAGAAGCTGGAGATTAGGCAAACCCCAAATCCCATAAGGAACCACACCAGAGAGATAGTTCTTGCTTACACGGATACGAATCAGAGTCTTGCATTTAGCATAGCTCTGAGGAAACTGTCCTGTGAATCTGTTCTGCAACATCAGAAGATGCGTCATTGCGCCTCTCTTGCACATATCAGGAGGAATATGACCTTCCAAGAAGTTCTCAGACACGTCTATGTATCTAAAACCCGTCCAAGATCCGAGTTTCTCCGGAAGCTTCCCAGTGAGATTGTTTCTGTAAAGAGACAAAGCTGCTAAACTCTTGAAATCTCCAAACTCTTTAGGGATCACACCGGTGAATCGGTTTTCGAATAAGCCGAGAGATACAAGGTTCTTTAAGGACCTTAGCTCTGACAAATCACCTTCTAGCGAGTTGTTAGATGCATCGAAGTACTTCAGATTCGTCAAATTTCCAAACCCTAATGGTAACTTGCCAGTCAAGAAATTGCTGTAAATCACAAACTGCTTAAGGTGTCTAAGCTGAACTATTCCCTTTGGAATCTCACCGGAGATTTTGTTATCTGAGAGCTCAAGGTTTTGTAGAAGACCAAGGTTCTTGATTCTCTCTGGAATCTTACCGGTGATGCTGATGTTGCTCATGTAAACCCAACTCAGAGCTCTGAGATTTAGAATCTCTTCTGGAAATTGATGAGGGTCGAACCGGTTATCTCCAACGCTCAAGAAACTCAACCTCTTCAAGCGTTTCAGAGACTTCCAAGGGAACCTCCCGGAGATTCCTGAGGCGTTTAAGCTTAAAAACTCTAGTGACCGTAAAGAATCAATCGCCGGAAACTCGCCTGAGAAGTTGTTGATTCCTAGGTCTAAGTATCTCAGACGCGTACATCTCTTGAGATTCTTGAGAATCTTGCCGCGCAAGGAGTTGTTTCCAAGGAGAAGCTTTTCGAGAAACTTCAAGTCGCAGATTGAATCAAAAGGAAGGTGGGAACTAGTGTTATTACCTCCGTTGGTCAGACTCTGGCTTTCGAGGTTGATCTCGACGACGTTTCCGCCGGAGTTGCAGGTGATTCCGGAGAATTCGCAAGCTGAGTTCAGGTGAGTCCAGGTGGCGAAGACGCCCTTTGATTCTGGTTCTTGAAATGTGGATCTCAGTTTGAGGAGATTCTTGAGTTCTCGTTTATGGTCGGTTCTCGATAAAGCGAGGGGAAGTAGAAAGAGAAGGCGGACGATAAGTAGTTGTCGGAACATTGGTGTTCTTGTCGGAAGGACAAAAGGCGTCGACTGGTTGTTGTTGTTGTTGTTGTTATTCCAAATAACTTATTTGATATGCAATTGAAGAAAGAAACTTGTAATGGCATGAGGTTTGCTTGCACTTTGTAACTCTTGTTTATAAAATGTGGAAAACGTTTGAATGGAAAGTTCTATATGTGGAAGGTGTATTATGTCAAAAGCTTTCCCTCTTTGTATTTTCTTCACTTGATTTTATTTTGAATTTAAATCAGAAATTATTAAGATTAAAAAGTTTAAATTTACTTAGATATATGAGTATTTTAGCACCTATGTGATCAAATATGATGCAAGAGAAAACTAAAAGAAAAGGAAAAATGATGTTTTTTGTTATGTACATTTAGTTTTATTAGTTTGGTTAGTTAAACCGCCTAAAAATTTGATATGTTTTGTTCTATTAGTAGTTATTAATTTTTATCAAAATTTTCTCACTAATTATAAATTAATTGTAAATATATACTTTTTCCAAAGCTTCTTTATTTTTGATAGAGGCTTAGAGCCAAAATGATTTTCTAACTGACAAGTAAAATTTTAACTTGTGATCACATTCCAAAATAAGAAGATTTTAAAATTTGCAGTCGTTATTAAGAGATGCGTGTACAAACATTCAAACCCCGATAATAGCAAAAAGCAATGAATACGAAGAACGTTGACTTGTTATCTTAGTACGGTCTTCTTTTTAATTTGGGTAAAATACCGTATTAAGTACGCGTATTAACTCCTACGTATTTTTATGTATGTTAACACGGCAAATGTATCTCAAAACCAACATCTTATTTATCTTAACTCCTAAGCTTCATCACCATCACGTAGTCAACTCTAGTGAACAATGTATCTAAAAACCAACATCTTATTTCTCTTTCAGTCCCTAGTTCCTATAATTTGCCTTCTTTCATATTTAGCCGAAGATATGAAGCAAGAAGGCCCAAAACGATGCCCGGAATTAGGTTGGGCTATAGACCCATTGGTTTGGGACGATGAGGTCGGTGCTTATGCCTTGTGCTATGCAAACTAGATTGTGGATCGTAAATCCACCATTAAGTATTTAGAGTGTTTGTATTAAAAAGTTTTAGGATATAAAATTTTTAGAACAATAACAATGTAATTAAATTTGAGTTGACAAAAATGAATTGTATTAATAATAATCAGATTACAAGATCAAAAGTTAAGAAGAAGAATAAAAAATATCGTTAAGAACAATGAACTAGAGAAATAAACTATGTTTATGAGAGAACGATTTCTAAGTCTTACCTAAGTCGATGTATGCGCATGGAAATGTTTTCTGTTTCTAGTCTTCACATCTTTTTATACTGGTGCTGTCTCAGACATTTCCTACTCCACTTAGTCCGATCCCGCAAATATTAGGATAATCTTAGACGATTTGTTGATCTATTTTAATTAAGCGAGATTAACTATACCGATATCCTGTTCGAGATCCCTTTATGTACAGGTCAAAACTAGTTAGATCAATTATCAACTTTGACTTCACATATCTTTCGAATCGACTCGAGATTTGGACCCAACACAGAGAGTTAGTGACTGTGCCACGGTCCATTCGAATGAACCGTTTGGACAGACTTAGCGTGGAGTAAAGTAAATATGTCAGCTGAAGATGCTCCAGATGTGGATCGAGGAGAAAGAGTAGTAAAGTACTACAACTACAATAGCAACACGTGAAACGATCCACACGGTGGCACGTGACTACATGACACACAAGTAGTTTGAAACTAGAAAAGACTGCGATTCGTTTGTGCTAAAGGTAGTGTGTGGCAGTGGTGCTACTCTTGTTACATAAAACTTGCAATCCTCCGGTGGAGAAAATTCATATTAATATTTTTAAATGATATAAAATGATTTATTGTTAATGAAAAGGATAATGAGATATAAGAAGTTTCTGTCATTCATTAGCTGTACATGAAGATATAAAGTTGGGCTAATTCCTAACGCTACCATACAAGAAAAATAAAATTCAAACATTTTTAAGAAAAAAAATTGTGAGTGGAAGACAACTCATGAATTGGTAAAACGACAAAGCAATACACATCAAACGACACCAAGCTGGCTTTGCTGTCTCAGCTCTTTCCTTAGCTTCTGAGAGAAGAGCCTGCAAGCGTCCAAACTCAGATCCACCGCCGCAGCCAACGCCACGTGCGCTGCTGCATCCTCCGTGCACGTCACGTGCGTCACACCCACTTCCACCTCGGGTTTACTCCGTTTCCCCACTCCTTCCACCGACGCCGACATCACAAACCCCCTGCTCTGCGCCGCCGGATGCTGCGGCAGCAGATACCCAAAATCCGACCCGGATCCCGATCCCGGCCTCGACGCGGGTCTCGACCCGGCGCTGGATCCGGATCCGAGATCCCAGCTTCCCTGAGGACTCGTCACAGGCGTAGAAGCCGCGGTGGCGTTCCCGCCAGTAACATCAATAACAAAACTCCCGCCATTTTTCAAACTGATAGACGACGACGCCGAAACAGCTGTGGCGATCCCGTCCTGGAAGAGCTCGAATCGGTAACCGAGCGCGTCGGAGGAATAACCAGCTTCGCGCCACGCCTCCAATCTCCCCCACGGCTTCCACGTGCAACCGTCGGGTCTGAGAATAAGCCACGCGCCTGGACTAGTCCGGTTCACTCGATTCGAACCGGGAGACGGTACGAAAGGCGTGACCATAGAGGCCATCGCTACTGGGGAACCGGATAGATCGTGGACCGTTACGGACCAGCCTTTCCTCTCTTGCTGCTCTTTCTCCGATCGCATCGAGGAGCTGCACAATAACTGATTCCGATCGCACGAGTTCGAGTTCCTCGCGCCAAATTTACAAGTGAAAACGGCTTGTTTCGTGTTCCCTTGCACTTGGAAGACCTGAGGGCTGCACTCGGGCTCTCCGTCGAACCGAAACACGAATCTCGGGTCGGGTTCGACCCTTACAGTCGCGTGGAGCTCCGGATCGGATCTAGACTTTTTAGAACCCCTCAGAGTAATCCATCCGTTGTGCGCCAAACACGTCTTCGTCTCCGCGGATTTCAAATCCAGAGAGACCTCGAATCTTCCGAGCAGCTTCTCCCCCGCCGAAGCGAGTCCACAAGACGCGCCGCTGAAGTTATCGCCGTGGCGCGAGTAAGTCTCGATGGAGAGGACGCTCCACTTAGGCTTCTTGAGCGACGCCTCGATCTGAGCTTTGCTGAGACTGAAGCAAGCGGCGATGGTTGAGATGTTACCGGAGGAGCGAAGAGTCTCGGATTCGGATTCGGTTCGGAACGTGACCGGGACGGTAGCGATCTGGCGAGGGAAGTTCTTGGATTTGATTTTGCAGTGGCAGTTAGGAGCCGTAGGGTTGATTCCGGAAACAGACGGTTCCGATGAAGAAGACGTCGACGAGGGAAACCTAACGGTCAAGTTACCGACTATGATCCGTACGAAAGAGCACGGATCCATTTGATTTTTTAGATTGGATTCAGAACGATTTGATCGAATTCGAGATTGGCGAGAGAGAGATGAAGCTTGAGGTTTGAGGAGGAATGGGTTGAATGAGTGAAGAAGAGAAGGAGAAGAAGGTATAAAAATGGAGAAAGAGAAACAGCCTGGCAAACAGCTGGGGAATGTATCTAAAATATTTTAGAGTCAAATTAATATATACTGTAAATATTTTGTTTACAAAAATACAGATCCTGTGGGGTCAAAGTGAAACAGTGAGCTTACCTCTCTCTCTCTCGCCTATCATATTCCAGATAGGCAGCGTTATTTTTGTTTGCAAACTTTTCAAACGTTTTTTACAAGCAGTTTTATACTCTCGTATACTTTTCAAATCTTTTTTTACAATTTCCTTTTTTTTGTAAATTTGTTTATGTTTTCTAGAAACTTTATAGGCTATTAGCGCTGTGATTGATACAATCGTTATATAACCAGTGCAAACATAAATTATTTTACTGAGAATTGAACCAATGGTAAGGAAGAAATTATCAAAATTTTATCGTAACACTATAATAAAATATATATAACCAGATTCTGTTCAAAACAAGTACTTAAAAACCGTTACTACTAGTAGATTAATAACAAAATTACGTTTATCTATTGAAACAAAATTACAATTTTTTTTGATCAAAAACAAAATTACAATTATCTAACATTTATAGTCGGTAGATACGGGACAAGGATCACATATATTTGTTGATTTGATATGATTTTGAACCGGGATGGTATTGTTTTTTATTAATATACAAAAATGATAATTGTGAAACACACCGTGGACGCAAGAGGCTAATCGCTGCCATTGGACACCAGGTGGGGTCTAAGATAAGCTACCGTGGACCCTCTCTTACGCGATCTTTATCTGTCTCTCTGTTCACCACTTCGAGATGAGCTGGCCCCAAAGTGGAGCACGTAGGTATTTAGTTGGCATCTTCTTCAGTGGCTAATATAAAATCATATATTATATTATTTCTTTTTAGTTTCAACTTAGATAATTAAGTGAAGACACCTTTCAACAGAAAAAAAAAGTGAAGACACCTATAAAAAGAGTGAAAATGATTTCCTACCGTTGTCGTTTAGTTCCTTACCTCTCTGTCGTTTTGCTATGTTTTCATATATTATGGGTCAATTCTTCTAAATAGACTATTTTCAAATTAGTCACAAAAAAAAATTTCTTAAACATAAAAATGACCAAAATATTTTATTTGGTAGCTAATTTTTTTTCTATTCTAGATATATAAATGCAAATTAAACAAAATAAAAGTTAAAAAAATAATACTTTATTAAAAAATTATATATTTTGAATTAGATGCTTTCAAATTCGAAATTTTGAAAAAAAAACTTTCAACTTTTTCTATTTTTTTTAGTCTTCCTTTTGAAATTCAAAAATGTTTTTAACTATTTTTAAAAATTTATTTTCAATTTTAATATTTATTTTATTTTTATAACTTTAAATCTTTAGACATGGACTTTTGACTATTTGTATATATTTTCAAGTATTTTGGACAATTTAAAAGTATTGTATATATTTTAGATGCTTTTTAATATACGTTAAATCTAAAAATAGTTAAAATATATAGATATATTAATCTAGTTCGGATACATTCGGGTACCCGAAATATTTTGGTTCGAATCGAGTTCGGATTCGGTTTTTTAAATATCAAAAATTAAAACCCATTCGGATATTTAATTAATTTCGGTTCGGATTTAAACTACTTTTTTGGATCGGATTCGGTTCGATTTTTCGGGTTCAATTTTTTTGCCCAACCCTAAAATTTAGACCAAAATCTCAAAACTCTGTTATTCATTATAAACCCTAAGATCTAGATAAATAACCAGATAAAAATTTATATTTGTCTTTTTATGAAATATTTTGGTTATTTTGATTCTAAAATGCTATATTTGTGAAAAAAAATATTTTAGAGCTATCATATGTATGTTTCTATATTATGGGGATTTTATAAACTTTTGACTTTTGAGTGATAATTATTAGAAAATAATTATAAGTTAGACAGATATAAAATAAGTGAGTACTACAGAGAAGACCTGAGGAGACTGTCGAGCCGCAGCTGTATGCCCATAATATATGGTAATATATTTTTCTTTATGAAGATCAGAACGTAACTTATTATCGAGATCATCAGATTCATATTGCAGCTATGAATATATTAATCCAACTTCCCATGTCTGGATACATCAATGACACATGCGTAGAGGTTGAATCAAGGTTGAATCACTAGAATCCTGTGAAAAGAACTATTTTCATACAAGTTACCTTGTTTCCATACATCCTTTTTATAAAACCAATGACTATGCTAATACATTTACTCTAGACAAAAGGAAGTTTTTTTTTTCTTTTTTTTTTGTAAACTGTCATTCATACTAGATAAAGCATATAAAAACATTACAAACCCAAAAGGCCATAGATTGTTATAGGTTTTACCCAGTGTTTAGAATATTAAAAACATATATCAGTAAAAATTTATGGCCAAATTGATTTAACGCGGCCCAGAGCTTGAGAAGAAGAGTCGGGTTGAGAGTTGGAGTTAAAGAACACAGAGCATGCAGATCAGCTTTGATTCCTCGGCCACAATTACGATCGGAGCAGCCGGAGCTGCATCATTGCTGACGAGGCACGGGGATTTGTTTGTTGGAAACTCAAAAAACGCTTGCGGATTTGCTTATCGATGGTTGAAATGATAGTTTCAGGCGGTTTAAAGATCTGTTGGTGAAACCTAGTATTACGCTCAGACCAGATCCATCCAGATCCATAGATTGTTGCTTGAGTTTCTAGGAGGATGAAATGATTTAGGTCTTTGTTGCTACTGAGTGAGAGAAGATATAGCAATGTCGTCTTCTAAGTTGAAACGTAATCAACATAGACATGCAATCTCTCACCATATGGTTCTACTTTAAAGACATTCAAATAATAGGTAATTCCTACTCTCAGAGTTTGTATTGCAAAGCAAACACTTAGGATCCACATCCATTCCCCAACTGATTAACCTATCTCTTGTAAAGCACCAATCAAGTAGTACCAACCAAGTCAAGAAGCTATGTCTCGGAATCCTAAAGGAGAGCCAAACAAGCTTCGCCTAAGGAACGAGAGGCTTAGAGCAACATTATTGCTAGAGAGGTCTTAGATTTGTTTATTAGTATTTTTGAGTTAAGGAACAATGTTAAAAAACATTAAGAAAAAGAGAAATTATTGCTGGGACTTTTAGATTAGTTCTTAGTAAATTAATTATTTATTTTAATAAGTAAAAACATATGAAGAAGTGTTTAAAATACTTTAAGCTCTGTTTTTACAAGCTTTTGTCCGTAATAGTTTACAGGAAGCACAAAGGAAATGCAAACGACCGCAACGATTGAGAAGATACGAATGCTGCAAATGACCATCCCGATGAAGACCACAGCATCAAAACCAGCAGCAGCCAATAACAAGATCCGATTTTGATTGCTTTTACCTGGATCAGAGCCGTCTGAGTCGTACGAGATGAAATCGTACGAAGGTAGTCAAACAAGTCGTCACGAAGAGAGTAATTTGCTTCTTCTTCTTCAAGTCGCCACGAAGCAAAACATAATCAAAAGCTTTGCTCAAAAAACATTTGCGAAATCCAGGAGCAACAATCAGACTGAAACAAAATTAAAGCTGGATTGCTAACGAAGTAGATGAAGATGAGATAGAGATGAGAGAGAGTATAGATTTCCATGTATGACGTGTGGCATTAAGGAACACGTCCAAAAAGTTCTTAATTAACAAACGTTTCACTTGTTTCTTGGCATTTTTCATTTATTATTTGACATTTAATTACTAAGGAACGTGTCTAAGACACTGCGATAACGATGGTCTTAGGACCTTTGAGATAAGTATACACCTCACCCAATGTTGTATTGAGTCTTGTTTTTCCATCATTTATCCACTCATAGAAATCCTCCGGAAGTTTTAGTACGGTATTTCTATTAGTACTATATATACATAGCTTATCTATAAAAAAATTTCGAAACCAAGTAGCATTCAAAACTAAACAAAAAGACATGCAGATTATAACTGCGTTCAACATTAGAAAACCTAATTCAATTTAAATTATGTATGTACCTAAATATTTTTCTTTTATCTATATATAATTATATACCATCATGTTCACGTCAAATCAAATTGGGTTAGATAGTAGCATAATCATGATTCGTAACTATTACTAAAAACCAAATAGCACAAAGTGGGTGTATTGAATATAAAAATTTGAGTTGATTTGATTTTTATCGACATTTTAAGTGATTTTAATTAATTGTAGAGTTTAATGTGATTTTTGTTAAATTACTGTAGAATATCGGTTAATCCCATGAGATTTTTTTTTTTAACTAAGAAAACTTCATTCAAACACTCTAAAATCACTTAAAAACTTTAAAGGGTGTATTGAATCTAAAATTTAAGATGATTTGATTTTTAACGAGTGTCTAGATGAGTACGGAGAAATCTAAGAATTTGGTGTGATTTTTATTAAACAGTTCTAGAATCTCATTTAAAATCATGGGATTTTGATTTTAATTTTTATAACTAAGAAACCACTTTCTAATATTCTAGAAACAATTAAATCACTCTAAAATCTCTAACTTAAAGTTTCTTAAATTTCAGTTAATTTCAAAATGTTTTATGAAATTATAAGTTCAATAACACTAGATTTTAAGGTGTTTTATGTTTGAATAACAGTAGATGTCATGATAATACAAATCACCTCAAATTCTTAGTTAAATACATATCTTAAAATTCAACAACTTAGAATAGTTTCAATTAAAGTGGATTTCACAGTATTTTATGACATGTCAAGTTCAATAATAATAATTTTAAAATTCATATTTGAATAACAAATGATTTTTCATTTTAATACAAATCCCTAAAACTCTCAATTGAATATACTCTCTAATAATTTTTTTTTTAACTTTGAACAAGCAATAGTATTTTAGTTTTGGAATTTGTTCAAGAACCTCGCCTCCTTTTACAAATTTGTCATATATTTGTAGCATCGTCTTTTAGTAAATAGCTTGTGTATGTTAAAAAGATTAAATTTATCTTTTTATCATTTATCTACAAAAAAAAAAACTTCATAATGAAGTATGATTGAGTTGGAGCAATAAAAAAATAAATGGTACGTCGAGAATTGATACACAATATTGCGAGTGAAACTAAAAACTAAAAGATCATGTGTTGATTTCAATGTACACAAACAAATATTTTAAACCTCCCGATGACCACTAGACATGATTTATCCACAAACTTAGAATGAATGTTGTAAGCACCTTAGAAAGACGGATAGAGGGTTCCAATATTATTATAAATCATACAAATTTATGCATTTCAAGTCGCAGTTGGAAAAAGTACGGGGGAGAGGGTTGTGGCTTTGTTTAAACTATTTAAAACCTAATTATTTAAAACATTAATTTTTTGTAGGGTCAAAACATTTTAGACTGATTTACATGATAAAACACACTAAATATGTTTATGTCACTATGAAGACAACTTTTCGTATTTATGCTAGTCCATTAGACACTTAAAACAATAATAAGTATCAGGCTCCCTATATTTATGTAATATTTTGAGCATTAGAGTCATTAGTCATGATTTCATATTTTTGTTTCTTTGAAAAAATCCAAGTTGAACAGATGCAAACATAAAAATTTGCAGAGAAGTGTTAAGAGGATATAGATAACTTGATTCACTATAAAAGTTGAAAAAAGAGAGTTCATTATGGATTATAAAACATCTGAATTCTGAAACGTTAAAAAGTGTTTACCAAGCTCGGCAAAAAAAAAAAATAGAAATAGAAATAGTTGTCCAGAGTGACATCTCAAATGTATAAAATAAAAACAAAACAAAAGATAATTAGAAAACAGTGAAACGATGTGTTTTATGGAAAAAAAAAATAAAGATTAATAGTAATGATGTCGAAAGTGAGGAGGAGGATCAGGTTGATGGTCACATTCGGAACGTTCTTGCTTAACACAATATTGGTTCTTGTTTTGGTTGTGTTCTGGAGCAAACCTTTCGATGACAGCATTCCCATACGGTGTTGTAGAAGGATGAGGAATGATCATGTTTTGATGATTGCACGAGAACGTTTTCATACCCACCAATCTTCGATGATTAAATAGGTCCAAGTCACTGTTGTTATTACCATCATCATCATCAAAAGTTCCAAAACCAGCATTACTAGAACTTTCAAAATAGAAGTTATGACCAGTTGCTTGAAGATACTTGGAGGCTTCAGTTGTTACTTTCTTTTTCAAAATTTTCAAACCAGATTTGAATTCGGTGAGTTGACGTAAGTTGAATCCTTCTACAGGGTCTTCCCACCAATTCCTGGACCTCTTATCATCTTTTCTCTTTTGCTTCAAGTCTTCATTTCTCTTTTTCTCTACTTCCAATTGCTCTGTTACCTGTTTTCGTTATATCTTGTACTCAGTCTATATAATAAATTTTCAAATTACATTTACTATAGATCAAATAGGCGATATATTAAGATTTTTTTAATAAAACAAAATTTCCATGGTTTTTTGTAAAAAAAAGAATCCATTGTTTTGAAGGATTTAAACTGTTTAGCCTTATTGTGGGTCTACAATATGAGATTTACTTAAGAAGATCCGAAATTCAAATACGCACAAAATTTTACAAAAGAGAGATCATGGACACTATTCTAATTTTCAGTATTCAAACGCGCTAGGTGCTCGCTAAATGAAATATAAATGAGTATTTAATTTTACACAGAATATCAGTATAAAGTAATATTTACAAATTATTTTATAAAACGAACATAAAGTATACTTCAAATATGATTTCTATGTATGAATTTTTAAATTAAAATTAAAATGTGTTTAAATATATAAAGATGATAAATTTATAAATTTCTGTTTATTTTTCTAACAGTTAATCTAATAAATATATGAAATAAGTAATGATTGATAGAAATAATAATAATAACATTAATCAAATAATAAGATATAGCTTACAATAATAAATTTATGAATAAAAACTGAGATGTAAAATTTACCTGAGCAAGATGATCGTTGAGATCTTGTACAACATAATTTTGACGGGCTTCATTAAGTTGCAAATTGATGTTTTGGTGAGGATGCCGTGGATTAATATTTAAGAAGCGATCAATTACAACATCAACATTTGGATGGCCAAAAGAAAAAACTTTTCGGCCAGGTGAAAATACAATAACAACAATTTCTGCGCCACAAAGTGTGCAAAGCTCACTAGCTTTTTTGAAAAGACCAGATTTTCGTTTTGAGAAAGTAACTTGGAGATTACTTTCATTTTTCATTTTCGCCATCTTTATTTTTTGACGACCTTTATTTTTTCTCATCATTTTTATGGATTTTTGAAGATATGAACTGGTGTTAACAAACGGAAGATCATCGCTTATTTATAGTCAAACATAAAATACCAACCGTTACCATCGAATGGTTCTAAACTAACTCAATTTTTTTAATTATATTTTCTATTAAAATTATTTTTACCATTTTAGAAACTACAATTATAATTTTGATATTTTATCAAAATTAGTATGCAGTGTATAATTTTAATATGGCGCTGTTATTTCATCTGTTACATTGCATCAAAATCTGTGAGATGCATGCATTTCAGATAAAAGATATATATTATACCTTCTTGAAAATTATTTTTGTATTTCTTTTCAAAAATAAATTAGATTTAAAATAACTAATGTTAGGGTATATCTATACTTTTTAAATAGAGGGTGGAAAAGACAATACATGTTCCATTTAAAAAATTTCTCGAATTGAATTTATATTGGGTATCTTTCTGGGATTTTTAATTCTTATATATATATATATATATATATATATATATTTTTTTTTTTTTTTAATTTACCAGACATTCCGGTTCTCCAATCAAATTTTTCCTAACCGACATAAAATCAGCCCAATTTATACATTTTTCAATTAGTTTATATGTCTACACACTCAGAAAAAAAAACATTATACGTTTTTAATACCAATCAAAGAAATTCAGGTAAGATTATTGTTTTGACCTTTCAAGGTTTATACACTTCTCTTGCAACATTGTGAATTGATAATTTTCCTTAAAATACGGTTGATCCATCATATTCTCAAAACTTCATTTAAACTTCACAAGTTAGTTACAAACTACTAAGTATTTTCATGAATTCATAGCCCCAATTTACATTGTTGGAAGTTCAGGTTTTCCAATCAATTATTTGTCCAACCGACATAAAATCAACCAAATTTATACATTTTTATCAAACAATTCAAATGCTTTTGAAGAAATAATAATTTATTCAAAGAAGAAAAAAATATACGCTTACATAGTCAGAACATTCACATTTTGAAGTTTTTAATCAAACATAATGTTATTGAGAATTTTTTAAATTGTGGGTTCATTATGCAAAAGTCGTGTAATTTTATGCCATTTTACGTAAAGACATAATTTTCAACATATTTGTAGACAAAAATGGAATATGAAATAAATAAAGAAAACGTAAAAGGATTGTTTATGAAACATCATGACAGAGTATATTTCACTTCTGATTTATGGGTATCTCATCCTCAATGTTTGGGGTATATCATACTGATAAAGTCTCCACGGTGGAATTGCTAATGAGATTTTTGAGTCCTTGAATAAATGGAGTTCAGAAAAGAAAGTTTTCTCGATGACTTTGAACAATGTTACCAGCAAAAATAGTATGTTGAAAATTCCGAAGGGATGGATGATAAGTGGAAGTGATGGATGTATATTGTGGATGAGAGTGTTATGGTTAATATTATGAACCTCATAATCAAAAGAGCTTAGAGTCTTAACATTCGAAAAATTATTTTCACATATGTGAAAATATTAACACAGGGAAAAAGAGTATTTGCATCATGTATAGAGAGAGTAAAAGTGGAGATGGTTGTCATTTAATGTTTCTACTCGTTGGAACCTTATATATGAGATATTTTTAGAACTCTATAGTTTAGAGATTCATTTGCTAGCATGGAGTTATATGATCTGAAGTTTAGGGGACACATTCACTTGATTGTGCAGTTTTGTGAAAAAAAAACATATATAAATATGTTTTTAACTAATTTTTAGGTAATACTTAAAGACAATTTTGATGAAAATGATGATCTTGGAGACAAATAAGTAGTTCAGGATTGGAGTATTGAAGATAAATGTTTGACAGAACAATGATATATATATATATATATATATATATATATATATATATATGGTGTTTTTGGTTATGATTTTACATTATTTTATAATTTGATTGATGAAAATATGTAATAGTTGGTTATATCTTGATTATGGGTAGGCCTTTGTAGTGAAAGATGGAGGAGAGTGGTATCACGTTTATGGACTTTTTCATTTTAGTTATGTTGTGGACTTTGCATTTTAGTTAAACTAAGCAATTTTTATTTTTCGGTATTATTTCTATGGATTTTTGTATTTTAGTACATTTGACAGATTGCTTCAGAAGAGAGAAATATCTATAATAATAAAGTAGAAGAGAAACTCTTTACAATACGCCACATTAACGAATGGAATTCCAAAATGTGACACATGTCAAATTTTTATAAAGAGTTTTTTTCTTTTGTTTCGATTGTTTCTTTCGGTTGAAATGAGCATTCGTTCATTGAGGTTTTGGAAATTGTTCCTTATGATTAAAAGAGGAGTTATACAATGGGCTTTGTGAATTCATTGGACTTCACTATTTTCATCTATCTGGCCCGCCTGATTCTTAGGGTTATATCTCAGCCATCTTCTCCAGTTCCCACCTTGACTCTTTTTCCTCATCTTCTCCGACAAGTAACGTTTCTCTCCTGTTTAAAAGATGGTTTTAATTCAATCATTAAATCTCACCTCACTTCTTCTCGCACTACGTCTCATTTATTTAAACTATGAATGCAATTTATTCCCTTTCTTTTTTATAATGGATTAACTTTTGAAATTATTCATTGGATATTAAAACTTTTATGCTGCTTAAATTTATATTATCTTTTTCCGTGATTAACTAAATTTTATTTTTATAGAATTATGTAAACTTTCGACTAACTGAAGCACATTTATCTCTGTTAAAGTTTAACCAAATTTATCAATGATAGAAAACCAAAATTCAAAATCTCATGACTAACTTCAGACTATACCATCTTAGTTTAAAATATTTTTGCTAACCACTTATTATAATACTAACCATGTATTATAATATTAATGTGTGCTTTAATTAATTTTCTGATGCATGTGTGTGATTATCAATCCAAATTAATACAGTCCAGTGTTTTGCCTTAAAGAACACAACAACTCAGAGTCATCACGAGGTTAAGAAACAACAGAGATCTAACTTCATGTGTAAATCTAATGACCACTCAACGCAAGTTTATTCTCAACTGTTGTTATTTTCAAAAAGAGCAAATTCGTTTTATTGACATCTTCGTTCAGAAGAAAACAACACAAAGTATACAAGTTTTCATTCTCACATGTTATTGTAGTAAAAAACACAAGCTTCAATTTTAGTATGATATCCTTTATAAACTGATAGAGTTTAAAACACTGATACTTTAATAGATTTCTTTAAATGATTATTTACATATCGCTAGATAATTCAAACAGAAACTTATAGATAATATTTTTCAAACTCAGCAATTGTGTGCATGATATGAAAATTAATCATAGCTTGAGAAATTCATGAATCTTCTCCAAGTCAGCTGCAGCAACAAAGATAAAAGATTTTTGTTTCTCGGTCCTGTAAATTTCCTTCGTCTGCATGGCTCACAGCTTAGCATAGCTTGACAATCAAGCGAATGTCACTGTAAATGATTCCTCTGTTCCACCAAATTACATGTCCTTTATCTCTCATCAATCAAGATATTTACTCACTTGAGAAAAAGTATGTTGAAATCATAAAGCTGTCTACGAAGCAATATGAGTTAGACATTGGTTTAGTAAAACATAAAATTTTAACACTGGAGAAGAGTGAACAAAAATAGAAGAAAACAAACACTAAAGAAGAGAAGAACCAAAAAACAAAAATATTGTAGTACAATTACAACATTAAGAATAGTAACTTTTACAACTTCAAGAGCCCTAAAATCAAACTATATGGAACCGTTACGAATGATATAATTTAATAATTTTAAATTTTTTTTAATATTTACAATACAACCTATCGATATCAAAAACCAAAACTCATAGCACACGAAAAATATGCACACAATATTGTTATTCTTTACTCAATAAAATAACCATAAAAATCAATTCATACCTAAATCAAATCTCTAATTACACGACAATTCATAAATCAACTACTATTAACTAAAAAATACAGATTTAAAATCATTTCTAATTTAATTTCAAGCTAATTTTAATATAATGAAACAAAATATATATTACAATTAAAAAATAACAACACATGTAAATTAAAATTACAACTAAAAATAATCGCTCCGCGCGGACATAGCACTAGTTATAATATAAAATTTTATGTTTATTCTTTTCCAAACAAACTTTAAATAGGCTTCAAGTTAAACAGGTTTCACATAGACAAATTCAAAACGGATTTAATTTAAAACATTATTTAAATTGGCTGAACCCATACATAAACGGACTGGACAAGTCTGTTTTAATATCCTTTTCCACAACCTGTTAAACCGAAACACGAACAAGGAAACATACCTAGATGTATTATCAAAAATTTAGCAAAGATTTAAGATAACAAAGAAGAAAATCATGTAATCAATTTGCTCTGCTTTATTGTGAAAATAGTGAGACTAAAAGGTTTTCAAGCGTAAGATCCTCTAGAACAATAAATAAGAAAAGAAAAACTAAAAAAAAAAAAAAGAACTCTCCTAAGTTTTGGCAAGAGACATTATTATCCCACTATGTTTTGGTTGATTCATTCAAGCAAACGCTTCTGCTTATACCATCCGATGGCACCAAAATAGAGGAATAAACTTCCTGCCGTACCTCCAATCACTGTCCACATGAATCTCCCCGGACCAGCTACGTCATCGTTGAACAGCTCTATGGTTATGTTCATCCCGAACACTCCTGCAACAGCTATAAAGAGACTCATCACCAGAGTTGCCGTTGTTAGCTGTACACCCATCTGCAGAAGATTATTCTGTTTGCCATCTAGCATTATGTTGATGTAGTCCTCCGTGTCATCCACGTATTCCCTTAGCTTTTTCCATTCAAACATCACAATAATGTAAAAGAAGAACAACATCACTATCTGACAAGAGTGATATTTACTACTAAAGCATCAGCACTTACTGTTGATAGCTTGTTCAGTGTACCATCGATCTGCACGAAATATGCTTCCAAAAGCATTTCAAGCTCTTGCACATTGAGTTTGTTGGTCATACCACTCTGGGTTGAGCTCGTCCCACGGCTGTTTCTGCTAAGTGCGCTATGAGCTCTCATTAGAAGGTTGTGAGCGTCACTTCCTCGATGGCAGCTTTCAGGCGAAACTTCGGCACGAAACCTGTGGCAGGTCATGGTAAAACGGAAGATGTTAAACTTAAAAAATCAAAGCAACCCAAAGCTAGTATGTTCAGAATATCTGGAAACATGCCTGTCATCCTCGTCTCCTTCAGGAAGATCAACCACGACGGTATCACCGGAAGAAGCCGACTCAAGCTTCTGAGCTAACTTATCAGTAAGATACATCTCAGCCATGTCTCCATCATCGTCTAGGAGATGTTCTAGTGCGTCCCTAACCTACGCAAGTGAAGACAAATAAGGTTAGATTACAACAAGATTTGTCTTCATAAAAGAAAAAAAGATCACAGGAGTCATCATCATCACAACACCTTCTGAACACGCCCAGTGATTGCAACCAGCCTGCTTTTAATCTGTCGAACCCGCTCCAAGTTGAGGGTACTGATCTTGATAGTAAGCTTATCCATAGCTGGATGGGCCTCCAACTCCAATCTCACGGCCTACATCAGATAAAAGAACAAATGGAAAATACATGACCACACAAAAATAGAAACAAAATCCCTTAGTCTTACACAGCCTTTGACCATATAAGTATAATAAATAATACCTCACTTTCCAAACTGGTGGATGCAGCCTCAAGACACGCTTCAAGAGCAACAAACTCAAAAGGAAGAACCTTGGATCCATCTTGATTCCCAAGACTCTGCATCTTATCCTTCTTGCCTTCCTCCCCTTGATCCCTACACATTTGTGACGTTCCAGCTTCTCCTTGTGCGGCTCCAGTGTTCTCTCCCTCCTTTACAAAACCCATACAAAAGAAACCAGAGTGGTTAGTATCTATAAATAGACAATCACATCACCTTTGCAGAGATCAACAAGTGAACCATCACTTAGTTAATACAACATTTATTTTTTTAATTAACCACAGTGTCATTAGGTTGGTTCAATACAACATATCATACGTTCCTAACCTAACAGTGAAAAGCAAAACCCTAATTTCTAAAAACCACCTGAGGTTTAGTGGCGTGATGGTGACACCTAATCCTCCTCTGCAACTCCTCAATAAACGGCGCCACCGAAGGATCCTTCGAGTTCAGAATCAAAACCTCCTGAGCCGTGATGATCGCCTTGATATGCTCCAGATTGATGACGATCGCTCTCTCGCGGCCTAGAACGGTAGACGGATACGACAGCAGAGGATCGAGGATCCGGAGATCGCGCGCCGGTAAGCCCGTTCGACGCATGATGGTGTGTTTCCCGGCTTCCGTCGCTTGCTCCTTCCCCGACGAGCAGAGCACCAGCCAGGTCCTCACGCCCATGCCTTTCTTCCGGCTACCACCGGTGGGAAAGGTAGGCGTCGGGTGGGTAGCGTTGGTGTCGAAACCTTCGGGTCTAGGGCCTCTCATGGCTGGCTGCGTAGTAGGATTTGATGTGATCAGGTGGATTGAGTAGTGAAAGTTAGATCATCTAGAAATTGAGTATTTATAGAGCCAAAACTAAACCGGGTTTAGCGTTTCCCTCAAAATTGAATTGTTTTTTTTGTAGATAGGTTTGGATAACGACATAATATTTTAAAATATTTTTCCACAATCGAATCTGGTATGGATTCAGAATTTTCAGTTAGATTCGGTTTGGTTTGGTTTGGTTTGGTATGGATTCAGGTTTTCAGCTACCTTTTCAGATTCGGTTTGGTTTGGTATAGGTTGGAGTTGTCCATGCGATTAACAAGCTTCACAATGATCTACCAGGTGTAAGTTTGACGGTATCTCTTCATGCACCAGTTCAAGAAATCCGCTGTCATATCATGCCAGCAGCTAGAACCTTTCCTCTTCAAAAGCTCTGCTAGCTATCCAGAAAGTCAGGTAGCTCCCAACCAACAGGTTCTTTGCTATTAAATGTGAAAAACCATCATTCCTGAAACAATTAATGATCATAACGTACTGGGGGCCCCACATCGTCTCCTTGGATCTAACAGTAATCAAAAGATCTTCATTGAGTACATCATGCTTGATGGGGTCAATGATCAAGAGGAGAACCCTCATCAATTCGGCGAGTTGCTAAAGACATTTCAAGTGGTAATGTCTTTGATGTCTTAATAATTTAAAAGTTCCTGTCTAATGGAAAACTCCGCCGTTTTCTCAAAAACAGGTGATAAATTTGATACCATTCAACCTTATTGGGCCCACAAGCCAGTTCAAAACCAGCACTAAACAAAGCGTCTCGAGTTTCTAGAAAATCCTGAGGGAGACCTACAAAATCCGAACCAAGGTTCGCAAAGAAATGGGTCAGGACATCAGTGGAGCTTGCGGTCAGCTAGTAATGAACCAACCGGACAACAAGAGTGCTCCTGGAATTATGGAACCACTTAGAGACATTGAAGATCTCCATCTCTAACTTTAGGACCAGACACATAAGACACACGTTTTCTATTAGAGTTCTATTAAAATTCTTATTGCCAAAGTCAATCCTGTAATGCTTATCATCAATCATGACTATATCCTAAACACAAAGTTGGTAAAATACCACCAACAGGGTCAATACTTATCCACAGATTTGATCCAATAGTAGTCAATTCAATACAAAGACAAGTTTGATTTTATCTTCTTATGTCACATGATATATAAATATTGGGTTGCAGGAATATATTATTTCATATAGAAACAGAGAATTTTAAATGGAGGGGTTGATTCCATATCTGATTCATGCTATCAAGAAAGACCATAACCCTCAACATCAGGGGTATCGATCGTTGTCTGTAGGATCTAGCCGAGGCGGCAGACCATTAATGATGGGACAAGAAGCTTCTTCTTCATTTCAGGGATCTTCTCACCGTCGAACAAGATCAGAGTACAAGCCACCTGTTATTATGGATATGTTTGATCAGACATCATCAGGAGGTTTTGGTCAAGACTCTGGGAATAAAGATCTTTCTTCTCAGAATATAGCAACAAAGCTTCAGCATGCAGATAGACGATGAGCTTCTGTAAGAAAGAAAAAGTTTGTAAATCTGATCAATGTTATAGCATTCAAAATTGTGTTAAGTCTTAGATACCAGTTATATGAATTTGTTTTTATTTATTTATTTATTATAATAATGTATTGTATGAATCAAATACATTAAAATTGATTGTTTTGGTTTAACTGGATTATTGTATTCAACCAAAAAAAAAGAATGACCAAGAATAGTAAACAGAACTGTCAAAACAAAACAATGAGTAATAGCAGAGGAAAGATCTGTTGCTTGCTTAGCACTCAACGACGAAAGATCAACGTTAGGGGATTTTATCTCAAGAACATTGAAGGCTATCTTCGTTTTGAACATTACCAAAACTTAAAACACATTAGATTCCATTTTCTTCTTCTCTGGATGCCACAGGTTGAGAAACATAGCCTTCTTTCTTTTTATCTGTCTCTGTTGTTTCTGATACAAACCTCACAAGAGTCATCGGTACTAGTGGCAATGGCTGAATTAAGATCTAATACTATTTTCAAGCTTCTAGAGGAAATGGGTGTGGGGAAAGTGCCAAGAGACGTTGATCATAGACCAGTTCTTCTGCCAATAAGAAGTATAATCCCTGTGTTAGCAGCTGGAAGGGTTATGGCCAAACAAAGGTTTTTTTTTCTTGAGCCTCACACTGAGAAAGTGAAAACGAGGGCGAACTGGCGAATGTTTCGAAATTGCTCAAGGAAGTTTACAGTGGAGTAGAGATAGAATTCAATCGTATCGACGAACTATCTGTATAAGAAATATGAATATCTTGAAAGCAGTCTTTTAAGTGGTTTATGATGTACTACTGGATTTGCATCTACAAAATTACTAGTCTGAAATCTGAATCTTACCTGACACATTAGTATTAGTATTACTTTCACTTCTGAACAGTCGCTAGAAAGTAGAAACACAAATTTGTGTTTAAACTAAACTGCATAATACAAAGTAGAAAGTGTTGTTGTAACTGAAGGGGTAAATGTGTTAAAGGATTGTAACTTTTGGTTAACTAGTTTTGTTTATGACTTTTAAAGAGATAGACACAACTTTTTATTTGTAATAACACAACTTTTTATTGAAAAAAATGCATCGAAGAGATGCAAGTTTTCACTTTGTAATGTTTTATTTTCTGTTTAAGCTTTTGTTGTGATGTAAAACAATTTCAAATTTGTATTCTACTATTAATAAAGATAAAGTTCTCGTTACTTTAGGTTGCAGTGATACAATTGTGACGTAGAACAGCAGTGATACAATTGTGACGTAGAAACATTTGTTATTTCCTTAAGAAACTCATCTTTTACATTCTTTGTTCAGTTGTTCGAAACTTGAGTTTTTTTACCAAAAGCCCATTTAAATATAAATATCTGGCCCATATTAATTGGATACATGAGAATACAAGTAAGCAGGTTTAAACTAGTCATTTCCTTAAACGGCGAAATCACAAATCAGAAAAAGGAGCCGCTGAGAAAAAGGAAAAACACGGACGACAAGTACATCTTGAAAAAGGAAAAACGCAGAAAAGAAATAGATAAAAGGGTATAATGGTCAATTAGGATACCAACTATTTCCTTTTTTATCATCTAGCAGTCTCAACTTTCTAGGTCTCTCTATATAAGAGAGTGAGATTCCACCTCTTCATTACCATTAATACCTTCGTAACTAACTACAAGGTCTACAATCATCACTCTCTCTAGGTTTCCGATCAACCTAGGGTTTTCTTCTTCATTGATCAAAGAAACCATGTCTGTGGTCGAGAACATTCCTATGGAACCTAGAGCCAAAAGGCAGAGGATCGAACCTAACGAGCCTTCGTATTCTAGCAAAAGAAGATGTGGTCACTGGTTCGTTCGTTACGGAGTATGCGCCACCTGCAATTCATCTGTTGACAAAGGCCAAGAAGGCCAAGCATTCGACTATCTTCTCAAGGGTTTGCAGCTAAGCGACGAGGCTGTAGCCGTGACGAAGCACCTTATTACATTAGTCTCTTGTTCCAACGAGAAAAAACTCCACCTAGTACTTGACTTGGATCACACGCTTCTCCACACCACTCGTGTATCAGGTCTCACCGAAGCAGAGAAGTATCTCATTGAAGAAGCTGGTTCGAATACAAGGGACGATCTATACAAGTGGCAAGCCCAAGGAGGAGAAGATGCCGTGGCGTTCTTGACAAAGCTAAGACCTTTCGTTCGAGATTTCTTGGAAGAAGCCAACAAGATGTTCACAATGTATGTTTACACAAAGGGTAATCGAGAATACGCTAAATACATCATGAGCATGATTGATCCTAAGCGAATCTATTTCGGTGAGAGAGTGATAACAAGAGACGAGAGTCCTTACATGAAGACTCTAGATTTGGTTTTGGCTCATGAGCGAGGAGTGGTGATCGTGGATGATACACGTGATGTGTGGCCAGATCACAAGAGCAACTTGGTTGAAATTAGCAGATACAACTATTTTGGGATGAACAAGAGCAAACAGTCGAAGCCATACTCTGAGGAGAAGACTGATGAAAGTGAAAACGATGGTGGTTTGGCCAATGTTTTGAAGCTACTCAAAGACGTTCACTCTGGATTCTTTAGAGTCGTTGAAGAAAAAGACTTGGAGTCAAAAGACGTGAGGCTGCTGCTACAAGAGCTAGAATTTAATCATGCTGACAAAGAATCGTTTAGTTCTGTAGAAACATTATAAAAGCATCTGTGTGATCTCTGGTTCATATGTAATGTGTATATTGCAAAAGTTAATTTGATTAAAAACATTTTAAGTATATTTCATGTATTTTTACGATATTTCTCTGGCATTAATCTAATATCTCTTGGGTGATAATATATCCTCAAAGCCAAATGAACTACAAAGGGTTGTCTTTACTTCTACTTTATACACTCAGACAAAAGAAAGACTACAAGCTCAAACATACTTTCAGTATCTATGGGGCACTCTTAGTAAAGACAGACCAGCTTCTGTGTTTCTTCCTTACTATGCCGCAGGATTTGGATATGCTTTAGGTTTGGGTTTCACTTCGATTTCGTTAACGTTTCTTACAAAGATGGCTTCTGGCTCGTGCCTGAAAAAACAACACACACACAGACCCAGTTAAAAGAGAATTCAAACCTGAAACCAAATACAAAAGATACATACAACTAGTATTTCAGGATAACTATACTCAAGTGTTAACCTGTAAGACTAAGGAACAGAGTTCATATAAATCCAACGTACAGTTATCTCTAAAAGCATTTTAATCAAAACAGTGCCCAAACAATTAAGTGTATCCAATCAATATTTCAAAGACAGGCACAAAGCTATTCTAAACTTCAGAGAACTAGAAAGGGGGAAAGATACTTACGATTTCTCCCCCTCTTCAAAAGTGTAACTTGAAGCAACAGCTAGTAGCTGCCCATCTCGACTGAATGACAGTGCTGCGATACTCGATGGGTACTTTGAATACTGCAATAGAAACAAGAACCAAATAGCAATAACGTTTAGGGAACATTATCAGAAAAATGAAAACAAAAAGCTCTCAAGTCATTTACTAAACCTGATACAGCCTCTTCTTGTTGTTCCCATCCCAAATGTTGACAAAACCGTCACAGCCTCCGGTTGCAAAGGTGCCATAACTACAGTTAGCAAAATTTCAGATGATTAAGCAGAGGTTTATAATTGTTCCCACTAATTTACCATACGAAGCATAAGAAAACCTTTTGTCTAGATGTATCTAGGATGTTAAAGAGTATAAAGCATACATAGTATATAACATCCGAACATAGCAAATTAGCATCCCAGTAACTTCGAACTAGCCTTCGACTTTACACTAAAGAATTTTTAGTTTGACTATTATATTAAAAAACCTTCTCGTGTTGTGTAAAAATATAATAAATCTAGGAATCAAAGAAAAAAGTTGGAATCTTGCTGAGATAGGAACTCACATTGGATGGAAAGCAATGGCATTTACAGGGTAAACAATGTCTCTTCCAGCCTCTGATTTCCGATGACACTTAAAAGCATATCTGAGAACAAGTTTACATATATTTATAAGTCATTCAAAGTATTGGAAAAGAGACAAGTAGGATAAAAACACAGAGGCCAGAAATACTTCTTAGCTTGAGCAGCCTCTGACAGATCAAAGAACTCCATCGCAACTCTTCCTTCAACAGAGCTAAGAGCATACCCTGTAAAATTTCAATATCAAAGATATAAAACGGAGGCACTAAAAAGGAAAAAGTAACTAGCAACCCACAGAAAGCAATACAAGTCAGTTCAAATAACCTGTTCCATTAGGATAACTACGAACACATCTGGTCTGGTATTTGAGGGAAGACTCCCTTCTTTGCTCAGGCTGAGACATATTCCTGAGATCGTAGATGTTGACATGCCTTCCTGCTGTTGCCACAACGAGACGGTTTCCAACGAGAGACAGAGAGTAAACACGCTCTGGTTGGACGTATGTCCCCACCTGAGTCCGTTCCGGCCCACTTGCACCTCTCGGATCCCAGCATTTAACTGTTTTATCCCAAGATCCCGTAATCACTTGCCCTGTAACATTAACACAAAAAGAAAACATTAACGTCTCAGCATTACTTTGGAGGCTTGGAACAGTAATAAAGGGAACCAAATTGGTGAGAAATAAATAATGAGTTCCAGATTAGTTACTTCATACTTTAAGAACCAAAGTTCACTGTCCATAGTAATTGCTTAACTAGGAGCTTTCTAGACCATGAAAAGCACAAGAAAATAGTCACTGTTTCAAAAGAGCATACCTGCAGCATAAGAATACTCAACACACCGCACAGGCTTCTCATGCGTCCCCAGAACATCCTCTTTGCCAACATTGAATACAATCCTGAACATATGTTTAAAGACCTTTCTTATGTTAATCTTCACAAAGTTAAGATTCACAGAGTGATTTCAAAAGGAAACAAAATACCGTCTGACTTTGTTGTCGCTGCCAACGCTGAAACCAGAGGAATCGTCGTGGAAACAGCAATCGAGCACTGCGCCGCCGTGTAGGAACTCTCCTTTCAACGAATTGGTGCTCACATCGTACAACCTCACACTCTTAGAGCAACATAACAAGAAGAAACGATTCAGATTAAAGGGAGTTCGATGGAATCAGTTAGAGAAAGGGGGCTTTGTTTTGTTTTCTAAACCTTATCCCATGAAGAAACGAGGAGATGGTCACTTGTGTTGGAGAATCTGAGATTGGAAATGCCATCGGACGGTGGGTTCGCTAGCTCACGGCCGGCGGACGGAGGAGGCTGCTGACTCATGTTCCGATTCCTCCCGTTGAAGATCACAGATTCTAGGGTTTCGGGGGAGAGAGAGAGGGGTTTTTGAGTTTTGAAATGGGAGTAACTATACCTTTGCGAAAGGAACAAATCTCGATAAGATCTATTTCAACTTCATTTTAAAAACAAAAAGAAAAAAAGAACAACTTTTTTTAATTTTGTTGGTCTGTTCTCTGTTTGAATTTCAAATCTGTAATTCGAAATGGTGGTCGATCATTCGATATACTTAGTTTGTTGTTACTTTTACTAGGATGTAGACCCCCGCGAAATCGCGGAAGAAAGTTAATATTAAGTTTTCGGTATTAATTTAAACTGATTACATATAACTATTTAATATATATATATATACAGCTGATATATTCAAAATAGAAACATTAAATATGAAAATAAAATATTAGAATTTTATCATAAATAAATTTATTGAAAATACTAATGACAAAGCGATGCAACCTTCAAAAGTATTAGATTTAATAATCACTATTAAATTTCTAATATTATTTTTTAAAATTATCATATATTAAATGTATGAAACAAAAATGGTAATATATATAACTGATATATTTAAAATGAAAGGATTGAAGATGAAAAATAATATTATTAGAATTGTATTATAAATAAAAAGATATCAAAAACACTAATGCCAAAGTGATGCAATCATTCAGACATATTAGGTTTACTAATTAATATTAAAATTTTAATATTTAAATTATTATATACTAAATGATTAAAACAAAAGGATGATATTTAAATGATTTTTACAAAAATATAACTGATATATTTAAAATGATTTAGTATAATTTTTTTAAAAAAAGTAATTATAAATAAAATATATAAAAATCTTTTACGAAAAAGTAAAAGATATAAAACTAATGCCAAATTGATGCAATCCTTCAAAAGTATTAACTAATGATGAAATATAGGATTATGGAAGCAAATTATGGGTATCTCGAAAAAATGAAACAGAGATATAATCTTGAGAACCAAATATAAAGTATATCTTTCACTACCAGATAAAATTTATTTTACAGCGAAAATATTTTTAATAAAATATCAAATTCTAAATATCAATTCAAATGTGAAACAAGATAAATAGAAGTCAGAACTGATTTGGTTCACAAAATATATTGGGACACAATTCCAAAACTGTTTATTAAAAAGTATATATGCAAACAAATGAGTTTTTTCAGTCGATCTAAATTGGTTTTCAATTTTACATTATTTTAATATAATTTAATAGTATAAAATGGTTCTTCCAAATTATAATTTGAGATTATGTAAATAAAACCTATAAATGAAAAGATGTATGAAATAAAATTTATGAGAAATAGAGTTGAAAGGGCATAGGTGTTAAAACTAAAAAGAGACAAGTTTCTATATAAATAAACTGTTTTTTTTTTTTTAACGACTTCATTGAATCAAAAGAGCATCAAGGGGTTTGTATAAATAAACTGTTATAACCAGAAAAAATATAGCAAAACAAAATGCAAGCTCCGATAATATTTTTTTTCTTTCTTATTCTCTTTTTTTAATTCTAAGATTGACAGCAACTTTTAACCTTTGTTTTGCTTTTAAAAAAAAAAACAAAAAAACATCTGTAAAATTTATGATAAGGATCATGGTTTCTCTCTAAGGCTATTGACTTTTTACTATTTTTTTTCAAACTATGAGAACTGTTAATGTTTGCTTTGTGGGGGTAGAATGTGACTTGGGGTGTTCGGTATCGTTTTGGTGTTTTAGTATTTTGGTTTATAAAAGAATAGCTATCATATAGAAATCATATCTACTTTGTTTTGGTTGGGTAAATATACCATCGGTTTGAAGTTTATTCAGTTTTATATCAAAAATCATAAATATATTTATTTTTATAACATTTTGTAAAATTTACTTTATATGATTAGATATAGGTTTTATTAAAACATAAAGATATATAAGTTTCTAAATAGAATTTTTATTTTATTTTATTTTACTGTTTAAATATAAGTAGCAAACATATTAAGTTAATAATAACAAATTCAACAGTGAAATTGAATTATGTTTTCCTATAAAAAGTTGAAGACATCTACCAAATAGAACTTGGAAATAAATCTAAAATCACTCGGGAAACAATTCTATAACTTTTTCATGTATTTTAAGTATATTTATCTACAAAAGTTAAAAAATACAAATTATTATACAAAATTTACTATAATTTTAATTATATAAGTTTATTATAAATATCTTATATATAGTTATATTAACATGTTAATAAACGCATAAGTTAATTCTAGTTTATTTGGTTAAGTGGGCCTGTAGAATAATAAATAATTAGGCGTGTGGGAAAAAAATGTATCAATAATTGCTTAGAAGCACATGGTCTTCTTCTTCATTTGATAAATGATAAAACCAGTATGACGGAAACGATTCTAATCACCTATTACCCGCCGTTTTGTATTTACATGGCTTAGGCGGACTCAATCCGACCACCCCCTATCTTGCCGATCAGCCCCAACCCGCCACGTCTGCCTTGATTAACGTATTCTCGTCCGCATAATTTGTGAAAAGGGGGGATTTTTAGATCACCGGAACGACATACCTTTTTCCCATACCTCTGAGATCTCAAGTCTCCAGATTTCTCACCCCCCCCCCCCTCTTAACCTTCCAATTGAATTTTATATTGATCAACATTATATTGCTTCAGTTTCAAAAAAAAAAACATTATATTGCTTGCTTCCTTAGACCTTAACTGAAATCATCTTCTCCAGCAAATTTTTGATATAGAGAAACATGAAAATTCTAGGTTACTGGCGTCAAATTGTAAACTCCTCGTCCCTAAACGTACCCATAAAATTTTTATTGACCCCTCACTACAAAGAACATCTTCTCGGGGACGTTTGAAGTGTTACTATCGTTCTTCGTGTAAATTACTAAATTTATATATATCTATTGTTCAGAGAAGTGTGATTGAAGGGTTGTGTTGTTTGAGAATAAAACTATTCATGAAAGATGCCAACTACGAAGGGTTGTGTTGTTTGAGAACGGAGACGATTGGGGAAGATAAATGAGACAACAATTTTTTGATGACGTAAGCCACTCAAAGGAATAGAACTTTTCATCCATTAGATCAAAAATAACAAACAAACCTGACCGTTAAATTAAAAATTTATTTTCCTATAAAAAATGATGATGTCATCTATCACCAAAAAATGGTTTGCTATTATATATAGATTTTTAAGAATTCTTTTTTCAGGTTCACCAATGCAGAAACACAATAGATAGAAAGGTTCATTATTATTCATGGTCCCATCAAAATATATTAAATTTTTTTTATAAATTCCAAAATAGGTTCACTAATGAGGATGCTCTTAAAGTGTGCAAGTGTCAAGTGTGAACTCTCTTTTACTTTGATGATGACTTTATTTAAATTAGGGATTTTTTTTGTTTTGAGAAATTATAAATTTTTGGCCGAGAATTTAAAATGAAAAAAATTGGAGATCTGAATTCTAAAAAATTGGAGATCTGAAATTATCTTTTTACTTTTTTCTTATGAATGTAAACTGAAAACAATATTTTTAAGTTGTAATATATATCGTATATTTCTATTTGCTTAATAAGTTTATGTCTGTTTTGATATCAATAAAATTATTTTGCCTAAATTTAAACTATCTTTTTATTAAGAGCAGGACTAAAAAATAATTTTTTTTTTTAATTCAGTAGTTTATTTTTCTTAGAAGTTAAAACCAAAAGAAAACACCAAATGTCAGGGTCAAAGCTGGACCACTAAACTGTTGATATAATACCTTCACAGATCTGGAGCATGGGTCTGAAATGGGCTTAATAACAAGGCCCATATTCTGCACATTTTTGCAAGCAAGCAAATAAGAAGAAGATGAGAATGATAGAAAGCGTCTTAAACTGTCTCTCAATCAAACTAACACGTGTAAACGTCGCGAACGCGTTTGGAGAAATCACGTCCACCTTTCTTTGCTTGTTGGGTATAACAACAAAGTGACATCGGCGTACAAGTGGTATCGGAACTACCACGTGTCCTATAAACACACCCCGTTTAAGTTGCTAATACGGTACGCCACGACACACCTAATCTTGTTCTCACCTACACTCAACTCCACTGAAGTTAGCTCAACATTCTTTTTTCATTTTTTACTTCCAAAAGTGTTTAATTTTTGTTTTGTTTTTCAGTTTCATTAATGATTAACGAGTTATCTCATTTTTGTTTTGCTTTTTTCAATTTCATTAATGATTTACTTTAGTAATTCTTACCATGCGGTAAAGATAACTAAACTGAGCTCATGCTGATTCGATGATGGAAATAATCTAGAATTTTTGATAAATCTTCGAAAGATTAGTACCCAAAAGAACGTAATTAAGCGTGTACGCGTTTGGTTTAAGACGTGCCCCACACGGCTCGTGGCAGTAGCCAACACATAAGTCAGCTCCACGGGAAAGGTATGCTCCTTTTTTATATCAACTAAAAAACCTGTTTTTGGGTTTACCGATTTTATTAAACTTCTGGTTCTTGACTTTGAACCGGTCTCTCACTCGTGACGAGACTAATACTACCTTCTTAGGTCAGCTGTGACCCAAAAACTCGGTTATTTCTACAGTAGTTTACATCAATACTTAGCTTTGTTTATTTGACCCTACATTATGGGTGTTTCTTTAGTATCAAAATGGCTTTTTGTATAAGAAAAACCAAAGACAAAATATGAACGTGTTAAAATTTAAGGTGTTTACATCTGATTTGATAATTAATGTAATTTGTATTTGGTTGCATATCTAAAGCATCTTTTTATTTCTAGTCTGACACATATTCAAGAGCTAACATGTTTTTATGCAATAAAAATAAAATCATTGTTGAGATTATGATTTGATTTCTGTTTAAAATAATTATCTTCCATATTTATTACTATAGTGTTAGGCCTCATAAATAAGTAACAAAACAGAGTATATAAATACGAGACCGACTTAATACTCATCCGCCACGTGGTTTTGCGTATAAAAAACAGTCCAAACATTTCCTCACCACTTCACTCCATTTCCTCATCTAACATCGACGAAGAAGAAGAGACACAACACACAACAAGACTCGTCTGATTATGGCTCTCGAAGCGATGAATCCTCCTTCGTTCACAGTCCGTAAAGATGATCCGATGAACGACGCCGTTTTCATGGAGCCTTGGCTGAAACGCAAACGCTCGAAACGCCAGCGTTCTCCTAGCCCTTCTCCATCCTCTTCCTCCTCGCCGCCTCGATCTCTTCGCCCTAAATCCGAGAGTCAGGAGGATCTCACGGAGGAAGAGTATCTCGCTCTCTGTCTCCTCAAGCTCGCTAAAGACAAACACTTTCCCCCGCCGCCAACGCTAGATTCGACAAAGCATTCGTACAAGTGCAGCGTTTGCGGAAAAGCGTTTCCTTCGTATCAAGCATTAGGCGGACATAAAGCCAGCCACCGAATCAAACCTCCAGCAAATGATTCAACGAGCATCGAGAAGCATCCCAGTTCCACCACCGTCCCACCTTCCGGGAAGATCCACGAGTGCTCTATCTGCCGTAAAGTGTTTCCGACGGGTCAAGCTCTCGGCGGCCACAAACGCTGCCACTACGAAGGAAACCTCGGAGGGAGCAAATCGATCAGCCAGAGTGGAAGCGTGTCGAGCACGGTTTCTGAAGAACGGAGCAACCGCGTGTTGATCGATCTAAACCTCCCGGCTTTACCAGAGCTCAGCCTATTACATCACAACACAGTCGTCGACGATGAGATTCTGAGTCCGTTGACCGGGAAGAAACCGCCTTTGTTGACCGGTCGTGACCAAGTCATCGTCAAGAAAGAAGATTTATCTCTTGGAATATAATAATATTCGATTATTATACATAAAACTTTAGTTTCATTTTCATTCGTTATAATTATTTTTATTTTAATGGGATTGGTTATTCATTCTATGTTAGGGATACATACAAAATTTGATTGTTTGGATTTGAATAAATCATAGTTTCATTTTGATTGTTATTTAGCTTTACTAATCTCTCCAGTTCAGTTTGTATAATATAAGAGACGTGTCATTCTGTGTGTGAACACAGAGCATATATAGTTGGGGGAACGAGAATCCGAATCCTTCCATGTGGATTCGTTCCTTGATTAGCACATGTATTATCAGTTCGGTACATAATTGAAACAATATTTTCTTTGCCATGCCTTCTGGCCACTAAAACTATAGAGTGTATTTCTTTATTTGTATTAAATATTTAAATCGTAATTAACTGCACATGCGTTTTAGCAAAGCATGGATCGTTATTTAATTTTGTTGATTGTATCGAATCATAAATACAAATGTGACCACGAATCTGTTCATTGGTTCTTTACTTCTTAGGTATGTGATTAAGATTCCTGGCCACTAAACTTTAATTCGAGCCTAACTTCTTTGTACCATTTAATTTATTATAACGGTGTTTCAAGATAATAATTGAATTTGTTTCATGCCGACCATCTGATTAATTGGTTGTTTGATAGCGAGATCAGCAAATATTACTTGTTTCGTTTTGCTTTGACACTACTGAAACTGTATTCGCTCGTGTACGGTTTCACCTAATCACACACTAAAGAGAACCAAACACGCTACTATTAAGTGTAAAGTCATTTACTAATACGCGTCGCAAATTCAATAGAACCACATATATGTTCTGCAACGTATTTTCTTAATTTTCAACAGTGACAGCCATTTTGGTTTGGCGGTGCTATGATATCTTACACCAAAAGAACACCACAAAACTATTTTTTATTTAATGTTCTAAATATAGAGAAGCCTCAAATTCTGTATAGATGAGATTGAGAAGTACAAGATATTATGTGAATGACAAGTACAAAAAAGGTTTGAAAAGTTTGTAATTAAAGACTTAAGAGATAAGAATATTGAAAATTCTAGATCAACTGTGTAATTCCAATTCGTGGTCGTTTTGCATATAAACAATGATGTTCTTGACGTGTTGCCAATTAATATCTTTATCCAAACAAATTCTTATAAAGCTTTTGTTTCTTTGTTCTTATTACCTATGTACACTATCTTGGTGTCTCTGTTGATTGTACTGAACAAATCAGAATAATGACGTCATTTGTCTAGTTCGTTAAGCACACAAACACTGAACACACGTAGTCCAAATGCATTTGATGCGCGGCACTTGAGGAAAAACAACAAGATATGTATTTATAAAAACGACAAGGAGTCTACCATCGGTAAGAAAGTCATTACCCAAATAAGTAAATGCCTAAATGTAAAGATCTGGAATGTCGATCCAAAAGGAAAAGCAAAACACAATCAATCGTTAGAGAACATTTCTTTTATATACACTTTCATTGTTTACAGTTAACGCTGAACTTCATAGGTTAAAAAAAAAGCACCACATTATATTCTTTTAACTTTCTCTAATGTAAACTTACGCAAGGAAACATATATCCCTTGAGAGTCTCACCTTGATCCGGTTGAAAATGATAAAGGCCGTGGGAACGTAAGCATGGTTAGAAATCATGTCGGCAGTGGTGTGAGAGTAAGTCATAAACCCATCATTTTCTACAGTTGTGAAGTCAGTTTCCGGCTTAGTTGTATTATGTGCGTCTTCATGCTACAGTCTTTAACCTAGCAAGAGACATTGATCTGCTTATGAAACCCTGATCAGGAAGGAAAATGCAAAAGAGCAGAGAGAATCATTCTTTAACCTGCATAGCTGCTACTGTTGATAAGTATCCATGACACTGTTCAAGTAAGACCTTTTCTTGTGCAGTGATATTCACCATCTCCGCCATTACTGAATTCATTTCATCCACCTACCAATGACATCAAAGAATAGAAAGAAAATTGCACAGAGATTACTAAAAGTATGGTTCACAAAACACTGAGCAATTCGTATGTTAAACCACTCAAGACAAAATGAATTGACAAACAACCAGGTTTTAGTTTCGGACCGGAGTAATTGGTTCTGGAAACATAACTATAGGAATGGACAACATCAAGTTTCCACTTTCTATCTTATAATAAACAATATGATACTTGTATGGTCCTTTGCAGTACTTGCACATGGAAAGTAGCTACAGATTGCATTCTACTTCTATATTTTTCCAGCAAAGGATGAGCTTCATGAATCATCATTCATGTTATAATCACTGAGACAAGAAATTTACCTTTGATGTGAGCGAGAATATGGAAGACGCCATAGCGTGCATGGCATCAACAGCTGAACTAATAGCATGCTTAAGCTCTAGAACATCTACCTAACAACACAGAAATCATAAAACGCATTCAGAAAACAGACTCTAATGATACAAAATAAGCGAAAAACAAACACATCATGGTCTCAGGCAAAAGAGGCACTCACCACAGCTTTTCCGATTATTGGAAGACGAAGCGTGCTGGCTTTCAAGGCTTCAGTTGCTCCTAACAAAGAATTTGAATGATCTCTGTCTAGAAGAGACCATTCTTCTAAGTAACTCATCTACAATTTCCAAATACAATGATCCCGTTACCATCAACAGAGAAATTACAAACATAATTACAGACATTGCTAGAAGTTCATATTCCTTACCTGCTCCTTCAAGATGGAAGCTAGTTTCAATTTCTGCTTCAGTAAGAGCAACCTGATCCGTTTCAGAGTGACAGAATGGCGCAAGTCCGAGATTGATACCCAAGCATTCCACAGGTTTTTCTGTCAAACAAAAAACCTGTGCCTTCACTAGAGTGTGTATAGTTTTGTGGACCGAGTTAATGACTCAACTATCTATAAAAATACCATATCCTACCAATAGCTAGACTTCATAACCTTATCTACCGTTAGCTAGATTACAAATCATGCATTCCATAAGTCTGCTTACGATCCAAGCAGGCACACACATGAAATGGCAAAACCATAAATCCACAGTTACTAACATATCACTAATGCGGTAATGTAAAAGATAAGGTACCTCTGCACTCATTCTCTGCACCATGAAAGTGGAGTCAGCCCTGGCATTAGCAAACCGCCACTGAAGATGACGGTTATACAAAAGCCTCAACAAGTGGGCATCCACAACCCGATCCTCCCCAATTTTCCCTCTCCTAATATCAGCAGAGAAACAAAGAATCGAAGGCAAGCTACGGTTATAAGCGTTCATCTGCTCAGAAACTCCATTCCTCACACGAGAAGGACTTGAAACTGCCCTAGCTTGACCTGTCGCCCAAACCTTACTCGGTGAAGCAGGCCGAGTAGTAACAGCACCTCTTACCGGAGAAGCATGACCCCGAGGAGATGACACCAACGACGGACTATCACTAGAGAACCGTTTAGACTGGCTCAACTTTGTTGACATACTACTTATCCTCGAACTCGGACTCGAGCACCGAGGTGAGCCACCAGGATCCTGCAACCTCCTTAACCGAGTATTAGTCTCTTGCCAGAACTTAGCAGAGGCCATAACGTTAGGTCGCAAGCTTCTTTTAGAGAGTTCACCACTAGTGCTACCAGATGAAACACTATCAGAATCAGACGCAGTGAAGTCAGTAGAACCCAAGCGTGAATGTGTGCTTGCCACTCTTGTCTTTCTCTCATCTCTCGATTGCAAAACTCCATCAACTTCTCCCAAATCTAAACCTAGTCTCCTCCCATCAGCATAAACCCTAGATCTCTCATCACACTCAGAATCCACATTTCGTCTCCTGGAAGCGCCAGGCCAGAGTTTCTGCTGGTCCACCGGCTTTGAGTTCTCCCTAACCGGCGTCGGCTTCCGCCGCTCGGGAGTAGGTTTCCGGTGAGAAGCCGGCGTGGAGGTGGTGGTAGTAGTAGTAGTCTCCTTCTTCTTCTTGCTAATCGGAAGGGAGAACGCCTCTCCTTGGAAGGAAACAGATAAGCTCCTGGTGGAAGTGATGAGCATCTTCGCCGCCGCCGACATCTCGGTGACGGGAGTCGGCGACGGACGGCGGCGGTCTACGGATTGGGACCGATTAGGTAGCGAGGAAGGCGTCCTACTCCGATTAAAAGCGGGAGTGGTGGCGCGAGGGAGCAGTGGGGAAGGATATCGCTTGCTCGTCTTAAGTAATGCAGACGAAGAAGAAGAAGTGGTAGAGGAGGTGGAGTGACAAGGAGAAGGGGATGATAAGTAGCGAGAGGGGACGTTTTTGAGTCTAGGTCTTCTTCCTCCTCCGACGCCATTGTGGTTGGGTTGAGCTTTATCTTGCGGATCTGGAGGCGGTTTACTAGTTTGAGTGGTGGTGGAGATTGCTGCTGCTGCTTGAGGAATCGCAGGGACCATTATCTCTCTTCTTCTTTTTCTTTTTCTTTTTCTTTTTCTTCGTCGTCGTCTGGTTCGGCGGCTTGGTGATCCTCAGAGTGCATTACAGAGATTTTGTCGCGCTTTAGCCGGAGGATTGGGTGCGGAACAAAAGATACTCTATGAGATTTTGCAATTAACTTGCCTTCGCAGTCAAGAGAGAGAGAGAGAGAGAGAGAGATGTGAGAGTGGAGGGTGGGGTTTCTGGATTTGGGGTTTTCTCAAACTTTATACTAGTATGTATACTTCTGCCTTGTGTAGCTCAAATCTTTTTCTTCTTTTTTTATAAACTTTTCGAGTCCCTATTTATTAAAGAGGTCTTAAATAGCTTGACTACTACTAATGTAACTAAATTTAGATAGCTGATTGTTTCGTTTTATAGCCAACAAATCCTTAAATAACTTGACTACCACTAATGTAACTAAATTTTGTCACGTTGAGCCAATGTATAAGGATAAGTAAGTGTTCTTTAAAAAAAAGTCTGATATAAACACCTTTTTCCAATTGGTATTTTGCTTGTTGCTTGAACTTTCTCTTTTCCCTTAAATCAACTCAGTATGAACTTAAATCATGCTAGTGTACTGTAGTCTGTTGTGTAGTTCATGTGAATGAAGTAGAGAGGTCGAATTAATCATACTCATAGTGTGTTTGTTTGTGTAGTTCATATGAATGAATGTGTTTGTTTGTTAGTGAATATGTAAAAAACTTGGCCCTCCTCCTTCAAATTTGGTCTTTTTTTATAGATGTTGGGGATGGATCTCCAACTAATATCAAGTGCTTTTAAGATCACATTTATTGTTTTGATGTTTTTTACGTTTTGGTTTTGGTTTTACAACCTCAGTTCAGCGCTGACTCTTTGTATCTTGAGATGATTCTATATTCTTCATGAACCTATTATTTCTTCTCAAGCCTTCAAACTATTGTGTCAGATTCTTGAACCATGATTGGAGTATGATGGAACCTGCGTCCAATAGTCTTCCATATTGTTAACTCTATAGAACCCTTTTCAACAACTAAAGCAGTCTTTCATCATGTTTAACTGTTCTTTTTTTTTCATTGGTTTGGTAAGCAATATAATTACGTGGATAATATTTCTTTTGTGGGCCTTTGACACGAAAGTAAAATTCATAAATTGTGTTAACCATAGCGCGCATATCAAGAGTGTTGGTAATGGCATTGCTTATTACTCATCATGGATGAGGTCCAACTATTGATTTGATGTGGTTTTTATTATTGAATCATTGATGGAAACAATGGTTTGTGGAGGAGGAGGCTGCAGCTAAAGCAACCCATTTAAATTAGAATCTCAAGATCAGCACACAGTTCCAAACTTGGTATTGTAAAATATGACTAGTAATCAAACAAAAAAAAACATGACTAGCAATCTCATCCTTTGATTTTAAGGTAGCTGAACCTTAGCTAATTACTGGATCTACCACCTCAGCTTCGAAACTTTACTGATATGAATCTCAAAAGAAACTATGTTTATTTTTGACATTGGGCTGATAAGGCCCAATCCAGTAAGTTTCAAAACTGATTTGAATTTTGTTTTATATCAATAAATTAGATTCAGTTTGACATTGCAAAAGATTCATGTCCGAAGCAAAAGTTTGACGAAGTCCTGGATCGATAGGGTAAGTGTAGTGGGAGCCATGTGGCGTCTTTAATTACAGAAAACTAATGAACACCCCCAAAATCGATTCCACAAGATCTTTTCAAATCACCAGACGTCACCATCCCATCATAAATCTGATAAGGAAAACTTGTTCAAGCTTCGTCTTCTTCCCTAATCATTTTCATCTTCTTTCTCTTCATCAATCTCTGTGTTCAACGGAGAAAGAGAGACAGAGTCAGAGACCCCAGAAACCAATCGAGTTCTTTTGACTTTCTGGTTTGTAGATCCTCTGCCTTTTGAACAGAGTCTCTTTAAAGTCTCTTGCTTTTTTAGATTTTATCTCCAAAGTTTCAATCTTTATTTGTTTGTTTTCCACAGGACTCTCTCTCTCTCTCTCTCGCTCTTGTTTGATGGGTGAAGAGATAATCGCAAACGATGAAAACAGCGATAAGACGAAACCAAGTCCAAAGCTGACACTCTTGCCTCTTGTATTCCTCATCTTCTACGAAGTCTCTGGTGGCCCTTTTGGTGTGGAGGACTCTGTCAAATCAGGTGGCGGTCCTCTCTTAGCCCTTCTAGGCTTCTTGATCTTCCCTCTCATCTGGAGCATACCCGAAGCTCTCGTCACAGCCGAGCTCGCCACAAGCTTCCCGGAGAACGGTGGATACGTGGTTTGGATCTCTTCCGCGTTTGGTCCCTTCTGGGGGTTCCAGGAAGGGTTCTGGAAATGGTTCAGTGGTGTTATGGACAATGCTCTCTACCCTGTTCTGTTTCTTGATTACCTGAAACATTCGTTCCCTGTTTTGGACCATGTAGCTGCTCGTGTTCCTACTCTATTAGTCCTCACGTTCTCGCTGACCTACTTGAACTACAGAGGCTTGCATATCGTTGGCTTCTCAGCTGTTCTGTTGGCTGTTTTCTCCCTCTGCCCTTTCGTTGTGATGGCTTTGCTAGCTGTTCCTAGGATCAGTCCTAAGCGTTGGCTTTTTGTGGATTTCAAGAAAGTTAACTGGAGAGGGTACTTCAATACCATGTTTTGGAATCTCAACTATTGGGACAAGGCTAGTACTCTTGCAGGAGAAGTGGAGTCCCCCGGGAAGACGTTTCCGAAGGCTTTGTTTGGAGCTGTTTTGTTGGTTATGGGATCTTATTTGATTCCTTTGATGGCGGGGACTGGAGCTCTAAGCGAGTCGGCGTCTGGTGAGTGGAGTGATGGGTATTTTGCTGAGGTTGGAATGCTTATTGGAGGTGTTTGGCTCAAAGGTTGGATACAAGCTGCTGCTGCTATGTCGAATCTTGGTTTGTTTGAAGCTGAGATGAGTAGTGATGCTTTTCAGCTTCTTGGTATGAGTGAGATGGGTATGCTCCCTGCCTTTTTCGCCCAGAGGTCAGTTACTTAGTCCCAGGCCCCTTTTTTTTTTCTTTAGATGATATACATAGACCCCAAATAAAAAGAAATATATTATTAAAATTCTTAGTCCTTAAGATAGTGTTGTGGTTATGATGAATGTTCAAGAAATCCATAAGCGGTAATTAGGCGTTTTATAGAGAACTATTGATTAGTCGGGCGTCTAAACTGATTTTTTAACTGATTTTTTGAATGCCTAGACTCTGATTCTTTAAAAAAAATTGTTTCTTTTTAGGTTCGATTTATCTCTGTTTAGATGCGTAGACCGATTTTTAGAACACTGGTTTTGTACAACTCGGTTTTAACGTTCTTTGTGTGTTGCTGCAGGTCAAAGTATGGGACACCAACGATCAGTATCTTGTGCTCAGCAACAGGAGTCATATTCTTGTCATGGATGAGCTTTCAAGAGATCATAGAGTTTCTGAATTTCTTGTACGCGTTAGGAATGCTTCTTGAATTCGCAGCCTTTGTCAAGCTAAGGATTAAGAAACCGGAACTTAACCGACCTTATAGAGTTCCCTTAAACACCTTAGGAGCTCTAGTGCTTTGTCTGCCTCCTTCTTTGCTTCTCATCCTTGTGATGGTCTTGGCTACCGCGAAGACGTTTTTAATCAGCGGTGTGATCATTGTTGTTGGGTTCTGCTTGCACCCGTTCCTGAAACTCGTGAAGGAGAAACGATGGGCGAGATTCATCCCAGAGGAAACAAGACCAGTTTTAGAAGTTCCATCTGAGTCGCAGGTGGATGAAGAACATGGAGATGAGTCTTCTGCTAGCCTTCTCCCATGAACTCCACCTGCACAAGACGGATCAATGAAAACATTGTGATTCATTTGCACGTCTTAAAAAGAGACATGGACTTTGTATAGTTTTGTAAGGATGCAGTTTATTTACGTCTTGTTCAGGTTTTGGTTTTTAGTACATACACGAAAAAGTGTAGCAACATGAAGGTTTCTGAGTTTATTTACCGTATGATTAATATGTATACTATAATCAAAACCAAAACCTGGATATCATAATTTAAAGCTAGTTTGGAGTTATAATATTTACTAGGTAATAAACCGCGCAAAATAGTTTATTAGATTATTTTTTGTATGCTAAAGAATTTGCTGTATAGCTTTTTCCAGGGATGTACATTCATATATCATTTCAGTTGATCTATTCGGATTTCGGATTTTTAGAGTTAGAAATTTAAATTTCATTCGGATATTTACAAATTTTGGTTTAGATTTGGTTTGAATCACTGCGGTTTCGGTTTGGATTCGAGTTTGGATATCCATTTTAATTATGTATTTTCTTAACAAAATTCAAATATACTTGAATCCTAAAAGTCCGAAATAAAATAATATAAACACACAAAAAATTGAATAAGATAAAACTAAATATTTAAATTTACATAAATTAAAGATCCATAAAATAATATTTGGCTGAACTAAAGATCCGACTTTGTGTGTGTAGTGTTTCTTACCTCAGTTTTTAATTCATAACCAATTATAAATATTTATTGTATTCTTGTACAGAAGTCTCAACCATAGCTAAGTTCGACAACATATGAAACTTTCAATTTCTAAAAATATTCTCATTTCAATACTCTAGTTGATGTGAATCTTAATGATTTTGTAATTTTTTTTCTTTCAAATATGATATTATTCAGTGTACGGAAAGAATTTTAATATACTAATACAAATGCTAAAAATGCAGAAACAAAAATAAGATGATTAATTTTTTTTTAGAAATTATTTTGGATGGAGTTAAAAAACTTGAATGTAAACGCATTAATTGTCAAATGATTGTGAAAGCGATACATCAGCATACTCAAATTAAAATGAATGTAGGGCTGACACGTGTCTAATATAATGTGAATGCATTAAATGACAATGCTTCTCTTTTAATATATAAGGGATTCAGTCAATAGAAAGTAAAACAAAACTCTTATCATTTATATAGTAATTAATCATGCTTTAATAATTATGGTTAAATCTTATTAAACTCACTTTTATTCATTCATTTCTTTTGTTCGATTTTTTTTTGGTTCAGACATAATTATATATTCTCTTTTAAAATTAAAGCTAGATTTGCACTTGGGTGGTTCTAAACTAAAGGACAATGTTTGTCACATCCAAAGGGAAAAAAATGGGAAACGAAAGAAAAAAGTTTTCAAGATTCCCCCACGGCCCCACCTGAGGTTGAGAGGTTCGTTAGAACAAGCATCTTAATAGTGCTTCTTTCTATAGTTTGTATTATTCTCTTAAACATTATATATATATTTTCTTTTTGATAATCGTGGTGTGATTTCAAATGCTTTCTAGGCCCAAAGACTAATCACCACGAAGCCCACAAGATCCACGTTTTCTTACCACTTAAGGCGCTCCAGATGGCCAAATGGAATTGAACCCAGGGCGGAAGTTCCAGCCGGAGCCCCTTTACCACTAAGCCAAGACCACTTGGTTGGAACATTATATCTTTTAGATTTTTATTACAACACTAGGTGAAGCAAAATTCAATGTGAATTTCACTATTTCTTGTGTGCTCTCTTTATGAATAGACTCAAAGACCTCGCAAGATGCTTCGAGACTGGGCTGTATCTGGGTCGAAAATACTTTGGTTTCGAACAATTGGAGTCATTGTAAAAATGAAATATTGAATCTAAACGTATCAGATATAAGTTTATTTCAATTGATGATAAAATTCCTAAGACATCAATACAGACCCAAAATCAGAATTAGCTCACTGCAACGTATTATAAGATATAGGATGAATAAGTATATCATTTTTCTTATATAATAAATGATTGTGATGGTCCTTACATGGTCTATATTTATCAAATAAATTTCTCAACGCATGTTTTGAAAAAAAAATTACAAAATTATACCAACCAAATTACATCTTACAATTTCACCAAAAAACAACCAGTTACGTCGAATAAATTAAGATTAATGTTTAGTTTTCTTCACAGCTTTTATTAAAATAGACAAAAGGAACCATATATTGAAATGGACTTGTCTGTCGTAAAATAGTCTTATCTTTTTAAACAAATATCTTCCATTAGATTTCGCTTTTTTTCCATATGTAGCTACACAATGTACATCACGGAATATATCCTAAGTTTTCTATTGAAAAGGTTGTGAATGAACATTTTTCATAAATATGTTAAAAGACTAGTTAGTTTCATTGAAGAAGTTTTCATGGTGAAACCTTTTTTTTTTCCATGGTGAAACTTTTGGAAGTAAAGTAAGGAGAGAAAAAACAAAACAACTTATGAAAATGCATTACACTACAGAAAAGACAAGCGTATACAAATTAAACTGTAAAATATTTTTTTTTTTTGAACTTAAGCTTAAAACTGTAAAATATTGCCTACCAATTAGCATGCATAACGCCTTTTATTTAGAAAGTAGCATAACAATCCAGGCATGCGACACTTCAAGTGTGCAACTTGATCACCAATTGCGGGTTATCATAAAATTAAATTAATTAGAAATATTTTATGGATTTTGAGCTAATTATTTCTTGAAACTTTGAACTAATTATTTAAAGAAAAAAAACTATGCTTGATTAGTTGATTATCTATCATATCATATTTTTACACCAAAAAATCTATATCATACTGTATTTTCCTAACACTTTAAGTTTGGGTCACTATTTTATCTCTCAGCTAGTTTTTTTATTTTTTTTTTATTTGTTTGACACCAAAAAGCTAAAAAGCTAGTTTTAATTATATTATTAAGTTTCTTTTATAAAATCATTACATCTAAACTCTGTATACGCGTGGACTGATGTTGAAATATATCCTTCTTAGTTACAAAAAAAAAGAAATATATCCTTCTTGCAATTAGCACCATCCGATGTCATAATCGGATTAAATTCGAAACTTCTTACAATTAATGGCTCTCATTAATTGACATTAGTTTTATCCTAAGAAACCATAACCCTTCTGTACTTTGATATTCCTGAAAACTTTTTACTTCAAATTCTCTATCTTTTTTCTTCATCTTTATACAATATATTTCATTAACCCTAAAGTTGTATATGAGACTATGACGAACAGATCAAACTATTCACAAATGTTATTATATATTTTCTATTGGCAAAACGACCATATTTAGAACATATTGAACGTGATACATGATTCAAACGGCAACATACTAAAATTTACATACATATACACCCATTATCTGCAATTAATTTTTTTGTCAGCTCTGCAATAAATAAAAACCTTTCATATTCGAATCTGAAACCCGAATTTCCTAATTTATTGTACGACTCAGTCGATGGGAGTCTTTCCGCACGTTAAATTATGTCAGAGTATCAACTAACTAACTGAAAAAGTATTATAGAAAACATATATTATCCTCACGTTAAATTGTTTCAAAAAGAAAAGAAAAACGAGTAACAAACTGGAAAACTAAAGAAAACATATATTATCGTCACGTTAAATTATTTTAATATAAAACTAATAAGTAACAAACTGATAAATTATTTATATTATCCCCTCTTTTCCCCCCACTCTCCATATTCTCGACCTTTTTCTTCTGAAACTACCAGATTCTCTACCTTTCTCGTGTGTATATATAGAAGAGGCCAAAGAGAATTCAAAACACAAGCTCAAGTTATATAGATTGATAGAAATATATACTCATACTAATACCAAATTATATATATAAGTAAATACACTAATTCCATATAACATTATAAAGAATATTTTTGTCATTTTCTAAGTTCGTGGGTTTACTTACATATACACACAGTACATGATGAGAAGAACTGGAATCGCCAAAACATCAATGCTGCTGTTAAGGTGTCCACTCCACAACTTCCTCATCACTCTTCTTTTATTTTCACTAATCAAATGATATAATTAACCACAAAACATGTATAGAAAGTGAAAAACACACACAAATCTTCGTGGTGTTGCTTAATAGATTTTTTAAATCTCTGTTAAAATAATATAATAAAATTTAAACACTCGTCAAAAACATATTAAAAGAAATCCGTACAAGAAACTTTTAACAAGCATTCCTTCTTAACAGTCTTAATATAACTAGCTAGGGTGGTGTTAACAGAAACTCTAAAAGTAAATGTGCAAGTCGATATAAAAACCTTGGAGGTATTTTGTGAATTAAGCAAAAAAAAAAGTAAATGTAGTTTTATGATATTGATGATTTAGGAGTTGGAAGCAAGTTCAAGGATGTGCAGGGATAAGCAGCAAAGCTGCAAAACAAAAGCCGATGGTCATCGACTACTCTGAAGATATCTCCTATCATAAATTAGAGGTCAACTCTGGCGGGGAAGAGGAATGGGTCCCACACCCACGTACCGGAATATTCTTTCCGCCGGGACAAGAGTGGGTGATGGATGGTGTCCCTGACGGTGCTGCTTCCTTTGACATGACGTTTTGGCTTAGGAACGTCGACGGTGTGGACAAACCTGATCCTGACCATCGTTTTCCTAAATGAAACAAAAAAAGTATAACTATGACTGAGTGACTTAATAACCATAGTGAGACTATACTATGCAATTATAGCAAAATAATCCCGAGGAATGGTGTGTATCCACGTTTTATTATGATGATTTCGTATAATGTATGATGGTTCAATTGCAATGCTGCTTTAATTAATATCTCCGTTGTGATTATCATTTTGTATGTGCTAGTTTATGCATCCACTATGCAAAACTTTCTCTGATATTTTTTTGTCGTATGTTCTTACCTGAGGTTGAGAGATTATTACACAAATTATAACAGGGTGTCTTAATAGTGCTTCTTAGTTCTGTGGATTTAAAACAAGCAAAAACATTAATTCTGTCGTTCTGTTTTTCTTATAAAAATTTACACACCAGTGTGAATTCATTTTATTGGGTGTGCTCACTTTATAGATAAACTTCTCATACTAGTTGGAGCTTCGAGCGCAGATGGGTCGATGATACTTTGGTTTTGAACCATTGGAGTAAACAATCCGAGTAACTAATAAAGAGATCGTGCAAACGTAGTGTAATTGGTGTGTTGCCAATTTTAGTTATATGATTTTGTCCAGATGAAAAAGATAATCGAAAATGCAAAACTGTATGGGTGCTTCAGAAGTTTAACAATAAATGGAAGATTTCTAACCAATGGATTGAGCTCAAATTTAAATACAAAATATAGGCTTAAGCTGTCTTTTTCACTGCCACCAGTTTAAAATCTATCAAGAGTTTTCATCTATCAATCACTCAGATCGAAAGTGCGAAGTACTAAACTTTAGGCCAGTTATCTCCCACATGCTCATAGTCAGTCTTTAGATATTTTGATTTAAAAAATAACTCCCCGTCCAAAGATGGTTTGTACCCCGGGAACAAAAGAATCAACTCATTTATGCTACCACTAAACTACCAACACTTTGATTCAAAACTTCATACAACCAATGGTTCCTCATTAATCGACATTAATTTATGTTAGTAAACAATATTTTGAATACTTTGACGTCTTTTTTTGTCCTCAGAGTAAGATTTTATTAAATGATTGAAGGATGCATAGTCGAAATACTTAAATGGCTGTCATACCTAACACCAGAGAGGCAGAGACTAAAGCTGGAGGTTAACAAATTCAACCCCAGAAACATAACCCGATGGTTAAAGAAACCAAACCCGGAATCAAGGCAAAAGACGAGACTAATAAATGGAAATGCACAAGGTCAAATTCTCTAGTTTTTTTTCTTTATGTTTATGTTTCATCAACCCTAAAAAAATAGTCTAAGACGAACATATCAAATTAACTATTCACAAATGTTAATATATATATTTTCTGTTACCAATACGACCATATTTTAAACATATCGAACGTGGATTACGTGATGCACGATTCAAACGGTTAACATATAGAAATTTACATACATATACAACCTTGTTGTTCAACTGATGAATACCTTTTGCATATTCTGGAAATATTGGAATCTGAAACCCGAATCTCCTAATTGATTGTACCACTCGGTCAATGGGAGTCTATCCGCACGTCAAATTCTTTTAACTAACTAGTAAGTAGTAACAAACTGAGAAGGTATTAAAGAAACCATATATTATCCTCACGTTAAAATCTTATAAAGTAAGTTAAGTAACAACTAACCAACTGAGAAATTATTAAAGAAAACATATATTATCACATGTTAAATTCTGTTAAGTAAAACTAACAAGTAATAAACCTAGAAATTATTTTAAAACACATATTGTTCTCTCCTTTTCCCTCCCCACTCTCCAGATTCTCCCCCACTAAGTACAGTTTCTCGCGTGTGGGTATATATAGAGACGACGCCAAAGAAATTTAAGAGCACAACCTCAAGTTATATAGATTGATAGAATATATAAATATCAACTTATATCTAAGGTAAATACACTATTTAATACACTATTTAATAAAACATAACAAAGTTATAAAAAGACCAATTTGTGTCTTTGGTCTGAGTTCGTGGGCGTACTTACATACATAGTACTGATGGGAAGAAGTGAGATCGCCAAAGTACCGATGCTGCTGTTAAGGTAAACGCCACAAGTTTTCTTATAATTCTTATTTTGTTTTTACTCATAAAATGATATTGTCAACAACAAAACATGTAATATAAAGTAGAAACACTAAAAAAATTGGTATATTGTTTTTTTTTTCTGGTAAAGTAAAATAAGAAAATTAAACATCAACCTTATTAAAAAAAAATCTTACGAGGAATCTTGGACCAAACATTATTTCTTAACTGTCTTTATATAACTAGCTAAGGTGGTGTTAAAAGATAATCTAGAAGTAAATGTGTGAATTGAATATAGAAAACTTGAAGGTCCTTAGTGGATAAAGAGAAGAAAAAAGTAAATATATTTTTATGATAATGATGATTTAGGAGTTGGAAGCATGTTCAAGGACATGCAGGGATAAGCAGCAAAGCTGCAAAACAAAGGCCGATGGTCATCTCAGATATTTCCGATCACAGAGTAGAGATCAATTGTGGCGGCGCAGAGGAATGGGTCCCACACCCACGTACCGGAATATTCTTTCCTCCGGGACGAGAAGAGTCAGTGATGGATGGTGTCCCTGACGGTGCTGCTTTTTTTGACATGACGTTTTGGCTTAGGAACGTCGACGGTGTGGACAAACCTGATCCTGACCATCATTTTCCTAACTGAAACAAAAAGTGTAACTATGAGTGATGTAAAAATCATAATGAGACTATACTATGTAACTATAGCAAAAATAATCCCGAGGAATGGTGTGTACGCACGTTAATTTGATTATGACAAGCTTTGTATAACGTGCGATGGTTCAATAGCAATACTTAATTAATTAATATATTCGTTGTGATTATCCCTTTGAATGTGCTACTTTATGCAGAATTTAGTTTTATTTTGAATATCAAAATTTCCTATACACTCGAAGTCTTGATTATTGTTTAAGTATCTGTCTAAACTAGTTTCACCATTCACACTTTCCTTGATAGAACCATCACTACATCTACAACTACACGTGAACGTATTTTGAAATATATACTTCTTGCAACTATCATCAGCCCATTATGTAATCGGATTAAATTCGAAACTTATTTACAATCAAAGGTGGTTACTAATCGACATCTATTTATTTTTATGATTTATAACACTAGTTGTACTTTGATATTCTTGAATACCTTTACGTTAAATGCTCCAACTTTTGTCGTTCTGTGTTGTATGATACCAAATCAAACTATGCATGAAATGTTGCATCTTATAAAGTAGTTACAATGGCCTTACGCGTTCAGTTTATTAGGAATATTTATTGTTGGGCTTTTCCAAGCCCATGTCCAACTCTCTATTGTCCGATTAGTACGATATTGTCCACTTTAGGCCCAAAAGCAAAGCCCGCATGGATTTGTTTCTGGGATTCCTTCCCAAAAGGCCTCGTACTAATCAGAGTTGGACATCTCTTTATATACTAGACATTATTTGTCTAAACTTCCAATGTGGGACTTTGTTTGCATTCACAACAAACCTCCTCTCAAACCAAGTACCACATGAACTCTTGGTTTCCAACCTCTAGCGAAACCTGCCACACTTCTTGTACCGCCGTAATCACCAACGGGACTCTTCACCTAACCTTTGTTACACCATTAGGATTTATCCACCTAACCCTTACTGCACCATTAGGATATTCACCACCTAATCCTTACATCACCGTTAGGAATATCCACCTAATCTTGTATCGTCGTTAGGGAGAGACTTTCGATATAAGTCTCTGGCACCACTTAATCGCGAAGTCATCTTGAGGATTCTCTTCCCACAACCGAAGCTCTCAGGATCTTTGACTGGTCTCTGCTATGCACCCCGTCATTCCCATCGAAGTGGAGGCTCTTCGAACTTGAAGGGTATTTTGGTCTTCTTGCAGATGTTCGTCATCCCGGCTCTGATACCAATTGTTGGGCTTTTCCAAGCCCATGTCCAACTCTCTATTGTCCGATTAGTACGATATTGTCCACTTTAGGCCCAAAGGCAAAGCCCGCATGAATTTGTTTCTGGGACTCCTTCCCAAAAGGCCTCGTACTAATCAGAGTTGGACATCTCTTTATATACTAGACATTATTTATCTAAACTTCCAATGTGGGACTTTGTTTGCATTCACAACATTTATTTTGTGAAATATCAAACTAAGTTTCACATTAGATAATTAGACAATAAGTATCTAATATATAAAGAGAAGTTTAACTCTATTAGTACAAGAGATTTTAGGAAAGAAACCAAAAATAAATCTATGCAAGCTTGCCACTAAGGCTTAAAGTGGATAATCAAAGAATAAAGAGTTAGACATGAACTTTAACAATCTCAACAATTGATATTAGATTGGTTGACAAAAAAATCTGAAAGAAGACCTAAATATTTTTCGAGAGATAAATGGTATATTCTATGAGTTATGAATCAGAAGTGTATGTGTGATATAGATTAGGTCAGAAGATCATGAAAGTCAGTTGTATAACACAAGATGAATGTGATCTTGAATTTGAAGGCAAAAATGTGAAATATCAAAGTAAGTCTCACATTGGATATACAATGAGTGTATAATATATAAAAACAAATCTAATTCTATTAGTATAATGCCTTTTAGTAAGAAACTAAAAGTAAATACAGGTTTGTCACTAAAATTTAAAATGGATAATATCATACTAATAAGAGAATAAATAATCGGATATAGCCTTTAACAATCCCAGCATATTTATGATTGATCTTGTGTAGGATAATATTGCTACATGATATGATATAAATAACCATTATATAAGTATTAAACGAATTGAGTTGTCCTCAGAGAGGGGGTAATACAAGTCTTCAGGGAAATAAATTCTAGAACATAACTGTCAACACTCAGAATGGCAGTATTCACATAAATGGATGACTGAAACCTACCCATTTCGTCTAAAATGATTTTCTATGTACAATCACTTACCAATCTTTGCCGACAATTGTTAATTTTAGTCTGTGGTTGAAAGCTAGCACAAGTACATTTTTAGTCTTAAAGTGCTTCACAAGTTCAGGGTAGTGTTTTTTTTATCTCAAGTCTTAATTAACTTCATCTCAAACATTTCATTTTCTTCTTTGAGATACGAAAATAAAGCAGAAGGATATGATCAATTGATCATGTATACTTATAAGTTCTAAATAACATTGGACAACTCATGAGATATGGTCATAATAAGGTTTACAAGTCAGTTATGTATTGCGAAATTGATATAGCAAACTGTGAAAAGACCAACTAATTAAAAACAGCTATTATGGAAACATGGTAAGCTTTAATTAAAATTCGTTTGAGATTAAGGTTAGGGTTAAAGTTTTAGTTTTTATTTTATTCTTAAAGATGAAAATCTACAATTTTCATTAAAACAAAAGTTAATTTTCTACAATATCTTTGATAAGAAGAAGTATCTGTTCTCAAAACATTTTTTTGTCCAACAATAGTCTTTGTTTTCAATCATTTCAAAAATTTATCTTTAAAGTATTTTTAATAAGGTTTTATAGTGAACACTTAATTAATATAATGATAAAGATTATATGTAACCGCAGATTCATATAAAAGTGAAAAGTAAGATATATTCCTAAAGTCATATCAGAATCACATCTTCTTCAACAAGTGATATTCTTAATTTTAGAACATGAAAATGATTAGAACAAAAAAATGATAGTAGATAAATTACTCAGAAAATGATAGTCGACAAATTACTCAGACATATTATTTGAACACATCTACGAATAAAAATACTATTTTAAATTAATTTGTTGGTTAAAAGTTAAAACTTAAACGGACATATAGAATCCAAAGAGTTGGTGTGTAATGGGGTAAAAGACAAATAAGAGCTGGGAGTAAAAACCAGTCAAAAACACAGAGGGACTTAGCAAGTGATAGTGCAGCAAAGCTTCTCACACATCCATGTTTCAAATCATATGCTCTAAAAACCTTACCACGTTCATTCACATGCATGTTTTTACATGTTTAATTTTATTATTATTATTCTGTGTAGAGCTAGTAATGTATCGTATTTTACTCCTTTTTAACGAAAATGTGTTGGGTTTGTCTATAATATTTTTATAAGATCCAAGACTAGAATTAATCTTGAATATAATCTACGCAACCGCGCGAATATTTATTTTCAATTTTGTGTACAAAGTATTTGTTTTAGAGCAATAATGGTGTATATACTTTAATGTTAATCACATACTTAAATATTTATATAATTATTTCAAATATAATAATTTTATAATTTACATGTTATGATTAATCAACTGTTTAAAACTCACATATATTTGTCATTTTTATTATATATTTATCTTATTGTATTTGTATATAGTTATTAAACAAATTTGTATATTCATGAGAAAATATATTTTAAAATTATTTTTATTTAATTTGTTCTAAATTCTGATTCGCTCTTCAAAGCTGGATTTCCTTTTATCAATATTTTTATGTTTATTTATTTTAGATAATATATTATTGTATATACAAAAATCAAAGATATGTTAATTTTTAGGCATGTATTCTATAGTTTGTTAATTTAAAGTTGTTATGTCATCGTATTAAATTTTTAACAAAAATAGTTTATATTTATGAAAATAAAATTTGAAAATACATCAATTTAATATACTTTGATCATATTCATTTCAATATAATAATTGTATTTTAACAATGTTTATGATTATAAAGTAATAAAATATGATATACTTTTAATTTTTCTTTTTATAAATGATAACTCAATATATATTAATGCATAGTAATAGTTCATTACTAATTACAAAATTAGTGAAAATATTTACATCAACTTTTGGAAATTAAGATTTTGTTAAAATGTTTTTCAACAGATTTATTAGAATTTTTATAATACTATATCTAAATATATATTTATATTTAAAATGAAAAGATATGATGATTAAATGAGTTACAAAGATTTTATATTATTAGCTTTAATGAAATATATTTTAATTTTATACATGTTTTTATAGTTTGTTAATGTTAACACGTCTTAACAATGTATTATACTTTTATTTTTGAACATAAATATTTTATGAAAAAATATAAATTTATCAACTTAATACAGTTTTATCATATTTAGGTCAATACAATAATTTTCTTTTAATATGATTGATTATGATTATATAATAGATAAAAATATGATATAATTTTTATTTTCATTTTATAAACGATAACTGAATATATTAATGTATAATAATATTTCAAAACTAATTTCGAAATTAGTGAAAATATTAATATCTTGTTAAAATATTTTTTAACATATTTGTTAGAATATTTAATTTAAACAACATATTTATATTTAAAGCGAAAAGATATCAAAAGATATTGGAATTAAATTAGTTCAAATATTTTATATATTATTAGTGCTAATAAGATATATTTAATAAATGTTCTAAATGATAATCTAAATTTAGAAAAATTACACATAATAAAAATCATGATTTCTATTTTAATAGATAAGGCGAGGCAATTCCACAAAGCAAGATAACTATCTTCTAGGCTCTAGCCAATTTTGAACTTGACTCTAGCAATGGTAGTATATTTCAAAATTTTTTATATTACTATACAGTTTGCGCATATCTTTATATTACTGTTTCTTTCTCTCTCCCTCCCCTTCATCGTTAGAATGTAGGTCGTTTGTTTGAATTTTTTTTTTTTTTTGACAAAACGTTTGTTTGATTATTCTCTTCAAGCCTTCTGGAACATATTGAAATCAAATCAATTTACATAATACATGTATACAATTCATTGTTTCTTAATCGACAAATTGTCACTTTGACCTTCGTACTTATGTCGCTAGGTTTGCAGACAACTTCTTATAATTATCACCGTGCTCACTTGACTAACTTGCAAGATTTAAGAACGTTGTAACGAATATTGTTGGTTATGATCAACCTACTTTATGTTTTGACCTTATTCATTGTAAACTGTAGTAAGAATTGGAATATGTAGTATATTGTCTAATCATATGATATAACGATCTCTAAGTTTGGGTCTTTTAAACTTTTGAATCATATATTATTGGTCTTTTAGTGTTTAATGCAAAGTACGTTTATATTTAAGAGCTTCGAATTCAAAATGCGAGAGTGGCAACTTTTAACACTATTCAAGTATTCGAAGTAAAAATGGAACAAACTTTATGATTCATTTATGCATTCCTTTATTTGTGATTCGGTTGATGCTATTTGTAAGTGCATTTTAAAACATATTTTGATCCCCACGTTTGTGTAGGTATCTTTTTATTTTATAAATGTATAAATTTATTTAATATTAATTTATATTAACAGTATATTACTAATTACAAATTAATCAATGCATTAATTTATAGAATGCATTTGAAATTTTTAATAATTTTTCTTCAGATTTTTTAACAGATTTTGTTATAACTAAGAATAAAATTTAAATTTACAATTAAAATTCATTAATATTTTATAATTATTATGATTTTTAAAAATATTATGTGTTTAATAGATTAACGTAAATCATAAAATTGATGTAGTTGATGAAATAAATTTAGTATATTTTTTATGGTAGATAAAAATTGTATTTTTCTTTAGCAGAGAAGATTATAAAAAAGTGAGTAATATGATCCAATATATATTTTAAAGCTTTCCTTTCCAGATCAGTGAAATGCTATCATTGTTCTTTTTGAATGTCAATAAATTATATAATTGCGTATTTTAACTGTAGTTGTGTTTAAACTATCCAATTCAAGATTTTGAGTTCAGAAACAGGGATTTGTACTCGCTCTTTTAATATGCGGAGTAAACAACAATCAATCAGTTGCCAAAAAAAAAAAAATCAAATCTTCATTACACAAATCATTGTGTTACTCATATTATATCTAACTAATGTATAACTAATTTTATGTATTACAGTAAAATACAATGGATACATATAGACATAAGAGTTATTAAAATAATGGAAATCGAAATTTCAATATTAGATATTAGACAAATGTTATATTTTAATTTTACAAATAATTCATTTTAATTTTGTATTTATGGTTCAATTTTTATTTATTTGGATAAGTTAATATATTCATTTTATAGTTTATGGTACATTATGTCAAACACCCAATCATTTTGACTAAAGTTTCCTGGAAAATCCATAAATAAGTATTAAAAATATTTCCTCAAAATAATCTCCAATAAATAATGCTAACACGACTTCTACAAACTGATAAAATGTTAAAATGAAAAAAAAAAAAGAAATTCCACATTGAAGCTAAAAATATTAGACTTTTTCCTAACTTTAGAAAAATAAAACTTTATTTCTGACTTTTTACATCAAAAGAGAAGAAAAAAATGCATATCTTATAAGTGAAGGGACTGCGAATTTTGCAACATGAGGTGCCCCACTACAAAAGGACAAAAATCATGAATAATATATTCAACTCAACAATCCTTCTTAATATAAAATACATAGATGATACATAAATCACCATATTAAAAAGGAGATATTAAAAGGAAAAAAGTAGGAAAACGTAGACAGTTGTGATCTGAAAAAACAAAGAAAAGTCATTAATTTAACCAAAAGCAGAAATATCGACCCCAAGCAAGCATAAAAAAAGAGGGTCAAAATGGACCCCTCACCTTCATTTATAAAATCATATCCCCACACCAATTTAATTAGATACACCAAAATATATATTCTGAAATGCATTTAATGTTTAAGAAGTAAATGATCTTTCATCAAACATAACACAGTATTCAACTTCGTATCCAGAAATATATTTAAAAAATGCAAAACCAATGGCACAAACAATTATTTGTAAATTGTTAAAAACCATGAAAATAAGATCTTGAGAGTTGAGAGTGTAGATCTATCATAAATATGGCCGTGTGTATGTGTGTGGACTCGACTCTCAAGGGGTCACCTTTCTCTTTCATTAGTTGCCAAACAAGTAGGTACAAATTCTATGTTCACATATTATCACTACTACGAATTTAACCCCAATCCAAAATCACCAACTTTTTCCATATTATCTCGATCAATGTGGAATTTTATTTGGTTATATTCTCTTTGGCATCTTTTTTGTTTTGTTCACATTATGTTCTTTACTTTCTTCTACAAGTGGCCGAAGAGGATAATTGGATGAGATCATTGTAGAAAAAGCAGAGGCTTTAGATGAACCAAAAACACCAAACATATCTCCATACATATCCCAAAAGAAAGATGAACAATATCAAGATTTGTAGTTAATATGGTTGATTTAACACAAACACTTAATGATAGACAAGTAAAAGCAGTAGGCAATTCTCCTTCTCTTGCCTTCACCTTGTTCAAAAACATTGAAGGTGAGAAATTAAATAAACCAAACTGAAAAAAACATTTAAGTAAACCAACCAAAACTCCATCCCATCATCTAGTTGTGAGATCAGAGTAAAAAAAAAATCTACTTGGATTCGATTTGAACCGGTGAATCTTCGGTTATGCTAACAAACCTGATTCCTAATCCGAATAAACTGCTAAAAAGGGTTAGCTCGAGATATGAACACCTTCTTTTTTTTTCCATTGGCTAATGAAACCTTCAAGGGCTGTTTTAGTCATAACCGTTAAGACATCAATTCTCCAAGGCTGCAACTTTGGCCCTGTGAGCTGCAGACAAATCCCTCTTCCCTCTTTCCTCTTGTCCGTATTCGCATGAGTCTGCCACAGAACCGATCTTGAGATCCGCCGGCGGTATGAAGCAATCAAGAGACAAACCAGGAACGTTAAACGCAACTTCCTCAATCGTCCAGCTCTCTTCCATCTTCGTCCTCGTGTGACTCATCGCCACTTCACCAAACCTAAAAAGGGTCACAACCGAATGTCCCGAGTGAGCGATCATGACCCCTTCCACCTGGCGGTAATCGTCTAAGGACGAGTTGTACGTGGTCTCCCAGAAAACAGTATCTCCACCGTTGGATTGGATCCTCGTCAGATGCGAATCCTCGATGTGAACCAAGAGTCCTGTCTTCTGACTAAAGTACCCCGAGAGGACGTGCCTTATGATCTCAGCTGGTCCTTCGCTCCTCGCCTTTAGGGTTTCAGGGTCAGTGCAAAGCTTGAGAATGAAGCAATCTTCACCGTTCACATTCTTCTCTCCGATACACTTCGCCTCCGCGAACATCGCAGCAGTAGTTCTCGGATCAAGCCCCTGAAGATCATCCACTAAGAATCGAACTAGAACTAACTCAAAGATCTTATAGAGAGTATTTATTATTACCTGAAGTCCACGGCGGAGAGGCCTGACGGGTCCTTTAGCGGTATGAGAACCAAGCCAAGGAGTGTGCGTCCACACGAGCTTTCCGTTACACCCAGCACGAACCTTATTACCGCCAACAGCGAGCTCAACGTACCACATGTCCGGATTCATCTGCCAGAGAACGAACCCTCCGGTCTCGGCCTTTGACGGGTTCCGGTTCCTTACGGTTCTCGTCGCGGTCTGAATCTCGGAAGTGATCATCTTGAGCTTACCCATAGCGTAAGCGTTTTTGATGGAGCTTTGAAGCTTCTGTCCGCCGGAAGCTGCGGTGTACTGTTGAAGTATGTACTGCGCAGATGATGTCTCCTGCAAAGAACAGCAAAACGACGTCACTTTAGTAAAAAGATAAACGACGTCATTTTATAAGAACGGTGAAACGGCGTCGCTTTATTACAAACCAAAAAAAATCGAAAAGGTGAGATCTTTATAGAAAGACTAACGATTGGTGTGTTTTTGATGCAAAGGTGAGGCGAAGGATCAGAGGAGGAGACGTGAATGGGAGCGAGAGGAGCTCCCATGACTCCTAAAAGAAGCCTCAGATCGTTTCTCCGGTAAGCCGCCGTGGCAGCAACGGAGGGAGCGCGAGAGAGCTGTCCTTTGACCCAATTACCTAGACCCGACCCGAGCCGTTTCGAATCTCCACCTCCTCCTCCTCCTCCTTCTTCTTCGTCTGGATCGGGTCCTTCCATAACGGGTCTCAAGCTTCCGGATCTCTCGATCAAAAGCTCCGGTTGGGTTACATAGTAACTGGCGCCGCCGCCGTTCGTGAAGTTCATGGGTGAGCTGGACCGAGCGGGGCTCACGGAGCGAGACCTTGTCCTGGAACGCGACGGCGAGAGTCCTCTGAGAGCAGAGAAGAATCCTTGCTTTTTCTCCATTTGCAAAAACTTCGTCTTCTTCCTCGTAACGTTGAAGCTTTGACAATACACAACAAAAAGGGTTTGAGAGAGAGAGTCAGCTTAAGAGCTGGAGAGGAGAAAGATTTGATTTTTTTTTTCTGAGTCTAGGCAGTGAAGCGAAGAAGAGAGTTTAAGAACTGAGAGAAGGAAAGCGAAACGAGAGAGAGACAGTGTGTGTGTGATATTCGGGTGTGTTAAAATGACTATTCTACCCTCTAGCTGTTACCGGATTTTCCAATTTTGGAAAGACACGCGCTCCCTGATGTTCACGCGCATAGGATATATTCCTTGATTTCTTTCCAACCTGGCTACGCATGACGGACACGTGTAAGGAGATGAGCGGCGAGTTATGGGATCTAACGGTACTCGCAGGAGTGTTGTGAGGTTCGCGCCGTTAAGGATGGTGGACGGTCTATTTCGTGTGTTTTTAACGGTTTCCGTTAAGTTACTGGAACAAAAGAGGACAATGTTTCTTGCTTTTTAACCTGTTTCGCAAATTTCGATTTGTACTCTCATTTTCTTTACAAGGAAAAAAAACACAAAAATTATTTGCCAATTTGTTCTTCTGTAATCTGTACTGTTTCCAAAACATTTCTATAAATGTTGTTATATAAAATGTCGGTATCTGTTTATGGCTTGGTATATGAATTTGTATTTTTTGTAACTTAATATATGAACTGTTTAGTGTCCATAGTCTTTTTTAGTGTCCATAGTTATGAACTCAACTTTTAAATGTATCATGTTTCAATTCATGTGCTTCAATCTAGAGATTTGAGGTGAGATGTAAAAAGAAAATATTGGTCACGTGGTAAATATAGAATGGAATTAATGAAATAAAGTTGAATGATAAATTCTTGATCTTCATCTTTTATCAAATTGATCATTGATCTTAACTTCTAAAAATAGACAGCTGATCTCGATTAAATATGTTAATACAATAGTACAATTAATACGATTGCAATCTCTTGTCTTGACTACGTCGAAACCCGTAACAACTCAGTTTTTCCTGTCTTTGGTTTCTATCAGAATAATCGCATCATGACAAGTTTACATATTCCCCAGCTGTTGGACAGTACATCAGTTACAAACGGGAAATTAAGGAAGATATCTAATCAAGTAAATGATTCTGATAATTTACATGTACACATAGGAATATAGGATAACTTAAGAATTTTGTATTTGACGAACGGATATCGATATAAGACTAAAGGGTTTGGATTTTATTATTTGAGTACTGTGTTTCTTCAAGAGAAAGGAACACAAAAGAGGTCTTAAGAGAGGGTTCCTTCTTTATCCGACAGACAGAACAACCATTTGTGTGTGTTTTCATTGGCCAATTGCGTAAAGATAGCAACTCTTCAATTCCTCTCATATATGTTCGGATTAAAAAATTGTAATTTTATTCACAGTTAACACTTTCGTTCTGTAATGTAATAATGATTGAACAGATTCCTCACATCGACATGCTTAGGGCATAATGTGAGTATTATTTTGGCTTCTTATATAGTCCAATATATAATAGTAGCAAGAGCTTTTCTTATTAGATCATTTACAAAATACAATCTATAACTTGAAATATAGAACTTTTTGCTCTAAAAAAAACTGGAAGTTTCATCCTTTTATTTGCATTTTGATTTTACAATTACACTTTCTATTTATGATTCTTAAATATTTTCTCATTTCTTATTTTAATCTTTAAAAAAATTTATATCTCATAAATCTCATATTAATTTCTATAAATTTAATTTTTACACATAAAATTAAATAAAAAATTTAAAACAAGCTTTATATTATTTTAAAAGTAAAACTAGACAACAAGAATATTACAAAACAAACTTAATAAAAAACCTTTTAAAAAGATACATAAAGATATAACTATTATAGAAATTTAAATATTAGAACAACACTATTAATCAACAGTTTTTAGATCGTAATCTAAAAATTAAAATTAAAGAGAATCATTTCTTACTTTGAAATGCACTAATTGATCACATATGGGAGCATTACAAAAATAATTTTGTAGAATGGTGTGATATTTGCTTGTAGTTTAATATTTAATATATATTTTAGTTTTATATTTTAGTGTAAGTTTTTATTAATTAATATTTCTGTAATATTTTTATATATGTGTTAGTTATTTATAATTTTTTTATGAATTTATATTTGTGATGACAAATATAACGAATATAGTGTAAAATAAAAATAATTTTGAAGTTAGTTTTGAAATTTTACTTTTGAAAAAGAACACTTTAAAACTTCGAATATAAAGTTTAGAAACCTTCAAAACCAAAGTATTTTGGTTTCTATATTATCACAATTAGTAGTTTCAGAACTATTAGTTTTGTTTTACTATTTATTTTTACAATGTAACCAAATTTTTTCTTCTATATAATTTCCAGATAAAAGGTTTCAACGAAAACTAACGACAATAGGATTAATAGGTAAAACTATTAGATTATCTAGTAGATGTAGATCTAAGAGATTGTAGCTTCAAATCCTTTGAAAATAACTTTACAAATGAGGGTTACATAGTTTGAATTTTCTCATTAAAATACAGTCTTATAAACATGGCTGGATCTGAATAGGAAGCTATAAACATTTATTAAGAGCCTTAATAAAAAAGTTTCATGGTTTCGGGCCTGTATCCAGATATATAACATGTAAAAAAAGTTTTTGACTAAGAACAATGTTTAACTGGATATATGGATGTTTAATTAGGTAAAATCAAACCAATTTAAATCGAACCAATTAAAATCGAACCAAACCAAAATAGAAAAAAGTGATTTAGACTTGGTAATATCAGATATACCAAATGTATGTTATTTTTAAGAAACCACGGTATATAGATTTAGTCTGATATATAAACCGATCAAACCGAATAAACTTTTTTTCCACACTAGAAACTTCATTAACTTGAAAGAAATACAGAGGTGGGATGCAGTTTTGATTATATGTAGTATAAACTGATTAACTAAAATAAACTGATTAAACTGATTAACTAAAATATAATAGTATAATTATATGTAAAGTATATAATATAATAAATAATATATACATAACATATTTTGTTGATATGATTTTCATACTTATAATGTCGATTTTAGTAATTTAATATGTTGTTTTAAGTAAAACTTTTTTTTCACTTTTATCAAATTAAGCAAAATATTAAATTCTGTTTTCTATGTGTGCTAATATATAGTTATTTGATAATATTATGGATTACTTATTTCTTATTTTTATTTTATAAAATTATTATTATAATTAATTTAATATATTACTAATTATTTTAAATAATAAAAGAAAAAAACAAAAAATAGTTTATTTAAAAATTGAAATATCTTCCTATTTTATTAAAGTTGATATCTAATCATATAAAGTAAAATAAAAAAATATTAAATATATATATATATATATATATTTTTTTTTTTTTATATATTTATGGTTTTTTAGTATAAAACTAAAGAAACCAAAAAATGACGGTATATAAACCGAATCAAACCAAAATAAATATAATTTTAATATGGTAGATATTTTTTATAAACCAAAATACAAAAAATCGAGAAAACTGAATAGGAAACAAATTTAAATCCGGATTTGAACACTCCCAATTAGACATGACTCAGATCCGGCTCTGCTTACGTTTCAGACGTAGTCATTTCTAAACAAGTTTTAAACCAACACTTGAAAGTTCCTTAGAGCAACCGCAACGGTGGACTCGTGGTTAGAGTCCTTAGGATTAATAAAGTAATTTTTTTTGTTTTTTGAATAGTTAAGGATTCTAATAGAAAAAAGTGTTTGCAATGGTGGTATTCAATTAAGAGTTCTTATGAATATATAGACAGTAGTAGTGTTGATGATACAAAAGAAAACATGAGTTGTAGTACTAAACTTTCAAGAGCTTTCTTGATGTCGAGAAAGATCAACACATTAACATCTCTTCTCATGCCTTCCCAAGCCAGTTCTGCAGCTTCTTCTTCTTCTTTTCTACCAAATCAGCGAGAGCTTGTTTGCATTGCAGACGACCTACATAGTATTTTGCAGACAAAGTAAGAACCGAGGAAGCATGTAATAATCACTATATGTGTCCAAAACCAATAAATCCTGAGATACACAACTGAATCCAAACCGGAGCTCAGGCTCAGGCATCTTGAGAGCCTCAGCCACGAGTAGGGCTGCTTCTCAGCCCCTTGAGGTACCATTTGGAGAAGTAAACTCTGTCGTTGAAGGGCTGGAGCCTCAAAATCGCCAAGAAAATGAAGGCACTCAGGATGTTTATCCCAGCTGATACACCAATGTCCTGAAGTGTCGCCATCTGTTTATATATTTCCTCTAACTAAGAACTCAACCTGTTAACACAGAGAGAGAGGCAGAAAGACTCTGTTAAAGGTTTAAGCTTGATATGAAAGAAGATTGTCAAAGCTTGACCAAATCGAAAGGCCAAGCCTTTGGAACAAACCTCACAACACTAAAGCTCCAAAACAGTTTGAATCTTATACAAAAACATAAAGGAACTTGAGACAACTCAGAGCATGTAAAAAAAGTTGCTTTTTGATGAGACCCGGAGAAAAAAAATTAGAAATTTAAAAAAGAGTACATACACGAGTGTTCAGATCAGTTCGAGATTCATCCAAAGCTAAGGGGACTGATAAGAGAAGTAGTTTCACGATCATAATATCTCGAAGAGGGGCAATGTTTCACGATCATAATTATCAGTTTTGACTCAACTGAAACCAAGCACAAAATCATGATCTCCGACGAGAAACTATGACTCTAGATTAATCGATTACCTGGTCGCAATCCGAGGGCGGAGGAGTCAAATGTTCGTCGCGCCTGCAAACTCCGCAGAACCTACAGAAGAAGAAAGGATAATCGAGAGAGTGATGAAGAAGAAGGAAGCAAACCGAATTAATCTTCGCATGATTCGATTCAAATCAGAGAGAGAGGAGACATTTTTGGTTTCGAAGCAGAGAGAGTTGGAAGACAAAGAAGACGACACAAACAAAACACAAAACTGTTCTGATCCATTCAGATTTCGCCACGTAGCATAAGGATCAGTCCCATTGCACATGCTCTTAATGTAGGGAATTTTGGGCTCCAACATCTATCGTGGTTTTTCTTTTGCATGAATAATACCTAAATCATGAATGTTGTTATAAAGGCTCTCTTCATATGTTTGCTTTGGATTTACGGAATCGATCTCTTTAATATCTCGTACAGTTGTTATAAAGGTTTTCATTTCCACAGAAAATCATTAACAAAACAACCTCAAAAAAAGAAAAAAAAATATGTATGCCTCTATCTCATATTTACTAAAGGAAAATGGAGCTTATATGTCCCATGTGACGACAACTTTGTAGTCTTTAAGGCTAAACGGACGTAACGTAACACTCACTTTGATTAATTAATTTCACTTTTTACTATTAATGATAACTAATCTGATAGTTGTATAATCTTTATATAAACAAAACTCCTGAGGCATGCATCCACTCCACGATCGTTCTTCACCTCGACCAACTAGATCTGAACCGATGAATGATATCACTGGTTAAGTCTTAAACCATCCCTAACCATATAAGAATACACTTCATATGTCCATGACCTGTTAAGTCTTAAACCCGCCCTAACTATATTGGAATATATTGTTTATAGGCCAATGTTTAACTGACTTCGGAACAGTTTAATAAGACGTGCAAGTGGAACGATAATATATTATACAAATAAAAAAAATATTATTTTTAATTTATACATAAATTATGGTAAGTTTTTTTTAATAAAAATATGATATATTTTGTTAAATTTAGAACTTATACATTTAAAATAAACATCAAATATATAAAGATGAAGTATTAGATTTTAAAACTATTTTTATTAACGACATCTATAATCGTTTGAGTTGGATTGGTTCATGTAAAATTTAACAAACCCATACCCTTCACTTAAAGTCATTAAAAAACCCATACCCTATCACTTAAGGTCATGAAAACGAAGTTGTAATCAACAATTAATAAATACAAGTAATCTGAACACAGTTAATGACTTAATGTGATATCTTATTAACGTTTGAAGCGTGAGAAATAGAAGGACAAGTAGCACGTGAATGTCTTTGAAATTCGTTTGGAATGGTCAAAAGAGCAGCGAAGAGAAGAGAAAAAAAAATCGCATACGCGTTAACTTTTTTCCAGTGCGATAGTGGTTACAGCTAAGGTAGGGCTCATTTTAAAGTATAAAAGTTCTTTGGGTCGATGAAAAACATTAAAATTGTCTTGTAAAATTAATATTGATGCATTTGTGTACTAAAAATCCGATGGTAGGGACATTAATAAGTACCACGTGTAACTCTCTAGTACTAGGTCGTTATTAAAGAAGAAATGCTTGTCCTTGTAATCAAATAAACAACCTTTTTATTTAATTCATTTTACTAATCAAATTCTATTAGCCACCAAACTTTGAAATATAAAAGTTATGAGTATGAACTGATGAGCATATTGGTCAACCAAACATATAGTGGATTTAGATTCTGATAAGGAACCCATAAAGTCAGCAACTAATTCAAGTATGTATTCAGGAGTTAAAAGTCCAGTATCGAACTTTTATAACAAAATTAATACTTTCACAAAAAAAAAGTAATTGTTCTAAGCATATTATTAATCAAACTGAGGTTCAACTAAACCAAAACATTTTTTTTGTTATTATCTGAACCAAATAACTTTGGGTGTGACCAGTAACCAAAGAAAAGGAGAGATACTATATTCTTTAACATTCCTTAAAAAAATACTATTCATGAGGAATAATTTTTTCTTTACGTTCCTTCTCATTTCCTAATTCGTAAAAATTCATAGAACAAATGTGTTCCTAATAAATTTTGATAAAAAATCATTATTTCTCATCATTTCTTAAATTTTATTTCTACTCATTTATTTCTACTGTTTCTATGATATTACAAGTCACGCATTCATCAGACCAATATTTTCTTTATTGCCTTTCATTTATGGAATATAATCCATATATAGCTTTCAAGATTTTCATAGTATATAAGTCCTTTGGGGACAAAACATACTCATATCATATATAGATATACTTCAAAGCTTGATACAAGAAAGGAATTTAAGAAGCATTCAAAAACGTAACCAAAGTTACTATAACTAAGACAGAGTGCGTGCATGCAAATGCATGTTATTGTATTATTTGTGGAAGTGCTTAATTAATAAGGAAACATAATTGGATTAAGGGCACTTGGGTTTGCCCTTGGAGCTAAGCTTGTCTCGATAGCAAGGGCATTGGTGCTTGTTGCCAAAGGTACCAGAAGGAACACACTTACATTGTCTGCAACAAATGCCACAATACTTGATACATCTGTCTTGAAACCCTGCTTTAGCACACCTTCCTCTGCATCTACTCCCACAGTATACCTCCATGCCTCCTACTCTTCCTGGATTTGTCTCATTTCAACATTCGTATTAGATACAAATTAAGACAACCTTTGCATCGAGGCCTTTAAAATGATCAAATATTCAAACATCATGATGTTTGGGTTTATTACTCTAGTACCATCTGGTGTCAGAAATCATATACATTTTTTTTTTCAGTTCACAACTAATTGACAGTGAATTTCTCCTAAAAAAAGAAACTAATTGACAGTGAATGTATGAATGTATCACCTGTTCCTGCGTGTCCATTACACACTAGTCTACTCGCTTCTCACTCAAATTTGTACGTTACTTGTGTTGATTTTGTCTCCAATTTACTATATTATATAAATTATCACTTGCGCTATTGTAAGAGGGAGTATATTTTATATAACTAACTTGTCACTTTTTTTAATTGCTGCACTTTTAATTGTGTGGTTAATTACTGTGTAACTAGATCATCAAAAAACTTTGACCCTCTCAGAAAAAACTAATATAGTTCTAAGTTCTAACTAAGACTCACTTAAAACATATCACTACAAAAAAAGTCTACATTGATAGCACATTATCATAGCTCGTTTTACTGAACTGCTATCGTAGACGATTTAAAATTTTCCGTATTATATCACAGCATTAGATAAACGCTATAATAGAGCCGAACCTAAAATAGCACTTAATTAATGTTATTTTGAAAATTAAATGAGCGGAAAAATAAAATCACTAACTCCGCCAATAATTACAGCAAAATTAGACTTAGGCGCCAAAAAACATTATTCAAGCGACTTCATTAATGCTATGAAAGACAAATAATAGCGTTTTTCTAATGCTAAGAAAAGTTACTTGAACCTCTAAACTATAAACATGGTTTTAAACCCTAAACTCTAAACACAACTTTTCAAACTCTAATCTTTTCATTTTATAATTTCAGATCTTAAAATTAAACTCAAATTTATCTTCTTAATTTTGAACTATAGTTTCCGAAATGCAAATATTTAATCGTTAATCAAACTTAACTTAAATTCCAACTTCGAACATAAACTATACATTCAATACTCTAAATAAAACTTCAAATCTAAATTATTAAAAATTAACTACAAATCTTATATATAGTTTTCAAAACTATATTTTCCAAATTTAATCCAAATATATACTAAACATAAACCCTAAACCTCATATTCCAACAACCAAACCTTAAATCACAAAACTAAATTTACTCTTAATCATAATTTTTATAAACCATAAAGTCAAAATTAAAAACGTTTCAACTTTTGAATCAAATATTCAAATTTAATTATAAATCAGATTTATGTGTAAACATTCAAACTTAATTATATTATAAACTCCAAAACATAAATTTTATATTTTAAAACCTCTAAACAGTAAACACACAAAAGCAAAAGAAATAATTTCATCTGAATCTTTTTACCAAATCAGTTTTTAGATCACATAACCCCAAAAATTTAAATGCAATTTTTTTTTTCAAATTTTATATATAGTTATTTAAATTTAGCCATTTTAAAATAATTACAGATAAAAAAAATTATTGTTTTTATTTGTTTTTGACCCTTGATAGATTTTGATCCAAAGGCTGAAAATCACTCTGTTGTGATCTCCGTGCTTCCTTCTTATTGGTCCATTCTTCAAATCTCAGATTTTGGGTTTCACTCTCTTCATTTCTCACCATCTCTCTCATGATTCATCTCACACAGACATCTCTTTTCTCCCTATCACTCTCTTCGTCATCTCCTTTCTCTGTATCTCTCTGTCACTCTCGCTCTCTCTCTCTTTTTTCTCTCTGTCTTTGTTTCTCTCTTTCTCTCTGTCTCGTTATCTCTCTCCCTCTGTTTGTCTATGTCTCGCTATCTCTCTCTTTCTCTGTCTCTGTCTCTCTCTCTCTCTCTCGTTATCTCTCTTTCTCTGTCTCTATTGAATCTACTTTTTTTTTGTTTCTGGTAGGTCGTGAGCAGAGATGCTGGTCCGTGGTTGCGAGCAGCGCGGTCGTGAGCAGCCCTTGAGCAGAGTCGCCGGAATTGGACCCATGACGAATCTGAGACTCCACCGGTGAGGATCAGAAGAATAAGAATCGGTGCTTCTTTTGTTCTTAGTAGATACAGCTGGTGAAGGAAGATGAAGAAGATTCAGGTGGTGAAGGAAGATGAAGAAGCTTAACGGAGGCGGCTGGAGTTTTCTTTTTTTTTTAGGTTTAGTGTGTTTTTTTTGTTTAGGGTTTTCCGGTTTAGTGTAAACCGAATTGGATAAATCGTTGTGGTTTACTTTATTTTTATTTTTTCTGGTTTAGTTTTGTAAACCGAAATTTATTTATCAATAGATTTAATTTTATTTTTAATTATAAAAAAAATTGGGTTTAATTTTAATTATTTTAATTTAGTTTTTTTTTTAATTTTAGAATGACCTATCATGGCACGAAATATGAACTATTATTTAATTTAATAATAGCATTCAAATATTGCTATTATATCTCTATTTTTTGTAGCGTTACGAAAATGCTATCGTAGAAGGGGTACCTATGATTGCTGCCGCATACATAGCATTTGGTAAAACGCTATCAAACCCCTAACATAGCATAAAATCCGCGCTAACAATGAACATATTTCTTGTAGTGTATGCATGTCTATACCATAAAATATATATACAAGGAGAGATCGAGAGATGCATGCATGCATGCGTACATACCAGGAGCCGCTGTGGCAGGTAGAAGCATGAAGGGAAGGATGATAAGAACGAGGAAGAAGAAGTATGTAACAAGTTTCTTATAGTCCATCCTTGCTTTCTGCGTTAGATAAACTTATAATACCCTAAAGCTTGTATATAAGAGTAATCTTTTATCCTTTTCTCTCTCTTGGTGGTACCTTTTAAGAAACGATGAGATTCATTTATAGAAATCCTAAAGTTTATCAGTACCACCGCCTTAATTTCTATGCTGAATTAAGTGTATTGATTGTTATTGTCTAGAGGTGCTGTACGTGGCAATCAAATTGTTCGGTCACTGCGATTCTTGAATTGGCTGCAATCTTCATACGTCGATATGCTCGATGATGTCTCTCTTTACTCAAATTATTTCGACCTAACGCTTCATTATTCAACAACACGACACACGGCTTCATAACAAGCCATAAGCGTTAGAGTCATGACATCTATACTTCTTACTATATTAGATATCTATTATTACTCTCTAACCTAAAATCAAGCAAGTATCGTCTAAATGGACGTCACATTAACTGCTCAAATAAAAATAATAGGTATCTAATATAGCGGCTGTGATTGATAATCAGTTTTATGAATATTATGAAGGAATGAAATTAAAAAGTAAAATGCAAAATGAATGCTGACAAAAAATGAATAAAAATGTAAACTTTAGAATAAAATACATACAATTCCATACCATTGTATTCATGAAATTTTGTAATCATTAATTCATTCCATCTCATTTAGAGCTTTTTAATCATGAATATAATACAAATATATTCTATTTTCTTCCGTATATTCCACAAAGAACTATTGAAATAACAATTTATTTAGTTTATTCTATTTAAATTGTATTCTTAGAATCTAAAAGAATAAATCATTCTATACAGTTTTATTTTACAAATTAAATTAGTAATCCAACTGCACCGAGCCATATTTAAGTTAATTTGTGTCTATGATGAAGCACATACAATCAGATTTGATATATGTTGGCCCCGAAGAAAAAAAGACATTTCAAACTCACAGCTTAACTAACCCGTAGACATAACATTAATTATTATTATCATCATCAGCCCTATAAAATATTACTAGGATATGACCCGCGCCTTGCGCGGGGTGAGAGAAAAACTTAATTTTAAGAGTACATCATATTTTTTTTTCGAATAAACAACAAAAAAATACATTTTTAACAAAAGTACAACATATTTTAATTTATATACAATAAAATCTATAAGTAGATACGAGATGAATTTAATGTAACATTATTAAAATAACATATTTATCAATGTATATATATAGTATGCAGATGTAAAGTAAGGTAAAAATGAACAGGACATCACAAAAACATGCATTACAAATTAGAAAAATATATGATCCTATCTTTTGTAGACAAAATTGTATTTTTTTTAACACCAAGACAAAGTTTTATAAAATCATATTAGTATGGGTTTGAGTTCATTTAAGTATAAACGAATCTATCAAAAAATTTAAAATGGGTCTATCACTTAAATATATGAAGCCGGTATACTGATTAAAAAGTTGAACAATTTTTTGAAAAAAAAAATAGTCGTTTTTTTCAGAAACATTTAGTCACTTTTTCATAAAAAATTATACATTTTTTTAAGAAACAAAATAAAGTATGGCCATTTTGAAACTAAAGTATATGAAAACGATGAAATGTGAGTGATCTCCTCCCACAAATATATATATATATATAGTAAACCAGTTGCGTAAACAATAAATTTGCATACACAATTTAAGAGAATACGAAATCAGTTTATAATGTGATTGACCACTAAATCAGTTTATACCATATTTTCTTTTTCTTTTAAATACAAAATGACTTTGTGTGAATAGTGTTTTATTAATTAGCGTCAATCTTGGACTAATTATTAAATGTTTTAAAGACTAAACTTGTGAATCAAGTTTTGCGTGATTTAATATTCAAGTCTGAATACAAAAAAAAAAAAGTGGATTATGAACAGAAAATATTATCATGTATTTTTATGCAAACATATTGAATGTTTTAGATTTCCGAAAAAGATATGTCACCACTGAATGTATATATATACAAACATGGCATGTGCTTAGTCAACAGATTCAGCAAGCATTCTTGATACACTCGGCAAAAATCCGTCTAAGGGAATTAACACATTTTTTCCTTTAATGATATTAAGTATTGTTTCACAGCATTTCAATTTTGCATTGCAGCAGATCAATAATATTCCCATAATTTTAATATTCATTGATTATAAAAAAATTCAATAACATATGGGTTTGGTATGTTTAAGCCATGACCCAATTTAAATTTATAAAAGGTTAGTTCAAAAAAGATAAAATAACTAAAACTCCTGCCCTTTTGTAAAAAAAAAAGAAACACTAAAACTCCGAGATGCATGGTTTTATATAATCTCAACATAGTAAATGCAATAAATTGTGATAGTAAACAAATTATAATTCGCAAATCTCGTGTATCATACATATCTTTTGATTGATATAGTAAATGAAATAAATCACCCGCAAATCTCGTCTCTCAACAAAAATGGTTTATCAAATTAATATCAATCAGCGTCAATCATACCTACAAGAAGGATTATTCTTCTGACTAAACTTATGCATAAATTCTGCGTGATTGATAATCCACATCTGACGCAACCAAATAATGTGGATTAGGGAAGAAAAATATGTTTCTTAAATAAAAACATTCATAACGAATCAATCGATAATAATGGCAGGCCAAATTAGGGCAGAGTAATACACCAATAATCATATATTAATGGTTATTATGAAAAGATTTTGAGTTTTTTGTGCAAACAGTCAATCAATATTTATGCGTGAGGTTAACCTGAATAGCATATTTTTAAATTATTACTATTTCATGTATCCATTAGAATAACTATCATATATATTTTTTATTTTTTTAAAATAGAGAAATACAATCAAAACAGTCTGTAATCGGAATCTGACATGTTTCTTAATCATATTTTCAAGATTAGGGCCGAGTGATATTAGCAAACTCATGCACGAATTTGAACTATAATATGAATTTGATGTATAACTTTAAAAATGCATTTGATGTATTACATATACAAAACACACTAAATATATTTGAATCAGCGAGGGAACGGTTTCACTTACATATTTATTTTCAAATTTAGCTTGAATAATCTACGATGGCCTATATTTAATACGCACGGAAATACAAACTATAATGAAAATGTAATAAAAGACCATGCAGTAAATATTTGCAGTACCAATGGCAATGTATGTAATAAATCTAGTATATTAAGGATAATTCTATATGAAGGCTGAGAAGGCTTGTGAAACCGACACATATGCATAATGGCAACATTGTAAATAGTTTACACTTTAAAGGTTATTCTTTTTTTTTTGCTTCTTGATTAATAATAAGGGGATTTTCTGTGACTTTGGAAGCATATGCTTAGTTTTTATTCAGGTCGGCTCTGAAGCATTAGCCTTGTCAATGTAATTTATATAGCTGCTATTAATCCAAGAAAACAGTCTAAGATTGGTTAGTTTGTTCCTTTTTTTCCCATCTTATATTATAAACCAGAAAATATTTTACAAAGAGGTCCGTACCGGCCCAACTATAACCCAAAACATAAAAGCCCACACAAACTAAAAAACGAGCTACAAGTCTAACACAGGAAAAACCCAAGACCCAAATCTACACCGATCACACACGACACCTCAACTCCACGTGTTGACGCCGCAACACCGAAGAGATGCGTAGAAACCGCAGAAGCTTCGTCGTCTCGAAACGGTCAGAGCTCGCCGCAGAAACCGTAAACCGTCAATTCACCGGAAACCGGAATCACCAACTCTGTCCCAATTGGAGGTCGACGCTGAATCACACAGAACCCCAAACATCGGAATCACCAGGACAAGACCACACGACCACCGAACCACCTCCAACAACTGTATTAGAGGTATAGGTTGCGGCGTCATTCACTTAGGCCCGATCTTCAGAGATCTTCCAACGGTAAACACTGCGATCTCCTCGAATTCGGCCACCAACCACCATAACAAAACTCCTTAATCTCAGCTCAATCGCATCCATGAAAACCGAAAGCCGACGACCAATACCGATGACAAAACGGCACGGCCCCAAAATCAAAAGCCGGCAATAACCGGTGCAAAGACCACCGTTTCCCGAAATACCTAAAGCGGCCCACAACCGAGTAGTCAGATGCATGGCAGATATCTAAAGAAGAAACAAAAAAAGTTAGATATAAACGTTGGTCGGACCGGCGGCGGCTAGAAAAGCCGAAACCGCCGGCCGGAGACTGATTTCTCCCGGTAAGTACGTTAGAGAGAAAGCAGAGAATAAAATCTAGAGAGAGAACCAAGCCTGAGCTGGTTAGTTTGTTTCTATTAAATAGTGTTGTGACCAACAGTAATCTATTTTAAAATAAAAATACTAATCTGAGATACAAAAAATTAGTGAAAACAAGAAAAAAAAATCGTCTGCATGATTTAGGCTAAAATGAATTACCAAATTCTATATGGTTCGCTGAACAACAGGCCCATTAATAGTACGTTGTGCCACGAGAAGGATGTAAACGAGGACCATCAAAAGATTAATAGTATAATCAATAACGAGGCCCAGATAACCAAAGCTCCACACCGTTAATTCGTCTCCTTCCTTCCCCTCACCCCACCCACCCACACGAGTTTCTTCTGTTTCGCGGCTATTGAAATCTCGCGGGCGCGCGGCGAAAGTAAGGTAAGAGTTTTCGCAGCTTGCCCCCTCCTTTACGATTGTTTGCAGAAGTTCAAAGGGATAAATATAATTAAACATTAACTTTCTGGCTTCGTTTCTCAAATTCGTAAAAAAAAAAACAAATTGTTTCGATGGATCGATTTCGCAGCTTAGGATTAGGGTTCTAGGAATCGCGTTTGGCTTTCTATCGCTGTTTGTTCTCTTTGCGTTTGCTTGTGTCGATTCTGATTTACGTGTTTTTGCATCTCTGATAGTGATAGGTTTAAGAAACTCGTGTAAGAAAATGCACATAGCTAATAGACGGAGAACGAGGAGTAGTGGATCTGGTTTGGACCAGACAAATCCAGAAGCTTACAAAGTTCATCCTGTTGTTCAGAGCAATGCCTCTGTACCTCTACAAACACCAGAGGCAGAGACTCTCACGAAACATGTAGAGGAACCGACGAGCAATGAGGGAAAAGGTATCTCCAATGGGGTTTCTAGTGAAGAACATAAGTCAACAACTCCTGTAACGGGAAAGAAGAGCTCAGTTTCCCATCGTGAGGTTGTCCTCGGTCTTCCTTGCCGTGGACAATTCGAAATCCACCGGAGTTCCAAGAAGCTTGGAGGAGGTGGTGGTGAAAGGAATGTGGTGGTTTCAGGTCACAAGAGAGCTAAAGAAGCTGCTGGATCATCTTCGGTTGATGTTAATGCCGCACCCACGCCTGTAGATGGATCAAAGAAGAGGAAGGAATCTATTATGAGGAAAATCGAAGTTAGAGAAGATGATGAGTACACAAGAATCAAAAAGAAGCTTCGGTATTTTCTTAACCGGATTAGATACGAGCAAAACCTAATTGACGCTTATTCTTTAGAAGGCTGGAAAGGTTCAAGGTTCGTCTCTTAATAACGTTTTATTTTCCTCCTCTGTTAGATTTTCTTTCTAAATTTCACTCAGGATCATGTGTTCTCTGTGTAGTTTGGAGAAGCTAAGGCCAGAGAAAGAGCTTGAACGAGCCAAGAAGGAGATTCTAAAACGCAAGGTTAAAATTAGAGAGCTTTTTCAGCACCTGGACACACTCTGTGCCGAAGGAAGCATTCCAGAGTCTTTATTTGATTCTGGTGGAGAGATTTCTAGTGAGGATGTAAGAAAGAACTCTATTCCCCCAAACTCATGCTTTGTTCCCCTGTTCTTTTTTTTGACCTGATAAAAGCAGTTTACGTCTCTAGAAGTGTTGCTAACACGAGCCGTTTTTTTAAGTGCAGATCTTCTGCGCAAAATGTGGTTCTAAGGAGTTGCCTATTGATAATGACATCATACTATGCGACGGGTTTTGTGACCGTGGCTTTCACCAATACTGTGTTGAACCACCTTTGCGGAAAGAAGATAGTAATAACTTCTTACCTACGTACTTGGTAGTTATTTAAGCACTTCTTGCTTGTATTTTTTGTAAATGACTTATTTGGGTTTTGATTTTTGTAGTTCCTCCGGATGATGAGAGTTGGTTATGCCCCGGATGTAATTGCAAAGATTACAGCATGGACTTGCTTAATGAGTCTTTAGGGACAAAACTTTCAGTCAGCGACAGTTGGGAGGTACAGATTTGTCGCTGTTTTTTATTGTTAAAAAAGGAGAAGTAACTTTAAATGACACCTTGACTCGACTCTTTGTGCAGAAAGTCTTTCCTGAGGCAGCAGCAGCAATTGCTGGTGGAGATCAAACTCTGGACTGTGATCTTCCTTCAGATGATTCCGAGGACGAAGAGTATGATCCAGATGGTTTGAATGATAAAGCAGACGATGAAGATGGCAGTGATGACAGCGATGAGTCTGAGAACGAAGATGGGAGTTGTGATGAATCTGATTGCACATCTGCATCTGATGAAATGATTGAATCGCTTACAGAAGCGAAAGATATAATGGACCTTCCATCTGATGATTCTGAGGATGATGACTATGATCCTGATGCTCCGGTTGGTGATGACGATAAAATGCTAGAATGTTCTGATTCAGATAATACATCAGACTCTGAGGATCTTGAGACTTCCTTCAAAGGCGATGAGTCTAATCAGCAACATGAAGTTACACCACGTGGTAAGCCCGGCAGGAAGAAATCCCAGCTCCCAGATGTTCCCATTTCAGAGTCAGATACTGGGATTGATGATGATGTTCCTGGGAGGAGGAAGGTTGAAAGGCTGGACTACAAAAAGCTCTATGATGTGAGTGTTCTATAACATTTTAGATAATTAATCTTCTACTTGATTATGGAAAAACCAATGCTGGTATCATTGTGGTATGTGCAGGATGAATATGAGAATGTTCCAACGTCTTCAAGTGATGATGAGGATTGGGATAAAACTGCGGGAAAAGAAGACTTGGAGTCTGCAGAAGAAGGGGACACCGTACCACCTCTGAAACAGCACTCAGAAGCAGAAGAGCACACTTCTACCAAGAAACCTAGACAGATATCAAAAAGAGAAATCAAAAAGGATACTTTGAAAGCGCCACAAGAAGTACGTAGAGAAAATGGTTGCTCTGGCGAAAAAAGCAGCTCTGCAGTATATAATAAACAGACAAACCCCAGAACCCAGGTTTAAAAAAATATACTTGTCTTTGCGCCTAAGATGTTAATCCTAAAGCATTATGAGAGAGATTTTCGGTTTGAAGTTTCCTCTTTTAATGCAGAGACTGTTCAAATCTTTTGAAGAGAATCGATATCCAGACATTACCACGAGGGAGAACTTAGCCAAAGAGTTGGAGATGACAGTTAAACAAGTAAGGAGCCATCTTCTTTTATTTTTTTTCGACTTAACTGTTAGTCGATCCTGTTTCCTATCTGGTGAGATAAGCTGTTTATGTACTTTACAGGTTAGTAGCTGGTTTAATAATACACGTTTTTCGACAAACAAAAGAATGGCTTCAAAGGAAGATGCTGAAAAGTTAAGAACAGGTGAAGGGGAGACATCTGTTGCTGGAAGTAGCGAACAAACCATGGAAACCAACTCAGTCATAGTGAATAAGATTGGAGCATCGAATATAACCAATACTGGATCAAGGAAAAGAAAACAATATGATGAAATGATTGAATCGTTTAAAGAAGCGAAAGATATAATGGACCTTCCATCTGACGATTCTGAGGATAATGACTATGATCCTGATGCTCCGATTCATGATGAAGATAAAATGCAAGAATGTTCTGATTCAGATAATGCATCAGACTCTGAGGATGTTGAGTCTAATCAGCAAGATGAAGTTACACAACGTGGTAAGCCCGGCAGGAAGAATTCTCAGCTCGCAGATGTTCCCATTTCAGAGTCAGATACTGGGATTGATGACGATGGTCTCGTAGATGTTCCTGGGAGGAGGAAGGTTGAAAGGCTGAACTACAAAAAGCTCTATGATGTGAGTGTTCTATAGCATTTTAGATAATTAATCTGCTACTTGGTTGTGGAAAAACCAATGCTAATTTCAATCTTCTATTGCGTGGTATGTACAGGAGGAATATGAGAATGTTTCAACGTCTTCAAGTGATGATGAGGATTGGGATAAAACGGCGGGAAAAGAAGATCTCGAGTCTGGAGAAGAAGGGGACACCGTACCTCTGAAACAGCACTCAGAAGCAGAAGAACATACTTCTACCATGAAACCTAGACAGATATCAAAAAGAGAAAGCAAAAAGGATACTCTGAAAGCGCCACAAGAAGTACCTAGAGAAAATGGTTGCTCTGTCCAAAAAAGCAGCTCTGCAGTATATAGTAAACAGACAAACCCCAGAACCCAGGTAAAAAAATATACAGTACTTGTCTTTGCGCCTAAGATGTTAATCCTAAAGCATTATGAGAGAGATTTCGGTTTGAAGTTTCCTCTTTTAATGCAGAGACTGTTCAAATCTTTTGAAGAGAATCGATATCCAGACATTACCACGAGGGAGAACTTAGCTAAAGAGTTGGAGATGACAGTTAAACAAGTAAGGAGCCATCTTCTTTTATTTATTTTTTTCGGCTTAACTGTTAGTCGATCCTGTTTCCTATCTGGTGAGATAAGCTGTTTATGTACTTTACAGGTTAGTAGCTGGTTTAATAATACACGTTTTTCGACAAGCAAAAGGATGGCTTCAAAGGAAGGTGTTGAAAAGTTGAGAGGTGAAGGGGAGACATCTGTTGCTGGAAGTAGCGAACAAACAATGGAAACTAACTCAGTCATAGAGAATAAGATTGGGGCATCGGATTTAACCAATACTGGATCAAGGAAAAGAAGGCGAAGGTTGATTTAGGAATATTCATGATGGTTTTAGATCTATAGTGAAGACATAGACGAATATAGTTGAACACACAAACTAGAGAAATGAAGGATCAAACCTCACCAGTCATCAGGTTGGTTATGTTATTAACTTGTTATACATTTTTGGGGGTGTACTTATGGATCTGAAGACCTCAACCTGTGGCATTGGAAGAATCAGTGAAGCTATAGTGAGGCAAAAGAAATAAACATTTTTTCAAAAAGTTGGATAAGTTCATCATAACTGTTTCATTTTATAAACAGAGATTTTGACAAAGCATTTTTGGTTTTTGTTGATCGGTTTAAAAATAATAATAGATTTGGTTTAGTTTAACCGTTTTGAAATCATGAATTGAATAAGCTTTGAATTGTATTTAATTAAACAGAGAGGTGGTGTTGGCTGTGGTCTGTGTAATCAATAGGCCGGTTTAACAATTTTTAATAGATGTGGTCTAGTATAACCGGTTTGTAATCATGAATTGAATAAGTCTAACCGGGCAAAAAAGTCTTTGATTAAAGGCCCATGATGATAATACAAGGGCCCATAAAAGCGTAATGATGTTGCTTATGACACAGTAGAGTCCGGGACTTGCTGACGTGTAGCAAAAGGTAGGAGGAAAATGAAGAAGGTGTTAAAGGTATACGGCGGCGTTTTAAGGCTAGTGCGGCTTTTGCCGGCGGACACGAGGCCTTACTACGCCAAGTACGCCAGGGAGAACTTCGTTAACTACCGTGAAGTCGACGTAAGCGAAACACCCCTCGACGAACTCTATCAACGAGCTTACAATCACTCTCTCTGGGTACTCAAAAAGGTACATAGAATTCGAGTTTACAATCAACGGTTCTGGATACTCTTTGTGCTCATTAGCCGCTTTAATCGTTTGCAGTATTCGATTGACGAATCCGCGGCGAAGAAGATGAAGGAGATTTGTTTCGAATGATAAAGCCCACCACCTGTTCGACGTTATTCCCCTGAGAGTTTCGAACAAGATATTTTTTCTTTCAACGCGTGTGTTCTACTTTTGATATAAGTGTCATAGCTATATCGAGAAACAGAGGTTGCTCATCTGTCCTTTTCTTTCCTTTTTGTTCTCTTGACTTTCTGTGCTTGCAGGCATGTGTTGACTGCTAAGCATGCCTTGTTTGTTTGCTTGATCCTGAATAAATTGTTATGACTTTACATTCTCACAGTCAAAAACATCTTTAGTAATGAAAGGAACTTATCATTGCAAAAGAGCAGTGGCAGTGATGTAATAATGAAAAGCATAGTAAGTATTGTTTGGGTAAAGTGATGATATATGTAACCAAGGACAACACACAGTGACGCATTTTAGTCCACGCCTAAGTCTTTTAGGTTCTTGTCGGAACTCGAAAATGTTTCATAAAACGAACCTAACCAAAGCAAAGTGTGTCTGAATATTGTTTTTGCTTCTCAAGAGTTAAAAGAAAAGCTAAAAATCAAGTTGGACCTTCTTCTCGTGAATTTAGTTGGCAACTTGTGGAGTTAACCCGCTTTCAAAAACTTGTGGAGTTGTGTTTTCTCCTTCAAACACGTGTTTACAGTCTTTGCACGTGTCAGACCTGGAACATGTCAGTATGTAACTTCTACTTTTTGATTAATATAGTAACTGTAGTATTATGTGTAGCCACAGTGTCAGTATGCTAATGATACACATGATAACGGGAATTTCTTTGAAATTTAATGGTTGGTAATAATGTAATGGTAAAATTGAATAACTAAAATGTGAGATGTGACATTAATTATTTGTCTAACTTCCAGAAAGAGGAAAAAGAGAGCAGCAGTTACTAAGACAAAAAAGGTGAGAACCGAAACATCAGCTTCGAGTAGATAAAAAACTTCAGTTTTCTCGGGCCAAGTGGCTTTGACCAAAATTGCTCTTCATATTTCTAAAAGAATTCAATCCCACGTCAATAGAGTAATCAAAACAAATCCTTAATTAAGTTGTTTCAGAGCATCTACAATGATACACTATTTTTACTCTATAATTTACACTAAAATAGAGTGACTCTATTATAGAATAACTTTTGCTCCAATGGTACACTCTATAATAGAGTTACTCTATTATAGAGTGAGATATAGAGGAATGTCACATTTTACTCTATATTTGGAGTTAAAAAATGACTTTACTCTATATTTCACTCTCACTCTATAATAGAGTAACTCTATTATAGAGTGTACCATTGGAGTAAAAGTTACTCTATAATAGAGTCATTGTATTTTAATGTAAATTATAGAGTGAAAAATAGTGTCTCATTGGAGATGCTCTTATAACGATTGATTAGGATCTGAAGTTTTATAACTCAGTGGTTATTTATTCTTGCATATATAGACTAACATATTTACTGGAAATCCACCGAAATGTCATATAAATTGAATTACCATTGGCAATAAAAGTATACCATATTTTTTATTCAGAAAACACAATTTGTGTTATACTTTTTTTTTGTAACTGGCTTAATTTGTGTTATACTTACCAAGAGAAATATTGTAAATTATATACGATTTCAGGGAAATTTTTCCTTTTTAGAAATTTCACAAGGTCTATATAAAAGCAAAAAATAATAATTTATGCATATATAAAATACATGACCCACCAGGCAAGATAAATAAGTTATAAAAGCCTAAAAAGGCTGAGAGAACCATTTAGCAACACTTTTCTTCTGGTTCTTGTCTCTCACCTTCTCTTAAGCTTATTCCACAAAGGTACTCCTAGTAATAATAATCAAGAAAAATCACAATGGGAGATACCTCAGAGTATCAAGACGACAGAAGCTTCTCGGAGCTTCTTATGTTGTCGGACGGCCCTCCCAGCTCCTCAGACCACCATCTCATTAATGCTGGCGCCCATGGTGGAGAAGACAGCTTCGGTTTTGTATTCTCCGATCCTAATGGGTCAAGAATGCTCTGTTTCAGTGGGGAAAGCCAAAACGACGACAAATCGCTCTTCCTACAACCTTCTCTTCCCTCCGGAGTCTCGGTTTCTGGCCCTTCATGCACTACTAACATTTGCCAGAACTCGAACGACGCGTGTGCGGAAAATCAATTTACCAAATCATCAACCGTAAGTCTAGTACTTCTTGCATACTTGCATGCAAATAATTACAATATTTTTTTTTGGCTAAAATGTTAAGATATAATTACAATATTTTTCTGTCCGTATCTAATGTTTAAAGATGAATTCTCCTGTGCATTACTCTTGTGAAGAAGAAGAGAATCGGGTCGGTTAATGGGGAAACTATGGACCATAACCGAAAACCTAGCAAAAAATGCAAGCAAAATCAGGAGAAATCATCAGTTGGAACTGCAAAGGTGAGTCATTATAGTTTACATTTCTTTATTGTTTATATCGTTATGATTTTTTTGGAACTTATAATGTTTTTAAGTTTATCTCTGATCTTATGTGTTGTTGTTAATATCTAATCAATACTTTTAACAATAGGTAAGGAAAGAAAGGTTAGGGGAAAGAATTGCAGCCTTGCAGCAATTGGTTTCTCCATACGGAAAGGTAAATTAATTTCTACTCATTTTTAGTAATGATTTTTTTTTCATATTTTCTACCTATTTTTTAAGTAGTGAAAAGAATTTTTATAATATTTTTAAATTTGGAATCTATATATTTAGTTTTTCAAAAGGAAGCTTAAGAAGTCGCGATTTGGGGTATAGTGTAAATTGGCATCCAATGTGAAAATCAAAAAGACATCAAAGACAATGAAACTTGATCCATAAATTAAAGTATTTACTTTTTTATTGTGGGTAATTAACAATCATCATTGCATTTTACATTAATGATACGTGTACTTTTTTGAGAGAAGTGCAAGAGAATATAGCAACAACACTCTTTCCTATCTATAGATGCAATAGTTAAATTGACATTTCCGGCTGATGATAATTAAATGAAAAAAAAACATTATGTCATGTTGACAGACAGATGCAGCTTCTGTGCTGCATGAAGCGATGGGTTACATCAAATTCTTGCAAGACCAGATTCAAGTCCTCTGCTCTCCTTACCTGATAAACTATTCTCTTGTCAGTCCCTCTCTCTCTCTCTCTATTAATTATGTAGTTTAAATAATAATAATGTTTCTGACTTGCCGGTGACATTTGGTCAGGACGGTGGAGTTGTAACCGGAGATGTTAGGGCGGGGAAGAAAGTTAGAGACTTGAGAAGCAGAGGATTATGTCTTGCACCTGTCTCATCCACCGTACTCGTGGAAAGTTCGAACGGCGCTGATTTCTGGTCACCTGCTACTATGGGTCACACTACGTCATTCTCTCAATGAATCAAGGATATTAAATTACTATCCTAGGCAGTTTTGTTTTCTGATCACCGGTGTTATAGCCTTTTTTTCTTTGCTGAAGAACTACTAAAATGTCTTTTACGAAAATCCACCCTTGTCTTTTTGGGGATCATTTGGGTGGATATAAAAAGGAAAAGTTGAAATCTTGTATGTTCACGACATTAGATATATTTTATATTCCCAAGTGATTTCATCTCAATATTTTTAGATGACTCAATTACGTTGAGGAGAGTGTAACTGAGAGGCTAAGATTTGATTTAACTGTCTGTCACACACTTAGATATCTCGTAGTAATGCTAGATTGATTTGTGACAAAAAAAAACTGTGACAAAAAGTGCTAGATTGATTAAACTGTCACACACCTCGATATTGTGTAGTAACTAGTAATGCTGCTACCAAACTAGTATTCACTTGATTTTAGAGTGCTAAACTTTTTAAAAAATTATATTCATATTTTCACAAAGAAATACTATCAAGAAAAGTTATTCAAAACATACAAAACAATTAATCCAAACTTAAAAGACTTCAAATGGGATTAAATTTTTTACTAGTATCATATTTTGGCCATTAAGTTGTTAATTTAATTATTTTGTAAGCATTGGATTGTACATGACCAGATTAGTAGTTGTAGTTTTCATAGTTGCATTTCAAGTTGATATTTTTAGTTATCTATGATCCACAGGATATGATGGAGTCATCAGGAAGGATCATGTGACCTTGACCGGTTGATGAACCTAGCTACCTAGCTCGAATTACTTTGAAGCGAATTATCAGCCAAAGACAGATATTGTCACTGCTGTTTTTAGGCAGCTCTTACAGGAACAACTGCCATCAATCGCTCGTGGGTTGCTGCTACTTAGGTTTATGCTTATCTTCTTTGTGTTTCTTAATTTGGTGTCAAACTCATAATGCTTTTAGATTGGATATTTTATTAATTAAGAAATAGTAATAGAGTAGAAATTAAATTTAGAATGAATAAAAAACTTAAATAATACTACTACAAGGATTGGAACCTCTCACCTTTCTTGAGCATAAGATCATGATACCAACGGTACTACTAAAGTTTTGCCAAAACCCTAGATTTGACTTAAAAACCCTTTAGCAAAAAGAAAAGACTTAAAAAGCCACCGCCACTTTCTTTCTTGGGAGATCACAATGACGATGATGTCGGACCTTCCATGGGATTTGGTCGAAGAGATACTGTGCAGAGTTCCAGCCATATCTCTGAAACGGTTACGATCTTCTTGCAAACGGTGGAACGGTTTATTCAACGATAAGGAATTCGCAAGAAAGCACTTCCATAAAACACCTAAACAGTCTTTTGTTTTGACGGTGACAAAGGAATTCAAAATCTGTTTGATGAGCCTCAATCTCCATGGAACCCCATCTTTAGAGTTTAAAGGTGCGTGTAGCCTACTCGATTACTCAAATCAAGTCAGCACAGTCTTTCACTGCGACGGTTTATTGTTATGTACCTTCGATAAAGATGCTAGAATCATGCTTTGGAACCCGTGTACTGGTGGGACCAGGTGGATCCAACCATTTAATGGAAGCTACACATATGTTCTCGGAACCTACCAAGAAAGTAGCTACAAAATATTGAGCCGTGGGGATTCTGTACATGAATTTGCAATATACGAGGTTAATTCTAATTCATGGAGGATTCTTGATGTGATTAAGGACTTCCGATTACTGTATACCAGTACATACGTGTCTTTGAAGGGAAAGACTTATTGGTTTGCTTCGGATAGTAAAGATGAACAACTCGACATGTTCTTAGTCAGTTTTGATTATACAACAGAGAGGTTTGGACGTCTGAGTCTACCTTTTAACTGTCCTTTAGGTTGTTTTCGAGATGCGGCTCTATCAGTTGTTAGCGAAGAGAAGCTTGCAGTGTTACTACAACGCAAAAATACACGGGGGAAAGATATATGGGTGAGTAATAAAATTGATGTGACTAATGAGTTGTCGTGGAGAAAGATCTTAACAGTGAATTACCCCAGACGTGATATTTGGGTTACTAGAACTCGTTTTTTGCTCAACGAGGAAAATAAAGTCGCCCTATGTTGTGACACATGTGTAATCGACCTCAATACCACGATGAAAAAGTTAGTATACGTTGCTGGAGAGGAAGATGATATAGTCAAACTAATGGACTATGTAGAAGAGCAATTCGGACCAATTCTCCTTGATTATGCTCCAAGTTTGATTCAAATTCCTCAAAGCATGGTTGCAAAAGAAAAAAAAAATTGAGGTGACTAGGTCATTAAGCTACATAGAATCTTTTTTTTTCATGTCTTTTGGATTTCTTTGATCTAATATATATATACATATATAATCTCCTATATATCATCAACAAGTGGTCATTTAGATGTGGTATTTTATCAGAGTTTGAACTGCCATTTATACTCTCTTACAGAGTGGGTTAGCTAATAACTGGTGTTGTCTCTCCTTCAGAACAGTAACATATACGAGGTGCATATCCCTTTCTACCGTCGTGCCTTACCTTACCCCAAACAACATAAACTTATTAGTGTTGGATTCATCTATAATGAGTCAACGTGTTCATATCCTGTTCATCATAGCAGTTTAGTAGTAGTTTCCCACATCTTCCTTCTGAATCATTACTATCACCAGTCTTCCAGTGATCATATCTTCCATAGATTCAGCTTCTAATTAGGTCTTTCCCAACTAGACTACTTCTTGGAAAAGACTTTCTAAGTAAGATAGATTAGAAGGATAATTTGTATGATCGCTGGAAAAACCTTATAATTAGGTCTTTCCCAACAGGCAACAGTCATATCTTCCGTTCTACCCGGCTTTAGGCACATATTATACACATATGGGACTCTAAAAGTCATTTGCAAAGGTGAACACACAAGTAACTTGTGAAGAAATTTTCGTTTAGTAAGAATAAGAAAACAGAAGAAAAGGAGCTAGTGAAAGGTCAATCATATCAAATATGTGACTTAGAGATCCATGATGCTGTTAACGCTAGTCCATATTTAGCTTCTTTTTTTGCCAAGAGAAAAATGTGATTTCATCTCTTTGACAGAAACCCAAACAATGTAAATGATTTTTTCTAACGAGAATTGAATCAGAGTTGTGGAGTGCCTACTAAACACTTCTTTTCTACTAGATCAACAACTCGTTGGTAGTCCATATTTAGCTTTACGTTGATGGCATACCAAATAATTTATAGCAAGCCATAAAAAGAGGTGTTGGCTGTTACTTGACTTGACCAAGTTATGCAACCTTCGGAAATCTAAACTCGAGATCACAAATAACAATCCACTTGAAGCAGATTCTCTTCAAATTCAATCACAATACCCTGTTTAAATCAACATTGTAAGTTTTAAGATGTGTCACTAAATTCCCAGATTTTCTAGGTAATTGGGTTTTCATATCCCCCAATACAAAAAGCATTGCATGCATCCTTTAAAAAAACAAAGGGCCATGGAAACTGAGGAGGAAAAAAAAACTAAAGTACATTGGTACATACCTTTGCGACTGAAACAGCTGTTGAGCAAGATCGTAGTCGTAGCAACTAACAGAGCCAAAAGGGTCAACAACAACAAAACAAAAATACTTCCAGTAAGTGGCTTAGACCTATACAATGGAAACTAATATCTTAAAATCTAGGTTTCGTATAGGTTTTACAGTAAAATATAGGTTTTAAGAGTTGATTATTCTTTCGATCTTAAAATCTCAAATTCAAATAAATATTGCAGGGCATTGTATATTGCAGGGCAAATAAAAATATATACTATATAGTTAAATTAGACTTGCAGTCGGTGCCTCCTTGAAACAAAAAGTCGAAAGCATGCCAAGTGAATTGCATATAAAAGCTTCATTATTTAGAAACAAACTATTAGTAGTATTAATTTTGACGATATGTTAACGCTAACAGAGAATTACATTATTTCTAGGTTTTCTTCAAATAGAAGACAATGTAGAAAAAGAAAACATAGCTGTAAAGGTGTTGTTATGGCTTAACTTATCATTGTCGTTTTCATCATGTGATCCCCCCAAAAGTCAAATGCTCTCCTCTCTAATGTCCTCGTCTTTATACAGATAAACTAATTAATGTTAATTACATTTTAATAAATTTATTTGCTGACAAAAAAAATTTAGCAGGGATAAACCAATAAGCCAATAATATAAATTCGATATGAATTTTTTTACAACTAGTGTAGTGGTTTAAACGTTTGTATTTTCTAGATTAGTCCATTCTTTAGCTTGAGTTGATTAAGTTGTTGTGTTTGTTTGCAGAGTAAATCGACAAGGATATTAACGAATCCTTGGTACGTCTCGGGAGAAAGGAAACCGTTTACAAGCTTTAGGAATCACTCACCCAAGCTCACACCTCTCACCAAGTACTCACGTCACCACCCAGAATCAAAGATCAGATACACGACGAACAAGATGATCTCACACCCCTTCTCACGTGTTTCTCTCACCCTCTCAGATCCCTATGTGAATATAGTACTTATCCCGTAAGATTTTCTTGTTTCCTTTCTCCTCTTATATCAGCTTTATTCCTTTGACTGATCCTGCAACTTGTGTGCCAGCTCACTACTCTGTAACTGACTGCACATGACGCTTCTCGTCTACCGTTGCAAACACACTCTCAAGTGTGACTGTCAAAACGCTGCGTATAAGATCTTGGGCTAATGCATTCAACCAAAGCTTCTCCTGGGCCTCGACACAATACTACTCGGCCCATGCTTAAGTTCCTTAGCCCACAGTCCTGAATTGGTAAAGCACATACGACAAATCTCCACCTTGCTTTTCCTATTCAGACCAGATTCCTGAAGACAACTCCGCCTTCCCTTCCAACTCTAACCTTGTCGGAAGATAACCCTAGATCAAATCGATCTAGTTGTTGCAGATGAGAACTCTCATCTGACTCCGTCCTTCTTCAAACTTCTTCACTGGTACAGTCTTCGTAAGAATATCAGCTGGATTCTCAGCTGTACCAATCTTCGAAATCACAATCGATCCATCAGCGATGACGTCTCTGATGAAGTGAAGCCTCACATCGATGTGCTTCGTCCTTTCGTGGAAGACGCTGTTCCGAGCAAGACAAATCGCGCTTTGCGAATCACAGAAGATCTCAGCTTTCTTCTGTTCAAATCTAAACTCCGCGGTAATTCCCTTTAGCCATAAAGCTTCTTTTGTAGCTTCCACTAAAGCCATATACTCTGCTTCTGTTGTAGAGAGAGCTACAATGTGTTGGAGTCCAGATCGCCAGCTCACCGTGTTTCCACCGACTTTAAAGATATAACCTGTGATAGACCTTCTACGATCCAGGTCAGATGCGTAGTCGCTATCACAGTACCCTTTAACTTCAAAATTTTCTTCTTTCTTGAATGTTAAAGCCATAGTTGTAGTACCTCTAATGTACCTCATTAACCATTTCACTGCATTCCAATGATCTTGTCCAGGAGCACTCATGAAACGACTGACAAGACCAACCCCATAAGCTATGTCCGGACGTGTACCAATCATCGAGTACATCAGACTGCCTACTGCGCTTGAATAAGGTACACTTTCCATAGCTTCTTGTAGTTCAGATCTCATCTCAGCTTTAGAACTAGATAGTTTGAAATGAGAACCCATAGGAGTAGATACGGGCTTTGATTCTTCCATCATAAAATTCCTTAGAACTTTACACAAGTAGCCTTCCTGAGATAAAGTTAGAATACCCTTCTCTCTGTCACGATGAATATCCATCCCAAGAATCCGTTTAGCTGGACCTAAGTCCTTCATTTCAAACTCACTACTCAACAAATCCTTCAGCTTCTGAACTTCCTTTACATCTTTCGCAGAAACCAACATATCGTCTACATATAACAGTAGATAGATAATGTCGCTGCTCCCATAAGTCTTAAAATACGCACATGAGTCATATAAGCTCCTTTCAAAACCTTGTGCCTTCATAAACTCATCAAACCTTCTGTTCCACTGTCTAGGGGATTGTTTTAATCCATAGATTGACTTCCTCAATAAACACACTTTGTTTCCTTTCTTATATCCTTCCGGCTGCTCCATCAGAATTCTTTCTTCCAAATTTCCATGTAGAAATGCTGTTTTTACATCCAGCTGTTCCAACTCCAAATCCTGATGCACTACCATAGATAGAAGAATCCGAATAGTGACATGCTTCACTACGGGAGAAAAAACTTCATGATAGTCTATTCCCTCTACCTGTGAATACCCTTTTGCCACGACTCTGCCCTTGAAACGTCGATCTTCTAAACCAGGAATACCAGGCTTGATTTTATAAATCCATTTGCAGCCAATGACTCTTTCTCCCTCAGGTCTTTCAATTAGATCCCAAGTGTGGTTTTTCTCCAACGAATGAATTTCATCATCTGATGCTTTTCCCCATTTCTTTCCATCTTTTCCACGTATAGCTTCTCCATAAGTCAATGGCTCATTTTCTTCAACTAGCTCAGACATGACAAGACCATATGCTGCAACATCAGCATCATCAAACCTGCTTGGAGGTTTTATACTTCTTCTTGTCCTGTCTCTAGCCAGCATATAATTCTTCAGGTCTTTAGGAGCATCTTCTGAGTCAGAATCACTTTCTAATCCCTTTTGTGAAGAAACTCCACCTTCAACTGAAGTCCCGATATGTTCATTAGAACCTTCTTCTTCTGGTAGAATAAAAGAAACCTTTTTCTTGTTCTTTGAACTGTCTGTAGATTCTTCAATCTCCTTATACACAACATCTTCATAGAACGAGACATTTCTGCTGATAACAATTTTCTTTTCTTCTAGACTCCAGATTCGGTATCCCTTCACACCCTGAGGATATCCCATAAATACACCTTTCTTAGCTCTTGGCTTCAACTTCCCTTGATTCACATGATAGTAAACTAGGCAACCAAAACGTCTCATGTGATCATACTCAGGGACTCTTCCTGTCCAAACTTCTTCAGGCACCTTTAATTCTAACGGAATAGACGGTGTCTTGTTGATCATATAAGCCACTGTTGATGAAGCTTCAGCCCAGAACTCTTCTCCAAGACCCGTTTCACTTAGTAGACTTCGAACCTTCTCCAAAATTGTCCGGTTTAGCCTCTCAGCAACTCCGTTTTGCTGAGGAGTATAAGGACATGTCTTGTGTCTTAGAATACCTTTGCTTTTGCAAAAATCATCAAATGTCTTGTTACAATATTCTAGACCATTGTCTGTCCTTAAAGCTTTTAGGCGTTTACCACTCTGATTCTCAACTAGAGCAATCCACTCAACAAATTTTGAGAAAGCCTCATCCTTAGTCTTCAAAAAATATAGCCAAATCTTTCTCGAGAAATCATCCACAAAAGAAATGTAGTATTGACACCTAGATAAACTATGAGTCACGTTAGGAGATCCCCACAAGTCTGAATGCACGTAAGCAAGTGGTTCTTCTGAGTTATGTTTACCCTTCTTGAACGAAATCTTGTGAAACTTCCCAAGAATACAGTGTTCACAACTCTCCTTTTCACAAATTTCAACTCCACTTAGAAAACCCTTCTTGACCAAACACTGCATCCCCTTGACACTCATGTGACCCAACCGACTGTGCCATAAAGTAGTAGAATCCATATTCTTGACACTTAAATTCACTTCGCCTTCTACTGGAACTCCATCTAGAAAATAGAGAGTATCTTTATAGTCTGCAGCCAATACTTCTGAGTCACCTTTGAAAACCTTTAGTCTATACTCTTTAGACTGAAACCAACAACCCAGAGTCTCTAACTGTCCCAAAGAAATTAAATTTCTTCGTGCTGTTTCAGAATACCTCACTCCAGTCAGTATAAACTCAGTGTTGTTGTAGTTGACAAATTTCACTTTGCCAATAGCCGATATTTCACAGAACGTATCGTTTCCCATCAAGATCTTCCCACCATCAAACTCCTCGACATCAAACATCAAATCCTTTCTGAAAGTCATGTGATAAGAACACCCTGAATCCAAGACCCAACCTTCTCGATTATTATTCCCAGAGGCTGTCAACATAACTGGCTCATAGTCTTGAGCTTTAGCGATACTAGCTTCAGCTTTTACTGCATTGTTTTGACTATTCCTCTTAGGACAGTCACGTTTGAAATGACCTTCAGAGCCACACACCCAACATGTTTTCTTGAATTTAGGCCTCGACTTGCTCCGACTGTTGTTTGACTTAGGCTTTGATGTTGTCTTCTTTTCAGATCGTCCTCTTGACTGTGTATAGAGACCTTCACCATTAGTACTTGAGGATCCAAGACTGCCTTTTGCCTTCATATCGAGTTCAATAGAGTAAGCAGCTCTTGTGATCTCTTTTAGTGTAATAGTGTCTTGATCTCTTCCATACTTCAAGGTGTGAACTAATGGTTCAAACCTTTTAGGTAAACTGTTAAGAAGAATAACAGCTTGATCCTCCTCACTCAGCTCAACATCAAGACTCGCAAGATCAGATACCAGTTTGGTGAAGACATCCAGATTTTTATCCAGGTTCTTATCCTCTTCCATCTTGTAACTGTAGAACCGTTGCTTGAGATAAAATCTGTTAGGAAGTGACTTGATCTGATATGTAGACTCTAGAGCCGTCCACATCTCAATAGCAGTTTTAGACTTGATAACCTTCCGTAAGACCATGTCACCAAGACTCATGCTCAATAAGTTCCTCACCCTCCTATCCTTCTCCAAACGCTTAGGATCTTGTTTGTCTTTCGAGTCAGAATCACCATCATCTACAGCCTTGCCTTTAGGATCCAGAACTTCTGGCTGTAGAACAGAATCTAACCCCAGTATCTCCAGTTGAGCTAGGAACTTGTGTTTCCACAACGCAAAATTTCCTTCTCCATCGAACTTCTCCACCTCAAACCTAGCGCGTGTAGGTTCCATACCGAGCCAACTCAAGCTTGATCAGAACCTGAGAAATCACAGATATAGACAACCCACAGCAATAGGATAGATCACACCAACAACAACCTTCAAGCGACAACCAGAACACCAGAAAACCAGATAACCAAATAGAAAAAAAAATCCAGATAATCCAAGATAACCAGAGAAAACCACACAGATGTTCAGATCTGAAACTGATGATCTAAACACAGATATGATCAGTGAGAGATTCCTCAACCTGATCAGATCTATGAATAAAAAACCCGATCACCACAGATCTGAAACTCCCTGAACCAGAGAACCTGGCTCTGATACCACTTGTAGTGGTTTAAACGTTTGTATTTTCTAGATTAGTCCATTCTTTAGCTTGAGTTGATTAAGTTGTTGTGTTTGTTTGCAGAGTAAATCGAAAAACAGAAACACAGGAGATGTACGAGTTCCCAAGGATATTAACGAATCCTTGGTACGTCTCGGGAGAAAGGAAACCGTTTACAAGCTTTAGGAATCACTCACCCAAGCTCACACCTCTCACCAAGTACTCACGTCACTCACCCAGAATCAAAGATCAGATACACGACGAACAAGATGATCTCACACCCCTTCTCACGTGTTTCTCTCACCCTCTCAGATCCCTATGTGAATATAGTACTTATCCCGTAAGATTTTCTTGTTTCCTTTCTCCTCTTATATCAGCTTTATTCCTTTGACTGATCCTGCAACTTGTGTGTCAGCTCACTACTCTGTAACTGACTGCACATGACGCTTCTCGTCTACCGTTGCAAACACACTCTCAAGTGTGACTGTCAAAACGCTGCGTATAAGATCTTGGGCTAATGCATTCAACCAAAGCTTCTCCTGGGCCTCGACACAATACTACTCGGCCCATGCTTAAGTTCCTTAGCCCACAGTCCTGAATTGGTAAAGCACATACGACAACTAGCAAAGAATTGCTTCACTTAATTACTACTAAGTTTATCTTTTTATTTATTTTAACGTTATATGAGTATCAGCAAAATTTTGATAAAAAAAAAAGAGTATCAGCAAAAATGTGCTACCACACAAAAGTAGCATGCAGATCACTTCATAGGTAAGTGATTCCCCCATAAACTTGTCTGTACCGATACGTATAGTTAATATGTATCGCATTTATAATACTCAATATAATGTATAACTTAGTAATTGCATAAAGTGGAATCGAAACTCTTTCTAACCATTTGGCAGATATCCATATACTTTGCAGTTTGCATCGATTGCCTAGTTTAATTAATATGTATGTGGAACTTGATGGTTGACGCTGACACTGTACATATAGTTTCTAACTTTTAACAAACCCTTTTCTAATTCCTTAATTGTGAACTAAATTAATGATCATTTATACGATACATAATATTTGATATTTTTCTAGAAATTTAGTTAGATCATCATCGATGACAGCTCCTCGACTTACCAATATACTGTATAACTATAGAACAAAAGAAGGTTCAAAAAAGACTATGCTAAAATTTTGTCTTCTTTTTTGAAATCCACCTCCATTGGCTGGATTTATTAGAAACATTCAACTTAATCTCAATTATATTATGAAATTTTTAACATACTAATTCACATTTAGAAACATTTTTGCGATTAATAAAATTTTTGAGGCACGTATGTGTAGAATATAGTCTTGTTTGTGCACCGTATAAAGGTGTTAATATTCGTTAAATTGCGTAGCTATCCCAAAAGGTAAGCATCTATACTCCATAGTTTTAGGAACCCTTGATATAAGTAATAAAAAAAGACCTCAACTTGGTATTTAAAATTCAACATTTCTATCTATATAAACCGAATCACAGCAATTGAACTACACCATCATTCATAATTTCATACCATCAAAACCAATAAATCCTAACACACACAACGAGTGGATAAAGAAACACCTATTTAAAATCTTCTGTTAGGTTTGGCAATGGATCTAGCCAAACACACAACACTCCAAATGCTGGGATGCATACTCCTTGCATCACTCGTACTAACTATGGCTCAACCCCCTGGCTTGACTAAGCCAAGCCATGCAACTTGTAAGATCAAGAAGTACAAACATTGTTACAATTTAGAACATGTTTGTCCCAAGTTCTGCCCAGACACTTGTCATGTCGAATGTGTTTCTTGCAAGCCCATATGTGGTCCTTCTTCCCCCGGGGATGATGGCGGAGACACTCCTCCTGCTCCGGTTCCACCTGTTTCACCACCACCTCCGGTTCCTGTTCCACCAGTCTCACCACCACCTCCAGTCACGCCTACTCCTTCTTATCCTACTCCCACTCCTACGCCTCCGGCTCCTGTTCCGCCAGTTTCACCACCACCTCCGGCTCCTGTTCCGCCAGTTTCACCTCCACCTCCGGCTCCTGTTCCGCCAGTTTCACCACCACCTCCGGCTCCTGTTCCGCCAGTTTCACCACCACCTCCAGTCACGCCTACTCCTTCTTATCCTACTCCCACTCCTATGCCTCCAGCACCTGTTCCACCAGTTTCGCCACCTCCTCCGGCTCCTGTTCCGCCAGTTTCACCACCACCTCCTACTCCTACACCGTCTGTTCCAATTCCAACTCCGCCAGTTTCACCACCACCACCGTCTCCTACGCCGGCAGTGCCAAGTCCTACTCCACCCTCGTCACCCCCACCTCCTACCCCCACACCAGCTGTGCCAAGTCCAACTCCACCTTCTTCTCCACCACCTCCTACTCCCACACCAGCTGTGCCAAGTCCTACTCCACCATCTTCACCACCACCTCCTTCTCCTACACCAGCTGTGCCAACCCCTCCTGATGTTACTCCCACTCCTCCTACACCGGCTGTACCAAGTCCTCCCGACGTCACTCCCACTCCTCCTACCCCATCCGTTCCAAGCCCTGATACTCCCACCGCACCACTCCCTCCATATTCCCCACCAGCAACCCCTACTCCCTCCGTTCCAAGTCCCACTCCCACACCTCCATCATCCCCAACTCCTCCAGGGTCTACTCCCGCAACTCCTTCTCCTTCCGTCCCTGTTCCAAGTGCTCCAAACTCTCCTCCTTACGTTCCTCCATCTTCTCCTACTCCAACCCCACCATCAGACGGGGAGGCAGGCGCAGGAGTCAGAAGGGCGAGGTGTAAGAAGAAGGGCTCTCCTTGTTATGGAGTTGAATACAGTTGCCCCGCCGCTTGTCCACGTTCTTGTGAAGTCGATTGCGTCACTTGCAAACCTCTTTGCAGTATGTCCTCTCCATCCTCCTTATACTCCTTAAGTTGTTATTTAGTTATGTACCTAAGTAATACATGCTAAATCATGATACCTTGTGATAATATATACAGATTGTGACAAGCCAGGATCTGTTTGCCAAGACCCACGTTTCATCGGAGGAGACGGTCTCACCTTTTACTTCCACGGCAAGAAAGACTCCAACTTCTGCCTCATCTCCGATCCTAACCTTCACATCAACGCACATTTCATCGGTAAACGTAGGCCTGGTATGGCACGTGACTTCACATGGGTCCAATCCATTGCTATCCTCTTTGGCACTCACCGTTTCTACGTCGGAGCTCTCAAAACCGCCACGTGGGACGATTCAGTTGACCGTATCTCCGCCTCATTCGACGGAAACGTTATCTCGCTTCCTCAGCTAGACGGTGCCACATGGACTTCTTCCCCAGGTGTATACCCTCAGGTCTCGGTTAAACGAGTCAACGCTGACACTAACAATATCGAGGTACGCCCTAAGACATTACTTTAGCGACAAGTCACTTAAACTTAAAAGGAACAAACTACAAAAATTTATATATCTTAACTAACAAGGAAAAAAATTTATTTGTTGTTTCAAGTATATTTATGTGAATAGTTGCTAATTATAGTTGCTCATTTAAAAAAATTACAATATCAAAAACATAAAAAAACAGATATGTTCTAATTTAAATTCCTGATAGTAATCCAATAATAACTTGGTGTACATATATATTTATATATTCAGGTCGAAATAGAGGGCCTGCTTAAAATAACAGCAAGAGTGGTGTCAATAACAATGGAAGATTCAAGAATCCATGGGTACGACGTGAAGGAAGATGACTGTCTAGCTCATCTCGACTTAGGCTTCAAGTTCCAAGACCTCAGCGACAATGTCGACGGAGTTTTAGGACAGACTTATAGGCCTAACTACGTTAGCCGAGTCAAGATTGGAGTCCACATGCCTGTGATGGGTGGTGACAGGGAATTCCAGACCACCGGACTTTTTGCACCTGACTGCTCTGCCGCGAGGTTTACCGGTAACGGAGGCAGAAACGGTGGCTGGAGCAAAATGGAGCTCCCTGAGATGAGTTGTGCCAGTGGCGTAGGTGGCAAGGGAGTTGTCTGCAAGAGATAGACGTTTCTTTGCTTTAAACTTTATCACTACGTACTACCACTATACAATATGCTAAGTGGTAACTATAATATATAACTATAAATTTGCAACATGATTTTTTCTGTAATAATAATATCATTGAGAAAGCTTTCCTTAAAGAAATATGTAATGATATAAATGTAATTTAATTATTCTTGAACTAAATCAAATTTGAATTTGTATTTATCTCTTTCTTATGTGCTTCAATAATCAAATGATTTGAGAAAATTGTATAATCCGATCATGATAAGAGATGGACGTTTCTTTGCTCTAAACTTTATTACTACCACCACTATCCAGTATGCTAAGTGGTAACTATAAAATTATAACTTAATAAAATTTGTAACACGGTTTTCTTTTCTTTTCTGTAACAATAATATCATTGAGAAAGCTTTCCCTATGGAAATTATTTAATGATATAAATGTATTTTGATTATTCTTGAACTGAATGAAATGTGAATTTATATTAATCTTCTTCCTTTGTGCTTTTATAAATGATTTGAGAAAATTGTAAAATATGATCACGATAACAAAAAAAGGTTGTGAAACAAAATTAGATACTTGTCAGCGCATCAAAGCTGATATCTCCTTATCCGTCAGCGCATTTGTAGCGGAGCCAAACAATCTGCAGTTTGTTAAATCAGAAAGGGAAATGAACTAGATGGACCGAAGATACAAACCTAAAGCATTATATAATAAGCAATAGTTACTTCCATTAGGCTATGCGTTAGCTTACCTTGATACATTAACTTTTATGCAATACTAAATGAACAATCCAGAAAACAGTTACATATCTCTCAGATCATTTGATTTTAGATAAATTTTGTTTTCTACTAGCAAGGCATTGTTAAGATTTCAAAAAATAATATTGTTTTGCTTTAACTCTTTTTTTTTAAATTAATTCACACCCACATAGTGTGCTACCACGTAAACGTAGCATGCGAATTGCTGATTCGCTTCATAATGAAGTGATTCTCCCAGAGAGATGGAATCAAACTATTTTCTTCCATAAATATGGTTTAGAAAGCAGGAAGATTTTTTACTGTTTTTAGTTTTAATTGAATAACTTTTTTTAACAATAAAGGCTAAACCAAGAAAAAATACAACCTTAATTTCTGTCTGTATTAATGATTACATTACTCAATAACATATCAAATGAGCCTCTAGGTTTTTTTTGGGTGGATAATGCATAGTTTTATTATTTCAAACAATAGTGTCGCAATACAAAATTAAAGACGTAAGCAATTGTGCAGTAATATTTTGAGGAAAAAGAACCATAATGTAAAAAGCCAAAAAGGCCATATTCAACGTAACAACAAGAAACCACAACACATTGAATGGATTCCATCATCTGGCTTGACTGGTTTAACATTCCCTGTTTTTATGTACACACACCTACCTGCTTCTTTTTGTTCTTCATTCTTCTTCTTTTTGTTCTTCATTCTTCAGTCGCTTTCGTAGTCGTCTTCATCTCCAAACGAGAACACAGATGCATCAGCCGCCATTACCTTGAACTCACTACTCTCTGAGCTTGACGCGTTGACCACAGACCCAGTAGGTTTCTCTGTCGCTTCAGCCTTGCTAACAGCTCCTTGCACCGCCTGAGATGGTCCCTTGTTTCCAGAAATAGACACTTTCTCGGTCGCAAGAGCTAGAGCAGAAGTTTCATCTGCGCTATGTTTGGCTTCTGGGGTTTGAGAAGAAGCTGATGATGTGGTTTTGGTTGGGCCCGTTGACTCTGTTTCGTTATCAGAGAACACATCGTCCTTATCAGGGTTCTCTGTTTCTTTTTTAGGTTCAGGAACCGGTGTGACACCCTCTACAGGAGAAGAATTAGCTGCTGAAGTTTCTTCCTGTGCCTTTGATGCTGGTTCAGAGCTAGGGTTTGCAGGGATTGTTGTGTCAATATCAGCAAGAACAACTTCGACCATAAATCCAGGCGAAGGTAGCTTCCTCTGTATTAGTACAAAGCCCAAACACAAAAGGTATGTTACCATTTTCAAACCGAGGAATTGATGGAATAGGAGTCCAACGTAGACCAAACACCACAAAGTCGAGCATTGAGTAATATTATTACCTTATCAAACCCATCGAGCTCACTGGTTTTCAGAATCACTCTGTTTTCCATCATTGTTGTGTTCATCCAGCTGAGAACAAATTAAAAATAGAAACAGAAAGCTAATCCGTGAGACAAGCAGAAAAGCAAAGCTGTATTGGTAATGGATCTGTAGATAACTACGAATTAGCTTCCCAACCAGTAAAAATCTCCTTGATTGGCCTGAAAATGGATTTTAAAGTCCCCAGCTAACTCTGTTAGACCTGGCTCTCCAGGTAGGGCGAAGACCATAACGCCTTTCTTTGGGGCACTGAACCAAAAGTCTTCAGGCTGCAAAAACAATGAAGCTTTCACTAAACCATACAATGCAAATTCATAAAAGGCTTTAACAAAAAATTTGATAGCAATAGACAGTGGCCTACCGATAGATCCTTGGTCCGAGGATGCTTTTTTGTGGTAAAGAGAACCCCTGCATATAAGTTACAAGAAGATATCAGCTCAGCACAATACCAGTTGTCACGAAACAATGATCGACCAACTCACCATTGTGATCTGAAATAGTGATGGATGGCCTAATCCAATAGGGACACCTATGGAGCCGGAATCCCCTAAGCATACACCTAAATAGAAGAAATTGTACCACGTCAATACAGAATGTATGCAGCATTGAAGTATACACTTAAATAGAAGAAATCAGCTTACTTGCGGCCTGGTTGATTTTCCCCGTTGAAGTAGGTTAAAATTCGTTCAAAGTATTTCACATATCTCTACAAAATAATCATTAAGCAGACTCAGTAGTCAGCAGAAGAGTAAAGAACGTTTTCATGAGCGATTTAATTATAAAGATTGCAAAACTAGACTTACGATTTGGCTAGGTAGCACAAGCCCTTTTGCATCCACACATCGTTTCTGATTGTAGAAGTCCATACACTCTTCGGCAGTCGGAAAAAACTACACAAGAAAAAAGAAACATGATACGTTCCTTGTGTTTCACTACGTTTAATACAATGTTATGATAACTGTTTTACCTTCAGATACAGAAGAAGACTACATATCATAAGCCCTGTCCTCGCCATTCCCGCTTTACAGTGAACAGCCACAACATTCTCAATGTCCTCCTTTA